>CM060571.1:22192014-23540526 GCA_030625065.1 Alectoris magna
ACTCGCTTTTTCCCGGACTTGCATTTTTTCTCTCGCACTCTCGTTTTCCCGCGCTTGCTTTTTTTCCCACGCTCGCTCATTTTCCCGCGCTTTTTCCACCACTCGCTATTTTTCTCATGCTCGCTATTTTTGCCACTCTCGCTCTTTATCACAGGCTCTCTCATTTTTTCTTATGCTTCCTGTTTTTCCCGCTCTCTCTTTTTCCCACACCCGCTTTTTCCCGCACTCGGTATTTTTCCCACGCTCGCGCTTTTTCCCACGCTCTCTTTTTCCCGCGCTTGCTTTTTTTCCCACGCTCGCTCTTTTTCCCGCGCTTTTTCCACCAGTCGCTATTTTTCTCATGCTCGCTATTTTTCCCGCGCTTGCTCTTTATCACACGCTCTCTTTTTTTTCCCTATGCTTTCTGTTTTATGCACTCGCTCTTTTTCCCACGCTCCCTTTTTCCTGGACTCGGTATTTTTCCCACACGCTCGCTCTTTTTCCCGCGCTCCCTATTTTTCCCACGCTTGCTCTTTTTCCCGCGCTCGCACTACTTCCTGCGCTGTTTCTTTTTCACACACTCGCTCTTTCTCCCGCTCTCTCTCTATTTTCCCCTCTCTCTCTTTTTCCCGCACTCGCTTTTTCCCGCACTCGGTATTTTTCCCACGATCGATCTTTTTCCCATGCTCTTTTTTCCCGCGCTCTTTCTTTTTCCCGCGCTCACTGTTTTTCCCACTCTCGCTCTTTTTCCCGCGCTTGCTCTTTTTGCTGCGCTCGCTCATTTTCCCACGCTTTTTCTAGCAGTCGCTATATTTCTCATGCTCGCTATTTTTCCCGGGCTCTCTCTTTATCCCACGCACTCTCTTTTTTTCCTACACTTGCTCTTTTTTCTGCTATTTCTTTTTCCCGCACTCGCTTTTTCCCGCAATCGTTGCTTTTCCCACGCTCGCGCTTTTTCCCACGCTCTCTTTTTCCCGCGCTTGCTTTTTTTCCCACGCTCGCTCATTTTCCCGCGCTTTTTCCACCAGTCGCTATTTTTCTCATGCTCGCTATTTTTGCCACTCTCGCTCTTTATCACAGGCTCTCTCTTTTTTTCTTATGCTTGCTGTTTTTCTTGCTCTCTCTTTTTCCCACACCCGCTTTTTCCCGCACTCGTTATTTTTCCCACGCTCGCGCTTTTTCCCACGCTCTCTTTTTCCCGCGCTTGCTTTTTTTCCCACGCTCGCTCATTTTCCTGCGCTTTTTCCACCAGTCGCTGTTTTTCTCATGCTCGCTATTTTTCCCGTGCTCGCTCTTTATCACACGCTCTCTCTTATTTTCCTACGCTTGCTCTTTTACCCACTCTCGTTTTTTCCCGCACTCCCTTTTTCCTGGACTCGATATTTTTCCCACGCTCGCTCTTTCTCCCGCTCTCTCTCTATTTTCCCCTCTTTCTCTTTTTCCCTCACTCGCTTTTTCCCGCACTCGGTATTTTTCCCACGATCGATCTTTTTCCCATGCTCTTTTTTCCCGCGCTCTTTCTTTTTCCCGCGCTCACTGTTTTTCCCACTCTCGCTCTTTTTCCCGCGCTTGCTCTTTTTGCTGCGCTCGCTCATTTTCCCACGCTTTTTCTAGCAGTCGCTATATTTCTCATGCTCGCTATTTTTCCCGGGCTGTCTCTTTATCCCACGCACTCTCTTTTTTTCCTACACTTGCTCTTTTTTCTGCTCTTTCTTTTTCCCGCACTCGCTTTTTCCCGCAATCGTTGCTTTTCCCACGCTCGCGCTTTTTCCCACGCTCTCTTTTTCCCGCGCTTGCTTTTTTTCCCACGCTCGCTCATTTTCCCGCGCTTTTTCCACCACTCGCTATTTTTCTCATGCTCGCTATTTTTGCCACTCTCGCTCTTTATCACAGGCTCTCTCTTTTTTTCTTATGCTTGCTGTTTTTCTTGCTCTCTCTTTTTCCCACACCCGCTTTTTCCCGCACTCGGTATTTTTCCCACGCTCGCGCTTTTTCCCACGCTCTCTTTTTCCCGCGCTTGCTTTTTTTCCCACGCTCGCTCTTTTTCCTGCGCTTTTTCCACCAGTCGCTATTTTTCTCATGCTCGCTATTTTTGCCACTCTCGCTCTTTATCACAGGCTCTCTCTTTTTTTCTTATGCTTCCTGTTTTTCCCGCTCTCTCTTTTTCCCACACCCGCTTTTTTTCGCACTCGTTATTTTCCCCACGCTCGCGCTTTTTCCCACGCTCGCGCTTTTTCCCACGCTTGCTTTTTTTCCCACGCTTGCTCTTTTTCCCGCGCTTTTTCCACCAGTCGCTATTTTTCTCATGCTCGCTATTTTTCCCGCGCTCGCTCTTTATCTCACGCTCTCTCTTATTTTCCTACGCTTGCTCTTTTACCCACTCTCGTTTTTTCCCGCACTCCCTTTTTCCTGGACTCGATATTTTTCCCACGCTCGCTCTTTTTCCCGCGCTCCCTATTTTTCCCACGCTCGCTCTTTTTCCCACGCTCGCTCATTTTCCCGCGCTTTTTCCACCAGTCGCTATATTTCTCATGCTCGCTAGTTTTCCCGTGCTCGCTTTTTATCACACGCTCTCTCTTTTTTCCCTATGCTTGCTCTTTTTCCCACTCTCTCTTTTCCCCGCACTCACTTTTTCCCGCACTCGTTATTTTTCCCACGCTCTCGCTTTTTCCCACGCTTGCTTTTTTTCCCGCACTCGCTCTATTTCACGCACTCGCTTTTTCCCGGACTTGCATTTTTTCTCTCGCACTCTCTTTTTCCCGCGCTTGCTCTTTTTCCCACGTTCGCTCATTTTCCCGCGCTTTTTCTACCACTCGCTATTTTTCTCATGCTCGCTATTTTTGCCACTCTCACTCTTTATCACAGGCTCTCTCTTTTTTTCTTATGCTTGCTGTTTTTCCCGCTCTCTCTTTTTCCCACACCCGCTTTTTCCCGCACTCGTTATTTTTCCCACGCTTGCGCTTTTTCCCACGCTCTCTTTTTCCCGCGCTTGCTTTTTTTCCCGCGTTCGCTCATTTTCCCGCGCTTTTTCCACCAGTCGCTATTTTTCTCATGCTCGCTATTTTTGCCACTCTCGCTCTTTATCACACGCTCTCTCTTATTTTCTTATGCTTGCTGTTTTTCCCGCTCTCTCTATTTCCCACACCCGCTTTTTTTCGCACTCGTTATTTTTCCCATGCTCGCGCTTTTTCCCACGCTCTCTTTTTCCCGCGCTTGCTTTTTTTTCCCACGCTCGCTCATTTTCCCGCGCTTTTTCCACCAGTCGCTATTTTTCTCATGCTCGCTATTTTTCCCGCGCTCGCTCGTTATCACACGCTCTCTCTTATTTTCCTACGCTTGCTCTTTTACCCACTCTCGTTTTTTCCCGCACTCCCTTTTTCCTGGACTCGATATTTTTCCCACGCTCGCTCTTTTTCCCGCGCTCCCTATTTTTCCCACGCTCGCTCTTTTTCCCACGCTCGCTCATTTTCCCGCGCTTTTTCCACCAGTCGCTATATTTCTCATGCTCGCAAGTTTTCCCGTGCTCGCTTTTTATCACACGCTCTCTCTTTTTTTCCTATGCTTGCTCTTTTTCCCACTCTCTCTTTTCCCCGCACTCACTTTTTCCCGCACTCGTTATTTTTCCCACGCTCTCGCTTTTTCCCACGCTTGCTTTTTTTCCCGCACTCGCTCTTTTTCACGCACTCGCTTTTTCCCGGACTTGCATTTTTTCTCTCGCACTCTCGTTTTCCCGCGCTTGCTTTTTTTCCCACGCTCGCTCATTTTCCCGCGCTTTTTCCACCACTCGCTATTTTTCTCATGCTCGCTATTTTTGCCACTCTCGCTCTTTATCACAGGCTCTCTCATTTTTTCTTATGCTTCCTGTTTTTCCCGCTCTCTCTTTTTCCCACACCCGCTTTTTCCCGCACTCGGTATTTTTCCCACGCTCGCGCTTTTTCCCACGCTCTCTTTTTCCCGCGCTTGGTTTTTTTCCCACGCTCGCTCTTTTTCCCGCGCTTTTTCCACCAGTCGCTATTTTTCTCATGCTCGCTATTTTTCCCGCGCTTGCTCTTTATCACACGCTCTCTTTTTTTTCCCTATGCTTTCTGTTTTATGCACTCGCTCTTTTTCCCACGCTCCCTTTTTCCTGGACTCGGTATTTTTCCCACGCTCGCTCTTTTTCCCGCGCTCCCTATTTTTCCCACGCTTGCTCTTTTTCCCGCGCTCGCACTACTTCCTGCGCTGTTTCTTTTTCACACACTCGCTCTTTCTCCCGCTCTCTCTCTATTTTCCCCTCTCTCTCTTTTTCCCGCACTCGCTTTTTCCCGCACTCGGTATTTTTCCCACGATCGATCTTTTTCCCATGCTCTTTTTTCCCGCGCTCTTTCTTTTTCCCGCGCTCACTGTTTTTCCCACTCTCGCTCTTTTTCCCGCGCTTGCTCTTTTTGCTGCGCTCGCTCATTTTCCCACGCTTTTTCTAGCAGTCGCTATATTTCTCATGCTCGCTATTTTTCCCGGGCTCTCTCTTTATCCCACGCACTCTCTTTTTTTCCTACACTTGCTCTTTTTTCTGCTATTTCTTTTTCCCGCACTCGCTTTTTCCCGCAATCGTTGCTTTTCCCACGCTCGCGCTTTTTCCCACGCTCTCTTTTTCCCGCGCTTGCTTTTTTTCCCACGCTCGCTCATTTTCCCGCGCTTTTTCCACCAGTCGCTATTTTTCTCATGCTCGCTATTTTTGCCACTCTCGCTCTTTATCACAGGCTCTCTCTTTTTTTCTTATGCTTGCTGTTTTTCTTGCTCTCTCTTTTTCCCACACCCGCTTTTTCCCGCACTCGTTATTTTTCCCACGCTCGCGCTTTTTCCCACGCTCTCTTTTTCCCGCGCTTGCTTTTTTTCCCACGCTCGCTCATTTTCCTGCGCTTTTTCCACCAGTCGCTGTTTTTCTCATGCTCGCTATTTTTCCCGTGCTCGCTCTTTATCACACGCTCTATCTTATTTTCCTACGCTTGCTCTTTTACCCACTCTCGTTTTTTCCCGCACTCCCTTTTTCCTGGACTCGATATTTTTCCCACGCTCGCTCTTTCTCCCGCTCTCTCTCTATTTTCCCCTCTTTCTCTTTTTCCCTCACTCGCTTTTTCCCGCACTCGGTATTTTTCCCACGATCGATCTTTTTCCCATGCTCTTTTTTCCCGCGCTCTTTCTTTTTCCCGCGCTCACTGTTTTTCCCACTCTCGCTCTTTTTCCCGCGCTTGCTCTTTTTGCTGCGCTCGCTCATTTTCCCACGCTTTTTCTAGCAGTCGCTATATTTCTCATGCTCGCTATTTTTCCCGGGCTGTCTCTTTATCCCACGCACTCTCTTTTTTTCCTACACTTGCTCTTTTTTCTGCTCTTTCTTTTTCCCGCACTCGCTTTTTCCCGCAATCGTTGCTTTTCCCACGCTCGCGCTTTTTCCCACGCTCTCTTTTTCCCGCGCTTGCTTTTTTTCCCACGCTCGCTCATTTTCCCGCGCTTTTTCCACCACTCGCTATTTTTCTCATGCTCGCTATTTTTGCCACTCTCGCTCTTTATCACAGGCTCTCTCTTTTTTTCTTATGCTTGCTGTTTTTCTTGCTCTCTCTTTTTCCCACACCCGCTTTTTCCCGCACTCGGTATTTTTCCCACGCTCGCGCTTTTTCCCACGCTCTCTTTTTCCCGCGCTTGCTTTTTTTCCCACGCTCGCTCTTTTTCCTGCGCTTTTTCCACCAGTCGCTATTTTTCTCATGCTCGCTATTTTTGCCACTCTCGCTCTTTATCACAGGCTCTCTCTTTTTTTCTTATGCTTCCTGTTTTTCCCGCTCTCTCTTTTTCCCACACCCGCTTTTTTTCGCACTCGTTATTTTCCCCACGCTCGCGCTTTTTCCCACGCTCGCGCTTTTTCCCACGCTTGCTTTTTTTCCCACGCTTGCTCTTTTTCCCGCGCTTTTTCCACCAGTCGCTATTTTTCTCATGCTCGCTATTTTTCCCGCGCTCGCTCTTTATCTCACGCTCTCTCTTATTTTCCTACGCTTGCTCTTTTACCCACTCTCGTTTTTTCCCGCACTCCCTTTTTCCTGGACTCGATATTTTTCCCACGCTCGCTCTTTTTCCCGCGCTCCCTATTTTTCCCACGCTCGCTCTTTTTCCCACGCTCGCTCATTTTCCCGCGCTTTTTCCACCAGTCGCTATATTTCTCATGCTCGCTAGTTTTCCCGTGCTCGCTTTTTATCACACGCTCTCTCTTTTTTCCCTATGCTTGCTCTTTTTCCCACTCTCTCTTTTCCCCGCACTCACTTTTTCCCGCACTCGTTATTTTTCCCACGCTCTCGCTTTTTCCCACGCTTGCTTTTTTTCCCGCACTCGCTCTATTTCACGCACTCGCTTTTTCCCGGACTTGCATTTTTTCTCTCGCACTCTCTTTTTCCCGCGCTTGCTCTTTTTCCCACGTTCGCTCATTTTCCCGCGCTTTTTCTACCACTCGCTATTTTTCTCATGCTCGCTATTTTTGCCACTCTCACTCTTTATCACAGGCTCTCTCTTTTTTTCTTATGCTTGCTGTTTTTCCCGCTCTCTCTTTTTCCCACACCCGCTTTTTCCCGCACTCGTTATTTTTCCCACGCTTGCGCTTTTTCCCACGCTCTCTTTTTCCCGCGCTTGCTTTTTTTCCCGCGTTCGCTCATTTTCCCGCGCTTTTTCCACCAGTCGCTATTTTTCTCATGCTCGCTATTTTTGCCACTCTCGCTCTTTATCACACGCTCTCTCTTATTTTCTTATGCTTGCTGTTTTTCCCGCTCTCTCTATTTCCCACACCCGCTTTTTTTCGCACTCGTTATTTTTCCCATGCTCGCGCTTTTTCCCACGCTCTCTTTTTCCCGCGCTTGCTTTTTTTTCCCACGCTCGCTCATTTTCCCGCGCTTTTTCCACCAGTCGCTATTTTTCTCATGCTCGCTATTTTTCCCGCGCTCGCTCGTTATCACACGCTCTCTCTTATTTTCCTACGCTTGCTCTTTTACCCACTCTCGTTTTTTCCCGCACTCCCTTTTTCCTGGACTCGATATTTTTCCCACGCTCGCTCTTTTTCCCGCGCTCCCTATTTTTCCCACGCTCGCTCTTTTTCCCACGCTCGCTCATTTTCCCGCGCTTTTTCCACCAGTCGCTATATTTCTCATGCTCGCAAGTTTTCCCGTGCTCGCTTTTTATCACACGCTCTCTCTTTTTTTCCTATGCTTGCTCTTTTTCCCACTCTCTCTTTTCCCCGCACTCACTTTTTCCCGCACTCGTTATTTTTCCCACGCTCTCGCTTTTTCCCACGCTTGCTTTTTTTCCCGCACTCGCTCTTTTTCACGCACTCGCTTTTTCCCGGACTTGCATTTTTTCTCTCGCACTCTCGTTTTCCCGCGCTTGCTTTTTTTCCCACGCTCGCTCATTTTCCCGCGCTTTTTCCACCACTCGCTATTTTTCTCATGCTCGCTATTTTTGCCACTCTCGCTCTTTATCACAGGCTCTCTCATTTTTTCTTATGCTTCCTGTTTTTCCCGCTCTCTCTTTTTCCCACACCCGCTTTTTCCCGCACTCGGTATTTTTCCCACGCTCGCGCTTTTTCCCACGCTCTCTTTTTCCCGCGCTTGGTTTTTTTCCCACGCTCGCTCTTTTTCCCGCGCTTTTTCCACCAGTCGCTATTTTTCTCATGCTCGCTATTTTTCCCGCGCTTGCTCTTTATCACACGCTCTCTTTTTTTTCCCTATGCTTTCTGTTTTATGCACTCGCTCTTTTTCCCACGCTCCCTTTTTCCTGGACTCGGTATTTTTCCCACGCTCGCTCTTTTTCCCGCGCTCCCTATTTTTCCCACGCTTGCTCTTTTTCCCGCGCTCGCACTACTTCCTGCGCTGTTTCTTTTTCACACACTCGCTCTTTCTCCCGCTCTCTCTCTATTTTCCCCTCTCTCTCTTTTTCCCGCACTCGCTTTTTCCCGCACTCGGTATTTTTCCCACGATCGATCTTTTTCCCATGCTCTTTTTTCCCGCGCTCTTTCTTTTTCCCGCGCTCACTGTTTTTCCCACTCTCGCTCTTTTTCCCGCGCTTGCTCTTTTTGCTGCGCTCGCTCATTTTCCCACGCTTTTTCTAGCAGTCGCTATATTTCTCATGCTCGCTATTTTTCCCGGGCTCTCTCTTTATCCCACGCACTCTCTTTTTTTCCTACACTTGCTCTTTTTTCTGCTATTTCTTTTTCCCGCACTCGCTTTTTCCCGCAATCGTTGCTTTTCCCACGCTCGCGCTTTTTCCCACGCTCTCTTTTTCCCGCGCTTGCTTTTTTTCCCACGCTCGCTCATTTTCCCGCGCTTTTTCCACCAGTCGCTATTTTTCTCATGCTCGCTATTTTTGCCACTCTCGCTCTTTATCACAGGCTCTCTCTTTTTTTCTTATGCTTGCTGTTTTTCTTGCTCTCTCTTTTTCCCACACCCGCTTTTTCCCGCACTCGTTATTTTTCCCACGCTCGCGCTTTTTCCCACGCTCTCTTTTTCCCGCGCTTGCTTTTTTTCCCACGCTCGCTCATTTTCCTGCGCTTTTTCCACCAGTCGCTGTTTTTCTCATGCTCGCTATTTTTCCCGTGCTCGCTCTTTATCACACGCTCTCTCTTATTTTCCTACGCTTGCTCTTTTACCCACTCTCGTTTTTTCCCGCACTCCCTTTTTCCTGGACTCGATATTTTTCCCACGCTCGCTCTTTCTCCCGCTCTCTCTCTATTTTCCCCTCTTTCTCTTTTTCCCTCACTCGCTTTTTCCCGCACTCGGTATTTTTCCCACGATCGATCTTTTTCCCATGCTCTTTTTTCCCGCGCTCTTTCTTTTTCCCGCGCTCACTGTTTTTCCCACTCTCGCTCTTTTTCCCGCGCTTGCTCTTTTTGCTGCGCTCGCTCATTTTCCCACGCTTTTTCTAGCAGTCGCTATATTTCTCATGCTCGCTATTTTTCCCGGGCTCTCTCTTTATCCCACGCACTCTCTTTTTTTCCTACACTTGCTCTTTTTTCTGCTCTTTCTTTTTCCCGCACTCGCTTTTTCCCGCAATCGTTGCTTTTCCCACGCTCGCGCTTTTTCCCACGCTCTCTTTTTCCCGCGCTTGCTTTTTTTCCCACGCTCGCTCATTTTCCCGCGCTTTTTCCACCACTCGCTATTTTTCTCATGCTCGCTATTTTTGCCACTCTCGCTCTTTATCACAGGCTCTCTCTTTTTTTCTTATGCTTGCTGTTTTTCTTGCTCTCTCTTTTTCCCACACCCGCTTTTTCCCGCACTCGGTATTTTTCCCACGCTCGCGCTTTTTCCCACGCTCTCTTTTTCCCGCGCTTGCTTTTTTTCCCACGCTCGCTCTTTTTCCTGCGCTTTTTCCACCAGTCGCTATTTTTCTCATGCTCGCTATTTTTGCCACTCTCGCTCTTTATCACAGGCTCTCTCTTTTTTTCTTATGCTTCCTGTTTTTCCCGCTCTCTCTTTTTCCCACACCCGCTTTTTTTCGCACTCGTTATTTTCCCCACGCTCGCGCTTTTTCCCACGCTCGCGCTTTTTCCCACGCTTGCTTTTTTTCCCACGCTTGCTCTTTTTCCCGCGCTTTTTCCACCAGTCGCTATTTTTCTCATGCTCGCTATTTTTCCCGCGCTCGCTCTTTATCTCACGCTCTCTCTTATTTTCCTACGCTTGCTCTTTTACCCACTCTCGTTTTTTCCCGCACTCCCTTTTTCCTGGACTCGATATTTTTCCCACGCTCGCTCTTTTTCCCGCGCTCCCTATTTTTCCCACGCTCGCTCTTTTTCCCACGCTCGCTCATTTTCCCGCGCTTTTTCCACCAGTCGCTATATTTCTCATGCTCGCTAGTTTTCCCGTGCTCGCTTTTTATCACACGCTCTCTCTTTTTTCCCTATGCTTGCTCTTTTTCCCACTCTCTCTTTTCCCCGCACTCACTTTTTCCCGCACTCGTTATTTTTCCCACGCTCTCGCTTTTTCCCACGCTTGCTTTTTTTCCCGCACTCGCTCTATTTCACGCACTCGCTTTTTCCCGGACTTGCATTTTTTCTCTCGCACTCTCTTTTTCCCGCGCTTGCTCTTTTTCCCACGTTCGCTCATTTTCCCGCGCTTTTTCTACCACTCGCTATTTTTCTCATGCTCGCTATTTTTGCCACTCTCACTCTTTATCACAGGCTCTCTCTTTTTTTCTTATGCTTGCTGTTTTTCCCGCTCTCTCTTTTTCCCACACCCGCTTTTTCCCGCACTCGTTATTTTTCCCACGCTTGCGCTTTTTCCCACGCTCTCTTTTTCCCGCGCTTGCTTTTTTTCCCGCGTTCGCTCATTTTCCCGCGCTTTTTCCACCAGTCGCTATTTTTCTCATGCTCGCTATTTTTGCCACTCTCGCTCTTTATCACACGCTCTCTCTTATTTTCTTATGCTTGCTGTTTTTCCCGCTCTCTCTATTTCCCACACCCGCTTTTTTTCGCACTCGTTATTTTTCCCATGCTCGCGCTTTTTCCCACGCTCTCTTTTTCCCGCGCTTGCTTTTTTTTCCCACGCTCGCTCATTTTCCCGCGCTTTTTCCACCAGTCGCTATTTTTCTCATGCTCGCTATTTTTCCCGCGCTCGCTCGTTATCACACGCTCTCTCTTATTTTCCTACGCTTGCTCTTTTACCCACTCTCGTTTTTTCCCGCACTCCCTTTTTCCTGGACTCGATATTTTTCCCACGCTCGCTCTTTTTCCCGCGCTCCCTATTTTTCCCACGCTCGCTCTTTTTCCCACGCTCGCTCATTTTCCCGCGCTTTTTCCACCAGTCGCTATATTTCTCATGCTCGCAAGTTTTCCCGTGCTCGCTTTTTATCACACGCTCTCTCTTTTTTTCCTATGCTTGCTCTTTTTCCCACTCTCTCTTTTCCCCGCACTCACTTTTTCCCGCACTCGTTATTTTTCCCACGCTCTCGCTTTTTCCCACGCTTGCTTTTTTTCCCGCACTCGCTCTTTTTCACGCACTCGCTTTTTCCCGGACTTGCATTTTTTCTCTCGCACTCTCGTTTTCCCGCGCTTGCTTTTTTTCCCACGCTCGCTCATTTTCCCGCGCTTTTTCCACCACTCGCTATTTTTCTCATGCTCGCTATTTTTGCCACTCTCGCTCTTTATCACAGGCTCTCTCATTTTTTCTTATGCTTCCTGTTTTTCCCGCTCTCTCTTTTTCCCACACCCGCTTTTTCCCGCACTCGGTATTTTTCCCACGCTCGCGCTTTTTCCCACGCTCTCTTTTTCCCGCGCTTGGTTTTTTTCCCACGCTCGCTCTTTTTCCCGCGCTTTTTCCACCAGTCGCTATTTTTCTCATGCTCGCTATTTTTCCCGCGCTTGCTCTTTATCACACGCTCTCTTTTTTTTCCCTATGCTTTCTGTTTTATGCACTCGCTCTTTTTCCCACGCTCCCTTTTTCCTGGACTCGGTATTTTTCCCACGCTCGCTCTTTTTCCCGCGCTCCCTATTTTTCCCACGCTTGCTCTTTTTCCCGCGCTCGCACTACTTCCTGCGCTGTTTCTTTTTCACACACTCGCTCTTTCTCCCGCTCTCTCTCTATTTTCCCCTCTCTCTCTTTTTCCCGCACTCGCTTTTTCCCGCACTCGGTATTTTTCCCACGATCGATCTTTTTCCCATGCTCTTTTTTCCCGCGCTCTTTCTTTTTCCCGCGCTCACTGTTTTTCCCACTCTCGCTCTTTTTCCCGCGCTTGCTCTTTTTGCTGCGCTCGCTCATTTTCCCACGCTTTTTCTAGCAGTCGCTATATTTCTCATGCTCGCTATTTTTCCCGGGCTCTCTCTTTATCCCACGCACTCTCTTTTTTTCCTACACTTGCTCTTTTTTCTGCTCTTTCTTTTTCCCGCACTCGCTTTTTCCCGCAATCGTTGCTTTTCCCACGCTCGCGCTTTTTCCCACGCTCTCTTTTTCCCGCGCTTGCTTTTTTTCCCACGCTCGCTCATTTTCCCGCGCTTTTTCCACCAGTCGCTATTTTTCTCATGCTCGCTATTTTTGCCACTCTCGCTCTTTATCACAGGCTCTCTCTTTTTTTCTTATGCTTGCTGTTTTTCTTGCTCTCTCTTTTTCCCACACCCGCTTTTTCCCGCACTCGTTATTTTTCCCACGCTCGCGCTTTTTCCCACGCTCTCTTTTTCCCGCGCTTGCTTTTTTTCCCACGCTCGCTCATTTTCCTGCGCTTTTTCCACCAGTCGCTGTTTTTCTCATGCTCGCTATTTTTCCCGTGCTCGCTCTTTATCACACGCTCTCTCTTATTTTCCTACGCTTGCTCTTTTACCCACTCTCGTTTTTTCCCGCACTCCCTTTTTCCTGGACTCGATATTTTTCCCACGCTCGCTCTTTCTCCCGCTCTCTCTCTATTTTCCCCTCTCTCTCTTTTTCCCGCACTCGCTTTTTCCCGCACTCGGTATTTTTCCCACGATCGATCTTTTTCCCATGCTCTTTTTTCCCGCGCTCTTTCTTTTTCCCGCGCTCACTGTTTTTCCCACTCTCGCTCTTTTTCCCGCGCTTGCTCTTTTTGCTGCGCTCGCTCATTTTCCCACGCTTTTTCTAGCAGTCGCTATATTTCTCATGCTCGCTATTTTTCCCGGGCTCTCTCTTTATCCCACGCACTCTCTTTTTTTCCTACACTTGCTCTTTTTTCTGCTCTTTCTTTTTCCCGCACTCGCTTTTTCCCGCAATCGTTGCTTTTCCCACGCTCGCGCTTTTTCCCACGCTCTCTTTTTCCCGCGCTTGCTTTTTTTCCCACGCTCGCTCATTTTCCCGCGCTTTTTCCACCAGTCGCTATTTTTCTCATGCTCGCTATTTTTGCCACTCTCGCTCTTTATCACAGGCTCTCTCTTTTTTTCTTATGCTTGCTGTTTTTCTTGCTCTCTCTTTTTCCCACACCCGCTTTTTCCCGCACTCGTTATTTTTCCCACGCTCGCGCTTTTTCCCACGCTCTCTTTTTCCCGCGCTTGCTTTTTTTCCCACGCTCGCTCATTTTCCTGCGCTTTTTCCACCAGTCGCTGTTTTTCTCATGCTCGCTATTTTTCCCGTGCTCGCTCTTTATCACACGCTCTCTCTTATTTTCCTACGCTTGCTCTTTTACCCACTCTCGTTTTTTCCCGCACTCCCTTTTTCCTGGACTCGATATTTTTCCCACGCTCGCTCTTTCTCCCGCTCTCTCTCTATTTTCCCCTCTCTCTCTTTTTCCCGCACTCGCTTTTTCCCGCACTCGGTATTTTTCCCACGATCGATCTTTTTCCCATGCTCTTTTTTCCCGCGCTCTTTCTTTTTCCCGCGCTCACTGTTTTTCCCACTCTCGCTCTTTTTCCCGCGCTTGCTCTTTTTGCTGCGCTCGCTCATTTTCCCACGCTTTTTCTAGCAGTCGCTATATTTCTCATGCTCGCTATTTTTCCCGGGCTGTCTCTTTATCCCACGCACTCTCTTTTTTTCCTACACTTGCTCTTTTTTCTGCTCTTTCTTTTTCCCGCACTCGCTTTTTCCCGCAATCGTTGCTTTTCCCACGCTCGCGCTTTTTCCCACGCTCTCTTTTTCCCGCGCTTGCTTTTTTTCCCACGCTCGCTCATTTTCCCGCGCTTTTTCCACCACTCGCTATTTTTCTCATGCTCGCTATTTTTGCCACTCTCGCTCTTTATCACAGGCTCTCTCTTTTTTTCTTATGCTTGCTGTTTTTCTTGCTCTCTCTTTTTCCCACACCCGCTTTTTCCCGCACTCGGTATTTTTCCCACGCTCGCGCTTTTTCCCACGCTCTCTTTTTCCCGCGCTTGCTTTTTTTCCCACGCTCGCTCTTTTTCCTGCGCTTTTTCCACCAGTCGCTATTTTTCTCATGCTCGCTATTTTTGCCACTCTCGCTCTTTATCACAGGCTCTCTCTTTTTTTCTTATGCTTCCTGTTTTTCCCGCTCTCTCTTTTTCCCACACCCGCTTTTTTTCGCACTCGTTATTTTCCCCACGCTCGCGCTTTTTCCCACGCTCGCGCTTTTTCCCACGCTTGCTTTTTTTCCCACGCTTGCTCTTTTTCCCGCGCTTTTTCCACCAGTCGCTATTTTTCTCATGCTCGCTATTTTTCCCGCGCTCGCTCTTTATCTCACGCTCTCTCTTATTTTCCTACGCTTGCTCTTTTACCCACTCTCGTTTTTTCCCGCACTCCCTTTTTCCTGGACTCGATATTTTTCCCACGCTCGCTCTTTTTCCCGCGCTCCCTATTTTTCCCACGCTCGCTCTTTTTCCCACGCTCGCTCATTTTCCCGCGCTTTTTCCACCAGTCGCTATATTTCTCATGCTCGCTAGTTTTCCCGTGCTCGCTTTTTATCACACGCTCTCTCTTTTTTCCCTATGCTTGCTCTTTTTCCCACTCTCTCTTTTCCCCGCACTCACTTTTTCCCGCACTCGTTATTTTTCCCACGCTCTCGCTTTTTCCCACGCTTGCTTTTTTTCCCGCACTCGCTCTATTTCACGCACTCGCTTTTTCCCGGACTTGCATTTTTTCTCTCGCACTCTCTTTTTCCCGCGCTTGCTCTTTTTCCCACGTTCGCTCATTTTCCCGCGCTTTTTCTACCACTCGCTATTTTTCTCATGCTCGCTATTTTTGCCACTCTCACTCTTTATCACAGGCTCTCTCTTTTTTTCTTATGCTTGCTGTTTTTCCCGCTCTCTCTTTTTCCCACACCCGCTTTTTCCCGCACTCGTTATTTTTCCCACGCTCGCGCTTTTTCCCACGCTCTCTTTTTCCCGCGCTTGCTTTTTTTCCCGCGTTCGCTCATTTTCCCGCGCTTTTTCCACCAGTCGCTATTTTTCTCATGCTCGCTATTTTTGCCACTCTCGCTCTTTATCACACGCTCTCTCTTATTTTCTTATGCTTGCTGTTTTTCCCGCTCTCTCTATTTCCCACACCCGCTTTTTTTCGCACTCGTTATTTTTCCCATGCTCGCGCTTTTTCCCACGCTCTCTTTTTCCCGCGCTTGCTTTTTTTTCCCACGCTCGCTCATTTTCCCGCGCTTTTTCCACCAGTCGCTATTTTTCTCATGCTCGCTATTTTTCCCGCGCTCGCTCGTTATCACACGCTCTCTCTTATTTTCCTACGCTTGCTCTTTTACCCACTCTCGTTTTTTCCCGCACTCCCTTTTTCCTGGACTCGATATTTTTCCCACGCTCGCTCTTTTTCCCGCGCTCCCTATTTTTCCCACGCTCGCTCTTTTTCCCACGCTCGCTCATTTTCCCGCGCTTTTTCCACCAGTCGCTATATTTCTCATGCTCGCAAGTTTTCCCGTGCTCGCTTTTTATCACACGCTCTCTCTTTTTTTCCTATGCTTGCTCTTTTTCCCACTCTCTCTTTTCCCCGCACTCACTTTTTCCCGCACTCGTTATTTTTCCCACGCTCTCGCTTTTTCCCACGCTTGCTTTTTTTCCCGCACTCGCTCTTTTTCACGCACTCGCTTTTTCCCGGACTTGCATTTTTTCTCTCGCACTCTCGTTTTCCCGCGCTTGCTTTTTTTCCCACGCTCGCTCATTTTCCCGCGCTTTTTCCACCACTCGCTATTTTTCTCATGCTCGCTATTTTTGCCACTCTCGCTCTTTATCACAGGCTCTCTCATTTTTTCTTATGCTTCCTGTTTTTCCCGCTCTCTCTTTTTCCCACACCCGCTTTTTCCCGCACTCGGTATTTTTCCCACGCTCGCGCTTTTTCCCACGCTCTCTTTTTCCCGCGCTTGGTTTTTTTCCCACGCTCGCTCTTTTTCCCGCGCTTTTTCCACCAGTCGCTATTTTTCTCATGCTCGCTATTTTTCCCGCGCTTGCTCTTTATCACACGCTCTCTTTTTTTTCCCTATGCTTTCTGTTTTATGCACTCGCTCTTTTTCCCACGCTCCCTTTTTCCTGGACTCGGTATTTTTCCCACGCTCGCTCTTTTTCCCGCGCTCCCTATTTTTCCCACGCTTGCTCTTTTTCCCGCGCTCGCACTACTTCCTGCGCTGTTTCTTTTTCACACACTCGCTCTTTCTCCCGCTCTCTCTCTATTTTCCCCTCTCTCTCTTTTTCCCGCACTCGCTTTTTCCCGCACTCGGTATTTTTCCCACGATCGATCTTTTTCCCATGCTCTTTTTTCCCGCGCTCTTTCTTTTTCCCGCGCTCACTGTTTTTCCCACTCTCGCTCTTTTTCCCGCGCTTGCTCTTTTTGCTGCGCTCGCTCATTTTCCCACGCTTTTTCTAGCAGTCGCTATATTTCTCATGCTCGCTATTTTTCCCGGGCTCTCTCTTTATCCCACGCACTCTCTTTTTTTCCTACACTTGCTCTTTTTTCTGCTCTTTCTTTTTCCCGCACTCGCTTTTTCCCGCAATCGTTGCTTTTCCCACGCTCGCGCTTTTTCCCACGCTCTCTTTTTCCCGCGCTTGCTTTTTTTCCCACGCTCGCTCATTTTCCCGCGCTTTTTCCACCAGTCGCTATTTTTCTCATGCTCGCTATTTTTGCCACTCTCGCTCTTTATCACAGGCTCTCTCTTTTTTTCTTATGCTTGCTGTTTTTCTTGCTCTCTCTTTTTCCCACACCCGCTTTTTCCCGCACTCGTTATTTTTCCCACGCTCGCGCTTTTTCCCACGCTCTCTTTTTCCCGTGCTTGCTTTTTTTCCCACGCTCGCTCATTTTCCTGCGCTTTTTCCACCAGTCGCTGTTTTTCTCATGCTCGCTATTTTTCCCGTGCTCGCTCTTTATCACACGCTCTCTCTTATTTTCCTACGCTTGCTCTTTTACCCACTCTCGTTTTTTCCCGCACTCCCTTTTTCCTGGACTCGATATTTTTCCCACGCTCGCTCTTTCTCCCGCTCTCTCTCTATTTTCCCCTCTCTCTCTTTTTCCCGCACTCGCTTTTTCCCGCACTCGGTATTTTTCCCACGATCGATCTTTTTCCCATGCTCTTTTTTCCCGCGCTCTTTCTTTTTCCCGCGCTCACTGTTTTTCCCACTCTCGCTCTTTTTCCCGCGCTTGCTCTTTTTGCTGCGCTCGCTCATTTTCCCACGCTTTTTCTAGCAGTCGCTATATTTCTCATGCTCGCTATTTTTCCCGGGCTCTCTCTTTATCCCACGCACTCTCTTTTTTTCCTACACTTGCTCTTTTTTCTGCTCTTTCTTTTTCCCGCACTCGCTTTTTCCCGCAATCGTTGCTTTTCCCACGCTCGCGCTTTTTCCCACGCTCTCTTTTTCCCGCGCTTGCTTTTTTTCCCACGCTCGCTCATTTTCCCGCGCTTTTTCCACCAGTCGCTATTTTTCTCATGCTCGCTATTTTTGCCACTCTCGCTCTTTATCACAGGCTCTCTCTTTTTTTCTTATGCTTGCTGTTTTTCTTGCTCTCTCTTTTTCCCACACCCGCTTTTTCCCGCACTCGTTATTTTTCCCACGCTCGCGCTTTTTCCCACGCTCTCTTTTTCCCGCGCTTGCTTTTTTTCCCACGCTCGCTCATTTTCCTGCGCTTTTTCCACCAGTCGCTGTTTTTCTCATGCTCGCTATTTTTCCCGTGCTCGCTCTTTATCACACGCTCTCTCTTATTTTCCTACGCTTGCTCTTTTACCCACTCTCGTTTTTTCCCGCACTCCCTTTTTCCTGGACTCGATATTTTTCCCACGCTCGCTCTTTCTCCCGCTCTCTCTCTATTTTCCCCTCTCTCTCTTTTTCCCGCACTCGCTTTTTCCCGCACTCGGTATTTTTCCCACGATCGATCTTTTTCCCATGCTCTTTTTTCCCGCGCTCTTTCTTTTTCCCGCGCTCACTGTTTTTCCCACTCTCGCTCTTTTTCCCGCGCTTGCTCTTTTTGCTGCGCTCGCTCATTTTCCCACGCTTTTTCTAGCAGTCGCTATATTTCTCATGCTCGCTATTTTTCCCGGGCTGTCTCTTTATCCCACGCACTCTCTTTTTTTCCTACACTTGCTCTTTTTTCTGCTCTTTCTTTTTCCCGCACTCGCTTTTTCCCGCAATCGTTGCTTTTCCCACGCTCGCGCTTTTTCCCACGCTCTCTTTTTCCCGCGCTTGCTTTTTTTCCCACGCTCGCTCATTTTCCCGCGCTTTTTCCACCACTCGCTATTTTTCTCATGCTCGCTATTTTTGCCACTCTCGCTCTTTATCACAGGCTCTCTCTTTTTTTCTTATGCTTGCTGTTTTTCTTGCTCTCTCTTTTTCCCACACCCGCTTTTTCCCGCACTCGGTATTTTTCCCACGCTCGCGCTTTTTCCCACGCTCTCTTTTTCCCGCGCTTGCTTTTTTTCCCACGCTCGCTCTTTTTCCTGCGCTTTTTCCACCAGTCGCTATTTTTCTCATGCTCGCTATTTTTGCCACTCTCGCTCTTTATCACAGGCTCTCTCTTTTTTTCTTATGCTTCCTGTTTTTCCCGCTCTCTCTTTTTCCCACACCCGCTTTTTTTCGCACTCGTTATTTTCCCCACGCTCGCGCTTTTTCCCACGCTCGCGCTTTTTCCCACGCTTGCTTTTTTTCCCACGCTTGCTCTTTTTCCCGCGCTTTTTCCACCAGTCGCTATTTTTCTCATGCTCGCTATTTTTCCCGCGCTCGCTCTTTATCTCACGCTCTCTCTTATTTTCCTACGCTTGCTCTTTTACCCACTCTCGTTTTTTCCCGCACTCCCTTTTTCCTGGACTCGATATTTTTCCCACGCTCGCTCTTTTTCCCGCGCTCCCTATTTTTCCCACGCTCGCTCTTTTTCCCACGCTCGCTCATTTTCCCGCGCTTTTTCCACCAGTCGCTATATTTCTCATGCTCGCTAGTTTTCCCGTGCTCGCTTTTTATCACACGCTCTCTCTTTTTTCCCTATGCTTGCTCTTTTTCCCACTCTCTCTTTTCCCCGCACTCACTTTTTCCCGCACTCGTTATTTTTCCCACGCTCTCGCTTTTTCCCACGCTTGCTTTTTTTCCCGCACTCGCTCTATTTCACGCACTCGCTTTTTCCCGGACTTGCATTTTTTCTCTCGCACTCTCTTTTTCCCGCGCTTGCTCTTTTTCCCACGTTCGCTCATTTTCCCGCGCTTTTTCTACCACTCGCTATTTTTCTCATGCTCGCTATTTTTGCCACTCTCACTCTTTATCACAGGCTCTCTCTTTTTTTCTTATGCTTGCTGTTTTTCCCGCTCTCTCTTTTTCCCACACCCGCTTTTTCCCGCACTCGTTATTTTTCCCACGCTCGCGCTTTTTCCCACGCTCTCTTTTTCCCGCGCTTGCTTTTTTTCCCGCGTTCGCTCATTTTCCCGCGCTTTTTCCACCAGTCGCTATTTTTCTCATGCTCGCTATTTTTGCCACTCTCGCTCTTTATCACACGCTCTCTCTTATTTTCTTATGCTTCCTGTTTTTCCCGCTCTCTCTATTTCCCACACCCGCTTTTTTTCGCACTCGTTATTTTTCCCATGCTCGCGCTTTTTCCCACGCTCTCTTTTTCCCGCGCTTGCTTTTTTTTCCCACGCTCGCTCATTTTCCCGCGCTTTTTCCACCAGTCGCTATTTTTCTCATGCTCGCTATTTTTCCCGCGCTCGCTCGTTATCACACGCTCTCTCTTATTTTCCTACGCTTGCTCTTTTACCCACTCTCGTTTTTTCCCGCACTCCCTTTTTCCTGGACTCGATATTTTTCCCACGCTCGCTCTTTTTCCCGCGCTCCCTATTTTTCCCACGCTCGCTCTTTTTCCCACGCTCGCTCATTTTCCCGCGCTTTTTCCACCAGTCGCTATATTTCTCATGCTCGCAAGTTTTCCCGTGCTCGCTTTTTATCACACGCTCTCTCTTTTTTTCCTATGCTTGCTCTTTTTCCCACTCTCTCTTTTCCCCGCACTCACTTTTTCCCGCACTCGTTATTTTTCCCACGCTCTCGCTTTTTCCCACGCTTGCTTTTTTTCCCGCACTCGCTCTTTTTCACGCACTCGCTTTTTCCCGGACTTGCATTTTTTCTCTCGCACTCTCGTTTTCCCGCGCTTGCTTTTTTTCCCACGCTCGCTCATTTTCCCGCGCTTTTTCCACCACTCGCTATTTTTCTCATGCTCGCTATTTTTGCCACTCTCGCTCTTTATCACAGGCTCTCTCATTTTTTCTTATGCTTCCTGTTTTTCCCGCTCTCTCTTTTTCCCACACCCGCTTTTTCCCGCACTCGGTATTTTTCCCACGCTCGCGCTTTTTCCCACGCTCTCTTTTTCCCGCGCTTGGTTTTTTTCCCACGCTCGCTCTTTTTCCCGCGCTTTTTCCACCAGTCGCTATTTTTCTCATGCTCGCTATTTTTCCCGCGCTTGCTCTTTATCACACGCTCTCTTTTTTTTCGCTATGCTTTCTGTTTTATGCACTCGCTCTTTTTCCCACGCTCCCTTTTTCCTGGACTCGGTATTTTTCCCACGCTCGCTCTTTTTCCCGCGCTCCCTATTTTTCCCACGCTTGCTCTTTTTCCCGCGCTCGCACTACTTCCTGCGCTGTTTCTTTTTCACACACTCGCTCTTTCTCCCGCTCTCTCTCTATTTTCCCCTCTCTCTCTTTTTCCCGCACTCGCTTTTTCCCGCACTCGGTATTTTTCCCACGATCGATCTTTTTCCCATGCTCTTTTTTCCCGCGCTCTTTCTTTTTCCCGCGCTCACTGTTTTTCCCACTCTCGCTCTTTTTCCCGCGCTTGCTCTTTTTGCTGCGCTCGCTCATTTTCCCACGCTTTTTCTAGCAGTCGCTATATTTCTCATGCTCGCTATTTTTCCCGGGCTCTCTCTTTATCCCACGCACTCTCTTTTTTTCCTACACTTGCTCTTTTTTCTGCTCTTTCTTTTTCCCGCACTCGCTTTTTCCCGCAATCGTTGCTTTTCCCACGCTCGCGCTTTTTCCCACGCTCTCTTTTTCCCGCGCTTGCTTTTTTTCCCGCGTTCGCTCATTTTCCCGCGCTTTTTCCACCACTCGCTATTTTTCTCATGCTCGCTATTTTTGCCACTCTCGCTCTTTATCACAGGCTCTCTCTTTTTTTCTTATGCTTGCTGTTTTTCTTGCTCTCTCTTTTTCCCACACCCGCTTTTTCCCGCACTCGTTATTTTTCCCACGCTCGCGCTTTTTCCCACGCTCTCTTTTTCCCGCGCTTGCTTTTTTTCCCACGCTCGCTCATTTTCCCGCGCTTTTTCCACCAGTCGCTGTTTTTCTCATGCTCGCTATTTTTCCCGCGCTCGCTCTTTATCACACGCTCTCTCTTATTTTCCTACGCTTGCTCTTTTACCCACTCTCGTTTTTTCCCGCATTCCCTTTTTCCTGGACTCGATATTTTTCCCACGCTCGCTCTTCTTCCCGCGCTCCCTATTTTTCCCACGCTCGCTCTTTTTCCCACGCTTGCTCATTTTCCCGCGCTTTTTCCACCAGTCGCTATATTTCTCATGCTCGCTAGTTTTCCCGTGCTCGCTTTTTATCACACGCTCTCTCTATTTTTCCTGTGCTTGCTCTTTTTCCCACTCTCTCTTTTCCCCGCACTCACTTTTTCCCGCACTCGTTATTTTTCCCACGCTCTCGCTTTTTCCCACGCTTGCTTTTTTTCCCGCACTCGCTCTTTTTCACGCACTCGCTTTTTCCCGGACTTGCATTTTTTCTCTCGCACTCTCTTTTTCCCGCGCTTGCTTTTTTTCCCACGCTCGCTCATTTTCCCGCGCTTTTTCCACCACTCGCTATTTTTCTCATGCTCGCTATTTTTGCCACTCTCGCTCTTTATCACAGGCTCTCTCTTTTTTTCTTATGCTTGCTGTTTTTCTTGCTCTCTCTTTTTCCCACACCCGCTTTTTCCCGCACTCGTTATTTTTCCCACGCTCGCGCTTTTTCCCACGCTCTCTTTTTCCCGCGCTTGGTTTTTTTCCCACGCTCACTCTTTTTCCCGCGCTTTTTCCACCAGTCGCTATTTTTCTCATGCTCGCTATTTTTCCCGCGCTTGCTCTTTATCACACGCTCTCTTTTTTTTCCCTATGCTTTCTGTTTTATGCACTCGCTCTTTTTCCCACGCTCCCTTTTTCCTGGACTCGATATTTTTCCCACGCTCGCTCTTTTTCCCGCGCTCCCTATTTTTCCCACGCTTGCTCTTTTTCCCGCGCTCGCACTACTTCCTGCGCTGTTTCTTTTTCACACACTCGCTCTTTCTCCCGCTCTCTCTCTATTTTCCCCTCTCTCTCTTTTTCCCGCACTCGCTTTTTCCCGCACTCGGTATTTTTCCCACGATCGATCTTTTTCCCATGCTCTTTTTTCCCGCGCTCTTTCTTTTTCCCGCGCTCACTGTTTTTCCCACTCTCGCTCTTTTTCCCGCGCTTGCTCTTTTTGCTGCGCTCGCTCATTTTCCCACGCTTTTTCTAGCAGTCGCTATATTTCTCATGCTCGCTATTTTTCTCGGGCTCTCTCTTTATCCCACGCACTCTCTTTTTTTCCTACACTTGCTCTTTTTTCTGCTCTTTCTTTTTCCCGCACTCGCTTTTTCCCGCAATCGTTGCTTTTCCCACGCTCGCGCTTTTTCCCACGCTCTCTTTTTCCCGCGCTTGCTTTTTTTCCCACGCTCGCTCATTTTCCCGCGCTTTTTCCACCAGTCGCTATTTTTCTCATGCTCGCTATTTTTGCCACTCTCGCTCTTAATCACAGGCTCTCTCTTTTTTTCTTATGCTTCCTGTTTTTCTTGCTCTCTCTTTTTCCCACACCCGCTTTTTCCCGCACTCGTTATTTTTCCCACGCTCGCGCTTTTTCCCACGCTCTCTTTTTCCCGCGCTTGCTTTTTTTCCCACGCTCGCTCATTTTCCTGCGCTTTTTCCACCAGTCGCTGTTTTTCTCATGCTCGCTATTTTTCCCGTGCTCGCTCTTTATCACACGCTCTCTCTTATTTTCCTACGCTTGCTCTTTTACCCACTCTCGTTTTTTCCCGCACTCCCTTTTTCCTGGACTCGATATTTTTCCCACGCTCGCTCTTTCTCCCGCTCTCTCTCTATTTTCCCCTCTCTCTCTTTTTCCCGCACTCGCTTTTTCCCGCACTCGGTATTTTTCCCACGATCGATCTTTTTCCCATGCTCTTTTTTCCCGCGCTCTTTCTTTTTCCCGCGCTCACTGTTTTTCCCACTCTCGCTCTTTTTCCCGCGCTTGCTCTTTTTGCTGCGCTCGCTCATTTTCCCACGCTTTTTCTAGCAGTCGCTATATTTCTCATGCTCGCTATTTTTCCCGGGCTCTCTCTTTATCCCACGCACTCTCTTTTTTTCCTACACTTGCTCTTTTTTCTGCTCTTTCTTTTTCCCGCACTCGCTTTTTCCCGCAATCGTTGCTTTTCCCACGCTCGCGCTTTTTCCCACGCTCTCTTTTTCCCGCGCTTGCTTTTTTTCCCACGCTCGCTCATTTTCCCGTGCTTTTTCCACCACTCGCTATTTTTCTCATGCTCGCTATTTTTGCCACTCTCGCTCTTTATCACAGGCTCTCTCTTTTTTTCTTATGCTTCCTGTTTTTCCCGCTCTCTCTTTTTCCCACACCCGCTTTTTCCCGCACTCGTTATTTTTCCCACGCTCGCGCTTTTTCCCACGCTCTCTTTTTCCCCCGCTTGCTTTTTTTCCCACGCTCGCTCTTTTTCCTGCGCTTTTTCCACCAGTCGCTATTTTTCTCATGCTCGCTATTTTTGCCACTCTCGCTCTTTATCACAGGCTCTCTCTTTTTTTCTTATGCTTCCTGTTTTTCCCGCTCTCTCTTTTTCCCACACCCGCTTTTTTTCGCACTCGTTATTTTCCCCACGCTCGCGCTTTTTCCCACGCTCGCGCTTTTTCCCACGCTTGCTTTTTTTCCCACGCTTGCTCTTTTTCCCGCGCTTTTTCCACCAGTCGCTATTTTTCTCATGCTCGCTATTTTTCCCGCGCTCGCTCTTTATCTCACGCTCTCTCTTATTTTCCTACGCTTGCTCTTTTACCCACTCTCGTTTTTTCCCGCACTCCCTTTTTCCTGGACTCGATATTTTTCCCACGCTCGCTCTTTTTCCCGCGCTCCCTATTTTTCCCACGCTCGCTCTTTTTCCCACGCTCGCTCATTTTCCCGCGCTTTTTCCACCAGTCGCTATATTTCTCATGCTCGCTAGTTTTCCCGTGCTCGCTTTTTATCACACGCTCTCTCTTTTTTTCCTATGCTTGCTCTTTTTCCCACTCTCTCTTTTCCCCGCACTCACTTTTTCCCGCACTCGTTATTTTTCCCACGCTCTCGCTTTTTCCCACGCTTGCTTTTTTTCCCGCACTCGCTCTATTTCACGCACTCGCTTTTTCCCGGACTTGCATTTTTTCTCTCGCACTCTTTTTCCCGCGCTTGCTCTTTTTCCCGCGTTCGCTCATTTTCCCGCGCTTTTTCCACCACTCGCTATTTTTCTCATGCTCGCTATTTTTGCCACTCTCACTCTTTATCACAGGCTCTCTCTTTTTTTCTTATGCTTGCTGTTTTTCCCGCTCTCTCTTTTTCCCACACCCGCTTTTTCCCGCACTCGTTATTTTTCCCACGCTTGCGCTTTTTCCCACGCTCTCTTTTTCCCGCGCTTGCTTTTTTTCCCACGCTCGCTCATTTTCCTGCGCTTTTTACACCAGTCGCTATTTTTCTCATGCTCGCTATTTTTGCCACTCTCGCTCTTTATCACAGGCTCTCTCTTTTTTTCTTATGCTTGCTGTTTTTCCCGCTCTCTCTTTTTCCCACACCCGCTTTTTCCCGCACTCGTTATTTTTCCCACGCTCGCGCTTTTTCCCACGCTCTCTTTTTCCCGCGCTTGCTTTTTTTCCCACGCTCGCTCATTTTCCCGCGCTTTTTCCACCAGTCGCTGTTTTTCTCATGCTCGCTATTTTTCCCGCGCTCGCTCTTTATCACACGCTCTCTCTTATTTTCCTACGCTTGCTCTTTTACCCACTCTCGTTTTTTCCCGCACTCCCTTTTTCCTGGACTCGATATTTTTCCCACGCTCGCTCTTTTTCCCGCGCTCCCTATTTTTCCCACGCTCGCTCTTTTTCCCACGCTCGCTCATTTTCCCGCGCTTTTTCCACCAGTCGCTATATTTCTCATGCTCGCTAGTTTTCCCGTGCTCGCTTTTTATCACACGCTCTCTCTTTTTTTCCTATGCTTGCTCTTTTTCCCACTCTCTCTTTTCCCCGCACTCACTTTTTCCCGCACTCGTTATTTTTCCCACGCTCTCGCTTTTTCCCACGCTTGCTTTTTTTCCCGCACTCGCTCTTTTTCACGCACTCGCTTTTTCCCGGACTTGCATTTTTTCTCTCGCACTCTCTTTTTCCCGCGCTTGCTCTTTTTCCCGCGTTCGCTCATTTTCCCGCGCTTTTTCCACCAGTCGCTATTTTTCTCATGCTCGCTATTTTTGCCACTCTCGCTCTTTATCACAGGCTCTCTCTTTTTTTCTTATGCTTGCTGTTTTTCCCGCTCTCTCTTTTTCCCACACCCGCTTTTTCCCGCACTCGTTATTTTTCCCACGCTCGCGCTTTTTCCCACGCTCTCTTTTTCCCGCGCTTGCTTTTTTTCCCACGCTCGCTCTTTTTCCCGCGCTTTTTCCACCAGTCGCTATTTTTCTCATGCTCGCTATTTTTCCCGAGCTCGCTCTTTATCACACGCTCTCTCTTATTTTCCTACGCTTGCTCTTTTACCCACTCTCGTTTTTTCCCGCATTCCCTTTTCCCTGGACTCGATATTTTTCCCACGCTCGCTCTTCTTCCCGCGCTCCCTATTTTTCCCACGCTCGCTCTTTTTCCCACGCTTGCTCATTTTCCCGCGCTTTTTCCACCAGTCGCTATATTTCTCATGCTCGCTAGTTTTCCCGTGCTCGCTTTTTATCACACGCTCTCTCTTTTTTTCCTGTGCTTGCTCTTTTTCCCACTCTCTCTTTTCCCCGCACTCACTTTTTCCCGCACTCGTTATTTTTCCCACGCTCTCGCTTTTTCCCACGCTTGCTTTTTTTCCCGCACTCGCTCTTTTTCACGCACTCGCTTTTTCCCGGACTTGCATTTTTTCTCTCGCACTCTCTTTTTCCCGCGCTTGCTTTTTTTCCCACGCTCGCTCTTTTTCCCGCGCTTTTTCCACCACTCGCTATTTTTCTCATGCTCGCTATTTTTGCCACTCTCGCTCTTTATCACAGGCTCTCTCTTTTTTTCTTATGCTTCCTGTTTTTCCCGCTCTCTCTTTTTCCCACACCCGCTTTTTCCCGCACTCGGTATTTTTCCCACGCTCGCGCTTTTTCCCACGCTCTCTTTTTCCCGCGCTTGCTTTTTTTCCCACGCTCGCTCTTTTTCCCGCGCTTTTTCCACCAGTCGCTATTTTTCTCATGCTCGCTATTTTTCCCGCGCTTGCTCTTTATCACACGCTCTCTTTTTTTTCCCTATGCTTTCTGTTTTATGCACTCGCTCTTTTTCCCACGCTCCCTTTTTCCTGGACTCGATATCTTTCCCACGCTCGCTCTTTTTCCCGCGCTCCCTATTTTTCCCACGCTCGCTCTTTTTCCCGCGCTCGCACTACTTCCCGCGCTGTTTCTTTTTCACACACTCGCTCTTTCTCCCGCTCTCTCTCTATTTTCCCCTCTCTCTCTTTTTCCCGCACTCGCTTTTTCCCGCACTCGGTATTTTTCCCACGATCGATCTTTTTCCCATGCTCTTTTTTCCCGCGCTCTTTCTTTTTCCCGCGCTCACTGTTTTTCCCACTCTCGCTCTTTTTCCCGCGCTTGCTCTTTTTGCTGCGCTCGCTCATTTTCCCACGCTTTTTCTAGCAGTCGCTATATTTCTCATGCTCGCTATTTTTCCCGGGCTCTCTCTTTATCCCACGCACTCTCTTTTTTTCCTACACTTGCTCTTTTTTCTGCTCTTTCTTTTTCCCGCACTCGCTTTTTCCCGCAATCGTTGTTTTTCCCACGCTCGCGCTTTTTCCCACGCTCTCTTTTTCCCGCGCTTGCTTTTTTTCCCACGCTCGCTCATTTTCCCGCGCTTTTTCCACCACTCGCTATTTTTCTCATGCTCGCTATTTTTGCCACTCTCGCTCTTTATCACAGGCTCTCTCTTTTTTTCTTATGCTTGCTGTTTTTCTTGCTCTCTCTTTTTCCCACACCCGCTTTTTCCCGCACTCGTTATTTTTCCCACGCTCGCGCTTTTTCCCACGCTCTCTTTTTCCCGCGCTTGCTTTTTTTCCCACGCTCGCTCATTTTCCCGCGCTTTTTCCACCAGTCGCTGTTTTTCTCATGCTCGCTATTTTTCCCGCGCTCGCTCTTTATCACACGCTCTCTCTTATTTACCTACGCTTGCTCTTTTACCCACTCTCGTTTTTTCCCGCACTCCCTTTTTCCTGGACTCGATATTTTTCCCACGCTCGCTCTTTCTCCCGCTCTCTCTCTATTTTCCCCTCTCTCTCTTTTTCCCGCACTCGCTTTTTCCCGCACTCGGTATTTTTCCCACGATCGATCTTTTTCCCATGCTCTTTTTTCCCGCGCTCTTTCTTTTTCCCGCGCTCACTGTTTTTCCCACTCTCGATCTTTTTCCCGCGCTTGCTCTTTTTGCTGCGCTCGCTCATTTTCCCACGCTTTTTCTAGCAGTCGCTATATTTCTCATGCTCGCTATTTTTCCCGGGCTCTCTCTTTATCCCACGCACTCTCTTTTTTTCCTACACTTGCTCTTTTTTCTGCACTTTCTTATTCCCGCACTCGCTTTTTCCCGCAATCGTTGTTTTTCCAACGCTCGCGCTTTTTCCCACGCTCTCTTTTTTCCGCGCTTGCTTTTTTTCCCACGCTCGCTCTTTTTCCCGCTCTTTTTCCACCAGTCGCTATATTTCTTATGCTCGCTATTTTTCCCGTGCTCACTTTTTATCACACGCTCTCTCTTTTTTTCCTATGCTTGCTCTTTTTCCCACTCTCTCTTTTCCCCGCACTCACTTTTTCCCGCACTCGTTATTTTTCCCACGCTCTCGCTTTTTCCCACGCTTGATTTTTTTCCCGCACTCGCTCTTTTTCACGCACTCGCTTTTTCCCGGACTTGCATTTTTTCTCTCGCACTCTCTTTTTCCCGCGCTTGCTCTTTTTCCTGCGTTCGCTCATTTTCCCGCGCTTTTTCCACCAGTCGCTATTTTTCTCATGCTCGCTATTTTTGCCACTCTCGCTCTTTATCACAGGCTCTCTCTTTTTTTCTTATGCTTGCTGTTTTTCCCGCTCTCTCTTTTTCCCACACCCGCTTTTTCCCGCACTCGTTGTTTTTCCCACGCTCGCGCTTTTTCCCACGCTCTCTTTTTCCCGCGCTTGCTTTTTTTCCCACGCTCGCTCTTTTTCCCGCGCTTTTTCCACCAGTCGCTATTTTTCTCATGCTCGCTATTTTTCCCGCGCTCGCTCTTTATCACACGCTCTCTCTTATTTTCCTACGCTTGCTCTTTTACCCACTCTCGTTTTTTCCCGCACTCCCTTTTTCCTGGACTCGATATTTTTTGCCACGCTCGCTCTTTTTCCCGCGCTCCCTATTTTTCCCACGCTCGCTCTTTTTCCCACGCTTGCTCATTTTCCCGCGCTTTTTCCACCAGTCGCTATATTTCTTATGCTCGCAAGTTTTCCCGTGCTCGCTTTTTATCACACCCTCTCTCTTTTTTTCCTATGCTTGCTCTTTTTCCCACTCTCTCTTTTCCCCGCACTCACTTTTTCCCGCACTCGTTATTTTTCCCACGCTCTCGCTTTTTCCCACGCTTGATTTTTTTTCCCGCACTCGCTCTTTTTCACGCACTCGCTTTTTCCCGGACTTGCATTTTTTCTCTTGCACTCTCTTTTTCCCGCGCTTGCTCTTTTTCCCGCGTTCGCTCATTTTCCCGCGCTTTTTCTACCACTCGCTATTTTTCTCATGCTCGCTATTTTTGCCACTCTCACTCTTTATCACAGGCTCTCTCTTTTTTTCTTATGCTTGCTGCTTTTCCCGCTCTCTCTTTTTCCCAAACCCGCTTTTTCCCGCACTCGTTATTTTTCCCACGCTCGCGCTTTTTCCCACGCTCTCTTTTTCCCGCGCTTGCTTTTTTTCCCACGCTCGCTCTTTTTCCCGCGCTTTTTCCACCAGTCGCTATTTTGCTCATGCTCGCTATTTTTCCCGCGCTTTGTCTTTGTCACACGCTCTCTTTTTTTTTTCCTATGCTTTCTGTTCTATCCACTCGCTCTTTTTCCCACGCTCCCTTTTTCCTGGACTCGATATTTTTCCCACGCTCGCTCTTTTTCCCACGCTTGCTCATTTTCCCGCGCTTTTTCCACCAGTCGCTATATTTCTCATGCTCGCTAGTTTTCCCGTGCTCGCTTTTTATCACACGCTCTCTCTTTTTTTCCTATGCTTGCTCTTTTTCCCACTCTCTCTTTTCCCCGCACTCACTTTTTCCCGCACTCGTTATTTTTCCCACGCTCTCGCTTTTTCCCACGCTTGCTTTTTTTCCCGCACTCGCTCTTTTTCACGCACTCGCTTTTTCCCGGACTTGCAATTTTTCTCCCGCACTCTCTTTTTCCCGCGCTTGCTCTTTTTGCTGCGCTCGCTCATTTTCCCGCGCTTTTTCCACCACTCGCTATTTTTCTCATGCTCGCTATTTTTGCCACTCTCGCTCTTTATCACAGGCTCTCTCTTTTTTTCTTATGCTTCCTGTTTTTCCCGCTCTCTCTTTTTCCCAAACCCGCTTTTTCCCGCACTCGTTATTTTTCCCACGCTCGCGCTTTTTCCCACGCTCTCTTTTTCCCGCGCTTGCTTTTTTTCCCACGCTCGCTCATTTTCCCGCACTTTTTCCACCAGTCGCTATTTTTCTCATGCTCGCTATTTTTCCCGCGCTTGCTCTTTATCACACGCTCTCTCTTTTTTTTTCCTACGCTTTCTGTTTTATCCACTCGCTCTTTTTCCCACGCTCCCTTTTTCCTGGACTCGATATTTTTCCCACGCTCGCTCTTTTTCCCGCGCTCCCTATTTTTCCCACGCTCGCTCTTTTTCCCGCGCTCGCACTACTTCCCGCGCTGTTTCTTTTTCACACACTCGCTCTTTCTCCCGCTCTCTCTCTATTTTCCCCTCTCTCTCTTTTTCCCGCACTCGCTTTTTCCCGCACTCGGTATTTTTCCCACGATCGATCTTTTTCCCATGCTCTTTTTTCCCGCGCTCTTTCTTTTTCCCGCGCTCACTGTTTTTCCCACTCTCGCTCTTTTTCCCGCGCTTGCTCTTTTTGCTGCGCTCGCTCAATTTCCCACGCTTTTTCTAGCAGTCGCTATATTTCTCATGCTCGCTATTTTTCCCGCGCTCGCTCTTTATCTCACGCTCTCTCTTATTTTCCTACGCTTGCTCTTTTACCCACTCTCGTTTTTTCCCGCACTCCCTTTTTCCTGGACTCGATATTTTTTGCCACGCTCGCTCTTTTTCCCGCGCTCCCTATTTTTCCCACGCTCGCTCTTTTTCCCACGCTTGCTCATTTTCCCGCGCTTTTTCCACCAGTCGCTATATTTCTTATGCTCGCAAGTTTTCCCGTGCTCGCTTTTTATCACACCCTCTCTCTTTTTTTCCTATGCTTGCTCTTTTTCCCACTCTCTCTTTTCCCCGCACTCACTTTTTCCCGCACTCGTTATTTTTCCCACGCTCTCGCTTTTTCCCACGCTTGATTTTTTTTCCCGCACTCGCTCTTTTTCACGCACTCGCTTTTTCCCGGACTTGCATTTTTTCTCTTGCACTCTCTTTTTCCCGCGCTTGCTCTTTTTCCCGCGTTCGCTCATTTTCCCGCGCTTTTTCTACCACTCGCTATTTTTCTCATGCTCGCTATTTTTGCCACTCTCACTCTTTATCACAGGCTCTCTCTTTTTTTCTTATGCTTGCTGCTTTTCCCGCTCTCTCTTTTTCCCAAACCCGCTTTTTCCCGCACTCGTTATTTTTCCCACGCTCGCGCTTTTTCCCACGCTCTCTTTTTCCCGCGCTTGCTTTTTTTCCCACGCTCGCTCTTTTTCCCGCGCTTTTTCCACCAGTCGCTATTTTTCTCATGCTCGCTATTTTTCCCGCGCTCGCTCTTTATCACACGCTCTCTTTTTTTTTCCTATGCTTTCTGTTTTATCCACTCGGTCTTTTTCCCACGCTCCCTTTTTCCTGGACTCGATATTTTTCCCACGCTCGCTCTTTTTCCCACGCTTGCTCATTTTCCCGCGCTTTTTCCACCAGTCGCTATATTTCTCATGCTCGCTAGTTTTCCCGTGCTCGCTTTTTATCACACGCTCTCTTTTTTTCCTATGCTTGCTCTTTTTCCCACTCTCTCTTTTCCCCGCACTCACTTTTTCCCGCACTCGTTATTTTTCCCACGCTCTCGCTTTTTCCCACGCTTGCTTTTTTTCCCGCACTCGCTCTTTTTCACGCACTCGCTTTTTCCCGGACTTGCATTTTTTCTCTCGCACTCTCTTTTTCCCGCGCTTGCTTTTTTTCCCACGCTCGCTCATTTTCCCGCGCTTTTTCCACCAGTCGCTATTTTTCTCATGCTCGCTATTTTTGCCACTCTCGCTCTTTATCACAGGCTCTCTCTTTTTTTCTTATGCTTCCTGTTTTTCCCGCTCTCTCTTTTTCCCACACCCGCTTTTTCCCGCACTCGGTATTTTTCCCACGCTCGCGCTTTTTCCCACGCTCTCTTTTTCCCGCGCTTGCTTTTTTTCCCACGCTCGCTCTTTTTCCCGCGCTTTTTCCACCAGTCGCTATTTTTCTCATGCTCGCTATTTTTCCCGCGCTTGCTCTTTATCACACGCTCTCTTTTTTTTCCCTATGCTTTCTGTTTTATGCACTCGCTCTTTTTCCCACGCTCCCTTTTTCCTGGACTCGATATCTTTCCCACGCTCGCTCTTTTTCCCGCGCTCCCTATTTTTCCCACGCTCGCTCTTTTTCCCGCGCTCGCACTACTTCCCGCGCTGTTTCTTTTTCACACACTCGCTCTTTCTCCCGCTCTCTCTCTATTTTCCCCTCTCTCTCTTTTTCCCGCACTCGCTTTTTCCCGCACTCGGTATTTTTCCCACGATCGATCTTTTTCCCATGCTCTTTTTTCCCGCGCTCTTTCTTTTTCCCGCGCTCACTGTTTTTCCCACTCTCGCTCTTTTTCCCGCGCTTGCTCTTTTTGCTGCGCTCGCTCATTTTCCCACGCTTTTTCTAGCAGTCGCTATATTTCTCATGCTCGCTATTTTTCCCGGGCTGTCTCTTTATCCCACGCACTCTCTTTTTTTCCTACGCTTGCTCTTTTTCCTGCACTTTCTTTTTCCCGCACTCGCTTTTTCCCGCACTCGTTGTTTTTCACACGCTCGCGCTTTTTCCCACGCTCTCTTTTTCCCGCGCTTGCTTTTTTTCCCACGCTCGCTCTTTTTCCCGCGCTTTTTCCACCAGTCGCTATATTTCTCATGCTCGCTATTTTTCCCACGCTTGCTCTTTATCACACGCTCTCTCTTTTTTTTTCCTACGCTTTCTGTTTTATCCACTCGCTCTTTTTCCCACGCTCCCTTTTTCCTGGACTCGATATTTTTCCCACGCTCGCTCTTTTTCCCGCGCTCCCTATTTTTCCCACGCTCGCTCTTTTTCACGCGCTCGCACTACTTCCCGCGCTGTTTCTTTTTCACACACTCGCTCTTTCTCCCGCTCTCTCTCTATTTTCCCCTCTCTCTCTTTTTCCCGCACTCGCTTTTTCCCGCACTCGGTATTTTTCCCACGATCGATCTTTTTCCCATGCTCTTTTTTCCCGCGCTCTTTCTTTTTCCCGCGCTCACTGTTTTTCCCACTCTCGCTCTTTTTCCCGCGCTTGCTCTTTTTGCTGCGCTCGCTCAATTTCCCACGCTTTTTCTAGCAGTCGCTATATTTCTCATGCTCGCTATTTTTCCCGGGCTGTCTCTTTATCCCATGCACTCTCTTTGTTTCCTACGCTTGCTCTTTTTCCTGCTCTTTCTTTTTCCCGCACTCGCTTTTTCCCGCACTCGTTGTTTTTCACACGCTCGCGCTTTTTCCCACGCTCTCTTTTTCCCGCGCTTGCTTTTTTTCCCACGCTCGCTCTTTTTCCCGCGCTTTTTCCACCAGTCGCTATTTTTCTCATGCTCGCTATTTTTCCCGCGCTCGCTCTTAATCTCACGCTCTCTCTTATTTTCCTACGCTTGCTCTTTTACCCACTCTCGTTTTTTCCCGCACTCCCTTTTTCCTGGACTCGATATTTTTCCCATGCTCGCTCTTTTTCCCACGCTCGCTCATTTTCCCGCGCTTTTTCCACCAGTCGCTATATTTCTCATGCTCGCTAGTTTTCCCGTGCTCGCTTTTTATCACAAGCTCTCTCTTTTTTTCCTATGCTTGCTCTTTTTCCCACTCTCTCTTTTCCCCGCACTCACTTTTTCCCGCACTCGTTATTTTTCCCACGCTCTCGCTTTTTCCCACGCTTGCTTTTTTTCCCGCACTCTCTCTTTTTCACGCACTCGCTTTTTCCCGGACTTGCATTTTTTCTCTCGCACTCTCTTTTTCCCGCGCTTGCTCTTTTTCCCGCGTTCGCTCATTTTCCCGCGCTTTTTCCACCAGTCGCTATTTTTCTCATGCTCGCTATTTTTGCCACTCTCGCTCTTTATCACAGGCTCTCTCTTTTTTTCTTATGCTTGCTGTTTTTCCCGCTCTCTCTTTTTCCCACACCCGCTTTTTCCCGCACTCGTTATTTTTCCCACGCTCGCGCTTTTTCCCACGCTCTCTTTTTCCCGCGCTTGCTTTTTTTCCCACGCTCGCTCTTTTTCCCGCGCTTTTTCCACCAGTCGCTATTTTTCTCATGCTCGCTATTTTTCCCGCGCTCGCTCTTTATCACACGCTCTCTTTTTTTTTCCTATGCTTTCTGTTTTATCCACTCGGTCTTTTTCCCACGCTCCCTTTTTCCTGGACTCGATATTTTTCCCACGCTCGCTCTTTTTCCCGCGCTCCCTATTTTTCCCACGCTCGCTCTTTTTCCCGCGCTCGCACTACTTCCCGCGCTGTTACTTTTTCACACACTCGCTCTTTCTCCCGCTCTCTCTCTATTTTCCCCTCTCTCTCTTTTTCCCGCACTCGCTTTTTCCCGCACTCGGTATTTTTCCCACGATCGATCTTTTTCCCATGCTCTTTTTTCCCGCGTTCTTTCTTTTTCCCGCGGTCACTGTTTTTCCCACTCTCGCTCTTTTTCCCGCGCTTGCTCTTTTTGCTGCGCTCGCTCATTTTCCCACGCTTTTTCTAGCAGTCGCTATATTTCTCATGCTCGCTATTTTTCCCGGGCTGTCTCTTTATCCCACGCACTCTCTTTTTTTCCTACGCTTGCTCTTTTTCCTGCTCTTTCTTTTTCCCGCACTCGCTTTTTCCCGCACTCGTTGTTTTTCACACGCTCGCGCTTTTTCCCACGCTCTCTTTTTCCCGCGCTTGCTTTTTTTCCCACGCTCGCTCTTTTTCCCGCGCTTTTTCCACCAGTCGCTATTTTTCTCATGCTCGCTATTTTTCCCGCGCTCGCTCTTTATCACACGCTCTCTCTTATTTTCCTACGCTTGCTCTTTTACCCACTCTCGTTTTTTCCGCACTCCCTTTTTCCTGGACTCGATATTTTTCCCACGCTCGCTCTTTTTCCCGCGCTCCCTATTTTTCCCACGCTCGCTCTTTTTCCCACGCTCGCTCATTTTCCCGCGCTTTTTCCACCAGTCGCTATATTTCTTATGCTCGCTAGTTTTCCCGTGCTCGCTTTATATCACACGCTCTCTCTTTTTTTCCTATGCTTGCTCTTTTTCCCACTCTCTCTTTTCCCCGCACTCACTTTTTCCCGCACTCGTTATTTTTCCCACGCTCTGGCTTTTTCCCACGCTTGCTTTTTTTCCCGCACTCGCTCTCTTTCACGCACTCGCTTTTTCCCGGACTTGTATTTTTTCTCTCGCACTCTCTTTTTCCCGCGCTTGCTCTTTTTCCCGCGTTCGCTCATTTTCCCGCGCTTTTTCCACCACTCGCTATTTTTCTCATGCTCGCTATTTTTGCCACTCTCGCTCTTTATCACAGGCTCTCTCTTTTTTTCTTATGCTTCCTGTTTTACCCGCTCTCTCTTTTTCCCACACCCGCTTTTTCCCGCACTCGTTATTTTTCCCACGCTCGCGCTTTTTCCCACGCTCTCTTTTTCCCGCGCTTGCTTTTTTTCCCACGCTCTCTCTTTTTCCCTCTCTCTCTCTCTATTTTCCCCTCTCTCTCTTGTTCCCGCACTCGCTTTTTCCCGCACTCGGTATTTTTCCCACGATCGATCTTTTTCCCATGCTCTTTTTTCCCGCGCTCTTTCTTTTTCCCGCGGTCACTGTTTTTCCCACTCTCGCTCTTTTTCCCGCGCTTGCTCTTTTTGCTGCGCTCGCTCATTTTCCCACGCTTTTTCTAGCAGTCGCTATATTTCTCATGCTCGCTATTTTTCCCGGGCTCTCTTTTTATCCCACGCACTCTCTTTTTTTCCTACGCTTGCTCTTTTTCCTGCTCTTTCTTTTTCCCGCACTCGCTTTTTCCCGCACTCGTTGTTTTTCACACGCTCGCGCTTTTTCCCACGCTCTCGTTTTCCCGCGCTTGCTTTTTTTCCCACGCTCGCTCTTTTTCCCGCGCTTTTTCCACCAGTCGCTATTTTTCTCGTGCTCGCTATTTTTCCCGCGCTCGCTTTTTATCTCACGCTCTCTCTTATTTTCCTACGCTTGCTCTTTTACCCACTCTCGTTTTTTCCCGATCTCCCTTTTTCCTGGACTCGATATTTTTCCCACGCTCGCTCTTTTTCCCGCGCTCCCTATTTTTCCCACGCTCGCTCTTTTTCCCACGCTCGCTCATTTTCCCGCGCTTTTTCCACCAGTCGCTATATTTCTTATGCTCGCTAGTTTTCCCGTCCTCGCTTTTTATCACACGCTCTCTCTTTTTTTCCTATGCTTGCTCTTTTTCCCACTCTCACTTTTCCCCGCACTCACTTTTTCCCGCACTCGTTATTTTTCCCACGCTCTCGCTTTTTCCCACGCTTGCTTTTTTTCCCGCACTCGCTCTCTTTCACGCACTCGCTTTTTCCCGGACTTGCATTTTTTCTCTCGCGCTCTCTTTTTCCCACGCTTGAACTTTTTCCCGCGTTCGCTCCTTTTCCCGCGCTTTTTCCACCACTCGCTATTTTTCTCATGCTCGCTATTTTTGCCACTCTCGCTCTTTATCACAGGCTCTCTCTTTTTTTCTTATGCTTCCTGTTTTTCCCGCTCTCTCTTTTTCCCACACCCGCTTTTTCCCGCACTCGTTATTTTTCCCACGCTCGCGCTTTTTCCCACGCTCTCTTTTTCCCGCGCTTGCTTTTTTTCCCACGCTCGCTCTTTTTCCAGCGCTTTTTCCACCAGTCGCTATTTTTCTCATGCTCGCTATTTTTCCCGCGCTCGCTCTTTATCACACGCTCTCTCTTATTTTCCTACGCTTGCTCATTTACCCACTCTCGTTTTTACCCGCACTCCCTTTTTCCTGGACTCGATATTTTTCCCACGCTCGCTCTTTTTCCCGCGCTCCCTATTTTTCCCACGCTCGCTCTTTTTCCCGCGCTCGCACTACTTCCCGCGCTGTTACTTTTTCACACACTCGCTCTTTCTCCCGCTCTCTCTCTATTTTCCCCTCTCTCTCTTTTTCCCGCACTCGCTTTTTCCCGCACTCGGTATTTTTCCCACGATCGATCTTTTTCCCATGCTCTTTTTTCCCGCGCTCTTTCTTTTTCCCGCGGTCACTGTTTTTCCCACTCTCGTTCTTTTTCCCGCGCTTGCTCTTTTTGCTGCGCTCGCTCATTTTCCCACGCTTTTTCTAGCAGTCGCTATATTTCTCATGCTCGCTATTTTTCCCGGGCTGTCTCTTTATCCCACGCACTCTCTTTTTTTCCTACGCTTGCTCTTTTTCCTGCTCTTTCTTTTTCCCGCACTCGCTTTTTCCCGCACTCGTTGTTTTTCACACGCTCGCGCTTTTTCCCACGCTCTCTTTTTCCCGCGCTTGCTTTTTTTCCCACGCTCGCTCTTTTTCCCGCGCTTTTTCCACCAGTCGCTATTTTTCTCATGCTCGCTATTTTTCCCGCGCTCGCTCTTTATCACACGCTCTCTCTTATTTTCCTACGCTTGCTCTTTTACCCACTCTCGTTTTTTCCGCACTCCCTTTTTCCTGGACTCGATATTTTTCCCACGCTCGCTCTTTTTCCCGCGCTCCCTATTTTTCCCACGCTCGCTCTTTTTCCCACTCTCGCTCATTTTCCCGCGCTTTTTCCACCAGTCGCTATATTTCTTATGCTCGCTAGTTTTCCCGTGCTCGCTTTATATCACACGCTCTCTCTTTTTTTCCTATGCTTGCTCTTTTTCCCACTCTCTCTTTTCCCCGCACTCACTTTTTCCCGCACTCGTTATTTTTCCCACGCTCTCGCTTTTTCCCACGCTTGCTTTTTTTCCCGCACTCGCTCTCTTTCACGCACTCGCTTTTTCCCGGACTTGTATTTTTTCTCTCGCACTCTCTTTTTCCCGCGCTTGCTCTTTTTCCCGCGTTCGCTCATTTTCCCGCGCTTTTTCCACCAGTCGCTATTTTTCTCATGCTCGCTATTTTTGCCACTCTCGCTCTTTATCACAGGCTCTCTCTTTTTTTCTTATGCTTCCTGTTTTACCCGCTCTCTCTTTTTCCCACACCCGCTTTTTCCCGCACTCGTTATTTTTCCCACGCTCGCGCTTTTTCCCACGCTCTCTTTTTCCCGCGCTTGCTTTTTTTCCCACGCTCTCTCTTTTTCCCTCTCTCTCTCTCTATTTTCCCCTCTCTCTCTTGTTCCCGCACTCGCTTTTTCCCGCACTCGGTATTTTTCCCACGATCGATCTTTTTCCCATGCTCTTTTTTCCCGCGCTCTTTCTTTTTCCCGCGCTCACTGTTTTTCCCACTCTCGCTCTTTTTCCCGCGCTTGCTCTTTTTGCTGCGCTCGCTCATTTTCCCACGCTTTTTCTAGCAGTCGCTATATTTCTCATGCTCGCTATTTTTCCCGGGCTCTCTTTTTATCCCACGCACTCTCTTTTTTTCCTACGCTTGCTCTTTTTCCTGCTCTTTCTTTTTCCCGCACTCGCTTTTTCCCGCACTCGTTGTTTTTCACACGCTCGCGCTTTTTCCCACGCTCTCGTTTTCCCGCGCTTGCTTTTTTTCCCACGCTCGCTCTTTTTCCCGCGCTTTTTCCACCAGTCGCTATTTTTCTCGTGCTCGCTATTTTTCCCGCGCTCGCTCTTTATCACACGCTCTCTCTTATTTTCCTACGCTTGCTCTTTTACCCACTCTCGTTTTTTCCCGATCTCCCTTTTTCCTGGACTCGATATTTTTCCCACGCTCGCTCTTTTTCCCGCGCTCCCTATTTTTCCCACGCTCGCTCTTTTTCCCACTCTCGCTCATTTTCCCGCGCTTTTTCCACCAGTCGCTATATTTCTTATGCTCGCTAGTTTTCCCGTCCTCGCTTTTTATCACACGCTCTCTCTTTTTTTCCTATGCTTGCTCTTTTTCCCACTCTCACTTTTCCCCGCACTCACTTTTTCCCGCACTCGTTATTTTTCCCACGCTCTCGCTTTTTCCCACGCTTGCTTTTTTTCCCGCACTCGCTCTCTTTCACGCACTCGCTTTTTCCCGGACTTGCATTTTTTCTCTCGCGCTCTCGTTTTCCCGCGCTTGAACTTTTTCCCGCGTTCGCTCATTTTCCCGCGCTTTTTCCACCACTCGCTATTTTTCTCATGCTCGCTATTTTTGCCACTCTCGCTCTTTATCACAGGCTCTCTCTTTTTTTCTTATGCTTCCTGTTTTTCCCGCTCTCTCTTTTTCCCACACCCGCTTTTTCCCGCACTCGTTATTTTTCCCACGCTCGCGCTTTTTCCCACGCTCTCTTTTTCCCGCGCTTGCTTTTTTTCCCACGCTCGCTCTTTTTCCAGCGCTTTTTCCACCAGTCGCTATTTTTCTCGTGCTCGCTATTTTTCCCGCGCTCGCTCTTTATCACACGCTCTCTCTTATTTTCCTACGCTTGCTCTTTTACCCACTCTCGTTTTTTCCGCACTCCCTTTTTCCTGGACTCGATATTTTTCCCACGCTCGCTCTTTTTCCCGCGCTCCCTATTTTTCCCACGCTCGCTCTTTTTCCCACTCTCGCTCATTTTCCCGCGCTTTTTCCACCAGTCGCTATACTTCTTATGCTCGCTAGTTTTCCCGTGCTCGCTTTATATCACACGCTCTCTCTTTTTTTCCTATGCTTGCTCTTTTTCCCACTCTCTCTTTTCCCCGCACTCACTTTTTCCCGCACTCGTTATTTTTCCCACGCTCTCGCTTTTTCCCACGCTTGCTTTTTTTCCCGCACTCGCTCTCTTTCACGCACTCGCTTTTTCCCGGACTTGTATTTTTTCTCTCGCACTCTCTTTTTCCCGCGCTTGCTCTTTTTCCCGCGTTCGCTCATTTTCCCGCGCTTTTTCCACCAGTCGCTATTTTTCTCATGCTCGCTATTTTTGCCACTCTCGCTCTTTATCACAGGCTCTCTCTTTTTTTCTTATGCTTCCTGTTTTACCCGCTCTCTCTTTTTCCCACACCCGCTTTTTCCCGCACTCGTTATTTTTCCCACGCTCGCGCTTTTTCCCACGCTCTCTTTTTCCCGCGCTTGCTTTTTTTCCCACGCTCTCTCTTTTTCCCTCTCTCTCTCTCTATTTTCCCCTCTCTCTCTTGTTCCCGCACTCGCTTTTTCCCGCACTCGGTATTTTTCCCACGATCGATCTTTTTCCCATGCTCTTTTTTCCCGCGCTCTTTCTTTTTCCCGCGCTCACTGTTTTTCCCACTCTCGCTCTTTTTCCCGCGCTTGCTCTTTTTGCTGCGCTCGCTCATTTTCCCACGCTTTTTCTAGCAGTCGCTATATTTCTCATGCTCGCTATTTTTCCCGGGCTCTCTTTTTATCCCACGCACTCTCTTTTTTTCCTACGCTTGCTCTTTTTCCTGCTCTTTCTTTTTCCCGCACTCGCTTTTTCCCGCACTCGTTGTTTTTCACACGCTCGCGCTTTTTCCCACGCTCTCGTTTTCCCGCGCTTGCTTTTTTTCCCACGCTCGCTCTTTTTCCCGCGCTTTTTCCACCAGTCGCTATTTTTCTCGTGCTCGCTATTTTTCCCGCGCTCGCTCTTTATCTCACGCTCTCTCTTATTTTCCTACGCTTGCTCTTTTACCCACTCTCGTTTTTTCCCGATCTCCCTTTTTCCTGGACTCGATATTTTTCCCACGCTCGCTCTTTTTCCCGCGCTCCCTATTTTTCCCACGCTCGCTCTTTTTCCCACTCTCGCTCATTTTCCCGCGCTTTTTCCACCAGTCGCTATATTTCTTATGCTCGCTAGTTTTCCCGTCCTCGCTTTTTATCACACGCTCTCTCTTTTTTTCCTATGCTTGCTCTTTTTCCCACTCTCACTTTTCCCCGCACTCACTTTTTCCCGCACTCGTTATTTTTCCCACGCTCTCGCTTTTTCCCACGCTTGCTTTTTTTCCCGCACTCGCTCTCTTTCACGCACTCGCTTTTTCCCGGACTTGCATTTTTTCTCTCGCGCTCTCTTTTTCCCGCGCTTGAACTTTTTCCCGCGTTCGCTCATTTTCCCGTGCTTTTTCCACCACTCGCTATTTTTCTCATGCTCGCTATTTTTGCCACTCTCGCTCTTTATCACAGGCTCTCTCTTTTTTTCTTATGCTTCCTGTTTTTCCCGCTCTCTCTTTTTCCCACACCCGCTTTTTCCCGCACTCGTTATTTTTCCCACGCTCGCGCTTTTTCCCACGCTCTCTTTTTCCCGCGCTTGCTTTTTTTCCCACGCTCGCTCTTTTTCCAGCGCTTTTTCCACCAGTCGCTATTTTTCTCATGCTCGCTATTTTTCCCGAGCTCGCTCTTTATCACACGCTCCCTCTTATTTTCCTACGCTTGCTCATTTACCCACTCTCGTTTTTTCCCGCACTCCCTTTTTCCTGGACTCGATATTTTTCCCACGCTCGCTCTTTTTCCCGCGCTCCCTATTTTTCCCACGCTCGCTCTTTTTCCCGCGCTTGAACTTCTTCCCGCGCTGTTTCTTTTTCACACACTTGCTCTTTCTCCCGCTCTATCTCTATTTTCCCCTCTCTCTCTTTTTCCCGCACTCGCTTCTTCCCGCACTCGGTATTTTTCCCACGATCGATCTTTTTCCCATGCTCTTTTTTCCCGCGCTCTTTCTTTTTCCCGCGCTCACTGTTTTTCCCACTCTCGCTCTTTTTCCCGCGCTTGCTCTTTTTGCTGCGCTCGCTCATTTTCCTGCACTTTTTCTAGCAGTCGCTATATTTCTCATGCTCGCTATTTTTCCCGGGCTGTCTCTTTATCCCACGCACTCTCTTTTTTTCCTACGCTTGCTCTTTTTCCTGCTCTTTCTTTTTCCCGCACTCGCTTTTTCCCGCACTCGTTGTTTTTCACACGCTCGCGCTTTTTCCCACGCTCTCTTTTTCCCGCGCTTGCATTTTTTCCCACGCTCGCTCTTTTTCCCGCGCTTTTTCCACCAGTCGCTATATTTCTCATGCTCGCTATTTTTCCCGCGCTTGCTCTTTATCACACGCTCTCTCTTTTTTTTTCCTACGCTTTCTGTTTTATCCACTCGCTCTTTTTCCCACGCTCCCTTTTTCCTGGACTCGATATTTTTCCCACGCTCGCTCTTTTTCCCGCGCTCCCTATTTTTCCCACGCTCGCTCTTTTTCCCGCGCTCGCACTACTTCCCGCGCTGTTTCTTTTTCACACACTCGCTCTTTCTCCCGCTCTCTCTCTATTTTCCCCTCTCTCTCTTTTTCCCGCACTCGCTTTTTCCCGCACTCGGTATTTTTCCCACGATCGATCTTTTTCCCATGCTCTTTTTTCCCGCGCTCTTTCTTTTTCCCGCGCTCACTGTTTTTCCCACTCTCGCTCTTTTTCCCGCGCTTGCTCTTTTTGCTGCGCTTGCTCATTTTCCCACGCTTTTTCTAGCAGTCGCTATATTTCTCATGCTCGCTATTTTTCCCGGGCTCTCTTTTTATCCCACGCACTCTCTTTTTTTCCTACGCTTGCTCTTTTTCCTGCTCTTTCTTTTTCCCGCACTCGCTTTTTCCCGCACTCGTTGTTTTTCACACGCTCGCGCTTTTTCCCACGCTCTCGTTTTCCCGCGCTTGCTTTTTTTCCCACGCTCGCTCTTTTTCCCGCGCTTTTTCCACCAGTCGCTATTTTTCTCGTGCTCGCTATTTTTCCCGCGCTCACTCTTTATCTCACGCTCTCTCTTATTTTCCTACGCTTGCTCTTTTACCCACTCTCGTTTTTTCCCGATCTCCCTTTTTCCTGGACTCGATATTTTTCCCACGCTCGCTCTTTTTCCCGCGCTCCCTATTTTTCCCACGCTCGCTCTTTTTCCCACTCTCGCTCATTTTCCCGCGCTTTTTCCACCAGTCGCTATATTTCTTATGCTCGCTAGTTTTCCCGTCCTCGCTTTTTATCACACGCTCTCTCTTTTTTTCCTATGCTTGCTCTTTTTCCCACTCTCACTTTTCCCCGCACTCACTTTTTCCCGCACTCGTTATTTTTCCCACGCTCTCGCTTTTTCCCACGCTTGCTTTTTTTCCCGCACTCGCTCTCTTTCACGCACTCGCTTTTTCCCGGACTTGCATTTTTTCTCTCGCGCTCTCTTTTTCCCGCGCTTGAACTTTTTCCCGCGTTCGCTCATTTTCCCGCGCTTTTTCCACCACTCGCTATTTTTCTCATGCTCGCTATTTTTGCCACTCTCGCTCTTTATCACAGGCTCTCTCTTTTTTTCTTATGCTTCCTGTTTTTCCCGCTCTCTCTTTTTCCCACACCCGCTTTTTCCCGCACTCGTTATTTTTCCCACGCTCGCGCTTTTTCCCACGCTCTCTTTTTCCCGCGCTTGCTTTTTTTCCCACGCTCGCTCTTTTTCCAGCGCTTTTTCCACCAGTCGCTATTTTTCTCATGCTCGCTATTTTTCCCGAGCTCGCTCTTTATCACACGCTCCCTCTTATTTTCCTACGCTTGCTCATTTACCCACTCTCGTTTTTTCCCGCACTCCCTTTTTCCTGGACTCGATATTTTTCCCACGCTCGCTCTTTTTCCCGCGCTCCCTATTTTTCCCACGCTCGCTCTTTTTCCCGCGCTTGAACTTCTTCCCGCGCTGTTTCTTTTTCACACACTTGCTCTTTCTCCCGCTCTATCTCTATTTTCCCCTCTCTCTCTTTTTCCCGCACTCGCTTCTTCCCGCACTCGGTATTTTTCCCACGATCGATCTTTTTCCCATGCTCTTTTTTCCCGCGCTCTTTCTTTTTCCCGCGCTCACTGTTTTTCCCACTCTCGCTCTTTTTCCCGCGCTTGCTCTTTTTGCTGCGCTCGCTCATTTTCCCACGCTTTTTCTAGCAGTCGCTATATTTCTCATGCTCGCTATTTTTCCCGGGCTGTCTCTTTATCCCACGCACTCTCTTTTTTTCCTACGCTTGCTCTTTTTCCTGCTCTTTCTTTTTCCCGCACTCGCTTTTTCCCGCACTCGTTGTTTTTCACACGCTCGCGCTTTTTCCCACGCTCTCTTTTTCCCGCGCTTGCATTTTTTCCCACGCTCGCTCTTTTTCCCGCGCTTTTTCCACCAGTCGCTATATTTCTCATGCTCGCTATTTTTCCCGCGCTTGCTCTTTATCACACGCTCTCTCTTTTTTTTTCCTACGCTTTCTGTTTTATCCACTCGCTCTTTTTCCCACGCTCCCTTTTTCCTGGACTCGATATTTTTCCCACGCTCGCTCTTTTTCCCGCGCTCCCTATTTTTCCCACGCTCGCTCTTTTTCCCGCGCTCGCACTACTTCCCGCGCTGTTTCTTTTTCACACACTCGCTCTTTCTCCCGCTCTCTCTCTATTTTCCCCTCTCTCTCTTTTTCCCGCACTCGCTTTTTCCCGCACTCGGTATTTTTCCCACGATCGATCTTTTTCCCATGCTCTTTTTTCCCGCGCTCTTTCTTTTTCCCGCGCTCACTGTTTTTCCCACTCTCGCTCTTTTTCCCGCGCTTGCTCTTTTTGCTGCGCTTGCTCATTTTCCCACGCTTTTTCTAGCAGTCGCTATATTTCTCATGCTCGCTATTTTTCCCGGGCTCTCTTTTTATCCCACGCACTCTCTTTTTTTCCTACGCTTGCTCTTTTTCCTGCTCTTTCTTTTTCCCGCACTCGCTTTTTCCCGCACTCGTTGTTTTTCACACGCTCGCGCTTTTTCCCACGCTCTCGTTTTCCCGCGCTTGCTTTTTTTCCCACGCTCGCTCTTTTTCCCGCGCTTTTTCCACCAGTCGCTATTTTTCTCGTGCTCGCTATTTTTCCGGCGCTCGCTCTTTATCTCACGCTCTCTCTTATTTTCCTACGCTTGCTCTTTTACCCACTCTCGTTTTTTCCCGATCTCCCTTTTTCCTGGACTCGATATTTTTCCCACGCTCGCTCTTTTTCCCGCGCTCCCTATTTTTCCCACGCTCGCTCTTTTTCCCACTCTCGCTCATTTTCCCGCGCTTTTTCCACCAGTCGCTATATTTCTTATGCTCGCTAGTTTTCCCGTCCTCGCTTTTTATCACACGCTCTCTCTTTTTTTCCTATGCTTGCTCTTTTTCCCACTCTCTCTTTTCCCCGCACTCACTTTTTCCCGCACTCGTTATTTTTCCCACGCTCTCGCTTTTTCCCACGCTTGCTTTTTTTCCCGCACTCGCTCTCTTTCACGCACTCGCTTTTTCCCGGACTTGCATTTTTTCTCTCGCGCTCTCTTTTTCCCGCGCTTGAACTTTTTCCCGCGTTCGCTCATTTTCCCGCGCTTTTTCCACCACTCGCTATTTTTCTCATGCTCGCTATTTTTGCCACTCTCGCTCTTTATCACAGGCTCTCTCTTTTTTTCTTATGCTTCCTGTTTTTCCCGCTCTCTCTTTTTCCCACACCCGCTTTTTCCCGCACTCGTTATTTTTCCCACGCTCGCGCTTTTTCCCACGCTCTCTTTTTCCCGCGCTTGCTTTTTTTCCCACGCTCGCTCTTTTTCCAGCGCTTTTTCCACCAGTCGCTATTTTTCTCATGCTCGCTATTTTTCCCGAGCTCGCTCTTTATCACACGCTCCCTCTTATTTTCCTACGCTTGCTCATTTACCCACTCTCGTTTTTTCCCGCACTCCCTTTTTCCTGGACTCGATATTTTTCCCACGCTCGCTCTTTTTCCCGCGCTCCCTATTTTTCCCACGCTCGCTCTTTTTCCCGCGCTTGAACTTCTTCCCGCGCTGTTTCTTTTTCACACACTCGCTCTTTCTCCCGCTCTATCTCTATTTTCCCCTATCTCTCTCTTTTTCCCGCACTCGCTTCTTCCCGCACTCGGTATTTTTCCCACGATCGATCTTTTTCCCATGCTCTTTTTTCCCGCGCTCTTTCTTTTTCCCGCGCTCACTGTTTTTCCCACTCTCGCTCTTTTTCCCGCGCTTGCTCTTTTTGCTGCGCTCGCTCATTTTCCCACGCTTTTTCTAGCAGTCGCTATATTTCTCATGCTCGCTATTTTTCCCGGGCTGTCTCTTTATCCCACGCACTCTCTTTTTTTCCTACGCTTGCTCTTTTTCCTGCTCTTTCTTTTTCCCGCACTCGCTTTTTCCCGCACTCGTTGTTTTTCACACGCTCGCGCTTTTTCCCACGCTCTCTTTTTCCCGCGCTTGCTTTTTTTCCCACGCTCGCTCTTTTTCCCGCGCTTTTTCCACCAGTCGCTATATTTCTCATGCTCGCTATTTTTCCCGCGCTTGCTCTTTATCACACGCTCTCTCTTTTTTTTTCCTACGCTTTCTGTTTTATCCACTCGCTCTTTTTCCCACGCTCCCTTTTTCCTGGACTCGATATTTTTCCCACGCTCGCTCTTTTTCCCGCGCTCCCTATTTTTCCCACGCTCGCTCTTTTTCCCGCGCTCGCACTACTTCCCGCGCTGTTTCTTTTTCACACACTCGCTCTTTCTCCCGCTCTCTCTCTATTTTCCCCTCTCTCTCTTTTTCCCGCACTCGCTTTTTCCCGCACTCGGTATTTTTCCCACGATCGATCTTTTTCCCATGCTCTTTTTTCCCGCGCTCTTTCTTTTTCCCGCGCTCACTGTTTTTCCCACTCTCGCTCTTTTTCCCGCGCTTGCTCTTTTTGCTGCGCTTGCTCATTTTCCCACGCTTTTTCTAGCAGTCGCTATATTTCTCATGCTCGCTATTTTTCCCGGGCTCTCTTTTTATCCCACGCACTCTCTTTTTTTCCTACGCTTGCTCTTTTTCCTGCTCTTTCTTTTTCCCGCACTCGCTTTTTCCCGCACTCGTTGTTTTTCACACGCTCGCGCTTTTTCCCACGCTCTCGTTTTCCCGCGCTTGCTTTTTTTCCCACGCTCGCTCTTTTTCCCGCGCTTTTTCCACCAGTCGCTATTTTTCTCGTGCTCGCTATTTTTCCCGCGCTCGCTCTTTATCTCACGCTCTCTCTTATTTTCCTACGCTTGCTCTTTTACCCACTCTCGTTTTTTCCCGATCTCCCTTTTTCCTGGACTCGATATTTTTCCCACGCTCGCTCTTTTTCCCGCGCTCCCTATTTTTCCCACGCTCGCTCTTTTTCCCACTCTCGCTCATTTTCCCGCGCTTTTTCCACCAGTCGCTATATTTCTTATGCTCGCTAGTTTTCCCGTCCTCGCTTTTTATCACACGCTCTCTCTTTTTTTCCTATGCTTGCTCTTTTTCCCACTCTCTCTTTTCCCCGCACTCACTTTTTCCCGCACTCGTTATTTTTCCCACGCTCTCGCTTTTTCCCACGCTTGCTTTTTTTCCCGCACTCGCTCTCTTTCACGCACTCGCTTTTTCCCGGACTTGCATTTTTTCTCTCGCGCTCTCTTTTTCCCGCGCTTGAACTTTTTCCCGCGTTCGCTCATTTTCCCGCGCTTTTTCCACCACTCGCTATTTTTCTCATGCTCGCTATTTTTGCCACTCTCGCTCTTTATCACAGGCTCTCTCTTTTTTTCTTATGCTTCCTGTTTTTCCCGCTCTCTCTTTTTCCCACACCCGCTTTTTCCCGCACTCGTTATTTTTCCCACGCTCGCGCTTTTTCCCACGCTCTCTTTTTCCCGCGCTTGCTTTTTTTCCCACGCTCGCTCTTTTTCCAGCGCTTTTTCCACCAGTCGCTATTTTTCTCATGCTCGCTATTTTTCCCGAGCTCGCTCTTTATCACACGCTCCCTCTTATTTTCCTACGCTTGCTCATTTACCCACTCTCGTTTTTTCCCGCACTCCCTTTTTCCTGGACTCGATATTTTTCCCACGCTCGCTCTTTTTCCCGCGCTCCCTATTTTTCCCACGCTCGCTCTTTTTCCCGCGCTTGAACTTCTTCCCGCGCTGTTTCTTTTTCACACACTCGCTCTTTCTCCCGCTCTATCTCTATTTTCCCCTATCTCTCTCTTTTTCCCGCACTCGCTTCTTCCCGCACTCGGTATTTTTCCCACGATCGATCTTTTTCCCATGCTCTTTTTTCCCGCGCTCTTTCTTTTTCCCGCGCTCACTGTTTTTCCCACTCTCGCTCTTTTTCCCGCGCTTGCTCTTTTTGCTGCGCTCGCTCATTTTCCCACGCTTTTTCTAGCAGTCGCTATATTTCTCATGCTCGCTATTTTTCCCGGGCTGTCTCTTTATCCCACGCACTCTCTTTTTTTCCTACGCTTGCTCTTTTTCCTGCTCTTTCTTTTTCCCGCACTCGCTTTTTCCCGCACTCGTTGTTTTTCACACGCTCGCGCTTTTTCCCACGCTCTCTTTTTCCCGCGCTTGCTTTTTTTCCCACGCTCGCTCTTTTTCCCGCGCTTTTTCCACCAGTCGCTATATTTCTCATGCTCGCTATTTTTCCCGCGCTTGCTCTTTATCACACGCTCTCTCTTTTTTTTTCCTACGCTTTCTGTTTTATCCACTCGCTCTTTTTCCCACGCTCCCTTTTTCCTGGACTCGATATTTTTCCCACGCTCGCTCTTTTTCCCGCGCTCCCTATTTTTCCCACGCTCGCTCTTTTTCCCGCGCTCGCACTACTTCCCGCGCTGTTTCTTTTTCACACACTCGCTCTTTCTCCCGCTCTCTCTCTATTTTCCCCTCTCTCTCTTTTTCCCGCACTCGCTTTTTCCCGCACTCGGTATTTTTCCCACGATCGATCTTTTTCCCATGCTCTTTTTTCCCGCGCTCTTTCTTTTTCCCGCGCTCACTGTTTTTCCCACTCTCGCTCTTTTTCCCGCGCTTGCTCTTTTTGCTGCGCTTGCTCATTTTCCCACGCTTTTTCTAGCAGTCGCTATATTTCTCATGCTCGCTATTTTTCCCGGGCTCTCTTTTTATCCCACGCACTCTCTTTTTTTCCTACGCTTGCTCTTTTTCCTGCTCTTTCTTTTTCCCGCACTCGCTTTTTCCCGCACTCGTTGTTTTTCACACGCTCGCGCTTTTTCCCACGCTCTCGTTTTCCCGCGCTTGCTTTTTTTCCCACGCTCGCTCTTTTTCCCGCGCTTTTTCCACCAGTCGCTATTTTTCTCGTGCTCGCTATTTTTCCCGCGCTCGCTCTTTATCTCACGCTCTCTCTTATTTTCCTACGCTTGCTCTTTTACCCACTCTCGTTTTTTCCCGATCTCCCTTTTTCCTGGACTCGATATTTTTCCCACGCTCGCTCTTTTTCCCGCGCTCCCTATTTTTCCCACGCTCGCTCTTTTTCCCACTCTCGCTCATTTTCCCGCGCTTTTTCCACCAGTCGCTATATTTCTTATGCTCGCTAGTTTTCCCGTCCTCGCTTTTTATCACACGCTCTCTCTTTTTTTCCTATGCTTGCTCTTTTTCCCACTCTCACTTTTCCCCGCACTCACTTTTTCCCGCACTCGTTATTTTTCCCACGCTCTCGCTTTTTCCCACGCTTGCTTTTTTTCCCGCACTCGCTCTCTTTCACGCACTCGCTTTTTCCCGGACTTGCATTTTTTCTCTCGCGCTCTCTTTTTCCCGCGCTTGAACTTTTTCCCGCGTTCGCTCATTTTCCCGCGCTTTTTCCACCACTCGCTATTTTTCTCATGCTCGCTATTTTTGCCACTCTCGCTCTTTATCACAGGCTCTCTCTTTTTTTCTTATGCTTCCTGTTTTTCCCGCTCTCTCTTTTTCCCACACCCGCTTTTTCCCGCACTCGTTATTTTTCCCACGCTCGCGCTTTTTCCCACGCTCTCTTTTTCCCGCGCTTGCTTTTTTTCCCACGCTCGCTCTTTTTCCAGCGCTTTTTCCACCAGTCGCTATTTTTCTCATGCTCGCTATTTTTCCCGAGCTCGCTCTTTATCACACGCTCCCTCTTATTTTCCTACGCTTGCTCATTTACCCACTCTCGTTTTTTCCCGCACTCCCTTTTTCCTGGACTCGATATTTTTCCCACGCTCGCTCTTTTTCCCGCGCTCCCTATTTTTCCCACGCTCGCTCTTTTTCCCGCGCTTGAACTTCTTCCCGCGCTGTTTCTTTTTCACACACTCGCTCTTTCTCCCGCTCTATCTCTATTTTCCCCTATCTCTCTCTTTTTCCCGCACTCGCTTCTTCCCGCACTCGGTATTTTTCCCACGATCGATCTTTTTCCCATGCTCTTTTTTCCCGCGCTCTTTCTTTTTCCCGCGCTCACTGTTTTTCCCACTCTCGCTCTTTTTCCCGCGCTTGCTCTTTTTGCTGCGCTCGCTCATTTTCCCACGCTTTTTCTAGCAGTCGCTATATTTCTCATGCTCGCTATTTTTCCCGGGCTGTCTCTTTATCCCACGCACTCTCTTTTTTTCCTACGCTTGCTCTTTTTCCTGCTCTTTCTTTTTCCCGCACTCGCTTTTTCCCGCACTCGTTGTTTTTCACACGCTCGCGCTTTTTCCCACGCTCTCTTTTTCCCGCGCTTGCATTTTTTCCCACGCTCGCTCTTTTTCCCGCGCTTTTTCCACCAGTCGCTATATTTCTCATGCTCGCTATTTTTCCCGCGCTTGCTCTTTATCACACGCTCTCTCTTTTTTTTTCCTACGCTTTCTGTTTTATCCACTCGCTCTTTTTCCCACGCTCCCTTTTTCCTGGACTCGATATTTTTCCCACGCTCGCTCTTTTTCCCGCGCTCCCTATTTTTCCCACGCTCGCTCTTTTTCCCGCGCTCGCACTACTTCCCGCGCTGTTTCTTTTTCACACACTCGCTCTTTCTCCCGCTCTCTCTCTATTTTCCCCTCTCTCTCTTTTTCCCGCACTCGCTTTTTCCCGCACTCGGTATTTTTCCCACGATCGATCTTTTTCCCATGCTCTTTTTTCCCGCGCTCTTTCTTTTTCCCGCGCTCACTGTTTTTCCCACTCTCGCTCTTTTTCCCGCGCTTGCTCTTTTTGCTGCGCTTGCTCATTTTCCCACGCTTTTTCTAGCAGTCGCTATATTTCTCATGCTCGCTATTTTTCCCGGGCTCTCTTTTTATCCCACGCACTCTCTTTTTTTCCTACGCTTGCTCTTTTTCCTGCTCTTTCTTTTTCCCGCACTCGCTTTTTCCCGCACTCGTTGTTTTTCACACGCTCGCGCTTTTTCCCACGCTCTCGTTTTCCCGCGCTTGCTTTTTTTCCCACGCTCGCTCTTTTTCCCGCGCTTTTTCCACCAGTCGCTATTTTTCTCGTGCTCGCTATTTTTCCCGCGCTCGCTCTTTATCTCACGCTCTCTCTTATTTTCCTACGCTTGCTCTTTTACCCACTCTCGTTTTTTCCCGATCTCCCTTTTTCCTGGACTCGATATTTTTCCCACGCTCGCTCTTTTTCCCGCGCTCCCTATTTTTCCCACGCTCGCTCTTTTTCCCACTCTCGCTCATTTTCCCGCGCTTTTTCCACCAGTCGCTATATTTCTTATGCTCGCTAGTTTTCCCGTCCTCGCTTTTTATCACACGCTCTCTCTTTTTTTCCTATGCTTGCTCTTTTTCCCACTCTCTCTTTTCCCCGCACTCACTTTTTCCCGCACTCGTTATTTTTCCCACGCTCTCGCTTTTTCCCACGCTTGCTTTTTTTCCCGCACTCGCTCTCTTTCACGCACTCGCTTTTTCCCGGACTTGCATTTTTTCTCTCGCGCTCTCTTTTTCCCGCGCTTGAACTTTTTCCCGCGTTCGCTCATTTTCCCGCGCTTTTTCCACCACTCGCTATTTTTCTCATGCTCGCTATTTTTGCCACTCTCGCTCTTTATCACAGGCTCTCTCTTTTTTTCTTATGCTTCCTGTTTTTCCCGCTCTCTCTTTTTCCCACACCCGCTTTTTCCCGCACTCGTTATTTTTCCCACGCTCGCGCTTTTTCCCACGCTCTCTTTTTCCCGCGCTTGCTTTTTTTCCCACGCTCGCTCTTTTTCCAGCGCTTTTTCCACCAGTCGCTATTTTTCTCATGCTCGCTATTTTTCCCGAGCTCGCTCTTTATCACACGCTCCCTCTTATTTTCCTACGCTTGCTCATTTACCCACTCTCGTTTTTTCCCGCACTCCCTTTTTCCTGGACTCGATATTTTTCCCACGCTCGCTCTTTTTCCCGCGCTCCCTATTTTTCCCACGCTCGCTCTTTTTCCCGCGCTTGAACTTCTTCCCGCGCTGTTTCTTTTTCACACACTCGCTCTTTCTCCCGCTCTATCTCTATTTTCCCCTATCTCTCTCTTTTTCCCGCACTCGCTTCTTCCCGCACTCGGTATTTTTCCCACGATCGATCTTTTTCCCATGCTCTTTTTTCCCGCGCTCTTTCTTTTTCCCGCGCTCACTGTTTTTCCCACTCTCGCTCTTTTTCCCGCGCTTGCTCTTTTTGCTGCGCTCGCTCATTTTCCCACGCTTTTTCTAGCAGTCGCTATATTTCTCATGCTCGCTATTTTTCCCGGGCTGTCTCTTTATCCCACGCACTCTCTTTTTTTCCTACGCTTGCTCTTTTTCCTGCTCTTTCTTTTTCCCGCACTCGCTTTTTCCCGCACTCGTTGTTTTTCACACGCTCGCGCTTTTTCCCACGCTCTCTTTTTCCCGCGCTTGCATTTTTTCCCACGCTCGCTCTTTTTCCCGCGCTTTTTCCACCAGTCGCTATATTTCTCATGCTCGCTATTTTTCCCGCGCTTGCTCTTTATCACACGCTCTCTCTTTTTTTTTCCTACGCTTTCTGTTTTATCCACTCGCTCTTTTTCCCACGCTCCCTTTTTCCTGGACTCGATATTTTTCCCACGCTCGCTCTTTTTCCCGCGCTCCCTATTTTTCCCACGCTCGCTCTTTTTCCCGCGCTCGCACTACTTCCCGCGCTGTTTCTTTTTCACACACTCGCTCTTTCTCCCGCTCTCTCTCTATTTTCCCCTCTCTCTCTTTTTCCCGCACTCGCTTTTTCCCGCACTCGGTATTTTTCCCACGATCGATCTTTTTCCCATGCTCTTTTTTCCCGCGCTCTTTCTTTTTCCCGCGCTCACTGTTTTTCCCACTCTCGCTCTTTTTCCCGCGCTTGCTCTTTTTGCTGCGCTTGCTCATTTTCCCACGCTTTTTCTAGCAGTCGCTATATTTCTCATGCTCGCTATTTTTCCCGGGCTCTCTTTTTATCCCACGCACTCTCTTTTTTTCCTACGCTTGCTCTTTTTCCTGCTCTTTCTTTTTCCCGCACTCGCTTTTTCCCGCACTCGTTGTTTTTCACACGCTCGCGCTTTTTCCCACGCTCTCGTTTTCCCGCGCTTGCTTTTTTTCCCACGCTCGCTCTTTTTCCCGCGCTTTTTCCACCAGTCGCTATTTTTCTCGTGCTCGCTATTTTTCCCGCGCTCGCTCTTTATCTCACGCTCTCTCTTATTTTCCTACGCTTGCTCTTTTACCCACTCTCGTTTTTTCCCGCACTCCCTTTTTCCTGGACTCGATATTTTTCCCACGCTCGCTCTTTTTCCCGCGCTCCCTATTTTTCCCACGCTCGCTCTTTTTCCCACTCTCGCTCATTTTCCCGCGCTTTTTCCACCAGTCGCTATATTTCTTATGCTCGCTAGTTTTCCCGTCCTCGCTTTTTATCACACGCTCTCTCTTTTTTTCCTATGCTTGCTCTTTTTCCCACTCTCACTTTTCCCCGCACTCACTTTTTCCCGCACTCGTTATTTTTCCCACGCTCTCGCTTTTTCCCACGCTTGCTTTTTTTCCCGCACTCGCTCTCTTTCACGCACTCGCTTTTTCCCGGACTTGCATTTTTTCTCTCGCGCTCTCTTTTTCCCGCGCTTGAACTTTTTCCCGCGTTCGCTCATTTTCCCGCGCTTTTTCCACCACTCGCTATTTTTCTCATGCTCGCTATTTTTGCCACTCTCGCTCTTTATCACAGGCTCTCTCTTTTTTTCTTATGCTTCCTGTTTTTCCCGCTCTCTCTTTTTCCCACACCCGCTTTTTCCCGCACTCGTTATTTTTCCCACGCTCGCGCTTTTTCCCACGCTCTCTTTTTCCCGCGCTTGCTTTTTTTCCCACGCTCGCTCTTTTTCCAGCGCTTTTTCCACCAGTCGCTATTTTTCTCATGCTCGCTATTTTTCCCGAGCTCGCTCTTTATCACACGCTCCCTCTTATTTTCCTACGCTTGCTCATTTACCCACTCTCGTTTTTTCCCGCACTCCCTTTTTCCTGGACTCGATATTTTTCCCACGCTCGCTCTTTTTCCCGCGCTCCCTATTTTTCCCACGCTCGCTCTTTTTCCCGCGCTTGAACTTCTTCCCGCGCTGTTTCTTTTTCACACACTCGCTCTTTCTCCCGCTCTATCTCTATTTTCCCCTATCTCTCTCTTTTTCCCGCACTCGCTTCTTCCCGCACTCGGTATTTTTCCCACGATCGATCTTTTTCCCATGCTCTTTTTTCCCGCGCTCTTTCTTTTTCCCGCGCTCACTGTTTTTCCCACTCTCGCTCTTTTTCCCGCGCTTGCTCTTTTTGCTGCGCTCGCTCATTTTCCCACGCTTTTTCTAGCAGTCGCTATATTTCTCATGCTCGCTATTTTTCCCGGGCTGTCTCTTTATCCCACGCACTCTCTTTTTTTCCTACGCTTGCTCTTTTTCCTGCTCTTTCTTTTTCCCGCACTCGCTTTTTCCCGCACTCGTTGTTTTTCACACGCTCGCGCTTTTTCCCACGCTCTCTTTTTCCCGCGCTTGCTTTTTTTCCCACGCTCGCTCTTTTTCCCGCGCTTTTTCCACCAGTCGCTATATTTCTCATGCTCGCTATTTTTCCCGCGCTTGCTCTTTATCACACGCTCTCTCTTTTTTTTTCCTACGCTTTCTGTTTTATCCACTCGCTCTTTTTCCCACGCTCCCTTTTTCCTGGACTCGATATTTTTCCCACGCTCGCTCTTTTTCCCGCGCTCCCTATTTTTCCCACGCTCGCTCTTTTTCCCGCGCTCGCACTACTTCCCGCGCTGTTTCTTTTTCACACACTCGCTCTTTCTCCCGCTCTCTCTCTATTTTCCCCTCTCTCTCTTTTTCCCGCACTCGCTTTTTCCCGCACTCGGTATTTTTCCCACGATCGATCTTTTTCCCATGCTCTTTTTTCCCGCGCTCTTTCTTTTTCCCGCGCTCACTGTTTTTCCCACTCTCGCTCTTTTTCCCGCGCTTGCTCTTTTTGCTGCGCTCGCTCATTTTCCCACGCTTTTTCTAGCAGTCGCTATATTTCTCATGCTCGCTATTTTTCCGGGCTCTCTTTTTATCCCACGCACTCTCTTTTTTTCCTACGCTTGCTCTTTTTCCTGCTCTTTCTTTTTCCCGCACTCGCTTTTTCCCGCACTCGTTGTTTTTCACACGCTCGCGCTTTTTCCCACGCTCTCGTTTTCCCGCGCTTGCTTTTTTTCCCACGCTCGCTCTTTTTCCCGCGCTTTTTCCACCAGTCGCTATTTTTCTCGTGCTCGCTATTTTTCCCGCGCTCGCTCTTTATCTCACGCTCTCTCTTATTTTCCTACGCTTGCTCTTTTACCCACTCTCGTTTTTTCCCGCACTCCCTTTTTCCTGGACTCGATATTTTTCCCACGCTCGCTCTTTTTCCCGCGCTCCCTATTTTTCCCACGCTCGCTCTTTTTCCCACTCTCGCTCATTTTCCCGCGCTTTTTCCACCAGTCGCTATATTTCTTATGCTCGCTAGTTTTCCCGTCCTCGCTTTTTATCACACGCTCTCTCTTTTTTTCCTATGCTTGCTCTTTTTCCCACTCTCACTTTTCCCCGCACTCACTTTTTCCCGCACTCGTTATTTTTCCCACGCTCTCGCTTTTTCCCACGCTTGCTTTTTTTCCCGCACTCGCTCTCTTTCACGCACTCGCTTATTCCCGGACTTGCATTTTTTCTCTCGCGCTCTCTTTTTCCCGCGCTTGAACTTTTTCCCGCGTTCGCTCATTTTCCCGCGCTTTTTCCACCACTCGCTATTTTTCTCATGCTCGCTATTTTTGCCACTCTCGCTCTTTATCACAGGCTCTCTCTTTTTTTCTTATGCTTCCTGTTTTTCCCGCTCTCTCTTTTTCCCACACCCGCTTTTTCCCGCACTCGTTATTTTTCCCACGCTCGCGCTTTTTCCCACGCTCTCTTTTTCCCGCGCTTGCTTTTTTTCCCACGCTCGCTCTTTTTCCAGCGCTTTTTCCACCAGTCGCTATTTTTCTCATGCTCGCTATTTTTCCCGAGCTCGCTCTTTATCACACGCTCCCTCTTATTTTCCTACGCTTGCTCATTTACCCACTCTCGTTTTTTCCCGCACTCCCTTTTTCCTGGACTCGATATTTTTCCCACGCTCGCTCTTTTTCCCGCGCTCCCTATTTTTCCCACGCTCGCTCTTTTTCCCGCGCTTGAACTTCTTCCCGCGCTGTTTCTTTTTCACACACTCGCTCTTTCTCCCGCTCTCTCTCTATTTTCCCCTCTCTCTCTTTTTCCCGCACTCGCTTTTTCCCGCACTCGGTATTTTTCCCACGATCGATCTTTTTCCCATGCTCTTTTTTCCCGCGCTCTTTCTTTTTCCCGCGCTCACTGTTTTTCCCACTCTCGCTCTTTTTCCCGCGCTTGCTCTTTTTGCTGCGCTCGCTCATTTTCCCACGCTTTTTCTAGCAGTCGCTATATTTCTCATGCTCGCTATTTTTCCCGGGCTGTCTCTTTATCCCACGCACTCTCTTTTTTTCCTACGCTTGCTCTTTTTCCTGCTCTTTCTTTTTCCCGCACTCGCTTTTTCCCGCACTCGTTGTTTTTCACACGCTCGCGCTTTTTCCCACGCTCTCTTTTTCCCGCGCTTGCTTTTTTTCCCACGCTCGCTCTTTTTCCCGCGCTTTTTCCACCAGTCGCTATATTTCTCATGCTCGCTATTTTTCCCGCGCTTGCTCTTTATCACACGCTCTCTCTTTTTTTTTCCTACGCTTTCTGTTTTATCCACTCGCTCTTTTTCCCACGCTCCCTTTTTCCTGGACTCGATATTTTTCCCACGCTCGCTCTTTTTCCCGCGCTCCCTATTTTTCCCACGCTCGCTCTTTTTCCCGCGCTCGCACTACTTCCCGCGCTGTTTCTTTTTCACACACTCGCTCTTTCTCCCGCTCTCTCTCTATTTTCCCCTCTCTCTCTTTTTCCCGCACTCGCTTTTTCCCGCACTCGGTATTTTTCCCACGATCGATCTTTTTCCCATGCTCTTTTTTCCCGCGCTCTTTCTTTTTCCCGCGCTCACTGTTTTTCCCACTCTCGCTCTTTTTCCCGCGCTTGCTCTTTTTGCTGCGCTTGCTCATTTTCCCACGCTTTTTCTAGCAGTCGCTATATTTCTCATGCTCGCTATTTTTCCCGGGCTCTCTTTTTATCCCACGCACTCTCTTTTTTTCCTACGCTTGCTCTTTTTCCTGCTCTTTCTTTTTCCCGCACTCGCTTTTTCCCGCACTCGTTGTTTTTCACACGCTCGCGCTTTTTCCCACGCTCTCGTTTTCCCGCGCTTGCTTTTTTTCCCACGCTCGCTCTTTTTCCCGCGCTTTTTCCACCAGTCGCTATTTTTCTCGTGCTCGCTATTTTTCCCGCGCTCGCTCTTTATCTCACGCTCTCTCTTATTTTCCTACGCTTGCTCTTTTACCCACTCTCGTTTTTTCCCGATCTCCCTTTTTCCTGGACTCGATATTTTTCCCACGCTCGCTCTTTTTCCCGCGCTCCCTATTTTTCCCACGCTCGCTCTTTTTCCCACTCTCGCTCATTTTCCCGCGCTTTTTCCACCAGTCGCTATATTTCTTATGCTCGCTAGTTTTCCCGTCCTCGCTTTTTATCACACGCTCTCTCTTTTTTTCCTATGCTTGCTCTTTTTCCCACTCTCTCTTTTCCCCGCACTCACTTTTTCCCGCACTCGTTATTTTTCCCACGCTCTCGCTTTTTCCCACGCTTGCTTTTTTTCCCGCACTCGCTCTCTTTCACGCACTCGCTTTTTCCCGGACTTGCATTTTTTCTCTCGCGCTCTCTTTTTCCCGCGCTTGAACTTTTTCCCGCGTTCGCTCATTTTCCCGCGCTTTTTCCACCACTCGCTATTTTTCTCATGCTCGCTATTTTTGCCACTCTCGCTCTTTATCACAGGCTCTCTCTTTTTTTCTTATGCTTCCTGTTTTTCCCGCTCTCTCTTTTTCCCACACCCGCTTTTTCCCGCACTCGTTATTTTTCCCACGCTCGCGCTTTTTCCCACGCTCTCTTTTTCCCGCGCTTGCTTTTTTTCCCACGCTCGCTCTTTTTCCAGCGCTTTTTCCACCAGTCGCTATTTTTCTCATGCTCGCTATTTTTCCCGAGCTCGCTCTTTATCACACGCTCCCTCTTATTTTCCTACGCTTGCTCATTTACCCACTCTCGTTTTTTCCCGCACTCCCTTTTTCCTGGACTCGATATTTTTCCCACGCTCGCTCTTTTTCCCGCGCTCCCTATTTTTCCCACGCTCGCTCTTTTTCCCGCGCTTGAACTTCTTCCCGCGCTGTTTCTTTTTCACACACTCGCTCTTTCTCCCGCTCTATCTCTATTTTCCCCTATCTCTCTCTTTTTCCCGCACTCGCTTCTTCCCGCACTCGGTATTTTTCCCACGATCGATCTTTTTCCCATGCTCTTTTTTCCCGCGCTCTTTCTTTTTCCCGCGGTCACTGTTTTTCCCACTCTCGCTCTTTTTCCCGCGCTTGCTCTTTTTGCTGCGCTCGCTCATTTTCCCACGCTTTTTCTAGCAGTCGCTATATTTCTCATGCTCGCTATTTTTCCCGGGCTGTCTCTTTATCCCACGCACTCTCTTTTTTTCCTACGCTTGCTCTTTTTCCTGCTCTTTCTTTTTCCCGCACTCGCTTTTTCCCGCACTCGTTGTTTTTCACACGCTCGCGCTTTTTCCCACGCTCTCTTTTTCCCGCGCTTGCTTTTTTTCCCACGCTCGCTCTTTTTCCCGCGCTTTTTCCACCAGTCGCTATATTTCTCATGCTCGCTATTTTTCCCGCGCTTGCTCTTTATCACACGCTCTCTCTTTTTTTTTCCTACGCTTTCTGTTTTATCCACTCGCTCTTTTTCCCACGCTCCCTTTTTCCTGGACTCGATATTTTTCCCACGCTCGCTCTTTTTCCCGCGCTCCCTATTTTTCCCACGCTCGCTCTTTTTCCCGCGCTCGCACTACTTCCCGCGCTGTTTCTTTTTCACACACTCGCTCTTTCTCCCGCTCTCTCTCTATTTTCCCCTCTCTCTCTTTTTCCCGCACTCGCTTTTTCCCGCACTCGGTATTTTTCCCACGATCGATCTTTTTCCCATGCTCTTTTTTCCCGCGCTCTTTCTTTTTCCCGCGCTCACTGTTTTTCCCACTCTTGCTCTTTTTCCCGCGCTTGCTCTTTTTGCTGCGCTCGCTCATTTTCCCACGCTTTTTCTAGCAGTCGCTATATTTCTCATGCTCGCTATTTTTCCGGGCTCTCTTTTTATCCCACGCACTCTCTTTTTTTCCTACGCTTGCTCTTTTTCCTGCTCTTTCTTTTTCCCGCACTCGCTTTTTCCCGCACTCGTTGTTTTTCACACGCTCGCGCTTTTTCCCACGCTCTCGTTTTCCCGCGCTTGCTTTTTTTCCCACGCTCGCTCTTTTTCCCGCGCTTTTTCCACCAGTCGCTATTTTTCTCGTGCTCGCTATTTTTCCCGTGCTCGCTCTTTATCTCACGCTCTCTCTTATTTTCCTACGCTTGCTCTTTTACCCACTCTCGTTTTTTCCCGCACTCCCTTTTTCCTGGACTCGATATTTTTCCCACGCTCGCTCTTTTTCCCGCGCTCCCTATTTTTCCCACGCTCGCTCTTTTTCCCACTCTCGCTCATTTTCCCGCGCTTTTTCCACCAGTCGCTATATTTCTTATGCTCGCTAGTTTTCCCGTCCTCGCTTTTTATCACACGCTCTCTCTTTTTTTCCTATGCTTGCTCTTTTTCCCACTCTCACTTTTCCCCGCACTCACTTTTTCCCGCACTCGTTATTTTTCCCACGCTCTCGCTTTTTCCCACGCTTGCTTTTTTTCCCGCACTCGCTCTCTTTCACGCACTCGCTTTTTCCCGGACTTGCATTTTTTCTCTCGCGCTCTCTTTTTCCCGCGCTTGAACTTTTTCCCGCGTTCGCTCATTTTCCCGCGCTTTTTCCACCACTCGCTATTTTTCTCATGCTCGCTATTTTTGCCACTCTCGCTCTTTATCACAGGCTCTCTCTTTTTTTCTTATGCTTCCTGTTTTTCCCGCTCTCTCTTTTTCCCACACCCGCTTTTTCCCGCACTCGTTATTTTTCCCACGCTCGCGCTTTTTCCCACGCTCTCTTTTTCCCGCGCTTGCTTTTTTTCCCACGCTCGCTCTTTTTCCAGCGCTTTTTCCACCAGTCGCTATTTTTCTCATGCTCGCTATTTTTCCCGAGCTCGCTCTTTATCACACGCTCCCTCTTATTTTCCTACGCTTGCTCATTTACCCACTCTCGTTTTTTCCCGCACTCCCTTTTTCCTGGACTCGATATTTTTCCCACGCTCGCTCTTTTTCCCGCGCTCCCTATTTTTCCCACGCTCGCTCTTTTTCCCGCGCTTGAACTTCTTCCCGCGCTGTTTCTTTTTCACACACTCGCTCTTTCTCCCGCTCTATCTCTATTTTCCCCTATCTCTCTCTTTTTCCCGCACTCGCTTCTTCCCGCACTCGGTATTTTTCCCACGATCGATCTTTTTCCCATGCTCTTTTTTCCCGCGCTCTTTCTTTTTCCCGCGCTCACTGTTTTTCCCACTCTCGCTCTTTTTCCCGCGCTTGCTCTTTTTGCTGCGCTCGCTCATTTTCCCACGCTTTTTCTAGCAGTCGCTATATTTCTCATGCTCGCTATTTTTCCCGGGCTGTCTCTTTATCCCACGCACTCTCTTTTTTTCCTACGCTTGCTCTTTTTCCTGCTCTTTCTTTTTCCCGCACTCGCTTTTTCCCGCACTCGTTGTTTTTCACACGCTCGCGCTTTTTCCCACGCTCTCTTTTTCCCGCGCTTGCATTTTTTCCCACGCTCGCTCTTTTTCCCGCGCTTTTTCCACCAGTCGCTATATTTCTCATGCTCGCTATTTTTCCCGCGCTTGCTCTTTATCACACGCTCTCTCTTTTTTTTTCCTACGCTTTCTGTTTTATCCACTCGCTCTTTTTCCCACGCTCCCTTTTTCCTGGACTCGATATTTTTCCCACGCTCGCTCTTTTTCCCGCGCTCCCTATTTTTCCCACGCTCGCTCTTTTTCCCGCGCTCGCACTACTTCCCGCGCTGTTTCTTTTTCACACACTCGCTCTTTCTCCCGCTCTCTCTCTATTTTCCCCTCTCTCTCTTTTTCCCGCACTCGCTTTTTCCCGCACTCGGTATTTTTCCCACGATCGATCTTTTTCCCATGCTCTTTTTTCCCGCGCTCTTTCTTTTTCCCGCGCTCACTGTTTTTCCCACTCTCGCTCTTTTTCCCGCGCTTGCTCTTTTTGCTGCGCTTGCTCATTTTCCCACGCTTTTTCTAGCAGTCGCTATATTTCTCATGCTCGCTATTTTTCCCGGGCTCTCTTTTTATCCCACGCACTCTCTTTTTTTCCTACGCTTGCTCTTTTTCCTGCTCTTTCTTTTTCCCGCACTCGCTTTTTCCCGCACTCGTTGTTTTTCACACGCTCGCGCTTTTTCCCATGCTCTCGTTTTCCCGCGCTTGCTTTTTTTCCCACGCTCGCTCTTTTTCCCGCGCTTTTTCCACCAGTCGCTATTTTTCTCGTGCTCGCTATTTTTCCCGCGCTCGCTCTTTATCTCACGCTCTCTCTTATTTTCCTACGCTTGCTCTTTTACCCACTCTCGTTTTTTCCCGATCTCCCTTTTTCCTGGACTCGATATTTTTCCCACGCTCGCTCTTTTTCCCGCGCTCCCTATTTTTCCCACGCTCGCTCTTTTTCCCACTCTCGCTCATTTTCCCGCGCTTTTTCCACCAGTCGCTATATTTCTTATGCTCGCTAGTTTTCCCGTCCTCGCTTTTTATCACACGCTCTCTCTTTTTTTCCTATGCTTGCTCTTTTTCCCACTCTCACTTTTCCCCGCACTCACTTTTTCCCGCACTCGTTATTTTTCCCACGCTCTCGCTTTTTCCCACGCTTGCTTTTTTTCCCGCACTCGCTCTCTTTCACGCACTCGCTTTTTCCCGGACTTGCATTTTTTCTCTCGCGCTCTCTTTTTCCCGCGCTTGAACTTTTTCCCGCGTTCGCTCATTTTCCCGCGCTTTTTCCACCACTCGCTATTTTTCTCATGCTCGCTATTTTTGCCACTCTCGCTCTTTATCACAGGCTCTCTCTTTTTTTCTTATGCTTCCTGTTTTTCCCGCTCTCTCTTTTTCCCACACCCGCTTTTTCCCGCACTCGTTATTTTTCCCACGCTCGCGCTTTTTCCCACGCTCTCTTTTTCCCGCCCTTGCTTTTTTTCCCACGCTCGCTCTTTTTCCAGCGCTTTTTCCACCAGTCGCTATTTTTCTCATGCTCGCTATTTTTCCCGAGCTCGCTCTTTATCACACGCTCCCTCTTATTTTCCTACGCTTGCTCATTTACCCACTCTCGTTTTTTCCCGCACTCCCTTTTTCCTGGACTCGATATTTTTCCCACGCTCGCTCTTTTTCCCGCGCTCCCTATTTTTCCCACGCTCGCTCTTTTTCCCGCGCTTGAACTTCTTCCCGCGCTGTTTCTTTTTCACACACTCGCTCTTTCTCCCGCTCTATCTCTATTTTCCCCTATCTCTCTCTTTTTCCCGCACTCGCTTCTTCCCGCACTCGGTATTTTTCCCACGATCGATCTTTTTCCCATGCTCTTTTTTCCCGCGCTCTTTCTTTTTCCCGCGCTCACTGTTTTTCCCACTCTCGCTCTTTTTCCCGCGCTTGCTCTTTTTGCTGCGCTCGCTCATTTTCCCACGCTTTTTCTAGCAGTCGCTATATTTCTCATGCTCGCTATTTTTCCCGGGCTGTCTCTTTATCCCACGCACTCTCTTTTTTTCCTACGCTTGCTCTTTTTCCTGCTCTTTCTTTTTCCCGCACTCGCTTTTTCCCGCACTCGTTGTTTTTCACACGCTCGCGCTTTTTCCCACGCTCTCTTTTTCCCGCGCTTGCTTTTTTTCCCACGCTCGCTCTTTTTCCCGCGCTTTTTCCACCAGTCGCTATATTTCTCATGCTCGCTATTTTTCCCGCGCTTGCTCTTTATCACACGCTCTCTCTTTTTTTTTCCTACGCTTTCTGTTTTATCCACTCGCTCTTTTTCCCACGCTCCCTTTTTCCTGGACTCGATATTTTTCCCACGCTCGCTCTTTTTCCCGCGCTCCCTATTTTTCCCACGCTCGCTCTTTTTCCCGCGCTCGCACTACTTCCCGCGCTGTTTCTTTTTCACACACTCGCTCTTTCTCCCGCTCTCTCTCTATTTTCCCCTCTCTCTCTTTTTCCCGCACTCGCTTTTTCCCGCACTCGGTATTTTTCCCACGATCGATCTTTTTCCCATGCTCTTTTTTCCCGCGCTCTTTCTTTTTCCCGCGCTCACTGTTTTTCCCACTCTCGCTCTTTTTCCCGCGCTTGCTCTTTTTGCTGCGCTCGCTCATTTTCCCACGCTTTTTCTAGCAGTCGCTATATTTCTCATGCTCGCTATTTTTCCGGGCTCTCTTTTTATCCCACGCACTCTCTTTTTTTCCTACGCTTGCTCTTTTTCCTGCTCTTTCTTTTTCCCGCACTCGCTTTTTCCCGCACTCGTTGTTTTTCACACGCTCGCGCTTTTTCCCACGCTCTCGTTTTCCCGCGCTTGCTTTTTTTCCCACGCTCGCTCTTTTTCCCGCGCTTTTTCCACCAGTCGCTATTTTTCTCGTGCTCGCTATTTTTCCCGCGCTCGCTCTTTATCTCACGCTCTCTCTTATTTTCCTACGCTTGCTCTTTTACCCACTCTCGTTTTTTCCCGATCTCCCTTTTTCCTGGACTCGATATTTTTCCCACGCTCGCTCTTTTTCCCGCGCTCCCTATTTTTCCCACGCTCGCTCTTTTTCCCACTCTCGCTCATTTTCCCGCGCTTTTTCCACCAGTCGCTATATTTCTTATGCTCGCTAGTTTTCCCGTCCTCGCTTTTTATCACACGCTCTCTCTTTTTTTCCTATGCTTGCTCTTTTTCCCACTCTCTCTTTTCCCCGCACTCACTTTTTCCCGCACTCGTTATTTTTCCCACGCTCTCGCTTTTTCCCACGCTTGCTTTTTTTCCCGCACTCGCTCTCTTTCACGCACTCGCTTTTTCCCGGACTTGCATTTTTTCTCTCGCGCTCTCTTTTTCCCGCGCTTGAACTTTTTCCCGCGTTCGCTCATTTTCCCGCGCTTTTTCCACCACTCGCTATTTTTCTCATGCTCGCTATTTTTGCCACTCTCGCTCTTTATCACAGGCTCTCTCTTTTTTTCTTATGCTTCCTGTTTTTCCCGCTCTCTCTTTTTCCCACACCCGCTTTTTCCCGCACTCGTTATTTTTCCCACGCTCGCGCTTTTTCCCACGCTCTCTTTTTCCCGCGCTTGCTTTTTTTCCCACGCTCGCTCTTTTTCCAGCGCTTTTTCCACCAGTCGCTATTTTTCTCATGCTCGCTATTTTTCCCGAGCTCGCTCTTTATCACACGCTCCCTCTTATTTTCCTACGCTTGCTCATTTACCCACTCTCGTTTTTTCCCGCACTCCCTTTTTCCTGGACTCGATATTTTTCCCACGCTCGCTCTTTTTCCCGCGCTCCCTATTTTTCCCACGCTCGCTCTTTTTCCCGCGCTTGAACTTCTTCCCGCGCTGTTTCTTTTTCACACACTCGCTCTTTCTCCCGCTCTATCTCTATTTTCCCCTATCTCTCTCTTTTTCCCGCACTCGCTTCTTCCCGCACTCGGTATTTTTCCCACGATCGATCTTTTTCCCATGCTCTTTTTTCCCGCGCTCTTTCTTTTTCCCGCGGTCACTGTTTTTCCCACTCTCGCTCTTTTTCCCGCGCTTGCTCTTTTTGCTGCGCTCGCTCATTTTCCCACGCTTTTTCTAGCAGTCGCTATATTTCTCATGCTCGCTATTTTTCCCGGGCTGTCTCTTTATCCCACGCACTCTCTTTTTTTCCTACGCTTGCTCTTTTTCCTGCTCTTTCTTTTTCCCGCACTCGCTTTTTCCCGCACTCGTTGTTTTTCACACGCTCGCGCTTTTTCCCATGCTCTCTTTTTCCCGCGCTTGCTTTTTTTCCCACGCTCGCTCTTTTTCCCGCGCTTTTTCCACCAGTCGCTATATTTCTCATGCTCGCTATTTTTCCCGCGCTTGCTCTTTATCACACGCTCTCTCTTTTTTTTTCCTACGCTTTCTGTTTTATCCACTCGCTCTTTTTCCCACGCTCCCTTTTTCCTGGACTCGATATTTTTCCCACGCTCGCTCTTTTTCCCGCGCTCCCTATTTTTCCCACGCTCGCTCTTTTTCCCGCGCTCGCACTACTTCCCGCGCTGTTTCTTTTTCACACACTCGCTCTTTCTCCCGCTCTCTCTCTATTTTCCCCTCTCTCTCTTTTTCCCGCACTCGCTTTTTCCCGCACTCGGTATTTTTCCCACGATCGATCTTTTTCCCATGCTCTTTTTTCCCGCGCTCTTTCTTTTTCCCGCGCTCACTGTTTTTCCCACTCTTGCTCTTTTTCCCGCGCTTGCTCTTTTTGCTGCGCTCGCTCATTTTCCCACGCTTTTTCTAGCAGTCGCTATATTTCTCATGCTCGCTATTTTTCCGGGCTCTCTTTTTATCCCACGCACTCTCTTTTTTTCCTACACTTGCTCTTTTTCCTGCTCTTTCTTTTTCCCGCACTCGCTTTTTCCCGCACTCGTTGTTTTTCACACGCTCGCGCTTTTTCCCACGCTCTCTTTTTCCCGCGCTTGCTTTTTTTCCCACGCTCGCTCTTTTTCTCGCGCTTTTTCCACCAGTCGCTATTTTTCTCATGCTCGCTATTTTTCCCGCGCTCGCTCTTTATCTCACGCTCTCTCTTATTTTCCTACGCTTGCTCTTTTACCCACTCTCGTTTTTTCCCGCACTCCCTTTTTCCTGGACTCGATATTTTTCCCACGCTCGCTCTTTTTCCCGCGCTCCCTATTTTTCCCACGCTCGCTCTTTTTCCCACGCTCGCTCATTTTCCCGCGCTTTTTCCACCAGTCGCTATATTTCTCATGCTCGCTAGTTTTCCCGTGCTCGCTTTTTATCACACGCTCTCTCTTTTTTCCCTATGCTTGCTCTTTTTCCCACTCTCTCTTTTCCCCGCACTCACTTTTTCCCGCACTCGTTATTTTTCCCACGCTCTCGCTTTTTCCCACGCTTGTTTTTTTTCCCGCACTCGCTCTTTTTCACGCACTCGCTTTTTCCCGGACTTGCATTTTTTCTCTCGCACTCTCTTTTTCCCGCGCTTGCTCTTTTTCCCGCGTTCGCTCATTTTCCCGCGCTTTTTCCACCAGTCGCTATTTTTCTCATGCTCGCTATTTTTGCCACTCTCGCTCTTTATCACAGGCTCTCTCTTTTTTTCTTATGCTTGCTGTTTTTCCCGCTCTCTCTTTTTCCCACACCCGCTTTTTCCCGCATTCGTTATTTTTCCCACGCTCGCGCTTTTTCCCACGCTCTTTTTTTCCCGCGCTTGCTTTTTTTCCCATGCTCGCTCTTTTTCCCGCGCTTTTTCCACCAGTCGCTATTTTTCTCATGCTCGCTATTTTTCCCGAGCTCGCTCTTTATCACACGCTCTCTCTTATTTTCCTACGCTTGCTCTTTTACCCACTCTCGTTTTTTCCCGCTCTCCCTTTTTCCTGGACTCGATATTTTTCCCACGCCCGCTCTTTTTCCCGCGCTCCCTATTTTTCCCACGCTCGCTCTTTTTCCCACGCTCGCTCATTTTCCCGCGCTTTTTCCACCAGTCGCTATATTTCTCACGCTCGCTAGTTTTCCCGTGCTCGCTTTTTATCACACGCTCTCTTTTTTTCCTATGCTTGCTCTTTTTCCCACTCTCTCTTTTCCCCGCACTCACTTTTTCCCGCACTCGTTATTTTTCCCACGCTCTCGCTTTTTCCCACGCTTGTTTTTTTTCCCGCACTCGCTCTTTTTCACGCACTCGCTTTTTCCCGGACTTGCATTTTTTCTCTCGCACTCTCTTTTTCCCGCGCTTGCTCTTTTTCCCGCGTTCGCTCATTTTCCCGCGCTTTTTCCACCACTCGCTATTTTTCTCATGCTCGCTATTTTTGCCACTCTCGCTCTTTATCACAGGCTCTCTCTTTTTTTCTTATGCTTCCTGTTTTTCCCGCTCTCTCTTTTTCCCACACCCGCTTTTTCCCGCATTCGTTATTTTTCCCACGCTCGCGCTTTTTCCCACGCTCTTTTTTTCCCGCGCTTGCTTTTTTTCCAATGCTCGCTCTTTTTCCCGCGCTTTTTCCACCAGTCGCTATTTTTCTCATGCTCGCTATTTTTCCCGCGCTCGCTATTTATCACACGCTCTCTCTTATTTTCCTACGCTTGCTCATTTACCCACTCTCGTTTTTTCCCGCACTCCCTTTTTCCTGGACTCGATATTTTTCCCACGCTCGCTCTTTTTCCCGCGCTCCCTATTTTTCCCACGCTCGCTCTTTTTCCCACGCTCGCACTACTTCCCGCGCTGTTTCTTTTTCACACACTCGCTCTTTCTCCCGCTCTCTCTCTATTTTCCCCTCTCTCTCTTTTTCCCGCACTCGCTTTTTCCCGCACTCGGTATTTTTCCCACGATCGATCTTTTTCCCATGCTCTTTTTTCCCGCGCTCTTTCTTTTTCCCGCGCTCACTGTTTTTCCCACTCTCGCTCTTTTTCCCGCGCTTGCTCTTTTTGCTGCGCTCGCTCATTTTCCCACGCTTTTTCTAGCAGTCGCTATATTTCTCATGTTCGCTATTTTTCCCGGGCTGTCTCTTTATCCCACGCACTCTCTTTTTTTCCTACGCTTGCTCTTTTTCCTGCTCTTTCTTTTTCCCGCACTCGCTTTTTCCCGCACTCGTTGTTTTTCACACGCTCGCGCTTTTTCCCACGCTCTCTTTTTCCCGCGCTTGGTTTTTTTCCCACGCTCGCTCTTTTTCCCGCGCTTTTTCCACCAGTCGCTATATTTCTCATGCTCGCTATTTTTCCCGCGCTTGCTCTTTATCACACGCTCTCTCTTTTTTTTTCCTACGCTTTCTGTTTTATCCACTCGCTCTTTTTCCCACGCTCCCTTTTTCCTGGACTCGATATTTTTCCCACGCTCGCTCTTTTTCCCGCGCTCCCTATTTTTCCCACGCTCGCTCTTTTTCCCGCGCTCGCACTACTTCCCGCGCTGTTTCTTTTTCACACATTCGCTCTATCTCCCGCTCTCTCTCTATTTTCCCCTCTCTCTCTTTTTCCCGCACTCGCTTTTTCCCGCACTCGGTATTTTTCCCACGATCGATCTTTTTCCCATGCTCTTTTTTCCCGCGCTCTTTCTTTTTCCCGCGCTCACTGTTTTTCCCACTCTTGCTCTTTTTCCCGCGCTTGCTCTTTTTGCTGCGCTCGCTCATTTTCCCACGCTTTTTCTAGCAGTCGCTATATTTCTCATGCTCGCTATTTTTCCGGGCTCTCTTTTTATCCCACGCACTCTCTTTTTTTCCTACACTTGCTCTTTTTCCTGCTCTTTCTTTTTCCCGCACTCGCTTTTTCCCGCACTCGTTGTTTTTCACACGCTCGCGCTTTTTCCCACGCTCTCTTTTTCCCGCGCTTGCTTTTTTTCCCACGCTCGCTCTTTTTCCCGCGCTTTTTCCACCAGTCGCTATTTTTCTCATGCTCGCTATTTTTCCCGCGCTCGCTCTTTATCTCACGCTCTCTCTTATTTTCCTACGCTTGCTCTTTTACCCACTCTCGTTTTTTCCCGCACTCCCTTTTTCCTGGACTCGATATTTTTCCCACGCTCGCTCTTTTTCCCGCGCTCCCTATTTTTCCCACGCTCGCTCTTTTTCCCACGCTCGCTCATTTTCCCGCGCTTTTTCCACCAGTCGCTATATTTCTCATGCTCGCTAGTTTTCCCGTGCTCGCTTTTTATCACACGCTCTCTCTTTTTTCCCTATGCTTGCTCTTTTTCCCACTCTCTCTTTTCCCCGCACTCACTTTTTCCCGCACTCGTTATTTTTCCCACGCTCTCGCTTTTTCCCACGCTTGTTTTTTTTCCCGCACTCGCTCTTTTTCACGCACTCGCTTTTTCCCGGACTTGCATTTTTTCTCTCGCACTCTCTTTTTCCCGCGCTTGCTCTTTTTCCCGCGTTCGCTCATTTTCCCGCGCTTTTTCCACCACTCGCTATTTTTCTCATGCTCGCTATTTTTGCCACTCTCGCTCTTTATCACAGGCTCTCTCTTTTTTTCTTATGCTTCTGTTTTTCCCGCTCTCTCTTTTTCCCACACCCGCTTTTTCCCGCACTCGTTATTTTTCCCACGCTCGCGCTTTTTCCCACGCTCTTTTTTTCCCGCGCTTGCTTTTTTTCCCATGCTCGCTCTTTTTCCCGCGCTTTTTCCACCAGTCGCTATTTTTCTCATGCTCGCTATTTTTCCCGCGCTCGCTCTTTATCACACGCTCTCTCTTATTTTCCTACGCTTGCTCTTTTACCCACTCTCGTTTTTTCCCGCTCTCCCTTTTTCCTGGACTCGATATTTTTCCCACGCCCGCTCTTTTTCCCGCGCTCCCTATTTTTCCCACGCTCGCTCTTTTTCCCACGCTCGCTCATTTTCCCGCGCTTTTTCCACCAGTCGCTATATTTCTCACGCTCGCTAGTTTTCCCGTGCTCGCTTTTTATCACACGCTCTCTTTTTTTCCTATGCTTGCTCTTTTTCCCACTCTCTCTTTTCCCCGCACTCACTTTTTCCCGCACTCGTTATTTTTCCCACGCTCTCGCTTTTTCCCACGCTTGTTTTTTTTCCCGCACTCGCTCTTTTTCACGCACTCGCTTTTTCCCGGACTTGCATTTTTTCTCTCGCACTCTCTTTTTCCCGCGCTTGCTCTTTTTCCCGCGTTCGCTCATTTTCCCGCGCTTTTTCCACCAGTCGCTATTTTTCTCATGCTCGCTATTTTTGCCACTCTCGCTCTTTATCACAGGCTCTCTCTTTTTTTCTTATGCTTGCTGTTTTTCCCGCTCTCTCTTTTCGCACACCCGCTTTTTCCCGCATTCGTTATTTTTCCCACGCTCGCGCTTTTTCCCACGCTCTTTTTTTCCCGCGCTTGCTTTTTTTCCCATGCTCGCTCTTTTTCCCGCGCTTTTTCCACCAGTCGCTATTTTTCTCATGCTCGCTATTTTTCCCGCGCTCGCTATTTATCACACGCTCTCTCTTATTTTCCTACGCTTGCTCATTTACCCACTCTCGTTTTTTCCCGCACTCCCTTTTTCCTGGACTCGATATTTTTCCCACGCTCGCTCTTTTTCCCGCGCTCCCTATTTTTCCCACGCTCGCTCTTTTTCCCACGCTCGCACTACTTCCCGTGCTGTTTCTTTTTCACACACTCGCTCTTTCTCCCGCTCTCTCTCTATTTTCCCCTCTCTCTCTTTTTCCCGCACTCGCTTTTTCCCGCACTCGGTATTTTTCCCACGATCGATCTTTTTCCCATGCTCTTTTTTCCCGCGCTCTTTCTTTTTCCCGCGCTCACTGTTTTTCCCACTCTCGCTCTTTTTCCCGCGCTTGCTCTTTTTGCTGCTCTCGCTCATTTTCCCACGCTTTTTCTAGCAGTCGCTATATTTCTCATGTTCGCTATTTTTCCCGGGCTGTCTCTTTATCCCACGCACTCTCTTTTTTTCCTACGCTTGCTCTTTTTCCTGCTCTTTCTTTTTCCCGCACTCGCTTTTTTCCGCACTCGTTATTTTTCACACGCTCGCGCTTTTTCCCACGCTCTCTTTTTCCCGCGCTTGCTTTTTTTCCCACGCTCGCTCTTTTTCCCGCGCTTTTTCCACCAGTCGCTATTTTTCTCATGCTCGCTATTTTTCCCGCGCTCGCTCTTTATCTCACGCTCTCTCTTATTTTCCTACGCTTGCTCTTTTACCCACTCTCGTTTTTTCCCGCACTCCCTTTTTCCTGGACTCGATATTTTTCCCACGCTCGCTCTTTTTCCCGCGCTCCCTATTTTTCCCACGCTCGCTCTTTTTCCCGCGCTTGAACTTCTTCCCGCGCTGTTTCTTTTTCACACACTCGCTCTTTCTCCCGCTCTATCTCTATTTTCCCCTCTCTCTCTTTTTCCCGCACTCGCTTCTTCCCGCACTCGGTATTTTTCCCACGATCGATCTTTTTCCCATGCTCTTTTTTCCCGCGCTCTTTCTTTTTCCCGCGCTCACTGTTTTTCCCACTCTCGCTCTTTTTCCCGCGCTTGCTCTTTTTGCTGCGCTCGCTCATTTTCCCACGCTTTTTCTAGCAGTCGCTATATTTCTCATGCTCGCTATTTTTCCCGGGCTGTCTCTTTATCCCACGCACTCTCTTTTTTTCCTACGCTTGCTCTTTTTCCTGCTCTTTCTTTTCCCGTACTCGCTTTTTCCCGCACTCGTTTTTTTTCACACGCTCGCGCTTTTTCCCACGCTCTCTTTTTCCCGCGCTTGCTTTTTTTCCCACGCTCGCTCTTTTTCCCGCGCTTTTTCCACCAGTCGCTATTTTTCTCATGCTCGCTATTTTTCCCGCGCTCGCTCTTTATCTCACGCTCTCTCTTATTTTCCTACGCTTGCTCTTTTACCCACTGTCGTTTTTTCCCGCACTCCCTTTTTCCTGGACTCGATATTTTTCCCACGCTCGCTCTTTTTCCCGCGCTCCCTATTTTTCCCACGCTCGCTCTTTTTCCCACGCTCGCTCTTTTTCCCGCGCTTTTTCCACCTGTCACTATTTTTCTCATGCTCGCTATTTTTCCCGCACTTGCTCTTTATCACACGCTCTCTCTTTTTTTTTCCTACGCTTTCTGTTTTATCCACTCGCTCTTTTTCCCACGCTCTTTTTTTCCTGGACTCGATATTTTTCCCACGCTCGCTCTTTTTCCCGCCCTCCCTATTTTTCCCACGCTCGCTCTTTTTCCCGCGCTCGCACTTCTTCCCGCGCTGTTTCTTTTTCACACACTCGCTCTTTCTCCCACTCTCTATTTTCCCCTCTCTCTCTTTTTCCCGCACTCGCTTTTTCCCGCACTCGGTATTTTGCCCACGATCGATCTTTTTCCCATGCTCTTTTTTCCCGCGCTCTTTCTTTTTCCCGCGCTCACTGTTTTTCCCACTCTCGCTCTTTTTCCCGCGCTTGCTCTTTTTGCTGCTCTCGCTCATTTTCCCACGCCTTTTCTAGCAGTCGCTATATTTCTCATGCTCGCTATTTTTTCCACTCTCGCTCTTTATCACAGGCTCTCTCTTTTTTTCTTATGCTTCCTGATTTTCCCGCTCTCTCTTTTTCCCACACCCGCTTTTTCCCGCACTCGTTATTTTTCCCACGCTCGCTCTTTTTCCCGCGCTTTTTCCACCAGTCGCTATTTTTTCATGCTCGCTATTTTTCCTGCGCTCGCTCTTTATCACACGCTCTCTCTTATTTTCCTACGCTTGCTCTTTTACCCACTCTCGTTTTTTCCCGCACTCCCTTTTTCCTGGACTCGATATTTTTCCCACGCTCGCTCTTTTTCCCGCGCTCCCTATTTTTCCCACGCTCGCTCTTTTTCCCACGCTCGCTCATTTTCCCGCGCTTTTTCCACCAGTCGCTATATTTCTCATGCTCGCTAGTTTTCCCGTGCTCGCTTTTTATCACACGCTCTCTCTTTTTTTCCTATGCTTGCTCTTTTTCCCACTCTCTCTTTTCCCCGCACACACTTTTTCCCGCACTCGTTATTTTTCCCACGCTCTCGCTTTTTCCCACGCTTGCTTTTTTTCCCGCACTCGCTCTTTTTCACGCACTCGCTTTTTCCCGGACTTGCATTTTTTCTCTCGCACTCTCTTTTTCCCGCGCTTGCTCTTTTTCCCGCGTTCGCTCATTTTCCCGCGCTTTTTCCACCACTCGCTATTTTTCTCATGCTCGCTATTTTTGCCACTCTCGCTCTTTATCACAGGCTCTCTCTTTTTTTCTTATGCTTCCTGTTTTTCCCGCTCTCTCTTTTTCCCACACCCGCTTTTTCCCGCACTCGTTATTTTTCCCACGCTCGCGCTTTTTCCCACGCTCTCTTTTTCCCGCGCTTGCTTTTTTTCCCACGCTCGCTCTTTTTCCAGCGCTTTTTCCACCAGTCGCTATTTTTCTCATGCTCGCTATTTTTCCCGAGCTCGCTCTTTATCACACGCTCCCTCTTATTTTCCTACGCTTGCTCATTTACCCACTCTCGTTTTTTCCCGCACTCCCTTTTTCCTGGACTCGATATTTTTCCCACGCTCGCTCTTTTTCCCGCGCTCCCTATTTTTCCCACGCTCGCTCTTTTTCCCGCGCTCGCACTTCTTCCCGCGCTGTTTCTTTTTCACACACTCGCTCTTTCTCCCACTCTCTATTTTCCCCTCTCTCTCTTTTTCCCGCACTCGCTTTTTCCCGCACTCGGTATTTTTCCCACGATCGATCTTTTTCCCATGCTCTTTTTTCCCGCGCTCTTTCTTTTTCCCGCGCTCACTGTTTTTCCCACTCTCGCTCTTTTTCCCGCGCTTGCTCTTTTTGCTGCGCTTGCTCATTTTCCCGCGCTTTTTCTAGCAGTCGCTACATTTCTCATGCTCGCTATTTTTCCCGGGCTCTCTCTTTATCCCATGCACTCTCTTTTTTTCCTACGCTTGCTCTTTTTCCTGCTCTTTCTTTTTCCCGCACTCGCTTTTTCCCGCACTCGTTGTTTTTCACACGCTCGCGCTTTTTCCCAAGCTCTCTTTTTCCCGCGCTTGCTTTTTTTCCCACGTTCGCTCTTTTTCCCACGCTTTTTCCACCAGTCGCTATTTTTCTCATGCTCGCTATTTTTCCCGCGCTCGCTCTTTATCACACGCTCTCTCTTATTTTCCTACGCTTGCTCTTTTACCCACTCTCGTTTTTTCCCGCACTCCCTTTTTCCTGGACTCGATATTTTTCCCACGCTCGCTCTTTTTCCCGCGCTCCCTATTTTTCCCACGCTCGCTCTTTTTCCCACGCTCGCTCATTTTCCCGCGCTTTTTCCACCAGTCGCTATATTTCTCATGCTCGCTAGTTTTCCCGTGCTCGCTCTTTATCACACGCTCTCTCTTATTTTCCTACGCTTGCTCTTTTACCCACTCTCGTTTTTTCCCGCACTCCCTTTTTCCTGGACTCGATATTTTTCCCACGCTCGCTCTTTTTCCCGCGCTCCCTATTTTTCCCACGCTCGCTCTTTTTCTCACTCTTGCTCATTTTCCCGCGCTTTTTCCACCAGTCGCTATATTTCTCATGCTTGCTAGTTTTCCCGTGCTCGCTTTTTATCACACGCTCTCTCTTTTTTTCCTATGCTTGCTCTTTTTCCCACTCTCTCTTTTCCCCGCACTCACTTTTTCCCGCACTCGTTATTTTTCCCACGCTCTCGCTTTTTCCCATGCTTGCTTTTTTTCCCGCACTCGCTCTTTTTCACGCACTCGCTTTTTCCCGGACTTGCATTTTTTCTCTCACACTCTCTTTTTCCCGCGCTTGCTCTTTTTCCCGCGTTCGCTCATTTTCCCGCGCTTTTTCCACCACTCGCTATTTTTCTCATGCTCGCTATTTTTGCCACTCTCGCTCTTTATCACAGGCTCTCTCTTTTTTTCTTATGCTTCCTGTTTTTCCCGCTCTCTCTTTTTCCCACACCCGCTTTTTCCCGCACTCGTTATTTTTCCCACGCTCGCGCTTTTTCCCACGCTCTTTTTCTCGCGCTTGCTTTTTTTCCCACGCTCGCTCTTTTTCCCGCGCTTTTTCCACCAGTCGCTATTTTTCTCATGCTCGCTGTTTTTCCCGCGCTTGCTCTTTATCACACGCTCTCTTTTTTTTTCCTATGCTTTCTGTTTTACCCACTCTCGTTTTTTCCCGCACTCCCTTTTTCCTGGACTCGATATTTTTCCCACGCTCGCTCTTTTTCCCGCGCTCCCTATTTTTCCCACGCTCGCTCTTTTTCCCGCGCTCGCACTTCTTCCGGCGCTGTTTCTTTTTCACACACTCGCTCTTTCTCCCGCTCTCTCTCTATTTTCCCCTCTCTCTCTTTTTCCCGCACTCGCTTTTTCCCGCACTCGGTATTTTTCCCACGATCGATCTTTTTCCCATGCTCTTTTTTCCCGCACTCTTTCTTTTTCCCGCGCTCACTGTTTTTCCCACTCTCGCTCTTTTTCCCGCGCTTGCTCTTTTTGCTGCGCTCGCTCATTTTCCCGCGCTTTTTCTAGCAGTCTCTATATTTCTCATGCTCGCTATTTTTCCCGGGCTCTCTCTTTATCCCACGCACTCTCTTTTTTTCCTACACTTGCTCTTTTTCCTGCTCTTTCTTTTTCCAGCACTCGCTTTTTCCCGCACTCGTTGTTTTTCACACGCTCGCGCTTTTTCCCACGCTCTCTTTTTCCCGCGCTTGCTTTTTTTCCCACGCTCGCTCTTTTTCCCGCGCTTTTTCCACCAGTCGCTATTTTTCTCATGCTCGCTATTTTTCCCGCGCTCGCTCTTTATCACACGCTCTCTCTTTTTTTTTCCTATGCTTGCTCTTTTACCCACTCTTGTTTTTTCCCGCACTCCCTTTTTCCTGGACTCGATATTTTTCCCACGCTCGCTCTTTTTCTCGCCCTCCCTATTTTTCCCACGCTCGCTCTTTTTCCCGCGCTCGCACTTCTTCCCGCGCTGTTTCTTTTTCACACACTCGCTCTTTCTCCCGCTCTCTCTTTATTTTCCCCTCTCTCTCTTTTTCCCGCACTCGCTTTTTCCCGCACTCGGTATTTTTCCCACGATCGATCTTTTTCCCATGCTCTTTTTTCCCACGCTCTTTCTTTTTCCCGCGCTCACTGTTTTTCCCACTCTCGCTCTTTTTCCCGCGCTTGCTCTTTTTGCTGCTCTCGCTCATTTTCCTACGCTTTTTCTAGCAGTCGCTATATTTCTCATGCTCGCTATTTTTGCCACTCTCGCTCTTTATCACAGGCTCTCTCTTTTTTTCTTATGCTTCCTGTTTTTCCCGCTCTCTCTTTTTCCCACACCCGCTTTTTCCCGCACTCGTTATTTTTCCTACGCTCGCGCTTTTTCCCACGCTCTCTTTTTCCCGCGCTTGCTTTTTTTCCCACGCTCGCTCTTTTTCCTGCGCTTTTTCCACCAGTCGCTATTTTTTCATGCTCGCTATTTTTCCTGCGCTCGCTCTTTATCACACGCTCTCTCTTATTTTCCTACGCTTGCTCTTTTACCCACTCTCGTTTTTTCCCGCACTCCCTTTTTCCTGGACTCGATATTTTTCCCACGCTCGCTCTTTTTCCCGCGCTCCCTATTTTTCCCACGCTCGCTCTTTTTCCCACGCTCGCTCATTTTCCAGCGCTTTTGCCACCAGTCGCTATATTTCTCATGCTCGCTAGTTTTCCCGTGCTCGCTTTTTATCACACGCTCTCTCTTTTTTTCCTATGCTTGCTCTTTTTCCCACTCTCTCTTTTCCCCGCACTCACTTTTTCCCGCACTCGTTATTTTTCCCACGCTCTCGCTTTTTCCCACGCTTACTTTTTTTCCCGCACTCGCTCTTTTTCACGCACTCGCTTTTTCCCGGACTTGCATTTTTTCTCTCGCACTCTCTTTTTCCCGCGCTTGCTCTTTTTCCCGCGTTCGCTCATTTTCCCGCGCTTTTTCCACCACTCGCTATTTTTCTCATGCTCGCTTTTTTTGCCACTCTCGCTCTTTATCACAGGCTCTCTCTTTTTTTCTTATGCTTCCTGTTTTTCCCGCTCTCTCTTTTTCCCACACCCGCTTTTTCCCGCACTCGTTATTTTTCCCACGCTCGCGCTTTTTCCCAAGCTCTTTTTCCCGCGCTTGCTTTTTTTCCCACGCTCGCTCTTTTTCCCGCGCTTTTTCCACCAGTCGCTATTTTTCTCATGCTCGCTATTTTTCCCGCGCTCGCTCTTTATCTCACGCTCTCTCTTATTTTCCTACGCTTGCTCTTTTACCCACTCTCGTTTTTTCCCGCACTCCCTTTTTCCTGGACTCGATATTTTTCCCACGCTCTCTCTTTTTCCCGCGCTCCCTATTTTTCCCACGCTCTCTCTTTTTCCCGCGCTCGCTCTTTTTCCCGCGCTTTTTCCACCTGTCACTATTTTTCTCATGCTCGCTATTTTTCCCGCACTTGCTCTTTATCACACGCTCTCTCTTTTTTTTTCCTACGCTTTCTGTTTTATCCACTCGCTCTTTTTCCCACGCTCTTTTTTTCCTGGACTCGATATTTTTCCCACGCTCGCTCTTTTTCCCGCGCTCCCTATTTTTCCCACGCTCGCTCTTTTTCCCGCGCTCGCACTTCTTCCCGCGCTGTTTCTTTTTCACACACTCGCTCTTTCTCCCACTCTCTATTTTCCCCTCACTCTCTTTTTCCCGCACTCGCTTTTTCCCGCACTCGGTATTTTTCCCACGATCGATCTTTTTCCCATGCTCTTTTTTCCCGCGCTCTTTCTTTTTCCCGCGCTCACTGTTTTTCCCACTCTCGCTCTTTTTCCCGCGCTTGCTCTTTTTGCTGCGCTCGCTCATTTTCCCACGCTTTTTCTAGCAGTCGCTATATTTCTCATGCTCGCTATTTTTCCCGCGCTCGCTCTTTATCACACGCTCTCTCTTATTTTCCTACGCTTGCTCTTTTACCCACTCTCGTTTTTTCCCGCACTCCCTATTTCCTGGACTCGATATTTTTCCCACGCTCGCTCTTTTTCCCGCGCTCCCTATTTTTCCCACGCTCGCTCTTTTTCCCACGCTCGCTCATTTTCCCGCGCTTTTTCCACCAGTCGCTATATTTCTCATGCTCGCTAGTTTTCCCGTGCTCGCTTTTTATCACACGCTCTCTCTTTTTTTCCTATGCTTGCTCTTTTTCCCACTCTCTCTTTTCCCCGCACACACTTTTTCCCGCACTCGTTATTTTTCCCACGCTCTTGCTTTTTCCCACGCTTGCTTTTTTTCCCGCACTCGCTCTTTTTCACGCACTCGCTTTTTCCCGGACTTGCATTTTTTCTCTCACACTCTCTTTTTCCCGCGCTTGCTCTTTTTCCCGCGTTCGCTCATTTTCCCGCGCTTTTTCCACCACTCGCTATTTTTCTCATGCTCGCTGTTTTTGCCACTCTCGCTCTTTATCACAGGCTCTCTCTTTTTTTCTTATGCTTCCTGTTTTTCCCGCTCTCTCTTTTTCCCACACCCGCTTTTTCCCGCACTCGTTATTTTTCCCACGCTCGCGCTTTTTCCCACGCTCTTTTTCCTGCGCTTGCTTTTTTTCCCACGCTCGCTCTTTTTCCCGCGCTTTTTCCACCAGTCGCTATTTTTCTCATGCTCGCTGTTTTTCCCGCGCTTGCTCTTTATCACACGCTCTCTTTTTTTTTCCTATGCTTTCTGTTTTATCCACTCGCTCTTTTTCCCACGCTCCCTTTTTCCTGGACTCGATATTTTTCCCACGCACTCTCTTTTTCCCGCGCTCCCTATTTTTCCCACGCTCGCTCTTTTTCCCGCGCTCGCACTTCTTCCCGCGCTGTTTCTTTTTCACACACTCGCTCTTTCTCCCGCTCTCTCTCTATTTTCCCCTCTCTCTCTTTTTCCCGCACTCGCTTTTTCCGGCACTCGTTGTTTTGCACACGCTCGTGCTTTTTCCCACGCTCTCTTTTTCCCGCGATTGCTTTTTTTCCCACGCTCGCTTTTTCCCGCGCTTTTTCCACCAGTTGCTATTTTTCTCATGCTCGCTATTTTTCCCGCGCTCGCTCTTTATCACACGCTCTCTCTTTTTTTTTCCTATGCTTGCTCTTTTACCCACTCTCGTTTTTTCCCGCACTCCCTTTTTCCTGGACTCGATATTTTTCCCACGCTCGCTCTTTTTCCCGCGCTCCCTATTTTTCCCACGCTCGCTCTTTTTCCCGCGCTCGCACTTCTTCCCGCGCTGTTTCTTTTTCACACACTCGCTCTTTCTCCCACTCTCTATTTTCCCCTCTCTCTCTTTTTCCCGCACTCGCTTTTTCCCGCACTCGGTATTTTTCCCACGATCGATCTTTTTCCCATGCTCTTTTTTCCCGCGCTCTTTCTTTTTCCCGCGCTCACTGTTTTTCCCACTCTCGCTCTTTTTCCCGCGCTTGCTCTTTTTGCTGCGCTTGCTCATTTTCCCGCGCTTTTTCTAGCAGTCGCTACATTTCTCATGCTCGCTATTTTTCCCGGGCTCTCTCTTTATCCCATGCACTCTCTTTTTTTCCTACGCTTGCTCTTTTTCCTGCTCTTTCTTTTTCCCGCACTCGCTTTTTCCCGCACTCGTTGTTTTTCACACGCTCGCGCTTTTTCCCAAGCTCTCTTTTTCCCGCGCTTGCTTTTTTTCCCACGTTCGCTCTTTTTCCCACGCTTTTTCCACCAGTCGCTATTTTTCTCATGCTCGCTATTTTTCCCGCGCTCGCTCTTTATCACACGCTCTCTCTTATTTTCCTACGCTTGCTCTTTTACCCACTCTCGTTTTTTCCCGCACTCCCTTTTTCCTGGACTCGATATTTTTCCCACGCTCGCTCTTTTTCCCGCGCTCCCTATTTTTCCCACGCTCGCTCTTTTTCCCACGCTCGCTCATTTTCCCGCGCTTTTTCCACCAGTCGCTATATTTCTCATGCTCGCTAGTTTTCCCGTGCTCGCTCTTTATCACACGCTCTCTCTTATTTTCCTACGCTTGCTCTTTTACCCACTCTCGTTTTTTCCCGCACTCCCTTTTTCCTGGACTCGATATTTTTCCCACGCTCGCTCTTTTTCCCGCGCTCCCTATTTTTCCCACGCTCGCTCTTTTTCTCACTCTTGCTCATTTTCCCGCGCTTTTTCCACCAGTCGCTATATTTCTCATGCTTGCTAGTTTTCCCGTGCTCGCTTTTTATCACACGCTCTCTCTTTTTTTCCTATGCTTGCTCTTTTTCCCACTCTCTCTTTTCCCCGCACTCACTTTTTCCCGCACTCGTTATTTTTCCCACGCTCTCGCTTTTTCCCATGCTTGCTTTTTTTCCCGCACTCGCTCTTTTTCACGCACTCGCTTTTTCCCGGACTTGCATTTTTTCTCTCACACTCTCTTTTTCCCGCGCTTGCTCTTTTTCCCGCGTTCGCTCATTTTCCCGCGCTTTTTCCACCACTCGCTATTTTTCTCATGCTCGCTATTTTTGCCACTCTCGCTCTTTATCACAGGCTCTCTCTTTTTTTCTTATGCTTCCTGTTTTTCCCGCTCTCTCTTTTTCCCACACCCGCTTTTTCCCGCACTCGTTATTTTTCCCACGCTCGCGCTTTTTCCCACGCTCTTTTTCTCGCGCTTGCTTTTTTTCCCACGCTCGCTCTTTTTCCCGCGCTTTTTCCACCAGTCGCTATTTTTCTCATGCTCGCTGTTTTTCCCGCGCTTGCTCTTTATCACACGCTCTCTTTTTTTTTCCTATGCTTTCTGTTTTACCCACTCTCGTTTTTTCCCGCACTCCCTTTTTCCTGGACTCGATATTTTTCCCACGCTCGCTCTTTTTCCCGCGCTCCCTATTTTTCCCACGCTCGCTCTTTTTCCCGCGCTCGCACTTCTTCCGGCGCTGTTTCTTTTTCACACACTCGCTCTTTCTCCCGCTCTCTCTCTATTTTCCCCTCTCTCTCTTTTTCCCGCACTCGCTTTTTCCCGCACTCGGTATTTTTCCCACGATCGATCTTTTTCCCATGCTCTTTTTTCCCGCACTCTTTCTTTTTCCCGCGCTCACTGTTTTTCCCACTCTCGCTCTTTTTCCCGCGCTTGCTCTTTTTGCTGCGCTCGCTCATTTTCCCGCGCTTTTTCTAGCAGTCTCTATATTTCTCATGCTCGCTATTTTTCCCGGGCTCTCTCTTTATCCCACGCACTCTCTTTTTTTCCTACACTTGCTCTTTTTCCTGCTCTTTCTTTTTCCAGCACTCGCTTTTTCCCGCACTCGTTGTTTTTCACACGCTCGCGCTTTTTCCCACGCTCTCTTTTTCCCGCGCTTGCTTTTTTTCCCACGCTCGCTCTTTTTCCCGCGCTTTTTCCACCAGTCGCTATTTTTCTCATGCTCGCTATTTTTCCCGCGCTCGCTCTTTATCACACGCTCTCTCTTTTTTTTTCCTATGCTTGCTCTTTTACCCACTCTCGTTTTTTCCCGCACTCCCTTTTTCCTGGACTCGATATTTTTCCCACGCTCGCTCTTTTTCTCGCCCTCCCTATTTTTCCCACGCTCGCTCTTTTTCCCGCGCTCGCACTTCTTCCCGCGCTGTTTCTTTTTCACACACTCGCTCTTTCTCCCGCTCTCTCTCTATTTTCCCCTCTCTCTCTTTTTCCCGCACTCGCTTTTTCCCGCACTCGGTATTTTTCCCACGATCGATCTTTTTCCCATGCTCTTTTTTCCCGCGCTCTTTCTTTTTCCCGTGCTCACTGTTTTTCCCACTCTCGCTCTTTTTCCCGCGCTTGCTCTTTTTGCTGCTCTCGCTCATTTTCCTACGCTTTTTCTAGCAGTCGCTATATTTCTCATGCTCGCTATTTTTGCCACTCTCGCTCTTTATCACAGGCTCTCTCTTTTTTTCTTATGCTTCCTGTTTTTCCCGCTCTCTCTTTTTCCCACACCCGCTTTTTCCCGCACTCGTTATTTTTCCTACGCTCGCGCTTTTTCCCACGCTCTCTTTTTCCCGCGCTTGCTTTTTTTCCCACGCTCGCTCTTTTTCCTGCGCTTTTTCCACCAGTCGCTATTTTTTCATGCTCGCTATTTTTACTGCGCTCGCTCTTTATCACACGCTCTCTCTTATTTTCCTACGCTTGCTCTTTTACCCACTCTCGTTTTTTCCCGCACTCCCTTTTTCCTGGACTCGATATTTTTCCCACGCTCGCTCTTTTTCCCGCGCTCCCTATTTTTCCCACGCTCGCTCTTTTTCCCACGCTCGCTCATTTTCCAGCGCTTTTTCCACCAGTCGCTATATTTCTCATGCTCGCTAGTTTTCCCGTGCTCGCTTTTTATCACACGCTCTCTCTTTTTTTCCTATGCTTGCTCTTTTTCCCACTCTCTCTTTTCCCCGCACTCACTTTTTCCCGCACTCGTTATTTTTCCCACGCTCTCGCTTTTTCCCACGCTTGGTTTTTTTCCCGCACTCGCTCTTTTTCACGCACTCGCTTTTTCCCGGACTTGCATTTTTTCTCTCGCACTCTCTTTTTCCCGCGCTTGCTCTTTTTCCCGCGTTCGCTCATTTTCCCGCGCTTTTTCCACCACTCGCTATTTTTCTCATGCTCGCTTTTTTTGCCACTCTCGCTCTTTATCACAGGCTCTCTCTTTTTTTCTTATGCTTCCTGTTTTTCCCGCTCTCTCTTTTTCCCACACCCGCTTTTTCCCGCACTCGTTATTTTTCCCACGCTCGCGCTTTTTCCCACGCTCTTTTTCCCGCGCTTGCTTTTTTTCCCACGCTCGCTCTTTTTCCCGCGCTTTTTCCACCAGTCGCTATTTTTCTCATGCTCGCTATTTTTCCCGTGCTCGCTCTTTATCTCACGCTCTCTCTTATTTTCCTACGCTTGCTCTTTTACCCACTCTCGTTTTTTCCCGCACTCCCTTTTTCCTGGACTCGATATTTTTCCCACGCTCTCACTTTTTCCCGCGCTCCCTATTTTTCCCACGCTCTCTCTTTTTCCCGCGCTCGCTCTTTTTCCCGCGCTTTTTCCACCTGTCACTATTTTTCTCATGCTCGCTATTTTTCCCGCACTTGCTCTTTATCACACGCTCTCTCTTTTTTTTTCCTACGCTTTCTGTTTTATCCACTCGCTCTTTTTCCCACGCTCTTTTTTTCCTGGACTCGATATTTTTCCCACGCTCGCTCTTTTTCCCGCGCTCCCTATTTTTCCCACGCTCGCTCTTTTTCCCGCGCTCGCACTTCTTCCCGCGCTGTTTCTTTTTCACACACTCGCTCTTTCTCCCACTCTCTATTTTCCCCTCACTCTCTTTTTCCCGCACTCGCTTTTTCCCGCACTCGGTATTTTTCCCACGATCGATCTTTTTCCCATGCTCTTTTTTCCCGCGCTCTTTCTTTTTCCCGCGCTCACTGTTTTTCCCACTCTCGCTCTTTTTCCCGCGCTTGCTCTTTTTGCTGCTCTCGCTCATTTTCCCACGCTTTTTCTAGCAGTCGCTATATTTCTCATGCTCGCTATTTTTCCCGCGCTCGCTCTTTATCACACGCTCTCTCTTATTTTCCTACGCTTGCTCTTTTACCCACTCTCGTTTTTTCCCGCACTCCCTATTTCCTGGACTCGATATTTTTCCCACGCTCGCTCTTTTTCCCGCGCTCCCTATTTTTCCCACGCTCGCTCTTTTTCCCACGCTCGCTCATTTTCCCGCGCTTTTTCCACCAGTCGCTATATTTCTCATGCTCGCTAGTTTTCCCGTGCTCGCTTTTTATCACACGCTCTCTCTTTTTTTCCTATGCTTGCTCTTTTTCCCACTCTCTCTTTTCCCCGCACACACTTTTTCCCGCACTCGTTATTTTTCCCACGCTCTTGCTTTTTCCCACGCTTGCTTTTTTTCCCGCACTCGCTCTTTTTCACGCACTCGCTTTTTCCCGGACTTGCATTTTTTCTCTCACACTCTCTTTTTCCCGCGCTTGCTCTTTTTCCCGCGTTCGCTCATTTTCCCGCGCTTTTTCCACCACTCGCTATTTTTCTCATGCTCGCTGTTTTTGCCACTCTCGCTCTTTATCACAGGCTCTCTCTTTTTTTCTTATGCTTCCTGTTTTTCCCGCTCTCTCTTTTTCCCACACCCGCTTTTTCCCGCACTCGTTATTTTTCCCACGCTCGCGCTTTTTCCCACGCTCTTTTTCCTGCGCTTGCTTTTTTTCCCACGCTCGCTCTTTTTCCCGCGCTTTTTCCACCAGTCGCTATTTTTCTCATGCTCGCTGTTTTTCCCGCGCTTGCTCTTTATCACACGCTCTCTTTTTTTTTCCTATGCTTTCTGTTTTATCCACTCGCTCTTTTTCCCACGCTCCCTTTTTCCTGGACTCGATATTTTTCCCACGCTCGCTCTTTTTCCCGCGCTCCCTATTTTTCCCACGCTCGCTCTTTTTCCCGCGCTCGCACTTCTTCCCGCGCTGTTTCTTTTTCACACACTCGCTCTTTCTCCCGCTCTCTCTCTATTTTCCCCTCTCTCTCTTTTTCCCGCACTCGCTTTTTCCGGCACTCGTTGTTTTTCACACGCTCGTGCTTTTTCCCACGCTCTCTTTTTCCCGCGATTGCTTTTTTTCCCACGCTCGCTTTTTCCCGCGCTTTTTCCACCAGTTGCTATTTTTCTCATGCTCGCTATTTTTCCCGCGCTCGCTCTTTATCACACGCTCTCTCTTTTTTTTTCCTATGCTTGCTCTTTTACCCACTCTCGTTTTTTCCCGCACTCCCTTTTTCCTGGACTCGATATTTTTCCCACGCTCGCTCTTTTTCCCGCGCTCCCTATTTTTCCCACGCTCGCTCTTTTTCCCACGCTTGCTCATTTTCCCGCGCTTTTTCCACCAGTCGCTATATTTCTCATGCTTGCTAGTTTTCCCGTGCTCGCTTTTTATCACACGCTCTCTCTTTTTTTCCTATGCTTGCTCTTTTTCCCACTCTCTCTTTTCCCCGCACTCACTTTTTCCCGCACTCGTTATTTTTCCCACGCTCTCGCTTTTTCCCACGCTTGCTTTTTTTCCCGCACTCGCTCTTTTTCACGCACTCGCTTTTTCCCGGACTTGCATTTTTTCTCTCGCACTCTCTTTTTCCCGCGCTTGCTCTTTTTCCCGCGTTCGCTCATTTTCCCGCGCTTTTTCCACCAGTCGCTATTTTTCTCATGCTCGCTATTTTTGCCACTCTCGCTCTTTATCACAGGCTCTCTCTTTTTTTCTTATGCTTCCTGTTTTTCCCGCTCTCTCTTTTTCCCACACCCGCTTTTTCCCGCACTCGTTATTTTTCCCACGCTCGCGCTTTTTCCCACGCTCTCTTTTTCCCGCGCTTGCTTTTTTTCCCACGCTCGCTCTTTTTCCCGCGCTTTTTCCACCAGTCGCTATTTTTCTCATACTCGCTATTTTTCCCGCGCTCGCTTTTTATCACACGCTCCCTCTTATTTTCCTACGCTTGCTCTTTTACCCATTCTCGTTTTTTCCCGCACTCCCTGTTTCCTGGACTCGATATTTTTCCCACGCTCGCTCTTTTTACCGCGCTTGCTCTTTATCACACGCTCTCTCTTTTTTTTAACTACGCTTTCTGTTTTATCCACTCGCTCTTTTTCCCACGCTCCCTTTTTCCTGGACTCAATATTTTTCCCACGCTCGCTCTTTTTCCCGCCCTCCCTATTTTTCCCACGCTCGCTCTTTTTCCCGCGCTCCCTATTTTTCCCACGCTCGCTCTTTTTCCCACGCTTGCTCATTTTCCCGCGCTTTTTCCACCAGTCGCTATATTTCTCATGCTTGCTAGTTTTCCCGTGCTCGCTTTTTATCACACGCTCTCTCTTTTTTTCCTATGCTTGCTCTTTTTCCCACTCTCTCTTTTCCCCGCACTCACTTTTTCCCGCACTCGTTATTTTTCCCACGCTCTCGCTTTTTCCCACGCTTGCTTTTTTTCCCGCACTCGCTCTTTTTCACGCACTCGCTTTTTCCCGGACTTGCATTTTTTCTCTCGCACTCTCTTTTTCCCGCGCTTGCTCTTTTTCCCGCGTTCGCTCATTTTCCCGCGCTTTTTCCACCAGTCGCTATTTTTCTCATGCTCGCTATTTTTGCCACTCTCGCTCTTTATCACAGGCTCTCTCTTTTTTTCTTATGCTTCCTGTTTTTCCCGCTCTCTCTTTTTCCCACACCCGCTTTTTCCCGCACTCGTTATTTTTCCCACGCTCGCGCTTTTTCCCACGCTCTCTTTTTCCCGCGCTTGCTTTTTTTCCCACGCTCGCTCTTTTTCCCGCGCTTTTTCCACCAGTCGCTATTTTTCTCATACTCGCTATTTTTCCCGCGCTCGCTTTTTATCACACGCTCCCTCTTATTTTCCTACGCTTGCTCTTTTACCCATTCTCGTTTTTTCCCGCACTCCCTGTTTCCTGGACTCGATATTTTTCCCACGCTCGCTCTTTTTACCGCGCTTGCTCTTTATCACACGCTCTCTCTTTTTTTTAACTACGCTTTCTGTTTTATCCACTCGCTCTTTTTCCCACGCTCCCTTTTTCCTGGACTCAATATTTTTCCCACGCTCGCTCTTTTTCCCGCCCTCCCTATTTTTCCCACGCTCGCTCTTTTTCCCGCGCTCGCACTTCTTCCCGCGCTGTTTCTTTTTCACACACTCGCTCTTTCTCCCGCTCTCTCTCTATTTTCCCCTCTCTCTCTTTTTCCCGCACTGGTTTTTTCCCGCACTCGGTATTTTTCCCACGATCGATCTTTTTCCCATGCTCTTTTTTCCCGCGCTCTTTCTTTTTCCCGCGCTCACTGTTTTTCCCACTCTCGCTCTTTTTCCCGCGCTTGCTCTTTTTGCTGCGCTCGCTCATTTTCCCACGCTTTTTCTAGCAGTCGCTATATTTCTCATGCTCGCTATTTTTCCCGGGCTCTCTCTTTATCCCACGCACTCTCTTTTTTTCCTACGCTTGCTCTTTTTCCTGCTCTTTCTTTTTCCCGCACTCGCTTTTTCCCGCACTCGTTATTTTTCCCACGCTCGCGCTTTTTCCCACGCTCTCTTTTTCCCGCGCTTGCTTTTTTTCCCACGCTCGCTCTTTTTCCCGCGCTTTTTCCACCAGTCGCTATTTTTCTCATGCTCTCTATTTTTCCCGCGCTCGCTCTTTATCACACGCTCTCTCTTATTTTCCTACGCTTGCTCTTTTACCCACTCTCGTTTTTTCCCGCACTCGCTTTTTCCTGGACTCGATATTTTTCCCACGCTCACTCTTTTTACCGCGCTCCCTTTTTTTTCCACGCTCGCTCTTTTTACCGCGCTCGCTCTTTTACATTCGCTTGCTCTTTTCCCGGTCTCTCTTTTTATCCCGCCCTCGCTTTTACCCGGGCTTGCTTTTTTTCCCTCGCTCTCTCTTTTTCCCACGCTTGCTCTTTTTGCTGCGCTCGCTCATTTTCCCGCGCTTTTTCCACCAGTCGCTATATTTCTCATGCTCTCTAGTTTTCCCGTGCTCGCTTTTTATCACACGCTCTCTCTTTTTTTCCTATGCTTGCTCTTTTTCCCACTCTCTCTTTTCCCCGCACTCACTTTTTCCCGCACTCGTTATTTTTCCCACGCTCTCGCTTTTTCCCACGCTTGCTTTTTTTCCCGCACTCGCTCTTTTTCACGCACTCGCTTTTTCCCGGACTTGCGTTTTTTCTCTCGCACTCTCTTTTTCCCGCGCTTGCTCTTTTTCCCGCGTTCGCTTATTTTCCCGCGCTTTTTCCACCACTCGCTATTTTTCTCATGCTCGCTATTTTTGCCACTCTCGCTCTTTATCACAGGCTCTCTCTTTTTTTCTTATGCTTCCTGTTTTTCCCGCTCTCTCTTTTTCCCACACCCGCTTCTTCCCGCACTCGTTATTTTTCCCACGCTCGCGCTTTTTCCCACGATTTTTCCGCGCTTGCTTTTTTTCCCACGCTCGCTCTTTTTCCCGCGCTTTTTCCACCAGTCGCTATTTTTCTCATACTCGCTATTTTTCCCGCGCTCGCTCTTTATCACACGCTCTCTCTTATTTTCCTACGCTTGCTCGTTTACCCACTCTCGTTTTTTCCCTCACTCCCTTTTTCCTGGACTCGATATTTTTCCCACGCTCGTTTTTTTTTTGCCGCGCTTGCTCTATATCACACGCTCTCTCTTTTTTTTCCCTACGCTTTCTGTTTTATCCACTCGCTCTTTTTCCCACGCTCTTTTTTTCCTGGACTCGATATTTTTCCCACGCTCGCTCTTTTTCCCGACCTCCCTATTTTTCCCACGCTCGCTCTTTTTCCCGCGATCGCACTTCTTCCCGCGCTGTTTCTTTTTCACACACTCGCTCTTTCTCCCGCTCTCTCTCTATTTTCCCCTCTCTCTCTTTTTCCCGCACTCGCTTTTTCCCGCACTCGGTATTTTTCCCACGATCGATCTTTTTCCCATGCTCTTTTTTCCCGCGCTCTTTCTTTTTCCCGCGCTCACTGTTTTTCCCACTCTCGCTCTTCTTCCCACGCTTGCTCTTTTTGCTGCGCTCGCTCATTTTCCCACGGTTTTTCTAGCAGTCGCTAAATTTCTCATGCTCGCTATTTTTCCCGGGATCTCTCTTTATCCCACGCACTCTCTTTTTTTCCTACGCTTGCTCTTTTTCCTGCTCTTTCTTTTTCCCGAACTCGCTTTTTCCCGCACTCGTTATTTTTCCCACGCTCGCGCTTTTTCCCACGCTCTCTTTTTCCCGCGCTTGCTTTTTATCCCACGCTCGCTCTTTTTCCCGCGCTTTTTCCACCAGTCGCTATTTTTCTCATGCTCTCTATTTTTCCCGCGCTCGCTCTTTATCACACGCTCTCTCTTATTTTCCTACGCATGCTCTTTTACCCACTCTCGTTTTTTCCCGCACTCGCTTTTTCCTGGACTCGATATTTTTCCAACGCTCACTCTTTTTACCGCGCTCACTTTTTTTTCCACGCTCGCTCTTTTTACCGCGCTCGCTCTTTTACATTCGCTTGCTCTTTTCCCGGTCTCTCTTTTTATCCCACCCTCGCTTTTACCCGGACTTGCTTTTTTTCCCTCGCTCTCTCTTTTTCCCACGCTTGCTCTTTTTGCTGCGCTCGCTCATTTTCCCGCGCTTTTTCAACCAGTCGCTATATTTCTCATGCTCGCTAGTTTTCCCGTGCTCGCTTTTTATCACACGCTTTCTCTTTTTTTCCTATGCTTGCTCTTTTTCCCACTCTCTCTTTTCCCCGCACTCACTTTTTCCCGCACTCGTTATTTTTCCTACGCTCTCGCATTTTTCCCACGCTTGCTTTTTTTCCCGCACTCGCTCTTTTTCACGCACTCGCTTTTTCCCGGACTTGCATTTTTTCTCTCGCACTCTCTTTTTCCCGCGCTTGCTCTTTTTCCCGCGTTCGCTCATTTTCCCGCGCTTTTTCCACCACTCGCTATTTTTCTCATGCTCGCTATTTTTCCCGCTCTCGCTCTTTATCTCACGCTCTCTCTTATTTTCCTACGCTTGCTCTTTTACCCACTCTCGTTTTTTCCCGCACTCCCTTTTTCCTGGACTCGATATTTTTCCCACGCTCGCTCTTTTTCCCGCGCTCCCTATTTTTCCCACGCTCGCTCTTTTTCCCACGCTTGCTCATTTTCCCGCGCTTTTTCCACCAGTCGCTATATTTCTCATGCTCGCTAGTTTTCCCGTGCTCGCTTTTTATCACACGCTCTCTCTTTTTTTCCTATACTTGCTCTTTTTCCCACTCTCTCTTTTCCCAGCACTCACTTTTTCCCGCACTCGTTATTTTTCCTACGCTCTCGCTTTTTCCCACGCTTGATTTTTTTTCCCGCAATTGCTCTTTTTCACGCACTCGCTTTTTCCCGGACTTGCATTTTTTCTCTCACACTCTCTTTTTCCCGCGCTTGCTTTTTTTTCCCACGCTCGCTCTTTTTCCCGCGCTTTTTCCACCAGTCGCTATTTTTCTCATACTCGCTATTTTTCCCGCGCTCGCTTTTTATCACACGCTCTCTCTTATTTTCCTACGCTTGCTCTTTTACCCACTCTCGTTTTTTCCCGCACTCCCTGTTTCCTGGACTCGATATTTTTCCCACGCTCGCTCTTTTTACCGCGCTTGCTCTTTATCACACGCTCTCTCTTTTTTTTTCCTACGCTTTCTGTTTTATCCACTCGCTCTTTTTCCCACGCTCCCTTTTTCCTGGACTCGATATTTTTCCCACGCTCGCTCTTTTTCCCGCCCTCCCTATTTTTCCCACGCTCGCTCTTTTTCCCGCGCTCGCACTTCTTCCCGCGCTGTTTCTTTTTCACACACTCGCTCTTTCTCCCGCTCTCTCTCTATTTTCCCCTCTCTCTCTTTTTCCCGCACTCGCTTTTTCCCGCACTCGGTATTTTTCCCACGATCGATCTTTTTCCCATGCTCTTTTTTCCCGCGCTCTTTTTCCCGCGCTCACTGTTTTTCCCACTCTCGCTCTTTTTCCCGCGCTTGCTCTTTTTGCTGCGCTCGCTCATTTTCCCACGCTTTTTCTAGCAGTCGCTATATTTCTCATGCTCGCTATTTTTCCCGGGCTCTCTCTTTATCCCACGCACTCTCTTTTTTTCCTACGCTTGCTCTTTTTCCTGCTCTTTCTTTTTCCCGCACTCGCTTTTTCCCGCACTCGTTATTTTTCCCACGCTCGCGCTTTTTCCCACGCTCTCTTTTTCCCGCGCTTGCTTTTTTTCCCACGCTCGCTCTTTTTCCCGCGCTTTTTCCACCAGTCGCTATTTTTCTCATGCTCTCTATTTTTCCCGCGCTCGCTCTTTATCACACGCTCTCTCTTATTTTCCTACGCTTGCTCTTTTACCCACTCTCGTTTTTTCCCGCACTCGCTTTTTCCTGGACTCGATATTTTTCCCACGCTCACTCTTTTTACCGCGCTCCCTTTTTTTTCCACGCTCGCTCTTTTTACCGCGCTCGCTCTTTTACATTCGCTTGCTCTTTTCCCGGTCTCTCTTTTTATCCCGCCCTCGCTTTTACTCGGACTTGCTTTTTTTCCCTCGCTCTCTCTTTTTCCCACGCTTGCTCTTTTTGCTGCGCTCGCTCATTTTCCCGCGCTTTTTCCACCAGTCGCTATATTTCTCATGCTCGCTATTTTTCCCGTGCTCGCTTTTTATCACACGCTCTCTCTTTTTTTCCTATGCTTGCTCTATTTCCCACTCTCTCTTTTCCCCGCACTCACTTTTTCCCGCACTCGTTATTTTTCCCACGCTCTCGCTTTTTCCCACGCTTGCTTTTTTTCCCGCACTCGCTCTTTTTCACGCACTCGCTTTTTCCCGGACTTGCATTTTTTCTCTCGCACTCTCTTTTTCCCGCGCTTGCTCTTTTTCCCGCGTTCGCTCATTTTCCCGCGCTTTTTCCACCACTCGCTATTTTTCTCATGCTCGCTATTTTTGCCACTCTCGCTCTTTATCACAAACTCTCTCTTTTTTTCTTATGCTTCCTCTTTTTCCCGCTCTCTCTTTTTCCCACACCAGCTTTTTCCCGCACTCATTATTTTTCCCACGCTCGCGCTTTTTCCCACGCTCTCTTTTTCCCGCGCTTGCTTTTTTTCCCACGCTCGCTCTTTTTCCCGCGCTTTTTCCACCAGTCGCTATATTTCTCATGCTCGCTATTTTTCCCACGCTTGCTCTTTATCACACACTCTCTTTTTTTTTCCTACGCTTTCTGTTCTATCTACTCGCTCTTTTTCCCACGCTCCCTTTTTCCTGGACTCGATATTTTTCCCACGCTCGCTCTTTTTCCCGCGCTCCCTATTTTTCCCACGCTCGCTCTTTTTCCCACGCTCCCTTTTTCCTGGACTCGATATTTTTCCCACGCTCGCTCTTTTTCCCGCGCTCCCTATTTTTCCCACGCTCGCTCTTTTTCCCGCGCTCGCACTTCTTCCCGCGCTGTTTCTTTTTCACTCACTCGCTCTTTCTCCCGCTCTCTCTCTATTTTCCCCTCTCTCTCTTTTTCCCGCACTCGCTTTTTCCCGCACTCGGTATTTTTCCCACGATCGATCTTTTTCCCATGCTCTTTTTTCCCGCGCTCTTTCTTTTTCCCGCGCTCACTGTTTTTCCCACTCTCGCTCTTTTTCCCGCGCTTGCTCTTTTTGCTGCGCTCGCTCATTTTCCCACGCTTTTTCTAGCAGTCGCTATATTTCTCATGCTCGCTATTTTTCCCGGGCTGTCTCTTTATCCCACGCACTCTCTTTTTTTCCTACGCTTGCTCTTTTTCCTGCTCTTTCTTTTTCCCGCACTCGCTTTTTCCCGCACTCGTTGTTTTTCCCACGCTCGCGCTTTTTCCCACGCTCTCTTTTTCCCGCGCTTGCTTTTTTTCCCACGCTCGCTCTTTTTCCCGCGCTTTTTCCACCAGTCGCTATTTTCCTCATGCTCGCTATTCTTCCCGCGCTCGCTCTTTATCTCACGCTCTCTCTTATTTTCATACGCTTGCTCTTTTACCCACTCTCGTTTTTTCCCGCACTCCCTTTTTCCTGGACTCGATATTTTTCCCACGCTCGCTCTTTTTCCCGCGCTCCCTATTTTTCCCACGCTCGCTCTTTTTCCCACGCTTGCTCATTTTCCCGCGCTTTTTCCACCAGTCGCTATATTTCTCATGCTCGCTAGTTTTCCCGTGCTCGCTTTTTATCACACGCTCTCTCTTTTTTTCCTATGCTTGCTCTTTTTCCCACTCTCTCTTTTCCCCGCACTCACTTTTTCCCGCACTCGTTATTTTTCCCACGCTCTCGCTTTTTCCCACGCTTGCTTTTTTTCCCGCACTCGCTCTTTTTCACGCACTCGCTTTTTCCCGGACTTGCATTTTTTCTCTCGCACTCTCTTTTTCCCGCGCTTGCTCTTTTTCCCGCGTTCGCTCATTTTCCCGCGCTTTTTCCACCACTCGCTATTTTTCTCATGCTCGCTATTTTTGCCACTCTCGCTCTTTATCACAGGCTCTCTCTTTTTTTCTTATGCTTCTGTTTTTCCCGCTCTCTCTTTTTCCCACACCCGATTTTTCCCGCACTCGTTATTTTTCCCACGCTCGCGCTTTTTCCCACGCTCTCTTTTTCCCGCGCTTGCTTTTTTTCCCACGCTCGCTCTTTTTCCCGCGCTTTTTCCACCAGTCGCTATTTTTCTCATGCTCGCTATTTTTCCCGCGCTCGCTCTTTATCTCACGCTCTCTCTTATTTTCCTACGCTTGCTCTTTTACCCACTCTCGTTTTTTCCCGCACTCCCTTTTTCCTGGACTCGATATTTTTCCCACGCTCGCTCTTTTTCCCGCGCTCCCTATTTTTCCCACGCTCGCTCTTTTTCCCACGCTCGCTCATTTTCCCGCGCTTTTTCCACCAGTCGCTATATTTCTCATGCTCGCTAGTTTTCCCGTGCTCGCTTTTTATCACACGCTCTCTCTTTTTTTCCTATGCTTGCTCTTTTTCCCACTCTCTCTTTTCCCCGCACTCACTTTTTCCCGCACTCGTTATTTTTCCCACGCTCTCGCTTTTTCCCACGCTTGCTTTTTTTCCCGCACTCGCTTTTTCCCGGACTTGCATTTTTTCTCTCGCACTCTCTTTTTCCCGCGCTTGCTCTTTTTCCTGCATTCGCTCATTTTCCCGCGCTTTTTCCACCACTCGCTATTTTTCTCATGCTCGCTATTTTTGCCACTCTCGCTCTTTATCACAGGCTCTCTCTTTTTTTCTTATGCTTCCTGTTTTTCCCGCTCTCTCTTTTTCCCACACCCGCTTTTTCCCGCACTCGTTATTTTTCCCACGCTCTCTTTTTATCGCGCTTGCTTTTTTTCCCACGCTCGCTCTTTTTCCCGCGCTTTTTCCACCAGTCGCTATTTTTCTCATACTCGCTATTTTTCCCGTGCTCGTTCTTTATCACACGCTCTCTCTTATTTTCCTACGCTTGCTCTTTTACCCACTCACGTTTTTTCCCGCACTCCCTGTTTCCTGGACTCGATATTTTTCCTACGCTCGCTCTTTTTACCGCGCTTGCTCTTTATCACACGCTCTCTCTTTTTTTTTCCTACGATTTCTGTTTTATCCACTCGCTCTTTTTCCCACGCTCTTTTTTTCCTGGACTCGATATTTTTCCCACGCTCGCTCTTTTTCCCGCGCTCCCTATTTTTCCCACGCTCGCTCTTTTTCCCACGCTTGCTCATTTTCCCGCGCTTTTTCCACCAGTCGCTATATTTCTCATGCTCGCTAGTTTTCCCGTGCTCGCATTTTAACACACGCTCTCTCTTTTTTTCCTATGCTTGCTCTATTTCCCACTCTCTCTTTTCCCCGCACTCACTTTTTCCGCACTCGATTTTTTTCCCACGCTCTCGCTTTTTCCCACGCTTGCTTTTTTTCCCGCACTCGCTCTTTTTCACGCACTCGCTTTTTCCCAAACTTGCATTTTTTCTCTCGCACTCTCTTTTTCCCGCGCTTGCTCTTTTTCCCGCGTTCGCTCATTTTCCCGCGCTTTTTCCACCACTCGCTATTTTTCTCATGCTCGCTATTTTTGCCACTCTCGCTCTTTATCACAGGCTCTCTCTTTTTTTCTTATGCTTCCTGTTTTTCCCGCTCTCTCTTTTTCCCACACCCGCTTTTTCCCGCACTCGTTATTTTTCCCACGCTCGCGCTTTTTCCCACGCTCTCTTTTTCCCGCGCTTGCTTTTTTTCCCACGCTCGCTCTTTTTCCCGCGCTTTTTCCACCAGTCGCTATTTTTCTCATGCTCGCTATTTTTCCCGCGCTCGCTCTTTATCTCACGCTCTCTCTTATTTTCCTACGCTTGCTCTTTTACCCACTCTCGTTTTTTCCCGCACTCCCTTTTTCCTGGACTCGATATTTTTCCCACGCTCGCTCTTTTTCCCGCGCTCCCTATTTTTCCCACGCTCGCTCTTTTTCCCACGCTTGCTCATTTTCCCGCGCTTTTTCCACCAGTCGCTATATTTCTCATGCTCGCTAGTTTTCCCGTGCTCGCTTTTTATCACACGCTCTCTCTTTTTTTCCTATGCTTGCTCTTTTTCCCACTCTCTCTTTTCCCCGCACTCACTTTTTCCCGCACTCGTTATTTTTCCCACGCTCTCGCTTTTTCCCACGCTTGCTTTTTTTCCCGCACTCGCTCTTTTTCACGCACTCGCTTTTTCCCGGACTTGCATTTTTTCTCTCGCACTCTCTTTTTCCCGCGCTTGCTCTTTTTCCCGCGTTCGCTCATTTTCCCGCGCTTTTTCCACCACTCGCTATTTTTCTCATGCTCGCTATTTTTGCCACTCTCGCTCTTTATCACAGGCTCTCTCTTTTTTTCTTATGCTTCCTGTTTTTCCCGCTCTCTCTTTTTCCCACACCCGCTTTTTCCCGCACTCGTTATTTTTCCCACGCTCGCGCTTTTTCCCACGCTCTCTTTTTCCCGCGCTTGCTTTTTTTCCCACGCTCGCTCTTTTTCCCGCGCTTTTTCCACCAATCGCTATATTTCTCATGCTCGCTATTTTTCCCGCGCTCGCTCTTTATCACACGCTCTCTCTTATTTTCCTACGCTTGCTCTTTTACCCACTCTCGTTTTTTCCCGCACTCCCTTTTTCCTGGACTCGATATTTTTCCCACGCTCGCTCTTTTTCCCGCGCTCCCTATTTTTCCCACGCTCGCTCTTTTTCCCACGCTCGCTCATTTTCCCACGCTTTTTCTAGCAGTCGCTATATTTCTCATGCTCGCTAGTTTTCCCGTGCTCGCTTTTTATCACACGCTCTCTCTTTTTTTCCTATGCTTGCTCTTTTTCCCACTCTCTCTTTTCCCCGCACTCACTTTTTCCCGCACTCGTTTTTTTTCCCACGCTCTCGCTTTTTCCCACGCTTGCTTTTTTTCCCTCACTCGCTCTTTTTCACGCACTCGCTTTTTCCCGGACTTGCATTTTCTCTCTCGCACTCTCTTTTTCCCGCGCTTGCTCTTTTTCCCGCGTTCGCTCATTTTCCCGCGCTTTTTCCACCACTCGCTATTTTTCTCATGCTCGCTATTTTTGCCACTCTCGCTCTTTATCACAGGCTCTCTCTTTTTTTCTTATGCTTCCTGTTTTTCCCGCTCTCTCTTTTTCCCACACCTGCTTTTTCCCGCACTCGTTATTTTTCCCACGCTCGCGCTTTTTCCCACGCTCTCTTTTTCCCGCGCTTGCTTTATTTCCCACGCTCGCTCTTTTTCCTGCGCTTTTTCCACCAGTCGCTATTTTTCTCATACTCGCTATTTTTCCCGTGCTCGTTCTTTATCACACGCTCTCTCTTATTTTCCTACGCTTGCTCTTTTACCCACTCTTGTTTTTTCCCGCACTCCCTGTTTCCTGGACTCGATATTTTTCCTACGCTCGCTCTTTTTACCGCACTTGCTCTTTATCACACGCTCTCTCTTTTTTTTTCCTACGCTTTCTGTTTTATCCACTCGCTCTTTTTCCCACGCTCTTTTTTTCCTGGACTCGATATTTTTCCCACGCTCGCTCTTTTTCCCGCGCTCCCTATTTTTCCCACGCTCGCTCTTTTTCCCACGCTTGCTCATTTTCCCGCGCTTTTTCCACCAGTCGCTATATTTCTCATGCTCGCTAGTTTTCCCGTGCTCGCATTTTAACACACGCTCTCTCTTTTTTTCCTATGCTTGCTCTTTTTCCCACTCTCTCTTTTCCCCGCACTCACTTTTTCCCGCACTCGATTTTTTTCCCACGCTCTCGCTTTTTCCCACGCTTGCTTTTTTTCCCGCACTCGCTCTTTTTCACGCACTCGCTTTTTCCCGGACTTGCATTTTTTCTCTCACACTCTCTTTTTCCCGCGCTTGCTCTTTTTCCCGCGTTCGCTCATTTTCCCGCGCTTTTTCCACCACTCGCTATTTTTCTCATGCTCGCTATTTTTGCCACTCTCGCTCTTTATCACAGGCTCTCTCTTTTTTTCTTATGCTTCCTGTTTTTCCCGCTCTCTCTTTTTCCCACACCCGCTTTTTCCGGCACTCGTTATTTTTCCCACGCTCGCGCTTTTTCCCACGCTCTCTTTTTCCCGCGCTTGCTTTATTTCCCACGCTCGCTCTTTTTCCCGCGCTTTTTCCACCAGTCGCTATTTTTCTCATGCTCGCTATTTTTCCCGCGCTCGCTCTTTATCTCACGCTCTCTCTTATTTTCCTACGCTTGCTCTTTTACCCACTCTCGTTTTTTCCCGCACTCCCTTTTTCCTGGACTCGATATTTTTCCCACGCTCGCTCTTTTTCCCGCGCTCCCTATTTTTCCCACGCTCGCTCTTTTTCCCACGCTTGCTCATTTTCCCGCGCTTTTTCCACCAGTCGCTATATTTCTCATGCTCGCTAGTTTTCCCGTGCTCGCTTTTTATCACACGCTCTCTCTTTTTTTCCTATGCTTGCTCTTTTTCCCACTCTCTCTTTTCCCCGCACTCACTTTTTCCCGCACTCGTTATTTTTCCCACGCTCTCGCTTTTTCCCACGCTTGCTTTTTTTCCCGCACTCGCTCTTTTTCACGCACTCGCTTTTTCCCGGACTTGCATTTTTTCTCTCGCACTCTCTTTTTCCCGCGCTTGCTCTTTTTCCCGCGTTCGCTCATTTTCCCGCGCTTTTTCCACCACTCACTATTTTTCTCATGCTCGCTATTTTTGCCACTCTCGCTCTTTATCACAGGCTCTCTCTTTTTTTCTTATGCTTCCTGTTTTTCCCTCTCTCTCTTTTTCCCACACCCGCTTTTTCCCGCACTCGTTATTTTTCCCACGCTCGCGCTTTTTCCCACGCTCTCTTTTTCCCGCGCTTGCTTTTTTTCCCACGCTCGCTCTTTTTCCCGCGCTTTTTCCACCAGTCGCTATTTTTCTCATGCTCGCTATTTTTCCCGCGCTCGCTCTTTATCTCACGCTCTCTCTTATTTTCCTACGCTTGCTCTTTTACCCACTCTCGTTTTTTCCCGCACTCCCTTTTTCCTGGACTCGATATTTTTCCCACGCTCGCTCTTTTTCCCGCGCTCCCTATTTTTCCCACGCTCGCTCTTTTTCCCACGCTTGCTCATTTTCCCGCGCTTTTTCCACCAGTCGCTATATTTCTCATGCTCGCTAGTTTTCCCGTGCTCGCTTTTTATCACACGCTCTCTCTTTTTTTCCTATGCTTGCTCTTTTTCCCACTCTCTCTTTTCCCCGCACTCACTTTTTCCCGCACTCGTTATTTTTCCCATGCTCTCGCTTTTTCCCACGCTTGCTTTTTTTCCCGCACTCGCTCTTTTTCACGCACTCGCTTTTTCCCGGACTTGCATTTTTTCTCTCGCACTCTCTTTTTCCCGCGCTTGCTCTTTTTCCCGCGTTCGCTCATTTTCCCGCGCTTTTTCCACCACTCACTATTTTTCTCATGCTCGCTATTTTTGCCACTCTCGCTCTTTATCACAGGCTCTCTCTTTTTTTCTTATGCTTCCTGTTTTTCCCTCTCTCTCTTTTTCCCACACCCGCTTTTTCCCGCACTCGTTATTTTTCCCACGCTCGCGCTTTTTCCCACGCTCTCTTTTTCCCGCGCTTGCTTTTTTTCCCACGCTCGCTCTTTTTCCCGCGCTTTTTCCACCAGTCGCTATTTTTCTCATGCTCGCTATTTTTCCCGCGCTCGCTCTTTATCTCACGCTCTCTCTTATTTTCCTACGCTTGCTCTTTTACCCACTCTCGTTTTTTCCCGCACTCCCTTTTTCCTGGACTCGATATTTTTCCCACGCTCGCTCTTTTTCCCGCGCTCCCTATTTTTCCCACGCTCGCTCTTTTTCCCACGCTTGCTCATTTTCCCGCGCTTTTTCCACCAGTCGCTATATTTCTCATGCTCGCTAGTTTTCCCGTGCTCGCTTTTTATCACACGCTCTCTCTTTTTTTCCTATGCTTGCTCTTTTTCCCACTCTCTCTTTTCCCCGCACTCACTTTTTCCCGCACTCGTTATTTTTCCCATGCTCTCGCTTTTTCCCACGCTTGCTTTTTTTCCCGCACTCGCTCTTTTTCACGCACTCGCTTTTTCCCGGACTTGCATTTTTTCTCTCGCACTCTCTTTTTCCCGTGCTTGCTCTTTTTCCCGCGTTCGCTCATTTTCCCGCGCTTTTTCCACCACTCACTATTTTTCTCATGCTCGCTATTTTTGCCACTCTCGCTCTTTATCACAGGCTCTCTCTTTTTTTCTTATGCTTCCTGTTTTTCCCGCTCTCTCTTTTTCCCACACCCGCTTTTTCCCGCACTCATTATTTTTCCCACGCTCGCGCTTTTTCCCACGCTCTCTTTTTCCCGCGCTTGCTTTTTTTCCCACGCTCGCTCTTTTTCCCGCGCTTTTTCCACCAGTCGCTATTTTTCTCATGCTCGCTATTTTTCCCGCGCTCGCTCTTTATCTCACGCTCTCTCTTATTTTCCTACGCTTGCTCTTTTACCCACTCTCGTTTTTTCCCGCACTCCCTTTTTCCTGGACTCGATATTTTTCCCACGCTCGCTCTTTTTCCCGCGCTCCCTATTTTTCCCACGCTCGCTCTTTTTCCCACGCTTGCTCATTTTCCCGCGCTTTTTCCACCAGTCGCTATATTTCTCATGCTCGCTAGTTTTCCCGTGCTCGCTTTTTATCACACGCTCTCTCTTTTTTTCCTATGCTTGCTCTTTTTCCCACTCTCTCTTTTCCCCGCACTCACTTTTTCCCGCACTCGTTATTTTTCCCACGCTCTCGCTTTTTCCCACGCTTGCTTTTTTTCCCGCACTCGCTCTTTTTCACGCACTCGCTTTTTCCCGGACTTGCATTTTTTCTCTCGCACTCTCTTTTTCCCGCGCTTGCTCTTTTTCCCGCGTTCGCTCATTTTCCCGCGCTTTTTCCACCACTCACTATTTTTCTCATGCTCGCTATTTTTGCCACTCTCGCTCTTTATCACAGGCTCTCTCTTTTTTTCTTATGCTTCCTGTTTTTCCCGCTCTCTCTTTTTCCCACACCCGCTTTTTCCGGCACTCGTTATTTTTCCCACGCTCGCGCTTTTTCCCACGCTCTCTTTTTCCCGCGCTTGCTTTATTTCCCACGCTCGCTCTTTTTCCCGCGCTTTTTCCACCAGTCGCTATTTTTCTCATGCTCGCTATTTTTCCCGCGCTCGCTCTTTATCTCACGCTCTCTCTTATTTTCCTACGCTTGCTCTTTTACCCACTCTCGTTTTTTCCCGCACTCCCTTTTTCCTGGACTCGATATTTTTCCCACGCTCGCTCTTTTTCCCGCGCTCCCTATTTTTCCCACGCTCGCTCTTTTTCCCACGCTTGCTCATTTTCCCGCGCTTTTTCCACCAGTCGCTATATTTCTCATGCTCGCTAGTTTTCCCGTGCTCGCTTTTTATCACACGCTCTCTCTTTTTTTCCTATGCTTGCTCTTTTTCCCACTCTCTCTTTTCCCCGCACTCACTTTTTCCCGCACTCGTTATTTTTCCCATGCTCTCGCTTTTTCCCACGCTTGCTTTTTTTCCCGCACTCGCTCTTTTTCACGCACTCGCTTTTTCCCGGACTTGCATTTTTTCTCTCGCACTCTCTTTTTCCCGCGCTTGCTCTTTTTCCCGCGTTCGCTCATTTTCCCGCGCTTTTTCCACCACTCACTATTTTTCTCATGCTCGCTATTTTTGCCACTCTCGCTCTTTATCACAGGCTCTCTCTTTTTTTCTTATGCTTCCTGTTTTTCCCGCTCTCTCTTTTTCCCACACCCGCTTTTTCCCGCACTCATTATTTTTCCCACGCTCGTGCTTTTTCCCACGCTCTCTTTTTCCCGCGCTTGCTTTTTTTCCCACGCTCGCTCTTTTTCCCGCGCTTTTTCCACCAGTCGCTATTTTTCTCATGCTCGCTATTTTTCCCGCGCTCGCTCTTTATCTCACGCTCTCTCTTATTTTCCTACGCTTGCTCTTTTACCCACTCTCGTTTTTTCCCGCACTCCCTTTTTCCTGGACTCGATATTTTTCCCACGCTCGCTCTTTTTCCCACGCTTGCTCATTTTCCCGCGCTTTTTCCACCAGTCGCTATATTTCTCATGCTCGCTAGTTTTCCCGTGCTCGCTTTTTATCACACGCTCTCTCTTTTTTTCCTATGCTTGCTCTTTTTCCCACTCTCTCTTTTCCCCGCACTCACTTTTTCCCGCACTCGTTATTTTTCCCACGCTCTCGCTTTTTCCCACGCTTGCTTTTTTTCCCGCACTCGCTCTTTTTCACGCACTCGCTTTTTCCCGGACTTGCATTTTTTCTCTCGCACTCTCTTTTTCCCACGCTTGCTCATTTTCCCGCGCTTTTTCCACCACTCACTATTTTTCTCATGCTCGCTATTTTTGCCACTCTCGCTCTTTATCACAGGCTCTCTCTTTTTTTCTTATGCTTCCTGTTTTTCCCTCTCTCTCTTTTTCCCACACCCGCTTTTTCCCGCACTCGTTATTTTTCCCACGCTCGCGCTTTTTCCCACGCTCTCTTTTTCCCGCGCTTGCTTTTTTTCCCACGCTCGCTCTTTTTCCCGCGCTTTTTCCACCAGTCGCTATTTTTCTCATGCTCGCTATTTTTCCCGCGCTCGCTCTTTATCTCACGCTCTCTCTTATTTTCCTACGCTTGCTCTTTTACCCACTCTCGTTTTTTCCCGCACTCCCTTTTTCCTGGACTCGATATTTTTCCCACGCTCGCTCTTTTTCCCGCGCTCCCTATTTTTCCCACGCTCGCTCTTTTTCCCACGCTCGCTCATTTTCCCGCGCTTTTTCCACCAGTCGCTATATTTCTCATGCTCGCTAGTTTTCCCGTGCTCGCTTTTTATCACACGCTCTCTCTTTTTTTCCTATGCTTGCTCTTTTTCCCACTCTCTCTTTTCCCCGCACTCACTTTTTCCCGCAGTCGTTATTTTTCCCACGCTCTCGCTTTTTCCCACGCTTGCTTTTTTTCCCGCACTCGCTTTTTCCCGGACTTGCATTTTTTCTCTCGCACTCTCTTTTTCCCGCGCTTGCTCTTTTTCCTGCATTCGCTCATTTTCCCGCGCTTTTTCCACCACTCGCTATTTTTCTCATGCTCGCTATTTTTGCCACTCTCGCTCTTTATCACAGGCTCTCTCTTTTTTTCTTATGCTTCCTGTTTTTCCCGCTCTCTCTTTTTCCCACACCCGCTTTTTCCCGCACTCGTTATTTTTCCCACGCTCTCTTTTTATCGCGCTTGCTTTTTTTCCCACGCTCGCTCTTTTTCCCGCGCTTTTTCCACCAGTCGCTATTTTTCTCATACTCGCTATTTTTCCCGTGCTCGTTCTTTATCACACGCTCTCTCTTATTTTCCTACGCTTGCTCTTTTACCCACTCACGTTTTTTCCCGCACTCCCTGTTTCCTGGACTCGATATTTTTCCTACGCTCGCTCTTTTTACCGCGCTTGCTCTTTATCACACGCTCTCTCTTTTTTTTTCCTACGCTTTCTGTTTTATCCACTCGCTCTTTTTCCCACGCTCTTTTTTTCCTGGACTCGATATTTTTCCCACGCTCGCTCTTTTTCCCGCGCTCCCTATTTTTCCCACGCTCGCTCTTTTTCCCACGCTTGCTCATTTTCCCGCGCTTTTTCCACCAGTCGCTATATTTCTCATGCTCGCTAGTTTTCCCGTGCTCGCATTTTAACACACGCTCTCTCTTTTTTTCCTATGCTTGCTCTTTTTCCCACTCTCTCTTTTCCCCGCACTCACTTTTTCCGCACTCGATTTTTTTCCCACGCTCTCGCTTTTTCCCACGCTTGCTTTTTTTCCCGCACTCGCTCTTTTTCACGCACTCGCTTTTTCCCGGACTTGCATTTTTTCTCTCGCACTCTCTTTTTCCCGCGCTTGCTCTTTTTCCCGCGTTCGCTCATTTTCCCGCGCTTTTTCCACCACTCGCTATTTTTCTCATGCTCGCTATTTTTGCCACTCTCGCTCTTTATCACAGGCTCTCTCTTTTTTTCTTATGCTTCCTGTTTTTCCCGCTCTCTCTTTTTCCCACACCCGCTTTTTCCCGCACTCGTTATTTTTCCCACGCTCGCGCTTTTTCCCACGCTCTCTTTTTCCCGCGCTTGCTTTTTTTCCCACGCTCGCTCTTTTTCCCGCGCTTTTTCCACCAGTCGCTATTTTTCTCATGCTCGCTATTTTTCCCGCGCTTGCTCTTTATCACACGCTCTCTTTTTTTTTCCTACGCTTTCTGTTTTATCCACTCGCTCTTTTTCCCACGCTCCCTTTTTCCTGGACTCGATATTTTTCCCACGCTCGCTCTTTTTCCCGCGCTCCCTATTTTTCCCACGCTCGCTCTTTTTCCCGCGCTCGCACTTCTTCCCGCGCTGTTTCTTTTTCACACACTCGCTCTTTCTCCCGCTCTCTCTCTATTTTCCCCTCTCTCTCTTTTTCCCGCACTAGCTTTTTCCCGCACTCGGTATTTTTCCCACGATCGATCTTTTTCCCATGCTCTTTTTTCCCGCGCTCTTTCTTTTTCCAGCGCTCACTGTTTTTCCCACTCTCGCTCTTTTTCCCGCGCTTGCTCTTTTTGCTGCGCTCGCTCATTTTCCCACGCTTTTTCTAGCAGTCGCTATATTTCTCATGCTCGCTATTTTTCCCGGGCTGTCTCTTTATCCCACACACTCTCTTTTTTTCCTACGCTTGCTCTTTTTCCTGCTCTTTCTTTTTCCCGAACTCGCTTTTTCCCGCACTCGTTGTTTTTCCCACGCTCGCGCTTTTTCCCACGCTCTCTTTTTCCCGCGCTTGCTTTTTTTCCCACGCTCGCTCTTTTTCCCGCGCTTTTTCCACCAGTCGCTATTTTTCTCATGCTCGCTATTTTTCCCGCGCTCGCTCTTTATCTCACACTCTCTCTTATTTTCCTACGCTTGCTCTTTTACCCACTCTCGTTTTTTCCCGCACTCCCTTTTTCCTGGACTCGATATTTTTCCCACGCTCGCTCTTTTTCCCGCGCTCCCTATTTTTCCCACGCTCGCTCTTTTTCCCACGCTTGCTCATTTTCCCGCGCTTTTTCCACCAGTCGCTATATTTCTCATGCTCGCTAGTTTTCCCGTGCTCGCTTTTTATCACACGCTCTCTCTTTTTTTCCTATGCTTGCTCTTTTTCCCACTCTCTCTTTTCCCCGCACTCACTTTTTCCCGCACTCGTTATTTTTCCCACGCTCTCGCTTTTTCCCACGCTTGCTTTTTTTCCCGCACTCGCTCTTTTTCACGCACTCGCTTTTTCCCGGACTTGCATTTTTTCTCTCGCACTCTCTTTTTCCCGCGCTTGCTCTTTTTCCCGCGTTCGCTCATTTTCCCGCGCTTTTTCCACCACTCGCTATTTTTCTCATGCTCGCTATTTTTGCCACTCTCGCTCTTTATCACAGGCTCTCTCTTTTTTTCTTATGCTTCCTGTTTTTCCCGCTCTCTCTTTTTCCCACACCCGCTTTTTCCCGCACTCGTTATTTTTCCCACGCTCGCGCTTTTTCCCACGCTCTCTTTTTCCCGCGCTTGCTTTTTTTCCCACGCTCGCTCTTTTTCCCGCGCTTTTTCCACCAATCGCTATATTTCTCATGCTCGCTATTTTTCCCGCGCTCGCTCTTTATCACACGCTCTCTCTTATTTTCCTACGCTTGCTCTTTTACCCACTCTCGTTTTTTCCCGCACTCCCTTTTTCCTGGACTCGATATTTTTCCCACGCTCGCTCTTTTTCCCGCGCTCCCTATTTTTCCCACGCTCGCTCTTTTTCCCACGCTCGCTCATTTTCCCACGCTTTTTCTAGCAGTCGCTATATTTCTCATGCTCGCTAGTTTTCCCGTGCTCGCTTTTTATCACACGCTCTCTCTTTTTTTCCTATGCTTGCTCTTTTTCCCACTCTCTCTTTTCCCCGCACTCACTTTTTCCCGCACTCGTTTTTTTTCCCACGCTCTCGCTTTTTCCCACGCTTGCTTTTTTTCCCTCACTCGCTCTTTTTCACGCACTCGCTTTTTCCCGGACTTGCATTTTCTCTCTCGCACTCTCTTTTTCCCGCGCTTGCTCTTTTTCCCGCGTTCGCTCATTTTCCCGCGCTTTTTCCACCACTCGCTATTTTTCTCATGCTCGCTATTTTTGCCACTCTCGCTCTTTATCACAGGCTCTCTCTTTTTTTCTTATGCTTCCTGTTTTTCCCTCTCTCTCTTTTTCCCACACCCGCTTTTTCCCGCACTCGTTATTTTTCCCACGCTCGCGCTTTTTCCCACGCTCTCTTTTTCCCGCGCTTGCTTTATTTCCCACGCTCGCTCTTTTTCCTGCGCTTTTTCCACCAGTCGCTATTTTTCTCATACTCGCTATTTTTCCCGTGCTCGTTCTTTATCACACGCTCTCTCTTATTTTCCTACGCTTGCTCTTTTACCCACTCTTGTTTTTTCCCGCACTCCCTGTTTCCTGGACTCGATATTTTTCCTACGCTCGCTCTTTTTACCGCGCTTGCTCTTTATCACACGCTCTCTCTTTTTTTTTCCTACGCTTTCTGTTTTATCCACTCGCTCTTTTTCCCACGCTCTTTTTTTCCTGGACTCGATATTTTTCCCACGCTCGCTCTTTTTCCCGCGCTCCCTATTTTTCCCACGCTCGCTCTTTTTCCCACGCTTGCTCATTTTCCCGCGCTTTTTCCACCAGTCGCTATATTTCTCATGCTCGCTAGTTTTCCCGTGCTCGCATTTTAACACACGCTCTCTCTTTTTTTCCTATGCTTGCTCTTTTTCCCACTCTCTCTTTTCCCCGCACTCACTTTTTCCCGCACTCGATTTTTTTCCCACGCTCTCGCTTTTTCCCACGCTTGCTTTTTTTCCCGCACTCGCTCTTTTTCACGCACTCGCTTTTTCCCGGACTTGCATTTTTTCTCTCGCACTCTCTTTTTCCCGCGCTTGCTCTTTTTCCCGCGTTCGCTCATTTTCCCGCGCTTTTTCCACCACTCGCTATTTTTCTCATGCTCGCTATTTTTGCCACTCTCGCTCTTTATCACAGGCTCTCTCTTTTTTTCTTATGCTTCCTGTTTTTCCCGCTCTCTCTTTTTCCCACACCCGCTTTTTCCCGCACTCGTTATTTTTCCCACGCTCGCACTTTTTCCCACGCTCTCTTTTTCCCGCGCTTGCTTTATTTCCCACGCTCGCTCTTTTTCCCGCGCTTTTTCCACCAGTCGCTATTTTTCTCATGCTCGCTATTTTTCCCGCGCTCGCTCTTTATCTCACGCTCTCTCTTATTTTCCTACGCTTGCTCTTTTACCCACTCTCGTTTTTTCCCGCACTCCCTTTTTCCTGGACTCGATATTTTTCCCACGCTCGCTCTTTTTCCCGCGCTCCCTATTTTTCCCACGCTCGCTCTTTTTCCCACGCTTGCTCATTTTCCCGCGCTTTTTCCACCAGTCGCTATATTTCTCATGCTCGCTAGTTTTCCCGTGCTCGCTTTTTATCACACGCTCTCTCTTTTTTTCCTATGCTTGCTCTTTTTCCCACTCTCTCTTTTCCCCGCACTCACTTTTTCCCGCACTCGTTATTTTTCCCACGCTCTCGCTTTTTCCCACGCTTGCTTTTTTTCCCGCACTCGCTCTTTTTCACGCACTCGCTTTTTCCCGGACTTGCATTTTTTCTCTCGCACTCTCTTTTTCCCGCGCTTGCTCTTTTTCCCGCGTTCGCTCATTTTCCCGCGCTTTTTCCACCACTCGCTATTTTTCTCATGCTCGCTATTTTTGCCACTCTCGCTCTTTATCACAGGCTCTCTCTTTTTTTCTTATGCTTCCTGTTTTTCCCTCTCTCTCTTTTTCCCACACCCGCTTTTTCCCGCACTCGTTATTTTTCCCACGCTCGCGCTTTTTCCCACGCTCTCTTTTTCCCGCGCTTGCTTTTTTTCCCACGCTCGCTCTTTTTCCCGCGCTTTTTCCACCAGTCGCTATTTTTCTCATGCTCGCTATTTTTCCCGCGCTCGCTCTTTATCTCACGCTCTCTCTTATTTTCCTACGCTTGCTCTTTTACCCACTCTCGTTTTTTCCCGCACTCCCTTTTTCCTGGACTCGATATTTTTCCCACGCTCGCTCTTTTTCCCGCGCTCCCTATTTTTCCCACGCTCGCTCTTTTTCCCACGCTTGCTCATTTTCCCGCGCTTTTTCCACCAGTCGCTATATTTCTCATGCTCGCTAGTTTTCCCGTGCTCGCTTTTTATCACACGCTCTCTCTTTTTTTCCTATGCTTGCTCTTTTTCCCACTCTCTCTTTTCCCCGCACTCACTTTTTCCCGCACTCGTTATTTTTCCCATGCTCTCGCTTTTTCCCACGCTTGCTTTTTTTCCCGCACTCGCTCTTTTTCACGCACTCGCTTTTTCCCGGACTTGCATTTTTTCTCTCGCACTCTCTTTTTCCCGCGCTTGCTCTTTTTCCCGCGTTCGCTCATTTTCCCGCGCTTTTTCCACCACTCACTATTTTTCTCATGCTCGCTATTTTTGCCACTCTCGCTCTTTATCACAGGCTCTCTCTTTTTTTCTTATGCTTCCTGTTTTTCCCTCTCTCTCTTTTTCCCACACCCGCTTTTTCCCGCACTCGTTATTTTTCCCACGCTCGCGCTTTTTCCCACGCTCTCTTTTTCCCGCGCTTGCTTTTTTTCCCACGCTCGCTCTTTTTCCCGCGCTTTTTCCACCAGTCGCTATTTTTCTCATGCTCGCTATTTTTCCCGCGCTCGCTCTTTATCTCACGCTCTCTCTTATTTTCCTACGCTTGCTCTTTTACCCACTCTCGTTTTTTCCCGCACTCCCTTTTTCCTGGACTCGATATTTTTCCCACGCTCGCTCTTTTTCCCGCGCTCCCTATTTTTCCCACGCTCGCTCTTTTTCCCACGCTTGCTCATTTTCCCGCGCTTTTTCCACCAGTCGCTATATTTCTCATGCTCGCTAGTTTTCCCGTGCTCGCTTTTTATCACACGCTCTCTCTTTTTTTCCTATGCTTGCTCTTTTTCCCACTCTCTCTTTTCCCCGCACTCACTTTTTCCCGCACTCGTTATTTTTCCCATGCTCTCGCTTTTTCCCACGCTTGCTTTTTTTCCCGCACTCGCTCTTTTTCACGCACTCGCTTTTTCCCGGACTTGCATTTTTTCTCTCGCACTCTCTTTTTCCCGCGCTTGCTCTTTTTCCCGCGTTCGCTCATTTTCCCGCGCTTTTTCCACCACTCACTATTTTTCTCATGCTCGCTATTTTTGCCACTCTCGCTCTTTATCACAGGCTCTCTCTTTTTTTCTTATGCTTCCTGTTTTTCCCGCTCTCTCTTTTTCCCACACCCGCTTTTTCCCGCACTCATTATTTTTCCCACGCTCGCGCTTTTTCCCACGCTCTCTTTTTCCCGCGCTTGCTTTATTTCCCACGCTCGCTCTTTTTCCCGCGCTTTTTCCACCAGTCGATATTTTTCACATGCTCGCTATTTTTCCCGCGCTCGCTCTTTATCTCACGCTCTCTCTTATTTTCCTACGCTTGCTCTTTTACCCACTCTCGTTTTTTCCCGCACTCCCTTTTTCCTGGACTCGATATTTTTCCCACGCTCGCTCTTTTTCCCGCGCTCCCTATTTTTCCCACGCTCGCTCTTTTTCCCACGCTTGCTCATTTTCCCGCGCTTTTTCCACCAGTCGCTATATTTCTCATGCTCGCTAGTTTTCCCGTGCTCGCTTTTTATCACACGCTCTCTCTTTTTTTCCTATGCTTGCTCTTTTTCCCACTCTCTCTTTTCCCCGCACTCACTTTTTCCCGCACTCGTTATTTTTCCCACGCTCTCGCTTTTTCCCACGCTTGCTTTTTTTCCCGCACTCGCTCTTTTTCACGCACTCGCTTTTTCCCGGACTTGCATTTTTTCTCTCGCACTCTCTTTTTCCCGCGCTTGCTCTTTTTCCCGCGTTCGCTCATTTTCCCGCGCTTTTTCCACCACTCACTATTTTTCTCATGCTCACTATTTTTGCCACTCTCGCTCTTTATCACAGGCTCTCTCTTTTTTTCTTATGCTTCCTGTTTTTCCCGCTCTCTCTTTTTCCCACACCCGCTTTTTCCCGCACTCGTTATTTTTCCCACGCTCGCGCTTTTTCCCACGCTCTCTTTTTCCCGCGCTTGCTTTATTTCCCACGCTCGCTCTTTTTCCCGCGCTTTTTCCACCAGTCGCTATTTTTCTCATGCTCGCTATTTTTCCCGCGCTCGCTCTTTATCTCACGCTCTCTCTTATTTTCCTACGCTTGCTCTTTTACCCACTCTCGTTTTTTCCCGCACTCCCTTTTTCCTGGACTCGATATTTTTCCCACGCTCGCTCTTTTTCCCGCGCTCCCTATTTTTCCCACGCTCGCTCTTTTTCCCACGCTTGCTCTTTTTCCCGCGCTTTTTCCACCAGTCGCTATATTTCTCATGCTCGCTAGTTTTCCCGTGCTCGCTTTTTATCACACGCTCTCTCTTTTTTTCCTATGCTTGCTCTTTTTCCCACTCTCTCTTTTCCCCGCACTCACTTTTTCCCGCACTCGTTATTTTTCCCACGCTCTCGCTTTTTCCCACGCTTGCTTTTTTTCCCGCACTCGCTCTTTTTCACGCACTCGCTTTTTCCCGGACTTGCATTTTTTCTCTCGCACTCTCTTTTTCCCGCGCTTGCTCTTTTTCCCGCGTTCGCTCATTTTCCCGCGCTTTTTCCACCACTCACTATTTTTCTCATGCTCGCTATTTTTGCCACTCTCGCTCTTTATCACAGGCTCTCTCTTTTTTTCTTATGCTTCCTGTTTTTCCCTCTCTCTCTTTTTCCCACACCCGCTTTTTCCCGCACTCGTTATTTTTCCCACGCTCGCGCTTTTTCCCACGCTCTCTTTTTCCCGCGCTTGCTTTTTTTCCCACGCTCGCTCTTTTTCCCGCGCTTTTTCCACCAGTCGCTATTTTTCTCATGCTCGCTATTTTTCCCGCGCTCGCTCTTTATCTCACGCTCTCTCTTATTTTCCTACGCTTGCTCTTTTACCCACTCTCGTTTTTTCCCGCACTCCCTTTTTCCTGGACTCGATATTTTTCCCACGCTCGCTCTTTTTCCCGCGCTCCCTATTTTTCCCACGCTCGCTCTTTTTCCCACGCTTGCTCATTTTCCCGCGCTTTTTCCACCAGTCGCTATATTTCTCATGCTCGCTAGTTTTCCCGTGCTCGCTTTTTATCACACGCTCTCTCTTTTTTTCCTATGCTTGCTCTTTTTCCCACTCTCTCTTTTCCCCGCACTCACTTTTTCCCGCACTCGTTATTTTTCCCATGCTCTCGCTTTTTCCCACGCTTGCTTTTTTTCCCGCACTCGCTCTTTTTCACGCACTCGCTTTTTCCCGGACTTGCATTTTTTCTCTCGCACTCTCTTTTTCCCGCGCTTGCTCTTTTTCCCGCGTTCGCTCATTTTCCCGCGCTTTTTCCACCACTCACTATTTTTCTCATGCTCGCTATTTTTGCCACTCTCGCTCTTTATCACAGGCTCTCTCTTTTTTTCTTATGCTTCCTGTTTTTCCCGCTCTCTCTTTTTCCCACACCCGCTTTTTCCCGCACTCATTATTTTTCCCACGCTCGCGCTTTTTCCCACGCTCTCTTTTTCCCGCGCTTGCTTTATTTCCCACGCTCGCTCTTTTTCCCGCGCTTTTTCCACCAGTCGATATTTTTCACATGCTCGCTATTTTTCCCGCGCTCGCTCTTTATCTCACGCTCTCTCTTATTTTCCTACGCTTGCTCTTTTACCCACTCTCGTTTTTTCCCGCACTCCCTTTTTCCTGGACTCGATATTTTTCCCACGCTCGCTCTTTTTCCCGCGCTCCCTATTTTTCCCACGCTCGCTCTTTTTCCCACGCTTGCTCATTTTCCCGCGCTTTTTCCACCAGTCGCTATATTTCTCATGCTCGCTAGTTTTCCCGTGCTCGCTTTTTATCACACGCTCTCTCTTTTTTTCCTATGCTTGCTCTTTTTCCCACTCTCTCTTTTCCCCGCACTCACTTTTTCCCGCACTCGTTATTTTTCCCACGCTCTCGCTTTTTCCCACGCTTGCTTTTTTTCCCGCACTCGCTCTTTTTCACGCACTCGCTTTTTCCCGGACTTGCATTTTTTCTCTCGCACTCTCTTTTTCCCGCGCTTGCTCTTTTTCCCGCGTTCGCTCATTTTCCCGCGCTTTTTCCACCACTCACTATTTTTCTCATGCTCACTATTTTTGCCACTCTCGCTCTTTATCACAGGCTCTCTCTTTTTTTCTTATGCTTCCTGTTTTTCCCGCTCTCTCTTTTTCCCACACCCGCTTTTTCCCGCACTCGTTATTTTTCCCACGCTCGCGCTTTTTCCCACGCTCTCTTTTTCCCGCGCTTGCTTTATTTCCCACGCTCGCTCTTTTTCCCGCGCTTTTTCCACCAGTCGCTATTTTTCTCATGCTCGCTATTTTTCCCGCGCTCGCTCTTTATCTCACGCTCTCTCTTATTTTCCTACGCTTGCTCTTTTACCCACTCTCGTTTTTTCCCGCACTCCCTTTTTCCTGGACTCGATATTTTTCCCACGCTCGCTCTTTTTCCCGCGCTCCCTATTTTTCCCACGCTCGCTCTTTTTCCCACGCTTGCTCTTTTTCCCGCGCTTTTTCCACCAGTCGCTATATTTCTCATGCTCGCTAGTTTTCCCGTGCTCGCTTTTTATCACACGCTCTCTCTTTTTTTCCTATGCTTGCTCTTTTTCCCACTCTCTCTTTTCCCCGCACTCACTTTTTCCCGCACTCGTTATTTTTCCCACGCTCTCGCTTTTTCCCACGCTTGCTTTTTTTCCCGCACTCGCTCTTTTTCACGCACTCGCTTTTTCCCGGACTTGCATTTTTTCTCTCGCACTCTCTTTTTCCCGCGCTTGCTCTTTTTCCCGCGTTCGCTCATTTTCCCGCGCTTTTTCCACCACTCACTATTTTTCTCATGCTCGCTATTTTTGCCACTCTCGCTCTTTATCACAGGCTCTCTCTTTTTTTCTTATGCTTCCTGTTTTTCCCTCTCTCTCTTTTTCCCACACCCGCTTTTTCCCGCACTCGTTATTTTTCCCACGCTCGCGCTTTTTCCCACGCTCTCTTTTTCCCGCGCTTGCTTTTTTTCCCACGCTCGCTCTTTTTCCCGCGCTTTTTCCACCAGTCGCTATTTTTCTCATGCTCGCTATTTTTCCCGCGCTCGCTCTTTATCTCACGCTCTCTCTTATTTTCCTACGCTTGCTCTTTTACCCACTCTCGTTTTTTCCCGCACTCCCTTTTTCCTGGACTCGATATTTTTCCCACGCTCGCTCTTTTTCCCGCGCTCCCTATTTTTCCCACGCTCGCTCTTTTTCCCACGCTTGCTCATTTTCCCGCGCTTTTTCCACCAGTCGCTATATTTCTCATGCTCGCTAGTTTTCCCGTGCTCGCTTTTTATCACACGCTCTCTCTTTTTTTCCTATGCTTGCTCTTTTTCCCACTCTCTCTTTTCCCCGCACTCACTTTTTCCCGCACTCGTTATTTTTCCCACGCTCTCGCTTTTTCCCACGCTTGCTTTTTTTCCCGCACTCGCTCTTTTTCACGCACTCGCTTTTTCCCGGACTTGCATTTTTTCTCTCGCACTCTCTTTTTCCCGCGCTTGCTCTTTTTCCCGCGTTCGCTCATTTTCCCGCGCTTTTTCCACCACTCACTATTTTTCTCATGCTCGCTATTTTTGCCACTCTCGCTCTTTATCACAGGCTCTCTCTTTTTTTCTTATGCTTCCTGTTTTTCCCGCTCTCTCTTTTCCCCACACCCGCTTTTTCCCGCACTCGTTATTTTTCCCACGCTCGCGCTTTTTCCCACGCTCTCTTTTTCCCGCGCTTGCTTTTTTTCCCACGCTCGCTCTTTTTCCCGCGCTTTTTCCACCAGTCGCTATATTTCTCATGCTCGCTATTTTTCCCGCGCTTGCTCTTTATCACACACTCTCTTTTTTTTTCCTACGCTTTCTGTTCTATCCACTCGCTCTTTTTCCCACGCTCCCTTTTTCCTGGACTCGATATTTTTCCCACGCTCGCTCTTTTTCCCGCGCTCCCTATTTTTCCCACGCTCGCTCTTTTTCCCACGCTTGCTCATTTTCCCGCGCTTTTTCCACCAGTCGCTATATTTCTCATGCTCGCTAGTTTTCCCGTGCTCGCTTTTTATCACACGCTCTCTCTTTTTTTCCTATGCTTGCTCTTTTTCCCACTCTCTCTTTTCCCCGCACTCACTTTTTCCCGCACTCGTTATTTTTCCCATGCTCTCGCTTTTTCCCACGCTTGCTTTTTTTCCCGCACTCGCTCTTTTTCACGCACTCGCTTTTTCCCGGACTTGCATTTTTTCTCTCGCACTCTCTTTTTCCCGCGCTTGCTCTTTTTCCCGCGTTCGCTCATTTTCCCGCGCTTTTTCCACCACTCACTATTTTTCTCATGCTCGCTATTTTTGCCACTCTCGCTCTTTATCACAGGTTCTCTCTTTTTTTCTTATGCTTCCTGTTTTTCCCGCTCTCTCTTTTTCCCACACCCGCTTTTTCCCGCACTCGTTATTTTTCCCACGCTCGCGCTTTTTCCCACGCTCTCTTTTTCCCGCGCTTGCTTTTTTTCCCACGCTCGCTCTTTTTCCCGCGCTTTTTCCACCAGTCGCTATTTTTCTCATGCTCGCTATTTTTCCCGCGCTCGCTCTTTATCTCACGCTCTCTCTTATTTTCCTACGCTTGCTCTTTTACCCACTCTCGTTTTTTCCCGCACTCCCTTTTTCCTGGACTCGATATTTTTCCCACGCTCGCTCTTTTTCCCGCGCTCCCTATTTTTCCCACGCTCGCTCTTTTTCCCACGCTTGCTCATTTTCCCGCGCTTTTTCCACCAGTCGCTATATTTCTCATGCTCGCTAGTTTTCCCGTGCTCGCTTTTTATCACACGCTCTCTCTTTTTTTCCTATGCTTGCTCTTTTTCCCACTCTCTCTTTTCCCCGCACTCACTTTTTCCCGCACTCGTTATTTTTCCCACGCTCTCGCTTTTTCCCACGCTTGCTTTTTTTCCCGCACTCGCTCTTTTTCACGCACTCGCTTTTTCCCGGACTTGCATTTTTTCTCTCGCACTCTCTTTTTCCCGCGCTTGCTCTTTTTCCCGCGTTCGCTCATTTTCCCGCGCTTTTTCCACCACTCGCTATTTTTCTCATGCTCGCTATTTTTGCCACTCTCGCTCTTTATCACAGGCTCTCTCTTTTTTTCTTATGCTTCCTGTTTTTCCCGCTCTCTCTTTTCCCCACACCCGCTTTTTCCCGCACTCGTTATTTTTCCCACGCTCGCGCTTTTTCCCACGCTCTCTTTTTCCCGCGCTTGCTTTTTTTCCCACGCTCGCTCTTTTTCCCGCGCTTTTTCCACCAGTCGCTATATTTCTCATGCTCGCTATTTTTCCCGCGCTTGCTCTTTATCACACACTCTCTTTTTTTTTCCTACGCTTTCTGTTCTATCCACTCGCTCTTTTTCCCACGCTCCCTTTTTCCTGGACTCGATATTTTTCCCACGCTCGCTCTTTTTCCCGCGCTCCCTATTTTTCCCACGCTCGCTCTTTTTCCCACGCTTGCTCATTTTCCCGCGCTTTTTCCACCAGTCGCTATATTTCTCATGCTCGCTAGTTTTCCCGTGCTCGCTTTTTATCACACGCTCTCTCTTTTTTTCCTATGCTTGCTCTTTTTCCCACTCTCTCTTTTCCCCGCACTCACTTTTTCCCGCACTCGTTATTTTTCCCATGCTCTCGCTTTTTCCCACGCTTGCTTTTTTTCCCGCACTCGCTCTTTTTCACGCACTCGCTTTTTCCCGGACTTGCATTTTTTCTCTCGCACTCTCTTTTTCCCGCGCTTGCTCTTTTTCCCGCGTTCGCTCATTTTCCCGCGCTTTTTCCACCACTCACTATTTTTCTCATGCTCGCTATTTTTGCCACTCTCGCTCTTTATCACAGGCTCTCTCTTTTTTTCTTATGCTTCCTGTTTTTCCCGCTCTCTCTTTTTCCCACACCCGCTTTTTCCCGCACTCATTATTTTTCCCACGCTCGCGCTTTTTCCCACGCTCTCTTTTTCCCGCGCTTGCTTTTTTTCCCACGCTCGCTCTTTATCTCACGCTCTCTCTTATTTTCCTACGCTTGCTCTTTTACCCACTCTCGTTTTTTCCCGCACTCCCTTTTTCCTGGACTCGATATTTTTCCCACGCTCGCTCTTTTTCCCGCACTCCCTATTTTTCCCACGCTCGCTCTTTTTCCCACGCTTGCTCATTTTCCCGCGCTTTTTCCACCAGTCGCTATATTTCTCATGCTCGCTAGTTTTCCCGTGCTCGCTTTTTATCACACGCTCTCTCTTTTTTTCCTATGCTTGCTCTTTTTCCCACTCTCTCTTTTCCCCGCACTCACTTTTTCCCGCACTCGTTTTTTTTCCCACGCTCTCGCTTTTTCCCACGCTTGCTTTTTTTCCCTCACTCGCTCTTTTTCACGCACTCGCTTTTTCCCGGACTTGCATTTTCTCTCTCGCACTCTCTTTTTCCCGCGCTTGCTCTTTTTCCCGCGTTCGCTCATTTTCCCGCGCTTTTTCCACCACTCGCTATTTTTCTCATGCTCGCTATTTTTGCCACTCTCGCTCTTTATCACAGGCTCTCTCTTTTTTTCTTATGCTTCCTGTTTTTCCCGCTCTCTCTTTTTCCCACACCTGCTTTTTCCCGCACTCGTTATTTTTCCCACGCTCGCGCTTTTTCCCACGCTCTCTTTTTCCCGCGCTTGCTTTATTTCCCACGCTCGCTCTTTTTCCTGCGCTTTTTCCACCAGTCGCTATTTTTCTCATACTCGCTATTTTTCCCGTGCTCGTTCTTTATCACACGCTCTCTCTTATTTTCCTACGCTTGCTCTTTTACCCACTCTTGTTTTTTCCCGCACTCCCTGTTTCCTGGACTCGATATTTCTCCTACGCTCGCTCTTTTTACCGCGCTTGCTCTTTATCACACGCTCTCTCTTTTTTTTTCCTACGCTTTCTGTTTTATCCACTCGCTCTTTTTCCCACGCTCTTTTTTTCCTGGACTCGATATTTTTCCCACGCTCGCTCTTTTTCCCGCGCTCCCTATTTTTCCCACGCTCGCTCTTTTTCCCACGCTTGCTCATTTTCCCGCGCTTTTTCCACCAGTCGCTATATTTCTCATGCTCGCTAGTTTTCCCGTGCTCGCATTTTAACACACGCTCTCTCTTTTTTTCCTATGCTTGCTCTTTTTCCCACTCTCTCTTTTCCCCGCACTCACTTTTTCCCGCACTCGATTTTTTTCCCACGCTCTCGCTTTTTCCCACGCTTGCTTTTTTTCCCGCACTCGCTCTTTTTCACGCACTCGCTTTTTCCCGGACTTGCATTTTTTCTCTCGCACTCTCTTTTTCCCGCGCTTGCTCTTTTTCCCGCGTTCGCTCATTTTCCCGCGCTTTTTCCACCACTCGCTATTTTTCTCATGCTCGCTATTTTTGCCACTCTCGCTCTTTATCACAGGCTCTCTCTTTTTTTCTTATGCTTCCTGTTTTTCCCGCTCTCTCTTTTTCCCACACCCGCTTTTTCCGGCACTCGTTATTTTTCCCACGCTCGCGCTTTTTCCCACGCTCTCTTTTTCCCGCGCTTGCTTTATTTCCCACGCTCGCTCTTTTTCCCGCGCTTTTTCCACCAGTCGCTATTTTTCTCATGCTCGCTATTTTTCCCGCGCTCGCTCTTTATCTCACGCTCTCTCTTATTTTCCTACGCTTGCTCTTTTACCCACTCTCGTTTTTTCCCGCACTCCCTTTTTCCTGGACTCGATATTTTTCCCGCGCTCGCTCTTTATCTCACGCTCTCTCTTATTTTCCTACGCTTGCTCTTTTACCCACTCTCGTTTTTTCCCGCACTCCCTTTTTCCTGGACTCGATATTTTTCCCACGCTCGCTCTTTTTCCCGCGCTCCCTATTTTTCCCACGCTCGCTCTTTTTCCCACGCTTGCTCATTTTCCCGCGCTTTTTCCACCAGTCGCTATATTTCTCATGCTCGCTAGTTTTCCCGTGCTCGCTTTTTATCACACGCTCTCTCTTTTTTTCCTATGCTTGCTCTTTTTCCCACTCTCTCTTTTCCCCGCACTCACTTTTTCCCGCACTCGTTATTTTTCCCACGCTCTCGCTTTTTCCCACGCTTGCTTTTTTTCCCGCACTCGCTCTTTTTCACGCACTCGCTTTTTCCCGGACTTGCATTTTTTCTCTCGCACTCTCTTTTTCCCGCGCTTGCTCTTTTTCCCGCGTTCGCTCATTTTCCCGCGCTTTTTCCACCACTCACTATTTTTCTCATGCTCGCTATTTTTGCCACTCTCGCTCTTTATCACAGGCTCTCTCTTTTTTTCTTATGCTTCCTGTTTTTCCCTCTCTCTCTTTTTCCCACACCCGCTTTTTCCCGCACTCGTTATTTTTCCCACGCTCGCGCTTTTTCCCACGCTCTCTTTTTCCCGCGCTTGCTTTTTTTCCCACGCTCGCTCTTTTTCCCGCGCTTTTTCCACCAGTCGCTATTTTTCTCATGCTCGCTATTTTTCCCGCGCTCGCTCTTTATCTCACGCTCTCTCTTATTTTCCTACGCTTGCTCTTTTACCCACTCTCGTTTTTTCCCGCACTCCCTTTTTCCTGGACTCGATATTTTTCCCACGCTCGCTCTTTTTCCCGCGCTCCCTATTTTTCCCACGCTCGCTCTTTTTCCCACGCTTGCTCATTTTCCCGCGCTTTTTCCACCAGTCGCTATATTTCTCATGCTCGCTAGTTTTCCCGTGCTCGCTTTTTATCACACGCTCTCTCTTTTTTTCCTATGCTTGCTCTTTTTCCCACTCTCTCTTTTCCCCGCACTCACTTTTTCCCGCACTCGTTATTTTTCCCATGCTCTCGCTTTTTCCCACGCTTGCTTTTTTTCCCGCACTCGCTCTTTTTCACGCACTCGCTTTTTCCCGGACTTGCATTTTTTCTCTCGCACTCTCTTTTTCCCGCGCTTGCTCTTTTTCCCGCGTTCGCTCATTTTCCCGCGCTTTTTCCACCACTCACTATTTTTCTCATGCTCGCTATTTTTGCCACTCTCGCTCTTTATCACAGGCTCTCTCTTTTTTTCTTATGCTTCCTGTTTTTCCCGCTCTCTCTTTTTCCCACACCCGCTTTTTCCCGCACTCATTATTTTTCCCACGCTCGCGCTTTTTCCCACGCTCTCTTTTTCCCGCGCTTGCTTTATTTCCCACGCTCGCTCTTTTTCCCGCGCTTTTTCCACCAGTCGCTATTTTTCTCATGCTCGCTATTTTTCCCGCGCTCGCTCTTTATCTCACGCTCTCTCTTATTTTCCTACGCTTGCTCTTTTACCCACTCTCGTTTTTTCCCGCACTCCCTTTTTCCTGGACTCGATATTTTTCCCACGCTCGCTCTTTTTCCCGCGCTCCCTATTTTTCCCACGCTCGCTCTTTTTCCCACGCTTGCTCATTTTCCCGCGCTTTTTCCACCAGTCGCTATATTTCTCATGCTCGCTAGTTTTCCCGTGCTCGCTTTTTATCACACGCTCTCTCTTTTTTTCCTATGCTTGCTCTTTTTCCCACTCTCTCTTTTCCCCGCACTCACTTTTTCCCGCACTCGTTATTTTTCCCATGCTCTCGCTTTTTCCCACGCTTGCTTTTTTTCCCGCACTCGCTCTTTTTCACGCACTCGCTTTTTCCCGGACTTGCATTTTTTCTCTCGCACTCTCTTTTTCCCGCGCTTGCTCTTTTTCCCGCGTTCGCTCATTTTCCCGCGCTTTTTCCACCACTCACTATTTTTCTCATGCTCGCTATTTTTGCCACTCTCGCTCTTTATCACAGGCTCTCTCTTTTTTTCTTATGCTTCCTGTTTTTCCCGCTCTCTCTTTTTCCCACACCCGCTTTTTCCCGCACTCGTTATTTTTCCCACGCTCGCGCTTTTTCCCACGCTCTCTTTTTCCCGCGCTTGCTTTTTTTCCCACGCTCGCTCTTTTTCCCGCGCTTTTTCCACCAGTCGCTATTTTTCTCATGCTCGCTATTTTTCCCGCGCTCGCTCTTTATCTCACGCTCTCTCTTATTTTCCTACGCTTGCTCTTTTACCCACTCTCGTTTTTTCCCGCACTCCCTTTTTCCTGGACTCGATATTTTTCCCACGCTCGCTCTTTTTCCCGCGCTCCCTATTTTTCCCACGCTCGCTCTTTTTCCCACGCTTGCTCATTTTCCCGCGCTTTTTCCACCAGTCGCTATATTTCTCATGCTCGCTAGTTTTCCCGTGCTCGCTTTTTATCACACGCTCTCTCTTTTTTTCCTATGCTTGCTCTTTTTCCCACTCTCTCTTTTCCCCGCACTCACTTTTTCCCGCACTCGTTATTTTTCCCACGCTCTCGCTTTTTCCCACGCTTGCTTTTTTTCCCGCACTCGCTCTTTTTCACGCACTCGCTTTTTCCCGGACTTGCATTTTTTCTCTCGCACTCTCTTTTTCCCGCGCTTGCTCTTTTTCCCGCGTTCGCTCATTTTCCCGCGCTTTTTCCACCACTCGCTATTTTTCTCATGCTCGCTATTTTTGCCACTCTCGCTCTTTATCACAGGCTCTCTCTTTTTTTCTTATGCTTCCTGTTTTTCCCGCTCTCTCTTTTCCCCACACCCGCTTTTTCCCGCACTCGTTATTTTTCCCACGCTCGCGCTTTTTCCCACGCTCTCTTTTTCCCGCGCTTGCTTTTTTTCCCACGCTCGCTCTTTTTCCCGCGCTTTTTCCACCAGTCGCTATATTTCTCATGCTCGCTATTTTTCCCGCGCTTGCTCTTTATCACACACTCTCTTTTTTTTTCCTACGCTTTCTGTTCTATCCACTCGCTCTTTTTCCCACGCTCCCTTTTTCCTGGACTCGATATTTTTCCCACGCTCGCTCTTTTTCCCGCGCTCCCTATTTTTCCCACGCTCGCTCTTTTTCCCACGCTTGCTCATTTTCCCGCGCTTTTTCCACCAGTCGCTATATTTCTCATGCTCGCTAGTTTTCCCGTGCTCGCTTTTTATCACACGCTCTCTCTTTTTTTCCTATGCTTGCTCTTTTTCCCACTCTCTCTTTTCCCCGCACTCACTTTTTCCCGCACTCGTTATTTTTCCCATGCTCTCGCTTTTTCCCACGCTTGCTTTTTTTCCCGCACTCGCTCTTTTTCACGCACTCGCTTTTTCCCGGACTTGCATTTTTTCTCTCGCACTCTCTTTTTCCCGCGCTTGCTCTTTTTCCCGCGTTCGCTCATTTTCCCGCGCTTTTTCCACCACTCACTATTTTTCTCATGCTCGCTATTTTTGCCACTCTCGCTCTTTATCACAGGCTCTCTCTTTTTTTCTTATGCTTCCTGTTTTTCCCGCTCTCTCTTTTTCCCACACCCGCTTTTTCCCGCACTCATTATTTTTCCCACGCTCGCGCTTTTTCCCACGCTCTCTTTTTCCCGCGCTTGCTTTTTTTCCCACGCTCGCTCTTTTTCCCGCGCTTTTTCCACCAGTCGCTATTTTTCTCATGCTCGCTATTTTTCCCGCGCTCGCTCTTTATCTCACGCTCTCTCTTATTTTCCTACGCTTGCTCTTTTACCCACTCTCGTTTTTTCCCGCACTCCCTTTTTCCTGGACTCGATATTTTTCCCACGCTCGCTCTTTTTCCCGCACTCCCTATTTTTCCCACGCTCGCTCTTTTTCCCACGCTTGCTCATTTTCCCGCGCTTTTTCCACCAGTCGCTATATTTCTCATGCTCGCTAGTTTTCCCGTGCTCGCTTTTTATCACACGCTCTCTCTTTTTTTCCTATGCTTGCTCTTTTTCCCACTCTCTCTTTTCCCCGCACTCACTTTTTCCCGCACTCGTTTTTTTTCCCACGCTCTCGCTTTTTCCCACGCTTGCTTTTTTTCCCTCACTCGCTCTTTTTCACGCACTCGCTTTTTCCCGGACTTGCATTTTCTCTCTCGCACTCTCTTTTTCCCGCGCTTGCTCTTTTTCCCGCGTTCGCTCATTTTCCCGCGCTTTTTCCACCACTCGCTATTTTTCTCATGCTCGCTATTTTTGCCACTCTCGCTCTTTATCACAGGCTCTCTCTTTTTTTCTTATGCTTCCAGTTTTTCCCGCTCTCTCTTTTTCCCACACCTGCTTTTTCCCGCACTCGTTATTTTTCCCACGCTCGCGCTTTTTCCCACGCTCTCTTTTTCCCGCGCTTGTTAATTTCCCACGCTCGCTCTTTTTCCTGCGCTTTTTCCACCAGTCGCTATTTTTCTCATACTCGCTATTTTTCCCGTGCTCGTTCTTTATCACACGCTCTCTCTTATTTTCCTACGCTTGCTCTTTTACCCACTCTTGTTTTTTCCCGCACTCCCTGTTTCCTGGACTCGATATTTTTCCTACGCTCGCTCTTTTTACCGCGCTCGCTCTTTATCACACGCTCTCTCTTTTTTTTTCCTACGCTTTCTGTTTTATCCACTCGCTCTTTTTCCCACGCTCTTTTTTTCCTGGACTCGATATTTTTCCCACGCTCGCTCTTTTTCCCGCGCTCCCTATTTTTCCCACGCTCGCTCTTTTTCCCACGCTTGCTCATTTTCCCGCGCTTTTTCCACCAGTCGCTATATTTCTCATGCTCGCTAGTTTTCCCGTGCTCGCATTTTAACACACGCTCTCTCTTTTTTTCCTATGCTTGCTCTTTTTCCCACTCTCTCTTTTCCCCGCACTCACTTTTTCCCGCACTCGATTTTTTTCCCACGCTCTCGCTTTTTCCCACGCTTGCTTTTTTTCCCGCACTCGCTCTTTTTCACGCACTCGCTTTTTCCCGGACTTGCATTTTTTCTCTCGCACTCTCTTTTTCCCGCGCTTGCTCTTTTTCCCGCGTTCGCTCATTTTCCCGCGCTTTTTCCACCACTCGCTATTTTTCTCATGCTCGCTATTTTTGCCACTCTCGCTCTTTATCACAGGCTCTCTCTTTTTTTCTTATGCTTCCTGTTTTTCCCGCTCTCTCTTTTTCCCACACCTGCTTTTTCCGGCACTCGTTATTTTTCCCACGCTCGCGCTTTTTCCCACGCTCTCTTTTTCCCGCGCTTGCTTTATTTCCCACGCTCGCTCTTTTTCCCGCGCTTTTTCCACCAGTCGCTATTTTTCTCATGCTCGCTATTTTTCCCGCGCTCGCTCTTTATCTCACGCTCTCTCTTATTTTCCTACGCTTGCTCTTTTACCCACTCTCGTTTTTTCCCGCACTCCCTTTTTCCTGGACTCGATATTTTTCCCACGCTCGCTCTTTTTCCCGCGCTCCCTATTTTTCCCACGCTCGCTCTTTTTCCCACGCTTGCTCATTTTCCCGCGCTTTTTCCACCAGTCGCTATATTTCTCATGCTCGCTAGTTTTCCCGTGCTCGCTTTTTATCACACGCTCTCTCTTTTTTTCCTATGCTTGCTCTTTTTCCCACTCTCTCTTTTCCCCGCACTCACTTTTTCCCGCACTCGTTATTTTTCCCATGCTCTCGCTTTTTCCCACGCTTGCTTTTTTTCCCGCACTCGCTCTTTTTCACGCACTCGCTTTTTCCCGGACTTGCATTTTTTCTCTCGCACTCTCTTTTTCCCGCGCTTGCTCTTTTTCCCGCGTTCGCTCATTTTCCCGCGCTTTTTCCACCACTCACTATTTTTCTCATGCTCGCTATTTTTGCCACTCTCGCTCTTTATCACAGGCTCTCTCTTTTTTTCTTATGCTTCCTGTTTTTCCCTCTCTCTCTTTTTCCCACACCCGCTTTTTCCCGCACTCGTTATTTTTCCCACGCTCGCGCTTTTTCCCACGCTCTCTTTTTCCCGCGCTTGCTTTTTTTCCCACGCTCGCTCTTTTTCCCGCGCTTTTTCCACCAGTCGCTATATTTCTCATGCTCGCTATTTTTCCCGCGCTTGCTCTTTATCACACACTCTCTTTTTTTTTCCTACGCTTTCTGTTCTATCCACTCGCTCTTTTTCCCACGCTCCCTTTTTCCTGGACTCGATATTTTTCCCACGCTCGCTCTTTTTCCCGCGCTCCCTATTTTTCCCACGCTCGCTCTTTTTCCCACGCTTGCTCATTTTCCCGCGCTTTTTCCACCAGTCGCTATATTTCTCATGCTCGCTAGTTTTCCCGTGCTCGCTTTTTATCACACGCTCTCTCTTTTTTTCCTATGCTTGCTCTTTTTCCTGCTCTTTCTTTTTCCCGCACTCGCTTTTTCCCGCACTCGTTATTTTTCCCACGCTCGCGCTTTTTCCCACGCTCTCTTTTTCCCGCGCTTGCTTTTTTTCCCACGCTCGCTCTTTTTCCCGCGCTTTTTCCACCAGTCGCTATTTTTCTCATGCTCTCTATTTTTCCCGCGCTCGCTCTTTATCACACGCTCTCTCTTATTTTCCTACGCTTGCTCTTTTACCCACTCTCGTTTTTTCCCGCACTCGCTTTTTCCTGGACTCGATATTTTTCCCACGCTCGCTCTTTTTCCCGCGCTCCCTATTTTTCCCACGCTCGCTCTTTTTCCCACGCTCGCTCATTTTCCCGCGCTTTTTCCACCAGTCGCTATATTTCTCATGCTCGCTAGTTTTCCCGTGCTCGCTTTTTATCACACGCTCTCTTTTTTTCCTATGCTTGCTCTTTTTCCCACTCTCTCTTTTCACCGCACTCACTTTTTCCCGCACTCGTTATTTTTCCCACGCTCTCGCTTTTTCCCACGCTTGCTTTTTTTCCCGCATTCGCTATTTTTCACGCACTCGCTTTTTCCCGGACTTGCATTTTTTCTCTCGCACTCTCTTTTTCCCGCGCTTGCTCTTTTTCCCGCGTTCGCTCATTTTCCCGCGCTTTTTCCACCACTCGCTATTTTTCTCATGCTCGCTATTTTTGCCACTCTCGCTCTTTATCACAGGCTCTCTCTTTTTTTCTTATGCTTCCAGTTTTTCCCGCTCTCTCTTTTTCCCACACCTGCTTTTTCCCGCACTCGTTATTTTTCCCACGCTCGCGCTTTTTCCCACGCTCTCTTTTTCCCGCGCTTGCTTTATTTCCCACGCTCGCTCTTTTTCCTGCGCTTTTTCCACCAGTCGCTATTTTTCTCATACTCGCTATTTTTCCCGTGCTCGTTCTTTATCACACGCTCTCTCTTATTTTCCTACGCTTGCTCTTTTACCCACTCTTGTTTTTTCCCGCACTCCCTGTTTCCTGGACTCGATATTTTTCCTACGCTCGCTCTTTTTACCGCGCTTGCTCTTTATCACACGCTCTCTCTTTTTTTTTCCTACGCTTTCTGTTTTATCCACTCGCTCTTTTTCCCACGCTCTTTTTTTCCTGGACTCGATATTTTTCCCACGCTCGCTCTTTTTCCCGCGCTCCCTATTTTTCCCACGCTCGCTCTTTTTCCCACGCTTGCTCATTTTCCCGCGCTTTTTCCACCAGTCGCTATATTTCTCATGCTCGCTAGTTTTCCCGTGCTCGCATTTTAACACACGCTCTCTCTTTTTTTCCTATGCTTGCTCTTTTTCCCACTCTCTCTTTTCCCCGCACTCACTTTTTCCCGCACTCGATTTTTTTCCCACGCTCTCGCTTTTTCCCACGCTTGCTTTTTTTCCCGCACTCGCTCTTTTTCACGCACTCGCTTTTTCCCGGACTTGCATTTTTTCTCTCGCACTCTCTTTTTCCCGCGCTTGCTCTTTTTCCCGCGTTCGCTCATTTTCCCGCGCTTTTTCCACCACTCGCTATTTTTCTCATGCTCGCTATTTTTGCCACTCTCGCTCTTTATCACAGGCTCTCTCTTTTTTTCTTATGCTTCCTGTTTTTCCCGCTCTCTCTTTTTCCCACACCCGCTTTTTCCAGCACTCGTTATTTTTCCCACGCTCGCGCTTTTTCCCACGCTCTCTTTTTCCCGCGCTTGCTTTATTTCCCACGCTCGCTCTTTTTCCCGCGCTTTTTCCACCAGTCGCTATTTTTCTCATGCTCGCTATTTTTCCCGCGCTCGCTCTTTATCTCACGCTCTCTCTTATTTTCCTACGCTTGCTCTTTTACCCACTCTCGTTTTTTCCCGCACTCCCTTTTTCCTGGACTCGATATTTTTCCCACGCTCGCTCTTTTTCCCGCGCTCCCTATTTTTCCCACGCTCGCTCTTTTTCCCACGCTTGCTCATTTTCCCGCGCTTTTTCCACCAGTCGCTATATTTCTCATGCTCGCTAGTTTTCCCGTGCTCGCTTTTTATCACACGCTCTCTCTTTTTTTCCTATGCTTGCTCTTTTTCCCACTCTCTCTTTTCCCCGCACTCACTTTTTCCCGCACTCGTTTTTTTTCCCACGCTCTCGCTTTTTCCCACGCTTGCTTTTTTTCCCTCACTCGCTCTTTTTCACGCACTCGCTTTTTCCCGGACTTGCATTTTCTCTCTCGCACTCTCTTTTTCCCGCGCTTGCTCTTTTTCCCGCGTTCGCTCATTTTCCCGCGCTTTTTCCACCACTCGCTATTTTTCTCATGCTCGCTATTTTTGCCACTCTCGCTCTTTATCACAGGCTCTCTCTTTTTTTCTTATGCTTCCAGTTTTTCCCGCTCTCTCTTTTTCCCACACCTGCTTTTTCCCGCACTCGTTATTTTTCCCACGCTCGCGCTTTTTCCCACGCTCTCTTTTTCCCGCGCTTGCTTTATTTCCCACGCTCGCTCTTTTTCCTGCGCTTTTTCCACCAGTCGCTATTTTTCTCATACTCGCTATTTTTCCCGTGCTCGTTCTTTATCACACGCTCTCTCTTATTTTCCTACGCTTGCTCTTTTACCCACTCTTGTTTTTTCCCGCACTCCCTGTTTCCTGGACTCGATATTTTTCCTACGCTCGCTCTTTTTACCGCGCTTGCTCTTTATCACACGCTCTCTCTTTTTTTTTCCTACGCTTTCTGTTTTATCCACTCGCTCTTTTTCCCACGCTCTTTTTTTCCTGGACTCGATATTTTTCCCACGCTCGCTCTTTTTCCCGCGCTCCCTATTTTTCCCACGCTCGCTCTTTTTCCCACGCTTGCTCATTTTCCCGCGCTTTTTCCACCAGTCGCTATATTTCTCATGCTCGCTAGTTTTCCCGTGCTCGCATTTTAACACACGCTCTCTCTTTTTTTCCTATGCTTGCTCTTTTTCCCACTCTCTCTTTTCCCCGCACTCACTTTTTCCCGCACTCGATTTTTTTCCCACGCTCTCGCTTTTTCCCACGCTTGCTTTTTTTCCCGCACTCGCTCTTTTTCACGCACTCGCTTTTTCCCGGACTTGCATTTTTTCTCTCGCACTCTCTTTTTCCCGCGCTTGCTCTTTTTCCCGCGTTCGCTCATTTTCCCGCGCTTTTTCCACCACTCGCTATTTTTCTCATGCTCGCTATTTTTGCCACTCTCGCTCTTTATCACAGGCTCTCTCTTTTTTTCTTATGCTTCCTGTTTTTCCCGCTCTCTCTTTTTCCCACACCCGCTTTTTCCGGCACTCGTTATTTTTCCCACGCTCGCGCTTTTTCCCACGCTCTCTTTTTCCCGCGCTTGCTTTATTTCCCACGCTCGCTCTTTTTCCCGCGCTTTTTCCACCAGTCGCTATTTTTCTCATGCTCGCTATTTTTCCCGCGCTCGCTCTTTATCTCACGCTCTCTCTTATTTTCCTACGCTTGCTCTTTTACCCACTCTCGTTTTTTCCCGCACTCCCTTTTTCCTGGACTCGATATTTTTCCCACGCTCGCTCTTTTTCCCGCGCTCCCTATTTTTCCCACGCTCGCTCTTTTTCCCACGCTTGCTCATTTTCCCGCGCTTTTTCCACCAGTCGCTATATTTCTCATGCTCGCTAGTTTTCCCGTGCTCGCTTTTTATCACACGCTCTCTCTTTTTTTCCTATGCTTGCTCTTTTTCCCACTCTCTCTTTTCCCCGCACTCACTTTTTCCCGCACTCGTTATTTTTCCCATGCTCTCGCTTTTTCCCACGCTTGCTTTTTTTCCCGCACTCGCTCTTTTTCACGCACTCGCTTTTTCCCGGACTTGCATTTTTTCTCTCGCACTCTCTTTTTCCCGCGCTTGCTCTTTTTCCCGCGTTCGCTCATTTTCCCGCGCTTTTTCCACCACTCACTATTTTTCTCATGCTCGCTATTTTTGCCACTCTCGCTCTTTATCACAGGCTCTCTCTTTTTTTCTTATGCTTCCTGTTTTTCCCTCTCTCTCTTTTTCCCACACCCGCTTTTTCCCGCACTCGTTATTTTTCCCACGCTCGCGCTTTTTCCCACGCTCTCTTTTTCCCGCGCTTGCTTTTTTTCCCACGCTCGCTCTTTTTCCCGCGCTTTTTCCACCAGTCGCTATATTTCTCATGCTCGCTAGTTTTCCCGTGCTCGCTTTTTATCACACGCTCTCTCTTTTTTTCCTATGCTTGCTCTTTTTCCCACTCTCTCTTTTCCCCGCACTCACTTTTTCCCGCACTCGTTATTTTTCCCACGCTCTCGCTTTTTCCCACGCTTGCTTTTTTTCCCGCACTCGCTCTTTTTCACGCACTCGCTTTTTCCCGGACTTGCATTTTTTCTCTCGCACTCTCTTTTTCCCGCGCTTGCTCTTTTTCCCGCGTTCGCTCATTTTCCCGCGCTTTTTCCACCACTCACTATTTTTCTCATGCTCGCTATTTTTGCCACTCTCGCTCTTTATCACAGGCTCTCTCTTTTTTTCTTATGCTTCCTGTTTTTCCCGCTCTCTCTTTTTCCCACACCCGCTTTTTCCGGCACTCGTTATTTTTCCCACGCTCGCGCTTTTTCCCACGCTCTCTTTTTCCCGCGCTTGCTTTATTTCCCACGCTCGCTCTTTTTCCCGCGCTTTTTCCACCAGTCGCTATTTTTCTCATGCTCGCTATTTTTCCCGCGCTCGCTCTTTATCTCACGCTCTCTCTTATTTTCCTACGCTTGCTCTTTTACCCACTCTCGTTTTTTCCCGCACTCCCTTTTTCCTGGACTCGATATTTTTCCCACGCTCGCTCTTTTTCCCGCGCTCCCTATTTTTCCCACGCTCGCTCTTTTTCCCACGCTTGCTCATTTTCCCGCGCTTTTTCCACCAGTCGCTATTTTTCTCATGCTCGCTAGTTTTCCCGTGCTCGCTTTTTATCACACGCTCTCTCTTTTTTTCCTATGCTTGCTCTTTTTCCCACTCTCTCTTTTCCCCGCACTCACTTTTTCCCGCACTCGTTATTTTTCCCATGCTCTCGCTTTTTCCCACGCTTGCTTTTTTTCCCGCACTCGCTCTTTTTCACGCACTCGCTTTTTCCCGGACTTGCATTTTTTCTCTCGCACTCTCTTTTTCCCGCGCTTGCTCTTTTTCCCGCGTTCGCTCATTTTCCCGCGCTTTTTCCACCACTCACTATTTTTCTCATGCTCGCTATTTTTGCCACTCTCGCTCTTTATCACAGGCTCTCTCTTTTTTTCTTATGCTTCCTGTTTTTCCCGCTCTCTCTTTTTCCCACACCCGCTTTTTCCCGCACTCATTATTTTTCCCACGCTCGCGCTTTTTCCCACGCTCTCTTTTTCCCGCGCTTGCTTTTTTTCCCACGCTCGCTCTTTTTCCCGCGCTTTTTCCACCAGTCGCTATTTTTCTCATGCTCGCTATTTTTCCCGCGCTCGCTCTTTATCTCACGCTCTCTCTTATTTTCCTACGCTTGCTCTTTTACCCACTCTCGTTTTTTCCCGCACTCCCTTTTTCCTGGACTCGATATTTTTCCCACGCTCGCTCTTTTTCCCGCGCTCCCTATTTTTCCCACGCTCGCTCTTTTTCCCACGCTTGCTCATTTTCCCGCGCTTTTTCCACCAGTCGCTATATTTCTCATGCTCGCTAGTTTTCCCGTGCTCGCATTTTAACACACGCTCTCTCTTTTTTTCCTATGCTTGCTCTTTTTCCCACTCTCTCTTTTCCCCGCACTCACTTTTTCCCGCACTCGATTTTTTTCCCACGCTCTCGCTTTTTCCCACGCTTGCTTTTTTTCCCGCACTCGCTCTTTTTCACGCACTCGCTTTTTCCCGGACTTGCATTTTTTCTCTCGCACTCTCTTTTTCCCGCGCTTGCTCTTTTTCCCGCGTTCGCTCATTTTCCCGCGCTTTTTCCACCACTCGCTATTTTTCTCATGCTCGCTATTTTTGCCACTCTCGCTCTTTATCACAGGCTCTCTCTTTTTTTCTTATGCTTCCTGTTTTTCCCGCTCTCTCTTTTTCCCACACCCGCTTTTTCCGGCACTCGTTATTTTTCCCACGCTCGCGCTTTTTCCCACGCTCTCTTTTTCCCGCGCTTGCTTTATTTCCCACGCTCGCTCTTTTTCCCGCGCTTTTTCCACCAGTCGCTATTTTTCTCATGCTCGCTATTTTTCCCGCGCTCGCTCTTTATCTCACGCTCTCTCTTATTTTCCTACGCTTGCTCTTTTACCCACTCTCGTTTTTTCCCGCACTCCCTTTTTCCTGGACTCGATATTTTTCCCACGCTCGCTCTTTTTCCCGCGCTCCCTATTTTTCCCACGCTCGCTCTTTTTCCCACGCTTGCTCATTTTCCCGCGCTTTTTCCACCAGTCGCTATATTTCTCATGCTCGCTAGTTTTCCCGTGCTCGCTTTTTATCACACGCTCTCTTTTTTTCCTATGCTTGCTCTTTTTCCCACTCTCTCTTTTCCCCGCACTCACTTTTTCCCGCACTCGTTATTTTTCCCATGCTCTCGCTTTTTCCCACGCTTCCTTTTTTTCCCGCACTCGCTCTTTTTCACGCACTCGCTTTTTCCCGGACTTGCATTTTTTCTCTCGCACTCTCTTTTTCCCGCGCTTGCTCTTTTTCCCGCGTTCGCTCATTTTCCCGCGCTTTTTCCACCACTCACTATTTTTCTCATGCTCGCTATTTTTGCCACTCTCGCTCTTTATCACAGGCTCTCTCTTTTTTTCTTATGCTTCCTGTTTTTCCCGCTCTCTCTTTTTCCCACACCCGCTTTTTCCCGCACTCATTATTTTTCCCACGCTCGCGCTTTTTCCCACGCTCTCTTTTTCCCGCGCTTGCTTTTTTTCCCACGCTCGCTCTTTTTCCCGCGCTTTTTCCACCAGTCGCTATTTTTCTCATGCTCGCTATTTTTCCCGCGCTCGCTCTTTATCTCACGCTCTCTCTTATTTTCCTACGCTTGCTCTTTTACCCACTCTCGTTTTTTCCCGCACTCCCTTTTTCCTGGACTCGATATTTTTCCCACGCTCGCTCTTTTTCCCGCACTCCCTATTTTTCCCACGCTCGCTCTTTTTCCCACGCTTGCTCATTTTCCCGCGCTTTTTCCACCAGTCGCTATATTTCTCATGCTCGCTAGTTTTCCCGTGCTCGCTTTTTATCACACGCTCTCTCTTTTTTTCCTATGCTTGCTCTTTTTCCCACTCTCTCTTTTCCCCGCACTCACTTTTTCCCGCACTCGTTTTTTTTCCCACGCTCTCGCTTTTTCCCACGCTTGCTTTTTTTCCCTCACTCGCTCTTTTTCACGCACTCGCTTTTTCCCGGACTTGCATTTTTTCTCTCGCACTCTCTTTTTCCCGCGCTTGCTCTTTTTCCCGCGTTCGCTCATTTTCCCGCGCTTTTTCCACCACTCGCTATTTTTCTCATGCTCGCTATTTTTGCCACTCTCGCTCTTTATCACAGGCTCTCTCTTTTTTTCTTATGCTTCCAGTTTTTCCCGCTCTCTCTTTTTCCCACACCTGCTTTTTCCCGCACTCGTTATTTTTCCCACGCTCGCGCTTTTTCCCACGCTCTCTTTTTCCCGCGCTTGCTTTATTTCCCACGCTCGCTCTTTTTCCCGCGCTTTTTCCACCAGTCGCTATTTTTCTCATGCTCGCTATTTTTCCCGCGCTCGCTCTTTATCTCACGCTCTCTCTTATTTTCCTACGCTTGCTCTTTTACCCACTCTCGTTTTTTCCCGCACTCCCTTTTTCCTGGACTCGATATTTTTCCCACGCTCGCTCTTTTTCCCGCGCTCCCTATTTTTCCCACGCTCGCTCTTTTTCCCACGCTTGCTCATTTTCCCGCGCTTTTTCCACCAGTCGCTATATTTCTCATGCTCGCTAGTTTTCCCGTGCTCGCTTTTTATCACACGCTCTCTCTTTTTTTCCTATGCTTGCTCTTTTTCCCACTCTCTCTTTTCCCCGCACTCACTTTTTCCCGCACTCGATTTTTTTCCCACGCTCTCGCTTTTTCCCACGCTTGCTTTTTTTCCCGCACTCGCTCTTTTTCACGCACTCGCTTTTTCCCGGACTTGCATTTTTTCTCTCGCACTCTCTTTTTCCCGCGCTTGCTCTTTTTCCCGCGTTCGCTCATTTTCCCGCGCTTTTTCCACCACTCGCTATTTTTCTCATGCTCGCTATTTTTGCCACTCTCGCTCTTTATCACAGGCTCTCTCTTTTTTTCTTATGCTTCCTGTTTTTCCCGCTCTCTCTTTTTCCCACACCCGCTTTTTCCGGCACTCGTTATTTTTCCCACGCTCGCGCTTTTTCCCACGCTCTCTTTTTCCTGCGCTTGCTTTATTTCCCACGCTCGCTCTTTTTACCGCGCTTTTTCCACCAGTCGCTATTTTTCTCATGCTCGCTATTTTTCCCGCGCTCGCTCTTTATCTCACGCTCTCTCTTATTTTCCTACGCTTGCTCTTTTACCCACTCTCGTTTTTTCCCGCACTCCCTTTTTCCTGGACTCGATATTTTTCCCACGCTCGCTCTTTTTCCCGCGCTCCCTATTTTTCCCACGCTCGCTCTTTTTCCCACGCTTGCTCATTTTCCCGCGCTTTTTCCACCAGTCGCTATATTTCTCATGCTCGCTAGTTTTCCCGTGCTCGCTTTTTATCACACGCTCTCTCTTTTTTTCCTATGCTTGCTCTTTTTCCCACTCTCTCTTTTCCCCGCACTCACTTTTTCCCGCACTCGTTATTTTTCCCATGCTCTCGCTTTTTCCCACGCTTGCTTTTTTTCCCGCACTCGCTCTTTTTCACGCACTCGCTTTTTCCCGGACTTGCATTTTTTCTCTCGCACTCTCTTTTTCCCGCGCTTGCTCTTTTTCCCGCGTTCGCTCATTTTCCCGCGCTTTTTCCACCACTCACTATTTTTCTCATGCTCGCTATTTTTGCCACTCTCGCTCTTTATCACAGGCTCTCTCTTTTTTTCTTATGCTTCCTGTTTTTCCCGCTCTCTCTTTTTCCCACACCCGCTTTTTCCCGCACTCATTATTTTTCCCACGCTCGCGCTTTTTCCCACGCTCTCTTTTTCCCGCGCTTGCTTTTTTTCCCACGCTCGCTCTTTTTCCCGCGCTTTTTCCACCAGTCGCTATTTTTCTCATGCTCGCTATTTTTCCCGCGCTCGCTCTTTATCTCACGCTCTCTCTTATTTTCCTACGCTTGCTCTTTTACCCACTCTCGTTTTTTCCCGCACTCCCTTTTTCCTGGACTCGATATTTTTCCCACGCTCGCTCTTTTTCCCGCACTCCCTATTTTTCCCACGCTCGCTCTTTTTCCCACGCTTGCTCATTTTCCCGCGCTTTTTCCACCAGTCGCTATATTTCTCATGCTCGCTAGTTTTCCCATGCTCGCTTTTTATCACACGCTCTCTCTTTTTTTCCTATGCTTGCTCTTTTTCCCACTCTCTCTTTTCCCCGCACTCACTTTTTCCCGCACTCGTTTTTTTTCCCACGCTCTCGCTTTTTCCCACGCTTGCTTTTTTTCCCTCACTCGCTCTTTTTCACGCACTCGCTTTTTCCCGGACTTGCATTTTCTCTCTCGCACTCTCTTTTTCCCGCGCTTGCTCTTTTTCCCGCGTTCGCTCATTTTCCCGCGCTTTTTCCACCACTCGCTATTTTTCTCATGCTCGCTATTTTTGCCACTCTCGCTCTTTATCACAGGCTCTCTCTTTTTTTCTTATGCTTCCAGTTTTTCCCGCTCTCTCTTTTTCCCACACCTGCTTTTTCCCGCACTCGTTATTTTTCCCACGCTCGCGCTTTTTCCCACGCTCTCTTTTTCCCGCGCTTGCTTTATTTCCCACGCTCGCTCTTTTTCCTGCGCTTTTTCCACCAGTCGCTATTTTTCTCATACTCGCTATTTTTCCCGTGCTCGTTCTTTATCACACGCTCTCTCTTATTTTCCTACGCTTGCTCTTTTACCCACTCTTGTTTTTTCCCGCACTCCCTGTTTCCTGGACTCGATATTTTTCCTACGCTCGCTCTTTTTACCGCGCTTGCTCTTTATCACACGCTCTCTCTTTTTTTTTCCTACGCTTTCTGTTTTATCCACTCGCTCTTTTTCCCACGCTCTTTTTTTCCTGGACTCGATATTTTTCCCACGCTCGCTCTTTTTCCCGCGCTCCCTATTTTTCCCACGCTCGCTCTTTTTCCCACGCTTGCTCATTTTCCCGCGCTTTTTCCACCAGTCGCTATATTTCTCATGCTCGCTAGTTTTCCCGTGCTCGCATTTTAACACACGCTCTCTCTTTTTTTCCTATGCTTGCTCTTTTTCCCACTCTCTCTTTTCCCCGCACTCACTTTTTCCCGCACTCGATTTTTTTCCCACGCTCTCGCTTTTTCCCACGCTTGCTTTTTTTCCCGCACTCGCTCTTTTTCACGCACTCGCTTTTTCCCGGACTTGCATTTTTTCTCTCGCACTCTCTTTTTCCCGCGCTTGCTCTTTTTCCCGCGTTCGCTCATTTTCCCGCGCTTTTTCCACCACTCACTATTTTTCTCATGCTCGCTATTTTTGCCACTCTCGCTCTTTATCACAGGCTCTCTCTTTTTTTCTTATGCTTCCTGTTTTTCCCGCTCTCTCTTTTTCCCACACCCGCTTTTTCCCGCACTCATTATTTTTCCCACGCTCGCGCTTTTTCCCACGCTCTCTTTTTCCCGCGCTTGCTTTATTTCCCACGCTCGCTCTTTTTCCCGCGCTTTTTCCACCAGTCGCTATTTTTCTCATGCTCGCTATTTTTCCCGCGCTCGCTCTTTATCTCACGCTCTCTCTTATTTTCCTACGCTTGCTCTTTTACCCACTCTCGTTTTTTCCCGCACTCCCTTTTTCCTGGACTCGATATTTTTCCCACGCTCGCTCTTTTTCCCGCGCTCCCTATTTTTCCCACGCTCGCTCTTTTTCCCACGCTTGCTCATTTTCCCGCGCTTTTTCCACCAGTCGCTATATTTCTCATGCTCGCTAGTTTTCCCGTGCTCGCTTTTTATCACACGCTCTCTCTTTTTTTCCTATGCTTGCTCTTTTTCCCACTCTCTCTTTTCCCCGCACTCACTTTTTCCCGCACTCGTTATTTTTCCCATGCTCTCGCTTTTTCCCACGCTTGCTTTTTTTCCCGCACTCGCTCTTTTTCACGCACTCGCTTTTTCCCGGACTTGCATTTTTTCTCTCGCACTCTCTTTTTCCCGCGCTTGCTCTTTTTCCCGCGTTCGCTCATTTTCCCGCGCTTTTTCCACCACTCACTATTTTTCTCATGCTCGCTATTTTTGCCACTCTCGCTCTTTATCACAGGCTCTCTCTTTTTTTCTTATGCTTCCTGTTTTTCCCGCTCTCTCTTTTTCCCACACCCGCTTTTTCCCGCACTCATTATTTTTCCCACGCTCGCGCTTTTTCCCACGCTCTCTTTTTCCCGCGCTTGCTTTTTTTCCCACGCTCGCTCTTTTTCCCGCGCTTTTTCCACCAGTCGCTATTTTTCTCATGCTCGCTATTTTTCCCGCGCTCGCTCTTTATCTCACGCTCTCTCTTATTTTCCTACGCTTGCTCTTTTACCCACTCTCGTTTTTTCCCGCACTCCCTTTTTCCTGGACTCGATATTTTTCCCACGCTCGCTCTTTTTCCCGCACTCCCTATTTTTCCCACGCTCGCTCTTTTTCCCACGCTTGCTCATTTTCCCGCGCTTTTTCCACCAGTCGCTATATTTCTCATGCTCGCTAGTTTTCCCGTGCTCGCTTTTTATCACACGCTCTCTCTTTTTTTCCTATGCTTGCTCTTTTTCCCACTCTCTCTTTTCCCCGCACTCACTTTTTCCCGCACTCGTTTTTTTTCCCACGCTCTCGCTTTTTCCCACGCTTGCTTTTTTTCCCTCACTCGCTCTTTTTCACGCACTCGCTTTTTCCCGGACTTGCATTTTCTCTCTCGCACTCTCTTTTTCCCGCGCTTGCTCTTTTTCCCGCGTTCGCTCATTTTCCCGCGCTTTTTCCACCACTCGCTATTTTTCTCATGCTCGCTATTTTTGCCACTCTCGCTCTTTATCACAGGCTCTCTCTTTTTTTCTTATGCTTCCAGTTTTTCCCGCTCTCTCTTTTTCCCACACCTGCTTTTTCCCGCACTCGTTATTTTTCCCACGCTCGCGCTTTTTCCCACGCTCTCTTTTTCCCGCGCTTGCTTTATTTCCCACGCTCGCTCTTTTTCCTGCGCTTTTTCCACCAGTCGCTATTTTTCTCATACTCGCTATTTTTCCCGTGCTCGTTCTTTATCACACGCTCTCTCTTATTTTCCTACGCTTGCTCTTTTACCCACTCTTGTTTTTTCCCGCACTCCCTGTTTCCTGGACTCGATATTTTTCCTACGCTCGCTCTTTTTACCGCGCTTGCTCTTTATCTCACGCTCTCTCTTTTTTTTTCCTACGCTTTCTGTTTTATCCACTCGCTCTTTTTCCCACGCTCTTTTTTTCCTGGACTCGATATTTTTCCCACGCTCGCTCTTTTTCCCGCGCTCCCTATTTTTCCCACGCTCGCTCTTTTTCCCACGCTTGCTCATTTTCCCGCGCTTTTTCCACCAGTCGCTATATTTCTCATGCTCGCTAGTTTTCCCGTGCTCGCATTTTAACACACGCTCTCTCTTTTTTTCCTATGCTTGCTCTTTTTCCCACTCTCTCTTTTCCCCGCACTCACTTTTTCCCGCACTCGATTTTTTTCCCACGCTCTCGCTTTTTCCCACGCTTGCTTTTTTTCCCGCACTCGCTCTTTTTCACGCACTCGCTTTTTCCCGGACTTGCATTTTTTCTCTCGCACTCTCTTTTTCCCGCGCTTGCTCTTTTTCCCGCGTTCGCTCATTTTCCCGCGCTTTTTCCACCACTCGCTATTTTTCTCATGCTCGCTATTTTTGCCACTCTCGCTCTTTATCACAGGCTCTCTCTTTTTTTCTTATGCTTCCTGTTTTTCCCGCTCTCTCTTTTTCCCACACCCGCTTTTTCCGGCACTCGTTATTTTTCCCACGCTCGCGCTTTTTCCCACGCTCTCTTTTTCCCGCGCTTGCTTTATTTCCCACGCTCGCTCTTTTTCCCGCGCTTTTTCCACCAGTCGCTATTTTTCTCATGCTCGCTATTTTTCCCGCGCTCGCTCTTTATCTCACGCTCTCTCTTATTTTCCTACGCTTGCTCTTTTACCCACTCTCGTTTTTTCCCGCACTCCCTTTTTCCTGGACTCGATATTTTTCCCACGCTCGCTCTTTTTCCCGCGCTCCCTATTTTTCCCACGCTCGCTCTTTTTCCCACGCTTGCTCATTTTCCCGCGCTTTTTCCACCAGTCGCTATATTTCTCATGCTCGCTAGTTTTCCCGTGCTCGCTTTTTATCACACGCTCTCTCTTTTTTTCCTATGCTTGCTCTTTTTCCCACTCTCTCTTTTCCCCGCACTCACTTTTTCCCGCACTCGTTATTTTTCCCATGCTCTCGCTTTTTCCCACGCTTGCTTTTTTTCCCGCACTCGCTCTTTTTCACGCACTCGCTTTTTCCCGGACTTGCATTTTTTCTCTCGCACTCTCTTTTTCCCGCGCTTGCTCTTTTTCCCGCGTTCGCTCATTTTCCCGCGCTTTTTCCACCACTCACTATTTTTCTCATGCTCGCTATTTTTGCCACTCTCGCTCTTTATCACAGGCTCTCTCTTTTTTTCTTATGCTTCCTGTTTTTCCCTCTCTCTCTTTTTCCCACACCCGCTTTTTCCCGCACTCGTTATTTTTCCCACGCTCGCGCTTTTTCCCACGCTCTCTTTTTCCCGCGCTTGCTTTTTTTCCCACGCTCGCTCTTTTTCCCGCGCTTTTTCCACCAGTCGCTATTTTTCTCATGCTCGCTAGTTTTCCCGTGCTCGCTTTTTATCACACGCTCTCTCTTTTTTTCCTATGCTTGCTCTTTTTCCCACTCTCTCTTTTCCCCGCACTCACTTTTTCCCGCACTCGTTATTTTTCCCACGCTCTCGCTTTTTCCCACGCTTGCTTTTTTTCCCGCACTCGCTCTTTTTCACGCACTCGCTTTTTCCCGGACTTGCATTTTTTCTCTCGCACTCTCTTTTTCCCGCGCTTGCTCTTTTTCCCGCGTTCGCTCATTTTCCCGCGCTTTTTCCACCACTCACTATTTTTCTCATGCTCGCTATTTTTGCCACTCTCGCTCTTTATCACAGGCTCTCTCTTTTTTTCTTATGCTTCCTGTTTTTCCCGCTCTCTCTTTTCCCCACACCCGCTTTTTCCCGCACTCGTTATTTTTCCCACGCTCGCGCTTTTTCCCACGCTCTCTTTTTCCCGCGCTTGCTTTTTTTCCCACGCTCGCTCTTTTTCCCGCGCTTTTTCCACCAGTCGCTATATTTCTCATGCTCGCTATTTTTCCCGCGCTTGCTCTTTATCACACACTCTCTTTTTTTTTCCTACGCTTTCTGTTCTATCCACTCGCTCTTTTTCCCACGCTCCCTTTTTCCTGGACTCGATATTTTTCCCACGCTCGCTCTTTTTCCCGCGCTCCCTATTTTTCCCACGCTCGCTCTTTTTCCCACGCTTGCTCATTTTCCCGCGCTTTTTCCACCAGTCGCTATATTTCTCATGCTCGCTAGTTTTCCCGTGCTCGCTTTTTATCACACGCTCTCTCTTTTTTTCCTATGCTTGCTCTTTTTCCCACTCTCTCTTTTCCCCGCACTCACTTTTTCCCGCACTCGTTATTTTTCCCATGCTCTCGCTTTTTCCCACGCTTGCTTTTTTTCCCGCACTCGCTCTTTTTCACGCACTCGCTTTTTCCCGGACTTGCATTTTTTCTCTCGCACTCTCTTTTTCCCGCGCTTGCTCTTTTTCCCGCGTTCGCTCATTTTCCCGCGCTTTTTCCACCACTCACTATTTTTCTCATGCTCGCTATTTTTGCCACTCTCGCTCTTTATCACAGGCTCTCTCTTTTTTTCTTATGCTTCCTGTTTTTCCCGCTCTCTCTTTTTCCCACACCCGCTTTTTCCCGCACTCATTATTTTTCCCACGCTCGCGCTTTTTCCCACGCTCTCTTTTTCCCGCGCTTGCTTTTTTTCCCACGCTCGCTCTTTTTCCCGCGCTTTTTCCACCAGTCGCTATTTTTCTCATGCTCGCTATTTTTCCCGCGCTCGCTCTTTATCTCACGCTCTCTCTTATTTTCCTACGCTTGCTCTTTTACCCACTCTCGTTTTTTCCCGCACTCCCTTTTTCCTGGACTCGATATTTTTCCCACGCTCGCTCTTTTTCCCGCACTCCCTATTTTTCCCACGCTCGCTCTTTTTCCCACGCTTGCTCATTTTCCCGCGCTTTTTCCACCAGTCGCTATATTTCTCATGCTCGCTAGTTTTCCCGTGCTCGCTTTTTATCACACGCTCTCTCTTTTTTTCCTATGCTTGCTCTTTTTCCCACTCTCTCTTTTCCCCGCACTCACTTTTTCCCGCACTCGTTTTTTTTCCCACGCTCTCGCTTTTTCCCACGCTTGCTTTTTTTCCCTCACTCGCTCTTTTTCACGCACTCGCTTTTTCCCGGACTTGCATTTTCTCTCTCGCACTCTCTTTTTCCCGCGCTTGCTCTTTTTCCCGCGTTCGCTCATTTTCCCGCGCTTTTTCCACCACTCGCTATTTTTCTCATGCTCGCTATTTTTGCCACTCTCGCTCTTTATCACAGGCTCTCTCTTTTTTTCTTATGCTTCCTGTTTTTCCCGCTCTCTCTTTTTCCCACACCTGCTTTTTCCCGCACTCGTTATTTTTCCCACGCTCGCGCTTTTTCCCACGCTCTCTTTTTCCCGCGCTTGCTTTATTTCCCACGCTCGCTCTTTTTCCTGCGCTTTTTCCACCAGTCGCTATTTTTCTCATACTCGCTATTTTTCCCGTGCTCGTTCTTTATCACACGCTCTCTCTTATTTTCCTACGCTTGCTCTTTTACCCACTCTTGTTTTTTCCCGCACTCCCTGTTTCCTGGACTCGATATTTTTCCTACGCTCGCTCTTTTTACCGCGCTTGCTCTTTATCACACGCTCTCTCTTTTTTTTTCCTACGCTTTCTGTTTTATCCACTCGCTCTTTTTCCCACGCTCTTTTTTTCCTGGACTCGATATTTTTCCCACGCTCGCTCTTTTTCCCGCGCTCCCTATTTTTCCCACGCTCGCTCTTTTTCCCACGCTTGCTCATTTTCCCGCGCTTTTTCCACCAGTCGCTATATTTCTCATGCTCGCTAGTTTTCCCGTGCTCGCATTTTAACACACGCTCTCTCTTTTTTTCCTATGCTTGCTCTTTTTCCCACTCTCTCTTTTCCCCGCACTCACTTTTTCCCGCACTCGATTTTTTTCCCACGCTCTCGCTTTTTCCCACGCTTGCTTTTTTTCCCGCACTCGCTCTTTTTCACGCACTCGCTTTTTCCCGGACTTGCATTTTTTCTCTCGCACTCTCTTTTTCCCGCGCTTGCTCTTTTTCCCGCGTTCGCTCATTTTCCCGCGCTTTTTCCACCACTCGCTATTTTTCTCATGCTGGCTATTTTTGCCACTCTCGCTCTTTATCACAGGCTCTCTCTTTTTTTCTTATGCTTCCTGTTTTTCCCGCTCTCTCTTTTTCCCACACCCGCTTTTTCCGGCACTCGTTATTTTTCCCACGCTCGCGCTTTTTCCCACGCTCTCTTTTTCCCGCGCTTGCTTTATTTCCCACGCTCGCTCTTTTTCCCGCGCTTTTTCCACCAGTCGCTATTTTTCTCATGCTCGCTATTTTTCCCGCGCTCGCTCTTTATCTCACGCTCTCTCTTATTTTCCTACGCTTGCTCTTTTACCCACTCTCGTTTTTTCCCGCACTCCCTTTTTCCTGGACTCGATATTTTTCCCACGCTCGCTCTTTTTCCCGCGCTCCCTATTTTTCCCACGCTCGCTCTTTTTCCCACGCTTGCTCATTTTCCCGCGCTTTTTCCACCAGTCGCTATATTTCTCATGCTCGCTAGTTTTCCCGTGCTCGCTTTTTATCACACGCTCTCTCTTTTTTTCCTATGCTTGCTCTTTTTCCCACTCTCTCTTTTCCCCGCACTCACTTTTTCCCGCACTCGTTATTTTTCCCATGCTCTCGCTTTTTCCCACGCTTGCTTTTTTTCCCGCACTCGCTCTTTTTCACGCACTCGCTTTTTCCCGGACTTGCATTTTTTCTCTCGCACTCTCTTTTTCCCGCGCTTGCTCTTTTTCCCGCGTTCGCTCATTTTCCCGCGCTTTTTCCACCACTCACTATTTTTCTCATGCTCGCTATTTTTGCCACTCTCGCTCTTTATCACAGGCTCTCTCTTTTTTTCTTATGCTTCCTGTTTTTCCCTCTCTCTCTTTTTCCCACACCCGCTTTTTCCCGCACTCGTTATTTTTCCCACGCTCGCGCTTTTTCCCACGCTCTCTTTTTCCCGCGCTTGCTTTTTTTCCCACGCTCGCTCTTTTTCCCGCGCTTTTTCCACCAGTCGCTATTTTTCTCATGCTCGCTATTTTTCCCGCGCTCGCTCTTTATCTCACGCTCTCTCTTATTTTCCTACGCTTGCTCTTTTACCCACTCTCGTTTTTTCCCGCACTCCCTTTTTCCTGGACTCGATATTTTTCCCACGCTCGCTCTTTTTCCCGCGCTCCCTATTTTTCCCACGCTCGCTCTTTTTCCCACGCTTGCTCATTTTCCCGCGCTTTTTCCACCAGTCGCTATATTTCTCATGCTCGCTAGTTTTCCCGTGCTCGCTTTTTATCACACGCTCTCTCTTTTTTTCCTATGCTTGCTCTTTTTCCCACTCTCTCTTTTCCCCGCACTCACTTTTTCCCGCACTCGTTATTTTTCCCATGCTCTCGCTTTTTCCCACGCTTGCTTTTTTTCCCGCACTCGCTCTTTTTCACGCACTCGCTTTTTCCCGGACTTGCATTTTTTCTCTCGCACTCTCTTTTTCCCGCGCTTGCTCTTTTTCCCGCGTTCGCTCATTTTCCCGCGCTTTTTCCACCACTCACTATTTTTCTCATGCTCGCTATTTTTGCCACTCTCGCTCTTTATCACAGGCTCTCTCTTTTTTTCTTATGCTTCCTGTTTTTCCCGCTCTCTCTTTTTCCCACACCCGCTTTTTCCCGCACTCATTATTTTTCCCACGCTCGCGCTTTTTCCCACGCTTTTTCCCGCGCTTGCTTTATTTCCCACGCTCGCTCTTTTTCCCGCGCTTTTTCCACCAGTCGCTATTTTTCTCATGCTCGCTATTTTTCCCGCGCTCGCTCTTTATCTCACGCTCTCTCTTATTTTCCTACGCTTGCTCTTTTACCCACTCTCGTTTTTTCCCGCACTCCCTTTTTCCTGGACTCGATATTTTTCCCACGCTCGCTCTTTTTCCCGCGCTCCCTATTTTTCCCACGCTCGCTCTTTTTCCCACGCTTGCTCATTTTCCCGCGCTTTTTCCACCAGTCGCTATATTTCTCATGCTCGCTAGTTTTCCCGTGCTCGCTTTTTATCACACGCTCTCTCTTTTTTTCCTATGCTTGCTCTTTTTCCCACTCTCTCTTTTCCCCGCACTCACTTTTTCCCGCACTCGTTATTTTTCCCACGCTCTCGCTTTTTCCCACGCTTGCTTTTTTTCCCGCACTCGCTCTTTTTCACGCACTCGCTTTTTCCCGGACTTGCATTTTTTCTCTCGCACTCTCTTTTTCCCGCGCTTGCTCTTTTTCCCGCGTTCGCTCATTTTCCCGCGCTTTTTCCACCACTCACTATTTTTCTCATGCTCGCTATTTTTGCCACTCTCGCTCTTTATCACAGGCTCTCTCTTTTTTTCTTATGCTTCCTGTTTTTCCCGCTCTCTCTTTTTCCCACACCCGCTTTTTCCCGCACTCGTTATTTTTCCCACGCTCGCGCTTTTTCCCACGCTCTCTTTTTCCCGCGCTTGCTTTATTTCCCACGCTCGCTCTTTTTCCCGCGCTTTTTCCACCAGTCGCTATTTTTCTCATGCTCGCTATTTTTCCCGCGCTCGCTCTTTATCTCACGCTCTCTCTTATTTTCCTACGCTTGCTCTTTTACCCACTCTCGTTTTTTCCCGCACTCCCTTTTTCCTGGACTCGATATTTTTCCCACGCTCGCTCTTTTTCCCGCGCTCCCTATTTTTCCCACGCTCGCTCTTTTTCCCACGCTTGCTCTTTTTCCCGCGCTTTTTCCACCAGTCGCTATATTTCTCATGCTCGCTAGTTTTCCCGTGCTCGCTTTTTATCACACGCTCTCTCTTTTTTTCCTATGCTTGCTCTTTTTCCCACTCTCTCTTTTCCCCGCACTCACTTTTTCCCGCACTCGTTATTTTTCCCATGCTCTCGCTTTTTCCCACGCTTGCTTTTTTTCCCGCACTCGCTCTTTTTCACGCACTCGCTTTTTCCCGGACTTGCATTTTCTCTCTCGCACTCTCTTTTTCCCGCGCTTGCTCTTTTTCCCGCGTTCGCTCATTTTCCCGCGCTTTTTCCACCACTCACTATTTTTCTCATGCTCGCTATTTTTGCCACTCTCGCTCTTTATCACAGGCTCTCTCTTTTTTTCTTATGCTTCCTGTTTTTCCCGCTCTCTCTTTTTCCCACACCCGCTTTTTCCCGCACTCGTTATTTTTCCCACGCTCGTGCTTTTTCCCACGCTCTCTTTTTCCCGCGCTTGCTTTTTTTCCCACGCTCGCTCTTTTTCCCGCGCTTTTTCCACCAGTCGCTATATTTCTCATGCTCGCTATTTTTCCCGCGCTCGCTCTTTATCTCACGCTCTCTCTTATTTTCCTACGCTTGCTCTTTTACCCACTCTCGTTTTTTCCCGCACTCCCTTTTTCCTGGACTCGATATTTTTCCCACGCTCGCTCTTTTTCCCACGCTTGCTCATTTTCCCGCGCTTTTTCCACCAGTCGCTATATTTCTCATGCTCGCTAGTTTTCCCGTGCTCGCTTTTTATCACACGCTCTCTCTTTTTTTCCTATGCTTGCTCTTTTTCCCACTCTCTCTTTTCCCCGCACTCACTTTTTCCCGCACTCGTTATTTTTCCCACGCTCTCGCTTTTTCCCACGCTTGCTTTTTTTCCCGCACTCGCTCTTTTTCACGCACTCGCTTTTTCCCGGACTTGCATTTTTTCTCTCGCACTCTCTTTTTCCCGCGCTTGCTCTTTTTCCCGCGTTCGCTCATTTTCCCGCGCTTTTTCCACCACTCACTATTTTTCTCATGCTCGCTATTTTTGCCACTCTCGCTCTTTATCACAGGCTCTCTCTTTTTTTCTTATGCTTCCTGTTTTTCCCGCTCTCTCTTTTTCCCACACCCGCTTTTTCCCGCACTCGTTATTTTTCCTACGCTCGCGCTTTTTCCCACGCTCTCTTTTTCCCGCGCTTGCTTTTTTTCCCACGCTCGCTCTTTTTCCCGCGCTTTTTCCACCAGTCGCTATTTTTCTCATGCTCGCTATTTTTCCCGCGCTCGCTCTTTATCTCACGCTCTCTCTTATTTTCCTACGCTTGCTCTTTTACCCACTCTCGTTTTTTCCCGCACTCCCTTTTTCCTGGACTCGATATTTTTCCCACGCTCGCTCTTTTTCCCGCGCTCCCTATTTTTCCCACGCTCGCTCTTTTTCCCACGCTTGCTCATTTTCCCGCGCTTTTTCCACCAGTCGCTATATTTCTCATGCTCGCTAGTTTTCCCGTGCTCGCTTTTTATCACACGCTCTCTCTTTTTTTCCTATGCTTGCTCTTTTTCCCACTCTCTCTTTTCCCCGCACTCACTTTTTCCCGCACTCGTTATTTTTCCCACGCTCTCGCTTTTTCCCACGCTTGCTTTTTTTCCCGCACTCGCTCTTTTTCACGCACTCGCTTTTTCCCGGACTTGCATTTTTTCTCTCGCACTCTCTTTTTCCCGCGCTTGCTCTTTTTCCCGCGTTCGCTCATTTTCCCGCGCTTTTTCCACCACTCACTATTTTTCTCATGCTCGCTATTTTTGCCACTCTCGCTCTTTATCACAGGCTCTCTCTTTTTTTCTTATGCTTCCTGTTTTTCCCGCTCTCTCTTTTCCCCACACCCGCTTTTTCCCGCACTCGTTATTTTTCCCACGCTCGCGCTTTTTCCCACGCTCTCTTTTTCCCGCGCTTGCTTTTTTTCCCACGCTCGCTCTTTTTCCCGCGCTTTTTCCACCAGTCGCTATATTTCTCATGCTCGCTATTTTTCCCGCGCTTGCTCTTTATCACACACTCTCTTTTTTTTTCCTACGCTTTCTGTTCTATCCACTCGCTCTTTTTCCCACGCTCCCTTTTTCCTGGACTCGATATTTTTCCCACGCTCGCTCTTTTTCCCGCGCTCCCTATTTTTCCCACGCTCGCTCTTTTTCCCACGCTTGCTCATTTTCCCGCGCTTTTTCCACCAGTCGCTATATTTCTCATGCTCGCTAGTTTTCCCGTGCTCGCTTTTTATCACACGCTCTCTCTTTTTTTCCTATGCTTGCTCTTTTTCCCACTCTCTCTTTTCCCCGCACTCACTTTTTCCCGCACTCGTTATTTTTCCCACGCTCTCGCTTTTTCCCACGCTTGCTTTTTTTCCCGCACTCGCTCTTTTTCACGCACTCGCTTTTTCCCGGACTTGCATTTTTTCTCTCGCACTCTCTTTTTCCCGCGCTTGCTCTTTTTCCCGCGTTCGCTCATTTTCCCGCGCTTTTTCCACCACTCACTATTTTTCTCATGCTCGCTATTTTTGCCACTCTCGCTCTTTATCACAGGCTCTCTCTTTTTTTCTTATGCTTCCTGTTTTTCCCGCTCTCTCTTTTCCCCACACCCGCTTTTTCCCGCACTCGTTATTTTTCCCACGCTCGCGCTTTTTCCCACGCTCTCTTTTTCCCGCGCTTGCTTTTTTTCCCACGCTCGCTCTTTTTCCCGCGCTTTTTCCACCAGTCGCTATATTTCTCATGCTCGCTATTTTTCCCGCGCTTGCTCTTTATCACACACTCTCTTTTTTTTTCCTACGCTTTCTGTTCTATCCACTCGCTCTTTTTCCCGCGCTCCCTTTTTCCTGGACTCGATATTTTTCCCACGCTCGCTCTTTTTCCCGCGCTCCCTATTTTTCCCACGCTCGCTCTTTTTCCCACGCTTGCTCATTTTCCCGCGCTTTTTCCACCAGTCGCTATATTTCTCATGCTCGCTAGTTTTCCCGTGCTCGCTTTTTATCACACGCTCTCTCTTTTTTTCCTATGCTTGCTCTTTTTCCCACTCTCTCTTTTCCCCGCACTCACTTTTTCCCGCACTCGTTATTTTTCCCATGCTCTCGCTTTTTCCCACGCTTGCTTTTTTTCCCGCACTCGCTCTTTTTCACGCACTCGCTTTTTCCCGGACTTGCATTTTTTCTCTCGCACTCTCTTTTTCCCGCGCTTGCTCTTTTTCCCGCGTTCGCTCATTTTCCCGCGCTTTTTCCACCACTCACTATTTTTCTCATGCTCGCTATTTTTGCCACTCTCGCTCTTTATCACAGGCTCTCTCTTTTTTTCTTATGCTTCCTGTTTTTCCCGCTCTCTCTTTTCCCCACACCCGCTTTTTCCCGCACTCGTTATTTTTCCCACGCTCGCGCTTTTTCCCACGCTCTCTTTTTCCCGCGCTTGCTTTTTTTCCCACGCTCGCTCTTTTTCCCGCGCTTTTTCCACCAGTCGCTATATTTCTCATGCTCGCTATTTTTCCCGCGCTTGCTCTTTATCACACACTCTCTTTTTTTTTCCTACGCTTTCTGTTCTATCCACTCGCTCTTTTTCCCGCGCTCCCTTTTTCCTGGACTCGATATTTTTCCCACGCTCGCTCTTTTTCCCGCGCTCCCTATTTTTCCCACGCTCGCTCTTTTTCCCACGCTTGCTCATTTTCCCGCGCTTTTTCCACCAGTCGCTATATTTCTCATGCTCGCTAGTTTTCCCGTGCTCGCTTTTTATCACACGCTCTCTCTTTTTTTCCTATGCTTGCTCTTTTTCCCACTCTCTCTTTTCCCCGCACTCACTTTTTCCCGCACTCGTTATTTTTCCCATGCTCTCGCTTTTTCCCACGCTTGCTTTTTTTCCCGCACTCGCTCTTTTTCACGCACTCGCTTTTTCCCAAACTTGCATTTTTTCTCTCGCACTCTCTTTTTCCCTCGCTTGCTCTTTTTCCCGCGTTCGCTCATTTTCCCGCGCTTTTTCCACCACTCGCTATTTTTCTCATGCTCGCTATTTTTGCCACTCTCGCTCTTTATCACAGGCTCTCTCTTTTTTTCTTATGCTTCCTGTTTTTCCCGCTCTCTCTTTTTCCCACACCCGCTTTTTCCCGCACTCGTTATTTTTCCCACGCTCGCGCTTTTTCCCACGCTCTCTTTTTCCCGCGCTTGCTTTATTTCCCACGCTCGCTCTTTTTCCCGCGCTTTTTCCACCAATCGCTATTTTTCTCATGCTCGCTATTTTTCCCGCGCTCGCTCTTTACCTCACGCTCTCTCTTATTTTCCTACGCTTGCTCTTTTACCCACTCTCGTTTTTTCCCGCACTCCCTTTTTCCTGGACTCGATATTTTTCCCACGCTCGCTCTTTTTCCCGCGCTCCCTATTTTTCCCACGCTCGCTCTTTTTCCCACACTTGCTCATTTTCCCGCGCTTTTTCCACCAGTCGCTATATTTCTCATGCTCGCTAGTTTTCCCGTGCTCGCTTTTTATCACACGCTCTCTCTTTTTTTCCTATGCTTGCTCTTTTTCCCACTCTCTCTTTTCCCCGCACTCACTTTTTCCCGCACTCGTTATTTTTCCCACGCTCTCGCTTTTTCCCACGCTTGCTTTTTTTCCCGCACTCGCTCTTTTTCACGCACTCGCTTTTTCCCGGACTTGCATTTTTTCTCTCGCACTCTCTTTTTCCCGCGCTTGCTCTTTTTCCCGCGTTCGCTCATTTTCCCGCGCTTTTTCCACCACTCACTATTTTTCTCATGCTCGCTATTTTTGCCACTCTCGCTCTTTATCACAGGCTCTCTCTTTTTTTCTTATGCTTCCTGTTTTTCCCGCTCTCTCTTTTTCCCACACCCACTTTTTCCCGCACTCGTTATTTTTCCCACGCTCGCGCTTTTTCCCACGCTCTCTTTTTCCCGCGCTTGCTTTTTTTCCCACGCTCGCTCTTTTTCCCGCGCTTTTTCCACCAGTCGCTATATTTCTCATGCTCGCTATTTTTCCCGCGCTTGCTCTTTATCACACACTCTCTTTTTTTTTTCCTACGCTTTCTGTTCTATCCACTCGCTCTTTTTCCCACGCTCCCTTTTTCCTGGACTCGATATTTTTCCCACGCTCGCTCTTTTTCCCGCGCTCCCTATTTTTCCCACGCTCGCTCTTTTTCCCACGCTCCCTTTTTCCTGGACTCGATATTTTTCCCACGCTCGCTCTTTTTCCCGCGCTCCCTATTTTTCCCACACTCGCTCTTTTTCCCGCGCTCGCACTTCTTCCCGCGCTGTTTCTTTTTCACTCACTCGCTCTTTCTCCCGCTCTCTCTCTATTTTCCCCTCTCTCTCTTTTTCCCGCACTCGCTTTTTCCCGCCCTCGGTATTTTTCCCACGATCGATCTTTTTCCCATGCTCTTTTTTCCCGCGCTCTTTCTTTTTCCCGCGCTCACTGTTTTTCCCACTCTCGCTCTTTTTCCCGCGCTTGCTCTTGTTGCTGCGCTCGCTCATTTTCCCACGCTTTTTCTAGCAGTCGCTATATTTCTCATGCTCGCTATTTTTCCCGGGCTGTCTCTTTATCCCACACACTCTCTTTTTTTCCTACGCTTGCTCTTTTTCCAGCTCTTTCTTTTTCCCGAACTCGCTTTTTCCCGCACTCGTTGTTTTTAACACGCTCGCGCTTTTTCCCACGCTCTCTTTTTCCCGCGCTTGCTTTTTTTCCCACGCTCGCTCTTTTTCCCGCGCTTTTTCCACCAGTCGCTATTTTTCTCATGCTCGCTATTTTTCCCGCGCTCGCTCTTTATCACACGCTCTCTCTTATTTTCCTACGCTTGCTCTTTTACCCACTCTCGTTTTTTCCCGCACTCCCTTTTTCCTGGACTCGATATTTTTCCCACGCTCGCTCTTTTTCCCGCGCTCCCTATTTTTCCCACGCTCGCTCTTTTTCCCACGCTCGCTCTTTTTCCTGCGCTTTTTCCACCAGTCGCTATTTTTCTCATACTCGCTATTTTTCCCGTGCTCGTTCTTTATCACACGCTCTCTCTTATTTTCCTACGCTTGCTCTTTTACCCACTCTCGTTTTTTCCCGCACTCCCTTTTTCCTGGACTCGATATTTTTCCCACGCTCGCTCTTTTTCCCGCGCTCCCTATTTTTCCCACGCTCGCTCTTTTTCCCACGCTCGCTCTTTTTCCTGCGCTTTTTCCACCAGTCGCTATTTTTCTCATACTCGCTATTTTTCCCGTGCTCGTTCTTTATCACACGCTCTCTCTTATTTTCCTACGCTTGCTCTTTTACCCACTCTCGTTTTTTCCCGCACTCCCTGTTTCCTGGACTCGATATTTTTCCTACGCTCGCTCTTTTTACCGCGCTTGCTCTTTATCACACGCTCTCTCTTTTTTTTTCCTACGCTTTCTGTTTTATCCACTCGCTCTTTTTCCCACGCTCTTTTTTTCCTGGACTCGATATTTTTCCCACGCTCACTCTTTTTCCCGCGCTCCCTATTTTTCCCACGCTCGCTCTTTTTCCCACGCTTGCTCATTTTCCCGCGCTTTTTCCACCAGTCGCTATATTTCTCATGCTCGCTAGTTTTCCCGTGCTCGCATTTTAACACACGCTCTCTCTTTTTTTCCTATGCTTGCTCTTTTTCCCACTCTCTCTTTTCCCCGCACTCACTTTTTCCCGCACTCGATTTTTTTCCCACGCTCTCGCTTTTTCCCACGCTTGCTTTTTTTCCCGCACTCGCTCTTTTTCACGCACTCGCTTTTTCCCGGACTTGCATTTTTTCTCTCGCACTATCTTTTTCCCGCGCTTGCTCTTTTTCCCGCGCTCGCTCATTTTCCCGCGCTTTTTCCACCACTCGCTATTTTTCTCATGCTCGCTATTTTTGCCACTCTCGCTCTTTATCACAGGCTCTCTCTTTTTTTCTTATGCTTCCTGTTTTTCCCGCTCTCTCTTTTTCCCACACCCGCTTTTTCCCGCACTCGTTATTTTTCCCACGCTCGCGCTTTTTCCCACGCTCTCTTTTTCCCGCGCTTGCTTTTTTTCCCACGCTCGCTCTTTTTCCCGCGCTTTTTCCACCAGTCGCTATTTTTCTCATGCTCGCTATTTTTCCCGCGCTTGCTCTTTATCACACGCTCTCTTTTTTTTTCCTACGCTTTCTGTTTTATCCACTCGCTCTTTTTCCCACGCTCCCTTTTTCCTGGACTCGATATTTTTCCCACGCTCGCTCTTTTTCCCGCGCTCCCTATTTTTCCCACGCTCGCTCTTTTTCCCGCGCTCGCACTTCTTCCCGCGCTGTTTCTTTTTCACACACTCGCTCTTTCTCCCGCTCTCTCTCTATTTTCCCCTCTCTCTCTTTTTCCCGCACTCGCTTTTTCCCGCCCTCGGTATTTTTCCCACGATCGATCTTTTTCCCATGCTCTTTTTTCCCGCGCTCTTTCTTTTTCCAGCGCTCACTGTTTTTCCCACTCTCGCTCTTTTTCCCGCGCTTGGTCTTTTTGCTGCGCTCGCTCATTTTCCCACGCTTTTTCTAGCAGTCGCTATATTTCTCATGCTCGCTATTTTTCCCGGGCTGTCTCTTTATCCCACGCACTCTCTTTTTTTCCTACGCTTGCTCTTTTTCCTGCTCTTTCTTTTTCCCGAACTCGCTTTTTCCCGCACTCGTTGTTTTTAACACGCTCGCGCTTTTTCCCACGCTCTCTTTTTCCCGCGCTTGCTTTTTTTCCCACGCTCGCTCTTTTTCCCGCGCTTTTTCCACCAGTCGCTATTTTTCTCATGCTCGCTATTTTTCCCGCGCTCGCTCTTTATCTCACGCTCTCTCTTATTTTCCTACGCTTGCTCTTTTACCCACTCTCGTTTTTTCCCGCACTCCCTTTTTCCTGGACTCGATATTTTTCCCACGCTCGCTCTTTTTCCCGCGCTCCCTATTTTTCCCACGCTCGCTCTTTTTCCCACGCTTGCTCATTTTCCCGCGCTTTTTCCACCAGTCGCTATATTTCTCATGCTCGCTAGTTTTCCCGTGCTCGCTTTTTATCACACGCTCTCTCTTTTTTTCCTATGCTTGCTCTTTTTCCCACTCTCTCTTTTCCCCGCACTCACTTTTTCCCGCACTCGTTATTTTTCCCACGCTCTCGCTTTTTCCCACGCTTGCTTTTTTTCCCGCACTCGCTCTTTTTCACGCACTCGCTTTTTCCCGGACTTGCATTTTTTCTCTCGCACTCTCTTTTTCCCGCGCTTGCTCTTTTTCCCGCGTTCGCTCATTTTCCCGCGCTTTTTCCACCGCTCGCTATTTTTCTCATGCTCGCTATTTTTGCCACTCTCGCTCTTTATCACAGGCTCTCTCTTTTTTTCTTATGCTTCTGTTTTTCCCGCTCTCTCTTTTTCCCACACCCGATTTTTCCCGCACTCGTTATTTTTCCCACGCTCGCGCTTTTTCCCACGCTCTCTTTTTCCCGCGCTTGCTTTTTTTCCCACGCTCGCTCTTTTTCCCGCGCTTTTTCCACCAATCGCTATTTTTCTCATGCTCGCTATTTTTCCCGCGCTCGCTCTTTATCACACGCTCTCTCTTATTTTCCTACGCTTGCTCTTTTACCCACTCTCGTTTTTTCCCGCACTCCCTTTTTCCTGGACTCGATATTTTGCCCACGCTCACTCTTTTTCCCGCGCTTTTTCCACCAGTCGCTATATTTCTCATGCTCGCTATTTTTCCCGCGCTTGCTCTTTATCACACACTCTCTTTTTTTTTCCTACGCTTTCTGTTCTATCCACTCGCTCTTTTTCCCACGCTCCCTTTTTCCTGGACTCGATATTTTTCCCACGCTCGCTCTTTTTCCCGCGCTCCCTATTTTTCCCACGCTCGCTCTTTTTCCCACGCTCTTTTTTTCCTGGACTCGATATTTTTCCCACGCTCGCTCTTTTTCCCGCGCTCCCTATTTTTCCCACACTCGCTCTTTTTCCCGCGCTCGCACTTCTTCCCGCGCTGTTTCTTTTTCACTCACTCGCTCTTTCTCCCGCTCTCTCTCTATTTTCCCCTCTCTCTCTTTTTCCCGCACTCGCTTTTTCCCGCCCTCGGTATTTTTCCCACGATCGATCTTTTTCCCATGCTCTTTTTTCCCGCGTTCTTTCTTTTTCCAGCGCTCACTGTTTTTCCCACTCTCGCTCTTTTTCCCGCGCTTGCTCTTTTTGCTGCGCTCGCTCATTTTCCCACGCTTTTTCTAGCAGTCGCTATATTTCTCATGCTCGCTATTTTTCCCGGGCTGTCTCTTTATCCCACACACTCTCTTTTTTTCCTACGCTTGCTCTTTTTCCTGCTCTTTCTTTTTCCCGCACTCGGTTTTTCCCGCACTCATTGTTTTTCACATGCTCGCGCTTTTTCCCACGCTCTCTTTTTCCCGCGCTTGCTTTTTTTCCCACGCTCGCTCTTTTTCCCGCGCTTATTCCACCAGTCGCTATTTTTCTCATGCTCGCTATTTTTCCCGCGCTCGCTCTTTATCTCACGCTCTCTCTTATTTTCCTACGCTTGCTCTTTTACCCACTCTCGTTTTTTCCCGCACTCCCTTTTTCCTGGACTCGATATTTTTCCCACGCTCGCTCTTTTTCCCGCGCTCCCTATTTTTCCCACGCTCGCTCTTTTTCCCACGCTCGCTCATTTTCCCGCGCTTTTTCCACCAGTCGCTATATTTCTCATGCTCGCTAGTTTTCCCGTGCTCGCTTTTTATCACACGCTCTCTCTTTTTTTCCTATGCTTGCTCTTTTTCCCACTCTCTCTTTTCCCCGCACTCACTTTTTCCCGCACTCGTTATTTTTCCCACGCTCTCGCTTTTTCCCACGCTTGCTTTTTTTCACGCACTCGCTTTTTCCCGGACTTGCATTTTTTCTCTCGCACTCTCTTTTTCCCGCGCTTGCTCTTTTTCCCGCGTTCGCTCATTTTCCCGCGCTTTTTCCACCACTCACTATTTTTCTCATGCTCGCTATTTTTGCCACTCTCGCTCTTTATCACAGGCTCTCTCTTTTTTTCTTATGCTTCCTGTTTTTCCCGCTCTCTCTTTTTCCCACACCCGCTTTTTCCCGCACTCGTTATTTTTCCCACGCTCGCGCTTTTTCCCACGCTCTCTTTTTCCCGCGCTTGCTTTTTTTCCCACGCTCGCTCTTTTTCCCGCGCTTTTTCCACCAGTCGCTATATTTCTCATGCTCGCTATTTTTCCCGCGCTTGCTCTTTATCACACACTCTCTTTTTTTTTCCTACGCTTTCTGTTCTATCCACTCGCTCTTTTTCCCACGCTCCCTTTTTCCTGGACTCGATATTTTTCCCACGCTCGCTCTTTTTCCCGCGCTCCCTATTTTTCCCACGCTCGCTCTTTTTCCCACGCTCCCTTTTTCCTGGACTCGATATTTTTCCCACGCTCGCTCTTTTTCCCGCGCTCCCTATTTTTCCCACACTCGCTCTTTTTCCCGCGCTCGCACTTCTTCCCGCGCTGTTTCTTTTTCACTCACTCGCTCTTTCTCCCGCTCTCTCTCTATTTTCCCCTCTCTCTCTTTTTCCCGCACTCGCTTTTTCCCGCCCTCGGTATTTTTCCCACGATCGATCTTTTTCCCATGCTCTTTTTTCCCGCGTTCTTTCTTTTTCCAGCGCTCACTGTTTTTCCCACTCTCGCTCTTTTTCCCGCGCTTGCTCTTGTTGCTGCGCTCGCTCATTTTCCCTCGCTTTTTCTAGCAGTCGCTATATTTCTCATGCTCGCTATTTTTCCCGGGCTGTCTCTTTATCCCACACACTCTCTTTTTTTCCTACGCTTGCTCTTTTTCCTGCTCTTTCTTTTTCCCGAACTCGCTTTTTCCCGCACTCGTTGTTTTTCACACGCTCGCGCTTTTTCCCACGCTCTCTTTTTCCCGCGCTTGCTTTTTTTCCCACGCTCGCTCTTTTTCCCGCGCTTTTTCCACCAATCGCTATTTTTCTCATGCTCGCTATTTTTCCCGCGCTCGCTCTTTATCTCACGCTCTCTCTTATTTTCCTACGCTTGCTCTTTTACCCACTCTCGTTTTTTCCCGCACTCCCTTTTTCCTGGACTCGATATTTTTCCCACGCTCGCTCTTTTTCCCGCGCTCCCTATTTTTCCCACGCTCGCTCTTTTTCCCACGCTTGCTCATTTTCCCGCGCTTTTTCCACCAGTCGCTATATTTCTCATGCTCGCTAGTTTTCCCGTGCTCGCTTTTTATCACACGCTCTCTCTTTTTTTCCTATGCTTGCTCTTTTTCCCACTCTCTCTTTTCCCCGCACTCACTTTTTCCCGCACTCGTTATTTTTCCCACGCTCTCGCTTTTTCCCACGCTTGCTTTTTTTCCCGCACTCGCTCTTTTTCACGCACTCGCTTTTTCCCGGACTTGCATTTTTTCTCTCGCACTCTCTTTTTCCCGCGCTTGCTCTTTTTCCCGCGTTCGCTCATTTTCCCGCGCTTTTTCCACCGCTCGCTATTTTTCTCATGCTCGCTATTTTTGCCACTCTCGCTCTTTATCACAGGCTCTCTCTTTTTTTCTTATGCTTCTGTTTTTCCCGCTCTCTCTTTTTCCCACACCCGATTTTTCCCGCACTCGTTATTTTTCCCACGCTCGCGCTTTTTCCCACGCTCTCTTTTTCCCGCGCTTGCTTTTTTTCCCACGCTCGCTCTTTTTCCCGCGCTTTTTCCACCAGTCGCTATTTTTCTCATGCTCGCTATTTTTCCCGCGCTCGCTCTTTATCTCACGCTCTCTCTTATTTTCCTACGCTTGCTCTTTTACCCACTCTCGTTTTTTCCCGCACTCCCTTTTTCCTGGACTCGATATTTTTCCCACGCTCGCTCTTTTTCCCGCGCTCCCTATTTTTCCCACGCTCGCTCTTTTTCCCACGCTTGCTCATTTTCCCGTGCTTTTTCCACCAGTCGCTATATTTCTCATGCTCGCTAGTTTTCCCGTGCTCGCTTTTTATCACACGCTCTCTCTTTTTTTCCTATGCTTGCTCTTTTTCCCACTCTCTCTTTTCCCCGCACTCACTTTTTCCCGCACTCGTTATTTTTCCCACGCTCTCGCTTTTTCCCACGCTTGCTTTTTTTCCCGCACTCGCTCTTTTTCACGCACTCGCTTTTTCCCGGACTTGCATTTTTTCTCTCGCACTCTCTTTTTCCCGCGCTTGCTCTTTTTCCCGCGTTCGCTCATTTTCCCGCGCTTTTTCCACCGCTCGCTATTTTTCTCATGCTCGCTATTTTTGCCACTCTCGCTCTTTATCACAGGCTCTCTCTTTTTTTCTTATGCTTCTGTTTTTCCCGCTCTCTCTTTTTCCCACACCCGATTTTTCCCGCACTCGTTATTTTTCCCACGCTCGCGCTTTTTCCCACGCTCTCTTTTTCCCGCGCTTGCTTTTTTTCCCACGCTCGCTCTTTTTCCCGCGCTTTTTCCACCAATCGCTATTTTTCTCATGCTCGCTATTTTTCCCGCGCTCGCTCTTTATCACACGCTCTCTCTTATTTTCCTACGCTTGCTCTTTTACCCACTCTCGTTTTTTCCCGCACTCCCTTTTTCCTGGACTCGATATTTTGCCCACGCTCACTCTTTTTCCCGCGCTTTTTCCACCAGTCGCTATATTTCTCATGCTCGCTATTTTTCCCGCGCTTGCTCTTTATCACACACTCTCTTTTTTTTTCCTACGCTTTCTGTTCTATCCACTCGCTCTTTTTCCCACGCTCCCTTTTTCCTGGACTCGATATTTTTCCCACGCTCGCTCTTTTTCCCGCGCTCCCTATTTTTCCCACGCTCGCTCTTTTTCCCACGCTCCCTTTTTCCTGGACTCGATATTTTTCCCACGCTCGCTCTTTTTCCCGCGCTCCCTATTTTTCCCACACTCGCTCTTTTTCCCGCGCTCGCACTTCTTCCCGCGCTGTTTCTTTTTCACTCACTCGCTCTTTCTCCCGCTCTCTCTCTATTTTCCCCTCTCTCTCTTTTTCCCGCACTCGCTTTTTCCCGCCCTCGGTATTTTTCCCACGATCGATCTTTTTCCCATGCTCTTTTTTCCCGCGTTCTTTCTTTTTCCAGCGCTCACTGTTTTTCCCACTCTCGCTCTTTTTCCCGCGCTTGCTCTTGTTGCTGCGCTCGCTCATTTTCCCTCGCTTTTTCTAGCAGTCGCTATATTTCTCATGCTCGCTATTTTTCCCGGGCTGTCTCTTTATCCCACACACTCTCTTTTTTTCCTACGCTTGCTCTTTTTCCTGCTCTTTCTTTTTCCCGAACTCGCTTTTTCCCGCACTCGTTGTTTTTCACACGCTCGCGCTTTTTCCCACGCTCTCTTTTTCCCGCGCTTGCTTTTTTTCCCACGCTCGCTCTTTTTCCCGCGCTTATTCCACCAGTCGCTATTTTTCTCATGCTCGCTATTTTTCCCGCGCTCGCTCTTTATCTCACGCTCTCTCTTATTTTCCTACGCTTGCTCTTTTACCCACTCTCGTTTTTTCCCGCACTCCCTTTTTCCTGGACTCGATATTTTTCCCACGCTCGCTCTTTTTCCCGCGCTCCCTATTTTTCCCACGCTCGCTCTTTTTCCCACGCTCGCTCATTTTCCCGCGCTTTTTCCACCAGTCGCTATATTTCTCATGCTCGCTAGTTTTCCCGTGCTCGCTTTTTATCACACGCTCTCTCTTTTTTTCCTATGCTTGCTCTTTTTCCCACTCTCTCTTTTCCCCGCACTCACTTTTTCCCGCACTCGTTATTTTTCCCACGCTCTCGCTTTTTCCCACGCTTGCTTTTTTTCACGCACTCGCTTTTTCCCGGACTTGCATTTTTTCTCTCGCACTCTCTTTTTCCCGCGCTTGCTCTTTTTCCCGCGTTCGCTCATTTTCCCGCGCTTTTTCCACCACTCACTATTTTTCTCATGCTCGCTATTTTTGCCACTCTCGCTCTTTATCACAGGCTCTCTCTTTTTTTCTTATGCTTCCTGTTTTTCCCGCTCTCTCTTTTTCCCACACCCGCTTTTTCCCGCACTCGTTATTTTTCCCACGCTCGCGCTTTTTCCCACGCTCTCTTTTTCCCGCGCTTGCTTTTTTTCCCACGCTCGCTCTTTTTCCCGCGCTTTTTCCACCAGTCGCTATATTTCTCATGCTCGCTATTTTTCCCGCGCTTGCTCTTTATCACACACTCTCTTTTTTTTTCCTACGCTTTCTGTTCTATCCACTCGCTCTTTTTCCCACGCTCCCTTTTTCCTGGACTCGATATTTTTCCCACGCTCGCTCTTTTTCCCGCGCTCCCTATTTTTCCCACGCTCGCTCTTTTTCCCACGCTCCCTTTTTCCTGGACTCGATATTTTTCCCACGCTCGCTCTTTTTCCCGCGCTCCCTATTTTTCCCACACTCGCTCTTTTTCCCGCGCTCGCACTTCTTCCCGCGCTGTTTCTTTTTCACTCACTCGCTCTTTCTCCCGCTCTCTCTCTATTTTCCCCTCTCTCTCTTTTTCCCGCACTCGCTTTTTCCCGCCCTCGGTATTTTTCCCACGATCGATCTTTTTCCCATGCTCTTTTTTCCCGCGTTCTTTCTTTTTCCAGCGCTCACTGTTTTTCCCACTCTCGCTCTTTTTCCCGCGCTTGCTCTTGTTGCTGCGCTCGCTCATTTTCCCTCGCTTTTTCTAGCAGTCGCTATATTTCTCATGCTCGCTATTTTTCCCGGGCTGTCTCTTTATCCCACACACTCTCTTTTTTTCCTACGCTTGCTCTTTTTCCTGCTCTTTCTTTTTCCCGAACTCGCTTTTTCCCGCACTCGTTGTTTTTCACACGCTCGCGCTTTTTCCCACGCTCTCTTTTTCCCGCGCTTGCTTTTTTTCCCACGCTCGCTCTTTTTCCCGCGCTTTTTCCACCAATCGCTATTTTTCTCATGCTCGCTATTTTTCCCGCGCTCGCTCTTTATCTCACGCTCTCTCTTATTTTCCTACGCTTGCTCTTTTACCCACTCTCGTTTTTTCCCGCACTCCCTTTTTCCTGGACTCGATATTTTTCCCACGCTCGCTCTTTTTCCCGCGCTCCCTATTTTTCCCACGCTCGCTCTTTTTCCCACGCTTGCTCATTTTCCCGCGCTTTTTCCACCAGTCGCTATATTTCTCATGCTCGCTAGTTTTCCCGTGCTCGCTTTTTATCACACGCTCTCTCTTTTTTTCCTATGCTTGCTCTTTTTCCCACTCTCTCTTTTCCCCGCACTCACTTTTTCCCGCACTCGTTATTTTTCCCACGCTCTCGCTTTTTCCCACGCTTGCTTTTTTTCCCGCACTCGCTCTTTTTCACGCACTCGCTTTTTCCCGGACTTGCATTTTTTCTCTCGCACTCTCTTTTTCCCGCGCTTGCTCTTTTTCCCGCGTTCGCTCATTTTCCCGCGCTTTTTCCACCGCTCGCTATTTTTCTCATGCTCGCTATTTTTGCCACTCTCGCTCTTTATCACAGGCTCTCTCTTTTTTTCTTATGCTTCTGTTTTTCCCGCTCTCTCTTTTTCCCACACCCGATTTTTCCCGCACTCGTTATTTTTCCCACGCTCGCGCTTTTTCCCACGCTCTCTTTTTCCCGCGCTTGCTTTTTTTCCCACGCTCGCTCTTTTTCCCGCGCTTTTTCCACCAATCGCTATATTTCTCAAGCTCGCTAATTTTCCCGCGCTCGCTCTTTATCACACGCTCTCTCTTATTTTCCTACGCTTGCTCTTTTACCCACTCTCGTTTTTTCCCGCACTCCCTTTTTCCTGGACTCGATATTTTTCCCACGCTCGCTCTTTTTCCCGCGCTCCCTATTTTTCCCACGCTCGCTCTTTTTCCCACGCTCGCTCATTTTCCCACGCTTTTTCTAGCAGTCGCTATATTTCTCATGCTCGCTAGTTTTCCCGTGCTCGCTTTTTATCACACGCTCTCTCTTTTTTTCCTATGCTTGCTCTTTTTCCCACTCTCTCTTTTCCCCGCACTCACTTTTTCCCGCACTCGTTTTTTTTCCCACGCTCTCGCTTTTTCCCACGCTTGCTTTTTTTCCCGCACTCGCTCTTTTTCACGCACTCGCTTTTTCCCGGACTTGCATTTTCAGTCTCGCACTCTCTTTTTCCCGTGCTTGCTCTTTTTCCCGCGTTCGCTCATTTTCCCGCGCTTTTTCCACCACTCGCTATTTTTCTCATGCTCGCTATTTTTGCCACTCTCGCTCTTTATCACAGGCTCTCTCTTTTTTTCTTATGCTTCCTGTTTTTCCCGCTCTCTCTTTTTCCCACACCTGCTTTATCCCGCACTCGTTATTTTTCCCACGCTCGCGCTTTTTCCCACGCTCTCTTTTTCCCGCGCTTGCTTTTTTTCCCACGCTCGCTCTTCTTCCTGCGCTTTTTCCACCAGTCGCTATTTTTCTCATACTCGCTATTTTTCCCGTGCTCGTTCTTTATCACACGCTCTCTCTTATTTTCCTACGCTTGCTCTTTTACCCACTCTCGTTTTTTCCCGCACTCCCTGTTTCCTGGACTCGATATTTTTCCTACGCTCGCTCTTTTTACCGCGCTTGCTCTTTATCACACGCTCTCTCTTTTTTTTTCCTACGCTTTCTGTTTTATCCACTCGCTCTTTTTCCCACGCTCTTTTTTTCCTGGACTCGATATTTTTCCCACGCTCGCTCTTTTTCCCGCGCTCCCTATTTTTCCCACGCTCGCTCTTTTTCCCACGCTTGCTCATTTTCCCGCGCTTATTCCACCAGTCGCTATATTTGTCATGCTCGCTAGTTTTCCCGTGCTCGCATTTTAACACACGCTCTCTCTTTTTTTCCTATGCTTGCTCTTTTTCCCACTCTCTCTTTTCCCCGCACTCACTTTTTCCCGCACTCGTTATTTTTCCCACGCTCTCGCTTTTTCCCACGCTTGCTTTTTTTCCCGCACTCGCTCTTTTTCACGCACTCGCTTTTTCCCAAACTTGCATTTTTTCTCTCGCACTCTCTTTTTCCCTCGCTTGCTCTTTTTCCCGCGTTCGCTCATTTTCCCGCGCTTTTTCCACCACTCGCTATTTTTCTCATGCTCGCTATTTTTGCCACTCTCGCTCTTTATCACAGGCTCTCTCTTTTTTTCTTATGCTTCCTGTTTTTCCCGCTCTCTCTTTTTCCCACCCCCGCTTTTTCCGGCACTCGTTATTTTTCCCACGCTCGCGCTTTTTCCCACGCTCTCTTTTTCCCGCGCTTGCTTTTTTTCCCACGCTCGCTCTTTTTCCCGCGCTTTTTCCACCAGTCGCTATATTTCTCATGCTCGCTAGTTTTCCCGCGCTCGCTCTTTATCACACGCTCTCTCTTATTTTCCTACGCTTGCTCTTTTACCCACTCTCGTTTTTTCCCGCACTCCCTTTTTCCTGGACTCGATATTTTTCCCACGCTCGCTCTTTTTCCCGCGCTCCCTATTTTTCCCACGCTCGCTCTTTTTCCCACGCTTGCTCTTTTTCCCGCGCTTTTTCCACCAGTCGCTATATTTCTCATGCTCGCTAGTTTTCCCGTGCTCGCTTTTTATCACACGCTCTCTCTTTTTTTCCTATGCTTGCTCTTTTTCCCACTCTCTCTTTTCCCCGCACTCACTTTTTCCCGCACTCGTTATTTTTCCCACGCTCTCGCTTTTTCCCACGCTTGCTTTTTTTCCCGCACTCGCTCTTTTTCACGCACTCGCTTTTTCCCGGACTTGCATTTTTTCTCTCGCACTCTCTTTTTCCCGCGCTTGCTCTTTTTCCCGCGTTCGCTCATTTTCCCGCGCTTTTTCCACCGCTCGCTATTTTTCTCATGCTCGCTATTTTTGCCACTCTCGCTCTTTATCACAGGCTCTCTCTTTTTTTCTTATGCTTCTGTTTTTCCCGCTCTCTCTTTTTCCCACACCCGATTTTTCCCGCACTCGTTATTTTTCCCACGCTCGCGCTTTTTCCCACGCTCTCTTTTTCCCGCGCTTGCTTTTTTTCCCACGCTCGCTCTTTTTCCCGCGCTTTTTCCACCAGTCGCTATATTTCTCATGCTCGCTATTTTTCCCGCGCTTGCTCTTTATCACACACTCTCTTTTTTTTCCCTACGCTTTCTGTTCTATCCACTCGCTCTTTTTCCCACGCTCCCTTTTTCCTGGACTCGATATTTTTCCCACGCTCGCTCTTTTTCCCGCGCTCCCTATTTTTCCCACGCTCGCTCTTTTTCCCACGCTCCCTTTTTCCTGGACTCGATATTTTTCCCACGCTCGCTCTTTTTCCCGCGCTCCCTATTTTTCCCACACTCGCTCTTTTTCCCGCGCTCGCACTTCTTCCCGCGCTGTTTCTTTTTCACTCACTCGCTCTTTCTCCCGCTCTCTCTCTATTTTCCCCTCTCTCTCTTTTTCCCGCACTCGCTTTTTCCCGCCCTCGGTATTTTTCCCACGATCGATCTTTTTCCCATGCTCTTTTTTCCCGCGTTCTTTCTTTTTCCAGCGCTCACTGTTTTTCCCACTCTCGCTCTTTTTCCCGCGCTTGCTCTTGTTGCTGCGCTCGCTCATTTTCCCTCGCTTTTTCTAGCAGTCGCTATATTTCTCATGCTCGCTATTTTTCCCGGGCTGTCTCTTTATCCCACACACTCTCTTTTTTTCCTACGCTTGCTCTTTTTCCTGCTCTTTCTTTTTCCCGAACTCGCTTTTTCCCGCACTCGTTGTTTTTCACACGCTCGCGCTTTTTCCCACGCTCTCTTTTTCCCGCGCTTGCTTTTTTTCCCACGCTCGCTCTTTTTCCCGCGCTTTTTCCACCAGTCGCTATTTTTCTCATGCTCGCTATTTTTCCCGCGCTCGCTCTTTATCTCACGCTCTCTCTTATTTTCCTACGCTTGCTCTTTTACCCACTCTCGTTTTTTCCCGCACTCCCTTTTTCCTGGACTCGATATTTTTCCCACGCTCGCTCTTTTTCCCGCGCTCCCTATTTTTCCCACGCTCGCTCTTTTTCCCACGCTTGCTCATTTTCCCGCGCTTTTTCCACCAGTCGCTATATTTCTCATGCTCGCTAGTTTTCCCGTGCTCGCTTTTTATCACACGCTCTCTCTTTTTTTCCTATGCTTGCTCTTTTTCCCACTCTCTCTTTTCCCCGCACTCACTTTTTCCCGCACTCGTTATTTTTCCCACGCTCTCGCTTTTTCCCACGCTTGCTTTTTTTCCCGCACTCGCTCTTTTTCACGCACTCGCTTTTTCCCGGACTTGCATTTTTTCTCTCGCACTCTCTTTTTCCCGCGCTTGCTCTTTTTCCCGCGTTCGCTCATTTTCCCGCGCTTTTTCCACCGCTCGCTATTTTTCTCATGCTCGCTATTTTTGCCACTCTCGCTCTTTATCACAGGCTCTCTCTTTTTTTCTTATGCTTCTGTTTTTCCCGCTCTCTCTTTTTCCCACACCTGCTTTTTCCCGCACTCGTTATTTTTCCCACGCTCGCGCTTTTTCCCACGCTCTCTTTTTCCCGCGCTTGCTTTTTTTCCCACGCTCGCTCTTTTTCCCGCGCTTTTTCCACCAATCGCTATATTTCTCAAGCTCGCTAATTTTCCCGCGCTCGCTCTTTATCACACGCTCTCTCTTATTTTCCTACGCTTGCTCTTTTACCCACTCTCGTTTTTTCCCGCACTCCCTTTTTCCTGGACTCGATATTTTTCCCACGCTCGCTCTTTTTCCCGCGCTCCCTATTTTTCCCACGCTCGCTCTTTTTCCCACGCTCGCTCATTTTCCCACGCTTTTTCTAGCAGTCGCTATATTTCTCATGCTCGCTATTTTTCCCGGGCTGTCTCTTTATCCCACACACTCTCTTTTTTTCCTATGCTTGCTCTTTTTCCCACTCTCTCTTTTCCCCGCACTCACTTTTTCCCGCACTCGTTTTTTTTCCCACGCTCTCGCTTTTTCCCACGCTTGCTTTTTTTCCCGCACTCGCTCTTTTTCACGCACTCGCTTTTTCCCGGACTTGCATTTTCAGTCTCGCACTCTCTTTTTCCCGTGCTTGCTCTTTTTCCCGCGTTCGCTCATTTTCCCGCGCTTTTTCCACCACTCGCTATTTTTCTCATGCTCGCTATTTTTGCCACTGTCGCTCTTTATCACAGGCTCTCTCTTTTTTTCTTATGCTTCCTGTTTTTCCCGCTCTCTCTTTTTCCCACACCTGCTTTTTCCCGCACTCGTTATTTTTCCCACGCTCGCGCTTTTTCCCACGCTCTCTTTTTCCCGCGCTTGCTTTTTTTCCCACGCTCGCTCTTTTTCCTGCGCTTTTTCCACCAGTCGCTATTTTTCTCATACTCGCTATTTTTCCCGTGCTCGTTCTTTATCACACGCTCTCTCTTATTTTCCTACGCTTGCTCTTTTACCCACTCTCGTTTTTTCCCGCACTCCCTGTTTCCTGGACTCGATATTTTTCCTACGCTCGCTCTTTTTACCGCGCTTGCTCTTTATCACACGCTCTCTCTTTTTTTTTCCTACGCTTTCTGTTTTATCCACTCGCTCTTTTTCCCACGCTCTTTTTTTCCTGGACTCGATATTTTTCCCACGCTCGCTCTTTTTCCCGCGCTCCCTATTTTTCCCACGCTCGCTCTTTTTCCCACGCTCGCTCATTTTCCCACGCTTTTTCCACCAGTCGCTATATTTCTCATGCTCGCTAGTTTTCCCGTGCTCGCTTTTTATCACACGCTCTCTCTTTTTTTCCTATGCTTGCTCTTTTTCCCACTCTCTCTTTTCCCCGCACTCACTTTTTCCCGCACTCGTTATTTTTCCCACGCTCTCGCTTTTTCCCACGCTTGCTTTTTTTCCCGCACTCGCTCTTTTTCACGCACTCGCTTTTTCCCAAACTTGCATTTTTTCTCTCGCACTCTCTTTTTCCCTCGCTTGCTCTTTTTCCCGCGTTCGCTCATTTTCCCGCGCTTTTTCCACCACTCGCTATTTTTCTCATGCTCGCTATTTTTGCCACTCTCGCTCTTTATCACAGGCTCTCTCTTTTTTTCTTATGCTTCCTGTTTTTCCCGCTCTCTCTTTTTCCCACACCCGCTTTTTCCGGCACTCGTTATTTTTCCCACGCTCGCGCTTTTTCCCACGCTCTCTTTTTCCCGCGCTTGCTTTTTTTCCCACGCTCGCTCTTTTTCCCGCGCTTTTTCCACCAGTCGCTATTTTTCTCATGCTCGCTAGTTTTCCCGCGCTCGCTCTTTATCACACGCTCTCTCTTATTTTCCTACGCTTGCTCTTTTACCCACTCTCGTTTTTTCCCGCACTCCCTTTTTCCTGGACTCGATATTTTTCCCACGCTCGCTCTTTTTCCCGCGCTCCCTATTTTTCCCACGCTCGCTCTTTTTCCCACGCTTGCTCATTTTCCCGCGCTTTTTCCACCAGTCGCTATATTTCTCATGCTCGCTAGTTTTCCCGTGCTCGCTTTTTATCACACGCTCTCTCTTTTTTTCCTATGCTTGCTCTTTTTCCCACTCTCTCTTTTCCCCGCACTCACTTTTTCCCGCACTCGTTATTTTTCCCACGCTCTCGCTTTTTCCCACGCTTGCTTTTTTTCCCGCACTCGCTCTTTTTCACGCACTCGCTTTTTCCCAAACTTGCATTTTTTCTCTCGCACTCTCTTTTTCCCTCGCTTGCTCTTTTTCCCGCGTTCGCTCATTTTCCCGCGCTTTTTCCACCACTCGCTATTTTTCTCATGCTCGCTATTTTTGCCACTCTCGCTCTTTATCACAGGCTCTCTCTTTTTTTCTTATGCTTCCTGTTTTTCCCGCTCTCTCTTTTTCCCACACCCGCTTTTTCCGGCACTCGTTATTTTTCCCACGCTCGCGCTTTTTCCCACGCTCTCTTTTTCCCGCGCTTGCTTTTTTTCCCACGCTCGCTCTTTTTCCCGCGCTTTTTCCACCAGTCGCTATATTTCTCATGCTCGCTATTTTTCCCGCGCTTGCTCTTTATCACACACTCTCTTTTTTTTTCCTACGCTTTCTGTTCTATCCACTCGCTCTTTTTCCCACGCTCCCTTTTTCCTGGACTCGATATTTTTCCCACGCTCGCTCTTTTTCCCGCGCTCCCTATTTTTCCCACGCTCGCTCTTTTTCCCACGCTCCCTTTTTCCTGGACTCGATATTTTTCCCACGCTCGCTCTTTTTCCCGCGCTCCCTATTTTTCCCACACTCACTCTTTTTCCCGCGCTCGCACTTCTTCCCGCGCTGTTTCTTTTTCACTCACTCGCTCTTTCTCCCGCTCTCTCTCTATTTTCCCCTCTCTCTCTTTTTCCCGCACTCGCTTTTTCCCGCCCTCGGTATTTTTCCCACGATCGATCTTTTTCCCATGCTCTTTTTTCCCGCGCTCTTTCTTTTTCCAGCGCTCACTGTTTTTCCCACTCTCGCTCTTTTTCCCGCGCTTGCTCTTGTTGCTGCGCTCGCTCATTTTCCCACGCTTTTTCTAGCAGTCGCTATATTTCTCATGCTCGCTATTTTTCCCGGGCTGTCTCTTTATCCCACACACTCTCTTTTTTTCCTACGCTTGCTCTTTTTCCTGCTCTTTCTTTTTCCCGAACTCGCTTTTTCCCGCACTCGTTGTTTTTAACACGCTCGCGCTTTTTCCCACGCTCTCTTTTTCCCGCGCTTGCTTTTTTTCCCACGCTCGCTCTTTTTCCCGCGCTTTTTCCACCAGTCGCTATTTTTCTCATGCTCGCTATTTTTCCCGCGCTCGCTCTTTATCACACGCTCTCTCTTATTTTCCTACGCTTGCTCTTTTACCCACTCTCGTTTTTTCCTGCACTCCCTTTTTCCTGGACTCGATATTTTTCCCACGCTCGCTCTTTTTCCCGCGCTCCCTATTTTTCCCACGCTCGCTCTTTTTCCCACGCTTGCTCATTTTCCCGCGCTTTTTCCACCAGTCGCTATATTTCTCATGCTCGCTAGTTTTCCCGTGCTCGCTTTTTATCACACGCTCTCTCTTTTTTTCCTATGCTTGCTCTTTTTCCCACTCTCTCTTTTCCCCGCACTCACTTTTTCCCGCACTCGTTATTTTTCCCACGCTCTCGCTTTTTCCCACGCTTGCTTTTTTTTCCGCACTCGCTCTTTTTCACGCACTCGCTTTTTCCCGGACTTGCATTTTTTCTCTCGCACTCTCTTTTTCCCGCGCTTGCTCTTTTTCCCGCGTTCGCTCATTTTCCCGCGCTTTTTCCACCACTCGCTATTTTTCTCATGCTCGCTATTTTTGCCACTCTCGCTCTTTATCACAGGCTCTCTCTTTCTTTCTTATGCTTCCTGTTTTTCCCGCTCTCTCTTTTTCCCACACCTGCTTTTTCCCGCACTCGTTATTTTTCCCACGCTCGCGCTTTTTCCCACGCTCTCTTTTTCCCGCGCTTGCTTTATTTCCCACGCTCGCTCTTTTTCCCGCGCTTTTTCCACCAGTCGCTATTTTTCTCATGCTCGCTATTTTTCCCGCGCTTGCTCTTTATCACACACTCTCTTTTTTTTTCCTACGCTTTCTGTTCTATCCACTCGCTCTTTTTCCCACGCTCCCTTTTTCCTGGACTCGATATTTTTCCCACGCTCGCTCTTTTTCCCGCGCTCCCTATTTTTCCCACGCTCGCTCTTTTTCCCACGCTCCCTTTTTCCTGGACTCGATATTTTTCCCACGCTCGCTCTTTTTCCCGCGCTCCCTATTTTTCCCACACTCGCTCTTTTTCCCGCGCTCGCACTTCTTCCCGCGCTGTTTCTTTTTCACTCACTCGCTCTTTCTCCCGCTCTCTCTCTATTTTCCCCTCTCTCTCTTTTTCCCGCACTCGCTTTTTCCCGCCCTCGGTATTTTTCCCACGATCGATCTTTTTCCCATGCTCTTTTTTCCCGCGCTCTTTCTTTTTCCCGCGCTCACTGTTTTTCCCACTCTCGCTCTTTTTCCCGCGCTTGCTCTTGTTGCTGCGCTCGCTCATTTTCCCACGCTTTTTCTAGCAGTCGCTATATTTCTCATGCTCGCTATTTTTCCCGGGCTGTCTCTTTATCCCACACACTCTCTTTTTTTCCTACGCTTGCTCTTTTTCCTGCTCTTTCTTTTTCCCGAACTCGCTTTTTCCCGCACTCGTTGTTTTTCACACGCTCGCGCTTTTTCCCACGCTCTCTTTTTCCCGCGCTTGCTTTTTTTCCCACGCTCGCTCTTTTTCCCGCGCTTTTTCCACCAGTCGCTATTTTTCTCATGCTCGCTATTTTTCCCGCGCTCGCTCTTTATCACACGCTCTCTCTTATTTTCCTACGCTTGCTCTTTTACCCACTCTCGTTTTTTCCCGCACTCCCTTTTTCCTGGACTCGATATTTTTCCCACGCTCGCTCTTTTTCCCGCGCTCCCTATTTTTCCCACGCTCGCTCTTTTTCCCACGCTTGCTCATTTTCCCGCGCTTTTTCCACCAGTCGCTATATTTCTCATGCTCGCTAGTTTTCCCGTGCTCGCTTTTTATCACACGCTCTCTCTTTTTTTCCTATGCTTGCTCTTTTTCCCACTCTCTCTTTTCCCCGCACTCACTTTTTCCCGCACTCGTTATTTTTCCCACGCTCTCGCTTTTTCCCACGCTTGCTTTTTTTCCCGCACTCGCTCTTTTTCACGCACTCGCTTTTTCCCGGACTTGCATTTTTTCTCTCGCACTCTCTTTTTCCCGCGCTTGCTCTTTTTCCCGCGTTCGCTCATTTTCCCGCGCTTTTTCCACCACTCGCTATTTTTCTCATGCTCGCTATTTTTGCCACTCTCGCTCTTTATCACAGGCTCTCTCTTTCTTTCTTATGCTTCCTGTTTTTCCCGCTCTCTCTTTTTCCCACACCTGCTTTTTCCCGCACTCGTTATTTTTCCCACGCTCGCGCTTTTTCCCACGCTCTCTTTTTCCCGCGCTTGCTTTATTTCCCACGCTCGCTCTTTTTCCCGCGCTTTTTCCACCAGTCGCTATTTTTCTCATGCTCGCTATTTTTCCCGCGCTCGCTCTTTATCACACGCTCTCTTTTTTTTTCCTACGCTTTCTGTTTTATCCACTCGCTCTTTTTCCCACGCTCCCTTTTTCCTGGACTCGATATTTTTCCCACGCTCGCTCTTTTTCCCGCGCTCCCTATTTTTCCCACGCTCGCTCTTTTTCCCGCGCTCGCACTTCTTCCCGCTCTGTTTCTTTTTCACACACTCGCTCTTTCTCCCGCTCTCTCTCTATTTTCCCCTCTCTCTCTTTTTCCCGCACTAGCTTTTTCCTGCACTCGGTATTTTTCCCACGATCGATCTTTTTCCCATGCCCTTTTTTCCCGCGCTCTTTCTTTTTCCAGCGCTCACTGTTTTTCCCACTCTCGCTCTTTTTCCCGCACTTGCTCTTGTTGCTGCGCTCGCTCATTTTCCCACGCTTTTTCTAGCAGTCGCTATATTTCTCATGCTCGCTATTTTTCCCGGGCTGTCTCTTTATCCCACGCACTCTCTTTTTTTCCTACGCTTGCTCTTTTTCCTGCTCTTTCTTTTTCCCGAACTCGCTTTTTCCCGCACTCGTTGTGTTTCCCACGCTCGCGCTTTTTCCCACGCTCTCTTTTTCCCGCGCTTGCTTTTTTTCCCACGCTCGCTCTTTTTCCCGCGCTTTTTCCACCAGTCGCTATTTTTCTCATGCTCGCTATTTTTGCCACTCTCGCTCTTTATCACAGGCTCTCTCTTTTTTTCTTATGCTTCTGTTTTTCCCGCTCTCTCTTTTTCCCACACCCGATTTTTCCCGCACTCGTTATTTTTCCCACGCTCGCGCTTTTTCCCACGCTCTCTTTTTCCCGCGCTTGCTTTTTTTCCCACGCTCGCTCTTTTTCCCGCGCTTTTTCCACCAATCGCTATATTTCTCAAGCTCGCTAATTTTCCCGCGCTCGCTCTTTATCACACGCTCTCTCTTATTTTCCTACGCTTGCTCTTTTACCCACTCTCGTTTTTTCCCGCACTCCCTTTTTCCTGGACTCGATATTTTTCCCACGCTCGCTCTTTTTCCCGCGCTCCCTATTTTTCCCACGCTCGCTCTTTTTCCCACGCTCGCTCATTTTCCCACGCTTTTTCTAGCAGTCGCTATATTTCTCATGCTCGCTAGTTTTCCCGTGCTCGCTTTTTATCACACGCTCTCTCTTTTTTTCCTATGCTTGCTCTTTTTCCCACTCTCTCTTTTCCCCGCACTCACTTTTTCCCGCACTCGTTTTTTTTCCCACGCTCTCGCTTTTTCCCACGCTTGCTTTTTTTCCCGCACTCGCTCTTTTTCACGCACTCGCTTTTTCCCGGACTTGCATTTTCAGTCTCGCACTCTCTTTTTCCCGTGCTTGCTCTTTTTCCCGCGTTCGCTCATTTTCCCGCGCTTTTTCCACCACTCGCTATTTTTCTCATGCTCGCTATTTTTGCCACTCTCGCTCTTTATCACAGGCTCTCTCTTTTTTTCTTATGCTTCCTGTTTTTCCCGCTCTCTCTTTTTCCCACACCTGCTTTATCCCGCACTCGTTATTTTTCCCACGCTCGCGCTTTTTCCCACGCTCTCTTTTTCCCGCGCTTGCTTTTTTTCCCACGCTCGCTCTTCTTCCTGCGCTTTTTCCACCAGTCGCTATTTTTCTCATACTCGCTATTTTTCCCGTGCTCGTTCTTTATCACACGCTCTCTCTTATTTTCCTACGCTTGCTCTTTTACCCACTCTCGTTTTTTCCCGCACTCCCTGTTTCCTGGACTCGATATTTTTCCTACGCTCGCTCTTTTTACCGCGCTTGCTCTTTATCACACGCTCTCTCTTTTTTTTTCCTACGCTTTCTGTTTTATCCACTCGCTCTTTTTCCCACGCTCTTTTTTTCCTGGACTCGATATTTTTCCCACGCTCGCTCTTTTTCCCGCGCTCCCTATTTTTCCCACGCTCGCTCTTTTTCCCACGCTTGCTCATTTTCCCGCGCTTATTCCACCAGTCGCTATATTTGTCATGCTCGCTAGTTTTCCCGTGCTCGCATTTTAACACACGCTCTCTCTTTTTTTCCTATGCTTGCTCTTTTTCCCACTCTCTCTTTTCCCCGCACTCACTTTTTCCCGCACTCGTTATTTTTCCCACGCTCTCGCTTTTTCCCACGCTTGCTTTTTTTCCCGCACTCGCTCTTTTTCACGCACTCGCTTTTTCCCAAACTTGCATTTTTTCTCTCGCACTCTCTTTTTCCCTCGCTTGCTCTTTTTCCCGCGTTCGCTCATTTTCCCGCGCTTTTTCCACCACTCGCTATTTTTCTCATGCTCGCTATTTTTGCCACTCTCGCTCTTTATCACAGGCTCTCTCTTTTTTTCTTATGCTTCCTGTTTTTCCCGCTCTCTCTTTTTCCCACCCCCGCTTTTTCCGGCACTCGTTATTTTTCCCACGCTCGCGCTTTTTCCCACGCTCTCTTTTTCCCGCGCTTGCTTTTTTTCCCACGCTCGCTCTTTTTCCCGCGCTTTTTCCACCAGTCGCTATATTTCTCATGCTCGCTAGTTTTCCCGCGCTCGCTCTTTATCACACGCTCTCTCTTATTTTCCTACGCTTGCTCTTTTACCCACTCTCGTTTTTTCCCGCACTCCCTTTTTCCTGGACTCGATATTTTTCCCACGCTCGCTCTTTTTCCCGCGCTCCCTATTTTTCCCACGCTCGCTCTTTTTCCCACGCTTGCTCTTTTTCCCGCGCTTTTTCCACCAGTCGCTATATTTCTCATGCTCGCTAGTTTTCCCGTGCTCGCTTTTTATCACACGCTCTCTCTTTTTTTCCTATGCTTGCTCTTTTTCCCACTCTCTCTTTTCCCCGCACTCACTTTTTCCCGCACTCGTTATTTTTCCCACGCTCTCGCTTTTTCCCACGCTTGCTTTTTTTCCCGCACTCGCTCTTTTTCACGCACTCGCTTTTTCCCGGACTTGCATTTTTTCTCTCGCACTCTCTTTTTCCCGCGCTTGCTCTTTTTCCCGCGTTCGCTCATTTTCCCGCGCTTTTTCCACCGCTCGCTATTTTTCTCATGCTCGCTATTTTTGCCACTCTCGCTCTTTATCACAGGCTCTCTCTTTTTTTCTTATGCTTCTGTTTTTCCCGCTCTCTCTTTTTCCCACACCCGATTTTTCCCGCACTCGTTATTTTTCCCACGCTCGCGCTTTTTCCCACGCTCTCTTTTTCCCGCGCTTGCTTTTTTTCCCACGCTCGCTCTTTTTCCCGCGCTTTTTCCACCAGTCGCTATATTTCTCATGCTCGCTATTTTTCCCGCGCTTGCTCTTTATCACACACTCTCTTTTTTTTTCCTACGCTTTCTGTTCTATCCACTCGCTCTTTTTCCCACGCTCCCTTTTTCCTGGACTCGATATTTTTCCCACGCTCGCTCTTTTTCCCGCGCTCCCTATTTTTCCCACGCTCGCTCTTTTTCCCACGCTCCCTTTTTCCTGGACTCGATATTTTTCCCACGCTCGCTCTTTTTCCCGCGCTCCCTATTTTTCCCACACTCGCTCTTTTTCCCGCGCTCGCACTTCTTCCCGCGCTGTTTCTTTTTCACTCACTCGCTCTTTCTCCCGCTCTCTCTCTATTTTCCCCTCTCTCTCTTTTTCCCGCACTCGCTTTTTCCCGCCCTCGGTATTTTTCCCACGATCGATCTTTTTCCCATGCTCTTTTTTCCCGCGTTCTTTCTTTTTCCAGCGCTCACTGTTTTTCCCACTCTCGCTCTTTTTCCCGCGCTTGCTCTTGTTGCTGCGCTCGCTCATTTTCCCTCGCTTTTTCTAGCAGTCGCTATATTTCTCATGCTCGCTATTTTTCCCGGGCTGTCTCTTTATCCCACACACTCTCTTTTTTTCCTACGCTTGCTCTTTTTCCTGCTCTTTCTTTTTCCCGAACTCGCTTTTTCCCGCACTCGTTGTTTTTCACACGCTCGCGCTTTTTCCCACGCTCTCTTTTTCCCGCGCTTGCTTTTTTTCCCACGCTCGCTCTTTTTCCCGCGCTTTTTCCACCAGTCGCTATATTTCTCATGCTCGCTAGTTTTCCCGCGCTCGCTCTTTATCTCACGCTCTCTCTTATTTTCCTACGCTTGCTCTTTTACCCACTCTCGTTTTTTCCCGCACTCCCTTTTTCCTGGACTCGATATTTTTCCCACGCTCGCTCTTTTTCCCGCGCTCCCTATTTTTCCCACGCTCGCTCTTTTTCCCACGCTTGCTCATTTTCCCGCGCTTTTTCCACCAGTCGCTATATTTCTCATGCTCGCTAGTTTTCCCGTGCTCGCTTTTTATCACACGCTCTCTCTTTTTTTCCTATGCTTGCTCTTTTTCCCACTCTCTCTTTTCCCCGCACTCACTTTTTCCCGCACTCGTTATTTTTCCCACGCTCTCGCTTTTTCCCACGCTTGCTTTTTTTCCCGCACTCGCTCTTTTTCACGCACTCGCTTTTTCCCGGACTTGCATTTTTTCTCTCGCACTCTCTTTTTCCCGCGCTTGCTCTTTTTCCCGCGTTCGCTCATTTTCCCGCGCTTTTTCCACCGCTCGCTATTTTTCTCATGCTCGCTATTTTTGCCACTCTCGCTCTTTATCACAGGCTCTCTCTTTTTTTCTTATGCTTCTGTTTTTCCCGCTCTCTCTTTTTCCCACACCTGCTTTTTCCCGCACTCGTTATTTTTCCCACGCTCGCGCTTTTTCCCACGCTCTCTTTTTCCCGCGCTTGCTTTTTTTCCCACGCTCGCTCTTTTTCCCGCGCTTTTTCCACCAATCGCTATATTTCTCAAGCTCGCTAATTTTCCCGCGCTCGCTCTTTATCACACGCTCTCTCTTATTTTCCTACGCTTGCTCTTTTACCCACTCTCGTTTTTTCCCGCACTCCCTTTTTCCTGGACTCGATATTTTTCCCACGCTCGCTCTTTTTCCCGCGCTCCCTATTTTTCCCACGCTCGCTCTTTTTCCCACGCTCGCTCATTTTCCCACGCTTTTTCTAGCAGTCGCTATATTTCTCATGCTCGCTATTTTTCCCGGGCTGTCTCTTTATCCCACACACTCTCTTTTTTTCCTATGCTTGCTCTTTTTCCCACTCTCTCTTTTCCCCGCACTCACTTTTTCCCGCACTCGTTTTTTTTCCCACGCTCTCGCTTTTTCCCACGCTTGCTTTTTTTCCCGCACTCGCTCTTTTTCACGCACTCGCTTTTTCCCGGACTTGCATTTTCAGTCTCGCACTCTCTTTTTCCCGTGCTTGCTCTTTTTCCCGCGTTCGCTCATTTTCCCGCGCTTTTTCCACCACTCGCTATTTTTCTCATGCTCGCTATTTTTGCCACTGTCGCTCTTTATCACAGGCTCTCTCTTTTTTTCTTATGCTTCCTGTTTTTCCCGCTCTCTCTTTTTCCCACACCTGCTTTTTCCCGCACTCGTTATTTTTCCCACGCTCGCGCTTTTTCCCACGCTCTCTTTTTCCCGCGCTTGCTTTTTTTCCCACGCTCGCTCTTTTTCCTGCGCTTTTTCCACCAGTCGCTATTTTTCTCATACTCGCTATTTTTCCCGTGCTCGTTCTTTATCACACGCTCTCTCTTATTTTCCTACGCTTGCTCTTTTACCCACTCTCGTTTTTTCCCGCACTCCCTGTTTCCTGGACTCGATATTTTTCCTACGCTCGCTCTTTTTACCGCGCTTGCTCTTTATCACACGCTCTCTCTTTTTTTTTCCTACGCTTTCTGTTTTATCCACTCGCTCTTTTTCCCACGCTCTTTTTTTCCTGGACTCGATATTTTTCCCACGCTCGCTCTTTTTCCCGCGCTCCCTATTTTTCCCACGCTCGCTCTTTTTCCCACGCTCGCTCATTTTCCCACGCTTTTTCCACCAGTCGCTATATTTCTCATGCTCGCTAGTTTTCCCGTGCTCGCTTTTTATCACACGCTCTCTCTTTTTTTCCTATGCTTGCTCTTTTTCCCACTCTCTCTTTTCCCCGCACTCACTTTTTCCCGCACTCGTTATTTTTCCCACGCTCTCGCTTTTTCCCACGCTTGCTTTTTTTCCCGCACTCGCTCTTTTTCACGCACTCGCTTTTTCCCAAACTTGCATTTTTTCTCTCGCACTCTCTTTTTCCCTCGCTTGCTCTTTTTCCCGCGTTCGCTCATTTTCCCGCGCTTTTTCCACCACTCGCTATTTTTCTCATGCTCGCTATTTTTGCCACTCTCGCTCTTTATCACAGGCTCTCTCTTTTTTTCTTATGCTTCCTGTTTTTCCCGCTCTCTCTTTTTCCCACACCCGCTTTTTCCGGCACTCGTTATTTTTCCCACGCTCGCGCTTTTTCCCACGCTCTCTTTTTCCCGCGCTTGCTTTTTTTCCCACGCTCGCTCTTTTTCCCGCGCTTTTTCCACCAGTCGCTATATTTCTCATGCTCGCTATTTTTCCCGCGCTTGCTCTTTATCACACACTCTCTTTTTTTTTCCTACGCTTTCTGTTCTATCCACTCGCTCTTTTTCCCACGCTCCCTTTTTCCTGGACTCGATATTTTTCCCACGCTCGCTCTTTTTCCCGCGCTCCCTATTTTTCCCACGCTCGCTCTTTTTCCCACGCTCCCTTTTTCCTGGACTCGATATTTTTCCCACGCTCGCTCTTTTTCCCGCGCTCCCTATTTTTCCCACACTCACTCTTTTTCCCGCGCTCGCACTTCTTCCCGCGCTGTTTCTTTTTCACTCACTCGCTCTTTCTCCCGCTCTCTCTCTATTTTCCCCTCTCTCTCTTTTTCCCGCACTCGCTTTTTCCCGCCCTCGGTATTTTTCCCACGATCGATCTTTTTCCCATGCTCTTTTTTCCCGCGCTCTTTCTTTTTCCAGCGCTCACTGTTTTTCCCACTCTCGCTCTTTTTCCCGCGCTTGCTCTTGTTGCTGCGCTCGCTCATTTTCCCACGCTTTTTCTAGCAGTCGCTATATTTCTCATGCTCGCTATTTTTCCCGGGCTGTCTCTTTATCCCACACACTCTCTTTTTTTCCTACGCTTGCTCTTTTTCCTGCTCTTTCTTTTTCCCGAACTCGCTTTTTCCCGCACTCGTTGTTTTTAACACGCTCGCGCTTTTTCCCACGCTCTCTTTTTCCCGCGCTTGCTTTTTTTCCCACGCTCGCTCTTTTTCCCGCGCTTTTTCCACCAGTCGCTATTTTTCTCATGCTCGCTATTTTTCCCGCGCTCGCTCTTTATCACACGCTCTCTCTTATTTTCCTACGCTTGCTCTTTTACCCACTCTCGTTTTTTCCTGCACTCCCTTTTTCCTGGACTCGATATTTTTCCCACGCTCGCTCTTTTTCCCGCGCTCCCTATTTTTCCCACGCTCGCTCTTTTTCCCACGCTTGCTCATTTTCCCGCGCTTTTTCCACCAGTCGCTATATTTCTCATGCTCGCTAGTTTTCCCGTGCTCGCTTTTTATCACACGCTCTCTCTTTTTTTCCTATGCTTGCTCTTTTTCCCACTCTCTCTTTTCCCCGCACTCACTTTTTCCCGCACTCGTTATTTTTCCCACGCTCTCGCTTTTTCCCACGCTTGCTTTTTTTTCCGCACTCGCTCTTTTTCACGCACTCGCTTTTTCCCGGACTTGCATTTTTTCTCTCGCACTCTCTTTTTCCCGCGCTTGCTCTTTTTCCCGCGTTCGCTCATTTTCCCGCGCTTTTTCCACCACTCGCTATTTTTCTCATGCTCGCTATTTTTGCCACTCTCGCTCTTTATCACAGGCTCTCTCTTTCTTTCTTATGCTTCCTGTTTTTCCCGCTCTCTCTTTTTCCCACACCTGCTTTTTCCCGCACTCGTTATTTTTCCCACGCTCGCGCTTTTTCCCACGCTCTCTTTTTCCCGCGCTTGCTTTATTTCCCACGCTCGCTCTTTTTCCCGCGCTTTTTCCACCAGTCGCTATTTTTCTCATGCTCGCTATTTTTCCCGCGCTTGCTCTTTATCACACACTCTCTTTTTTTTTCCTACGCTTTCTGTTCTATCCACTCGCTCTTTTTCCCACGCTCCCTTTTTCCTGGACTCGATATTTTTCCCACGCTCGCTCTTTTTCCCGCGCTCCCTATTTTTCCCACGCTCGCTCTTTTTCCCACGCTCCCTTTTTCCTGGACTCGATATTTTTCCCACGCTCGCTCTTTTTCCCGCGCTCCCTATTTTTCCCACACTCGCTCTTTTTCCCGCGCTCGCACTTCTTCCCGCGCTGTTTCTTTTTCACTCACTCGCTCTTTCTCCCGCTCTCTCTCTATTTTCCCCTCTCTCTCTTTTTCCCGCACTCGCTTTTTCCCGCCCTCGGTATTTTTCCCACGATCGATCTTTTTCCCATGCTCTTTTTTCCCGCGCTCTTTCTTTTTCCCGCGCTCACTGTTTTTCCCACTCTCGCTCTTTTTCCCGCGCTTGCTCTTGTTGCTGCGCTCGCTCATTTTCCCACGCTTTTTCTAGCAGTCGCTATATTTCTCATGCTCGCTATTTTTCCCGGGCTGTCTCTTTATCCCACACACTCTCTTTTTTTCCTACGCTTGCTCTTTTTCCTGCTCTTTCTTTTTCCCGAACTCGCTTTTTCCCGCACTCGTTGTTTTTCACACGCTCGCGCTTTTTCCCACGCTCTCTTTTTCCCGCGCTTGCTTTTTTTCCCACGCTCGCTCTTTTTCCCGCGCTTTTTCCACCAGTCGCTATTTTTCTCATGCTCGCTATTTTTCCCGCGCTCGCTCTTTATCACACGCTCTCTCTTATTTTCCTACGCTTGCTCTTTTACCCACTCTCGTTTTTTCCCGCACTCCCTTTTTCCTGGACTCGATATTTTTCCCACGCTCGCTCTTTTTCCCGCGCTCCCTATTTTTCCCACGCTCGCTCTTTTTCCCACGCTTGCTCATTTTCCCGCGCTTTTTCCACCAGTCGCTATATTTCTCATGCTCGCTAGTTTTCCCGTGCTCGCTTTTTATCACACGCTCTCTCTTTTTTTCCTATGCTTGCTCTTTTTCCCACTCTCTCTTTTCCCCGCACTCACTTTTTCCCGCACTCGTTATTTTTCCCACGCTCTCGCTTTTTCCCACGCTTGCTTTTTTTCCCGCACTCGCTCTTTTTCACGCACTCGCTTTTTCCCGGACTTGCATTTTTTCTCTCGCACTCTCTTTTTCCCGCGCTTGCTCTTTTTCCCGCGTTCGCTCATTTTCCCGCGCTTTTTCCACCACTCGCTATTTTTCTCATGCTCGCTATTTTTGCCACTCTCGCTCTTTATCACAGGCTCTCTCTTTCTTTCTTATGCTTCCTGTTTTTCCCGCTCTCTCTTTTTCCCACACCTGCTTTTTCCCGCACTCGTTATTTTTCCCACGCTCGCGCTTTTTCCCACGCTCTCTTTTTCCCGCGCTTGCTTTATTTCCCACGCTCGCTCTTTTTCCCGCGCTTTTTCCACCAGTCGCTATTTTTCTCATGCTCGCTATTTTTCCCGCGCTCGCTCTTTATCACACGCTCTCTTTTTTTTTCCTACGCTTTCTGTTTTATCCACTCGCTCTTTTTCCCACGCTCCCTTTTTCCTGGACTCGATATTTTTCCCACGCTCGCTCTTTTTCCCGCGCTCCCTATTTTTCCCACGCTCGCTCTTTTTCCCGCGCTCGCACTTCTTCCCGCTCTGTTTCTTTTTCACACACTCGCTCTTTCTCCCGCTCTCTCTCTATTTTCCCCTCTCTCTCTTTTTCCCGCACTAGCTTTTTCCTGCACTCGGTATTTTTCCCACGATCGATCTTTTTCCCATGCCCTTTTTTCCCGCGCTCTTTCTTTTTCCAGCGCTCACTGTTTTTCCCACTCTCGCTCTTTTTCCCGCACTTGCTCTTGTTGCTGCGCTCGCTCATTTTCCCACGCTTTTTCTAGCAGTCGCTATATTTCTCATGCTCGCTATTTTTCCCGGGCTGTCTCTTTATCCCACGCACTCTCTTTTTTTCCTACGCTTGCTCTTTTTCCTGCTCTTTCTTTTTCCCGAACTCGCTTTTTCCCGCACTCGTTGTGTTTCCCACGCTCGCGCTTTTTCCCACGCTCTCTTTTTCCCGCGCTTGCTTTTTTTCCCACGCTCGCTCTTTTTCCCGCGCTTTTTCCACCAGTCGCTATTTTTCTCATGCTCGCTATTTTTCCCGCGCTCGCTCTTTATCTCACGCTCTCTCTTATTTTCCTACGCTTGCTCTTTTACCCACTCTCGTTTTTTCCCGCACTCCCTTTTTCCTGGACTCGATATTTTTCCCACGCTCGCTCTTTTTCCCGCGCTCCCTATTTTTCCCACGCTCGCTCTTTTTCCCACGCTCGCTCATTTTCCCGCGCTTTTTCCACCAGTCGCTATATTTCTCATGCTCGCTAGTTTTCCCGTGCTCGCTTTTTATCACACGCTCTCTCTTTTTTTCCTATGCTTGCTCTTTTTCCCACTCTCTCTTTTCCCCGCACTCACTTTTTCCCGCACTCGTTATTTTTCCCACGCTCTCGCTTTTTCCCACGCTTGCTTTTTTTCCCGCACTCGCTTTTTCCCGGACTTGCATTTTTTCTCTCGCACTCTCTTTTTCCCGCGCTTGCTCTTTTTCCTGCATTCGCTCATTTTCCCGCGCTTTTTCCACCACTCGCTATTTTTCTCATGCTCGCTATTTTTGCCACTCTCGCTCTTTATCACAGGCTCTCTCTTTTTTTCTTATGCTTCCTGTTTTTCCCGCTCTCTCTTTTTCCCACACCTGCTTTTTCCCGCACTCGTTATTTTTCCCACGCTCTCTTTTTCCCGCGCTTGATTTTTTTCCCACGCTCGCCCTTTTTCCTGCGCTTTTTCCACCAGTCGCTATTTTTCTCATACTCGCTATTTTTCCCGTGCTCGTTCTTTATCACACGCTCACTCTTATTTTCCTACGCTTGCTCTTTTACCCACTCTCGTTTTTTCCCGCACTCCCTGTTTCCTGGACTCGATATTTTTCCTACGCTCGCTCTTTTTACCGCGCTTGCTCTTTATCACACGCTCTCTCTTTTTTTTTCCTACGCTTTCTGTTTTATCCACTCGCTCTTTTTCCCACGCTCTTTTTTTCCTGGACTCGATATTTTTCCCACGCTCGCTCTTTTTCCCACGCTCCCTATATTTCCCACGCTCGCTCTTTTTCCCACGCTTGCTCATTTTCCCGCGCTTTTTCCACCAGTCGCTATATTTGTCATGCTCGCTAGTTTTCCCGTGCTCGCATTTTAACACACGCTCTCTCTTTTTTTCCTATGCTTGCTCTTTTTCCCACTCTCTCTTTTCCCCGCACTCACTTTTTCCCGCACTCGATTTTTTTCCCACGCTCTCGCTTTTTCCCACGCTTGCTTTTTTTCCCGCACTCGCTCTTTTTCCCGCACTCGCTTTTTCCCGGACTTGCATTTTTTCTCTCGCACTCTCTTTTTCCCGCGCTTGCTCTTTTTCCCGCGTTCGCTCATTTTCCCGCGCTTTTTCCACCACTCGCTATTTTTCTCATGCTCGCTATTTTTGCCACTCTCGCTCTTTATCACAGGCTCTCTCTTTTTTTCTTATGCTTCCTGTTTTTCCCGCTCTCTCTTTTTCCCACACCCGCTTTTTCCCGCACTCGTTATTTTTCCCACGCTCGCGCTTTTTCCCACGCTCTCTTTTTCCCGCGCTTGCTTTTTTTCCCACGCTCGCTCTTTTTCCCGCGCTTTTTCCACCAGTCGCTATATTTCTCATGCTCGCTATTTTTCCCGCGCTTGCTCTTTATCACACACTCTCTTTTTTTTTCCTACGCTTTCTGTTCTATCCACTCGCTCTTTTTCCCACGCTCCCTTTTTCCTGGACTCGATATTTTTCCCACGCTCGCTCTTTTTCCCGCGCTCCCTATTTTTCCCACGCTCGCTCTTTTTCCCACGCTCCCTTTTTCCTGGACTCGATATTTTTCCCACGCTCGCTCTTTTTCCCGCGCTACCTATTTTTCCCACACTCGCTCTTTTTCCCGCGCTCGCACTTCTTCCCGCGCTGTTTCTTTTTCACTCACTCGCTCTTTCTCCCGCTCTCTCTCTATTTTCCCCTCTCTCTCTTTTTCCCGCACTCGCTTTTTCCCGCCCTCGGTATTTTTCCCACGATCGATCTTTTTCCCATGCTCTTTTTTCCCGCGCTCTTTCTTTTTCCCGCGCTCACTGTTTTTCCCACTCTCGCTCTTTTTCCCGCGCTTGCTCTTGTTGCTGCGCTCGCTCATTTTCCCTCGCTTTTTCTAGCAGTCGCTATATTTCTCATGCTCGCTATTTTTCCCGGGCTGTCTCTTTATCCCACACACTCTCTTTTTTTCCTACGCTTGCTCTTTTTCCTGCTCTTTCTTTTTCCCGAACTCGCTTTTTCCCGCACTCGTTATTTTTCCCACGCTCTCGCTTTTTCCCACGCTTGCTTTTTTTCCCGCACTCGCTCTTTTTCACGCACTCGCTTTTTCCCGGACTTGCATTTTTTCTCTCGCACTCTCTTTTTCCCGCGCTTGCTCTTTTTCCCGCGTTCGCTCATTTTCCCGCGCTTTTTCCACCGCTCGCTATTTTTCTCATGCTCGCTATTTTTGCCACTCTCGCTCTTTATCACAGGCTCTCTCTTTTTTTCTTATGCTTCCTGTTTTTCCCGCTCTCTCTTTTTCCCACACCCGCTTTTTCCCGCACTCGTTATTTTTCCCACGCTCGCGCTTTTTCCCACGCTCTCTTTTTCCCGCGCTTGCTTTTTTTCCCACGGTCGCTCTTTTTCCCGCGCTTTTTCCACCAGTCGCTATATTTCTCATGCTCGCTATTTTTCCCGCGCTTGCTCTTTATCACACACTCTCTTTTTTTTTCCTACGCTTTCTGTTCTATCCACTCGCTCTTTTTCCCACGCTCCCTTTTTCCTGGACTCGATATTTTTCCCACGCTCGCTCTTTTTCCCGCGCTCCCTATTTTTCCCACGCTCGCTCTTTTTCCCACGCTCTTTTTTTCCTGGACTCGATATTTTTCCCACGCTCGCTCTTTTTCCCGCGCTCCCTATTTTTCCCACACTCGCTCTTTTTCCCGCGCTCGCACTTCTTCCCGCGCTGTTTCTTTTTCACTCACTCGCTCTTTCTCCCGCTCTCTATTTTCCCCTCTCTCTCTTTTTCCCGCACTCGCTTTTTCCCGCCCTCGGTATTTTTCCCACGATCGATCTTTTTCCCATGCTCTTTTTTCCCGCGCTCTTTCTTTTTCCCGCGCTCACTGTTTTTCCCACTCTCGCTCTTTTTCCCGCGCTTGCTCTTGTTGCTGCGCTCGCTCATTTTCCCTCGCTTTTTCTAGCAGTCGCTATATTTCTCATGCTCGCTATTTTTCCCGGGCTGTCTCTTTATCCCACACACTCTCTTTTTTTCCTACGCTTGCTCTTTTTCCTGCTCTTTCTTTTTCCCGAACTCGCTTTTTCCCGCACTCGTTGTTTTTCACACGCTCGCGCTTTTTCCCACGCTCTCTTTTTCCCGCGCTTGCTTTTTTTCCCACGCTCGCTCTTTTTCCCGCGCTTTTTCCACCACTCGCTATTTTTCTCATGCTCGCTATTTTTCCCGCGCTCGCTCTTTATCTCACGCTCTCTCTTATTTTCCTACGCTTGCTCTTTTACCCACTCTCGTTTTTTCCCGCACTCCCTTTTTCCTGGACTCGATATTTTTCCCACGCTCGCTCTTTTTCCGGCGCTCCCTATTTTTCCCACGCTCGCTCTTTTTCCCACGCTTGCTCATTTTCCCGCGCTTTTTCCACCAGTCGCTATATTTCTCATGCTCGCTAGTTTTCCCGTGCTCGCTTTTTATCACACGCTCTCTCTTTTTTTCCTATGCTTGCTCTTTTTCCCACTCTCTCTTTTCCCCGCACTCACTTTTTCCCGCACTCGTTATTTTTCCCACGCTCTCGCTTTTTCCCACGCTTGCTTTTTTTCCCGCACTCGCTCTTTTTCACGCACTCGCTTTTTCCCGGACTTGCATTTTTTCTCTCGCACTCTCTTTTTCCCGCGCTTGCTCTTTTTCCCGCGTTCGCTCATTTTCCCGCGCTTTTTCCACCACTCGCTATTTTTCTCATGCTCGCTATTTTTGCCACTCTCGCTCTTTATCACAGGCTCTCTCTTTTTTTCTTATGCTTCCTGTTTTTCCCACTCTCTCTTTTTCCCACACCCGCTTTTTCCCGCACTCGTTATTTTTCCCACGCTCGCGCTTTTTCCCACGCTCTCTTTTTCCCGCGCTTGCTTTTTTTCCCACGCTCGCTCTTTTTCCCGCGCTTTTTCCACCAGTCGCTATTTTTCTCATGCTCGCTATTTTTCCCGCGCTTGCTCTTTATCACACACTCTCTTTTTTTTTCCTACGCTTTCTGTTCTATCCACTCGCTCTTTTTCCCACGCTCCCTTTTTCCTGGACTCGATATTTTTCCCACGCTCGCTCTTTTTCCCGCGCTCCCTATTTTTCCCACGCTCGCTCTTTTTCCCACGCTCCCTTTTTCCTGGACTCGATATTTTTCCCACGCTCGCTCTTTTTCCCGCGCTCCCTATTTTTCCCACACTCGCTCTTTTTCCCGCGCTCGCACTTCTTCCCGCGCTGTTTCTTTTTCACTCACTCGCTCTTTCTCCCGCTCTCTCTCTATTTTCCCCTCTCTCTCTTTTTCCCGCACTCGCTTTTTCCCGCCCTCGGTATTTTTCCCACGATCGATCTTTTTCCCATGCTCTTTTTTCCCGCGCTCTTTCTTTTTCCCGCGCTCACTGTTTTTCCCACTCTCGCTCTTTTTCCCGCGCTTGCTCTTGTTGCTGCGCTCGCTCATTTTCCCACGCTTTTTCTAGCAGTCGCTATATTTCTCATGCTCGCTATTTTTCCCGGGCTGTCTCTTTATCCCACACACTCTCTTTTTTTCCTACGCTTGCTCTTTTTCCTGCTCTTTCTTTTTCCCGAACTCGCTTTTTCCCGCACTCGTTGTTTTTCACACGCTCGCGCTTTTTCCCACGCTCTCTTTTTCCCGCGCTTGCTTTTTTTCCCACGCTCGCTCTTTTTCCCGCGCTTTTTCCACCAGTCGCTATTTTTCTCATGCTCGCTATTTTTCCCGCGCTCGCTCTTTATCTCACGCTCTCTCTTATTTTCCTACGCTTGCTCTTTTACCCACTCTCGTTTTTTCCCGCACTCCCTTTTTCCTGGACTCGATATTTTTCCCACGCTCGCTCTTTTTCCGGCGCTCCCTATTTTTCCCACGCTCGCTCTTTTTCCCACGCTTGCTCATTTTCCCGCGCTTTTTCCACCAGTCGCTATATTTCTCATGCTCGCTAGTTTTCCCGTGCTCGCTTTTTATCACACGCTCTCTCTTTTTTTCCTATGCTTGCTCTTTTTCCCACTCTCTCTTTTCCCCGCACTCACTTTTTCCCGCACTCGTTATTTTTCCCACGCTCTCGCTTTTTCCCACGCTTGCTTTTTTTCCCGCACTCGCTCTTTTTCACGCACTCGCTTTTTCCCGGACTTGCATTTTTTCTCTCGCACTCTCTTTTTCCCGCGCTTGCTCTTTTTCCCGCGTTCGCTCATTTTCCCGCGCTTTTTCCACCACTCGCTATTTTTCTCATGCTCGCTATTTTTGCCACTCTCGCTCTTTATCACAGGCTCTCTCTTTTTTTCTTATGCTTCTGTTTTTCCCGCTCTCTCTTTTTCCCACACCCGCTTTTTCCCGCACTCGTTATTTTTCCCACGCTCGCGCTTTTTCCCACGCTCTCTTTTTCCCGCGCTTGCTTTATTTCCCACGCTCGCTCTTTTTCCCGCGCTTTTTCCACCAGTCGCTATTTTTCTCATGCTCGCTATTTTTCCCGCGCTTGCTCTTTATCACACGCTCTCTTTTTTTTTCCTACGCTTTCTGTTCTATCCACTCGCTCTTTTTCCCACGCTCCCTTTTTCCTGGACTCGATATTTTTCCCACGCTCGCTCTTTTTCCCGCACTCCCTATTTTTCCCACGCTCGCTCTTTTTCCCACGCTTGCTCATTTTCCCGTGCTTTTTCCACCAGTCGCTATATTTCTCATGCTCGCTAGTTTTCCCGTGCTCGCTTTTTATCACACGCTCTCTTTTTTTCCTATGCTTGCTCTTTTTCCCACTCTCTCTTTTCCCCGCACTCACTTTTTCCCGCACTCGTTTTTTTTCCCACGCTCTCGCTTTTTCCCACGCTTGCTTTTTTTCCCGCACTCGCTTTTTCCCGGACTTGCATTTTCTCTCTCGCACTCTCTTTTTCCCGCGCTTGCTCTTTTTCCCGCGTTCGCTCATTTTCCCGCGCTTTTTCCACCACTCGCTATTTTTCTCATGCTCGCTATTTTTGCCACTCTCGCTCTTTATCACAGGCTCTCTCTTTTTTTCTTATGCTTCCTGTTTTTCCCGCTCTCTCTTTTTCCCACACCTGCTTTTTCCCGCACTCGTTATTTTTCCCACGCTTGCGCTTTTTCCCACGCTCTCTTTTTCCCGCGCTTGCTTTTTTTCCCACGCTCGCTCTTTTTCCTGCGCTTTTTCCACCAGTCGCTATTTTTCTAATACTCGCTATTTTTCCCGTGCTCGTTCTTTATCACACGCTCTCTCTTATTTTCCTACGCTTGCTCTTTTACCCACTCTCGTTTTTTCCCGCACTCCCTGTTTCCTGGACTCGATATTTTTCCTACGCTCGCTCTTTTTACCGCGCTTGCTCTTTATCACACGCTCTCTCTTTTTTTTTCCTACGCTTTCTGTTTTATCCACTCGCTCTTTTTCCCACGCTCTTTTTTTCCTGGACTCGATATTTTTCCCACGCTCGCTCTTTTTCCCGCGCTCCCTATTTTTCCCACGCTCGCTCTTTTTCCCACGCTTGCTCATTTTCCCGCGCTTTTTCCACCAGTCGCTATATTTGTCATGCTCGCTAGTTTTCCCGTGCTCGCATTTTAACACACGCTCTCTCTTTTTTTCCTATGCTTGCTCTTTTTCCCACTCTCTCTTTTCCCCGCACTCACTTTTTCCCGCACTCGTTATTTTTCCCACGCTCTCGCTTTTTCCCACGCTTGCTTTTTTTCCCGCACTCGCTCTTTTTCACGCACTCGCTTTTTCCCGGACTTGCATTTTTTCTCTCGCACTCTCTTTTTCCCGCGCTTGCTCTTTTTCCCGCGTTCGCTCATTTTCCCGCGCTTTTTCCACCACTCGCTATTTTTCTCATGCTCGCTATTTTTGCCACTCTCGCTCTTTATCACAGGCTCTCTCTTTTTTTCTTATGCTTCCTGTTTTTCCCGCTCTCTCTTTTTCCCACACCCGCTTTTTCCGGCACTCGTTATTTTTCCCACGCTCGCGCTTTTTCCCACGCTCTCTTTTTCCCGCGCTTGCTTTTTTTCCCACGCTCGCTCTTTTTCCCGCGCTTTTTCCACCAGTCGCTATTTTTCTCATGCTCGCTAGTTTTCCCGCGCTCGCTCTTTATCACACGCTCTCTCTTATTTTCCTACGCTTGCTCTTTTACCCACTCTCGTTTTTTCCCGCACTCCCTTTTTCCTGGACTCGATATTTTTCCCACGCTCGCTCTTTTTCCCGCGCTCCCTATTTTTCCCACGCTCGCTCTTTTTCCCACGCTCGCTCATTTTTCCGCGCTTTTTCCACCAGTCGCTATATTTCTCATGCTCGCTAGTTTTCCCGTGCTCGCTTTTTATCACACGCTCTCTCTTTTTTTCCTATGCTTGCTCTTTTTCCCACTCTCTCTTTTCCCCGCACTCACTTTTTCCCGCAGTCGTTATTTTTCCCACGCTCTCGCTTTTTCCCACGCTTGCTTTTTTTCCCGCACTCGCTCTTTTTCACGCACTCGCTTTTTCCCGGACTTGCATTTTTTCTCTCGCACTCTCTTTTTCCCGCGCTTGCTCTTTTTCCCGCGTTCGCTCATTTTCCCGCGCTTTTTCCACCACTCGCTATTTTTCTCATGCTCGCTATTTTTGCCACTCTCGCTCTTTATCACAGGCTCTCTCTTTTTTTCTTATGCTTCCTGTTTTTCCCGCTCTCTCTTTTTCCCACACCTGCTTTTTCCCGCACTCGTTATTTTTCACACGCTCGCGCTTTTTCCCACGCTCTCTTTTTCCCGCGCTTGCTTTATTTCCCACGCTCGCTCTTTTTCCCGCGCTTTTTCCACCAGTCGCTATTTTTCTCATGCTCGCTATTTTTCCCGCGCTTGCTCTTTATCACACGCTCTCTTTTTTTTTCCTACGCTTTCTGTTTTATCCACTCGCTCTTTTTCCCACGCTCCCTTTTTCCTGGACTCGATATTTTTCCCACGCTCGCTCTTTTTCCCGCGCTCCCTATTTTTCCCACGCTCGCTCTTTTTCCCGCGCTCGCACTTCTTCCCGCGCTGTTTCTTTTTCACACACTCGCTCTTTCTCCCGCTCTCTCTCTATTTTCCCCTCTCTCTCTTTTTCCCGCACTAGCTTTTTCCCGCACTCGGTATTTTTCCCACGATCGATCTTTTTCCCATGCTCTTTTTTCCCGCGCTCTTTCTTTTTCCAGCGCTCACTGTTTTTCCCACTCTCGCACTTTTTCCCGCACTTGCTCTTGTTGCTGCGCTCGCTCATTTTCCCACGCTTTTTCTAGCAGTCGCTATATTTCTCATGCTCGCTATTTTTCCCGGGCTGTCTCTTTATCCCACGCACTCTCTTTTTTTCCTACGCTTGCTCTTTTTCCTGCTCTTTCTTTTTCCCGAACTCGCTTTTTCCCGCACTCGTTGTTTTTCCCACGCTCGCGCTTTTTCCCACGCTCTCTTTTTCCCGCGCTTGCTTTTTTTCCCACGCTCGCTCTTTTTCCCGCGCTTTTTCCACCAGTCGCTATTTTTCTCATGCTCGCTATTTTTCCCGCGCTCGCTCTTTATCACACGCTCTCTCTTATTTTCCTACGCTTGCTCTTTTACCCACTCTCGTTTTTTCCCGCACTCCCTTTTTCCTGGACTCGATATTTTTCCCACGCTCGCTCTTTTTCCGGCGCTCCCTATTTTTCCCACGCTCGCTCTTTTTCCCACGCTTGCTCATTTTCCCGCGCTTTTTCCACCAGTCGCTATATTTCTCATGCTCGCTAGTTTTCCCGTGCTCGCTTTTTATCACACGCTCTCTCTTTTTTTCCTATGCTTGCTCTTTTTCCCACTCTCTCTTTTCCCCGCACTCACTTTTTCCCGCAGTCGTTATTTTTCCCACGCTCTCGCTTTTTCCCACGCTTGCTTTTTTTCCCGCACTCGCTTTTTCCCGGACTTGCATTTTTTCTCTCGCACTCTCTTTTTCCCGCGCTTGCTCTTTTTCCTGCATTCGCTCATTTTCCCGCGCTTTTTCCACCACTCGCTATTTTTCTCATGCTCGCTATTTTTGCCACTCTCGCTCTTTATCACAGGCTCTCTCTTTTTTTCTTATGCTTCCTGTTTTTCCCGCTCTCTCTTTTTCCCACACCTGCTTTTTCCCGCACTCGTTATTTTTCCCACGCTCTCTTTTTCCCGCGCTTGCTTTTTTTCCCACGCTCGCTCTTTTTCCTGCGCTTTTTCCACCAGTCGCTATTTTTCTCATACTCGCTATTTTTCCCGTGCTCGTTCTTTATCACACGCTCTCTCTTATTTTCCTACGCTTGCTCTTTTACCCACTCTCGTTTTTTCCCGCACTCCCTGTTTCCTGGACTCGATATTTTTCCTACGCTCGCTCTTTTTACCGCACTTGCTCTTTATCACACGCTCTCTCTTTTTATTTCCTACGCTTTCTGTTTTATCCACTCGCTCTTTTTCCCACGCTCTTTTTTTCCTGGACTCGATATTTTTCCCACGCTCGCTCTTTTTCCCGCGCTCCCTATATTTCCCACGCTCGCTCTTTTTCCCACGCTTGCTCATTTTCCCGCGCTTTTTCCACCAGTCGCTATATTTCTCATGCTCGCTAGTTTTCCCGTGCTCGCATTTTAACACACGCTCTCTCTTTTTTTCCTATGCTTGCTCTTTTTCCCACTCTCTCTTTTCCCCGCACTCACTTTTTCCCGCACTCGATTTTTTTCCCACGCTCTCGCTTTTTCCCACGCTTGCTTTTTTTCCCGCACTCGCTCTTTTTCACGCACTCGCTTTTTCCCGGACTTGCATTTTTTCTCTCGCACTCTCTTTTTCCCGCGCTTGCTCTTTTTCCCGCGTTCGCTCATTTTCCCGCGCTTTTTCCACCACTCGCTATTTTTCTCATGCTCGCTATTTTTGCCACTCTCGCTCTTTATCACAGGCTCTCTCTTTTTTTCTTATGCTTCCTGTTTTTCCCGCTCTCTCTTTTTCCCACACCCGCTTTTTCCGGCACTCGTTATTTTTCCCACGCTCGCGCTTTTTCCCACGCTCTCTTTTTCCCGCGCTTGCTTTTTTTCCCACGCTCGCTCTTTTTCCCGCGCTTTTTCCACCAGTCGCTATTTTTCTCATGCTCGCTATTTTTCCCGCGCTCGCTCTTTATCACACGCTCTCTCTTATTTTCCTACGCTTGCTCTTTTACCCACTCTCGTTTTTTCCCGCACTCCCTGTTTCCTGGACTCGATATTTTTCCCACGCTCGCTCTTTTTCCCGCGCTCCCTATTTTTCCCACGCTCGCTCTTTTTCCCACGCTCGCTCATTTTTCCGCGCTTTTTCCACCAGTCGCTATATTTCTCATGCTCGCTAGTTTTCCCGTGCTCGCTTTTTATCACACGCTCTCTCTTTTTTTCCTATGCTTGCTCTTTTTCCCACTCTCTCTTTTCCCCGCACTCACTTTTTCCCGCAGTCGTTATTTTTCCCACGCTCTCGCTTTTTCCCACGCTTGCTTTTTTTCCCGCACTCGCTTTTTCCCGGACTTGCATTTTTTCTCTCGCACTCTCTTTTTCCCGCGCTTGCTCTTTTTCCTGCATTCGCTCATTTTCCCGCGCTTTTTCCACCACTCGCTATTTTTCTCATGCTCGCTATTTTTGCCACTCTCGCTCTTTATCACAGGCTCTCTCTTTTTTTCTTATGCTTCCTGTTTTTCCCGCTCTCTCTTTTTCCCACACCTGCTTTTTCCCGCACTCGTTATTTTTCCCACGCTCTCTTTTTCCCGCGCTTGCTTTTTTTCCCACGCTCGCTCTTTTTCCTGCGCTTTTTCCACCAGTCGCTATTTTTCTCATACTCGCTATTTTTCCCGTGCTCGTTCTTTATCACACGCTCTCTCTTATTTTCCTACGCTTGCTCTTTTACCCACTCTCGTTTTTTCCCGCACTCCCTGTTTCCTGGACTCGATATTTTTCCTACGCTCGCTCTTTTTACCGCACTTGCTCTTTATCACACGCTCTCTCTTTTTATTTCCTACGCTTTCTGTTTTATCCACTCGCTCTTTTTCCCACGCTCTTTTTTTCCTGGACTCGATATTTTTCCCACGCTCGCTCTTTTTCCCGCGCTCCCTATATTTCCCACGCTCGCTCTTTTTCCCACGCTTGCTCATTTTCCCGCGCTTTTTCCACCAGTCGCTATATTTGTCATGCTCGCTAGTTTTCCCGTGCTCGCATTTTAACACACGCTCTCTCTTTTTTTCCTATGCTTGCTCTTTTTCCCACTCTCTCTTTTCCCCGCACTCACTTTTTCCCGCACTCGATTTTTTTCCCACGCTCTCGCTTTTTCCCACGCTTGCTTTTTTTCCCGCACTCGCTCTTTTTCACGCACTCGCTTTTTCCCGGACTTGCATTTTTTCTCTCGCACTCTCTTTTTCCCGCGCTTGCTCTTTTTCCCGCGTTCGCTCATTTTCCCGCGCTTTTTCCACCACTCGCTATTTTTCTCATGCTCGCTATTTTTGCCACTCTCGCTCTTTATCACAGGCTCTCTCTTTTTTTCTTATGCTTCCTGTTTTTCCCGCTCTCTCTTTTTCCCACACCCGCTTTTTCCGGCACTCGTTATTTTTCCCACGCTCGCGCTTTTTCCCACGCTCTCTTTTTCCCGCGCTTGGTTTTTTTTCCCACGCTCGCTCTTTTTCCCGCGCTTTTTCCACCAGTCGCTATTTTTCTCATGCTCGCTATTTTTCCCGCGCTCGCTCTTTATCACACGCTCTCTCTTATTTTCCTACGCTTGCTCTTTTACCCACTCTCGTTTTTTCCCGCTCTCCCTTTTTCCTGGACTCGATATTTTTCCCACGCTCGCTCTTTTTCCCGCGCTCCCTATTTTTCCCACGCTCGCTCTTTTTCCCGCGCTCGCACTTCTTCCCGCGCTGTTTCTTTTTCACACACTCGCTCTTTCTCCCGCTCTCTCTCTATTTTCCCCTCTCTCTCTTTTTCCCGCACTAGCTTTTTCCCGCACTCGGTATTTTTCCCACGATCGATCTTTTTCCCATGCTCTTTTTTCCCGCGCTCTTTCTTTTTCCAGCGCTCACTGTTTTTCCCACTCTCGCTCTTTTTCCCGCGCTTGCTCTTTTTGCTGCGCTCGCTCATTTTCCCACGCTTTTTCTAGCAGTCGCTATATTTCTCATGCTCGCTATTTTTCCCGGGCTGTCTCTTTATCCCACACACTCTCTTTTTTTCCTACGCTTGCTCTTTTTCCTGCTCTTTCTTTTTCCCGAACTCGCTTTTTCCCGCACTCGTTGTTTTTCACACGCTCGCGCTTTTTCCCACGCTCTCTTTTTCCCGCGCTTGCTTTTTTTCCCACGCTCGCTCTTTTTCCCGCGCTTTTTCCACCAGTCGCTATTTTTCTCATGCTCGCTATTTTTCCCGCGCTCGCTCTTTATCACACGCTCTCTCTTATTTTCCTACGCTTGCTCTTTTACCCACTCTCGTTTTTTCCCGCACTCCCTTTTTCCTGGACTCGATATTTTTCCCACGCTCGCTCTTTTTCCCGCGCTCCCTATTTTTCCCACGCTCGCTCTTTTTCCCACGCTCGCTCATTTTCCCGCGCTTTTTCCACCAGTCGCTATATTTCTCATGCTCGCTAGTTTTCCCGTGCTCGCTTTTTATCACACGCTCTCTCTTTTTTTCCTATGCTTGCTCTTTTTCCCACTCTCTCTTTTCCCCGCACTCACTTTTTCCCGCACTCGTTATTTTTCCCACGCTCTCGCTTTTTCCCACGCTTGCTTTTTTTCCCGCACTCGCTCTTTTTCACGCACTCGCTTTTTCCCGGACTTGCATTTTTTCTCTCGCACTCTCTTTTTCCCGCGCTTGCTCTTTTTCCCGCGTTCGCTCATTTTCCCGCGCTTTTTCCACCACTCGCTATTTTTCTCATGCTCGCTATTTTTGCCACTCTCGCTCTTTATCACAGGCTCTCTCTTTTTTTCTTATGCTTCCTGTTTTTCCCGCTCTCTCTTTTTCCCACACCTGCTTTTTCCCGCACTCGTTATTTTTCACACGCTCGCGCTTTTTCCCACGCTCTCTTTTTCCCGCGCTTGCTTTATTTCCCACGCTCGCTCTTTTTCCCGCGCTTTTTCCACCAGTCGCTATTTTTCTCATGCTCGCTATTTTTCCCGCGCTTGCTCTTTATCACACGCTCTCTTTTTTTTTCCTACGCTTTCTGTTTTATCCACTCGCTCTTTTTCCCACGCTCCCTTTTTCCTGGACTCGATATTTTTCCCACGCTCGCTCTTTTTCCCGCGCTCCCTATTTTTCCCACGCTCGCTCTTTTTCCCGCGCTCGCACTTCTTCCCGCGCTGTTTCTTTTTCACACACTCGCTCTTTCTCCCGCTCTCTCTCTATTTTCCCCTCTCTCTCTTTTTCCCGCACTAGCTTTTTCCCGCACTCGGTATTTTTCCCACGATCGATCTTTTTCCCATGCTCTTTTTTCCCGCGCTCTTTCTTTTTCCAGCGCTCACTGTTTTTCCCACTCTCGCACTTTTTCCCGCACTTGCTCTTGTTGCTGCGCTCGCTCATTTTCCCACGCTTTTTCTAGCAGTCGCTATATTTCTCATGCTCGCTATTTTTCCCGGGCTGTCTCTTTATCCCACGCACTCTCTTTTTTTCCTACGCTTGCTCTTTTTCCTGCTCTTTCTTTTTCCCGAACTCGCTTTTTCCCGCACTCGTTGTTTTTCCCACGCTCGCGCTTTTTCCCACGCTCTCTTTTTCCCGCGCTTGCTTTTTTTCCCACGCTCGCTCTTTTTCCCGCGCTTTTTCCACCAGTCGCTATTTTTCTCATGCTCGCTATTTTTCCCGCGCTCGCTCTTTATCACACGCTCTCTCTTATTTTCCTACGCTTGCTCTTTTACCCACTCTCGTTTTTTCCCGCACTCCCTTTTTCCTGGACTCGATATTTTTCCCACGCTCGCTCTTTTTCCGGCGCTCCCTATTTTTCCCACGCTCGCTCTTTTTCCCACGCTTGCTCATTTTCCCGCGCTTTTTCCACCAGTCGCTATATTTCTCATGCTCGCTAGTTTTCCCGTGCTCGCTTTTTATCACACGCTCTCTCTTTTTTTCCTATGCTTGCTCTTTTTCCCACTCTCTCTTTTCCCCGCACTCACTTTTTCCCGCAGTCGTTATTTTTCCCACGCTCTCGCTTTTTCCCACGCTTGCTTTTTTTCCCGCACTCGCTTTTTCCCGGACTTGCATTTTTTCTCTCGCACTCTCTTTTTCCCGCGCTTGCTCTTTTTCCTGCATTCGCTCATTTTCCCGCGCTTTTTCCACCACTCGCTATTTTTCTCATGCTCGCTATTTTTGCCACTCTCGCTCTTTATCACAGGCTCTCTCTTTTTTTCTTATGCTTCCTGTTTTTCCCGCTCTCTCTTTTTCCCACACCTGCTTTTTCCCGCACTCGTTATTTTTCCCACGCTCTCTTTTTCCCGCGCTTGCTTTTTTTCCCACGCTCGCTCTTTTTCCTGCGCTTTTTCCACCAGTCGCTATTTTTCTCATACTCGCTATTTTTCCCGTGCTCGTTCTTTATCACACGCTCTCTCTTATTTTCCTACGCTTGCTCTTTTACCCACTCTCGTTTTTTCCCGCACTCCCTGTTTCCTGGACTCGATATTTTTCCTACGCTCGCTCTTTTTACCGCACTTGCTCTTTATCACACGCTCTCTCTTTTTATTTCCTACGCTTTCTGTTTTATCCACTCGCTCTTTTTCCCACGCTCTTTTTTTCCTGGACTCGATATTTTTCCCACGCTCGCTCTTTTTCCCGCGCTCCCTATATTTCCCACGCTCGCTCTTTTTCCCACGCTTGCTCATTTTCCCGCGCTTTTTCCACCAGTCGCTATATTTCTCATGCTCGCTAGTTTTCCCGTGCTCGCATTTTAACACACGCTCTCTCTTTTTTTCCTATGCTTGCTCTTTTTCCCACTCTCTCTTTTCCCCGCACTCACTTTTTCCCGCACTCGATTTTTTTCCCACGCTCTCGCTTTTTCCCACGCTTGCTTTTTTTCCCGCACTCGCTCTTTTTCACGCACTCGCTTTTTCCCGGACTTGCATTTTTTCTCTCGCACTCTCTTTTTCCCGCGCTTGCTCTTTTTCCCGCGTTCGCTCATTTTCCCGCGCTTTTTCCACCACTCGCTATTTTTCTCATGCTCGCTATTTTTGCCACTCTCGCTCTTTATCACAGGCTCTCTCTTTTTTTCTTATGCTTCCTGTTTTTCCCGCTCTCTCTTTTTCCCACACCCGCTTTTTCCGGCACTCGTTATTTTTCCCACGCTCGCGCTTTTTCCCACGCTCTCTTTTTCCCGCGCTTGCTTTTTTTCCCACGCTCGCTCTTTTTCCCGCGCTTTTTCCACCAGTCGCTATTTTTCTCATGCTCGCTATTTTTCCCGCGCTCGCTCTTTATCACACGCTCTCTCTTATTTTCCTACGCTTGCTCTTTTACCCACTCTCGTTTTTTCCCGCACTCCCTTTTTCCTGGACTCGATATTTTTCCCACGCTCGCTCTTTTTCCCGCGCTCCCTATTTTTCCCACGCTCGCTCTTTTTCCCACGCTCGCTCATTTTTCCGCGCTTTTTCCACCAGTCGCTATATTTCTCATGCTCGCTAGTTTTCCCGTGCTCGCTTTTTATCACACGCTCTCTCTTTTTTTCCTATGCTTGCTCTTTTTCCCACTCTCTCTTTTCCCCGCACTCACTTTTTCCCGCAGTCGTTATTTTTCCCACGCTCTCGCTTTTTCCCACGCTTGCTTTTTTTCCCGCACTCGCTTTTTCCCGGACTTGCATTTTTTCTCTCGCACTCTCTTTTTCCCGCGCTTGCTCTTTTTCCTGCATTCGCTCATTTTCCCGCGCTTTTTCCACCACTCGCTATTTTTCTCATGCTCGCTATTTTTGCCACTCTCGCTCTTTATCACAGGCTCTCTCTTTTTTTCTTATGCTTCCTGTTTTTCCCGCTCTCTCTTTTTCCCACACCTGCTTTTTCCCGCACTCGTTATTTTTCCCACGCTCTCTTTTTCCCGCGCTTGCTTTTTTTCCCACGCTCGCTCTTTTTCCTGCGCTTTTTCCACCAGTCGCTATTTTTCTCATACTCGCTATTTTTCCCGTGCTCGTTCTTTATCACACGCTCTCTCTTATTTTCCTACGCTTGCTCTTTTACCCACTCTCGTTTTTTCCCGCACTCCCTGTTTCCTGGACTCGATATTTTTCCTACGCTCGCTCTTTTTACCGCACTTGCTCTTTATCACACGCTCTCTCTTTTTATTTCCTACGCTTTCTGTTTTATCCACTCGCTCTTTTTCCCACGCTCTTTTTTTCCTGGACTCGATATTTTTCCCACGCTCGCTCTTTTTCCCGCGCTCCCTATATTTCCCACGCTCGCTCTTTTTCCCACGCTTGCTCATTTTCCCGCGCTTTTTCCACCAGTCGCTATATTTGTCATGCTCGCTAGTTTTCCCGTGCTCGCATTTTAACACACGCTCTCTCTTTTTTTCCTATGCTTGCTCTTTTTCCCACTCTCTCTTTTCCCCGCACTCACTTTTTCCCGCACTCGATTTTTTTCCCACGCTCTCGCTTTTTCCCACGCTTGCTTTTTTTCCCGCACTCGCTCTTTTTCACGCACTCGCTTTTTCCCGGACTTGCATTTTTTCTCTCGCACTCTCTTTTTCCCGCGCTTGCTCTTTTTCCCGCGTTCGCTCATTTTCCCGCGCTTTTTCCACCACTCGCTATTTTTCTCATGCTCGCTATTTTTGCCACTCTCGCTCTTTATCACAGGCTCTCTCTTTTTTTCTTATGCTTCCTGTTTTTCCCGCTCTCTCTTTTTCCCACACCCGCTTTTTCCGGCACTCGTTATTTTTCCCACGCTCGCGCTTTTTCCCACGCTCTCTTTTTCCCGCGCTTGGTTTTTTTTCCCACGCTCGCTCTTTTTCCCGCGCTTTTTCCACCAGTCGCTATTTTTCTCATGCTCGCTATTTTTCCCGCGCTCGCTCTTTATCACACGCTCTCTCTTATTTTCCTACGCTTGCTCTTTTACCCACTCTCGTTTTTTCCCGCTCTCCCTTTTTCCTGGACTCGATATTTTTCCCACGCTCGCTCTTTTTCCCGCGCTCCCTATTTTTCCCACGCTCGCTCTTTTTCCCGCGCTCGCACTTCTTCCCGCGCTGTTTCTTTTTCACACACTCGCTCTTTCTCCCGCTCTCTCTCTATTTTCCCCTCTCTCTCTTTTTCCCGCACTAGCTTTTTCCCGCACTCGGTATTTTTCCCACGATCGATCTTTTTCCCATGCTCTTTTTTCCCGCGCTCTTTCTTTTTCCAGCGCTCACTGTTTTTCCCACTCTCGCTCTTTTTCCCGCGCTTGCTCTTTTTGCTGCGCTCGCTCATTTTCCCACGCTTTTTCTAGCAGTCGCTATATTTCTCATGCTCGCTATTTTTCCCGGGCTGTCTCTTTATCCCACACACTCTCTTTTTTTCCTACGCTTGCTCTTTTTCCTGCTCTTTCTTTTTCCCGAACTCGCTTTTTCCCGCACTCGTTGTTTTTCACACGCTCGCGCTTTTTCCCACGCTCTCTTTTTCCCGCGCTTGCTTTTTTTCCCACGCTCGCTCTTTTTCCCGCGCTTTTTCCACCAGTCGCTATTTTTCTCATGCTCGCTATTTTTCCCGCGCTCGCTCTTTATCACACGCTCTCTCTTATTTTCCTACGCTTGCTCTTTTACCCACTCTCGTTTTTTCCCGCACTCCCTTTTTCCTGGACTCGATATTTTTCCCACGCTCGCTCTTTTTCCCGCGCTCCCTATTTTTCCCACGCTCGCTCTTTTTCCCACGCTCGCTCATTTTTCCGCGCTTTTTCCACCAGTCGCTATATTTCTCATGCTCGCTAGTTTTCCCGTGCTCGCTTTTTATCACACGCTCTCTCTTTTTTTCCTATGCTTGCTCTTTTTCCCACTCTCTCTTTTCCCCGCACTCACTTTTTCCCGCACTCGTTATTTTTCCCACGCTCTCGCTTTTTCCCACGCTTGCTTTTTTTCCCGCACTCGCTCTTTTTCACGCACTCGCTTTTTCCCGGACTTGCATTTTTTCTCTCGCACTCTCTTTTTCCCGCGCTTGCTCTTTTTCCCGCGTTCTCTCATTTTCCCGCGCTTTTTCCACCACTCGCTATTTTTCTCATGCTCGCTATTTTTGCCACTCTCGCTCTTTATCACAGGCTCTCTCTTTTTTTCTTATGCTTCCTGTTTTTCCCGCTCTCTCTTTTTCCCACACCCGCTTTTTCCCGCACTCGTTATTTTTCCCACGCTCGCGCTTTTTCCCACGCTCTCTTTTTCCCGCGCTTGCTTTTTTTCCCACGCTCGCTCTTTTTCCCGCGCTTTTTCCACCAGTCGCTATATTTCTCATGCTCGCTATTTTTCCCGCGCTTGCTCTTTATCACACACTCTCTTTTTTTTTCCTACGCTTTCTGTTCTATCCACTCGCTCTTTTTCCCACGCTCCCTTTTTCCTGGACTCGATATTTTTCCCACGCTCGCTCTTTTTCCCGCGCTCCCTATTTTTCCCACGCTCGCTCTTTTTCCCACGCTCCCTTTTTCCTGGACTCGATATTTTTCCCACGCTCGCTCTTTTTCCCGCGCTCCCTATTTTTCCCACACTCGCTCTTTTTCCCGCGCTCGCACTTCTTCCCGCGCTGTTTCTTTTTCACTCACTCGCTCTTTCTCCCGCTCTCTCTCTATTTTCCCCTCTCTCTCTTTTTCCCGCACTCGCTTTTTCCCGCCCTCGGTATTTTTCCCACGATCGATCTTTTTCCCATGCTCTTTTTTCCCGCGCTCTTTCTTTTTCCCGCGCTCACTGTTTTTCCCACTCTCGCTCTTTTTCCCGCGCTTGCTCTTGTTGCTGCGCTCGCTCATTTTCCCACGCTTTTTCTAGCAGTCGCTAAATTTCTCATGCTCGCTATTTTTCCCGGGCTGTCTCTTTATCCCACACACTCTCTTTTTTTCCTACGCTTGCTCTTTTTCCTGCTCTTTCTTTTTCCCGAACTCGCTTTTTCCCGCACTCGTTGTTTTTCACACGCTCGCGCTTTTTCCCACGCTCTCTTTTTCCCGCGCTTGCTTTTTTTCCCACGCTCGCTCTTTTTCCCGCGCTTTTTCCACCAGTCCCTATTTTTCTCATGCTCGCTATTTTTCCCGCGCTCGCTCTTTATCTCACGCTCTCTCTTATTTTCCTACGCTTGCTCTTTTACCCACTCTCGTTTTTTCCCGCACTCCCATTTTCCTGGACTCGATATTTTTCCCACGCTCGCTCTTTTTCCCGCGCTCCCTATTTTTCCCACGCTCGCTCTTTTTCCCACGCTTGCTCATTTTCCCGCGCTTTTTCCACCAGTCGCTATATTTCTCATGCTCGCTAGTTTTCCCGTGCTCGCTTTTTATCACACGCTCTCTCTTTTTTTCCTATGCTTGCTCTTTTTCCCACTCTCTCTTTTCCCCGCACTCACTTTTTCCCGCACTCGTTATTTTTCCCACGCTCTCGCTTTTTCCCACACTTGCTTTTTTTCCCGCACTCGCTCTTTTTCACGCACTCGCTTTTTCCCGGACTTGCATTTTTTCTCTCGCACTCTCTTTTTCCCGCGCTTGCTCTTTTTCCCGCGTTCTCTCATTTTCCCGCGCTTTTTCCACCACTCGCTATTTTTCTCATGCTCGCTATTTTTGCCACTCTCGCTCTTTATCACAGGCTCTCTCTTTTTTTCTTATGCTTCCTGTTTTTCCCGCTCTCTCTTTTTCCCACACCCGCTTTTTCCCGCACTCGTTATTTTTCCCACGCTCGCGCTTTTTCCCACGCTCTCTTTTTCCCGCGCTTGCTTTTTTTCCCACGCTCGCTCTTTTTCCCGCGCTTTTTCCACCAGTCGCTATATTTCTCATGCTCGCTATTTTTCCCGCGCTTGCTCTTTATCACACACTCTCTTTTTTTTTCCTACGCTTTCTGTTCTATCCACTCGCTCTTTTTCCCACGCTCCCTTTTTCCTGGACTCGATATTTTTCCCACGCTCGCTCTTTTTCCCGCGCTCCCTATTTTTCCCACGCTCGCTCTTTTTCCCGCGCTCGCACTTCTTCCCGCGCTGTTTCTTTTTCACTCACTCGCTCTTTCTCCCGCTCTCTCTCTTTTTTCCCCTCTCTCTCTTTTTCCCGCACTCGCTTTTTCCCGCCCTCTGTATTTTTCCCACGATCGATCTTTTTCCCATGCTCTTTTTTCCCGCGCTCTTTCTTTTTCCCGCGCTCACTGTTTTTCCCACTCTCGCTCTTTTTCCCGCGCTTGCTCTTGTTGCTGCGCTCGCTCATTTTCCCACGCTTTTTCTAGCAGTCGCTATATTTCTCATGCTCGCTATTTTTCCCGGGCTGTCTCTTTATCCCACACACTCTCTTTTTTTCCTACGCTTGCTCTTTTTCCTGCTCTTTCTTTTTCCCGAACTCGCTTTTTCCCGCACTCGTTGTTTTTCACACGCTCGCGCTTTTTCCCACGCTCTCTTTTTCCCGCGCTTGCTTTTTTTCCCACGCTCGCTCTTTTTCCCGCGCTTTTTCCACCAGTCGCTATTTTTCTCATGCTCGCTATTTTTCCCGCGCTCGCTCTTTATCTCACGCTCTCTCTTATTTTCCTACGCTTGCTCTTTTACCCACTCTCGTTTTTTCCCGCACTCCCTTTTTCCTGGACTCGATATTTTTCCCACGCTCGCTCTTTTTCCCGCGCTCCCTATTTTTCCCACGCTCGCTCTTTTTCCCACGCTTGCTCATTTTCCCGCGCTTTTTCCACCAGTCACTATATTTCTCATGCTCGCTAGTTTTCCCGTGCTCGCTTTTTATCACACGCTCTCTCTTTTTTTCCTATGCTTGCTCTTTTTCCCACTCTCTCTTTTCCCCGCACTCACTTTTTCCCGCACTCGTTATTTTTCCCACGCTCTCGCTTTTTCCCACGCTTGCTTTTTTTCCCGCACTCGCTCTTTTTCACGCACTCGCTTTTTCCCGGACTTGCATTTTTTCTCTCGCACTCTCTTTTTCCCGCGCTTGCTCTTTTTCCCGCGTTCGCTCATTTTCCCGCGCTTTTTCCACCACTCGCTATTTTTCTCATGCTCGCTATTTTTGCCACTCTCGCTCTTTATCACAGGCTCTCCCTTTTTTTCTTATGCTTCCTGTTTTTCCCGCTCTCTCTTTTTCCCACACCCGCTTTTTCCCGCACTCGTTATTTTTCCCACGCTCGCGCTTTTTCCCACGCTCTCTTTTTCCCGCGCTTGCTTTTTTTCCCACGCTCGCTCTTTTTCCCGCGCTTTTTCCACCAGTCGCTATTTTTCTCATGCTCGCTATTTTTCCCGCGCTCGCTCTATATCTCACGCTCTCTCTTATTTTCCTACGCTTGCTCTTTTACCCACTCTCGTTTTTTCCCGCACTCCCTTTTTCCTGGACTCGATATTTTTCCCACGCTCGCTCTTTTTCCCGCGCTCCCTATTTTTCCCACGCTCGCTCTTTTTCCCACGCTTGCTCATTTTCCCGCGCTTTTTCCACCAGTCGCTATATTTCTCATGCTCGCTAGTTTTCCCGTGCTCGCTTTTTATCACACGCTCTCTCTTTTTTTCCTATGCTTGCTCTTTTTCCCACTCTCTCTTTTCCCCGCACTCACTTTTTCCCGCACTCGTTATTTTTCCCACGCTCTCGCTTTTTCCCACGCTTGCTTTTTTTCCCGCACTCGCTCTTTTTCACGCACTCGCTTTTTCCCGGACTTGCATTTTTTCTCTCGCACTCTCTTTTTCCCGCGCTTGCTCTTTTTCCCGCGTTCGCTCATTTTCCCGCGCTTTTTCCACCACTCGCTATTTTTCTCATGCTCGCTATTTTTGCCACTCTCGCTCTTTATCACAGGCTCTCCCTTTTTTTCTTATGCTTCCTGTTTTTCCCGCTCTCTCTTTTTCCCACACCCGCTTTTTCCCGCACTCGTTATTTTTCCCACGCTCGCGCTTTTTCCCACGCTCTCTTTTTCCCGCGCTTGCTTTTTTTCCCACGCTCGCTCTTTTTCCCGCGCTTTTTCCACCAGTCGCTATATTTCTCATGCTCGCTATTTTTCCCGCGCTTGCTCTTTATCACACACTCTTTTTTTTTCCTACGCTTTCTGTTCTATCCACTCGCTGTTTTTCCCACGCTCCCTTTTTCCTGGACTCGATATTTTTCCCACGCTCGCTCTTTTTCCCGCGCTCCCTATTTTTCCCACGCTCGCTCTTTTTCCCACGCTCCCTTTTTCCTGGACTCGATATTTTTCCCACGCTCGCTCTTTTTCCCGCGCTCCCTATTTTTCCCACACTCGCTCTTTTTCCCGCGCTCGCACTTCTTCCCGCGCTGTTTCTTTTTCACTCACTCGCTCTTTCTCCCGCTCTCTCTCTATTTTCCCCTCTCTCTCTTTTTCCCGCACTCGCTTTTTCCCGCCCTCGGTATTTTTCCCACGATCGATCTTTTTCCCATGCTCTTTTTTCCCGCGCTCTTTCTTTTTCCAGCGCTCACTGTTTTTCCCACTCTCGCTCTTTTTCCCGCGCTTGCTCTTGTTGCTGCGCTCGCTCATTTTCCCACGCTTTTTCTAGCAGTCGCTATAGTTCTCATGCTCGCTATTTTTCCCGGGCTGTCTCTTTATCCCACACACTCTCTTTTTTTCCTACGCTTGCTCTTTTTCCTGCTCTTTCTTTTTCCCGAACTCGCTTTTTCCCGCACTCGTTGTTTTTCACACGCTCGCGCTTTTTCCCACGCTCTCTTTTTCCCGCGCTTGCTTTTTTTCCCACGCTCGCTCTTTTTCCCGCGCTTTTTCCACCAGTCGCTATTTTTCTCATGCTCGCTAGTTTTCCCGCGCTCGCTCTTTATCTCACGCTCTCTCTTATTTTCCTACGCTTGCTCTTTTACCCACTCTCGTTTTTTCCCGCACTCCCTTTTTCCTGGACTCGATATTTTTCCCACGCTCTCTCTTTTTCCCGCGCTCCCTATTTTTCCCACGCTCGCTCTTTTTCCCACGCTCGCTCATTTTCCCGCGCTTTTTCTAGCAGTCGCTATATTTCTCATGCTCGCTAGTTTTCCCGTGCTCGCTTTTTATCACACGCTCTCTCTTTTTTTCCTATGCTTGCTCTTTTTCCCACTCTCTCTTTTCCCCGCACTCACTTTTTCCCGCACTCGTTATTTTTCCCACGCTCTCGCTTTTTCCCACGCTTGCTTTTTTTCCCGCACTCGCTCTTTTTCACGCACTCGCTTTTTCCCGGACTTGCATTTTTTCTCTCGCACTCTCTTTTTCCCGCGCTTGCTCTTTTTCCCGCGTTCGCTCATTTTCCCGCGCTTTTTCCACCGCTCGCTATTTTTCTCATGCTCGCTATTTTTGCCACTCTCGCTCTTTATCACAGGCTCTCTCTTTTTTTCTTATGCTTCTGTTTTTCCCGCTCTCTCTTTTTCCCACACCCGATTTTTCCCGCACTCGTTATTTTTCCCACGCTCGCGCTTTTTCCCACGCTCTCTTTTTTCCGCGCTTGCTTTTTTTCCCACACTCGCTCTTTTTCCCGCGCTTTTTCCACCAATCGCTATTTTTCTCATGCTCGCTATTTTTCCCGCGCTCGCTCTTTATCACACGCTCTCTCTAATTTTCCTACGCTTGCTCTTTTACCCACTCTCGTTTTTTCCCGCACTCCCTTTTTCCTGGACTCGATATTTTTCCCACGCTCGCTCTTTTTCCCGCGCTCCCTATTTTTCCCACGCTCGCTCTTTTTCCCACGCTCGCTCATTTTCCCGCGCTTTTTCTAGCAGTCGCTATATTTCTCATGCTCGCTAGTTTTCCCGTGCTCGCTTTTTATCACACGCTCTCTCTTTTTTTCCTATGCTTGCTCTTTTTCCCACTCTCTCTTTTCCCCGCACTCACTTTTTCCCGCAGTCGTTATTTTTCCCACGCTCTCGCTTTTTCCCACGCTTGCTTTTTTTCCCGCACTCGCTCTTTTTCACGCACTCGCTTTTTCCCGGACTTGCATTTTCTCTCTCGCACTCTCTTTTTCCCGCGCTTGCTCTTTTTCCCGCGTTCACTCATTTTCCCGCGCTTTTTCCACCACTCGCTATTTTTCTCATGCTCGCTATTTTTGCCACTCTCGCTCTTTATCACAGGCTCTCTCTTTTTTTCTTATGCTTCCTGTTTTTCCCGCTCTCTCTTTTTCCCACACCTGCTTTTTCCCGCACTCGTTATTTTTCCCACGCTCGCGCTTTTTCCCACGCTCTCTTTTTCCCGCGCTTGCTTTTTTTCCCACGCTCGCTCTTTTTCCTGCGCTTTTTCCACCAGTCGCTATTTTTCTCATACTCGCTATTTTTCCCGTGCTCGTTCTTTATCACACGCTCTCTCTTATTTTCCTACGCTTGCTCTTTTACCCACTCTCGTTTTTTCCCGCACTCCCTGTTTCCTGGACTCGATATTTTTCCTACGCTCGCTCTTTTTACCGCGCTTGCTCTTTATCACACGCTCTCTCTTTTTTTTTCCTACGCTTTCTGTTTTATCCACTCGCTCTTTTTCCCACGCTCTTTTTTTCCTGGACTCGATATTTTTGCCACGCTCGCTCTTTTTCCCGCGCTCCCTATTTTTCCCACGCTCGCTCTTTTTCCCACGCTTGCTCATTTTCCCTCGCTTTTTCCACCAGTCGCTATATTTGTCATGCTCGCTAGTTTTCCCGTGCTCGCATTTTAACACACGCTCTCTCTTTTTTTCCTATGCTTGCTCTTTTTCCCACTCTCTCTTTTCCCCGCACTCACTTTTTCCCGCACTCGTTATTTTTCCCACGCTCTCGCTTTTTCCCACGCTTGCTTTTTTTCCCGAACTCGCTCTTTTTCACGCACTCGCTTTTTCCCGGACTTGCATTTTTTCTCTCGCACTCTCTTTTTCCCGCGCTTGCTCTTTTTCCCGCGTTCGCTCATTTTCCCGCGCTTTTTCCACCACTCGCTATTTTTCTCATGCTCGCTATTTTTGCCACTCTCGCTCTTTATCACAGGCTCTCTCTTTTTTTCTTATGCTTCCTGTTTTTCCCGCTCTCTCTTTTTCCCACACCCGCTTTTTCTGGCACTCGTTATTTTTCCCACGCTCGCGCTTTTTCCCACGCTCTCTTTTTCCCGCGCTTGCTTTTTTTCCCACGCTCGCTCTTTTTCCCGCGCTTTTTCCACCAGTCGCTATTTTTCTCATGCTCGCTAGTTTTCCCGCGCTCGCTCTTTATCTCACGCTCTCTCTTATTTTCCTACGCTTGCTCTTTTACCCACTCTCGTTTTTTCCCGCACTCCCTTTTTCCTGGACTCGATATTTTTCCCACGCTCGCTCTTTTTCCCGCGCTCCCTATTTTTCCCACGCTCGCTCTTTTTCCCACGCTTGCTCATTTTCCCGCGCTTTTTCCACCAGTCGCTATATTTCTCATGCTCGCTAGTTTTCCCGTGCTCGCTTTTTATCACACGCTCTCTCTTTTTTTCCTATGCTTGCTCTTTTTCCCACTCTCTCTTTTCCCCGCACTCACTTTTTCCCGCACTCGTTATTTTTCCCACGCTCTCGCTTTTTCCCACGCTTGCTTTTTTTCCCGCACTCGCTCTTTTTCACGCACTCGCTTTTTCCCGGACTTGCATTTTTTCTCTCGCACTCTCTTTTTCCCGCGCTTGCTCTTTTTCCCGCGTTCGCTCATTTTCCCGCGCTTTTTCCACCACTCTCTATTTTTCTCATGCTCGCTATTTTTGCCACTCTCGCTCTTTATCACAGGCTCTCTCTTTTTTTCTTATGCTTCCTGTTTTTCCCGCTCTCTCTTTTTCCCACACCCGCTTTTTCTGGCACTCGTTATTTTTCCCACGCTCGCGCTTTTTCCCACGCTCTCTTTTTCCCGCGCTTGCTTTTTTTCCCACGCTCGCTCTTTTTCCCGCGCTTTTTCCACCAGTCGCTATTTTTCTCATGCTCGCTAGTTTTCCCGCGCTCGCTCTTTATCTCACGCTCTCTCTTATTTTCCTACGCTTGCTCTTTTACCCACTCTCGTTTTTTCCCGCACTCCCTTTTTCCTGGACTCGATATTTTTCCCACGCTCGCTCTTTTTCCCGCGCTCCCTATTTTTCCCACGCTCGCTCTTTTTCCCACGCTTGCTCATTTTCCCTCGCTTTTTCCACCAGTCGCTATATTTCTCATGCTCGCTAGTTTTCCCGTGCTCGCTTTTTATCACACGCTCTCTCTTTTTTTCCTATGCTTGCTCTTTTTCCCACTCTCTCTTTTCCCCGCACTCACTTTTTCCCGCACTCGTTATTTTTCCCACGCTCTCGCTTTTTCCCACGCTTGCTTTTTTTCCCGAACTCGCTCTTTTTCACGCACTCGCTTTTTCCCGGACTTGCATTTTTTCTCTCGCACTCTCTTTTTCCCGCGCTTGCTCTTTTTCCCGCGTTCGCTCATTTTCCCGCGCTTTTTCCACCACTCGCTATTTTTCTCATGCTCGCTATTTTTGCCACTCTCGCTCTTTATCACAGGCTCTCTCTTTTTTTCTTATGCTTCCTGTTTTTCCCGCTCTCTCTTTTTCCCACACCCGCTTTTTCTGGCACTCGTTATTTTTCCCACGCTCGCGCTTTTTCCCACGCTCTCTTTTTCCCGCGCTTGCTTTTTTTCCCACGCTCGCTCTTTTTCCCGCGCTTTTTCCACCAGTCGCTATTTTTCTCATGCTCGCTAGTTTTCCCGCGCTCGCTCTTTATCTCACGCTCTCTCTTATTTTCCTACGCTTGCTCTTTTACCCACTCTCGTTTTTTCCCGCACTCCCTTTTTCCTGGACTCGATATTTTTCCCACGCTCGCTCTTTTTCCCGCGCTCCCTATTTTTCCCACGCTCGCTCTTTTTCCCACGCTTGCTCATTTTCCCGCGCTTTTTCCACCAGTCGCTATATTTCTCATGCTCGCTAGTTTTCCCGTGCTCGCTTTTTATCACACGCTCTCTCTTTTTTTCCTATGCTTGCTCTTTTTCCCACTCTCTCTTTTCCCCGCACTCACTTTTTCCCGCACTCGTTATTTTTCCCACGCTCTCGCTTTTTCCCACGCTTGCTTTTTTTCCCGCACTCGCTCTTTTTCACGCACTCGCTTTTTCCCGGACTTGCATTTTTTCTCTCGCACTCTCTTTTTCCCGCGCTTGCTCTTTTTCCCGCGTTCGCTCATTTTCCCGCGCTTTTTCCACCACTCTCTATTTTTCTCATGCTCGCTATTTTTGCCACTCTCGCTCTTTATCACAGGCTCTCTCTTTTTTTCTTATGCTTCCTGTTTTTCCCGCTCTCTCTTTTTCCCACACCCGCTTTTTCCCGCACTCGTTATTTTTCCCACGCTCGCGCTTTTTCCCACGCTCTCTTTTTCCCGCGCTTGCTTTTTTTCCCACGCTCGCTCTTTTTCCCGCGCTTTTTCCACCAGTCGCTATTTTTCTCATGCTCGCTATTTTTCCCGCGCTCGCTCTATATCTCACGCTCTCTCTTATTTTCCTACGCTTGCTCTTTTACCCACTCTCGTTTTTTCCCGCACTCCCTTTTTCCTGGACTCGATATTTTTCCCACGCTCGCTCTTTTTCCCGCGCTCCCTATTTTTCCCACGCTCGCTCTTTTTCCCACGCTTGCTCATTTTCCCGCGCTTTTTCCACCAGTCGCTATATTTCTCATGCTCGCTAGTTTTCCCGTGCTCGCTTTTTATCACACGCTCTCTCTTTTTTTCCTATGCTTGCTCTTTTTCCCACTCTCTCTTTTCCCCGCACTCACTTTTTCCCGCACTCGTTATTTTTCCCACGCTCTCGCTTTTTCCCACGCTTGCTTTTTTTCCCGCACTCGCTCTTTTTCACGCACTCGCTTTTTCCCGGACTTGCATTTTTTCTCTCGCACTCTCTTTTTCCCGCGCTTGCTCTTTTTCCCGCGTTCGCTCATTTTCCCGCGCTTTTTCCACCACTCGCTATTTTTCTCATGCTCGCTATTTTTGCCACTCTCGCTCTTTATCACAGGCTCTCCCTTTTTTTCTTATGCTTCCTGTTTTTCCCGCTCTCTCTTTTTCCCACACCCGCTTTTTCCCGCACTCGTTATTTTTCCCACGCTCGCGCTTTTTCCCACGCTCTCTTTTTCCCGCGCTTGCTTTTTTTCCCACGCTCGCTCTTTTTCCCGCGCTTTTTCCACCAGTCGCTATATTTCTCATGCTCGCTATTTTTCCCGCGCTTGCTCTTTATCACACACTCTTTTTTTTTCCTACGCTTTCTGTTCTATCCACTCGCTGTTTTTCCCACGCTCCCTTTTTCCTGGACTCGATATTTTTCCCACGCTCGCTCTTTTTCCCGCGCTCCCTATTTTTCCCACGCTCGCTCTTTTTCCCACGCTCCCTTTTTCCTGGACTCGATATTTTTCCCACGCTCGCTCTTTTTCCCGCGCTCCCTATTTTTCCCACACTCGCTCTTTTTCCCGCGCTCGCACTTCTTCCCGCGCTGTTTCTTTTTCACTCACTCGCTCTTTCTCCCGCTCTCTCTCTATTTTCCCCTCTCTCTCTTTTTCCCGCACTCGCTTTTTCCCGCCCTCGGTATTTTTCCCACGATCGATCTTTTTCCCATGCTCTTTTTTCCCGCGCTCTTTCTTTTTCCAGCGCTCACTGTTTTTCCCACTCTCGCTCTTTTTCCCGCGCTTGCTCTTGTTGCTGCGCTCGCTCATTTTCCCACGCTTTTTCTAGCAGTCGCTATAGTTCTCATGCTCGCTATTTTTCCCGGGCTGTCTCTTTATCCCACACACTCTCTTTTTTTCCTACGCTTGCTCTTTTTCCTGCTCTTTCTATTTCCAAAACTCGCTTTTTCCCGCACTCGCTGTTTTTCACACGCTCGCGCTTTTTCCCACGCTCTCTTTTTCCCGCGCTTGCTTTTTTTCCCACGCTCGCTCTTTTTCCCGCGCTTTTTCCACCAGTCGCTATTTTTCTCATGCTCGCTATTTTTCCCGCGCTCGCTCTTTATCACACGCTCTCTCTTATTTTCCTACGCTTGCTCTTTTACCCACTCTCGTTTTTTCCCGCACTCCCTTTTTCCTGGACTCGATATTTTTCCCACGCTCGCTCTTTTTCCCGCGCTCCCTATTTTTCCCACGCTCGCTCTTTTTCCCACGCTCGCTCATTTTCCCGCGCTTTTTCCACCAGTCGCTATATTTCTCATGCTCGCTAGTTTTCCCGTGCTCGCTTTTTATCACACGCTCTCTCTTTTTTTCCTATGCTTGCTCTTTTTCCCACTCTCTCTTTTCCCCGCACTCACTTTTTCCCGCACTCGTTATTTTTCCCACGCTCTCGCTTTTTCCCACGCTTGCTTTTTTTCCCGCACTCGCTCTTTTTCACGCACTCGCTTTTTCCCGGACTTGCATTTTTTCTCTCGCACTCTCTTTTTCCCGCGCTTGCTCTTTTTCCCGCGTTCGCTCATTTTCCCGCGCCTTTTCCACCGCTCGCTATTTTTCTCATGCTCGCTATTTTTGCCACTCTCGCTCTTTATCACAGGCTCTCTCTTTTTTTCTTATGCTTCTGTTTTTCCCGCTCTCTCTTTTTCCCACACCCGATTTTTCCCGCACTCGTTATTTTTCCCACGCTCGCGCTTTTTCCCACGCTCTCTTTTTCCCGCGCTTGCTTTTTTTCCCACGCTCGCTCTTTTTCCCGCGCTTTTTCCACCAATCGCTATTTTTCTCATGCTCGCTATTTTTCCCGCGCTCGCTCTTTATCACACGCTCTCTCTTATTTTCCTACGCTTGCTCTTTTACCCACTCTCGTTTTTTCCCGCACTCCCTTTTTCCTGGACTCGATATTTTTCCCACGCTCGCTCTTTTTCCCGCGCTCCCTATTTTTCCCACGCTCGATCTTTTTCCCACGCTCGCTCATTTTCCCGCGCTTTTTCTAGCAGTCGCTATATTTCTCATGCTCGCTAGTTTTCCCGTGCTCGCTTTTTATCACACGCTCTCTCTTTTTTTCCTATGCTTGCTCTTTTTCCCACTCTCTCTTTTCCCCGCACTCACTTTTTCCCGCACTCGTTATTTTTCCCACGCTCTCGCTTTTTCCCACGCTTGCTTTTTTTCCCGCACTCGCTCTTTTTCACGCACTCGCTTTTTCCCGGACTTGCATTTTCTCTCTCGCACTCTCTTTTTCCCGCGCTTGCTCTTTTTCCCGCGTTCGCTCATTTTCCCGCGCTTTTTCCACCACTCGCTATTTTTCTCATGCTCGCTATTTTTGCCACTCTCGCTCTTTATCACAGGCTCTCTCTTTTTTTCTTATGCTTCCTGTTTTTCCCGCTCTCTCTTTTTCCCACACCTGCTTTTTCCCGCACTCGTTATTTTTCCCACGCTCGCGCTTTTTCCCACGCTCTCTTTTTCCCGCGCTTGCTTTTTTTCCCACGCTCGCTCTTTTTCCTGTGCTTTTTCCACCAGTCGCTATTTTTCTCATACTCGCTATTTTTCCCGTGCTCGTTCTTTATCACACGCTCTCTCTTATTTTCCTACGCTTGCTCTTTTACCCACTCTCGTTTTTTCCCGCACTCCCTGTTTCCTGGACTCGATATTTTTCCTACGCTCGCTCTTTTTACCGCGCTTGCTCTTTATCACACGCTCTCTCTTTTTTTTTCCTACGCTTTCTGTTTTATCCACTCGCTCTTTTTCCCACGCTCTTTTTTTCCTGGACTCGATATTTTTGCCACGCTCGCTCTTTTTCCCGCGCTCCCTATTTTTCCCACGCTCGCTCTTTTTCCCACGCTTGCTCATTTTCCCTCGCTTTTTCCACCAGTCGCTATATTTGTCATGCTCGCTAGTTTTCCCGTGCTCGCATTTTAACACACGCTCTCTCTTTTTTTCCTATGCTTGCTCTTTTTCCCACTCTCTCTTTTCCCCGCACTCACTTTTTCCCGCACTCGTTATTTTTCCCACGCTCTCGCTTTTTCCCACGCTTGCTTTTTTTCCCGAACTCGCTCTTTTTCACGCACTCGCTTTTTCCCGGACTTGCATTTTTTCTCTCGCACTCTCTTTTTCCCGCGCTTGCTCTTTTTCCCGCGTTCGCTCATTTTCCCGCGCTTTTTCCACCACTCGCTATTTTTCTCATGCTCGCTATTTTTGCCACTCTCGCTCTTTATCACAGGCTCTCTCTTTTTTTCTTATGCTTCCTGTTTTTCCCGCTCTCTCTTTTTCCCACACCCGCTTTTTCTGGCACTCGTTATTTTTCCCACGCTCGCGCTTTTTCCCACGCTCTCTTTTTCCCGCGCTTGCTTTTTTTCCCACGCTCGCTCTTTTTCCCGCGCTTTTTCCACCAGTCGCTATTTTTCTCATGCTCGCTAGTTTTCCCGCGCTCGCTCTTTATCTCACGCTCTCTCTTATTTTCCTACGCTTGCTCTTTTACCCACTCTCGTTTTTTCCCGCACTCCCTTTTTCCTGGACTCGATATTTTTCCCACGCTCGCTCTTTTTCCCGCGCTCCCTATTTTTCCCACGCTCGCTCTTTTTCCCACGCTTGCTCATTTTCCCGCGCTTTTTCCACCAGTCGCTATATTTCTCATGCTCGCTAGTTTTCCCGTGCTCGCTTTTTATCACACGCTCTCTCTTTTTTTCCTATGCTTGCTCTTTTTCCCACTCTCTCTTTTCCCCGCACTCACTTTTTCCCGCACTCGTTATTTTTCCCACGCTCTCGCTTTTTCCCACGCTTGCTTTTTTTCCCGCACTCGCTCTTTTTCACGCACTCGCTTTTTCCCGGACTTGCATTTTTTCTCTCGCACTCTCTTTTTCCCGCGCTTGCTCTTTTTCCCGCGTTCGCTCATTTTCCCGCGCTTTTTCCACCACTCTCTATTTTTCTCATGCTCGCTATTTTTGCCACTCTCGCTCTTTATCACAGGCTCTCTCTTTTTTTCTTATGCTTCCTGTTTTTCCCGCTCTCTCTTTTTCCCACACCCGCTTTTTCTGGCACTCGTTATTTTTCCCACGCTCGCGCTTTTTCCCACGCTCTCTTTTTCCCGCGCTTGCTTTTTTTCCCACGCTCGCTCTTTTTCCCGCGCTTTTTCCACCAGTCGCTATTTTTCTCATGCTCGCTAGTTTTCCCGCGCTCGCTCTTTATCTCACGCTCTCTCTTATTTTCCTACGCTTGCTCTTTTACCCACTCTCGTTTTTTCCCGCACTCCCTTTTTCCTGGACTCGATATTTTTCCCACGCTCGCTCTTTTTCCCGCGCTCCCTATTTTTCCCACGCTCGCTCTTTTTCCCACGCTTGCTCATTTTCCCGCGCTTTTTCCACCAGTCGCTATATTTCTCATGCTCGCTAGTTTTCCCGTGCTCGCTTTTTATCACACGCTCTCTCTTTTTTTCCTATGCTTGCTCTTTTTCCCACTCTCTCTTTTCCCCGCACTCACTTTTTCCCGCACTCGTTATTTTTCCCACGCTCTCGCTTTTTCCCACGCTTGCTTTTTTTCCCGCACTCGCTCTTTTTCACGCACTCGCTTTTTCCCGGACTTGCATTTTTTCTCTCGCACTCTCTTTTTCCCGCGCTTGCTCTTTTTCCCGCGTTCGCTCATTTTCCCGCGCTTTTTCCACCACTCTCTATTTTTCTCATGCTCGCTATTTTTGCCACTCTCGCTCTTTATCACAGGCTCTCTCTTTTTTTCTTATGCTTCCTGTTTTTCCCGCTCTCTCTTTTTCCCACACCCGCTTTTTCCCGCACTCGTTATTTTTCCCACGCTCGCGCTTTTTCCCACGCTCTCTTTTTCCCGCGCTTGCTTTTTTTCCCACGCTCGCTCTTTTTCCCGCGCTTTTTCCACCAGTCGCTATTTTTCTCATGCTCGCTATTTTTCCCGCGCTCGCTCTATATCTCACGCTCTCTCTTATTTTCCTACGCTTGCTCTTTTACCCACTCTCGTTTTTTCCCGCACTCCCTTTTTCCTGGACTCGATATTTTTCCCACGCTCGCTCTTTTTCCCGCGCTCCCTATTTTTCCCACGCTCGCTCTTTTTCCTACGCTTGCTCATTTTCCCGCGCTTTTTCCACCAGTCGCTATATTTCTCATGCTCGCTAGTTTTCCCGTGCTCGCTTTTTATCACACGCTCTCTCTTTTTTTCCTATGCTTGCTCTTTTTCCCACTCTCTCTTTTCCCCGCACTCACTTTTTCCCGCACTCGTTATTTTTCCCACGCTCTCGCTTTTTCCCACGCTTGCTTTTTTTCCCGCACTCGCTCTTTTTCACGCACTCGCTTTTTCCCGGACTTGCATTTTTTCTCTCGCACTCTCTTTTTCCCGCGCTTGCTCTTTTTCCCGCGTTCGCTCATTTTCCCGCGCTTTTTCCACCACTCGCTATTTTTCTCATGCTCGCTATTTTTGCCACTCTCGCTCTTTATCACAGGCTCTCCCTTTTTTTCTTATGCTTCCTGTTTTTCCCGCTCTCTCTTTTTCCCACACCCGCTTTTTCCCGCACTCGTTATTTTTCCCACGCTCGCGCTTTTTCCCACGCTCTCTTTTTCCCGCGCTTGCTTTTTTTCCCACGCTCGCTCTTTTTCCCGCGCTTTTTCCACCAGTCGCTATATTTCTCATGCTCGCTATTTTTCCCGCGCTTGCTCTTTATCACACACTCTTTTTTTTTCCTACGCTTTCTGTTCTATCCACTCGCTGTTTTTCCCACGCTCCCTTTTTCCTGGACTCGATATTTTTCCCACGCTCGCTCTTTTTCCCGCGCTCCCTATTTTTCCCACGCTCGCTCTTTTTCCCACGCTCCCTTTTTCCTGGACTCGATATTTTTCCCACGCTCGCTCTTTTTCCCGCGCTCCCTATTTTTCCCACACTCGCTCTTTTTCCCGCGCTCGCACTTCTTCCCGCGCTGTTTCTTTTTCACTCACTCGCTCTTTCTCCCGCTCTCTCTCTATTTTCCCCTCTCTCTCTTTTTCCCGCACTCGCTTTTTCCCGCCCTCGGTATTTTTCCCACGATCGATCTTTTTCCCATGCTCTTTTTTCCCGCGCTCTTTCTTTTTCCAGCGCTCACTGTTTTTCCCACTCCCGCTCTTTTTCCCGCGCTTGCTCTTGTTGCTGCGCTCGCTCATTTTCCCACGCTTTTTCTAGCAGTCGCTATAGTTCTCATGCTCGCTATTTTTCCCGGGCTGTCTCTTTATCCCACACACTCTCTTTTTTTCCTACGCTTGCTCTTTTTCCTGCTCTTTCTTTTTCCCGAACTCGCTTTTTCCCGCACTCGTTGTTTTTCACACGCTCGCGCTTTTTCCCACGCTCTCTTTTTCCCGCGCTTGCTTTTTTTCCCACGCTCGCTCTTTTTCCCGCGCTTTTTCCACCAGTCGCTATTTTTCTCATGCTCGCTATTTTTCCCGCGCTCGCTCTTTATCACACGCTCTCTCTTATTTTCCTACGCTTGCTCTTTTACCCACTCTCGTTTTTTCCCGCACTCCCTTTTTCCTGGACTCGATATTTTTCCCACGCTCGCTCTTTTTCCCGCGCTCCCTATTTTTCCCACGCTCGCTCTTTTTCCCACGCTTGCTCATTTTCCCGCGCTTTTTCCACCAGTCGCTATATTTCTCATGCTCGCTAGTTTTCCCGTGCTCGCTTTTTATCACACGCTCTCTCTTTTTTTCCTATGCTTGCTCTTTTTCCCACTCTCTCTTTTCCCCGCACTCACTTTTTCCCGCACTCGATTTTTTTCCCACGCTCTCGCTTTTTCCCACGCTTGCTTTTTTTCCCGCACTCGCTCTTTTTCACGCACTCGCATTTTCCCGGACTTGCATTTTTTCTCTCGCACTCTCTTTTTCCCGCGCTTGCTCTTTTTCCCGCGTTCGCTCATTTTCCCGCGCTTTTTCCTCCACTCGCTATTTTTCTCATGCTCGCTATTTTTGCCACTCTCGCTCTTTATCACAGGCTCTCTCTTTTTTTCTTATGCTTCCTGTTTTTCCCGCTCTCTCTTTTTCCCACACCCGCTTTTTCCCGCACTCGTTATTTTTCCCACGCTCGCGCTTTTTCCCACGCTCTCTTTTTCCCGCGCTTGCTTTTTTTCCCACGCTCGCTCTTTTTCCCGCGCTTTTTCCACCAGTCGCTATATTTCTCATGCTCGCTATTTTTCCCGCGCTTGCTCTTTATCACACACTCTTTTTTTTTCCTACGCTTTCTGTTCTATCCACTCGCTCTTTGTCCCACGCTCCCTTTTTCCTGGACTCGATATTTTTCCCACGCTCGCTCTTTTTCCCGCGCTCCCTATTTTTCCCACGCTCGCTCTTTTTCCCACGCTCCCTTTTTCCTGGACTCGATATTTTTCCCACGCTCGCTCTTTTTCCCGCGCTCCCTATTTTTCCCACACTCGCTCTTTTTCCCGCGCTCGCACTTCTTCCCGCGCTGTTTCTTTTTCACTCACTCGCTCTTTCTCCCGCTCTCTCTCTATTTTCCCCTCTCTCTCTTTTTCCCGCACTCGCTTTTTCCTGCCCTCGGTATTTTTCCCACGATCGATCTTTTTCCCATGCTCTTTTTTCCCGCGCTCTTTCTTTTTCCAGCGCTCACTGTTTTTCCCACTCTCGCTCTTTTTCCCGGGCTTGCTCTTGTTGCTGCGCTCGCTCATTTTCCCACGCTTTTTCTAGCAGTCGCTATAGTTCTCATGCTCGCTATTTTTCCCGGGCTGTCTCTTTATCCCACACACTCTCTTTTTTTCCTACGCTTGCTCTTTTTCCTGCTCTTTCTTTTTCCCGAACTCGCTTTTTCCCACACTCGTTGTTTTTCACACGCTCGCGCTTTTTCCCACGCTCTCTTTTTCCCGCGCTTGCTTTTTTTCCCACGCTCGCTCTTTTTCCCGCGCTTTTTCCACCAGTCGCTATTTTTCTCATGCTCGCTATTTTTCCCGCGCTCGCTCTTTATCACACGCTCTCTCTTATTTTCCTACGCTTGCTCTTTTACCCACTCTCGTTTTTTCCCGCACTCCCTTTTTCCTGGACTCGATATTTTTCCCACGCTCGCTCTTTTTCCCGCGCTCCCTATTTTTCCCACGCTCGCTCTTTTTCCCACGCTTGCTCATTTTCCCGCGCTTTTTCCACCAGTCGCTATATTTCTCATGCTCGCTAGTTTTCCCGTGCTCGCTTTTTATCACACGCTCTCTCTTTTTTTCCTATGCTTGCTCTTTTTCCCACTCTCTCTTTTCCCCGCACTCACTTTTTCCCGCACTCGTTATTTTTCCCACGCTCTCGCTTTTTCCCACGCTTGCTTTTTTTCCCGCACTCGCTCTTTTTCACGCACTCGCTTTTTCCCGGACTTGCATTTTTTCTCTCGCACTCTCTTTTTCCCGCGCTTGCTCTTTTTCCCGCGTTCGCTCATTTTCCCGCGCTTTTTCCACCACTCGCTATTTTTCTCATGCTCGCTATTTTTGCCACTCTCGCTCTTTATCACAGGCTCTCTCTTTTTTTCTTATGCTTCTGTTTTTCCCGCTCTCTCTTTTTCCCACACCCGATTTTTCCCGTACTCGTTATTTTTCCCACGCTCGCGCTTTTTCCCACGCTCTCTTTTTCCCGCGCTTGCTTTTTTTCCCACGCTCGCTCTTTTTCCCGCGCTTTTTCCACCAGTCGCTATTTTTCTCATGCTCGCTATTTTTCCCGCGCTCGCTCTTTATCACACGCTCTCTCTTATTTTCCTACGCTTGCTCTTTTACCCACTCTCGTTTTTTCCCGCACTCCCTTTTTCCTGGACTCGATATTTTTCCCACGCTCGCTCTTTTTCCCGCGCTCCCTATTTTTCCCACGCTCGCTCTTTTTCCCACGCTTGCTCATTTTCCCGCGCTTTTTCCACCAGTCGCTATATTTCTCATGCTCGCTAGTTTTCCCGTGCTCGCTTTTTATCACACGCTCTCTCTTTTTTTCCTATGCTTGCTCTTTTTCCCACTCTCTCTTTTCCCCGCACTCACTTTTTCCCGCACTCGTTATTTTTCCCACGCTCTCGCTTTTTCCCACGCTTGCTTTTTTTCCCGCACTCGCTTTTTCCCGGACTTGCATTTTTTCTCTCGCACTCTCTTTTTCCCGCGCTTGCTCTTTTTCCTGCATTCGCTCATTTTCCCGCGCTTTTTCCACCACTCGCTATTTTTCTCATGCTCGCTATTTTTGCCACTCTCGCTCTTTATCACAGGCTCTCTCTTTTTTTCTTATGTTTCCTGTTTTTCCCGCTCTCTCTTTTTCCCACACCTGCTTTTTCTCGGACTCGTTATTTTTCCCACGCTCTCGCTTTTTCCCACGCTTGCTTTTTTTCCCGCACTCGCTCTTTTTCACGCACTCGCTTTTTCCCGGACTTGCATTTTTTCTCTCGCACTCTCTTTTTCCCGCGCATGCTCTTTTTCCCGCGTTCGCTCATTTTCCCGCGCTTTTTCCACCACTCGCTATTTTTCTCATGCTCGCTATTTTTGCCACTCTCGCTCTTTATCACAGGCTCTCTCTTTTTTTCTTATGCTTCCTGTTTTTCCCGCTCTCCCTTTTTCCCACACCTGCTTTTTCCCGCACTCGTTATTTTTCCCACGCTCGCGCTTTTTCCCACGCTCTCTTTTTCCCGCGCTTGCTTTATTTCCCACGCTCGCTCTTTTTCCCGCGCTTTTTCCACCAGTCGCTATTTTTCTCATGCTCGCTATTTTTCCCGCGCTTGCTCTTTATCACACGCTCTCTTTTTTTTCCCTACGCTTTCTGTTTTATCCACTCGCTCTTTTTCCCACGCTCCCTTTTTCCTGGACTCGATATTTTTCCCACGCTCGCTCTTTTTCCCGCGCTCCCTATTTTTCCCACGCTCGCTCTTTTTCCCACGCTTGCTCATTTTCCCGCGCTTTTTCCACCAGTCGCTATATTTCTCATGCTCGCTAGTTTTCCCGTGCTCGCTTTTTATCACACGCTCTCTCTTTTTTTCCTATGCTTGCTCTTTTTCCCACTCTCTCTTTTCCCCGCACTCACTTTTTCCCGCACTCGTTATTTTTCCCACGCTCTCGCTTTTTCCCACGCTTGCTTTTTTTCCCGCACTCGCTCTTTTTCACGCACTCGCTTTTTCCCGGACTTGCATTTTTTCTCTCGCACTCTCTTTTTCCCGCGCTTGCTCTTTTTCCCGCGTTCGCTCATTTTCCCGCGCTTTTTCCACCACTCGCTATTTTTCTCATGCTCGCTATTTTTGCCACTCTCGCTCTTTATCACAGGCTCTCTCTTTTTTTCTTATGCTTCCTGTTTTTCCCGCTCTCTCTTTTTCCCACACCCGCTTTTTCCCGCACTCGTTATTTTTCCCACGCTCGCGCTTTTTCCCACGCTCTCTTTTTCCCGCGCTTGCTTTTTTTCCCACGCTCGCTCTTTTTCCCGCGCTTTTTCCACCAGTCGCTATTTTTCTCATGCTCGCTATTTTTCCCGCGCATGCTCTTTATCACACGCTCTCTTTTTTTTTCCTACGCTTTCTGTTTTATCCACTCGCTCTTTTTCCCACGCTCCCTTTTTCCTGGACTCGATATTTTTCCCACGCTCGCTCTTTTTCCCGCGCTCCCTATTTTTCCCACGCTCGCTCTTTTTCCCGCGCTCGCACTTCTTCCCGCGATGTTTCTTTTTCACACACTCGCTCTTTCTCCCGCTCTCTCTCTATTTTCCCCTCTCTCTCTTTTTCCCGCACTAGCTTTTTCCCGCACTCGGTATTTTTCCCACGATCGATCTTTTTCCCATGCTCTTTTTTCCCGCGCTCTTTCTTTTTCCAGCGCTCACTGTTTTTCCCACTCTCGCTCTTTTTCCCGCGCTTGCTCTTTTTGCTGCGCTCGCTCATTTTCCCACGCTTTTTCTAGCAGTCGCTATATTTCTCATGTTCGCTATTTTTCCCGGGCTGTCTCTTTATCCCACGCACTCTCTTTTTTTCCTACGCTTGCTCTTTTTCCTGCTCTTTCTTTTTCCCGCACTCGCTTTTTCCCGCACTCGTTGTTTTTCACACGCTCGCGCTTTTTCCCACGCTCTCTTTTTCCCGCGCTTGGTTTTTTTCCCACGCTCGCTCTTTTTCCCGCGCTTTTTCCACCAGTCGCTATATTTCTCATGCTCGCTATTTTTCCCGCGCTTGCTCTTTATCACACGCTCTCTCTTTTTTTTTCCTACGCTTTCTGTTTTATCCACTCGCTCTTTTTCCCACGCTCCCTTTTTCCTGGACTCGATATTTTTCCCACGCTCGCTCTTTTTCCCGCGCTCCCTATTTTTCCCACGCTCGCTCTTTTTCCCGCGCTCGCACTACTTCCCGCGCTGTTTCTTTTTCACACATTCGCTCTTTCTCCCGCTCTCTCTCTATTTTCCCCTCTCTCTCTTTTTCCCGCACTCGCTTTTTCCCGCACTCGGTATTTTTCCCACGATCGATCTTTTTCCCATGCTCTTTTTTCCCGCGCTCTTTCTTTTTCCCGCGCTCACTGTTTTTCCCACTCTTGCTCTTTTTCCCGCGCTTGCTCTTTTTGCTGCTCTCGCTCATTTTCCCACGCTTTTTCTAGCAGTCGCTATATTTCTCATGCTCGCTATTTTTCCGGGCTCTCTTTTTATCCCACGCACTCTCTTTTTTTCCTACACTTGCTCTTTTTCCTGCTCTTTCTTTTTCCCGCACTCGCTTTTTCCCGCACTCGTTGTTTTTCACACGCTCGCGCTTTTTCCCACGCTCTCTTTTTCCCGCGCTTGCTTTTTTTCCCACGCTCGCTCTTTTTCCCGCGCTTTTTCCACCAGTCGCTATTTTTCTCATGCTCGCTATTTTTCCCGCGCTCGCTCTTTATCTCACGCTCTCTCTTATTTTCCTACGCTTGCTCTTTTACCCACTGTCGTTTTTTCCCGCACTCCCTTTTTCCTGGACTCGATATTTTTCCCACGCTCGCTCTTTTTCCCGCGCTCCCTATTTTTCCCACGCTCGCTCTTTTTCCCACGCTCGCTCATTTTCCCGCGCTTTTTCCACCAGTCGCTATATTTCTCATGCTCGCTAGTTTTCCCGTGCTCGCTTTTTATCACACGCTCTCTCTTTTTTCCCTATGCTTGCTCTTTTTCCCACTCTCTCTTTTCCCCGCACTCACTTTTTCCCGCACTCGTTATTTTTCCCACGCTCTCGCTTTTTCCCACGCTTGTTTTTTTTCCCGCACTCGCTCTTTTTCACGCACTCGCTTTTTCCCGGACTTGCATTTTTTCTCTCGCACTCTCTTTTTCCCGCGCTTGCTCTTTTTCCCGCGTTCGCTCATTTTCCCGCGCTTTTTCCACCAGTCGCTATTTTTCTCATGCTCGCTATTTTTGCCACTCTCGCTCTTTATCACAGGCTCTCTCTTTTTTTCTTATGCTTCTGTTTTTCCCGCTCTCTCTTTTTCCCACACCCGCTTTTTCCCGCACTCGTTATTTTTCCCACGCTCGCGCTTTTTCCCACGCTCTTTTTTTCCCGCGCTTGCTTTTTTTCCCATGCTCGCTCTTTTTCCCGCGCTTTTTCCACCAGTCGCTATATTTCTCATGCTCGCTATTTTTCCCGCGCTCGCTCTTTATCACACGCTCTCTCTTATTTTCCTACGCTTGCTCATTTACCCACTCTCGTTTTTTCCCGCACTCCCTTTTTCCTGGACTCGATATTTTTCCCACGCTCGCTCTTTTTCCCGCGCTCCCTATTTTTCCCACGCTCGCTCTTTTTCCCACGCTCGCACTACTTCCCGTGCTGTTTCTTTTTCACACACTCGCTCTTTCTCCCGCTCTCTCTCTATTTTCCCCTCTCTCTCTTTTTCCCGCACTCCTTTTTTCCCGCACTCGGTATTTTTCCCACGATCGATCTTTTTCCCATGCTCTTTTTTCCCGCGCTCTTTCTTTTTCCCGCGCTCACTGTTTTTCCCACTCTCGCTTTTTCCCGCGCTTGCTCTTTTTGCTGCGCTCGCTCATTTTCCCACGCTTTTTCTAGCAGTCGCTATATTTCTCATGTTCGCTATTTTTCCCGGGCTGTCTCTTTATCCCACGCACTCTCTTTTTTTCCTACGCTTGCTCTTTTTCCTGCTCTTTCTTTTTCCCGCACTCGCTTTTTTCCGCACTCGTTATTTTTCACACGCTCGCGCTTTTTCCCACGCTCTCTTTTTCCCGCGCTTGCTTTTTTTCCCACGCTCGCTCTTTTTCCCGCGCTTTTTCCACCAGTCGCTATTTTTCTCATGCTCGCTATTTTTCCCGCGCTCGCTCTTTATCTCACGCTCTCTCTTATTTTCCTACGCTTGCTCTTTTACCCACTCTCGTTTTTTCCCGCACTCCCTTTTTCCTGGACTCGATATTTTTCCCACGCTCGCTCTTTTTCCCGCGCTCCCTATTTTTCCCACGCTCGCTCTTTTTCCCGCGCTTGAACTTCTTCCCGCGCTGTTTCTTTTTCACACACTCGCTCTTTCTCCCGCTCTATCTCTATTTTCCCCTCTCTCTCTTTTTCCCGCACTCGCTTCTTCCCGCACTCGGTATTTTTCCCACGATCGATCTTTTTCCCATGCTCTTTTTTCCCGCGCTCTTTCTTTTTCTCGCGCTCACTGTTTTTCCCACTCTCGCTCTTTTTCCCGCGCTTGCTCTTTTTGCTGCGCTCGCTCATTTTCCCACGCTTTTTCTAGCAGTCGCTATATTTCTCATGCTCGCTATTTTTCCCGGGCTGTCTCTTTAACCCACGCACTCTCTTTTTTTCCTACGCTTGCTCTTTTTCCTGCTCTTTCTTTTCCCGTACTCGCTTTTTCCCGCACTCGTTATTTTTCACACGCTCGCGCTTTTTCCCACGCTCTCTTTTTCCCGCGCTTGCTTTTTTTCCCACGCTCGCTCTTTTTCCCGCGCTTTTTCCACCAGTCGCTATTTTTCTCATGCTCGCTATTTTTCCCGCGCTCGCTCTTTATCTCACGCTCTCTCTTATTTTCCTACGCTTGCTCTTTTACCCACTGTCGTTTTTTCCCGCACTCCCTTTTTCCTGGACTCGATATTTTTCCCACGCTCGCTCTTTTTCCCGCGCTCCCTATTTTTCCCACGCTCGCTCTTTTTCCCACGCTAGCTCTTTTTCCCGCGCTTTTTCCACCTGTCACTATTTTTCTCATGCTCGCTATTTTTCCCGCACTTGCTCTTTATCACACGCTCTCTCTTTTTTTTTCCTACGCTTTCTGTTTTATCCACTCGCTCTTTTTCCCACGCTCTTTTTTTCCTGGACTCGATATTTTTCCCACGCTCGCTCTTTTTCCCGCCCTCCCTATTTTTCCCACGCTCGCTCTTTTTCCCGCGCTCGCACTTCTTCCCGCGCTGTTTCTTTTTCACACACTCGCTCTTTCTCCCACTCTCTATTTTCCCCTCTCTCTCTTTTTCCCGCACTCGCTTTTTCCCGCACTCGGTATTTTGCCCACGATCGATCTTTTTCCCATGCTCTTTTTTCCCGCGCTCTTTCTTTTTCCCGCGCTCCCTATTTTTCCCACGCTCGCTCTTTTTCCCACGCTCGCTCATTTTCCCGCGCTTTTTCCACCAGTCGCTATATTTCTCATGCTCGCTAGTTTTCCCGTGCTCGCTCTTTATCACACGCTCTCTCTTATTTTCCTACGCTTGCTCTTTTACCCACTCTCGTTTTTTCCCGCACTCCCTTTTTCCTGGACTCGATATTTTTCCCACGCTCGCTCTTTTTCCCGCGCTCCCTATTTTTCCCACGCTCGCTCTTTTTCCCACGCTCGCTCATTTTCCCGCGCTTTTTCCACCAGTCGCTATATTTCTCATGCTCGCTAGTTTTCCCGTGCTCGCTTTTTATCACACGCTCTCTCTTTTTTTCCTATGCTTGCTCTTTTTCCCACTCTCTCTTTTCCCCGCACACACTTTTTCCCGCACTCGTTATTTTTCCCACGCTCTCGCTTTTTCCCACGCTTGCTTTTTTTCCCGCACTCGCTCTTTTTCACGCACTCGCTTTTTCCCGGACTTGCATTTTTTCTCTCGCACTCTCTTTTTCCCGCGCTTGCTCTTTTTCCCGCGTTCGCTCATTTTCCCGCGCTTTTTCCACCACTCGCTATTTTTCTCATGCTCGCTATTTTTGCCACTCTCGCTCTTTATCACAGGCTCTCTCTTTTTTTCTTATGCTTCCTGTTTTTCCCGCTCTCTCTTTTTCCCACACCCGCTTTTTCCCGCACTCGTTATTTTTCCCACGCTCGCGCTTTTTCCCACGCTCTTTTTCCCGCGCTTGCTTTTTTCCCACGCTCGCTCTTTTTCCCGCGCTTTTTCCACCAGTCGCTATTTTTCTCATGCTCGCTGTTTTTCCCGCGCTTGCTCTTTATCACACGCTCTCTTTTTTTTTCCTATGCTTTCTGTTTTATCCACTCGCTCTTTTTCCCACGCTCCCTTTTTCCTGGACTCGATATTTTTCCCACGCTCGCTCTTTTTCCCGCGCTCCCTATTTTTCCCACGCTCGCTCTTTTTCCCGCGCTCGCACTTCTTCCCGCGCTGTTTCTTTTTCACACACTCGCTCTTTCTCCCACTCTCTATTTTCCCCTCTCTCTCTTTTTCCCGCACTCGCTTTTTCCCGCACTCGGTATTTTTCCCACGATCGATCTTTTTCCCATGCTCTTTTTTCCCGCGCTCTTTCTTTTTCCCGCGCTCACTGTTTTTCCCACTCTCGCTCTTTTTCCCGCGCTTGCTCTTGTTGCTGCGCTCGCTCATTTTCCCACGCTTTTTCTAGCAGTCGCTACATTTCTCATGCTCGCTATTTTTCCCGGGCTCTCTCTTTATCCCATGCACTCTCTTTTTTTCCTACGCTTGCTCTTTTTCCTGCTCTTTCTTTTTCCCGCACTCGCTTTTTCCCGCACTCGTTGTTTTTCACACGCTCGCGCTTTTTCCCAAGCTCTCTTTTTCCCGCGCTTGCTTTTTTTCCCACGCTCGCTCTTTTTCCCACGCTTTTTCCACCAGTCGCTATTTTTCTCATGCTCGCTATTTTTCCCGCGCTCGCTCTTTATCACACGCTCTCTCTTATTTTCCTACGCTTGCTCTTTTACCCACTCTCGTTTTTTCCCGCACTCCCTTTTTCCTGGACTCGATATTTTTCCCACGCTCGCTCTTTTTCCCGCGCTCCCTATTTTTCCCACGCTCGCTCTTTTTCCCACGCTCGCTCATTTTCCCGCGCTTTTTCCACCAGTCGCTATATTTCTCATGCTCGCTAGTTTTCCCGTGCTCGCTCTTTATCACACGCTCTCTCTTATTTTCCTACGCTTGCTCTTTTACCCACTCTCGTTTTTTCCCGCACTCCCTTTTTCCTGGACTCGATATTTTTCCCACGCTCGCTCTTTTTCCCGCGCTCCCTATTTTTCCCACGCTCGCTCTTTTTCTCACTCTTGCTCATTTTCCCGCGCTTTTTCCACCAGTCGCTATATTTCTCATGCTCGCTAGTTTTCCCGTGCTCGCTTTTTATCACACGCTCTCTCTTTTTTTCCTATGCTTGCTCTTTTTCCCACTCTCTCTTTTCCCCGCACTCACTTTTTCCCGCACTCGTTATTTTTCCCACGCTCTCGCTTTTTCCCACGCTTGCTTTTTTTCCCGCACTCGCTCTTTTTCACGCACTCGCTTTTTCCCGGACTTGCATTTTTTCTCTCACACTCTCTTTTTCCCGCGCTTGCTCTTTTTCCCGCGTTCGCTCATTTTCCCGCTCTTTTTCCACCACTCGCTATTTTTCTCATGCTCGCTATTTTTGCCACTCTCGCTCTTTATCACAGGCTCTCTCTTTTTTTCTTATGCTTCCTGTTTTTCCCGCTCTCTCTTTTTCCCACACCCGCTTTTTCCCGCACTCGTTATTTTTCCCACGCTCGCGCTTTTTCCCACGCTCTTTTTCTCGCGCTTGCTTTTTTTCCCACGCTCGCTCTTTTTCCCGCGCTTTTTCCACCAGTCGCTATTTTTCTCATGCTCGCTGTTTTTCCCGCGCTTGCTCTTTATCACACGCTCTCTTTTTTTTTCCTATGCTTTCTGTTTTACCCACTCTCGTTTTTTCCCGCACTCCCTTTTTCCTGGACTCGATATTTTTCCCACGCTCTCTCTTTTTCCCGCGCTCCCTATTTTTCCCACGCTCGCTCTTTTTCCCGCGCTCGCACTACTTCCCGCGCTGTTTCTTTTTCACACACTCGCTCTTTCTCCCGCTCTCTCTCTATTTTCCCCTCTCTCTCTTTTTCCCGCACTCGCTTTTTCCCGCACTCGGTATTTTTCCCACGATCGATCTTTTTCCCATGCTCTTTTTTCCCGCGCTCTTTCTTTTTCCCGCGCTCACTGTTTTTCCCACTCTTGCTCTTTTTCCCGCGCTTGCTTTTTTTGCTGCGCTCGCTCATTTTCCCGCGCTTTTTCTAGCAGTCGCTATATTTCTCATGCTCGCTATTTTTCCCGGGCTCTCTCTTTATCCCACGCACTCTCTTTTTTTCCTACACTTGCTCTTTTTCCTGCTCTTTCTTTTTCCCGCACTCGCTTATTCTTGCACTCGTTGTTTTTCACACGCTCGCGCTTTTTCCCACGCTCTCTTTTTCCCGCGCTTGCTTTTTTTCCCACGCTCGCTCTTTTTCCCATTCTTTTTCCACCAGTCGCTATTTTTCTCATGCTCGCTATTTTTCCCGCGCTCGCTCTTTATCTCACGCTCTCTCTTATTTTCCTACGCTTGCTCTTTTACCCACTCTCGTTTTTTCCCACACTCCCTTTTTCCTGGACTCGATATTTTTCCCACGCTCGCTATTTTTCCCGCGCTCCCTATTTTTCCCACGCTCGCTCTTTTTCCCACGCTTGCTCATTTTCCCGCGCTTTTTCCACCAGTCGCTGTATTTCTCATGCTCGCTAGTTTTCCCGTGCTCGCTTTTTATCACACGCTCTCTCTTTTTTTCCTATGCTTGCTCTTTTTCCCACTCTCTCTTTTCCCCACACTCACTTTTGCCCGCACTCGTTATTTTTCCCACGCTCTCGCTTTTTCCCACGCTTGCTTTTTTTCCCGCACTCGCTCTATTTCACGCACTCGCTTTTTCCCGGACTTGCATTTTTTCTCTCACACTCTCTTTTTCCCGCGCTTGCTCTTTTTCCCACGTTCGCTCATTTTCCCGCGCTTTTTCCACCACTCGCTATTTTTCTCATGCTCGCTATTTTTGCCACTCTCGCTCTTTATCACAGGCTCTCTCTTTTTTTCTTATGCTTCCTGTTTTTCCCGCTCTCTCTTTTTCCCACACCCGCTTTTTCCCGCACTCATTATTTTTCCCACGCTCGCGCTTTTTCCCGCGCTTTTTCCACCAGTCGCTATTTTTCTCATGCTCGCTATTTTTCCCGCACTTGCTCTTTATCACACGCTCTCTCTTTTTTTTTCCTACGCTTTCTGTTTTATCCACTCGCTCTTTTTCCCCTGCTCTTTTTTTCCTGGACTCGATATTTTTCCCACGCTCGCTCTTTTTCCCGCGCTCCCTATTTTTCCCACGCTCGCTCTTTTTCCCGCGCTCGCACTTCTTCCGGCGCTGTTTCTTTTTCACACACTCGCTCTTTCTCCCGCTCTCTCTCTATTTTCCCCTCTCTCTCTTTTTCCCGCACTCGCTTTTTCCCGCACTCGGTATTTTTCCCACGATCGATCTTTTTCCCATGCTCTTTTTTCCCGCACTCTTTCTTTTTCCCGCGCTCACTGTTTTTCCCACTCTCGCTCTTTTTTCCGCGCTTGCTCTTTTTGCTGCGCTCGCTCATTTTCCCGCGCTTTTTCTAGCAGTCTCTATATTTCTCATGCTCGCTATGTTTCCCGGGCTCTCTCTTTATCCCACGAACTCTCTTTTTTTCCTACACTTGCTCTTTTTCCTGCTCTTTCTTTTTCCCGCACTCGCTTTTTCCCGCACTCGTTGTTTTTCACACGCTCGCGCTTTTTCCCACGCTCTCTTTTTCCCGCGCTTGCTTTTTTTCCCACGCTCGCTCTTTTTCCCGCGCTTTTTCCACCAGTCGCTATTTTTCTCATGCTCGCTATTTTTCCCGCGCTCGCTCTTTATCACACGCTCTCTCTTTTTTTTTCCTATGCTTGCTCTTTTACCCACTCTCGTTTTTTCCCGCACTCCCTTTTTCCTGGACTCGATATTTTTCCCACGCTCGCTCTTTTTCTCGCCCTCCCTATTTTTCCCACGCTCGCTCTTTTTCCCGCGCTCGCACTTCTTCCCGCGCTGTTTCTTTTTCACACACTCGCTCTTTCTCCCGCTCTCTCTCTATTTTCCCCTCTCTCTCTTTTTCCCGCACTCGCTTTTTCCCGCACTCGGTATTTTTCCCACGATCGATCTTTTTCCCATGCTCTTTTTTCCCGCGCTCTTTCTTTTTCCCGCGCTCACTGTTTTTCCCACTCTCGCTCTTTTTCCCGCGCTTGCTCTTTTTGCTGCTCTCGCTCATTTTCCTACGCTTTTTCTAGCAGTCGCTATATTTCTCATGCTCGCTATTTTTGCCACTCTCGCTCTTTATCACAGGCTCTCTCTTTTTTTCTTATGCTTCCTGTTTTTCCCGCTCTCTCTTTTTCCCACACCCGCTTTTTCCCGCACTCGTTATTTTTCCTACGCTCGCGCTTTTTCCCACGCTCTCTTTTTCCCGCGCTTGCTTTTTTTCCCACGCTCGCTCTTTTTCCTGCGCTTTTTCCACCAGTCGCTATTTTTTCATGCTCGCTATTTTTCCTGCGCTCGCTCTTTATCACACGCTCTCTCTTATTTTCCTACGCTTGCTCTTTTACCCACTCTCGTTTTTTCCCGCACTCCCTTTTTCCTGGACTCGATATTTTTCCCACGCTCGCTCTTTTTCCCGCGCTCCCTATTTTTCCCACGCTCGCTCTTTTTCCCACGCTCGCTCATTTTCCAGCGCTTTTTCCACCAGTCGCTATATTTCTCATGCTCGCTAGTTTTCCCGTGCTCGCTTTTTATCACACGCTCTCTCTTTTTTTCCTATGCTTGCTCTTTTTCCCACTCTCTCTTTTCCCCGCACTCACTTTTTCCCGCACTCGTTATTTTTCCCACGCTCTCGCTTTTTCCCACGCTTACTTTTTTTCCCGCACTCGCTCTTTTTCACGCACTCGCTTTTTCCCGGACTTGCATTTTTTCTCTCGCACTCTCTTTTTCCCGCGCTTGCTCTTTTTCCCGCGTTCGCTCATTTTCCCGCGCTTTTTCCACCACTCGCTATTTTTCTCATGCTCGCTTTTTTTGCCACTCTCGCTCTTTATCACAGGCTCTCTCTTTTTTTCTTATGCTTCCTGTTTTTCCCGCTCTCTCTTTTTCCCACACCCGCTTTTTCCCGCACTCGTTATTTTTCCCACGCTCGCGCTTTTTCCCACGCTCTTTTTCCCGCGCTTGCTTTTTTTCCCACGCTCGCTCTTTTTCCCGCGCTTTTTCCTCCAGTCGCTATTTTTCTCATGCTCGCTATTTTTCCCGCGCTCGCTCTTTATCTCACGCTCTCTCTTATTTTCCTACGCTTGCTCTTTTACCCACTCTCGTTTTTTCCCGCACTCCCTTTTTCCTGGACTCGATATTTTTCCCACGCTCTCTCTTTTTCCCGCGCTCCCTATTTTTCCCACGCTCTCTCTTTTTCCCGCGCTCGCTCTTTTTCCCGCGCTTTTTCCACCTGTCACTATTTTTCTCATGCTCGCTATTTTTCCCGCACTTGCTCTTTATCACACGCTCTCTCTTTTTTTTTCCTACGCTTTCTGTTTTATCCACTCGCTCTTTTTCCCACGCTCTTTTTTTCCTGGACTCGATATTTTTCCCACGCTCGCTCTTTTTCCCGCGCTCCCTATTTTTCCCACGCTCGCTCTTTTTCCCGCGCTCGCACTTCTTCCCGCGCTGTTTCTTTTTCACACACTCGCTCTTTCTCCCACTCTCTATTTTCCCCTCACTCTCTTTTTCCCGCACTCGCTTTTTCCCGCACTCGGTATTTTTCCCACGATCGATCTTTTTCCCATGCTCTTTTTTCCCGCGCTCTTTCTTTTTCCCGCGCTCACTGTTTTTCCCACTCTCGCTCTTTTTCCCGCGCTTGCTCTTTTTGCTGCTCTCGCTCATTTTCCCACGCTTTTTCTAGCAGTCGCTATATTTCTCATGCTCGCTATTTTTCCCGCGCTCGCTCTTTATCACACGCTCTCTCTTATTTTCCTACGCTTGCTCTTTTACCCACTCTCGTTTTTTCCCGCACTCCCTTTTTCCTGGACTCGATATTTTTCCCACGCTCGCTCTTTTTCTCGCCCTCCCTATTTTTCCCACGCTCGCTCTTTTTCCCGCGCTCGCACTTCTTCCCGCGCTGTTTCTTTTTCACACACTCGCTCTTTCTCCCGCTCTCTCTCTATTTTCCCCTCTCTCTCTTTTTCCCGCACTCGCTTTTTCCCGCACTCGGTATTTTTCCCACGATCGATCTTTTTCCCATGCTCTTTTTTCCCGCGCTCTTTCTTTTTCCCGCGCTCACTGTTTTTCCCACTCTCGCTCTTTTTCCCGCGCTTGCTCTTTTTGCTGCTCTCGCTCATTTTCCTACGCTTTTTCTAGCAGTCGCTATATTTCTCATGCTCGCTATTTTTGCCACTCTCGCTCTTTATCACAGGCTCTCTCTTTTTTTCTTATGCTTCCTGTTTTTCCCGCTCTCTCTTTTTCCCACACCCGCTTTTTCCCGCACTCGTTATTTTTCCTACGCTCGCGCTTTTTCCCACGCTCTCTTTTTCCCGCGCTTGCTTTTTTTCCCACGCTCGCTCTTTTTCCTGCGCTTTTTCCACCAGTCGCTATTTTTTCATGCTCGCTATTTTTACTGCGCTCGCTCTTTATCACACGCTCTCTCTTATTTTCCTACGCTTGCTCTTTTACCCACTCTCGTTTTTTCCCGCACTCCCTTTTTCCTGGACTCGATATTTTTCCCACGCTCGCTCTTTTTCCCGCGCTCCCTATTTTTCCCACGCTCGCTCTTTTTCCCACGCTCGCTCATTTTCCAGCGCTTTTTCCACCAGTCGCTATATTTCTCATGCTCGCTAGTTTTCCCGTGCTCGCTTTTTATCACACGCTCTCTCTTTTTTTCCTATGCTTGCTCTTTTTCCCACTCTCTCTTTTCCCCGCACTCACTTTTTCCCGCACTCGTTATTTTTCCCACGCTCTCGCTTTTTCCCACGCTTGCTTTTTTTCCCGCACTCGCTTTTTTTCACGCACTCGCTTTTTCCCGGACTTGCATTTTTTCTCTCGCACTCTCTTTTTCCCGCGCTTGCTCTTTTTCCCGCGTTCGCTCATTTTCCCGCGCTTTTTCCACCACTCGCTATTTTTCTCATGCTCGCTTTTTTTGCCACTCTCGCTCTTTATCACAGGCTCTCTCTTTTTTTCTTATGCTTCCTGTTTTTCCCGCTCTCTCTTTTTCCCACACCCGCTTTTTCCCGCACTCGTTATTTTTCCCACGCTCGCGCTTTTTCCCACGCTCTTTTTCCCGCGCTTGCTTTTTTTCCCACGCTCGCTCTTTTTCCCGCGCTTTTTCCACCAGTCGCTATTTTTCTCATGCTCGCTATTTTTCCCGTGCTCGCTCTTTATCTCACGCTCTCTCTTATTTTCCTACGCTTGCTCTTTTACCCACTCTCGTTTTTTCCCGCACTCCCTTTTTCCTGGACTCGATATTTTTCCCACGCTCTCTCTTTTTCCCGCGCTCCCTATTTTTCCCACGCTCTCTCTTTTTCCCGCGCTCGCTCTTTTTCCCGCGCTTTTTCCACCTGTCACTATTTTTCTCATGCTCGCTATTTTTCCCGCACTTGCTCTTTATCACACGCTCTCTCTTTTTTTTTCCTACGCTTTCTGTTTTATCCACTCGCTCTTTTTCCCACGCTCTTTTTTTCCTGGACTCGATATTTTTCCCACGCTCGCTCTTTTTCCCGCGCTCCCTATTTTTCCCACGCTCGCTCTTTTTCCCGCGCTCGCACTTCTTCCCGCGCTGTTTCTTTTTCACACACTCGCTCTTTCTCCCACTCTCTATTTTCCCCTCACTCTCTTTTTCCCGCACTCGCTTTTTCCCGCACTCGGTATTTTTCCCACGATCGATCTTTTTCCCATGCTCTTTTTTCCCGCGCTCTTTCTTTTTCCCGCGCTCACTGTTTTTCCCACTCTCGCTCTTTTTCCCGCGCTTGCTCTTTTTGCTGCTCTCGCTCATTTTCCCACGCTTTTTCTAGCAGTCGCTATATTTCTCATGCTCGCTATTTTTCCCGCGCTCGCTCTTTATCACACGCTCTCTCTTATTTTCCTACGCTTGCTCTTTTACCCACTCTCGTTTTTTCCCGCACTCCCTATTTCCTGGACTCGATATTTTTCCCACGCTCGCTCTTTTTCCCGCGCTCCCTATTTTTCCCACGCTCGCTCTTTTTCCCACGCTTGCTCATTTTCCCGCGCTTTTTCCACCAGTCGCTATATTTCTCATGCTCGCTAGTTTTCCCGTGCTCGCTTTTTATCACACGCTCTCTCTTTTTTTCCTATGCTTGCTCTTTTTCCCACTCTCTCTTTTCCCCGCACACACTTTTTCCCGCACTCGTTATTTTTCCCACGCTCTTGCTTTTTCCCACGCTTGCTTTTTTTCCCGCACTCGCTCTTTTTCACGCACTCGCTTTTTCCCGGACTTGCATTTTTTCTCTCACACTCTCTTTTTCCCGCGCTTGCTCTTTTTCCCGCGTTCGCTCATTTTCCCGCGCTTTTTCCACCACTCGCTATTTTTCTCATGCTCGCTGTTTTTGCCACTCTCGCTCTTTATCACAGGCTCTCTCTTTTTTTCTTATGCTTCCTGTTTTTCCCGCTCTCTCTTTTTCCCACACCCGCTTTTTCCCGCACTCGTTATTTTTCCCACGCTCGCGCTTTTTCCCACGCTCTTTTTCCTGCGCTTGCTTTTTTTCCCACGCTCGCTCTTTTTCCCGCGCTTTTTCCACCAGTCGCTATTTTTCTCATGCTCGCTGTTTTTCCCGCGCTTGCTCTTTATCACACGCTCTCTTTTTTTTTCCTATGCTTTCTGTTTTATCCACTCGCTCTTTTTCCCACGCTCCCTTTTTCCTGGACTCGATATTTTTCCCACGCACTCTCTTTTTCCCGCGCTCCCTATTTTTCCCACGCTCGCTCTTTTTCCCGCGCTCGCACTTCTTCCCGCGCTGTTTCTTTTTCACACACTCGCTCTTTCTCCCGCTCTCTCTCTATTTTCCCCTCTCTCTCTTTTTCCCGCACTCGCTTTTTCCGGCACTTGTTGTTTTTCACACGCTCGTGCTTTTTCCCACGCTCTCTTTTTCCCGCGATTGCTTTTTTTCCCACGCTCGCTTTTTCCCGCGCTTTTTCCACCAGTTGCTATTTTTCTCATGCTCGCTATTTTTCCCGCGCTCGCTCTTTATCACACGCTCTCTCTTTTTTTTTCCTATGCTTGCTCTTTTACCCACTCTCGTTTTTTCCCGCACTCCCTTTTTCCTGGACTCGATATTTTTCCCACGCTCGCTCTTTTTCCCGCGCTCCCTATTTTTCCCACGCTCGCTCTTTTTCCCACGCTTGCTCATTTTCCCGCGCTTTTTCCACCAGTCGCTATATTTCTCATGCTTGCTAGTTTTCCCGTGCTCGCTTTTTATCACACGCTCTCTCTTTTTTTCCTATGCTTGCTCTTTTTCCCACTCTCTCTTTTCCCCGCACTCACTTTTTCCCGCACTCGTTATTTTTCCCACGCTCTCGCTTTTTCCCACGCTTGCTTTTTTTCCCGCACTCGCTCTTTTTCACGCACTCGCTTTTTCCCGGACTTGCATTTTTTCTCTCGCACTCTCTTTTTCCCGCGCTTGCTCTTTTTCCCGCGTTCGCTCATTTTCCCGCGCTTTTTCCACCAGTCGCTATTTTTCTCATGCTCGCTATTTTTGCCACTCTCGCTCTTTATCACAGGCTCTCTCTTTTTTTCTTATGCTTCCTGTTTTTCCCGCTCTCTCTTTTTCCCACACCCGCTTTTTCCCGCACTCGTTATTTTTCCCACGCTCGCGCTTTTTCCCACGCTCTCTTTTTCCCGCGCTTGCTTTTTTTCCCACGCTCGCTCTTTTTCCCGCGCTTTTTCCACCAGTCGCTATTTTTCTCATACTCGCTATTTTTCCCGCGCTCGCTTTTTATCACACGCTCCCTCTTATTTTCCTACGCTTGCTCTTTTACCCATTCTCGTTTTTTCCCGCACTCCCTGTTTCCTGGACTCGATATTTTTCCCACGCTCGCTCTTTTTACCGCGCTTGCTCTTTATCACACGCTCTCTCTTTTTTTTAACTACGCTTTCTGTTTTATCCACTCGCTCTTTTTCCCACGCTCCCTTTTTCCTGGACTCAATATTTTTCCCACGCTCGCTCTTTTTCCCGCCCTCCCTATTTTTCCCACGCTCGCTCTTTTTCCCGCGCTCGCACTTCTTCCCGCGCTGTTTCTTTTTCACACACTCGCTCTTTCTCCCGCTCTCTCTCTATTTTCCCCTCTCTCTCTTTTTCCCGCACTGGTTTTTTCCCGCACTCGGTATTTTTCCCACGATCGATCTTTTTCCCATGCTCTTTTTTCCCGCGCTCTTTCTTTTTCCCGCGCTCACTGTTTTTCCCACTCTCGCTCTTTTTCCCGCGCTTGCTCTTTTTGCTGCGCTCGCTCATTTTCCCACGCTTTTTCTAGCAGTCGCTATATTTCTCATGCTCGCTATTTTTCCCGGGCTCTCTCTTTATCCCACGCACTCTCTTTTTTTCCTACGCTTGCTCTTTTTCCTGCTCTTTCTTTTTCCCGCACTCGCTTTTTCCCGCACTCGTTATTTTTCCCACGCTCGCGCTTTTTCCCACGCTCTCTTTTTCCCGCGCTTGCTTTTTTTCCCACGCTCGCTCTTTTTCCCGCGCTTTTTCCACCAGTCGCTATTTTTCTCATGCTCTCTATTTTTCCCGCGCTCGCTCTTTATCACACGCTCTCTCTTATTTTCCTACGCTTGCTCTTTTACCCACTCTCGTTTTTTCCCGCACTCGCTTTTTCCTGGACTCGATATTTTTCCCACGCTCACTCTTTTTACCGCGCTCCCTTTTTTTTCCACGCTCGCTCTTTTTACCGCGCTCGCTCTTTTACATTCGCTTGCTCTTTTCCCGGTCTCTCTTTTTATCCCGCCCTCGCTTTTACCCGGGCTTGCTTTTTTTCCCTCGCTCTCTCTTTTTCCCACGCTTGCTCTTTTTGCTGCGCTCGCTCATTTTCCCGCGCTTTTTCCACCAGTCGCTATATTTTTCATGCTCGCTAGTTTTCCCGTGCTCGCTTTTTATCACACGCTCTCTCTTTTTTTCCTATGCTTGCTCTTTTTCCCACTCTCTCTTTTCCCCGCACTCACTTTTTCCCGCACTCGTTATTTTTCCCACGCTCTCGCTTTTTCCCACGCTTGCTTTTTTTCCCGCACTCGCTCTTTTTCACGCACTCGCTTTTTCCCGGACTTGCATTTTTTCTCTCGCACTCTCTTTTTCCCGCGCTTGCTCTTTTTCCCGCGTTCGCTTATTTTCCCGCGCTTTTTCCACCACTCGCTATTTTTCTCATGCTCGCTATTTTTGCCACTCTCGCTCTTTATCACAGGCTCTCTCTTTTTTTCTTATGCTTCCTGTTTTTCCCGCTCTCTCTTTTTCCCACACCCGCTTCTTCCCGCACTCGTTATTTTTCCCACGCTCGCGCTTTTTCCCACGATTTTTCCGCGCTTGCTTTTTTTCCCACGCTCGCTCTTTTTCCCGCGCTTTTTCCACCATTCGCTATTTTTCTCATACTCGCTATTTTTCCCGCGCTCGCTCTTTATCACACGCTCTCTCTTATTTTCCTACGCTTGCTCGTTTACCCACTCTCGTTTTTTCCCTCACTCCCTTTTTCCTGGACTCGATATTTTTCCCACGCTCGTTTTTTTTTTGCCGCGCTTGCTCTATATCACACGCTCTCTCTTTTTTTTCCCTACGCTTTCTGTTTTATCCACTCGCTCTTTTTCCCACGCTCTTTTTTTCCTGGACTCGATATTTTTCCCACGCTCGCTCTTTTTCCCGACCTCCCTATTTTTCCCACGCTCGCTCTTTTTCCCGCGATCGCACTTCTTCCCGCGCTGTTTCTTTTTCACACACTCGCTCTTTCTCCCGCTCTCTCTCTATTTTCCCCTCTCTCTCTTTTTCCCGCACTCGCTTTTTCCCGCACTCGGTATTTTTCCCACGATCGATCTTTTTCCCATGCTCTTTTTTCCCGCGCTCTTTCTTTTTCCCGCGCTCACTGTTTTTCCCACTCTCGCTCTTCTTCCCACGCTTGCTCTTTTTGCTGCGCTCGCTCATTTTCCCACGGTTTTTCTAGCAGTCGCTAAATTTCTCATGCTCGCTATTTTTCCCGGGATCTCTCTTTATCCCACGCACTCTCTTTTTTTCCTACGCTTGCTCTTTTTCCTGCTCTTTCTTTTTCCCGAACTCGCTTTTTCCCGCACTCGTTATTTTTCCCACGCTCGCGCTTTTTCCCACGCTCTCTTTTTCCCGCGCTTGCTTTTTATCCCACGCTCGCTCTTTTTCCCGCGCTTTTTCCACCAGTCGCTATTTTTCTCATGCTCTCTATTTTTCCCGCGCTCGCTCTTTATCACACGCTCTCTCTTATTTTCCTACGCATGCTCTTTTACCCACTCTCGTTTTTTCCCGCACTCGCTTTTTCCTGGACTCGATATTTTTCCAACGCTCACTCTTTTTACCGCGCTCACTTTTTTTTCCACGCTCGCTCTTTTTACCGCGCTCGCTCTTTTACATTCGCTTGCTCTTTTCCCGGTCTCTCTTTTTATCCCACCCTCGCTTTTACCCGGACTTGCTTTTTTTCCCTCGCTCTCTCTTTTTCCCACGCTTGCTCTTTTTGCTGCGCTCGCTCATTTTCCCGCGCTTTTTCAACCAGTCGCTATATTTCTCATGCTCGCTAGTTTTCCCGTGCTCGCTTTTTATCACACGCTTTCTCTTTTTTTCCTATGCTTGCTCTTTTTCCCACTCTCTCTTTTCCCCGCACTCACTTTTTCCCGCACTCGTTATTTTTCCTACGCTCTCGCATTTTTCCCACGCTTGCTTTTTTTCCCGCACTCGCTCTTTTTCACGCACTCGCTTTTTCCCGGACTTGCATTTTTTCTCTCGCACTCTCTTTTTCCCGCGCTTGCTCTTTTTCCCGCGTTCGCTCATTTTCCCGCGCTTTTTCCACCACTCGCTATTTTTCTCATGCTCGCTATTTTTGCCACTCTCGCTCTTTATCACAGGCTCTCTCTGTTTTTCTTATGCTTCCTGTTTTTCCCGCTCTCTCTTTTTCCCACACCCACTTTTTCCCACACTCGTTATTTTTCCCACGCTCGCGCTTTTTCCCACGCTCTCTTTTTCCCGCGCTTGCTTTTTTTCCCACGCTCGCTCTTTTTCCCGCGCTTTTTCCACCAGTCGCTATTTTTCTCATGCTCGCTATTTTTCCCGCGCTCGCTCTTTATCTCACGCTCTCTCTTATTTTCCTACGCTTGCTCTTTTACCCACTCTCGTTTTTTCCCGCACTCCCTTTTTCCTGGACTCGATATTTTTCCCACGCTCGCTCTTTTTCCCGCGCTCCCTATTTTTCCCACGCTCGCTCTTTTTCCCACGCTTGCTCATTTTCCCGCGCTTTTTCCACCAGTCGCTATATTTCTCATGCTCGCTAGTTTTCCCGTGCTCGCTTTTTATCACACGCTCTCTCTTTTTTTCCTATACTTGCTCTTTTTCCCACTCTCTCTTTTCCCAGCACTCACTTTTTCCCGCACTCGTTATTTTTCCTACGCTCTCGCTTTTTCCCACGCTTGCTTTTTTTCCCGCAATTGCTCTTTTTCACGCACTCGCTTTTTCCCGGACTTGCATTTTTTCTCTCACACTCTCTTTTTCCCGCGCTTGCTTTTTTTTCCCACGCTCGCTCTTTTTCCCGCGCTTTTTCCACCAGTCGCTATTTTTCTCATACTCGCTATTTTTCCCGCGCTCGCTTTTTATCACACGCTCTCTCTTATTTTCCTACTCTTGCTCTTTTACCCACTCTCGTTTTTTCCCGCACTCCCTGTTTCCTGGACTCGATATTTTTCCCACGCTCGCTCTTTTTACCGCGCTTGCTCTTTATCACACGCTCTCTCTTTTTTTTTCCTACGCTTTCTGTTTTATCCACTCGCTCTTTTTCCCACGCTCCCTTTTTCCTGGACTCGATATTTTTCCCACGCTCGCTTTTTTTCCCGCCCTCCCTATTTTTCCCACGCTCGCTCTTTTTCCCGCGCTCGCACTTCTTCCCGCGCTGTTTCTTTTTCACACACTCGCTCTTTCTCCCGCTCTCTCTCTATTTTCCCCTCTCTCTCTTTTTCCCGCACTCGCTTTTTCCCGCACTCGGTATTTTTCCCACGATCGATCTTTTTCCCATGCTCTTTTTTCCCGCGCTCTTTCTTTTTCCCGCGCTCACTGTTTTTCCCACTCTCGCTCTTTTTCCCGCGCTTGCTCTTTTTGCTGCGCTCGCTCATTTTCCCACGCTTTTTCTAGCAGTCGCTATATTTCTCATGCTCACTATTTTTCCCGGGCTCTCTCTTTATCCCACGCACTCTCTTTTTTTCCTACGCTTGCTCTTTTTCCTGCTCTTTCTTTTTCCCGCACTCGCTTTTTCCCGCACTCGTTATTTTTCCCACGCTCGCGCTTTTTCCCACGCTCTCTTTTTCCCGCGCTTGCTTTTTTTCCCACGCTCGCTCTTTTTCCCGCGCTTTTTCCACCAGTCGCTATTTTTCTCATGCTCTCTATTTTTCCCGCGCTCGCTCTTTATCACACGCTCTCTCTTATTTTCCTACGCTTGCTCTTTTACCCACTCTCGTTTTTTCCCGCACTCGCTTTTTCCTGGACTCGATATTTTTCCCACGCTCACTCTTTTTACCGCGCTCCCTTTTTTTTCCACGCTCGCTCTTTTTACCGCGCTCGCTCTTTTACATTCGCTTGCTCTTTTCCCGGTCTCTCTTTTTATCCCGCCCTCGCTTTTACTCGGACTTGCTTTTTTTCCCTCGCTCTCTCTTTTTCCCACGCTTGCTCTTTTTGCTGCGCTCGCTCATTTTCCCGCGCTTTTTCCACCAGTCGCTATATTTCTCATGCTCGCTATTTTTCCCGTGCTCGCTTTTTATCACACGCTCTCTCTTTTTTTCCTATGCTTGCTCTATTTCCCACTCTCTCTTTTCCCCGCACTCACTTTTTCCCGCACTCGTTATTTTTCCCACGCTCTCGCTTTTTCCCACGCTTGCTTTTTTTCCCGCACTCGCTCTTTTTCACGCACTCGCTTTTTCCCGGACTTGCATTTTTTCTCTCGCACTCTCTTTTTCCCGCGCTTGCTCTTTTTCCTGCGTTCGCTCATTTTCCCGCGCTTTTTCCACCACTCGCTATTTTTCTCATGCTCGCTATTTTTGCCACTCTCGCTCTTTATCACAAACTCTCTCTTTTTTTCTTATGCTTCCTCTTTTTCCCGCTCTCTCTTTTTCCCACACCAGCTTTTTCCCGCACTCATTATTTTTCCCACGCTCGCGCTTTTTCCCACGCTCTCTTTTTCCCGCGCTTGCTTTTTTTCCCACGCTCGCTCTTTTTCCCGCGCTTTTTCCACCAGTCGCTATATTTCTCATGCTCGCTATTTTTCCCACGCTTGCTCTTTATCACACACTCTCTTTTTTTTTCCTACGCTTTCTGTTCTATCTACTCGCTCTTTTTCCCACGCTCCCTTTTTCCTGGACTCGATATTTTTCCCACGCTCGCTCTTTTTCCCGCGCTCCCTATTTTTCCCACGCTCGCTCTTTTTCCCACGCTCCCTTTTTCCTGGACTCGATATTTTTCCCACGCTCGCTCTTTTTCCCGCGCTCCCTATTTTTCCCACGCTCGCTCTTTTTCCCGCGCTCGCACTTCTTCCCGCGCTGTTTCTTTTTCACTCACTCGCTCTTTCTCCCGCTCTCTCTCTATTTTCCCCTCTCTCTCTTTTTCCCGCACTCGCTTTTTCCCGCACTCGGTATTTTTCCCACGATCGATCTTTTTCCCATGCTCTTTTTTCCCGCGCTCTTTCTTTTTCCCGCGCTCACTGTTTTTCCCACTCTCGCTCTTTTTCCCGCGCTTGCTCTTTTTGCTGCGCTCGCTCATTTTCCCACGCTTTTTCTAGCAGTCGCTATATTTCTCATGCTCGCTATTTTTCCCGGGCTGTCTCTTTATCCCACGCACTCTCTTTTTTTCCTACGCTTGCTCTTTTTCCTGCTCTTTCTTTTTCCCGCACTCGCTTTTTCCCGCACTCGTTGTTTTTCCCACGCTCGCGCTTTTTCCCACGCTCTCTTTTTCCCGCGCTTGCTTTTTTTCCCACGCTCGCTCTTTTTCCCGCGCTTTTTCCACCAGTCGCTATTTTTCTCATGCTCTCTATTTTTCCCGCGCTCGCTCTTTATCACACGCTCTCTCTTATTTTCCTACGCTTGCTCTTTTACCCACTCTCGTTTTTTCCCGCACTCCCTTTTTCCTGGACTCGATATTTTTCCCACGCTCACTCTTTTTACCGCGCTCCCTTTTTTTACCACGCTCGCTCTTTTTACCGCGCTCGCTCTTTTACATTCGCTTGCTCTTTTCCCGGTCTCTCTTTTTATCCCGCCCTCGCTTTTACCCGGACTTGCTTTTTTTCCCTCGCTCTCTCTTTTTCCCACGCTTGCTCTTTTTGCTGCGCTCGCTCATTTTTCCGCGCTTTTTCCACCAGTCGCTATATTTCTCATGCTCGCTAGTTTTCCCGTGCTCGCTTTTTATCACACGCTCTCTCTTTTTTTCCTATGCTTGCTCATTTTCCCACTCTCTCTTTTCCCCGCACTCACTTTTTCCTGCAGTCGTTATTTTTCCCACGCTCTCGCTTTTTCCCACGCTTGCTTTTTTTCCCGCACTCGCTTTTTCCCGGACTTGCATTTTTTCTCTCGCACTCTCTTTTTCCCGCGCTTGCTCTTTTTCCCGTGTTCGCTCATTTTCCCGCGCTTTTTCCACCACTCGCTATTTTTCTCATGCTCGCTATTTTTGCCACTCTCGCTCTTTATCACAGGCTCTCTCTTTTTTTCTTATGCTTCCTGTTTTTCCCGCTCTCTCTTTTTCCCACACCCGCTTTTTCCCGCACTCGTTATTTTTCCCACGCTCGCGCTTTTTCCCACGCTCTCTTTTTCCCGCGCTTGCTTTTTTTCCCACGCTCGCTCTTTTTCCCGCGCTTTTTCCACCAATCGCTATTTTTCTCATGCTCGCTATTTTTCCCGCGCTCGCTCTTTATCTCACGCTCTCTCTTATTTTCCTACGCTTGCTCTTTTACCCACTCTCGTTTTTTCCCGCACTCCCTTTTTCCTGGACTCGATATTTTTCCCACGCTCGCTCTTTTTCCCGCGCTCCCTATTTTTCCCACGCTCGCTCTTTTTCCCACGCTTGCTCATTTTCCCGCGCTTTTTCCACCAGTCGCTATATTTCTCATGCTCGCTAGTTTTCCCGTGCTCGCTTTTTATCACACGCTCTCTCTTTTTTTCCTATGCTTGCTCTTTTTCCCACTCTCTCTTTTCCCCGCACTCACTTTTTCCCGCACTCGATTTTATTCCCACGCTCTCGCTTTTTCCCACGCTTGCTTTTTTTCCCGCACTCGCTCTTTTTCACGCACTCGCTTTTTCCCGGACTTGCATTTTTTCTCTCGCACTCTCTTTTTCCTGCGCTTGCTCTTTTTCCCGCGTTCGCTCATTTTCCCGGGCTTTTTCCACCAGTCGCTATTTTTCTCATGCTCGCTATTTTTGCCACTCTCGCTCTTTATCACAGGCTCTCTCTTTTTTTCTTATGCTTCCTGTTTTTCCCACTCTCTCTTTTTCCCACACCTGCTTTTTCCCGCACTCGTTATTTTTCCCACGCTCGCGCTTTTTCCCACGCTCTCTTTTTCCCGCGCTTGCTTTATTTCCCACGCTCGCTCTTTTTCCCGCGCTTTTTCCACCAGTCGCTATTTTTCTCATGCTCGCTATTTTTCCCGCGCTTGCTCTTTATCACACGCTCTCTTTTTCTTTCCTACGCTTTCTGTTCTATCCACTCGCTCTTTTTCCCACGCTCCCTTTTTCCTGGACTCGACATTTTTCCCACGCTTGCTCATTTTCCCGCGCTTTTTCCACCAGTCGCTATATTTCTCATGCTCGCTTGTTTTCCCGTGCTCGCTTTTTATCACACGCTCTCTTTTTTTCCTATGCTTGCTCTTTTTCCCACTCTCTCTTTTCCCCGCACTCACTTTTTCCCGCACTTGTTATTTTTCCCACGCTCTCGCTTTTTCCCACGCTTGCTTTTTTCCCGCACTCGCTCTTTTTCCCGCACTCGCTTTTTCCCGGACTTGCATTTTTTCTCTCGCACTCTCTTTTTCCCGCGCTTGCTCTTTTTCCCGCGTTCGCTCATTTTCCCGCGCTTTTTCCACCACTCGCTATTTTTCTCATGCTCGCTATTTTTGCCACTCTCGCTCTTTATCACAGGCTCTCTCTTTTTTTCTTATGCTTCCTGTTTTTCCCGCTCTCTCTTTTTCCCACACCTGCTTTTTCCCGCACTCGTTATTTTTCCCACGCTCGCGCTTTTTCCCACGCTCTCTTTTTCCCGCGCTTGCTTTATTTCCCACGCTCGCTCTTTTTCCCGCGCTTTTTCCACCAGTCGCTATTTTTCTCATGCTCGCTATTTTTCCCGCGCTCGCTCTTTATCACACGCTCTCTTTTTTTTTCCTACGCTTTCTGTTTTATCCACTCGCTCTTTTTCCCACGCTCCCTTTTTCCTGGACTCGATATTTTTCCCACGCTCGCTCTTTTTCCCGCGCTCCCTATTTTTCCCACGCTCGCTCTTTTTCCCACGCTTGCTCATTTTCCCGCGCTTTTTCCACCAGTCGCTATATTTCTCATGCTCGCTAGTTTTCCCGTGCTCGCTTTTTATCACACGCTCTCTTTTTTTCCTATGCTTGCTCTTTTTCCCACTCTCTCTTTTCCCCGCACTCACTTTTTCCCGCACTTGTTATTTTTCCCACGCTCTCGCTTTTTCCCACGCTTGCTTTTTTTCCCGCACTCGCTCTTTTTCCCGCACTCGCTTTTTCCCGGACTTGCATTTTTTCTCTCGCACTCTCTTTTTCCCGCGCTTGCTCTTTTTCCCGCGTTCGCTCATTTTCCCGCGCTTTTTCCACCACTCGCTATTTTTCTCATGCTCGCTATTTTTGCCACTCTCGCTCTTTATCACAGGCTCTCTCTTTTTTTCTTATGCTTCCTGTTTTTCCCACTCTCTCTTTTTCCCACACCCGCTTTTTCCCGCACTCGTTATTTTTCCCACGCTCGCGCTTTTCCCCACGCTCTCTTTTTCCCGCGCTTGCATTTTTCCCACGCTCGCTCTTTTTCCAGCGCTTTTTCCACCAGTCGCTATTTTTCTCATGCTCGCTATTTTTCCCGCGCTTGCTCTTTATCACACGCTCTCTTTTTTTTCCTATGCTTTCTGTTTTATCCACTCGCTCTTTTTCCCACGCTCCCTTTTTCCTGGACTCGACATTTTTCCCACGCTCGCTCTTTTTCCCGCGCTCCCTATTTTTCCCACGCTCGCTCTTTTTCCCGCGCTCGCACTTCTTCCCGCGCTGTTTCTTTTTCACACACTCGCTCTTTCTCCCGCTCTCTCTCTATTTTCCCCTCTCTCTCTTTTTCCCGCACTAGCTTTTTCCCGCACTCGGTATTTTTCCCACGATCGATCTTTTTCCCATGCTCTTTTTTCCCGCGCTCTTTCTTTTTCCAGCGCTCACTGTTTTTCCCACTCTCGCTCTTTTTCCCGCGCTTGCTCTTTTTGCTGCGCTCGCTCATTTTCCCACGCTTTTTCTAGCAGTCGCTATATTTCTCATGCTCGCTATTTTTCCCGGGCTGTCTCTTTATCCCACACACTCTCTTTTTTTCCTACGCTTGCTCTTTTTCCTGCTCTTTCTTTTTCCCGAACTCGCTTTTTCCCGCACTCGTTGTTTTTCACACGCTCGCGCTTTTTCCCACGCTCTCTTTTTCCCGCGCTTGCTTTTTTTCCCACGCTCGCTCTTTTTCCCGCGCTTTTTCCACCAGTCGCTATATTTCTCATGCTCGCTAGTTTTCCCGTGCTCGCTTTTTATCACACGCTCTCTTTTTTTCCTATGCTTGCTCTTTTTCCCACTCTCTCTTTTCCCCGCTCTCACTTTTTCCCGCACTCGTTATTTTTCCCACGCTCTCGCTTTTTCCCACGCTTGCTTTTTTTCCCGCACTCGCTCTTTTTCACGCACTCGCTTTTTCCCGGACTTGCATTTTTTCTCTCGCACTCTCTTTTTCCCGCGCTTGCTCTTTTTCCCGCGTTCGCTCATTTTCCCGCGCTTTTTCCACCACTCGCTATTTTTCTCATGCTCGCTATTTTTGCCACTCTCGCTCTTTATCACAGGCTCTCTCTTTTTTTCTTATGCTTCTGTTTTTCCCGCTCTCTCTTTTTCCCACACCCGATTTTTCCCGCACTCGTTATTTTTCCCACGCTCGCGCTTTTTCCCACGCTCTCTTTTTCCCGCGCTTGCTTTTTTTCCCACGCTCGCTCTTTTTCCCGCGCTTTTTCCACCAGTCGCTATTTTTCTCATGCTCGCTATTTTTCCCGCGCTCGCTCTTTATCACACGCTCTCTCTTATTTTCCTACGCTTGCTCTTTTACCCACTCTCGTTTTTTCCCGCACTCCCTTTTTCCTGGACTCGATATTTTTCCCACGCTCGCTCTTTTTCCCGCGCTCCCTATTTTTCCCACGCTCGCTCTTTTTCCCACGCTCGCTCATTTTCCCGCGCTTTTTCCACCAGTCGCTATATTTCTCATGCTCGCTAGTTTTCCCGTGCTCGCTTTTTATCACACGCTCTCTCTTTTTTTCCTATGCTTGCTCTTTTTCCCACTCTCTCTTTTCCCCGCACTCACTTTTTCCCGCAGTCGTTATTTTTCCCACGCTCTCGCTTTTTCCCACGCTTGCTTTTTTTCCCGCACTCGCTTTTTCCCGGACTTGCATTTTTTCTCTCGCACTCTCTTTTTCCCGCGCTTGCTCTTTTTCCTGCATTCGCTCATTTTCCCGCGCTTTTTCCACCACTCGCTATTTTTCTCATGCTCGCTATTTTTGCCACTCTCGCTCTTTATCACAGGCTCTCTCTTTTTTTCTTATGCTTCCTGTTTTTCCCGCTCTCTCTTTTTCCCACACCCGCTTTTTCCCGCACTCGTTATTTTTCCCACGCTCTCTTTTTATCGCGCTTGCTTTTTTTCCCACGCTCGCTCTTTTTCCCGCGCTTTTTCCACCAGTCGCTATTTTTCTCATACTCGCTATTTTTCCCGTGCTCGTTCTTTATCACACGCTCTCTCTTATTTTCCTACGCTTGCTCTTTTACCCACTCACGTTTTTTCCCGCACTCCCTGTTTCCTGGACTCGATATTTTTCCTACGCTCGCTCTTTTTACCGCGCTTGCTCTTTATCACACGCTCTCTCTTTTTTTTTCCTACGATTTCTGTTTTATCCACTCGCTCTTTTTCCCACGCTCTTTTTTTCCTGGACTCGATATTTTTCCCACGCTCGCTCTTTTTCCCGCGCTCCCTATTTTTCCCACGCTCGCTCTTTTTCCCACGCTTGCTCATTTTCCCGCGCTTTTTCCACCAGTCGCTATATTTCTCATGCTCGCTAGTTTTCCCGTGCTCGCATTTTAACACACGCTCTCTCTTTTTTTCCTATGCTTGCTCTTTTTCCCACTCTCTCTTTTCCCCGCACTCACTTTTTCCGCACTCGATTTTTTTCCCACGCTCTCGCTTTTTCCCACGCTTGCTTTTTTTCCCGCACTCGCTCTTTTTCACGCACTCGCTTTTTCCCGGACTTGCATTTTTTCTCTCGCACTCTCTTTTTCCCGCGCTTGCTCTTTTTCCCGCGTTCGCTCATTTTCCCGCGCTTTTTCCACCACTCGCTATTTTTCTCATGCTCGCTATTTTTGCCACTCTCGCTCTTTATCACAGGCTCTCTCTTTTTTTCTTATGCTTCCTGTTTTTCCCGCTCTCTCTTTTTCCCACACCCGCTTTTTCCCGCACTCGTTATTTTTCCCACGCTCGCGCTTTTTCCCACGCTCTCTTTTTCCCGCGCTTGCTTTTTTTCCCACGCTCGCTCTTTTTCCCGCGCTTTTTCCACCAGTCGCTATTTTTCTCATGCTCGCTATTTTTCCCGCGCTCGCTCTTTATCTCACGCTCTCTCTTATTTTCCTACGCTTGCTCTTTTACCCACTCTCGTTTTTTCCCGCACTCCCTTTTTCCTGGACTCGATATTTTTCCCACGCTCGCTCTTTTTCCCGCGCTCCCTATTTTTCCCACGCTCGCTCTTTTTCCCACGCTTGCTCATTTTCCCGCGCTTTTTCCACCAGTCGCTATATTTCTCATGCTCGCTAGTTTTCCCGTGCTCGCTTTTTATCACACGCTCTCTCTTTTTTTCCTATGCTTGCTCTTTTTCCCACTCTCTCTTTTCCCCGCACTCACTTTTTCCCGCACTCGTTATTTTTCCCACGCTCTCGCTTTTTCCCACGCTTGCTTTTTTTCCCGCACTCGCTCTTTTTCACGCACTCGCTTTTTCCCGGACTTGCATTTTTTCTCTCGCACTCTCTTTTTCCCGCGCTTGCTCTTTTTCCCGCGTTCGCTCATTTTCCCGCGCTTTTTCCACCACTCGCTATTTTTCTCATGCTCGCTATTTTTGCCACTCTCGCTCTTTATCACAGGCTCTCTCTTTTTTTCTTATGCTTCCTGTTTTTCCCGCTCTCTCTTTTTCCCACACCCGCTTTTTCCCGCACTCGTTATTTTTCCCACGCTCGCGCTTTTTCCCACGCTCTCTTTTTCCCGCGCTTGCTTTTTTTCCCACGCTCGCTCTTTTTCCCGCGCTTTTTCCACCAATCGCTATATTTCTCATGCTCGCTATTTTTCCCGCGCTCGCTCTTTATCACACGCTCTCTCTTATTTTCCTACGCTTGCTCTTTTACCCACTCTCGTTTTTTCCCGCACTCCCTTTTTCCTGGACTCGATATTTTTCCCACGCTCGCTCTTTTTCCCGCGCTCCCTATTTTTCCCACGCTCGCTCTTTTTCCCACGCTCGCTCATTTTCCCACGCTTTTTCTAGCAGTCGCTATATTTCTCATGCTCGCTAGTTTTCCCGTGCTCGCTTTTTATCACACGCTCTCTCTTTTTTTCCTATGCTTGCTCTTTTTCCCACTCTCTCTTTTCCCCGCACTCACTTTTTCCCGCACTCGTTATTTTTCCCACGCTCTCGCTTTTTCCCACGCTTGCTTTTTTTCCCGCACTCGCTCTTTTTCACGCACTCGCTTTTTCCCGGACTTGCATTTTCTCTCTCGCACTCTCTTTTTCCCGCGCTTGCTCTTTTTCCCGCGTTCGCTCATTTTCCCGCGCTTTTTCCACCACTCGCTATTTTTCTCATGCTCGCTATTTTTGCCACTCTCGCTCTTTATCACAGGCTCTCTCTTTTTTTCTTATGCTTCCTGTTTTTCCCGCTCTCTCTTTTTCCCACACCTGCTTTTTCCCGCACTCGTTATTTTTCCCACGCTCGCGCTTTTTCCCACGCTCTCTTTTTCCCGCGCTTGCTTTATTTCCCACGCTCGCTCTTTTTCCTGCGCTTTTTCCACCAATCGCTATTTTTCTCATGCTCGCTATTTTTCCCGCGCTCGCTCTTTATCTCACGCTCTCTCTTATTTTCCTACGCTTGCTCTTTTACCCACTCTCGTTTTTTCCCGCACTCCCTTTTTCCTGGACTCGATATTTTTCCCACGCTCGCTCTTTTTCCCGCGCTCCCTATTTTTCCCACGCTCGCTCTTTTTCCCACGCTTGCTCACGCACTTTTTCACGCACTCGCTTTTTCCCGGACTTGCATTTTTTCTCTCGCACTCTCTTTTTCCTGCGCTTGCTCTTTTTCCCGCGTTCGCTCATTTTCCCGCGCTTTTTCCACCAGTCGCTATTTTCTCATGCTCGCTATTTTTGCCACTCTCGCTCTTTATCACAGGCTCTGTCTTTTTTTCCCGTGCTCGTTCTTTATCACACGCTCTCTCTTATTTTCCTACGCTTGCTCTTTTACCCACTCTTGTTTTTTCCCGCACTCCCTGTTTCCTGGACTCGATATTTTTCCTACGCTCGCTCTTTTTACCGCACTTGCTCTTTATCACACGCTCTCTCTTTTTTTTTCCTACGCTTTCTGTTTTATCCACTCGCTCTTTTTCCCACGCTCTTTTTTTCCTGGACTCGATATTTTTCCCACGCTCGCTCTTTTTCCCGCGCTCCCTATTTTTCCCACGCTCGCTCTTTTTCCCACGCTTGCTCATTTTCCCGCGCTTTTTCCACCAGTCGCTATATTTCTCATGCTCGCTAGTTTTTCCGTGCTCGCATTTTAACACACGCTCTCTCTTTTTTTCCTATGCTTGCTCTTTTTCCCACTCTCTCTTTTCCCCGCACTCACTTTTTCCCGCACTCGATTTTTTTCCCACGCTCTCGCTTTTTCCCACGCTTGCTTTTTTTCCCGCACTCGCTCTTTTTCACGCACTCGCTTTTTCCCGGACTTGCATTTTTTCTCTCGCACTCTCTTTTTCCCGCGCTTGCTCTTTTTCCCGCGTTCGCTCATTTTCCCGCGCTTTTTCCACCACTCGCTATTTTTCTCATGCTCGCTATTTTTGCCACTCTCGCTCTTTATCACAGGCTCTCTCTTTTTTTCTTATGCTTCCTGTTTTTCCCGCTCTCTCTTTTTCCCACACCCGCTTTTTCCCGCACTCGTTATTTTTCCCACGCTCGCGCTTTTTCCCACGCTCTCTTTTTCCCGCGCTTGCTTTTTTTCCCACGCTCGCTCTTTTTCCCGCGCTTTTTCCACCAGTCGCTATTTTTCTCATGCTCGCTATTTTTCCCGCGCTCGCTCTTTATCTCACGCTCTCTCTTATTTTCCTACGCTTGCTCTTTTACCCACTCTCGTTTTTTCCCGCACTCCCTTTTTCCTGGACTCGATATTTTTCCCACGCTCGCTCTTTTTCCCGCGCTCCCTATTTTTCCCACGCTCGCTCTTTTTCCCACGCTTGCTCATTTTCCCGCGCTTTTTCCACCAGTCGCTATATTTCTCATGCTCGCTAGTTTTCCCGTGCTCGCTTTTTATCACACGCTCTCTCTTTTTTTCCTATGCTTGCTCTTTTTCCCACTCTCTCTTTTCCCCGCACTCACTTTTTCCCGCACTCGTTATTTTTCCCACGCTCTCGCTTTTTCCCACGCTTGCTTTTTTTCCCGCACTCGCTCTTTTTCACGCACTCGCTTTTTCCCGGACTTGCATTTTTTCTCTCGCACTCTCTTTTTCCCGCGCTTGCTCTTTTTCCCGCGTTCGCTCATTTTCCCGCGCTTTTTCCACCACTCGCTATTTTTCTCATGCTCGCTATTTTTGCCACTCTCGCTCTTTATCACAGGCTCTCTCTTTTTTTCTTATGCTTCCTGTTTTTCCCGCTCTCTCTTTTTCCCACACCCGCTTTTTCCCGCACTCGTTATTTTTCCCACGCTCGCGCTTTTTCCCACGCTCTCTTTTTCCCGCGCTTGCTTTTTTTCCCACGCTCGCTCTTTTTCCCGCGCTTTTTCCACCAATCGCTATATTTCTCATGCTCGCTATTTTTCCCGCGCTCGCTCTTTATCACACGCTCTCTCTTATTTTCCTACGCTTGCTCTTTTACCCACTCTCGTTTTTTCCCGCACTCCCTTTTTCCTGGACTCGATATTTTTCCCACGCTCGCTCTTTTTCCCGCGCTCCCTATTTTTCCCACGCTCGCTCTTTTTCCCACGCTCGCTCATTTTCCCACGCTTTTTCTAGCAGTCGCTATATTTCTCATGCTCGCTAGTTTTCCCGTGCTCGCTTTTTATCACACGCTCTCTCTTTTTTTCCTATGCTTGCTCTTTTTCCCACTCTCTCTTTTCCCCGCACTCACTTTTTCCCGCACTCGTTATTTTTCCCACGCTCTCGCTTTTTCCCACGCTTGCTTTTTTTCCCGCACTCGCTCTTTTTCACGCACTCGCTTTTTCCCGGACTTGCATTTTCTCTCTCGCACTCTCTTTTTCCCGCGCTTGCTCTTTTTCCCGCGTTCGCTCATTTTCCCGCGCTTTTTCCACCACTCGCTATTTTTCTCATGCTCGCTATTTTTGCCACTCTCGCTCTTTATCACAGGCTCTCTCTTTTTTTCTTATGCTTCCTGTTTTTCCCGCTCTCTCTTTTTCCCACACCTGCTTTTTCCCGCACTCGTTATTTTTCCCACGCTCGCGCTTTTTCCCACGCTCTCTTTTTCCCGCGCTTGCTTTATTTCCCACGCTCGCTCTTTTTCCTGCGCTTTTTCCACCAATCGCTATTTTTCTCATGCTCGCTATTTTTCCCGCGCTCGCTCTTTATCTCACGCTCTCTCTTATTTTCCTACGCTTGCTCTTTTACCCACTCTCGTTTTTTCCCGCACTCCCTTTTTCCTGGACTCGATATTTTTCCCACGCTCGCTCTTTTTCCCGCGCTCCCTATTTTTCCCACGCTCGCTCTTTTTCCCACGCTTGCTCACGCACTTTTTCACGCACTCGCTTTTTCCCGGACTTGCATTTTTTCTCTCGCACTCTCTTTTTCCTGCGCTTGCTCTTTTTCCCGCGTTCGCTCATTTTCCCGCGCTTTTTCCACCAGTCGCTATTTTCTCATGCTCGCTATTTTTGCCACTCTCGCTCTTTATCACAGGCTCTCTCTTTTTTTCCCGTGCTCGTTCTTTATCACACGCTCTCTCTTATTTTCCTACGCTTGCTCTTTTACCCACTCTTGTTTTTTCCCGCACTCCCTGTTTCCTGGACTCGATATTTTTCCTACGCTCGCTCTTTTTACCGCACTTGCTCTTTATCACACGCTCTCTCTTTTTTTTTCCTACGCTTTCTGTTTTATCCACTCGCTCTTTTTCCCACGCTCTTTTTTTCCTGGACTCGATATTTTTCCCACGCTCGCTCTTTTTCCCGCGCTCCCTATTTTTCCCACGCTCGCTCTTTTTCCCACGCTTGCTCATTTTCCCGCGCTTTTTCCACCAGTCGCTATATTTCTCATGCTCGCTAGTTTTTCCGTGCTCGCATTTTAACACACGCTCTCTCTTTTTTTCCTATGCTTGCTCTTTTTCCCACTCTCTCTTTTCCCCGCACTCACTTTTTCCCGCACTCGATTTTTTTCCCACGCTCTCGCTTTTTCCCACGCTTGCTTTTTTTCCCGCACTCGCTCTTTTTCACGCACTCGCTTTTTCCCGGACTTGCATTTTTTCTCTCGCACTCTCTTTTTCCCGCGCTTGCTCTTTTTCCCGCGTTCGCTCATTTTCCCGCGCTTTTTCCACCACTCGCTATTTTTCTCATGCTCGCTATTTTTGCCACTCTCGCTCTTTATCACAGGCTCTCTCTTTTTTTCTTATGCTTCCTGTTTTTCCCGCTCTCTCTTTTTCCCACACCCGCTTTTTCCCGCACTCGTTATTTTTCCCACGCTCGCGCTTTTTCCCACGCTCTCTTTTTCCCGCGCTTGCTTTTTTTCCCACGCTCGCTCTTTTTCCCGCGCTTTTTCCACCAGTCGCTATTTTTCTCATGCTCGCTATTTTTCCCGCGCTCGCTCTTTATCTCACGCTCTCTCTTATTTTCCTACGCTTGCTCTTTTACCCACTCTCGTTTTTTCCCGCACTCCCTTTTTCCTGGACTCGATATTTTTCCCACGCTCGCTCTTTTTCCCGCGCTCCCTATTTTTCCCACGCTCGCTCTTTTTCCCACGCTTGCTCATTTTCCCGCGCTTTTTCCACCAGTCGCTATATTTCTCATGCTCGCTAGTTTTCCCGTGCTCGCTTTTTATCACACGCTCTCTCTTTTTTTCCTATGCTTGCTCTTTTTCCCACTCTCTCTTTTCCCCGCACTCACTTTTTCCCGCACTCGTTATTTTTCCCACGCTCTCGCTTTTTCCCACGCTTGCTTTTTTTCCCGCACTCGCTCTTTTTCACGCACTCGCTTTTTCCCGGACTTGCATTTTTTCTCTCGCACTCTCTTTTTCCCGCGCTTGCTCTTTTTCCCGCGTTCGCTCATTTTCCCGCGCTTTTTCCACCACTCGCTATTTTTCTCATGCTCGCTATTTTTGCCACTCTCGCTCTTTATCACAGGCTCTCTCTTTTTTTCTTATGCTTCCTGTTTTTCCCGCTCTCTCTTTTTCCCACACCCGCTTTTTCCCGCACTCGTTATTTTTCCCACGCTCGCGCTTTTTCCCACGCTCTCTTTTTCCCGCGCTTGCTTTTTTTCCCACGCTCGCTCTTTTTCCCGCGCTTTTTCCACCAATCGCTATATTTCTCATGCTCGCTATTTTTCCCGCGCTCGCTCTTTATCACACGCTCTCTCTTATTTTCCTACGCTTGCTCTTTTACCCACTCTCGTTTTTTCCCGCACTCCCTTTTTCCTGGACTCGATATTTTTCCCACGCTCGCTCTTTTTCCCGCGCTCCCTATTTTTCCCACGCTCGCTCTTTTTCCCACGCTCGCTCATTTTCCCACGCTTTTTCTAGCAGTCGCTATATTTCTCATGCTCGCTAGTTTTCCCGTGCTCGCTTTTTATCACACGCTCTCTCTTTTTTTCCTATGCTTGCTCTTTTTCCCACTCTCTCTTTTCCCCGCACTCACTTTTTCCCGCACTCGTTATTTTTCCCACGCTCTCGCTTTTTCCCACGCTTGCTTTTTTTCCCGCACTCGCTCTTTTTCACGCACTCGCTTTTTCCCGGACTTGCATTTTCTCTCTCGCACTCTCTTTTTCCCGCGCTTGCTCTTTTTCCCGCGTTCGCTCATTTTCCCGCGCTTTTTCCACCACTCGCTATTTTTCTCATGCTCGCTATTTTTGCCACTCTCGCTCTTTATCACAGGCTCTCTCTTTTTTTCTTATGCTTCCTGTTTTTCCCGCTCTCTCTTTTTCCCACACCTGCTTTTTCCCGCACTCGTTATTTTTCCCACGCTCGCGCTTTTTCCCACGCTCTCTTTTTCCCGCGCTTGCTTTATTTCCCACGCTCGCTCTTTTTCCTGCGCTTTTTCCACCAATCGCTATTTTTCTCATGCTCGCTATTTTTCCCGCGCTCGCTCTTTATCTCACGCTCTCTCTTATTTTCCTACGCTTGCTCTTTTACCCACTCTCGTTTTTTCCCGCACTCCCTTTTTCCTGGACTCGATATTTTTCCCACGCTCGCTCTTTTTCCCGCGCTCCCTATTTTTCCCACGCTCGCTCTTTTTCCCACGCTTGCTCACGCACTTTTTCACGCACTCGCTTTTTCCCGGACTTGCATTTTTTCTCTCGCACTCTCTTTTTCCTGCGCTTGCTCTTTTTCCCGCGTTCGCTCATTTTCCCGCGCTTTTTCCACCAGTCGCTATTTTCTCATGCTCGCTATTTTTGCCACTCTCGCTCTTTATCACAGGCTCTCTCTTTTTTTCCCGTGCTCGTTCTTTATCACACGCTCTCTCTTATTTTCCTACGCTTGCTCTTTTACCCACTCTTGTTTTTTCCCGCACTCCCTGTTTCCTGGACTCGATATTTTTCCTACGCTCGCTCTTTTTACCGCACTTGCTCTTTATCACACGCTCTCTCTTTTTTTTTCCTACGCTTTCTGTTTTATCCACTCGCTCTTTTTCCCACGCTCTTTTTTTCCTGGACTCGATATTTTTCCCACGCTCGCTCTTTTTCCCGCGCTCCCTATTTTTCCCACGCTCGCTCTTTTTCCCACGCTTGCTCATTTTCCCGCGCTTTTTCCACCAGTCGCTATATTTCTCATGCTCGCTAGTTTTTCCGTGCTCGCATTTTAACACACGCTCTCTCTTTTTTTCCTATGCTTGCTCTTTTTCCCACTCTCTCTTTTCCCCGCACTCACTTTTTCCCGCACTCGATTTTTTTCCCACGCTCTCGCTTTTTCCCACGCTTGCTTTTTTTCCCGCACTCGCTCTTTTTCACGCACTCGCTTTTTCCCGGACTTGCATTTTTTCTCTCGCACTCTCTTTTTCCCGCGCTTGCTCTTTTTCCCGCGTTCGCTCATTTTCCCGCGCTTTTTCCACCACTCGCTATTTTTCTCATGCTCGCTATTTTTGCCACTCTCGCTCTTTATCACAGGCTCTCTCTTTTTTTCTTATGCTTCCTGTTTTTCCCGCTCTCTCTTTTTCCCACACCCGCTTTTTCCGGCACTCGTTATTTTTCCCACGCTCGCGCTTTTTCCCACGCTCTCTTTTTCCCGCGCTTGCTTTTTTTCCCACGCTCGCTCTTTTTCCCGCGCTTTTTCCACCAGTCGCTATTTTTCTCATGCTCGCTATTTTTCCCGCGCTCGCTCTTTATCTCACGCTCTCTCTTATTTTCCTACGCTTGCTCTTTTACCCACTCTCGTTTTTTCCCGCACTCCCTTTTTCCTGGACTCGATATTTTTCCCACGCTCGCTCTTTTTCCCGCGCTCCCTATTTTTCCCACGCTCGCTCTTTTTCCCACGCTTGCTCATTTTCCCGCGCTTTTTCCACCAGTCGCTATATTTCTCATGCTCGCTAGTTTTCCCGTGCTCGCTTTTTATCACACGCTCTCTCTTTTTTTCCTATGCTTGCTCTTTTTCCCACTCTCTCTTTTCCCCGCACTCACTTTTTCCCGCACTCGTTATTTTTCCCACGCTCTCGCTTTTTCCCACGCTTGCTTTTTTTCCCGCACTCGCTCTTTTTCACGCACTCGCTTTTTCCCGGACTTGCATTTTTTCTCTCGCACTCTCTTTTTCCCGCGCTTGCTCTTTTTCCCGCGTTCGCTCATTTTCCCGCGCTTTTTCCACCACTCACTATTTTTCTCATGCTCGCTATTTTTGCCACTCTCGCTCTTTATCACAGGCTCTCTCTTTTTTTCTTATGCTTCCTGTTTTTCCCTCTCTCTCTTTTTCCCACACCCGCTTTTTCCCGCACTCGTTATTTTTCCCACGCTCGCGCTTTTTCCCACGCTCTCTTTTTCCCGCGCTTGCTTTTTTTCCCACGCTCGCTCTTTTTCCCGCGCTTTTTCCACCAGTCGCTATTTTTCTCATGCTCGCTATTTTTCCCGCGCTCGCTCTTTATCTCACGCTCTCTCTTATTTTCCTACGCTTGCTCTTTTACCCACTCTCGTTTTTTCCCGCACTCCCTTTTTCCTGGACTCGATATTTTTCCCACGCTCGCTCTTTTTCCCGCGCTCCCTATTTTTCCCACGCTCGCTCTTTTTCCCACGCTTGCTCATTTTCCCGCGCTTTTTCCACCAGTCGCTATATTTCTCATGCTCGCTAGTTTTCCCGTGCTCGCTTTTTATCACACGCTCTCTCTTTTTTTCCTATGCTTGCTCTTTTTCCCACTCTCTCTTTTCCCCGCACTCACTTTTTCCCGCACTCGTTATTTTTCCCATGCTCTCGCTTTTTCCCACGCTTGCTTTTTTTCCCGCACTCGCTCTTTTTCACGCACTCGCTTTTTCCCGGACTTGCATTTTTTCTCTCGCACTCTCTTTTTCCCGCGCTTGCTCTTTTTCCCGCGTTCGCTCATTTTCCCGCGCTTTTTCCACCACTCACTATTTTTCTCATGCTCGCTATTTTTGCCACTCTCGCTCTTTATCACAGGCTCTCTCTTTTTTTCTTATGCTTCCTGTTTTTCCCGCTCTCTCTTTTTCCCACACCCGCTTTTTCCCGCACTCATTATTTTTCCCACGCTCGCGCTTTTTCCCACGCTCTCTTTTTCCCGCGCTTGCTTTTTTTCCCACGCTCGCTCTTTTTCCCGCGCTTTTTCCACCAGTCGCTATTTTTCTCATGCTCGCTATTTTTCCCGCGCTCGCTCTTTATCTCACGCTCTCTCTTATTTTCCTACGCTTGCTCTTTTACCCACTCTCGTTTTTTCCCGCACTCCCTTTTTCCTGGACTCGATATTTTTCCCACGCTCGCTCTTTTTCCCGCGCTCCCTATTTTTCCCACGCTCGCTCTTTTTCCCACGCTCGCTCATTTTCCCGCGCTTTTTCCACCAGTCGCTATATTTCTCATGCTCGCTAGTTTTCCCGTGCTCGCTTTTTATCACACGCTCTCTCTTTTTTTCCTATGCTTGCTCTTTTTCCCACTCTCTCTTTTCCCCGCACTCACTTTTTCCCGCACTCGTTATTTTTCCCACGCTCTCGCTTTTTCCCACGCTTGCTTTTTTTCCCGCACTCGCTCTTTTTCACGCACTCGCTTTTTCCCGGACTTGCATTTTTTCTCTCGCACTCTCTTTTTCCCGCGCTTGCTCTTTTTCCCGCGTTCGCTCATTTTCCCGCGCTTTTTCCACCACTCACTATTTTTCTCATGCTCGCTATTTTTGCCACTCTCGCTCTTTATCACAGGCTCTCTCTTTTTTTCTTATGCTTCCTGTTTTTCCCGCTCTCTCTTTTTCCCACACCCGCTTTTTCCGGCACTCGTTATTTTTCCCACGCTCGCGCTTTTTCCCACGCTCTCTTTTTCCCGCGCTTGCTTTATTTCCCACGCTCGCTCTTTTTCCCGCGCTTTTTCCACCAGTCGCTATTTTTCTCATGCTCGCTATTTTTCCCGCGCTCGCTCTTTATCTCACGCTCTCTCTTATTTTCCTACGCTTGCTCTTTTACCCACTCTCGTTTTTTCCCGCACTCCCTTTTTCCTGGACTCGATATTTTTCCCACGCTCGCTCTTTTTCCCGCGCTCCCTATTTTTCCCACGCTCGCTCTTTTTCCCACGCTTGCTCATTTTCCCGCGCTTTTTCCACCAGTCGCTATATTTCTCATGCTCGCTAGTTTTCCCGTGCTCGCTTTTTATCACACGCTCTCTCTTTTTTTCCTATGCTTGCTCTTTTTCCCACTCTCTCTTTTCCCCGCACTCACTTTTTCCCGCACTCGTTATTTTTCCCATGCTCTCGCTTTTTCCCACGCTTGCTTTTTTTCCCGCACTCGCTCTTTTTCACGCACTCGCTTTTTCCCGGACTTGCATTTTTTCTCTCGCACTCTCTTTTTCCCGCGCTTGCTCTTTTTCCCGCATTCGCTCATTTTCCCGCGCTTTTTCCACCACTCACTATTTTTCTCATGCTCGCTATTTTTGCCACTCTCGCTCTTTATCACAGGCTCTCTCTTTTTTTCTTATGCTTCCTGTTTTTCCCGCTCTCTCTTTTTCCCACACCCGCTTTTTCCCGCACTCATTATTTTTCCCACGCTCGTGCTTTTTCCCACGCTCTCTTTTTCCCGCGCTTGCTTTTTTTCCCACGCTCGCTCTTTTTCCCGCGCTTTTTCCACCAGTCGCTATTTTTCTCATGCTCGCTATTTTTCCCGCGCTCGCTCTTTATCTCACGCTCTCTCTTATTTTCCTACGCTTGCTCTTTTACCCACTCTCGTTTTTTCCCGCACTCCCTTTTTCCTGGACTCGATATTTTTCCCACGCTCGCTCTTTTTCCCACGCTTGCTCATTTTCCCGCGCTTTTTCCACCAGTCGCTATATTTCTCATGCTCGCTAGTTTTCCCGTGCTCGCTTTTTATCACACGCTCTCTCTTTTTTTCCTATGCTTGCTCTTTTTCCCACTCTCTCTTTTCCCCGCACTCACTTTTTCCCGCACTCGATTTTTTTCCCACGCTCTCGCTTTTTCCCACGCTTGCTTTTTTTCCCGCACTCGCTCTTTTTCACGCACTCGCTTTTTCCCGGACTTGCATTTTTTCTCTCGCACTCTCTTTTTCCCGCGCTTGCTCTTTTTCCCGCGTTCGCTCATTTTCCCGCGCTTTTTCCACCACTCACTATTTTTCTCATGCTCGCTATTTTTGCCACTCTCGCTCTTTATCACAGGCTCTCTCTTTTTTTCTTATGCTTCCTGTTTTTCCCTCTCTCTCTTTTTCCCACACCCGCTTTTTCCCACACTCGTTATTTTTCCCACGCTCGCGCTTTTTCCCACGCTCTCTTTTTCCCGCGCTTGCTTTTTTTCCCACGCTCGCTCTTTTTCCCGCGCTTTTTCCACCAGTCGCTATTTTTCTCATGCTCGCTATTTTTCCCGCGCTCGCTCTTTATCTCACGCTCTCTCTTATTTTCCTACGCTTGCTCTTTTACCCACTCTCGTTTTTTCCCGCACTCCCTTTTTCCTGGACTCGATATTTTTCCCACGCTCGCTCTTTTTCCCGCGCTCCCTATTTTTCCCACGCTCGCTCTTTTTCCCACGCTCGCTCATTTTCCCGCGCTTTTTCCACCAGTCGCTATATTTCTCATGCTCGCTAGTTTTCCCGTGCTCGCTTTTTATCACACGCTCTCTCTTTTTTTCCTATGCTTGCTCTTTTTCCCACTCTCTCTTTTCCCCGCACTCACTTTTTCCCGCAGTCGTTATTTTTCCCACGCTCTCGCTTTTTCCCACGCTTGCTTTTTTTCCCGCACTCGCTTTTTCCCGGACTTGCATTTTTTCTCTCGCACTCTCTTTTTCCCGCGCTTGCTCTTTTTCCTGCATTCGCTCATTTTCCCGCGCTTTCTCCACCACTCGCTATTTTTCTCATGCACGCTATTTTTGCCACTCTCGCTCTTTATCACAGGCTCTCTCTTTTTTTCTTATGCTTCCTGTTTTTCCCGCTCTCTCTTTTTCCCACACCCGCTTTTTCCCGCACTCGTTATTTTTCCCACGCTCTCTTTTTATCGCGCTTGCTTTTTTTCCCACGCTCGCTCTTTTTCCCGCGCTTTTTCCACCAGTCGCTATTTTTCTCATACTCGCTATTTTTCCCGTGCTCGTTCTTTATCACACGCTCTCTCTTATTTTCCTACGCTTGCTCTTTTACCCACTCACGTTTTTTCCCGCACTCCCTGTTTCCTGGACTCGATATTTTTCCTACGCTCGCTCTTTTTACCGCGCTTGCTCTTTATCACACGCTCTCTCTTTTTTTTTCCTACGCTTTCTGTTTTATCCACTCGCTCTTTTTCCCACGGTCTTTTTTTCCTGGACTCGATATTTTTCCCACGCTCGCTCTTTTTCCCGCGCTCCCTATTTTTCCCACGCTCGCTCTTTTTCCCACGCTTGCTCATTTTCCCGCGCTTTTTCCACCAGTCGCTATATTTCTCATGCTCGCTAGTTTTCCCGTGCTCGCATTTTAACACACGCTCTCTCTTTTTTTCCTATGCTTGCTCTTTTTCCCACTCTCTCTTTTCCCCGCACTCACTTTTTCCGCACTCGATTTTTTTCCCACGCTCTCGCTTTTTCCCACGCTTGCTTTTTTTCCCGCACTCGCTCTTTTTCACGCACTCGCTTTTTCCCGGACTTGCATTTTTTCTCTCGCACTCTCTTTTTCCCGCGCTTGCTCTTTTTCCCGCGTTCGCTCATTTTCCCGCGCTTTTTCCACCACTCGCTATTTTTCTCATGCTCGCTATTTTTGCCACTCTCGCTCTTTATCACAGGCTCTCTCTTTTTTTCTTATGCTTCCTGTTTTTCCCGCTCTCTCTTTTTCCCACACCCGCTTTTTCCCGCACTCGTTATTTTTCCCACGCTCGCGCTTTTTCCCACGCTCTCTTTTTCCCGCGCTTGCTTTTTTTCCCACGCTCGCTCTTTTTCCCGCGCTTTTTCCACCAGTCGCTATTTTTCTCATGCTCGCTATTTTTCCCGCGCTCGCTCTTTATCTCACGCTCTCTCTTATTTTCCTACGCTTGCTCTTTTACCCACTCTCGTTTTTTCCCGCACTCCCTTTTTCCTGGACTCGATATTTTTCCCACGCTCGCTCTTTTTCCCGCGCTCCCTATTTTTCCCACGCTCGCTCTTTTTCCCACGCTTGCTCATTTTCCCGCGCTTTTTCCACCAGTCGCTATATTTCTCATGCTCGCTAGTTTTCCCGTGCTCGCTTTTTATCACACGCTCTCTCTTTTTTTCCTATGCTTGCTCTTTTTCCCACTCTCTCTTTTCCCCGCACTCACTTTTTCCCGCACTCGTTATTTTTCCCACGCTCTCGCTTTTTCCCACGCTTGCTTTTTTTCCCGCACTCGCTCTTTTTCACGCACTCGCTTTTTCCCGGACTTGCATTTTTTCTCTCGCACTCTCTTTTTCCCGCGCTTGCTCTTTTTCCCGCGTTCGCTCATTTTCCCGCGCTTTTTCCACCACTCACTATTTTTCTCATGCTCGCTATTTTTGCCACTCTCGCTCTTTATCACAGGCTCTCTCTTTTTTTCTTATGCTTCCTGTTTTTCCCTCTCTCTCTTTTTCCCACACCCGCTTTTTCCCGCACTCGTTATTTTTCCCACGCTCGCGCTTTTTCCCACGCTCTCTTTTTCCCGCGCTTGCTTTTTTTCCCACGCTCGCTCTTTTTCCCGCGCTTTTTCCACCAGTCGCTATTTTTCTCATGCTCGCTATTTTTCCCGCGCTCGCTCTTTATCTCACGCTCTCTCTTATTTTCCTACGCTTGCTCTTTTACCCACTCTCGTTTTTTCCCGCACTCCCTTTTTCCTGGACTCGATATTTTTCCCACGCTCGCTCTTTTTCCCGCGCTCCCTATTTTTCCCACGCTCGCTCTTTTTCCCACGCTTGCTCATTTTCCCGCGCTTTTTCCACCAGTCGCTATATTTCTCATGCTCGCTAGTTTTCCCGTGCTCGCTTTTTATCACACGCTCTCTCTTTTTTTCCTATGCTTGCTCTTTTTCCCACTCTCTCTTTTCCCCGCACTCACTTTTTCCCGCACTCGTTATTTTTCCCACGCTCTCGCTTTTTCCCACGCTTGCTTTTTTTCCCGCACTCGCTCTTTTTCACGCACTCGCTTTTTCCCGGACTTGCATTTTTTCTCTCGCACTCTCTTTTTCCCGCGCTTGCTCTTTTTCCCGCGTTCGCTCATTTTCCCGCGCTTTTTCCACCACTCACTATTTTTCTCATGCTCGCTATTTTTGCCACTCTCGCTCTTTATCACAGGCTCTCTCTTTTTTTCTTATGCTTCCTGTTTTTCCCTCTCTCTCTTTTTCCCACACCCGCTTTTTCCCGCACTCGTTATTTTTCCCACGCTCGCGCTTTTTCCCACGCTCTCTTTTTCCCGCGCTTGCTTTTTTTCCCACGCTCGCTCTTTTTCCCGCGCTTTTTCCACCAGTCGCTATTTTTCTCATGCTCGCTATTTTTCCCGCGCTCGCTCTTTATCTCACGCTCTCTCTTATTTTCCTACGCTTGCTCTTTTACCCACTCTCGTTTTTTCCCGCACTCCCTTTTTCCTGGACTCGATATTTTTCCCACGCTCGCTCTTTTTCCCGCGCTCCCTATTTTTCCCACGCTCGCTCTTTTTCCCACGCTTGCTCATTTTCCCGCGCTTTTTCCACCAGTCGCTATATTTCTCATGCTCGCTAGTTTTCCCGTGCTCGCTTTTTATCACACGCTCTCTCTTTTTTTCCTATGCTTGCTCTTTTTCCCACTCTCTCTTTTCCCCGCACTCACTTTTTCCCGCACTCGTTATTTTTCCCACGCTCTCGCTTTTTCCCACGCTTGCTTTTTTTCCCGCACTCGCTCTTTTTCACGCACTCGCTTTTTCCCGGACTTGCATTTTTTCTCTCGCACTCTCTTTTTCCCGCGCTTGCTCTTTTTCCCGCGTTCGCTCATTTTCCCGCGCTTTTTCCACCACTCACTATTTTTCTCATGCTCGCTATTTTTGCCACTCTCGCTCTTTATCACAGGCTCTCTCTTTTTTTCTTATGCTTCCTGTTTTTCCCTCTCTCTCTTTTTCCCACACCCGCTTTTTCCCGCACTCGTTATTTTTCCCACGCTCGCGCTTTTTCCCACGCTCTCTTTTTCCCGCGCTTGCTTTTTTTCCCACGCTCGCTCTTTTTCCCGCGCTTTTTCCACCAGTCGCTATTTTTCTCATGCTCGCTATTTTTCCCGCGCTCGCTCTTTATCTCACGCTCTCTCTTATTTTCCTACGCTTGCTCTTTTACCCACTCTCGTTTTTTCCCGCACTCCCTTTTTCCTGGACTCGATATTTTTCCCACGCTCGCTCTTTTTCCCGCGCTCCCTATTTTTCCCACGCTCGCTCTTTTTCCCACGCTTGCTCATTTTCCCGCGCTTTTTCCACCAGTCGCTATATTTCTCATGCTCGCTAGTTTTCCCGTGCTCGCTTTTTATCACACGCTCTCTCTTTTTTTCCTATGCTTGCTCTTTTTCCCACTCTCTCTTTTCCCCGCACTCACTTTTTCCCGCACTCGTTATTTTTCCCACGCTCTCGCTTTTTCCCACGCTTGCTTTTTTTCCCGCACTCGCTCTTTTTCACGCACTCGCTTTTTCCCGGACTTGCATTTTTTCTCTCGCACTCTCTTTTTCCCGCGCTTGCTCTTTTTCCCGCGTTCGCTCATTTTCCCGCGCTTTTTCCACCACTCACTATTTTTCTCATGCTCGCTATTTTTGCCACTCTCGCTCTTTATCACAGGCTCTCTCTTTTTTTCTTATGCTTCCTGTTTTTCCCTCTCTCTCTTTTTCCCACACCCGCTTTTTCCCGCACTCGTTATTTTTCCCACGCTCGCGCTTTTTCCCACGCTCTCTTTTTCCCGCGCTTGCTTTTTTTCCCACGCTCGCTCTTTTTCCCGCGCTTTTTCCACCAGTCGCTATTTTTCTCATGCTCGCTATTTTTCCCGCGCTCGCTCTTTATCTCACGCTCTCTCTTATTTTCCTACGCTTGCTCTTTTACCCACTCTCGTTTTTTCCCGCACTCCCTTTTTCCTGGACTCGATATTTTTCCCACGCTCGCTCTTTTTCCCGCGCTCCCTATTTTTCCCACGCTCGCTCTTTTTCCCACGCTTGCTCATTTTCCCGCGCTTTTTCCACCAGTCGCTATATTTCTCATGCTCGCTAGTTTTCCCGTGCTCGCTTTTTATCACACGCTCTCTCTTTTTTTCCTATGCTTGCTCTTTTTCCCACTCTCTCTTTTCCCCGCACTCACTTTTTCCCGCACTCGTTATTTTTCCCACGCTCTCGCTTTTTCCCACGCTTGCTTTTTTTCCCGCACTCGCTCTTTTTCACGCACTCGCTTTTTCCCGGACTTGCATTTTTTCTCTCGCACTCTCTTTTTCCCGCGCTTGCTCTTTTTCCCGCGTTCGCTCATTTTCCCGCGCTTTTTCCACCACTCACTATTTTTCTCATGCTCGCTATTTTTACCACTCTCGCTCTTTATCACAGGCTCTCTCTTTTTTTCTTATGCTTCCTGTTTTTCCCGCTCTCTCTTTTCCCCACACCCGCTTTTTCCCGCACTCGTTATTTTTCCCACGCTCGCGCTTTTTCCCACGCTCTCTTTTTCCCGCGCTTGCTTTTTTTCCCACGCTCGCTCTTTTTCCCGCGCTTTTTCCACCAGTCGCTATATTTCTCATGCTCGCTATTTTTCCCGCGCTTGCTCTTTATCACACACTCTCTTTTTTTTTCCTACGCTTTCTGTTCTATCCACTCGCTCTTTTTCCCACGCTCCCTTTTTCCTGGACTCGATATTTTTCCCACGCTCGCTCTTTTTCCCGCGCTCCCTATTTTTCCCACGCTCGCTCTTTTTCCCACGCTTGCTCATTTTCCCGCGCTTTTTCCACCAGTCGCTATATTTCTCATGCTCGCTAGTTTTCCCGTGCTCGCTTTTTATCACACGCTCTCTCTTTTTTTCCTATGCTTGCTCTTTTTCCCACTCTCTCTTTTCCCCGCACTCACTTTTTCCCGCACTCGTTATTTTTCCCATGCTCTCGCTTTTTCCCACGCTTGCTTTTTTTCCCGCACTCGCTCTTTTTCACGCACTCGCTTTTTCCCGGACTTGCATTTTTTCTCTCGCACTCTCTTTTTCCCGCGCTTGCTCTTTTTCCCGCGTTCGCTCATTTTCCCGCGCTTTTTCCACCACTCACTATTTTTCTCATGCTCGCTATTTTTGCCACTCTCGCTCTTTATCACAGGCTCTCTCTTTTTTTCTTATGCTTCCTGTTTTTCCCGCTCTCTCTTTTTCCCACACCCGCTTTTTCCCGCACTCGTTATTTTTCCCACGCTCGCGCTTTTTCCCACGCTCTCTTTTTCCCGCGCTTGCTTTTTTTCCCACGCTCGCTCTTTTTCCCGCGCTTTTTCCACCAGTCGCTATTTTTCTCATGCTCGCTATTTTTCCCGCGCTCGCTCTTTATCTCACGCTCTCTCTTATTTTCCTACGCTTGCTCTTTTACCCACTCTCGTTTTTTCCCGCACTCCCTTTTTCCTGGACTCGATATTTTTCCCACGCTCGCTCTTTTTCCCGCGCTCCCTATTTTTCCCACGCTCGCTCTTTTTCCCACGCTTGCTCATTTTCCCGCGCTTTTTCCACCAGTCGCTATATTTCTCATGCTCGCTAGTTTTCCCGTGCTCGCTTTTTATCACACGCTCTCTCTTTTTTTCCTATGCTTGCTCTTTTTCCCACTCTCTCTTTTCCCCGCACTCACTTTTTCCCGCACTCGTTATTTTTCCCATGCTCTCGCTTTTTCCCACGCTTGCTTTTTTTCCCGCACTCGCTCTTTTTCACGCACTCGCTTTTTCCCGGACTTGCATTTTTTCTCTCGCACTCTCTTTTTCCCGCGCTTGCTCTTTTTCCCGCGTTCGCTCATTTTCCCGCGCTTTTTCCACCACTCACTATTTTTCTCATGCTCGCTATTTTTGCCACTCTCGCTCTTTATCACAGGCTCTCTCTTTTTTTCTTATGCTTCCTGTTTTTCCCGCTCTCTCTTTTTCCCACACCCGCTTTTTCCCGCACTCGTTATTTTTCCCACGCTCGCGCTTTTTCCCACGCTCTCTTTTTCCCGCGCTTGCTTTTTTTCCCACGCTCGCTCTTTTTCCCGCGCTTTTTCCACCAGTCGCTATTTTTCTCATGCTCGCTATTTTTCCCGCGCTCGCTCTTTATCTCACGCTCTCTCTTATTTTCCTACGCTTGCTCTTTTACCCACTCTCGTTTTTTCCCGCACTCCCTTTTTCCTGGACTCGATATTTTTCCCACGCTCGCTCTTTTTCCCGCACTCCCTATTTTTCCCACGCTCGCTCTTTTTCCCACGCTTGCTCATTTTCCCGCGCTTTTTCCACCAGTCGCTATATTTCTCATGCTCGCTAGTTTTCCCGTGCTCGCTTTTTATCACATGCTCTCTCTTTTTTTCCTATGCTTGCTCTTTTTCCCACTCTCTCTTTTCCCCGCACTCACTTTTTCCCGCACTCGTTTTTTTTCCCACGCTCTCGCTTTTTCCCACGCTTGCTTTTTTTCCCTCACTCGCTCTTTTTCACGCACTCGCTTTTTCCCGGACTTGCATTTTCTCTCTCGCACTCTCTTTTTCCCGCGCTTGCTCTTTTTCCCGCGTTCGCTCATTTTCCCGCGCTTTTTCCACCACTCGCTATTTTTCTCATGCTCGCTATTTTTGCCACTCTCGCTCTTTATCACAGGCTCTCTCTTTTTTTCTTATGCTTCCTGTTTTTCCCGCTCTCTCTTTTTCCCACACCTGCTTTTTCCCGCACTCGTTATTTTTCCCACGCTCGCGCTTTTTCCCACGCTCTCTTTTTCCCGCGCTTGCTTTATTTCCCACGCTCGCTCTTTTTCCTGCGCTTTTTCCACCAGTCGCTATTTTTCTCATACTCGCTATTTTTCCCGTGCTCGTTCTTTATCACACGCTCTCTCTTATTTTCCTACGCTTGCTCTTTTACCCACTCTTGTTTTTTCCCGCACTCCCTGTTTCCTGGACTCGATATTTTTCCTACGCTCGCTCTTTTTACCGCGCTTGCTCTTTATCACACGCTCTCTCTTTTTTTTTCCTACGCTTTCTGTTTTATCCACTCGCTCTTTTTCCCACGCTCTTTTTTTCCTGGACTCGATATTTTTCCCACGCTCGCTCTTTTTCCCGCGCTCCCTATTTTTCCCACGCTCGCTCTTTTTCCCACGCTTGCTCATTTTCCCGCGCTTTTTCCACCAGTCGCTATATTTCTCATGCTCGCTAGTTTTCCCGTGCTCGCATTTTAACACACGCTCTCTCTTTTTTTCCTATGCTTGCTCTTTTTCCCACTCTCTCTTTTCCCCGCACTCACTTTTTCCCGCACTCGATTTTTTTCCCACGCTCTCGCTTTTTCCCACGCTTGCTTTTTTTCCCGCACTCGCTCTTTTTCACGCACTCGCTTTTTCCCGGACTTGCATTTTTTCTCTCGCACTCTCTTTTTCCCGCGCTTGCTCTTTTTCCCGCGTTCGCTCATTTTCCCGCGCTTTTTCCACCACTCGCTATTTTTCTCATGCTCGCTATTTTTGCCACTCTCGCTCTTTATCACAGGCTCTCTCTTTTTTTCTTATGCTTCCTGTTTTTCCCGCTCTCTCTTTTTCCCACACCCGCTTTTTCCGGCACTCGTTATTTTTCCCACGCTCGCGCTTTTTCCCACGCTCTCTTTTTCCCGCGCTTGCTTTATTTCCCACGCTCGCTCTTTTTCCCGCGCTTTTTCCACCAGTCGCTATTTTTCTCATGCTCGCTATTTTTCCCGCGCTCGCTCTTTATCTCACGCTCTCTCTTATTTTCCTACGCTTGCTCTTTTACCCACTCTCGTTTTTTCCCGCACTCCCTTTTTCCTGGACTCGATATTTTTCCCACGCTCGCTCTTTTTCCCGCGCTCCCTATTTTTCCCACGCTCGCTCTTTTTCCCACGCTTGCTCATTTTCCCGCGCTTTTTCCACCAGTCGCTATATTTCTCATGCTCGCTAGTTTTCCCGTGCTCGCTTTTTATCACACGCTCTCTCTTTTTTTCCTATGCTTGCTCTTTTTCCCACTCTCTCTTTTCCCCGCACTCACTTTTTCCCGCACTCGTTATTTTTCCCACGCTCTCGCTTTTTCCCACGCTTGCTTTTTTTCCCGCACTCGCTCTTTTTCACGCACTCGCTTTTTCCCGGACTTGCATTTTTTCTCTCGCACTCTCTTTTTCCCGCGCTTGCTCTTTTTCCCGCGTTCGCTCATTTTCCCGCGCTTTTTCCACCACTCGCTATTTTTCTCATGCTCGCTATTTTTGCCACTCTCGCTCTTTATCACAGGCTCTCTCTTTTTTTCTTATGCTTCCTGTTTTTCCCGCTCTCTCTTTTCCCCACACCCGCTTTTTCCCGCACTCGTTATTTTTCCCACGCTCGCGCTTTTTCCCACGCTCTCTTTTTCCCGCGCTTGCTTTTTTTCCCACGCTCGCTCTTTTTCCCGCGCTTTTTCCACCAGTCGCTATATTTCTCATGCTCGCTATTTTTCCCGCGCTTGCTCTTTATCACACACTCTCTTTTTTTTTCCTACGCTTTCTGTTCTATCCACTCGCTCTTTTTCCCACGCTCCCTTTTTCCTGGACTCGATATTTTTCCCACGCTCGCTCTTTTTCCCGCGCTCCCTATTTTTCCCACGCTCGCTCTTTTTCCCACGCTTGCTCATTTTCCCGCGCTTTTTCCACCAGTCGCTATATTTCTCATGCTCGCTAGTTTTCCCGTGCTCGCTTTTTATCACACGCTCTCTCTTTTTTTCCTATGCTTGCTCTTTTTCCCACTCTCTCTTTTCCCCGCACTCACTTTTTCCCGCACTCGTTATTTTTCCCATGCTCTCGCTTTTTCCCACGCTTGCTTTTTTTCCCTCACTCGCTCTTTTTCACGCACTCGCTTTTTCCCGGACTTGCATTTTCTCTCTCGCACTCTCTTTTTCCCGCGCTTGCTCTTTTTCCCGCGTTCGCTCATTTTCCCGCGCTTTTTCCACCACTCGCTATTTTTCTCATGCTCGCTATTTTTGCCACTCTCGCTCTTTATCACAGGCTCTCTCTTTTTTTCTTATGCTTCCTGTTTTTCCCGCTCTCTCTTTTTCCCACACCTGCTTTTTCCCGCACTCGTTATTTTTCCCACGCTCGCGCTTTTTCCCACGCTCTCTTTTTCCCGCGCTTGCTTTATTTCCCACGCTCGCTCTTTTTCCTGCGCTTTTTCCACCAGTCGCTATTTTTCTCATACTCGCTATTTTTCCCGTGCTCGTTCTTTATCACACGCTCTCTCTTATTTTCCTACGCTTGCTCTTTTACCCACTCTTGTTTTTTCCCGCACTCCCTGTTTCCTGGACTCGATATTTTTCCTACGCTCGCTCTTTTTACCGCGCTTGCTCTTTATCACACGCTCTCTCTTTTTTTTTCCTACGCTTTCTGTTTTATCCACTCGCTCTTTTTCCCACGCTCTTTTTTTCCTGGACTCGATATTTTTCCCACGCTCGCTCTTTTTCCCGCGCTCCCTATTTTTCCCACGCTCGCTCTTTTTCCCACGCTTGCTCATTTTCCCGCGCTTTTTCCACCAGTCGCTATATTTCTCATGCTCGCTAGTTTTCCCGTGCTCGCATTTTAACACACGCTCTCTCTTTTTTTCCTATGCTTGCTCTTTTTCCCACTCTCTCTTTTCCCCGCACTCACTTTTTCCCGCACTCGATTTTTTTCCCACGCTCTCGCTTTTTCCCACGCTTGCTTTTTTTCCCGCACTCGCTCTTTTTCACGCACTCGCTTTTTCCCGGACTTGCATTTTTTCTCTCGCACTCTCTTTTTCCCGCGCTTGCTCTTTTTCCCGCGTTCGCTCATTTTCCCGCGCTTTTTCCACCACTCGCTATTTTTCTCATGCTCGCTATTTTTGCCACTCTCGCTCTTTATCACAGGCTCTCTCTTTTTTTCTTATGCTTCCTGTTTTTCCCGCTCTCTCTTTTCCCCACACCCGCTTTTTCCCGCACTCGTTATTTTTCCCACGCTCGCGCTTTTTCCCACGCTCTCTTTTTCCCGCGCTTGCTTTTTTTCCCACGCTCGCTCTTTTTCCCGCGCTTTTTCCACCAGTCGCTATATTTCTCATGCTCGCTATTTTTCCCGCGCTTGCTCTTTATCACACACTCTCTTTTTTTTTCCTACGCTTTCTGTTCTATCCACTCGCTCTTTTTCCCACGCTCCCTTTTTCCTGGACTCGATATTTTTCCCACGCTCGCTCTTTTTCCCGCGCTCCCTATTTTTCCCACGCTCGCTCTTTTTCCCACGCTTGCTCATTTTCCCGCGCTTTTTCCACCAGTCGCTATATTTCTCATGCTCGCTAGTTTTCCCGTGCTCGCTTTTTATCACACGCTCTCTCTTTTTTTCCTATGCTTGCTCTTTTTCCCACTCTCTCTTTTCCCCGCACTCACTTTTTCCCGCACTCGTTATTTTTCCCATGCTCTCGCTTTTTCCCACGCTTGCTTTTTTTCCCTCACTCGCTCTTTTTCACGCACTCGCTTTTTCCCGGACTTGCATTTTCTCTCTCGCACTCTCTTTTTCCCGCGCTTGCTCTTTTTCCCGCGTTCGCTCATTTTCCCGCGCTTTTTCCACCACTCGCTATTTTTCTCATGCTCGCTATTTTTGCCACTCTCGCTCTTTATCACAGGCTCTCTCTTTTTTTCTTATGCTTCCTGTTTTTCCCGCTCTCTCTTTTTCCCACACCTGCTTTTTCCCGCACTCGTTATTTTTCCCACGCTCGCGCTTTTTCCCACGCTCTCTTTTTCCCGCGCTTGCTTTATTTCCCACGCTCGCTCTTTTTCCTGCGCTTTTTCCACCAGTCGCTATTTTTCTCATACTCGCTATTTTTCCCGTGCTCGTTCTTTATCACACGCTCTCTCTTATTTTCCTACGCTTGCTCTTTTACCCACTCTTGTTTTTTCCCGCACTCCCTGTTTCCTGGACTCGATATTTTTCCTACGCTCGCTCTTTTTACCGCGCTTGCTCTTTATCACACGCTCTCTCTTTTTTTTTCCTACGCTTTCTGTTTTATCCACTCGCTCTTTTTCCCACGCTCTTTTTTTCCTGGACTCGATATTTTTCCCACGCTCGCTCTTTTTCCCGCGCTCCCTATTTTTCCCACGCTCGCTCTTTTTCCCACGCTTGCTCATTTTCCCGCGCTTTTTCCACCAGTCGCTATATTTCTCATGCTCGCTAGTTTTCCCGTGCTCGCATTTTAACACACGCTCTCTCTTTTTTTCCTATGCTTGCTCTTTTTCCCACTCTCTCTTTTCCCCGCACTCACTTTTTCCCGCACTCGATTTTTTTCCCACGCTCTCGCTTTTTCCCACGCTTGCTTTTTTTCCCGCACTCGCTCTTTTTCACGCACTCGCTTTTTCCCGGACTTGCATTTTTTCTCTCGCACTCTCTTTTTCCCGCGCTTGCTCTTTTTCCCGCGTTCGCTCATTTTCCCGCGCTTTTTCCACCACTCGCTATTTTTCTCATGCTCGCTATTTTTGCCACTCTCGCTCTTTATCACAGGCTCTCTCTTTTTTTCTTATGCTTCCTGTTTTTCCCGCTCTCTCTTTTTCCCACACCCGCTTTTTCCGGCACTCGTTATTTTTCCCACGCTCGCGCTTTTTCCCACGCTCTCTTTTTCCCGCGCTTGCTTTATTTCCCACGCTCGCTCTTTTTCCCGCGCTTTTTCCACCAGTCGCTATTTTTCTCATGCTCGCTATTTTTCCCGCGCTCGCTCTTTATCTCACGCTCTCTCTTATTTTCCTACGCTTGCTCTTTTACCCACTCTCGTTTTTTCCCGCACTCCCTTTTTCCTGGACTCGATATTTTTCCCACGCTCGCTCTTTTTCCCGCGCTCCCTATTTTTCCCACGCTCGCTCTTTTTCCCACGCTTGCTCATTTTCCCGCGCTTTTTCCACCAGTCGCTATATTTCTCATGCTCGCTAGTTTTCCCGTGCTCGCTTTTTATCACACGCTCTCTCTTTTTTTCCTATGCTTGCTCTTTTTCCCACTCTCTCTTTTCCCCGCACTCACTTTTTCCCGCACTCGTTATTTTTCCCACGCTCTCGCTTTTTCCCACGCTTGCTTTTTTTCCCGCACTCGCTCTTTTTCACGCACTCGCTTTTTCCCGGACTTGCATTTTTTCTCTCGCACTCTCTTTTTCCCGCGCTTGCTCTTTTTCCCGCGTTCGCTCATTTTCCCGCGCTTTTTCCACCACTCGCTATTTTTCTCATGCTCGCTATTTTTGCCACTCTCGCTCTTTATCACAGGCTCTCTCTTTTTTTCTTATGCTTCCTGTTTTTCCCGCTCTCTCTTTTCCCCACACCCGCTTTTTCCCGCACTCGTTATTTTTCCCACGCTCGCGCTTTTTCCCACGCTCTCTTTTTCCCGCGCTTGCTTTTTTTCCCACGCTCGCTCTTTTTCCCGCGCTTTTTCCACCAGTCGCTATATTTCTCATGCTCGCTATTTTTCCCGCGCTTGCTCTTTATCACACACTCTCTTTTTTTTTCCTACGCTTTCTGTTCTATCCACTCGCTCTTTTTCCCACGCTCCCTTTTTCCTGGACTCGATATTTTTCCCACGCTCGCTCTTTTTCCCGCGCTCCCTATTTTTCCCACGCTCGCTCTTTTTCCCACGCTTGCTCATTTTCCCGCGCTTTTTCCACCAGTCGCTATATTTCTCATGCTCGCTAGTTTTCCCGTGCTCGCTTTTTATCACACGCTCTCTCTTTTTTTCCTATGCTTGCTCTTTTTCCCACTCTCTCTTTTCCCCGCACTCACTTTTTCCCGCACTCGTTATTTTTCCCATGCTCTCGCTTTTTCCCACGCTTGCTTTTTTTCCCGCACTCGCTCTTTTTCACGCACTCGCTTTTTCCCGGACTTGCATTTTTTCTCTCGCACTCTCTTTTTCCCGCGCTTGCTCTTTTTCCCGCGTTCGCTCATTTTCCCGCGCTTTTTCCACCACTCACTATTTTTCTCATGCTCGCTATTTTTGCCACTCTCGCTCTTTATCACAGGCTCTCTCTTTTTTTCTTATGCTTCCTGTTTTTCCCGCTCTCTCTTTTTCCCACACCCGCTTTTTCCCGCACTCATTATTTTTCCCACGCTCGCGCTTTTTCCCACGCTCTCTTTTTCCCGCGCTTGCTTTTTTTCCCACGCTCGCTCTTTTTCCCGCGCTTTTTCCACCAGTCGCTATTTTTCTCATGCTCGCTATTTTTCCCGCGCTCGCTCTTTATCTCACGCTCTCTCTTATTTTCCTACGCTTGCTCTTTTACCCACTCTCGTTTTTTCCCGCACTCCCTTTTTCCTGGACTCGATATTTTTCCCACGCTCGCTCTTTTTCCCGCACTCCCTATTTTTCCCACGCTCGCTCTTTTTCCCACGCTTGCTCATTTTCCCGCGCTTTTTCCACCAGTCGCTATATTTCTCATGCTCGCTAGTTTTCCCGTGCTCGCTTTTTATCACACGCTCTCTCTTTTTTTCCTATGCTTGCTCTTTTTCCCACTCTCTCTTTTCCCCGCACTCACTTTTTCCCGCACTCGTTTTTTTTCCCACGCTCTCGCTTTTTCCCACGCTTGCTTTTTTTCCCTCACTCGCTCTTTTTCACGCACTCGCTTTTTCCCGGACTTGCATTTTCTCTCTCGCACTCTCTTTTTCCCGCGCTTGCTCTTTTTCCCGCGTTCGCTCATTTTCCCGCGCTTTTTCCACCACTCGCTATTTTTCTCATGCTCGCTATTTTTGCCACTCTCGCTCTTTATCACAGGCTCTCTCTTTTTTTCTTATGCTTCCTGTTTTTCCCGCTCTCTCTTTTTCCCACACCTGCTTTTTCCCGCACTCGTTATTTTTCCCACGCTCGCGCTTTTTCCCACGCTCTCTTTTTCCCGCGCTTGCTTTATTTCCCACGCTCGCTCTTTTTCCTGCGCTTTTTCCACCAGTCGCTATTTTTCTCATACTCGCTATTTTTCCCGTGCTCGTTCTTTATCACACGCTCTCTCTTATTTTCCTACGCTTGCTCTTTTACCCACTCTTGTTTTTTCCCGCACTCCCTGTTTCCTGGACTCGATATTTTTCCTACGCTCGCTCTTTTTACCGCGCTTGCTCTTTATCACACGCTCTCTCTTTTTTTTTCCTACGCTTTCTGTTTTATCCACTCGCTCTTTTTCCCACGCTCTTTTTTTCCTGGACTCGATATTTTTCCCACGCTCGCTCTTTTTCCCGCGCTCCCTATTTTTCCCACGCTCGCTCTTTTTCCCACGCTTGCTCATTTTCCCGCGCTTTTTCCACCAGTCGCTATATTTCTCATGCTCGCTAGTTTTCCCGTGCTCGCATTTTAACACACGCTCTCTCTTTTTTTCCTATGCTTGCTCTTTTTCCCACTCTCTCTTTTCCCCGCACTCACTTTTTCCCGCACTCGATTTTTTTCCCACGCTCTCGCTTTTTCCCACGCTTGCTTTTTTTCCCGCACTCGCTCTTTTTCACGCACTCGCTTTTTCCCGGACTTGCATTTTTTCTCTCGCACTCTCTTTTTCCCGCGCTTGCTCTTTTTCCCGCGTTCGCTCATTTTCCCGCGCTTTTTCCACCACTCGCTATTTTTCTCATGCTCGCTATTTTTGCCACTCTCGCTCTTTATCACAGGCTCTCTCTTTTTTTCTTATGCTTCCTGTTTTTCCCGCTCTCTCTTTTTCCCACACCCGCTTTTTCCGGCACTCGTTATTTTTCCCACGCTCGCGCTTTTTCCCACGCTCTCTTTTTCCCGCGCTTGCTTTATTTCCCACGCTCGCTCTTTTTCCCGCGCTTTTTCCACCAGTCGCTATTTTTCTCATGCTCGCTATTTTTCCCGCGCTCGCTCTTTATCTCACGCTCTCTCTTATTTTCCTACGCTTGCTCTTTTACCCACTCTCGTTTTTTCCCGCACTCCCTTTTTCCTGGACTCGATATTTTTCCCACGCTCGCTCTTTTTCCCGCGCTCCCTATTTTTCCCACGCTCGCTCTTTTTCCCACGCTTGCTCATTTTCCCGCGCTTTTTCCACCAGTCGCTATATTTCTCATGCTCGCTAGTTTTCCCGTGCTCGCTTTTTATCACACGCTCTCTCTTTTTTTCCTATGCTTGCTCTTTTTCCCACTCTCTCTTTTCCCCGCACTCACTTTTTCCCGCACTCGTTATTTTTCCCATGCTCTCGCTTTTTCCCACGCTTGCTTTTTTTCCCGCACTCGCTCTTTTTCACGCACTCGCTTTTTCCCGGACTTGCATTTTTTCTCTCGCACTCTCTTTTTCCCGCGCTTGCTCTTTTTCCCGCGTTCGCTCATTTTCCCGCGCTTTTTCCACCACTCGCTATTTTTCTCATGCTCGCTATTTTTGCCACTCTCGCTCTTTATCACAGGCTCTCTCTTTTTTTCTTATGCTTCCTGTTTTTCCCTCTCTCTCTTTTTCCCACACCCGCTTTTTCCCGCACTCGTTATTTTTCCCACGCTCGCGCTTTTTCCCACGCTCTCTTTTTCCCGCGCTTGCTTTTTTTCCCACGCTCGCTCTTTTTCCCGCGCTTTTTCCACCAGTCGCTATATTTCTCATGCTCGCTAGTTTTCCCGTGCTCGCTTTTTATCACACGCTCTCTCTTTTTTTCCTATGCTTGCTCTTTTTCCCACTCTCTCTTTTCCCCGCACTCACTTTTTCCCGCACTCGTTATTTTTCCCACGCTCTCGCTTTTTCCCACGCTTGCTTTTTTTCCCGCACTCGCTCTTTTTCACGCACTCGCTTTTTCCCGGACTTGCATTTTTTCTCTCGCACTCTCTTTTTCCCGCGCTTGCTCTTTTTCCCGCGTTCGCTCATTTTCCCGCGCTTTTTCCACCACTCACTATTTTTCTCATGCTCGCTATTTTTGCCACTCTCGCTCTTTATCACAGGCTCTCTCTTTTTTTCTTATGCTTCCTGTTTTTCCCGCTCTCTCTTTTCCCCACACCCGCTTTTTCCCGCACTCGTTATTTTTCCCACGCTCGCGCTTTTTCCCACGCTCTCTTTTTCCCGCGCTTGCTTTTTTTCCCACGCTCGCTCTTTTTCCCGCGCTTTTTCCACCAGTCGCTATATTTCTCATGCTCGCTATTTTTCCCGCGCTTGCTCTTTATCACACACTCTCTTTTTTTTTCCTACGCTTTCTGTTCTATCCACTCGCTCTTTTTCCCACGCTCCCTTTTTCCTGGACTCGATATTTTTCCCACGCTCGCTCTTTTTCCCGCGCTCCCTATTTTTCCCACGCTCGCTCTTTTTCCCACGCTTGCTCATTTTCCCGCGCTTTTTCCACCAGTCGCTATATTTCTCATGCTCGCTAGTTTTCCCGTGCTCGCTTTTTATCACACGCTCTCTCTTTTTTTCCTATGCTTGCTCTTTTTCCCACTCTCTCTTTTCCCCGCACTCACTTTTTCCCGCACTCGTTATTTTTCCCATGCTCTCGCTTTTTCCCACGCTTGCTTTTTTTCCCGCACTCGCTCTTTTTCACGCACTCGCTTTTTCCCGGACTTGCATTTTTTCTCTCGCACTCTCTTTTTCCCGCGCTTGCTCTTTTTCCCGCGTTCGCTCATTTTCCCGCGCTTTTTCCACCACTCACTATTTTTCTCATGCTCGCTATTTTTGCCACTCTCGCTCTTTATCACAGGCTCTCTCTTTTTTTCTTATGCTTCCTGTTTTTCCCGCTCTCTCTTTTTCCCACACCCGCTTTTTCCCGCACTCATTATTTTTCCCACGCTCGCGCTTTTTCCCACGCTCTCTTTTTCCCGCGCTTGCTTTTTTTCCCACGCTCGCTCTTTTTCCCGCGCTTTTTCCACCAGTCGCTATTTTTCTCATGCTCGCTATTTTTCCCGCGCTCGCTCTTTATCTCACGCTCTCTCTTATTTTCCTACGCTTGCTCTTTTACCCACTCTCGTTTTTTCCCGCACTCCCTTTTTCCTGGACTCGATATTTTTCCCACGCTCGCTCTTTTTCCCGCACTCCCTATTTTTCCCACGCTCGCTCTTTTTCCCACGCTTGCTCATTTTCCCGCGCTTTTTCCACCAGTCGCTATATTTCTCATGCTCGCTAGTTTTCCCGTGCTCGCTTTTTATCACACGCTCTCTCTTTTTTTCCTATGCTTGCTCTTTTTCCCACTCTCTCTTTTCCCCGCACTCACTTTTTCCCGCACTCGTTTTTTTTCCCACGCTCTCGCTTTTTCCCACGCTTGCTTTTTTTCCCTCACTCGCTCTTTTTCACGCACTCGCTTTTTCCCGGACTTGCATTTTCTCTCTCGCACTCTCTTTTTCCCGCGCTTGCTCTTTTTCCCGCGTTCGCTCATTTTCCCGCGCTTTTTCCACCACTCGCTATTTTTCTCATGCTCGCTATTTTTGCCACTCTCGCTCTTTATCACAGGCTCTCTCTTTTTTTCTTATGCTTCCTGTTTTTCCCGCTCTCTCTTTTTCCCACACCTGCTTTTTCCCGCACTCGTTATTTTTCCCACGCTCGCGCTTTTTCCCACGCTCTCTTTTTCCCGCGCTTGCTTTATTTCCCACGCTCGCTCTTTTTCCTGCGCTTTTTCCACCAGTCGCTATTTTTCTCATACTCGCTATTTTTCCCGTGCTCGTTCTTTATCACACGCTCTCTCTTATTTTCCTACGCTTGCTCTTTTACCCACTCTTGTTTTTTCCCGCACTCCCTGTTTCCTGGACTCGATATTTTTCCTACGCTCGCTCTTTTTACCGCGCTTGCTCTTTATCACACGCTCTCTCTTTTTTTTTCCTACGCTTTCTGTTTTATCCACTCGCTCTTTTTCCCACGCTCTTTTTTTCCTGGACTCGATATTTTTCCCACGCTCGCTCTTTTTCCCGCGCTCCCTATTTTTCCCACGCTCGCTCTTTTTCCCACGCTTGCTCATTTTCCCGCACTTTTTCCACCAGTCGCTATATTTCTCATGCTCGCTAGTTTTCCCGTGCTCGCATTTTAACACACGCTCTCTCTTTTTTTCCTATGCTTGCTCTTTTTCCCACTCTCTCTTTTCCCCGCACTCACTTTTTCCCGCACTCGATTTTTTTCCCACGCTCTCGCTTTTTCCCACGCTTGCTTTTTTTCCCGCACTCGCTCTTTTTCACGCACTCGCTTTTTCCCGGACTTGCATTTTTTCTCTCGCACTCTCTTTTTCCCGCGCTTGCTCTTTTTCCCGCGTTCGCTCATTTTCCCGCGCTTTTTCCACCACTCGCTATTTTTCTCATGCTCGCTATTTTTGCCACTCTCGCTCTTTATCACAGGCTCTCTCTTTTTTTCTTATGCTTCCTGTTTTTCCCGCTCTCTCTTTTTCCCACACCCGCTTTTTCCCGCACTCATTATTTTTCCCACGCTCGCGCTTTTTCCCACGCTCTCTTTTTCCCGCGCTTGCTTTTTTTCCCACGCTCGCTCTTTTTCCCGCGCTTTTTCCACCAGTCGCTATTTTTCTCATGCTCGCTATTTTTCCCGCGCTTGCTCTTTATCACACGCTCTCTTTTTTTTTCCTACGCTTTCTGTTTTATCCACTCGCTCTTTTTCCCACGCTCCCTTTTTCCTGGACTCGATATTTTTCCCACGCTCGCTCTTTTTCCCGCGCTCCCTATTTTTCCCACGCTCGCTCTTTTTCCCGCGCTCGCACTTCTTCCCGCGCTGTTTCTTTTTCACACACTCGCTCTTTCTCCCGCTCTCTCTCTATTTTCCCCTCTCTCTCTTTTTCCCGCACTAGCTTTTTCCCGCTCTCGGTATTTTTCCCACGATCGATCTTTTTCCCATGCTCTTTTTTCCCGCGCTCTTTCTTTTTCCAGCGCTCACTGTTTTTCCCACTCTCGCTCTTTTTCCCGCGCTTGGTCTTTTTGCTGCGCTCGCTCATTTTCCCACGCTTTTTCTAGCAGTCGCTATATTTCTCATGCTCGCTATTTTTCCCGGGCTGTCTCTTTATCCCACGCACTCTCTTTTTTTCCTACGCTTGCTCTTTTTCCTGCTCTTTCTTTTTCCCGAACTCGCTTTTTCCCGCACTCGTTGTTTTTCACACGCTCGCGCTTTTTCCCACGCTCTCTTTTTCCCGCGCTTGCTTTTTTTCCCACGCTCGCTCTTTTTCCCGCGCTTTTTCCACTAGTCGCTATTTTTCTCATGCTCGCTATTTTTCCCGCGCTCGCTCTTTATCTCACGCTCTCTCTTATTTTCCTACGCTTGCTCTTTTACCCACTCTCGTTTTTTCCCGCACTCCCTTTTTCCTGGACTCGATATTTTTCCCACGCTCGCTCTTTTTCCCGCGCTCCCTATTTTTCCCACGCTCGCTCTTTTTCCCACGCTTGCTCATTTTCCCGCGCTTTTTCCACCAGTCGCTATATTTCTCATGCTCGCTAGTTTTCCCGTGCTCGCTTTTTATCACACGCTCTCTCTTTTTTTCCTATGCTTGCTCTTTTTCCCACTCTCTCTTTTCCCCGCACTCACTTTTTCCCGCACTCGTTATTTTTCCCACGCTCTCGCTTTTTCCCACGCTTGCTTTTTTTCCCGCACTCGCTCTTTTTCACGCACTCGCTTTTTCCCGGACTTGCATTTTTTCTCTCGCACTCTCTTTTTCCCGCGCTTGCTCTTTTTCCCGCGTTCGCTCATTTTCCCGCGCTTTTTCCACCACTCACTATTTTTCTCATGCTCGCTATTTTTGCCACTCTCGCTCTTTATCACAGGCTCTCTCTTTTTTTCTTATGCTTCCTGTTTTTCCCTCTCTCTCTTTTTCCCACACCCGCTTTTTCCCGCACTCGTTATTTTTCCCACGCTCACGCTTTTTCCCACGCTCTCTTTTTCCCGCGCTTGCTTTTTTTCCCACGCTCGCTCTTTTTCCCGCGCTTTTTCCACCAGTCGCTATTTTTCTCATGCTCGCTATTTTTCCCGCGCTCGCTCTTTATCTCACGCTCTCTCTTATTTTCCTACGCTTGCTCTTTTACCCACTCTCGTTTTTTCCCGCACTCCCTTTTTCCTGGACTCGATATTTTTCCCACGCTCGCTCTTTTTCCCGCGCTCCCTATTTTTCCCACGCTCGCTCTTTTTCCCACGCTTGCTCATTTTCCCGCGCTTTTTCCACCAGTCGCTATATTTCTCATGCTCGCTAGTTTTCCCGTGCTCGCTTTTTATCACACGCTCTCTCTTTTTTTCCTATGCTTGCTCTTTTTCCCACTCTCTCTTTTCCCCGCACTCACTTTTTCCCGCACTCGTTATTTTTCCCACGCTCTCGCTTTTTCCCACGCTTGCTTTTTTTCCCGCACTCGCTCTTTTTCACGCACTCGCTTTTTCCCGGACTTGCATTTTTTCTCTCGCACTCTCTTTTTCCCGCGCTTGCTCTTTTTCCCGCGTTCGCTCATTTTCCCGCGCTTTTTCCACCACTCGCTATTTTTCTCATGCTCGCTATTTTTGCCACTCTCGCTCTTTATCACAGGCTCTCTCTTTTTTTCTTATGCTTCCTGTTTTTCCCGCTCTCTCTTTTTCCCACACCCGCTTTTTCCCGCACTCGTTATTTTTCCCACGCTCGCGCTTTTTCCCACGCTCTCTTTTTCCCGCGCTTGCTTTATTTCCCACGCTCGCTCTTTTTCCCGCGCTTTTTCCACCAGTCGCTATTTTTCTCATGCTCGCTATTTTTCCCGCGCTCGCTCTTTATCTCACGCTCTCTCTTATTTTCCTACGCTTGCTCTTTTACCCACTCTCGTTTTTTCCCGCACTCCCTTTTTCCTGGACTCGATATTTTTCCCACGCTCGCTCTTTTTCCCGCGCTCCCTATTTTTCCCACGCTCGCTCTTTTTCCCACGCTTGCTCTTTTTCCCGCGCTTTTTCCACCAGTCGCTATATTTCTCATGCTCGCTAGTTTTCCCGTGCTCGCTTTTTATCACACGCTCTCTCTTTTTTTCCTATGCTTGCTCTTTTTCCCACTCTCTCTTTTCCCCGCACTCACTTTTTCCCGCACTCGTTATTTTTCCCATGCTCTCGCTTTTTCCCACGCTTGCTTTTTTTCCCGCACTCGCTCTTTTTCACGCACTCGCTTTTTCCCGGACTTGCATTTTCTCTCTCGCACTCTCTTTTTCCCGCGCTTGCTCTTTTTCCCGCGTTCGCTCATTTTCCCGCGCTTTTTCCACCACTCACTATTTTTCTCATGCTCGCTATTTTTGCCACTCTCGCTCTTTATCACAGGCTCTCTCTTTTTTTCTTATGCTTCCTGTTTTTCCCGCTCTCTCTTTTTCCCACACCCGCTTTTTCCCGCACTCATTATTTTTCCCACGCTCGCGCTTTTTCCCACGCTCTCTTTTTCCCGCGCTTGCTTTTTTTCCCACGCTCGCTCTTTTTCCCGCGCTTTTTCCACCAGTCGCTATTTTTCTCATGCTCGCTATTTTTCCCGCGCTCGCTCTTTATCTCACGCTCTCTCTTATTTTCCTACGCTTGCTCTTTTACCCACTCTTGTTTTTTCCCGCACTCCCTGTTTCCTGGACTCGATATTTTTCCTACGCTCGCTCTTTTTACCGCGCTTGCTCTTTATCACACGCTCTCTCTTTTTTTTTCCTACGCTTTCTGTTTTATCCACTCGCTCTTTTTCCCACGCTCTTTTTTTCCTGGACTCGATATTTTTCCCACGCTCGCTCTTTTTCCCGCGCTCCCTATTTTTCCCACGCTCGCTCTTTTTCCCACGCTTGCTCATTTTCCCGCGCTTTTTCCACCAGTCGCTATATTTCTCATGCTCGCTAGTTTTCCCGTGCTCGCATTTTAACACACGCTCTCTCTTTTTTTCCTATGCTTGCTCTTTTTCCCACTCTCTCTTTTCCCCGCACTCACTTTTTCCCGCACTCGATTTTTTTCCCACGCTCTCGCTTTTTCCCACGCTTGCTTTTTTTCCCGCACTCGCTCTTTTTCACGCACTCGCTTTTTCCCGGACTTGCATTTTTTCTCTCGCACTCTCTTTTTCCCGCGCTTGCTCTTTTTCCCGCGTTCGCTCATTTTCCCGCGCTTTTTCCACCACTCGCTATTTTTCTCATGCTCGCTATTTTTGCCACTCTCGCTCTTTATCACAGGCTCTCTCTTTTTTTCTTATGCTTCCTGTTTTTCCCGCTCTCTCTTTTTCCCACACCCGCTTTTTCCGGCACTCGTTATTTTTCCCACGCTCGCGCTTTTTCCCACGCTCTCTTTTTCCCGCGCTTGCTTTTTTTCCCACGCTCGCTCTTTTTCCCGCGCTTTTTCCACCAGTCGCTATTTTTCTCATGCTCGCTAGTTTTCCCGCGCTCGCTCTTTATCACACGCTCTCTCTTATTTTCCTACGCTTGCTCTTTTACCCACTCTCGTTTTTTCCCGCACTCCCTTTTTCCTGGACTCGATATTTTTCCCACGCTCGCTCTTTTTCCCGCGCTCCCTATTTTTCCCACGCTCGCTCTTTTTCCCACGCTTGCTCTTTTTCCCGCGCTTTTTCCACCAGTCGCTATATTTCTCATGCTCGCTAGTTTTCCCGTGCTCGCTTTTTATCACACGCTCTCTCTTTTTTTCCTATGCTTGCTCTTTTTCCCACTCTCTCTTTTCCCCGCACTCACTTTTTCCCGCACTCGTTATTTTTCCCACGCTCTCGCTTTTTCCCACGCTTGCTTTTTTTCCCGCACTCGCTCTTTTTCACGCACTCGCTTTTTCCCGGACTTGCATTTTTTCTCTCGCACTCTCTTTTTCCCGCGCTTGCTCTTTTTCCCGCGTTCGCTCATTTTCCCGCGCTTTTTCCACCGCTCGCTATTTTTCTCATGCTCGCTATTTTTGCCACTCTCGCTCTTTATCACAGGCTCTCTCTTTTTTTCTTATGCTTCCTGTTTTTCCCGCTCTCTCTTTTTCCCACACCCGCTTTTTCCCGCACTCGTTATTTTTCCCACGCTCGCGCTTTTTCCCACGCTCTCTTTTTCCCGCGCTTGCTTTTTTTCCCACGCTCGCTCTTTTTCCCGCGCTTTTTCCACCAGTCGCTATATTTCTCATGCTCGCTATTTTTCCCGCGCTTGCTCTTTATCACACACTCTCTTTTTTTTTCCTACGCTTTCTGTTCTATCCACTCGCTCTTTTTCCCACGCTCCCTTTTTCCTGGACTCGATATTTTTCCCACGCTCGCTCTTTTTCCCGCGCTCCCTATTTTTCCCACGCTCGCTCTTTTTCCCACGCTCCCTTTTTCCTGGACTCGATATTTTTCCCACGCTCGCTCTTTTTCCCGCGCTCCCTATTTTTCCCACACTCGCTCTTTTTCCCGCGCTCGCACTTCTTCCCGCGCTGTTTCTTTTTCACTCACTCGCTCTTTCTCCCGCTCTCTCTCTATTTTCCCCTCTCTCTCTTTTTCCCGCACGCGCTTTTTCCCGCCCTCGGTATTTTTCCCACGATCGATCTTTTTCCCATGCTCTTTTTTCCCGCGTTCTTTCTTTTTCCAGCGCTCACTGTTTTTCCCACTCTCGCTCTTTTTCCCGCGCTTGCTCTTGTTGCTGCGCTCGCTCATTTTCCCTCGCTTTTTCTAGCAGTCGCTATATTTCTCATGCTCGCTATTTTTCCCGGGCTGTCTCTTTATCCCACACACTCTCTTTTTTTCCTACGCTTGCTCTTTTTCCTGCTCTTTCTTTTTCCCGAACTCGCTTTTTCCCGCACTCGTTGTTTTTCACACGCTCGCGCTTTTTCCCACGCTCTCTTTTTCCCGCGCTTGCTTTTTTTCCCACGCTCGCTCTTTTTCCCGCGCTTTTTCCACCAGTCGCTATTTTTCTCATGCTCGCTATTTTTCCCGCGCTCGCTCTTTATCTCACGCTCTCTCTTATTTTCCTACGCTTGCTCTTTTACCCACTCTCGTTTTTTCCCGCACTCCCTTTTTCCTGGACTCGATATTTTTCCCACGCTCGCTCTTTTTCCCGCGCTCCCTATTTTTCCCACGCTCGCTCTTTTTCCCACGCTTGCTCATTTTCCCGCGCTTTTTCCACCAGTCGCTATATTTCTCATGCTCGCTAGTTTTCCCGTGCTCGCTTTTTATCACACGCTCTCTCTTTTTTTCCTATGCTTGCTCTTTTTCCCACTCTCTCTTTTCCCCGCACTCACTTTTTCCCGCACTCGTTATTTTTCCCACGCTCTCGCTTTTTCCCACGCTTGCTTTTTTTCCCGCACTCGCTCTTTTTCACGCACTCGCTTTTTCCCGGACTTGCATTTTTTCTCTCGCACTCTCTTTTTCCCGCGCTTGCTCTTTTTCCCGCGTTCGCTCATTTTCCCGCGCTTTTTCCACCGCTCGCTATTTTTCTCATGCTCGCTATTTTTGCCACTCTCGCTCTTTATCACAGGCTCTCTCTTTTTTTCTTATGCTTCTGTTTTTCCCGCTCTCTCTTTTTCCCACACCTGCTTTTTCCCGCACTCGTTATTTTTCCCACGCTCGCGCTTTTTCCCACGCTCTCTTTTTCCCGCGCTTGCTTTTTTTCCCACGCTCGCTCTTTTTCCCGCGCTTTTTCCACCAATCGCTATATTTCTCAAGCTCGCTAATTTTCCCGCGCTCGCTCTTTATCACACGCTCTCTCTTATTTTCCTACGCTTGCTCTTTTACCCACTCTCGTTTTTTCCCGCACTCCCTTTTTCCTGGACTCGATATTTTTCCCACGCTCGCTCTTTTTCCCGCGCTCCCTATTTTTCCCACGCTCGCTCTTTTTCCCACGCTCGCTCATTTTCCCACGCTTTTTCTAGCAGTCGCTATATTTCTCATGCTCGCTAGTTTTCCCGTGCTCGCTTTTTATCACACGCTCTCTCTTTTTTTCCTATGCTTGCTCTTTTTCCCACTCTCTCTTTTCCCCGCACTCACTTTTTCCCGCACTCGTTTTTTTTCCCACGCTCTCGCTTTTTCCCACGCTTGCTTTTTTTCCCGCACTCGCTCTTTTTCACGCACTCGCTTTTTCCCAAACTTGCATTTTCAGTCTCGCACTCTCTTTTTCCCTCGCTTGCTCTTTTTCCCGCGTTCGCTCATTTTCCCGCGCTTTTTCCACCACTCGCTATTTTTCTCATGCTCGCTATTTTTGCCACTGTCGCTCTTTATCACAGGCTCTCTCTTTTTTTCTTATGCTTCCTGTTTTTCCCGCTCTCTCTTTTTCCCACACCTGCTTTTTCCCGCACTCGTTATTTTTCCCACGCTCGCGCTTTTTCCCACGCTCTCTTTTTCCCGCGCTTGCTTTTTTTCCCACGCTCGCTCTTTTTCCTGCGCTTTTTCCACCAGACGCTATTTTTCTCATACTCGCTATTTTTCCCGTGCTCGTTCTTTATCACACGCTCTCTCTTATTTTCCTACGCTTGCTCTTTTACCCACTCTCGTTTTTTCCCGCACTCCCTGTTTCCTGGACTCGATATTTTTCCTACGCTCGCTCTTTTTACCGCGCTTGCTCTTTATCACACGCTCTCTCTTTTTTTTTCCTACGCTTTCTGTTTTATCCACTCGCTCTTTTTCCCACGCTCTTTTTTTCCTGGACTCGATATTTTTCCCACGCTCGCTCTTTTTCCCGCGCTCCCTATTTTTCCCACGCTCGCTCTTTTTCCCACGCTCGCTCATTTTCCCACGCTTTTTCCACCAGTCGCTATATTTCTCATGCTCGCTAGTTTTCCCGTGCTCGCTTTTTATCACACGCTCTCTCTTTTTTTCCTATGCTTGCTCTTTTTCCCACTCTCTCTTTTCCCCGCACTCACTTTTTCCCGCACTCGTTATTTTTCCCACGCTCTCGCTTTTTCCCACGCTTGCTTTTTTTCCCGCACTCGCTCTTTTTCACGCACTCGCTTTTTCCCAAACTTGCATTTTTTCTCTCGCACTCTCTTTTTCCCTCGCTTGCTCTTTTTCCCGCGTTCGCTCATTTTCCCGCGCTTTTTCCACCACTCGCTATTTTTCTCATGCTCGCTATTTTTGCCACTCTCGCTCTTTATCACAGGCTCTCTCTTTTTTTCTTATGCTTCCTGTTTTTCCCGCTCTCTCTTTTTCCCACACCCGATTTTTCCCGCACTCGTTATTTTTCCCACGCTCGCGCTTTTTCCCACGCTCTCTTTTTCCCGCGCTTGCTTTTTTTCCCACGCTCGCTCTTTTTCCCGCGCTTTTTCCACCAGTCGCTATATTTCTCATGCTCGCTATTTTTCCCGCGCTTGCTCTTTATCACACACTCTCTTTTTTTTTCCTACGCTTTCTGTTCTATCCACTCGCTCTTTTTCCCACGCTCCCTTTTTCCTGGACTCGATATTTTTCCCACGCTCGCTCTTTTTCCCGCGCTCCCTATTTTTCCCACGCTCGCTCTTTTTCCCACGCTCCCTTTTTCCTGGACTCGATATTTTTCCCACGCTCGCTCTTTTTCCCGCGCTCCCTATTTTTCCCACACTCACTCTTTTTCCCGCGCTCGCACTTCTTCCCGCGCTGTTTCTTTTTCACTCACTCGCTCTTTCTCCCGCTCTCTCTCTATTTTCCCCCTCTCTCTTTTTCCCGCACTCGCTTTTTCCCGCCCTCGGTATTTTTCCCACGATCGATCTTTTTCCCATGCTCTTTTTTCCCGCGCTCTTTCTTTTTCCAGCGCTCACTGTTTTTCCCACTCTCGCTCTTTTTCCCGCGCTTGCTCTTGTTGCTGCGCTCGCTCATTTTCCCACGCTTTTTCTAGCAGTCGCTATATTTCTCATGCTCGCTATTTTTCCCGGGCTGTCTCTTTATCCCACACACTCTCTTTTTTTCCTACGCTTGCTCTTTTTCCTGCTCTTTCTTTTTCCCGAACTCGCTTTTTCCCGCACTCGTTGTTTTTCACACGCTCGCGCTTTTTCCCACGCTCTCTTTTTCCCGCGCTTGCTTTTTTTCCCACGCTCGCTCTTTTTCCCGCGCTTTTTCCACCAGTCGCTATTTTTCTCATGCTCGCTATTTTTCCCGCGCTCGCTCTTTATCTCACGCTCTCTCTTATTTTCCTACGCTTGCTCTTTTACCCACTCTCGTTTTTTCCCGCACTCCCTTTTTCCTGGACTCGATATTTTTCCCACGCTCGCTCTTTTTCCCGCACTCCCTATTTTTCCCACGCTCGCTCTTTTTCCCACGCTTGCTCATTTTCCCGCGCTTTTTCCACCAGTCGCTATATTTCTCATGCTCGCTAGTTTTCCCGTGCTCGCTTTTTATCACACGCTCTCTCTTTTTTTCCTATGCTTGCTCTTTTTCCCACTCTCTCTTTTCCCCGCACTCACTTTTTCCCGCACTCGATTTTTTTCCCACGCTCTCGCTTTTTCCCACGCTTGCTTTTTTTCCCGCACTCGCTCTTTTTCCCGCACTCGCTTTTTCCCGGACTTGCATTTTTTCTCTCGCACTCTCTTTTTCCCGCGCTTGCTCTTTTTCCCGCGTTCGCTCATTTTCCCGCGCTTTTTCCACCACTCGCTATTTTTCTCATGCTCGCTATTTTTGCCACTCTCGCTCTTTATCACAGGCTCTCTCTTTTTTTCTTATGCTTCCTGTTTTTCCCGCTCTCTCTTTTTCCCACACCCGATTTTTCCCGCACTCGTTATTTTTCCCACGCTCGCGCTTTTTCCCACGCTCTCTTTTTCCCGCGCTTGCTTTTTTTCCCACGCTCGCTCTTTTTCCCGCGCTTTTTCCACCAGTCGCTATATTTCTCATGCTCGCTATTTTTCCCGCGCTTGCTCTTTATCACACACTCTCTTTTTTTTTCCTACGCTTTCTGTTCTATCCACTCGCTCTTTTTCCCACGCTCCCTTTTTCCTGGACTCGATATTTTTCCCACGCTCGCTCTTTTTCCCGCGCTCCCTATTTTTCCCACGCTCGCTCTTTTTCCCACGCTCCCTTTTTCCTGGACTCGATATTTTTCCCACGCTCGCTCTTTTTCCCGCGCTACCTATTTTTCCCACACTCGCTCTTTTTCCCGCGCTCGCACTTCTTCCCGCGCTGTTTCTTTTTCACTCACTCGCTCTTTTTCCCGCTCTCTCTCTATTTTCCCCTCTCTCTCTTTTTCCCGCACTCGCTTTTTCCCGCCCTCGGTATTTTTCCCACGATCGATCTTTTTCCCATGCTCTTTTTTCCCGCGCTCTTTCTTTTTCCCGCGCTCACTGTTTTTCCCACTCTCGCTCTTTTTCCCGCGCTTGCTCTTGTTGCTGCGCTCGCTCATTTTCCCTCGCTTTTTCTAGCAGTCGCTATATTTCTCATGCTCGCTATTTTTCCCGGGCTGTCTCTTTATCCCACACACTCTCTTTTTTTCCTACGCTTGCTCTTTTTCCTGCTCTTTCTTTTTCCCGAACTCGCTTTTTCCCGCACTCGTTATTTTTCCCACGCTCTCGCTTTTTCCCACGCTTGCTTTTTTTCCCGCACTCGCTCTTTTTCACGCACTCGCTTTTTCCCGGACTTGCATTTTTTCTCTCGCACTCTCTTTTTCCCGCGCTTGCTCTTTTTCCCGCGTTCGCTCATTTTCCCGCGCTTTTTCCACCGCTCGCTATTTTTCTCATGCTCGCTATTTTTGCCACTCTCGCTCTTTATCACAGGCTCTCTCTTTTTTTCTTATGCTTCCTGTTTTTCCCGCTCTCTCTTTTTCCCACACCCGCTTTTTCCCGCACTCGTTATTTTTCCCACGCTCGCGCTTTTTCCCACGCTCTCTTTTTCCCGCGCTTGCTTTTTTTCCCACGGTCGCTCTTTTTCCCGCGCTTTTTCCACCAGTCGCTATATTTCTCATGCTCGCTATTTTTCCCGCGCTTGCTCTTTATCACACACTCTCTTTTTTTTTCCTACGCTTTCTGTTCTATCCACTCGCTCTTTTTCCCACGCTCCCTTTTTCCTGGACTCGATATTTTTCCCACGCTCGCTCTTTTTCCCGCGCTCCCTATTTTTCCCACGCTCGCTCTTTTTCCCACGCTCTTTTTTTCCTGGACTCGATATTTTTCCCACGCTCGCTCTTTTTCCCGCGCTCCCTATTTTTCCCACACTCGCTCTTTTTCCCGCGCTCGCACTTCTTCCCGCGCTGTTTCTTTTTCACTCACTCGCTCTTTCTCCCGCTCTCTCTCTATTTTCCCCTCTCTCTTTTTTTCCCGCACTCGCTTTTTCCCGCCCTCGGTATTTTTCCCACGATCGATCTTTTTCCCATGCTCTTTTTTCCCGCGCTCTTTCTTTTTCCCGCGCTCACTGTTTTTCCCACTCTCGCTCTTTATCCCGCGCTTGCTCTTGTTGCTGCGCTCGCTCATTTTCCCTCGCTTTTTCTAGCAGTCGCTATATTTCTCATGCTCGCTATTTTTCCCGGGCTGTCTCTTTATCCCACACACTCTCTTTTTTTCCTACGCTTGCTCTTTTTCCTGCTCTTTCTTTTTCCCGAACTCGCTTTTTCCCGCACTCGTTGTTTTTCACACGCTCGCGCTTTTTCCCACGCTCTCTTTTTCCCGCGCTTGCTTTTTTTCCCACGCTCGCTCTTTTTCCCGCGCTTTTTCCACCAGTCGCTATTTTTCTCATGCTCGCTATTTTTCCCGCGCTCGCTCTTTATCTCACGCTCTCTCTTATTTTCCTACGCTTGCTCTTTTACCCACTCTCGTTTTTTCCCGCACTCCCTTTTTCCTGGACTCGATATTTTTCCCACGCTCGCTCTTTTTCCGGCGCTCCCTATTTTTCCCACGCTCGCTCTTTTTCCCACGCTTGCTCATTTTCCCGCGCTTTTTCCACCAGTCGCTATATTTCTCATGCTCGCTAGTTTTCCCGTGCTCGCTTTTTATCACACGCTCTCTCTTTTTTTCCTATGCTTGCTCTTTTTCCCACTCTCTCTTTTCCCCGCACTCACTTTTTCCCGCACTCGTTATTTTTCCCACGCTCTCGCTTTTTCCCACGCTTGCTTTTTTTCCCGCACTCGCTCTTTTTCACGCACTCGCTTTTTCCCGGACTTGCATTTTTTCTCTCGCACTCTCTTTTTCCCGCGCTTGCTCTTTTTCCCGCGTTCGCTCATTTTCCCGCGCTTTTTCCACCACTCGCTATTTTTCTCATGCTCGCTATTTTTGCCACTCTCGCTCTTTATCACAGGCTCTCTCTTTTTTTCTTATGCTTCCTGTTTTTCCCACTCTCTCTTTTTCCCACACCCGCTTTTTCCCGCACTCGTTATTTTTCCCACGCTCGCGCTTTTTCCCACGCTCTCTTTTTCCCGCGCTTGCTTTTTTTCCCACGCTCGCTCTTTTTCCCGCGCTTTTTCCACCAGTCGCTATTTTTCTCATGCTTGCTATTTTTCCCGCGCTTGCTCTTTATCACACACTCTCTTTTTTTTTCCTACGCTTTCTGTTCTATCCACTCGCTCTTTTTCCCACGCTCCCTTTTTCCTGGACTCGATATTTTTCCCACGCTCGCTCTTTTTCCCGCGCTCCCTATTTTTCCCACGCTCGCTCTTTTTCCCACGCTCCCTTTTTCCTGGACTCGATATTTTTCCCACGCTCGCTCTTTTTCCCGCGCTCCCTATTTTTCCCACACTCGCTCTTTTTCCCGCGCTCGCACTTCTTCCCGCGCTGTTTCTTTTTCACTCACTCGCTCTTTCTCCCGCTCTCTCTCTATTTTCCCCTCTCTCTCTTTTTCCCGCACTCGCTTTTTCCCGCCCTCGGTATTTTTCCCACGATCGATCTTTTTCCCATGCTCTTTTTTCCCGCGCTCTTTCTTTTTCCCGCGCTCACTGTTTTTCCCACTCTCGCTCTTTTTCCCGCGCTTGCTCTTGTTGCTGCGCTCGCTCATTTTCCCACGCTTTTTCTAGCAGTCGCTATATTTCTCATGCTCGCTATTTTTCCCGGGCTGTCTCTTTATCCCACACACTCTCTTTTTTTCCTACGCTTGCTCTTTTTCCTGCTCTTTCTTTTTCCCGAACTCGCTTTTTCCCGCACTCGTTGTTTTTCACACGCTCGCGCTTTTTCCCACGCTCTCTTTTTCCCGCGCTTGCTTTTTTTCCCACGCTCGCTCTTTTTCCCGCGCTTTTTCCACCAGTCGCTATTTTTCTCATGCTCGCTATTTTTCCCGCGCTCGCTCTTTATCTCACGCTCTCTCTTATTTTCCTACGCTTGCTCTTTTACCCACTCTCGTTTTTTCCCGCACTCCCTTTTTCCTGGACTCGATATTTTTCCCACGCTCGCTCTTTTTCCGGCGCTCCCTATTTTTCCCACGCTCGCTCTTTTTCCCACGCTTGCTCATTTTCCCGCGCTTTTTCCACCAGTCGCTATATTTCTCATGCTCGCTAGTTTTCCCGTGCTCGCTTTTTATCACACGCTCTCTCTTTTTTTCCTATGCTTGCTCTTTTTCCCACTCTCTCTTTTCCCCGCACTCACTTTTTCCCGCACTCGTTATTTTTCCCACGCTCTCGCTTTTTCCCACGCTTGCTTTTTTTCCCGCACTCGCTCTTTTTCACGCACTCGCTTTTTCCCGGACTTGCATTTTTTCTCTCGCACTCTCTTTTTCCCGCGCTTGCTCTTTTTCCCGCGTTCGCTCATTTTCCCGCGCTTTTTCCACCACTCGCTATTTTTCTCATGCTCGCTATTTTTGCCACTCTCGCTCTTTATCACAGGCTCTCTCTTTTTTTCTTATGCTTCTGTTTTTCCCGCTCTCTCTTTTTCCCACACCCGCTTTTTCCCGCACTCGTTATTTTTCCCACGCTCGCGCTTTTTCCCACGCTCTCTTTTTCCCGCGCTTGCTTTATTTCCCACGCTCGCTCTTTTTCCCGCGCTTTTTCCACCAGTCGCTATTTTTCTCATGCTCGCTATTTTTCCCGCGCTTGCTCTTTATCACACGCTCTCTTTTTTTTTCCTACGCTTTCTGTTCTATCCACTCGCTCTTTTTCCCACGCTCCCTTTTTCCTGGACTCGATATTTTTCCCACGCTCGCTCTTTTTCCCGCACTCCCTATTTTTCCCACGCTCGCTCTTTTTCCCACGCTTGCTCATTTTCCCGTGCTTTTTCCACCAGTCGCTATATTTCTCATGCTCGCTAGTTTTCCCGTGCTCGCTTTTTATCACACGCTCTCTTTTTTTCCTATGCTTGCTCTTTTTCCCACTCTCTCTTTTCCCCGCACTCACTTTTTCCCGCACTCGTTTTTTTTCCCACGCTCTCGCTTTTTCCCACGCTTGCTTTTTTTCCCGCACTCGCTTTTTCCCGGACTTGCATTTTCTCTCTCGCACTCTCTTTTTCCCGCGCTTGCTCTTTTTCCCGCGTTCGCTCATTTTCCCGCGCTTTTTCCACCACTCGCTATTTTTCTCATGCTCGCTATTTTTGCCACTCTCGCTCTTTATCACAGGCTCTCTCTTTTTTTCTTATGCTTCCTGTTTTTCCCGCTCTCTCTTTTTCCCACACCTGCTTTTTCCCGCACTCGTTATTTTTCCCACGCTTGCGCTTTTTCCCACGCTCTCTTTTTCCCGCGCTTGCTTTTTTTCCCACGCTCGCTCTTTTTCCTGCGCTTTTTCCACCAGTCGCTATTTTTCTAATACTCGCTATTTTTCCCGTGCTCGTTCTTTATCACACGCTCTCTCTTATTTTCCTACGCTTGCTCTTTTACCCACTCTCGTTTTTTCCCGCACTCCCTGTTTCCTGGACTCGATATTTTTCCTACGCTCGCTCTTTTTACCGCGCTTGCTCTTTATCACACGCTCTCTCTTTTTTTTTCCTACGCTTTCTGTTTTATCCACTCGCTCTTTTTCCCACGCTCTTTTTTTCCTGGACTCGATATTTTTCCCACGCTCGCTCTTTTTCCCGCGCTCCCTATTTTTCCCACGCTCGCTCTTTTTCCCACGCTTGCTCATTTTCCCGCGCTTTTTCCACCAGTCGCTATATTTCTCATGCTCGCTAGTTTTCCCGTGCTCGCATTTTAACACACGCTCTCTCTTTTTTTCCTATGCTTGCTCTTTTTCCCACTCTCTCTTTTCCCCGCACTCACTTTTTCCCGCACTCGTTATTTTTCCCACGCTCTCGCTTTTTCCCACGCTTGCTTTTTTTCCCGCACTCGCTCTTTTTCACGCACTCGCTTTTTCCCGGACTTGCATTTTTTCTCTCGCACTCTCTTTTTCCCGCGCTTGCTCTTTTTCCCGCGTTCGCTCATTTTCCCGCGCTTTTTCCACCACTCGCTATTTTTCTCATGCTCGCTATTTTTGCCACTCTCGCTCTTTATCACAGGCTCTCTCTTTTTTTCTTATGCTTCCTGTTTTTCCCGCTCTCTCTTTTTCCCACACCCGCTTTTTCCGGCACTCGTTATTTTTCCCACGCTCGCGCTTTTTCCCACGCTCTCTTTTTCCCGCGCTCGCTTTTTTTCCCACGCTCGCTCTTTTTCCCGCGCTTTTTCCACCAGTCGCTATTTTTCTCATGCTCGCTAGTTTTCCCGCGCTCGCTCTTTATCACACGCTCTCTCTTATTTTCCTACGCTTGCTCTTTTACCCACTCTCGTTTTTTCCCGCACTCCCTTTTTCCTGGACTCGATATTTTTCCCACGCTCGCTCTTTTTCCCGCGCTCCCTATTTTTCCCACGCTCGCTCTTTTTCCCACGCTTGCTCATTTTCCCGCGCTTTTTCCACCAGTCGCTATATTTCTCATGCTCGCTAGTTTTCCCGTGCTCGCTTTTTATCACACGCTCTCTCTTTTTTTCCTATGCTTGCTCTTTTTCCCACTCTCTCTTTTCCCCGCACTCACTTTTTCCCGCACTCGTTATTTTTCCCACGCTCTCGCTTTTTCCCACGCTTGCTTTTTTTCCCGCACTCGCTCTTTTTCACGCACTCGCTTTTTCCCGGACTTGCATTTTTTCTCTCGCACTCTCTTTTTCCCGCGCTTGCTCTTTTTCCCGCGTTCGCTCATTTTCCCGCGCTTTTTCCACCAGTTTCTATTTTTCTCATGCTCGCTATTTTTGCCACTCTCGCTCTTTATCACAGGCTCTCTCTTTTTTTCTTATGCTTCCTGTTTTTCCCGCTCTCTCTTTTTCCCACACCTGCTTTTTCCCGCACTCGTTATTTTTCACACGCTCGCGCTTTTTCCCACGCTCTCTTTTTCCCGCGCTTGCTTTATTTCCCACGCTCGCTCTTTTTCCCGCGCTTTTTCCACCAGTCGCTATTTTTCTCATGCTCGCTATTTTTCCCGCGCTTGCTCTTTATCACACGCTCTCTTTTTTTTTCCTACGCTTTCTGTTTTATCCACTCGCTCTTTTTCCCACGCTCCCTTTTTCCTGGACTCGATATTTTTCCCACGCTCGCTCTTTTTCCCGCGCTCCCTATTTTTCCCACGCTCGCTCTTTTTCCCGCGCTCGCACTTCTTCCCGCGCTGTTTCTTTTTCACACACTCGCTCTTTCTCCCGCTCTCTCTCTATTTTCCCCTCTCTCTCTTTTTCCCGCACTAGCTTTTTCCCGCACTCGGTATTTTTCCCACGATCGATCTTTTTCCCATGCTCTTTTTTCCCGCGCTCTTTCTTTTTCCAGCGCTCACTGTTTTTCCCACTCTCGCTCTTTTTCCCGCACTTGCTCTTGTTGCTGCGCTCGCTCATTTTCCCACGCTTTTTCTAGCAGTCGCTATATTTCTCATGCTCGCTATTTTTCCCGGGCTGTCTCTTTATCCCACGCACTCTCTTTTTTTCCTACGCTTGCTCTTTTTCCTGCTCTTTCTTTTTCCCGAACTCGCTTTTTCCCGCACTCGTTGTTTTTCCCACGCTCGCGCTTTTTCCCACGCTCTCTTTTTCCCGCGCTTGCTTTTTTTCCCACGCTCGCTCTTTTTCCCGCGCTTTTTCCACCAGTCGCTATTTTTCTCATGCTCGCTATTTTTCCCGCGCTCGCTCTTTATCACACGCTCTCTCTTATTTTCCTACGCTTGCTCTTTTACCCACTCTCGTTTTTTCCCGCACTCCCTTTTTCCTGGACTCGATATTTTTCCCACGCTCGCTCTTTTTCCCGCGCTCCCAATTTTTCCCACGCTCGCTCTTTTTCCCACGCTCGCTCATTTTCCCGCGCTTTTTCCACCAGTCGCTATATTTCTCATGCTCGCTAGTTTTCCCGTGCTCGCTTTTTATCACACGCTCTCTCTTTTTTTCCTATGCTTGCTCTTTTTCCCACTCTCTCTTTTCCCCGCACTCACTTTTTCCCGCAGTCGTTATTTTTCCCACGCTCTCGCTTTTTCCCACGCTTGCTTTTTTTCCCGCACTCGCTTTTTCCCGGACTTGCATTTTTTCTCTCGCACTCTCTTTTTCCCGCGCTTGCTCTTTTTCCTGCATTCGCTCATTTTCCCGCGCTTTTTCCACCACTCGCTATTTTTCTCATGCTCGCTATTTTTGCCACTCTCGCTCTTTATCACAGGCTCTCTCTTTTTTTCTTATGCTTCCTGTTTTTCCCGCTCTCTCTTTTTCCCACACCTGCTTTTTCCCGCACTCGTTATTTTTCCCACGCTCTCTTTTTCCCGCGCTTGCTTTTTTTCCCACGCTCGCTCTTTTTCCTGCGCTTTTTCCACCAGTCGCTATTTTTCTCATACTCGCTATTTTTCCCGTGCTCGTTCTTTATCACACGCTCTCTCTTATTTTCCTACGCTTGCTCTTTTACCCACTCTCGTTTTTTCCCGCACTCCCTGTTTCCTGGACTCGATATTTTTCCTACGCTCGCTCTTTTTACCGCGCTTGCTCTTTATCACACGCTCTCTCTTGTTATTTCCTACGCTTTCTGTTTTATCCACTCGCTCTTTTTCCCACGCTCTTTTTTTCCTGGACTCGATATTTTTCCCACGCTCGCTCTTTTTCCCGCGCTCCCTATATTTCCCACGCTCGCTCTTTTTCCCACGCTTGCTCATTTTCCCGCGCTTTTTCCACCAGTCGCTATATTTGTCATGCTCGCTAGTTTTCCCGTGCTCGCATTTTAACACACGCTCTCTCTTTTTTTCCTATGCTTGCTCTTTTTCCCACTCTCTCTTTTCCCCGCACTCACTTTTTCCCGCACTCGTTATTTTTCCCACGCTCTCGCTTTTTCCCACGCTTGCTTTTTTTCCCGCACTCGCTCTTTTTCACGCACTCGCTTTTTCCCGGACTTGCATTTTTTCTCTCGCACTCTCTTTTTCCCGCGCTTGCTCTTTTTCCCGCGTTCGCTCATTTTCCCGCGCTTTTTCCACCAGTTTCTATTTTTCTCATGCTCGCTATTTTTGCCACTCTCGCTCTTTATCACAGGCTCTCTCTTTTTTTCTTATGCTTCCTGTTTTTCCCGCTCTCTCTTTTTCCCACACCTGCTTTTTCCCGCACTCGTTATTTTTCACACGCTCGCGCTTTTTCCCACGCTCTCTTTTTCCCGCGCTTGCTTTATTTCCCACGCTCGCTCTTTTTCCCGCGCTTTTTCCACCAGTCGCTATTTTTCTCATGCTCGCTATTTTTCCCGCGCTTGCTCTTTATCACACGCTCTCTTTTTTTTTCCTACGCTTTCTGTTTTATCCACTCGCTCTTTTTCCCACGCTCCCTTTTTCCTGGACTCGATATTTTTCCCACGCTCGCTCTTTTTCCCGCGCTCCCTATTTTTCCCACGCTCGCTCTTTTTCCCGCGCTCGCACTTCTTCCCGCGCTGTTTCTTTTTCACACACTCGCTCTTTCTCCCGCTCTCTCTCTATTTTCCCCTCTCTCTCTTTTTCCCGCACTAGCTTTTTCCCGCACTCGGTATTTTTCCCACGATCGATCTTTTTCCCATGCTCTTTTTTCCCGCGCTCTTTCTTTTTCCAGCGCTCACTGTTTTTCCCACTCTCGCTCTTTTTCCCGCACTTGCTCTTGTTGCTGCGCTCGCTCATTTTCCCACGCTTTTTCTAGCAGTCGCTATATTTCTCATGCTCGCTATTTTTCCCGGGCTGTCTCTTTATCCCACGCACTCTCTTTTTTTCCTACGCTTGCTCTTTTTCCTGCTCTTTCTTTTTCCCGAACTCGCTTTTTCCCGCACTCGTTGTTTTTCCCACGCTCGCGCTTTTTCCCACGCTCTCTTTTTCCCGCGCTTGCTTTTTTTCCCACGCTCGCTCTTTTTCCCGCGCTTTTTCCACCAGTCGCTATTTTTCTCATGCTCGCTATTTTTCCCGCGCTCGCTCTTTATCACACGCTCTCTCTTATTTTCCTACGCTTGCTCTTTTACCCACTCTCGTTTTTTCCCGCACTCCCTTTTTCCTGGACTCGATATTTTTCCCACGCTCGCTCTTTTTCCCGCGCTCCCAATTTTTCCCACGCTCGCTCTTTTTCCCACGCTCGCTCATTTTCCCGCGCTTTTTCCACCAGTCGCTATATTTCTCATGCTCGCTAGTTTTCCCGTGCTCGCTTTTTATCACACGCTCTCTCTTTTTTTCCTATGCTTGCTCTTTTTCCCACTCTCTCTTTTCCCCGCACTCACTTTTTCCCGCAGTCGTTATTTTTCCCACGCTCTCGCTTTTTCCCACGCTTGCTTTTTTTCCCGCACTCGCTTTTTCCCGGACTTGCATTTTTTCTCTCGCACTCTCTTTTTCCCGCGCTTGCTCTTTTTCCTGCATTCGCTCATTTTCCCGCGCTTTTTCCACCACTCGCTATTTTTCTCATGCTCGCTATTTTTGCCACTCTCGCTCTTTATCACAGGCTCTCTCTTTTTTTCTTATGCTTCCTGTTTTTCCCGCTCTCTCTTTTTCCCACACCCGCTTTTTCCCGCACTCGTTATTTTTCCCACGCTCTCTTTTTCCCGCGCTTGCTTTTTTTCCCACGCTCGCTCTTTTTCCTGCGCTTTTTCCACCAGTCGCTATTTTTCTCATACTCGCTATTTTTCCCGTGCTCGTTCTTTATCACACGCTCTCTCTTATTTTCCTACGCTTGCTCTTTTACCCACTCTCGTTTTTTCCCGCACTCCCTGTTTCCTGGACTCGATATTTTTCCTACGCTCGCTCTTTTTACCGCACTTGCTCTTTATCACACGCTCTCTCTTTTTATTTCCTACGCTTTCTGTTTTATCCACTCGCTCTTTTTCCCACGCTCTTTTTTTCCTGGACTCGATATTTTTCCCACGCTCGCTCTTTTTCCCGCGCTCCCTATATTTCCCACGCTCGCTCTTTTTCCCACGCTTGCTCATTTTCCCGCGCTTTTTCCACCAGTCGCTATATTTGTCATGCTCGCTAGTTTTCCCGTGCTCGCATTTTAACACACGCTCTCTCTTTTTTTCCTATGCTTGCTCTTTTTCCCACTCTCTCTTTTCCCCGCACTCACTTTTTCCCGCACTCGATTTTTTTCCCACGCTCTCGCTTTTTCCCACGCTTGCTTTTTTTCCCGCACTCGCTCTTTTTCACGCACTCGCTTTTTCCCGGACTTGCATTTTTTCTCTCGCACTCTCTTTTTCCCGCGCTTGCTCTTTTTCCCGCGTTCGCTCATTTTCCCGCGCTTTTTCCACCACTCGCTATTTTTCTCATGCTCGCTATTTTTGCCACTCTCGCTCTTTATCACAGGCTCTCTCTTTTTTTCTTATGCTTCCTGTTTTTCCCGCTCTCTCTTTTTCCCACACCCGCTTTTTCCGGCACTCGTTATTTTTCCCACGCTCGCGCTTTTTCCCACGCTCTCTTTTTCCCGCGCTTGCTTTTTTTCCCACGCTCGCTCTTTTTCCCGCGCTTTTTCCACCAGTCGCTATTTTTCTCATGCTCGCTATTTTTCCCGCGCTCGCTCTTTATCACACGCTCTCTCTTATTTTCCTACGCTTGCTCTTTTACCCACTCTCGTTTTTTCCCGCACTCCCTTTTTCCTGGACTCGATATTTTTCCCACGCTCGCTCTTTTTCCCGCGCTCCCTATTTTTCCCACGCTCGCTCTTTTTCCCACGCTTGCTCATTTTCCCGCGCTTTTTCCACCAGTCGCTATATTTCTCATGCTCGCTAGTTTTCCCGTGCTCGCTTTTTATCACACGCTCTCTCTTTTTTTCCTATGCTTGCTCTTTTTCCCACTCTCTCTTTTCCCCGCACTCACTTTTTCCCGCAGTCGTTATTTTTCCCACGCTCTCGCTTTTTCCCACGCTTGCTTTTTTTCCCGCACTCGCTTTTTCCCGGACTTGCATTTTTTCTCTCGCACTCTCTTTTTCCCGCGCTTGCTCTTTTTCCTGCATTCGCTCATTTTCCCGCGCTTTTTCCACCACTCGCTATTTTTCTCATGCTCGCTATTTTTGCCACTCTCGCTCTTTATCACAGGCTCTCTCTTTTTTTCTTATGCTTCCTGTTTTTCCCGCTCTCTCTTTTTCCCACACCTGCTTTTTCCCGCACTCGTTATTTTTCCCACGCTCTCTTTTTCCCGCGCTTGCTTTTTTTCCCACGCTCGCTCTTTTTCCTGCGCTTTTTCCACCAGTCGCTATTTTTCTCATACTCGCTATTTTTCCCGTGCTCGTTCTTTATCACACGCTCTCTCTTATTTTCCTACGCTTGCTCTTTTACCCACTCTCGTTTTTTCCCGCACTCCCTGTTTCCTGGACTCGATATTTTTCCTACGCTCGCTCTTTTTACCGCACTTGCTCTTTATCACACGCTCTCTCTTTTTATTTCCTACGCTTTCTGTTTTATCCACTCGCTCTTTTTCCCACGCTCTTTTTTTCCTGGACTCGATATTTTTCCCACGCTCGCTCTTTTTCCCGCGCTCCCTATATTTCCCACGCTCGCTCTTTTTCCCACGCTTGCTCATTTTCCCGCGCTTTTTCCACCAGTCGCTATATTTGTCATGCTCGCTAGTTTTCCCGTGCTCGCATTTTAACACACGCTCTCTCTTTTTTTCCTATGCTTGCTCTTTTTCCCACTCTCTCTTTTCCCCGCACTCACTTTTTCCCGCACTCGATTTTTTTCCCACGCTCTCGCTTTTTCCCACGCTTGCTTTTTTTCCCGCACTCGCTCTTTTTCACGCACTCGCTTTTTCCCGGACTTGCATTTTTTCTCTCGCACTCTCTTTTTCCCGCGCTTGCTCTTTTTCCCGCGTTCGCTCATTTTCCCGCGCTTTTTCCACCACTCGCTATTTTTCTCATGCTCGCTATTTTTGCCACTCTCGCTCTTTATCACAGGCTCTCTCTTTTTTTCTTATGCTTCCTGTTTTTCCCGCTCTCTCTTTTTCCCACACCCGCTTTTTCCCGCACTCGTTATTTTTCCCACGCTCGCGCTTTTTCCCACGCTCTCTTTTTCCCGCGCTTGGTTTTTTTTCCCACGCTCGCTCTTTTTCCCGCGCTTTTTCCACCAGTCGCTATTTTTCTCATGCTCGCTATTTTTCCCGCGCTCGCTCTTTATCACACGCTCTCTCTTATTTTCCTACGCTTGCTCTTTTACCCACTCTCGTTTTTTCCCGCACTCCCTTTTTCCTGGACTCGATATTTTTCCCACGCTCGCTCTTTTTCCCGCGCTCCCTATTTTTCCCACGCTCGCTCTTTTTCCCGCGCTCGCACTTCTTCCCGCGCTGTTTCTTTTTCACACACTCGCTCTTTCTCCCGCTCTCTCTCTATTTTCCCCTCTCTCTCTTTTTCCCGCACTAGCTTTTTCCCGCACTCGGTATTTTTCCCACGATCGATCTTTTTCCCATGCTCTTTTTTCCCGCGCTCTTTCTTTTTCCAGCGCTCACTGTTTTTCCCACTCTCGCTCTTTTTCCCGCGCTTGCTCTTTTTGCTGCGCTCGCTCATTTTCCCACGCTTTTTCTAGCAGTCGCTATATTTCTCATGCTCGCTATTTTTCCCGGGCTGTCTCTTTATCCCACACACTCTCTTTTTTTCCTACGCTTGCTCTTTTTCCTGCTCTTTCTTTTTCCCGAACTCGCTTTTTCCCGCACTCGTTGTTTTTCACACGCTCGCGCTTTTTCCCACGCTCTCTTTTTCCCGCGCTTGCTTTTTTTCCCATGCTCGCTCTTTTTCCCGCGCTTTTTCCACCAGTCGCTATTTTTCTCATGCTCGCTATTTTTCCCGCGCTCGCTCTTTATCACACGCTCTCTCTTATTTTCCTACGCTTGCTCTTTTACCCACTCTCGTTTTTTCCCGCACTCCCTTTTTCCTGGACTCGATATTTTTCCCACGCTCGCTCTTTTTCCCGCGCTCCCTATTTTTCCCACGCTCGCTCTTTTTCCCACGCTCGCTCATTTTCCCGCGCTTTTTCCACCAGTCGCTATATTTCTCATGCTCGCTAGTTTTCCCGTGCTCGCTTTTTATCACACGCTCTCTCTTTTTTTCCTATGCTTGCTCTTTTTCCCACTCTCTCTTTTCCCCGCACTCACTTTTTCCCGCACTCGTTATTTTTCCCACGCTCTCGCTTTTTCCCACACTTGCTTTTTTTCCCGCACTCGCTCTTTTTCACGCACTCGCTTTTTCCCGGACTTGCATTTTTTCTCTCGCACTCTCTTTTTCCCGCGCTTGCTCTTTTTCCCGCGTTCTCTCATTTTCCCGCGCTTTTTCCACCACTCGCTATTTTTCTCATGCTCGCTATTTTTGCCACTCTCGCTCTTTATCACAGGCTCTCTCTTTTTTTCTTATGCTTCCTGTTTTTCCCGCTCTCTCTTTTTCCCACACCCGCTTTTTCCCGCACTCGTTATTTTTCCCACGCTCGCGCTTTTTCCCACGCTCTCTTTTTCCCGCGCTTGCTTTTTTTCCCACGCTCGCTCTTTTTCCCGCGCTTTTTCCACCAGTCGCTATATTTCTCATGCTCGCTATTTTTCCCGCGCTTGCTCTTTATCACACACTCTCTTTTTTTTTCCTACGCTTTCTGTTCTATCCACTCGCTCTTTTTCCCACGCTCCCTTTTTCCTGGACTCGATATTTTTCCCACGCTCGCTCTTTTTCCCGCGCTCCCTATTTTTCCCACGCTCGCTCCTTTTCCCACGCTCCCTTTTTCCTGGACTCGATATTTTTCCCACGCTCGCTCTTTTTCCCGCGCTCGCACTTCTTCCCGCGCTGTTTCTTTTTCACTCACTCGCTCTTTCTCCCGCTCTCTCTCTATTTTCCCCTCTCTCTCTTTTTCCCGCACTCGCTTTTTCCCGCCCTCGGTATTTTTCCCACGATCGATCTTTTTCCCATGCTCTTTTTTCCCGCGCTCTTTCTTTTTCCCGCGCTCACTGTTTTTCCCACTCTCGCTCTTTTTCCCGCGCTTGCTCTTGTTGCTGCGCTCGCTCATTTTCCCACGCTTTTTCTAGCAGTCGCTATATTTCTCATGCTCGCTATTTTTCCCGGGCTGTCTCTTTATCCCACACACTCTCTTTTTTTCCTACGCTTGCTCTTTTTCCTGCTCTTTCTTTTTCCCGAACTCGCTTTTTCCCGCACTCGTTGTTTTTCACACGCTCGCGCTTTTTCCCACGCTCTCTTTTTCCTGCGCTTGCTTTTTTTCCCACGCTCGCTCTTTTTCCCGCGCTTTTTCCACCAGTCGCTATTTTTCTCATGCTCGCTATTTTTCCCGCGCTCGCTCTTTATCTCACGCTCTCTCTTATTTTCCTACGCTTGCTCTTTTACCCACTCTCGTTTTTTCCCGCACTCCCTTTTTCCTGGACTCGATATTTTTCCCACGCTCGCTCTTTTTCCCGCGCTCCCTATTTTTCCCACGCTCGCTCTTTTTCCCACGCTTGCTCATTTTCCCGCGCTTTTTCCACCAGTCGCTATATTTCTCATGCTCGCTAGTTTTCCCGTGCTCGCTTTTTATCACACGCTCTCTCTTTTTTTCCTATGCTTGCTCTTTTTCCCACTCTCTCTTTTCCCCGCACTCACTTTTTCCCGCACTCGTTATTTTTCCCACGCTCTCGCTTTTTCCCACGCTTGCTTTTTTTCCCGCACTCGCTCTTTTTCACGCACTCGCTTTTTCCCGGACTTGCATTTTTTCTCTCGCACTCTCTTTTTCCCGCGCTTGCTCTTTTTCCCGCGTTCGCTCATTTTCCCACGCTTTTTCCACCACTCGCTATTTTTCTCATGCTCGCTATTTTTGCCACTCTCGCTCTTTATCACAGGCTCTCTCTTTTTTTCTTATGCTTCCTGTTTTTCCCGCTCTCTCTTTTTCCCACACCCGCTTTTTCCCGCACTCGTTATTTTTCCCACGCTCGCGCTTTTTCCCACGCTCTCTTTTTCCCGCGCTTGGTTTTTTTTCCCACGCTCGCTCTTTTTCCCGCGCTTTTTCCACCAGTCGCTATATTTCTCATGCTCGCTATTTTTCCCGCGCTTGCTCTTTATCACACACTCTCTTTTTTTTTCCTACGCTTTCTGTTCTATCCACTCGCTCTTTTTCCCACGCTCCCTTTTTCCTGGACTCGATATTTTTCCCACGCTCGCTCTTTTTCCCGCGCTCCCTATTTTTCCCACGCTCGCTCTTTTTCCCACGCTCCCTTTTTCCTGGACTCGATATTTTTCCCACGCTCGCTCTTTTTCCCGCGCTCCCTATTTTTCCCACACTCGCTCTTTTTCCCGCGCTCGCACTTCTTCCCGCGCTGTTTCTTTTTCACTCACTCGCTCTTTCTCCCGCTCTCTCTCTATTTTCCCCTCTCTCTCTTTTTCCCGCACTCGCTTTTTCCCGCCCTCGGTATTTTTCCCACGATCGATCTTTTTCCCATGCTCTTTTTTCCCGCGCTCTTTCTTTTTCCCGCGCTCACTGTTTTTCCCACTCTCGCTCTTTTTCCCGCGCTTGCTCTTGTTGCTGCGCTCGCTCATTTTCCCACGCTTTTTCTAGCAGTCGCTAAATTTCTCATGCTCGCTATTTTTCCCGGGCTGTCTCTTTATCCCACACACTCTCTTTTTTTCCTACGCTTGCTCTTTTTCCTGCTCTTTCTTTTTCCAGAACTCGCTTTTTCCCGCACTCGTTGTTTTTCACACGCTCGCGCTTTTTCCCACGCTCTCTTTTTCCCGCGCTTGCTTTTTTTCCCACGCTCGCTCTTTTTCCCGCGCTTTTTCCACCAGTCGCTATTTTTCTCATGCTCGCTATTTTTCCCGCGCTCGCTCTTTATCACACGCTCTCTCTTTTTTTTTCCTACGCTTTCTGTTTTATCCACTCGCTCTTTTTCCCACGCTCTTTTTTTCCTGGACTCTATATTTTTCCTACGCTCGCTCTTTTTACCGCGCTTGCTCTTTATCACACGCTCTCTCTTTTTTTTTCCTACGCTTTCTGTTTTATCCACTCGCTCTTTTTCCCACGCTCTTTTTTTCCTGGACTCGATATTTTTCCCACGCTCGCTCTTTTTCCCGCGCTCCCTATATTTCCCACGCTCGCTCTTTTTCCCACGCTTGCTCATTTTCCCGCGCTTTTTCCACCAGTCGCTATATTTGTCATGCTCGCTAGTTTTCCCGTGCTCGCATTTTAACACACGCTCTCTCTTTTTTTCCTATGCTTGCTCTTTTTCCCACTCTCTCTTTTCCCCGCACTCACTTTTTCCCGCACTCGATTTTTTTCCCACGCTCTCGCTTTTTCCCACGCTTGCTTTTTTTCCCGCACTCGCTCTTTTTCACGCACTCGCTTTTTCCCGGACTTGCATTTTTTCTCTCGCACTCTCTTTTTCCCGCGCTTGCTCTTTTTCCCGCGTTCGCTCATTTTCCCGCAGTTTTTCCGCCACTCGCTATTTTTCTCATGCTCGCTATTTTTGCCACTCTCGCTCTTTATCACAGGCTCTCTCTTTTTTTCTTATGCTTCCTGTTTTTCCCGCTCTCTCTTTTTCCCACACCCGCTTTTTCCCGCACTCGTTATTTTTCCCACGCTCGCGCTTTTTCCCACGCTCTCCTTTTCCCGCGCTTGCTTTTTTTCCCACGCTCGCTCTTTTTCCCGCGCTTTTTCCACCAGTCGCTATTTTTCTCATGCTCGCTATTTTTCCCGCGCTTGCTCTTTATCACACGCTCTCTTTTTTTTTCCTACGCTTTCTGTTTTATCCACTCGCTCTTTTTCCCACGCTCCCTTTTTCCTGGACTCGATATTTTTCCCACGCTCGCTCTTTTTCCCGCGCTCCCTATTTTTCCCACGCTCGCTCTTTTTCCCACGCTCCCTTTTTCCTGGACTCGATATTTTTCCCACGCTCGCTCTTTTTCCCGCGCTCCCTATTTTTCCCACACTCGCTCTTTTTCCCGCGCTCGCACTTCTTCCCGCGCTGTTTCTTTTTCACTCACTCGCTCTTTCTCCCGCTCTCTCTCTATTTTCCCCTCTCTCTCTTTTTCCCGCACTCGCTTTTTCCCGCCCTCGGTATTTTTCCCACGATCGATCTTTTTCCCATGCTTTTTTCCCGCACTCTTTCTTTTTCCAGCGCTCACTGTTTTTCCCACTCTAGCTCTTTTTCCCGCGCTTGCTCTTTTTGCTGCGCTCGCTCATTTTCCCACGCTTTTTCTAGCAGTCGCTATATTTCTCATGCTCGCTATTTTTCCCGGGCTGTCTCTTTATCCCACACACTCTCTTTTTTTCCTACGCTTGCTCTTTTTCCTGCTCTTTCTTTTTCCCGAACTCGCTTTTTCCCGCACTCGTTGTTTTTCACACGCTCGCGCTTTTTCCCACGCTCTCTTTTTCCCGCGCTTGCTTTTTTTCCCACGCTCGCTCTTTTTCCCGCACTTTTTCCACCAGTCCCTATTTTTCTCATGCTCGCTATTTTTCCCGCGCTCGCTCTTTATCTCACGCTCTCTCTTATTTTCCTACGCTTGCTCTTTTACCCACTCTCGTTTTTTCCCGCACTCCCATTTTCCTGGACTCGATATTTTTCCCACGCTCGCTCTTTTTCCCGCGCTCCCTATTTTTCCCACGCTCGCTCTTTTTCCCACGCTTGCTCATTTTCCCGCGCTTTTTCCACCAGTCGCTATATTTCTCATGCTCGCTAGTTTTCCCGTGCTCGCTTTTTATCACACGCTCTCTCTTTTTTTCCTATGCTTGCTCTTTTTCCCACTCTCTCTTTTCCCCGCACTCACTTTTTCCCGCACTCGTTATTTTTCCCACGCTCTCGCTTTTTCCCACACTTGCTTTTTTTCCCGCACTCGCTCTTTTTCACGCACTCGCTTTTTCCCGGACTTGCATTTTTTCTCTCGCACTCTCTTTTTCCCGCGCTTGCTCTTTTTCCCGCGTTCTCTCATTTTCCCGCGCTTTTTCCACCACTCGCTATTTTTCTCATGCTCGCTATTTTTGCCACTCTCGCTCTTTATCACAGGCTCTCTCTTTTTTTCTTATGCTTCCTGTTTTTCCCGCTCTCTCTTTTTCCCACACCCGCTTTTTCCCGCACTCGTTATTTTTCCCACGCTCGCGCTTTTTCCCACGCTCTCTTTTTCCCGCGCTTGCTTTTTTTCCCACGCTCGCTCTTTTTCCCGCGCTTTTTCCACCAGTCGCTATATTTCTCATGCTCGCTATTTTTCCCGCGCTTGCTCTTTATCACACACTCTCTTTTTTTTTCCTACGCTTTCTGTTCTATCCACTCGCTCTTTTTCCCACGCTCCCTTTTTCCTGGACTCGATATTTTTCCCACGCTCGCTCTTTTTCCCGCGCTCCCTATTTTTCCCACGCTCGCTCTTTTTCCCACGCTCCCTTTTTCCTGGACTCGATATTTTTCCCACGCTCGCTCTTTTTCCCGCGCTCCCTATTTTTCCCACACTCGCTCTTTTTCCCGCGCTCGCACTTCTTCCCGCGCTGTTTCTTTTTCACTCACTCGCTCTTTCTCCCGCTCTCTCTCTATTTTCCCCTCTCTCTCTTTTTCCCGCACTCGCTTTTTCCCGCCCTCGGTATTTTTCCCACGATCGATCTTTTTCCCATGCTCTTTTTTCCCGCGCTCTTTCTTTTTCCCGCGCTCACTGTTTTTCCCACTCTCGCTCTTTTTCCCGCGCTTGCTCTTGTTGCTGCGCTCGCTCATTTTCCCACGCTTTTTCTAGCAGTCGCTATATTTCTCATGCTCGCTATTTTTCCCGGGCTGTCTCTTTATCCCACACACTCTCTTTTTTTCCTACGCTTGCTCTTTTTCCTGCTCTTTCTTTTTCCCGAACTCGCTTTTTCCCGCACTCGTTGTTTTTCACACGCTCGCGCTTTTTCCCACGCTCTCTTTTTCCCGCGCTTGCTTTTTTTCCCACGCTCGCTCTTTTTCCCGCACTTTTTCCACCAGTCCCTATTTTTCTCATGCTCGCTATTTTTCCCGCGCTCGCTCTTTATCACACGCTCTCTCTTATTTTCCTACGCTTGCTCTTTTACCCACTCTCGTTTTTTCCCGCACTCCCTTTTTCCTGGACTCGATATTTTTCCCACGCTCACTCTTTTTCCCGCGCTCCCTATTTTTCCCACGCTCGCTCTTTTTCCCACGCTTGCTCATTTTCCCGCGCTTTTTCCACCAGTCGCTATATTTCTCATGCTCGCTAGTTTTCCCGTGCTCGCTTTTTATCACACGCTCTCTCTTTTTTTCCTATGCTTGCTCTTTTTCCCACTCTCTCTTTTCCCCGCACTCACTTTTTCCCGCACTCGATTTTTTTCCCACGCTCTCGCTTTTTCCCACGCTTGCTTTTTTTCCCGCACTCGCTCTTTTTCACGCACTCGCTTTTTCCCGGACTTGCATTTTTTCTCTCGCACTCTCTTTTTCCCGCGCTTGCTCTTTTTCCCGCGTTCGCTCATTTTCCCGCGCTTTTTCCACCGCTCGCTATTTTTCTCATGCTCGCTATTTTTGCCACTCTCGCTCTTTATCACAGGCTCTCTCTTTTTTTCTTATGCTTCTGTTTTTCCCGCTCTCTCTTTTTCCCACACCCGATTTTTCCCGCACTCGTTATTTTTCCCACGCTCGCGCTTTTTCCCACTCTCTCTTTTTCCCGCGCTTGCTTTTTTTCCCACGCTCGCTCTTTTTCCCGCGCTTTTTCCACCAATCGCTATTTTTCTCATGCTCGCTATTTTTCCCGCGCTCGCTCTTTATCACACGCTCTCTCTTATTTTCCTACGCTTGCTCTTTTACCCACTCTCGTTTTTTCCCGCACTCCCTTTTTCCTGGACTCGATATTTTTCCCACGCTCGCTCTTTTTCCCGCGCTCCCTATTTTTCCCACGCTCGCTCTTTTTCCCACGCTTGCTCATTTTCCCGCGCTTTTTCCACCAGTCGCTATATTTCTCATGCTCGCTAGTTTTCCCGTGCTCGCTTTTTATCACACGCTCTCTCTTTTTTTCCTATGCTTGCTCTTTTTCCCACTCTCTCTTTTCCCCGCACTCACTTTTTCCCGCACTCGTTATTTTTCCCACGCTCTCGCTTTTTCCCACGCTTGCTTTTTTTCCCGCACTCGCTCTTTTTCACGCACTCGCTTTTTCCCGGACTTGCATTTTTTCTCTCGCACTCTCTTTTTCCCGCGCTTGCTCTTTTTCCCGCATTCGCTCATTTTCCCGCGCTTTTTCCACCACTCGCTATTTTTCTCATGCTCGCTATTTTTGCCACTCTCGCTCTTTATCACAGGCTCTCTCTTTTTTTCTTATGCTTCCTGTTTTTCCCGCTCTCTCTTTTTCCCACACCCGCTTTTTCCCGCACTCGTTATTTTTCCCACGCTCGCGCTTTTTCCCACACTCTCTTTTTCCCGCGCTTGCTTTTTTTCCCACGCTCGCTCTTTTTCCCGCGCTTTTTCCACCAGTCGCTATATTTCTCATGCTCGCTATTTTTCCCGCGCTTGCTCTTTATCACACACTCTCTTTTTTTTTCCTACGCTTTCTGTTCTATCCACTCGCTCTTTTTCCCACGCTCCCTTTTTCCTGGACTCGATATTTTTCCCACGCTCGCTCTTTTTCCCGCGCTCCCTATTTTTCCCACGCTCGCTCTTTTTCCCACGCTCCCTTTTTCCTGGACTCGATATTTTTCCCACGCTCGCTCTTTTTCCCGCGCTCCCTATTTTTCCCACACTCGCTCTTTTTCCCGCGCTCGCACTTCTTCCCGCGCTGTTTCTTTTTCACTCACTCGCTCTTTCTCCCGCTCTCTCTCTATTTTCCCCTCTCTCTCTTTTTCCCGCACTCGCTTTTTCCCGCACTCGGTATTTTTCCCACGATCGATCTTTTTCCCATGCTCTTTTTTCCCGCGCTCTTTCTTTTTCCAGCGCTCACTGTTTTTCCCACTCTCGCTCTTTTTCCCGCGCTTGCTCTTGTTGCTGCGCTCGCTCATTTTCCCACGCTTTTTCTAGCAGTCGCTATATTTCTCATGCTCGCTATTTTTCCCGGGCTGTCTCTTTATCCCACACACTCTCTTTTTTTCCTACGCTTGCTCTTTTTCCTGCTCTTTCTATTTCCAAAACTCGCTTTTTCCCGCACTCGCTGTTTTTCACACGCTCGCGCTTTTTCCCACGCTCTCTTTTTCCCGCGCTTGCTTTTTTTCCCACGCTCGCTCTTTTTCCCGCGCTTTTTCCACCAGTCGCTATTTTTCTCATGCTCGCTATTTTTCCCGCGCTCGCTCTTTATCACACGCTCTCTCTTATTTTCCTACGCTTGCTCTTTTACCCACTCTCGTTTTTTCCCGCACTCCCTTTTTCCTGGACTCGATATTTTTCCCACGCTCGCTCTTTTTCCCGCGCTCCCTATTTTTCCCACGCTCGCTCTTTTTCCCACGCTCGCTCATTTTCCCGCGCTTTTTCCACCAGTCGCTATATTTCTCATGCTCGCTAGTTTTCCCGTGCTCGCTTTTTATCACACGCTCTCTCTTTTTTTCCTATGCTTGCTCTTTTTCCCACTCTCTCTTTTCCCCGCACTCACTTTTTCCCGCACTCGTTATTTTTCCCACGCTCTCGCTTTTTCCCACGCTTGCTTTTTTTCCCGCACTCGCTCTTTTTCACGCACTCGCTTTTTCCCGGACTTGCATTTTTTCTCTCGCACTCTCTTTTTCCCGCGCTTGCTCTTTTTCCCGCGTTCGCTCATTTTCCCGCGCTTTTTCCACCGCTCGCTATTTTTCTCATGCTCGCTATTTTTGCCACTCTCGCTCTTTATCACAGGCTCTCTCTTTTTTTCTTATGCTTCTGTTTTTCCCGCTCTCTCTTTTTCCCACACCCGATTTTTCCCGCACTCGTTATTTTTCCCACGCTCGCGCTTTTTCCCACTCTCTCTTTTTCCCGCGCTTGCTTTTTTTCCCACGCTCGCTCTTTTTCCCGCGCTTTTTCCACCAATCGCTATTTTTCTCATGCTCGCTATTTTTCCCGCGCTCGCTCTTTATCACACGCTCTCTCTTATTTTCCTACGCTTGCTCTTTTACCCACTCTCGTTTTTTCCCGCACTCCCTTTTTCCTGGACTCGATATTTTTCCCACGCTCGCTCTTTTTCCCGCGCTCCCTATTTTTCCCACGCTCGCTCTTTTTCCCACGCTTGCTCATTTTCCCGCGCTTTTTCCACCAGTCGCTATATTTCTCATGCTCGCTAGTTTTCCCGTGCTCGCTTTTTATCACACGCTCTCTCTTTTTTTCCTATGCTTGCTCTTTTTCCCACTCTCTCTTTTCCCCGCACTCACTTTTTCCCGCACTCGTTATTTTTCCCACGCTCTCGCTTTTTCCCACGCTTGCTTTTTTTCCCGCACTCGCTCTTTTTCACGCACTCGCTTTTTCCCGGACTTGCATTTTTTCTCTCGCACTCTCTTTTTCCCGCGCTTGCTCTTTTTCCCGCATTCGCTCATTTTCCCGCGCTTTTTCCACCACTCGCTATTTTTCTCATGCTCGCTATTTTTGCCACTCTCGCTCTTTATCACAGGCTCTCTCTTTTTTTCTTATGCTTCCTGTTTTTCCCGCTCTCTCTTTTTCCCACACCCGCTTTTTCCCGCACTCGTTATTTTTCCCACGCTCGCGCTTTTTCCCACACTCTCTTTTTCCCGCGCTTGCTTTTTTTCCCACGCTCGCTCTTTTTCCCGCGCTTTTTCCACCAGTCGCTATATTTCTCATGCTCGCTATTTTTCCCGCGCTTGCTCTTTATCACACACTCTCTTTTTTTTTCCTACGCTTTCTGTTCTATCCACTCGCTCTTTTTCCCACGCTCCCTTTTTCCTGGACTCGATATTTTTCCCACGCTCGCTCTTTTTCCCGCGCTCCCTATTTTTCCCACGCTCGCTCTTTTTCCCACGCTCCCTTTTTCCTGGACTCGATATTTTTCCCACGCTCGCTCTTTTTCCCGCGCTCCCTATTTTTCCCACACTCGCTCTTTTTCCCGCGCTCGCACTTCTTCCCGCGCTGTTTCTTTTTCACTCACTCGCTCTTTCTCCCGCTCTCTCTCTATTTTCCCCTCTCTCTCTTTTTCCCGCACTCGCTTTTTCCCGCACTCGGTATTTTTCCCACGATCGATCTTTTTCCCATGCTCTTTTTTCCCGCGCTCTTTCTTTTTCCAGCGCTCACTGTTTTTCCCACTCTCGCTCTTTTTCCCGCGCTTGCTCTTGTTGCTGCGCTCGCTCATTTTCCCACGCTTTTTCTAGCAGTCGCTATATTTCTCATGCTCGCTATTTTTCCCGGGCTGTCTCTTTATCCCACACACTCTCTTTTTTTCCTACGCTTGCTCTTTTTCCTGCTCTTTCTATTTCCAAAACTCGCTTTTTCCCGCACTCGCTGTTTTTCACACGCTCGCGCTTTTTCCCACGCTCTCTTTTTCCCGCGCTTGCTTTTTTTCCCACGCTCGCTCTTTTTCCCGCGCTTTTTCCACCAGTCGCTATTTTTCTCATGCTCGCTATTTTTCCCGCGCTCGCTCTTTATCACACGCTCTCTCTTATTTTCCTACGCTTGCTCTTTTACCCACTCTCGTTTTTTCCCGCACTCCCTTTTTCCTGGACTCGATATTTTTCCCACGCTCGCTCTTTTTCCCGCGCTCCCTATTTTTCCCACGCTCGCTCTTTTTCCCACGCTCGCTCATTTTCCCGCGCTTTTTCCACCAGTCGCTATATTTCTCATGCTCGCTAGTTTTCCCGTGCTCGCTTTTTATCACACGCTCTCTCTTTTTTTCCTATGCTTGCTCTTTTTCCCACTCTCTCTTTTCCCCGCACTCACTTTTTCCCGCACTCGTTATTTTTCCCACGCTCTCGCTTTTTCCCACGCTTGCTTTTTTTCCCGCACTCGCTCTTTTTCACGCACTCGCTTTTTCCCGGACTTGCATTTTTTCTCTCGCACTCTCTTTTTCCCGCGCTTGCTCTTTTTCCCGCGTTCGCTCATTTTCCTGCGCTTTTTCCACCGCTCGCTATTTTTCTCATGCTCGCTATTTTTGCCACTCTCGCTCTTTATCACAGGCTCTCTCTTTTTTTCTTATGCTTCTGTTTTTCCCGCTCTCTCTTTTTCCCACACCCGATTTTTCCCGCACTCGTTATTTTTCCCACGCTCGCGCTTTTTCCCACGCTCTCTTTTTCCCGCGCTTGCTTTTTTTCCCACGCTCGCTCTTTTTCCCGCGCTTTTTCCACCAGTCGCTATTTTTCTCATGCTCGCTATTTTTCCCGCGCTCGCTCTTTATCACACGCTCTCTCTTATTTTCCTACGCTTGCTCTTTTACCCACTCTCGTTTTTTCCCGCACTCCCTTTTTCCTGGACTCGATATTTTTCCCACGCTCTCTCTTTTTCCCGCGCTCCCTATTTTTCCCACGCTCGCTCTTTTTCCCACGCTCGCTCATTTTCCCGCGCTTTTTCTAGCAGTCGCTATATTTCTCATGCTCGCTAGTTTTCCCGTGCTCGCTTTTTATCACACGCTCTCTCTTTTTTTCCTATGCTTGCTCGTTTTCCCACTCTCTCTTTTCCCCGCACTCACTTTTTCCCGCACTCGTTATTTTTCCCACGCTCTCGCTTTTTCCCACGCTTGCTTTTTTTCCCGCACTCGCTCTTTTTCACGCACTCGCTTTTTCCCGGACTTGCATTTTTTCTCTCGCACTCTCTTTTTCCCGGGCTTGCTCTTTTTCCCGCGTTCGCTCATTTTCCCGCGCTTTTTCCACCGCTCGCTATTTTTCTCATGCTCGCTATTTTTGCCACTCTCGCTCTTTATCACAGGCTCTCTCTTTTTTTCTTATGCTTCTGTTTTTCCCGCTCTCTCTTTTTCCCACACCCGATTTTTCCCGCACTCGTTATTTTTCCCACGCTCGCGCTTTTTCCCACGCTCTCTTTTTCCCGCGCTTGCTTTTTTTCCCACGCTCGCTCTTTTTCCCGCGCTTTTTCCACCAGTCGCTATTTTTCTCATGCTCGCTATTTTTCCCGCGCTCGCTCTTTATCACACGCTCTCTCTTATTTTCCTACGCTTGCTCTTTTACCCACTCTCGTTTTTTCCCGCACTCCCTTTTTCCTGGACTCGATATTTTTCCCACGCTCGCTCTTTTTCCCGCGCTCCCTATTTTTCCCACGCTCGCTCTTTTTCCCACGCTCGCTCATTTTCCCGCGCTTTTTCTAGCAGTCGCTATATTTCTCATGCTCGCTAGTTTTCCCGTGCTCGCTTTTTATCACACGCTCTCTCTTTTTTTCCTATGCTTGCTCTTTTTCCCACTCTCTCTTTTCCCCGCACTCACTTTTTCCCGCAGTCGTTTTTTTTCCCACGCTCTCGCTTTTTCCCACGCTTGCTTTTTTTCCCGCACTCGCTCTTTTTCACGCACTCGCTTTTTCCCGGACTTGCATTTTCTCTCTCGCACTCTCTTTTTCCCGCGCTTGCTCTTTTTCCCGCGTTCGCTCATTTTCCCGCGCTTTTTCCACCACTCGCTATTTTTCTCATGCTCGCTATTTTTGCCACTCTCGCTCTTTATCACAGGCTCTCTCTTTTTTTCTTATGCTTCCTGTTTTTCCCGCTCTCTCTTTTTCCCACACCTGCTTTTTCCCGCACTCGTTATTTTTCCCACGCTCGCGCTTTTTCCCACGCTCTCTTTTTCCCGCGCTTGCTTTTTTTCCCACGCTCGCTCTTTTTCCTGCGCTTTTTCCACCAGTCGCTATTTTTCTCATACTCGCTATTTTTCCCGTGCTCGTTCTTTATCACACGCTCTCTCTTATTTTCCTACGCTTGCTCTTTTACCCACTCTCGTTTTTTCCCGCACTCCCTGTTTCCTGGACTCGATATTTTTCCTACGCTCGCTCTTTTTACCGCGCTTGCTCTTTATCACACGCTCTCTCTTTTTTTTTCCTACGCTTTCTGTTTTATCCACTCGCTCTTTTTCCCACGCTCTTTTTTTCCTGGACTCGATATTTTTGCCACGCTCGCTCTTTTTCCCGCGCTCCCTATTTTTCCCACGCTCGCTCTTTTTCCCACGCTTGCTCATTTTCCCTCGCTTTTTCCACCAGTCGCTATATTTGTCATGCTCGCTAGTTTTCCCGTGCTCGCATTTTAACACACGCTCTCTCTTTTTTTCCTATGCTTGCTCTTTTTCCCACTCTCTCTTTTCCCCGCACTCACTTTTTCCCGCACTCGATTTTTTTCCCACGCTCTCGCTTTTTCCCACGCTTGCTTTTTTTCCCGCACTCGCTCTTTTTCACGCACTCGCTTTTTCCCGGACTTGCATTTTTTCTCTCGCACTCTCTTTTTCCCGCGCTTGCTCTTTTTCCCGCGTTCGCTCATTTTCCCGCGCTTTTTCCACCGCTCGCTATTTTTCTCATGCTCGCTATTTTTCCCACTCACGCTCTTTATCACAGGCTCTCTCTTTTTTTCTTATGCTTCTGTTTTTCCCGCTCTCTCTTTTTCCCACACCCGATTTTTCCCGCACTCGTTATTTTTCCCACGCTCGCGCTTTTTCCCACGCTCTCTTTTTCCCGCGCTTGCTTTTTTTCCCACGCTCGCTCTTTTTCCCGCGCTTTTTCCACCAATCGCTATTTTTCTCATGCTCGCTATTTTTCCCGCGCTCGCTCTTTATCACACGCTCTCTCTTATTTTCCTACGCTTGCTCTTTTACCCACTCTCGTTTTTTCCCGCACTCCCTTTTTCCTGGACTCGATATTTTTCCCACGCTCGCTCTTTTTCCCGCGCTCCCTATTTTTCCCACGCTCGCTCTTTTTCCCACGCTCGCTCATTTTCCCGCGCTTTTTCCACCAGTCGCTATATTTCTCATGCTCGCTAGTTTTCCCGTGCTCGCTTTTTATCACACGCTCTCTCTTTTTTTCCTATGCTTGCTCTTTTTCCCACTCTCTCTTTTCCCCGCACTCACTTTTTCCCGCACTCGTTATTTTTCCCACGCTCTCGCTTTTTCCCACGCTTGCTTTTTTTCCCGCACTCGCTCTTTTTCACGCACTCGCTTTTTCCCGGACTTGCATTTTTTCTCTCGCACTCTCTTTTTCCCACGCTTGCTCTTTTTCCCGCATTCGCTCATTTTCCCGCGCTTTTTCCACCACTCGCTATTTTTCTCATGCTCGCTATTTTTGCCACTCTCGCTCTTTATCACAGGCTCTCTCTTTTTTTCTTATGCTTCCTGTTTTTCCTGCTCTCTCTTTTTCCCACACCCGCTTTTTCCCGCACTCGTTATTTTTCCCACGCTCGCGCTTTTTCCCACGCTCTCTTTTTCCCGCGCTTGCTTTTTTTCCCACGCTCGCTCTTTTTCCCGCGCTTTTTCCACCAGTCGCTATATTTCTCATGCTCGCTATTTTTCCCGCGCTTGCTCTTTATCACACACTCTCTTTTTTTTTCCTACGCTTTCTGTTCTATCCACTCGCTCTTTTTCCCACGCTCCCTTTTTCCTGGACTCGATATTTTTCCCACGCTCGCTCTTTTTCCCGCGCTCCCTATTTTTCCCACGCTCGCTCTTTTTCCCACGCTCCCTTTTTCCTGGACTCGATATTTTTCCCACGCTCGCTCTTTTTCCCGCGCTCCCTATTTTTCCCACACTCGCTCTTTTTCCCGCGCTCGCACTTCTTCCCGCGCTGTTTCTTTTTCACTCACTCGCTCTTTCTCCCGCTCTCTCTCTATTTTCCCCTCTCTCTCTTTTTCCCGCACTCGCTTTTTCCCGCCCTCGGTATTTTTCCCACGATCGATCTTTTTCCCATGCTCTTTTTTCCCGCGCTCTTTCTTTTTCCCGCGCTCACTGTTTTTCCCACTCTCGCTCTTTTTCCCGCGCTTGCTCTTGTTGCTGCGCTCGCTCATTTTCCCACGCTTTTTCTAGCAGTCGCTATATTTCTCATGCTCGCTATTTTTCCCGGGCTGTCTCTTTATCCCACACACTCTCTTTTTTTCCTACGCTTGCTCTTTTTCCTGCTCTTTCTTTTTCCCGAACTCGCTTTTTCCCGCACTCGTTGTTTTTCACACGCTCGCGCTTTTTCCCACGCTCTCTTTTTCCCGCGCTTGCTTTTTTTCCCACGCTCGCTCTTTTTCCCGCGCTTTTTCCACCAGTCGCTATTTTTCTCATGCTCGCTATTTTTCCCGCGCTCGCTCTTTATCACACGCTCTCTCTTATTTTCCTACGCTTGCTCTTTTACCCACTCTCGTTTTTTCCCGCACTCCCTTTTTCCTGGACTCGATATTTTTCCCACGCTCGCTCTTTTTCCCGCGCTCCCTATTTTTCCCACGCTCGCTCTTTTTCCCACGCTTGCTCATTTTCCCGCGCTTTTTCCACCAGTCGCTATATTTCTCATGCTCGCTAGTTTTCCCGTGCTCGCTTTTTATCACACGCTCTCTCTTTTTTTCCTATGCTTGCTCTTTTTCCCACTCTCTCTTTTCCCCGCACTCACTTTTTCCCGCACTCGATTTTTTTCCCACGCTCTCGCTTTTTCCCACGCTTGCTTTTTTTCCCGCACTCGCTCTTTTTCACGCACTCGCTTTTTCCCGGACTTGCATTTTTTCTCTCGCACTCTCTTTTTCCCGCGCTTGCTCTTTTTCCCGCGTTCGCTCATTTTCCCGCGCTTTTTCCACCGCTCGCTATTTTTCTCATGCTCGCTATTTTTGCCACTCACGCTCTTTATCACAGGCTCTCTCTTTTTTTCTTATGCTTCTGTTTTTCCCGCTCTCTCTTTTTCCCACACCCGATTTTTCCCGCACTCGTTATTTTTCCCACGCTCGCGCTTTTTCCCACTCTCTCTTTTTCCCGCGCTTGCTTTTTTTCCCACGCTCGCTCTTTTTCCCGCGCTTTTTCCACCAATCGCTATTTTTCTCATGCTCGCTATTTTTCCCGCGCTCGCTCTTTATCACACGCTCTCTCTTATTTTCCTACGCTTGCTCTTTTACCCACTCTCGTTTTTTCCCGCACTCCCTTTTTCCTGGACTCGATATTTTTCCCACGCTCGCTCTTTTTCCCGCGCTCCCTATTTTTCCCACGCTCGCTCTTTTTCCCACGCTTGCTCATTTTCCCGCGCTTTTTCCACCAGTCGCTATATTTCTCATGCTCGCTAGTTTTCCCGTGCTCGCTTTTTATCACACGCTCTCTCTTTTTTTCCTATGCTTGCTCTTTTTCCCACTCTCTCTTTTCCCCGCACTCACTTTTTCCCGCACTCGTTATTTTTCCCACGCTCTCGCTTTTTCCCACGCTTGCTTTTTTTCCCGCACTCGCTCTTTTTCACGCACTCGCTTTTTCCCGGACTTGCATTTTTTCTCTCGCACTCTCTTTTTCCCGCGCTTGCTCTTTTTCCCGCATTCGCTCATTTTCCCGCGCTTTTTCCACCACTCGCTATTTTTCTCATGCTCGCTATTTTTGCCACTCTCGCTCTTTATCACAGGCTCTCTCTTTTTTTCTTATGCTTCCTGTTTTTCCCGCTCTCTCTTTTTCCCACACCCGCTTTTTCCCGCACTCGTTATTTTTCCCACGCTCGCGCTTTTTCCCACACTCTCTTTTTCCCGCGCTTGCTTTTTTTCCCACGCTCGCTCTTTTTCCCGCGCTTTTTCCACCAGTCGCTATATTTCTCATGCTCGCTATTTTTCCCGCGCTTGCTCTTTATCACACACTCTCTTTTTTTTTCCTACGCTTTCTGTTCTATCCACTCGCTCTTTTTCCCACGCTCCCTTTTTCCTGGACTCGATATTTTTCCCACGCTCGCTCTTTTTCCCGCGCTCCCTATTTTTCCCACGCTCGCTCTTTTTCCCACGCTCCCTTTTTCCTGGACTCGATATTTTTCCCACGCTCGCTCTTTTTCCCGCGCTCCCTATTTTTCCCACACTCGCTCTTTTTCCCGCGCTCGCACTTCTTCCCGCGCTGTTTCTTTTTCACTCACTCGCTCTTTCTCCCGCTCTCTCTCTATTTTCCCCTCTCTCTCTTTTTCCCGCACTCGCTTTTTCCCGCACTCGGTATTTTTCCCACGATCGATCTTTTTCCCATGCTCTTTTTTCCCGCGCTCTTTCTTTTTCCAGCGCTCACTGTTTTTCCCACTCTCGCTCTTTTTCCCGCGCTTGCTCTTGTTGCTGCGCTCGCTCATTTTCCCACGCTTTTTCTAGCAGTCGCTATATTTCTCATGCTCGCTATTTTTCCCGGGCTGTCTCTTTATCCCACACACTCTCTTTTTTTCCTACGCTTGCTCTTTTTCCTGCTCTTTCTATTTCCAAAACTCGCTTTTTCCCGCACTCGCTGTTTTTCACACGCTCGCGCTTTTTCCCACGCTCTCTTTTTCCCGCGCTTGCTTTTTTTCCCACGCTCGCTCTTTTTCCCGCGCTTTTTCCACCAGTCGCTATTTTTCTCATGCTCGCTATTTTTCCCGCGCTCGCTCTTTATCACACGCTCTCTCTTATTTTCCTACGCTTGCTCTTTTACCCACTCTCGTTTTTTCCCGCACTCCCTTTTTCCTGGACTCGATATTTTTCCCACGCTCGCTCTTTTTCCCGCGCTCCCTATTTTTCCCACGCTCGCTCTTTTTCCCACGCTCGCTCATTTTCCCGCGCTTTTTCCACCAGTCGCTATATTTCTCATGCTCGCTAGTTTTCCCGTGCTCGCTTTTTATCACACGCTCTCTCTTTTTTTCCTATGCTTGCTCTTTTTCCCACTCTCTCTTTTCCCCGCACTCACTTTTTCCCGCACTCGTTATTTTTCCCACGCTCTCGCTTTTTCCCACGCTTGCTTTTTTTCCCGCACTCGCTCTTTTTCACGCACTCGCTTTTTCCCGGACTTGCATTTTTTCTCTCGCACTCTCTTTTTCCCGCGCTTGCTCTTTTTCCCGCGTTCGCTCATTTTCCTGCGCTTTTTCCACCGCTCGCTATTTTTCTCATGCTCGCTATTTTTGCCACTCTCGCTCTTTATCACAGGCTCTCTCTTTTTTTCTTATGCTTCTGTTTTTCCCGCTCTCTCTTTTTCCCACACCCGATTTTTCCCGCACTCGTTATTTTTCCCACGCTCGCGCTTTTTCCCACGCTCTCTTTTTCCCGCGCTTGCTTTTTTTCCCACGCTCGCTCTTTTTCCCGCGCTTTTTCCACCAGTCGCTATTTTTCTCATGCTCGCTATTTTTCCCGCGCTCGCTCTTTATCACACGCTCTCTCTTATTTTCCTACGCTTGCTCTTTTACCCACTCTCGTTTTTTCCCGCACTCCCTTTTTCCTGGACTCGATATTTTTCCCACGCTCGCTCTTTTTCCCGCGCTCCCTATTTTTCCCACGCTCGCTCTTTTTCCCACGCTCGCTCATTTTCCCGCGCTTTTTCTAGCAGTCGCTATATTTCTCATGCTCGCTAGTTTTCCCGTGCTCGCTTTTTATCACACGCTCTCTCTTTTTTTCCTATGCTTGCTCTTTTTCCCACTCTCTCTTTTCCCCGCACTCACTTTTTCCCGCACTCGTTATTTTTCCCACGCTCTCGCTTTTTCCCACGCTAGCTTTTTTTCCCGCACTCGCTCTTTTTCACGCACTCGCTTTTTCCCGGACTTGCATTTTTTCTCTCGCACTCTCTTTTTCCCGCGCTTGCTCTTTTTCCCGCGTTCGCTCATTTTCCCGCGCTTTTTCCACCGCTCGCTATTTTTCTCATGCTCGCTATTTTTGCCACTCTCGCTCTTTATCACAGGCTCTCTCTTTTTTTCTTATGCTTCTGTTTTTCCCGCTCTCTCTTTTTCCCACACCCGATTTTTCCCGCACTCGTTATTTTTCCCACGCTCGCGCTTTTTCCCACGCTCTCTTTTTCCCGCGCTTGCTTTTTTTCCCACGCTCGCTCTTTTTCCCGCGCTTTTTCCACCAGTCGCTATTTTTCTCATGCTCGCTATTTTTCCCGCGCTCGCTCTTTATCACACGCTCTCTCTTATTTTCCTACGCTTGCTCTTTTACCCACTCTCGTTTTTTCCCGCACTCCCTTTTTCCTGGACTCGATATTTTTCCCACGCTCGCTCTTTTTCCCGCGCTCCCTATTTTTCCCACGCTCGCTCTTTTTCCCACGCTCGCTCATTTTCCCGCGCTTTTTCTAGCAGTCGCTATATTTCTCATGCTCGCTAGTTTTCCCGTGCTCGCTTTTTATCACACGCTCTCTCTTTTTTTCCTATGCTTGCTCTTTTTCCCACTCTCTCTTTTCCCCGCACTCACTTTTTCCCGCACTCGTTATTTTTCCCACGCTCTCGCTTTTTCCCACGCTTGCTTTTTTTCCCGCACTCGCTCTTTTTCACGCACTCGCTTTTTCCCGGACTTGCATTTTCTCTCTCGCACTCTCTTTTTCCCGCGCTTGCTCTTTTTCCCGCGTTCGCTCATTTTCCCGCGCTTTTTCCACCACTCGCTATTTTTCTCATGCTCGCTATTTTTGCCACTCTCGCTCTTTATCACAGGCTCTCTCTTTTTTTCTTATGCTTCCTGTTTTTCCCGCTCTCTCTTTTTCCCACACCAGCTTTTTCCCGCACTCGTTATTTTTCCCACGCTCGCGCTTTTTCCCACGCTCTCTTTTTCCCGCGCTTGCTTTTTTTCCCACGCTCGCTCTTTTTCCTGCGCTTTTTCCACCAGTCGCTATTTTTCTCATACTCGCTATTTTTCCCGTGCTCGTTCTTTATCACACGCTCTCTCTTATTTTCCTACGCTTGCTCTTTTACCCACTCTCGTTTTTTCCCGCACTCCCTGTTTCCTGGACTCGATATTTTTCCTACGCTCGCTCTTTTTACCGCGCTTGCTCTTTATCACACGCTCTCTCTTTTTTTTTCCTACGCTTTCTGTTTTATCCACTCGCTCTTTTTCCCACGCTCTTTTTTTCCTGGACTCGATATTTTTGCCACGCTCGCTCTTTTTCCCGCGCTCCCTATTTTTCCCACGCTCGCTCTTTTTCCCACGCTTGCTCATTTTCCCTCGCTTTTTCCACCAGTCGCTATATTTGTCATGCTCGCTAGTTTTCCCGTGCTCGCATTTTAACACACGCTCTCTCTTTTTTTCCTATGCTTGCTCTTTTTCCCACTCTCTCTTTTCCCCGCACTCACTTTTTCCCGCACTCGTTATTTTTCCCACGCTCTCGCTTTTTCCCACGCTTGCTTTTTTTCCCGAACTCGCTCTTTTTCACGCACTCGCTTTTTCCCGGACTTGCATTTTTTCTCTCGCACTCTCTTTTTCCCGCGCTTGCTCTTTTTCCCGCGTTCGCTCATTTTCCCGCGCTTTTTCCACCACTCGCTATTTTTCTCATGCTCGCTATTTTTGCCACTCTCGCTCTTTATCACAGGCTCTCTCTTTTTTTCTTATGCTTCCTGTTTTTCCCGCTCTCTCTTTTTCCCACACCCGCTTTTTCTGGCACTCGTTATTTTTCCCACGCTCGCGCTTTTTCCCACGCTCTCTTTTTCCCGCGCTTGCTTTTTTTCCCACGCTCGCTCTTTTTCCCGCGCTTTTTCCACCAGTCGCTATTTTTCTCATGCTCGCTAGTTTTCCCGCGCTCGCTCTTTATCTCACGCTCTCTCTTATTTTCCTACGCTTGCTCTTTTACCCACTCTCGTTTTTTCCCGCACTCCCTTTTTCCTGGACTCGATATTTTTCCCACGCTCGCTCTTTTTCCCGCGCTCCCTATTTTTCCCACGCTCGCTCTTTTTCCCACGCTTGCTCATTTTCCCGCGCTTTTTCCACCAGTCGCTATATTTCTCATGCTCGCTAGTTTTCCCGTGCTCGCTTTTTATCACACGCTCTCTCTTTTTTTCCTATGCTTGCTCTTTTTCCCACTCTCTCTTTTCCCCGCACTCACTTTTTCCCGCACTCGTTATTTTTCCCACGCTCTCGCTTTTTCCCACGCTTGCTTTTTTTCCCGCACTCGCTCTTTTTCACGCACTCGCTTTTTCCCGGACTTGCATTTTTTCTCTCGCACTCTCTTTTTCCCGCGCTTGCTCTTTTTCCCGCGTTCGCTCATTTTCCCGCGCTTTTTCCACCACTCTCTATTTTTCTCATGCTCGCTATTTTTGCCACTCTCGCTCTTTATCCCAGGCTCTCTCTTTTTTTCTTATGCTTCCTGTTTTTCCCGCTCTCTCTTTTTCCCACACCCGCTTTTTCTGGCACTCGTTATTTTTCCCACGCTCGCGCTTTTTCCCACGCTCTCTTTTTCCCGCGCTTGCTTTTTTTCCCACGCTCGCTCTTTTTCCCGCGCTTTTTCCACCAGTCGCTATTTTTCTCATGCTCGCTAGTTTTCCCGCGCTCGCTCTTTATCTCACGCTCTCTCTTATTTTCCTACGCTTGCTCTTTTACCCACTCTCGTTTTTTCCCGCACTCCCTTTTTCCTGGACTCGATATTTTTCCCACGCTCGCTCTTTTTCCCGCGCTCCCTATTTTTCCCACGCTCGCTCTTTTTCCCACGCTTGCTCATTTTCCCGCGCTTTTTCCACCAGTCGCTATATTTCTCATGCTCGCTAGTTTTCCCGTGCTCGCTTTTTATCACACGCTCTCTCTTTTTTTCCTATGCTTGCTCTTTTTCCCACTCTCTCTTTTCCCCGCACTCACTTTTTCCCGCACTCGTTATTTTTCCCACGCTCTCGCTTTTTCCCACGCTTGCTTTTTTTCCCGCACTCGCTCTTTTTCACGCACTCGCTTTTTCCCGGACTTGCATTTTTTCTCTCGCACTCTCTTTTTCCCGCGCTTGCTCTTTTTCCCGCGTTCGCTCATTTTCCCGCGCTTTTTCCACCACTCTCTATTTTTCTCATGCTCGCTATTTTTGCCACTCTCGCTCTTTATCACAGGCTCTCTCTTTTTTTCTTATGCTTCCTGTTTTTCCCGCTCTCTCTTTTTCCCACACCCGCTTTTTCCCGCACTCGTTATTTTTCCCACGCTCGCGCTTTTTCCCACGCTCTCTTTTTCCCGCGCTTGCTTTTTTTCCCACGCTCGCTCTTTTTCCCGCGCTTTTTCCACCAGTCGCTATTTTTCTCATGCTCGCTATTTTTCCCGCGCTCGCTCTATATCTCACGCTCTCTCTTATTTTCCTACGCTTGCTCTTTTACCCACTCTCGTTTTTTCCCGCACTCCCTTTTTCCTGGACTCGATATTTTTCCCACGCTCGCTCTTTTTCCCGCGCTCCCTATTTTTCCCACGCTCGCTCTTTTTCCCACGCTTGCTCATTTTCCCGCGCTTTTTCCACCAGTCGCTATATTTCTCATGCTCGCTAGTTTTCCCGTGCTCGCTTTTTATCACACGCTCTCTCTTTTTTTCCTATGCTTGCTCTTTTTCCCACTCTCTCTTTTCCCCGCACTCACTTTTTCCCGCACTCGTTATTTTTCCCACGCTCTCGCTTTTTCCCACGCTTGCTTTTTTTCCCGCACTCGCTCTTTTTCACGCACTCGCTTTTTCCCGGACTTGCATTTTTTCTCTCGCACTCTCTTTTTCCCGCGCTTGCTCTTTTTCCCGCGTTCGCTCATTTTCCCGCGCTTTTTCCACCACTCGCTATTTTTCTCATGCTCGCTATTTTTGCCACTCTCGCTCTTTATCACAGGCTCTCTCTTTTTTTCTTATGCTTCCTGTTTTTCCCGCTCTCTCTTTTTCCCACACCCGCTTTTTCCCGCACTCGTTATTTTTCCCACGCTCGCGCTTTTTCCCACGCTCTCTTTTTCCCGCGCTTGCTTTTTTTCCCACGCTCGCTCTTTTTCCCGCGCTTTTTCCACCAGTCGCTATTTTTCTCATGCTCGCTATTTTTCCCGCGCTCGCTCTATATCTCACGCTCTCTCTTATTTTCCTACGCTTGCTCTTTTACCCACTCTCGTTTTTTCCCGCACTCCCTTTTTCCTGGACTCGATATTTTTCCCACGCTCGCTCTTTTTCCCGCGCTCCCTATTTTTCCCACGCTCGCTCTTTTTCCCACGCTTGCTCATTTTCCCGCGCTTTTTCCACCAGTCGCTATATTTCTCATGCTCGCTAGTTTTCCCGTGCTCGCTTTTTATCACACGCTCTCTCTTTTTTTCCTATGCTTGCTCTTTTTCCCACTCTCTCTTTTCCCCGCACTCACTTTTTCCCGCACTCGTTATTTTTCCCACGCTCTCGCTTTTTCCCACGCTTGCTTTTTTTCCCGCACTCGCTCTTTTTCACGCACTCGCTTTTTCCCGGACTTGCATTTTTTCTCTCGCACTCTCTTTTTCCCGCGCTTGCTCTTTTTCCCGCGTTCGCTCATTTTCCCGCGCTTTTTCCACCACTCGCTATTTTTCTCATGCTCGCTATTTTTGCCACTCTCGCTCTTTATCACAGGCTCTCCCTTTTTTTCTTATGCTTCCTGTTTTTCCCGCTCTCTCTTTTTCCCACACCCGCTTTTTCCCGCACTCGTTATTTTTCCCACGCTCGCGCTTTTTCCCACGCTCTCTTTTTCCCGCGCTTGCTTTTTTTCCCACGCTCGCTCTTTTTCCCGCGCTTTTTCCACCAGTCGCTATATTTCTCATGCTCGCTATTTTTCCCGCGCTTGCTCTTTATCACACACTCTTTTTTTTTCCTACGCTTTCTGTTCTATCCACTCGCTCTTTTTCCCACGCTCCCTTTTTCCTGGACTCGATATTTTTCCCACGCTCGCTCTTTTTCCCGCGCTCCCTATTTTTCCCACGCTCGCTCTTTTTCCCACGCTCCCTTTTTCCTGGACTCGATATTTTTCCCACGCTCGCTCTTTTTCCCGCGCTCCCTATTTTTCCCACACTCGTTCTTTTTCCCGCGCTCGCACTTCTTCCCGCGCTGTTTCTTTTTCACTCACTCGCTCTTTCTCCCGCTCTCTCTCTATTTTCCCCTCTCTCTCTTTTTCCCGCACTCGCTTTTTCCCGCCCTCGGTATTTTTCCCACGATCGATCTTTTTCCCATGCTCTTTTTTCCCGCGCTCTTTCTTTTTCCAGCGCTCACTGTTTTTCCCACTCTCGCTCTTTTTCCCGCGCTTGCTCTTGTTGCTGCGCTCGCTCATTTTCCCACGCTTTTTCTAGCAGTCGCTATAGTTCTCATGCTCGCTATTTTTCCCGGGCTGTCTCTTTATCCCACACACTCTCTTTTTTTCCTACGCTTGCTCTTTTTCCTGCTCTTTCTTTTTCCCGAACTCGCTTTTTCCCGCACTCGTTGTTTTTCACACGCTCGCGCTTTTTCCCACGCTCTCTTTTTCCCGCGCTTGCTTTTTTTCCCACGCTCGCTCTTTTTCCCGCGCTTTTTCCACCAGTCGCTATTTTTCTCATGCTCGCTATTTTTCCCGCGCTCGCTCTTTATCACACGCTCTCTCTTATTTTCCTACGCTTGCTCTTTTACCCACTCTCGTTTTTTCCCGCACTCCCTTTTTCCTGGACTCGATATTTTTCCCACGCTCGCTCTTTTTCCCGCGCTCCCTATTTTTCCCACGCTCGCTCTTTTTCCCACGCTTGCTCATTTTCCCGCGCTTTTTCCACCAGTCGCTATATTTCTCATGCTCGCTAGTTTTCCCGTGCTCGCTTTTTATCACACGCTCTCTCTTTTTTTCCTATGCTTGCTCTTTTTCCCACTCTCTCTTTTCCCCGCACTCACTTTTTCCCGCACTCGATTTTTTTCCCACGCTCTCGCTTTTTCCCACGCTTGCTTTTTTTCCCGCACTCGCTCTTTTTCACGCACTCGCATTTTCCCGGACTTGCATTTTTTCTCTCGCACTCTCTTTTTCCCGCGCTTGCTCTTTTTCCCGCGTTCGCTCATTTTCCCGCGCTTTTTCCACCACTCGCTATTTTTCTCATGCTCGCTATTTTTGCCACTCTCGCTCTTTATCACAGGCTCTCCCTTTTTTTCTTATGCTTCCTGTTTTTCCCGCTCTCTCTTTTTCCCACACCCGCTTTTTCCCGCACTCGTTATTTTTCCCACGCTCGCGCTTTTTCCCACGCTCTCTTTTTCCCGCGCTTGCTTTTTTTCCCACGCTCGCTCTTTTTCCCGCGCTTTTTCCACCAGTCGCTATATTTCTCATGCTCGCTATTTTTCCCGCGCTTGCTCTTTATCACACACTCTCTTTTTTTTTCCTACGCTTTCTGTTCTATCCACTCGCTCTTTTTCCCACGCTCCCTTTTTCCTGGACTCGATATTTTTCCCACGCTCGCTCTTTTTCCCGCGCTCCCTATTTTTCCCACGCTCGCTCTTTTTCCCACGCTCCCTTTTTCCTGGACTCGATATTTTTCCCACGCTCGCTCTTTTTCCCGCGCTCCCTATTTTTCCCACACTCGCTCTTTTTCCCGCGCTCGCACTTCTTCCCGCGCTGTTTCTTTTTCACTCACTCGCTCTTTCTCCCGCTCTCTCTCTATTTTCCCCTCTCTCTCTTTTTCCCGCACTCGCTTTTTCCCGCCCTCGGTATTTTTCCCACGATCGATCTTTTTCCCATGCTCTTTTTTCCCGCGCTCTTTCTTTTTCCAGCGCTCACTGTTTTTCCCACTCTCGCTCTTTTTCCCGCGCTTGCTCTTGTTGCTGCGCTCGCTCATTTTCCCACGCTTTTTCTAGCAGTCGCTATAGTTCTCATGCTCGCTATTTTTCCCGGGCTGTCTCTTTATCCCACACACTCTCTTTTTTTCCTACGCTTGCTCTTTTTCCTGCTCTTTCTTTTTCCCGAACTCGCTTTTTCCCACACTCGTTGTTTTTCACACGCTCGCGCTTTTTCCCACGCTCTCTTTTTCCCGCGCTTGCTTTTTTTCCCACGCTCGCTCTTTTTCCCGCGCTTTTTCCACCAGTCGCTATTTTTCTCATGCTCGCTATTTTTCCCGCGCTCGCTCTTTATCACACGCTCTCTCTTATTTTCCTACGCTTGCTCTTTTACCCACTCTCGTTTTTTCCCGCACTCCCTTTTTCCTGGACTCGATATTTTTCCCACGCTCGCTCTTTTTCCCGCGCTCCCTATTTTTCCCACGCTCGCTCTTTTTCCCACGCTTGCTCATTTTCCCGCGCTTTTTCCACCAGTCGCTATATTTCTCATGCTCGCTAGTTTTCCCGTGCTCGCTTTTTATCACACGCTCTCTCTTTTTTTCCTATGCTTGCTCTTTTTCCCACTCTCTCTTTTCCCCGCACTCACTTTTTCCCGCACTCGATTTTTTTCCCACGCTCTCGCTTTTTCCCACGCTTGCTTTTTTTCCCGCACTCGCTCTTTTTCACGCACTCGCTTTTTCCCGGACTTGCATTTTTTCTCTCGCACTCTCTTTTTCCCGCGCTTGCTCTTTTTCCCGCGTTCGCTCATTTTCCCGCGCTTTTTCCACCACTCGCTATTTTTCTCATGCTCGCTATTTTTGCCACTCTCGCTCTTTATCACAGGCTCTCTCTTTTTTTCTTATGCTTCTGTTTTTCCCGCTCTCTCTTTTTCCCACACCCGATTTTTCCCGCACTCGTTATTTTTCCCACGCTCGCGCTTTTTCCCACGCTCTCTTTTTCCCGCGCTTGCTTTTTTTCCCACGCTCGCTCTTTTTCCCGCGCTTTTTCCACCAGTCGCTATTTTTCTCATGCTCGCTATTTTTCCCGCGCTCGCTCTTTATCACACGCTCTCTCTTATTTTCCTACGCTTGCTCTTTTACCCACTCTCGTTTTTTCCCGCACTCCCTTTTTCCTGGACTCGATATTTTTCCCACGCTCGCTCTTTTTCCCGCGCTCCCTATTTTTCCCACGCTCGCTCTTTTTCCCACGCTTGCTCATTTTCCCGCGCTTTTTCCACCAGTCGCTATATTTCTCATGCTCGCTAGTTTTCCCGTGCTCGCTTTTTATCACACGCTCTCTCTTTTTTTCCTATGCTTGCTCTTTTTCCCACTCTCTCTTTTCCCCGCACTCACTTTTTCCCGCACTCGTTATTTTTCCCACGCTCTCGCTTTTTCCCACGCTTGCTTTTTTTCCCGCACTCGCTTTTTCCCGGACTTGCATTTTTTCTCTCGCACTCTCTTTTTCCCGCGCTTGCTCTTTTTCCTGCATTCGCTCATTTTCCCGCGCTTTTTCCACCACTCGCTATTTTTCTCATGCTCGCTATTTTTGCCACTCTCGCTCTTTATCACAGGCTCTCTCTTTTTTTCTTATGTTTCCTGTTTTTCCCGCTCTCTCTTTTTCCCACACCTGCTTTTTCTCGGACTCGTTATTTTTCCCACGCTCTCGCTTTTTCCCACGCTTGCTTTTTTTCCCGCACTCGCTCTTTTTCACGCACTCGCTTTTTCCCGGACTTGCATTTTTTCTCTCGCACTCTCTTTTTCCCGCGCTTGCTCTTTTTCCCGCGTTCGCTCATTTTCCCGCGCTTTTTCCACCACTCGCTATTTTTCTCATGCTCGCTATTTTTGCCACTCTCGCTCTTTATCACAGGCTCTCTCTTTTTTTCTTATGCTTCCTGTTTTTCCCGCTCTCCCTTTTTCCCACACCTGCTTTTTCCCGCACTCGTTATTTTTCCCACGCTCGCGCTTTTTCCCACGCTCTCTTTTTCCCGCGCTTGCTTTATTTCCCACGCTCGCTCTTTTTCCCGCGCTTTTTCCACCAGTCGCTATTTTTCTCATGCTCGCTATTTTTCCCGCGCTTGCTCTTTATCACACGCTCTCTTTTTTTTCCCTACGCTTTCTGTTTTATCCACTCGCTCTTTTTCCCACGCTCCCTTTTTCCTGGACTCGATATTTTTCCCACGCTCGCTCTTTTTCCCGCGCTCCCTATTTTTCCCACGCTCGCTCTTTTTCCCACGCTTGCTCATTTTCCCGCGCTTTTTCCACCAGTCGCTATATTTCTCATGCTCGCTAGTTTTCCCGTGCTCGCTTTTTATCACACGCTCTCTCTTTTTTTCCTATGCTTGCTCTTTTTCCCACTCTCTCTTTTCCCCGCACTCACTTTTTCCCGCACTCGTTATTTTTCCCACGCTCTCGCTTTTTCCCACGCTTGCTTTTTTTCCCGCACTCGCTCTTTTTCACGCACTCGCTTTTTCCCGGACTTGCATTTTTTCTCTCGCACTCTCTTTTTCCCGCGCTTGCTCTTTTTCCCGCGTTCGCTCATTTTCCCGCGCTTTTTCCACCACTCGCTATTTTTCTCATGCTCGCTATTTTTGCCACTCTCGCTCTTTATCACAGGCTCTCTCTTTTTTTCTTATGCTTCCTGTTTTTCCCGCTCTCTCTTTTTCCCACACCCGCTTTTTCCCGCACTCGTTATTTTTCCCACGCTCGCGCTTTTTCCCACGCTCTCTTTTTCCCGCGCTTGCTTTTTTTCCCACGCTCGCTCTTTTTCCCGCGCTTTTTCCACCAGTCGCTATTTTTCTCATGCTCGCTATTTTTCCCGCGCATGCTCTTTATCACACGCTCTCTTTTTTTTTCCTACGCTTTCTGTTTTATCCACTCGCTCTTTTTCCCACGCTCCCTTTTTCCTGGACTCGATATTTTTCCCACGCTCGCTCTTTTTCCCGCGCTCCCTATTTTTCCCACGCTCGCTCTTTTTCCCGCGCTCGCACTTCTTCCCGCGATGTTTCTTTTTCACACACTCGCTCTTTCTCCCGCTCTCTCTCTATTTTCCCCTCTCTCTCTTTTTCCCGCACTAGCTTTTTCCCGCACTCGGTATTTTTCCCACGATCGATCTTTTTCCCATGCTCTTTTTTCCCGCGCTCTTTCTTTTTCCAGCGCTCACTGTTTTTCCCACTCTCGCTCTTTTTCCCGCGCTTGCTCTTTTTGCTGCGCTCGCTCATTTTCCCACGCTTTTTCTAGCAGTCGCTATATTTCTCATGCTCGCTATTTTTCCCGGGCTGTCTCTTTATCCCACGCACTCTCTTTTTTTCCTACGCTTGCTCTTTTTCCTGCTCTTTCTTTTTCCCGAACTCGCTTTTTCCCGCACTCGTTGTTTTTCACACGCTCGCGCTTTTTCCCATGCTCTCTTTTTCCCGCGCTTGCTTTTTTTCCCACGCTCGCTCTTTTTCCCGCGCTTTTTCCACCAGTCGCTATTTTTCTCATGCTCGCTATTTTTCCCGCGCTCGCTCTTTATCACACGCTCTCTCTTATTTTCCTACGCTTGCTCTTTTACCCACTCTCGTTTTTTCCCGCACTCCCTTTTTCCTGGACTCGATATTTTTCCCACGCTCGCTCTTTTTCCCGCGCTCCCTATTTTTCCCACGCTCGCTCTTTTTCCCACGCTTGCTCATTTTCCCGCGCTTTTTCCACCAGTCGCTATATTTCTCATGCTCGCTAGTTTTCCCGTGCTCGCTTTTTATCACACGCTCTCTTTTTTTCCTATGCTTGCTCTTTTTCCCACTCTCTCTTTTCCCCGCACTCACTTTTTCCCGCACTCGTTATTTTTCCCACGCTCTCGCTTTTTCCCACGCCTGCTTTTTTTCCCGCACTCGCTCTTTTTCACGCACTCGCTTTTTCCCGGACTTGCATTTTTTCTCTCGCACTCTCTTTTTCCCGCGCTTGCTCTTTTTCCCGCGTTCGCTCATTTTCCCGCGCTTTTTCCACCACTCGCTATTTTTCTCATGCTCGCTATTTTTGCCACTCTCGCTCTTTATCACAGGCTCTCTCTTTTTTTCTTATGCTTCCTGTTTTTCCCGCTCTCTCTTTTTCCCACACCCGCTTTTTCCCGCACTCGTTATTTTTCCCACGCTCGCGCTTTTTCCCACGCTCTCTTTTTCCCGCGCTTGCTTTTTTTCCCACGCTCGCTCTTTTTCCCGCGCTTTTTCCACCAGTCGCTATTTTTCTCATGCTCGCTATTTTTCCCGCGCTTGCTCTTTATCACACGCTCTCTTTTTTTTTCCTACGCTTTCTGTTTTATCCACTCGCTCTTTTTCCCACGCTCCCTTTTTCCTGGACTCGATATTTTTCCCACGCTCGCTCTTTTTCCCGCGCTCCTTATTTTTCCCACGCTCGCTCTTTTTCCCGCGCTCGCACTTCTTCCCGCGCTGTTTCTTTTTCACACACTCGCTCTTTCTCCCGCTCTCTCTCTATTTTCCCCTCTCTCTCTTTTTCCCGCACTAGCTTTTTCCCGCACTCGGTATTTTTCCCACGATCGATCTTTTTCCCATGCTCTTTTTTACCGCGCTCTTTCTTTTTCCAGCGCTCACTGTTTTTCCCACTCTCGCTCTTTTTCCCGCGCTTGCTCTTTTTGCTGCGCTCGCTCATTTTCCCACGCTTTTTCTAGCAGTCGCTATATTTCTCATGCTCGCTATTTTTCCCGGGCTGTCTCTTTATCCCACGCACTCTCTTTTTTTCCTACACTTGCTCTTTTTCCTGCTCTTTCTTTTTCCCGAACACGCTTTTTCCCGCACTCGTTGTTTTTCCCACGCTCGCTCTTTTTCCCACGCTTGCTCATTTTCCCGCGCTTTTTCCACCAGTCGCTATATTTCTCATGCTCGCTAGTTTTCCCGTGCTCGCTTTTTATCACACGCTCTTTTTTTCCTATGCTTGCTCTTTTTCCCACTCTCTCTTTTCCCCGCACTCACTTTTTCCCGCACTCGTTATTTTTCCCACGCTCTCGCTTTTTCCCACGCTTGCTTTTTTTCCCGCACTCGCTCTTTTTCACGCACTCGCTTTTTCCCGGACTTGCATTTTTTCTCTCGCACTCTCTTTTTCCCGCGCTTGCTCTTTTTCCCGCGTTCGCTCATTTTCCCGCGCTTTTTCCACCACTCGCTATTTTTCTCATGCTCGCTATTTTTGCCACTCTCGCTCTTTATCACAGGCTCTCTCTTTTTTTCTTATGCTTCCTGTTTTTCCCGCTCTCTCTTTTTCCCACACCTGCTTTTTCCCGCACTCGTTATTTTTCCCACGCTCGCGCTTTTTCCCACGCTCTCTTTTTCCCGCGCTTGCTTTTTTTCCCACGCTCGCTCTTTTTCCCGCGCTTTTTCCACCAGTCGCTATTTTTCTCATGCTCGCTATTTTTCCCGCGCTCGCTCTTTATCACACGCTCTCTCTTATTTTCCTACGCTTGCTCTTTTACCCACTCTCGTTTTTTCCCGCACTCCCTTTTTCCTGGACTCGATATTTTTCCCACGCTCGCTCTTTTTCCCGCGCTCCCTATTTTTCCCACGCTCGCTCTTTTTCCCACGCTCGCTCATTTTCCCGCGCTTTTTCCACCAGTCGCTATATTTCTCATGCTCGCTAGTTTTCCCGTGCTCGCTTTTTATCACACGATCTCTTTTTTTCCTATGCTTGCTCTTTTTCCCACTCTCTCTTTTCACCGCACTCACTTTTTCCCGCACTCGTTATTTTTCCCACGCTCTCGCTTTTTCCCACGCTTGCTTTTTTTCCCGCATTCGCTATTTTTCACGCACTCGCTTTTTCCCGGACTTGCATTTTTTCTCTCGCACTCTCTTTTTCCCGCGCTTGCTCTTTTTCCCGCGTTCGCTCATTTTCCCGCGCTTTTTCCACCACTCGCTATTTTTCTCATGCTCGCTATTTTTGCCACTCTCGCTCTTTATCACAGGCTCTCTCTTTTTTTCTTATGCTTCCTGTTTTTCCCGCTCTCTCTTTTTCCCACACCCGATTTTTCCCGCACTCGTTATTTTTCCCACGCTCGCGCTTTTTCCCACGCTCTCTTTTTCCCGCGCTTGCTTTTTTTCCCACGCTCGCTCTTTTTCCCGCGCTTTTTCCACCAGTCGCTATTTTTCTCATGCTCGCTATTTTTCCCGCGCTCGCTCTTTATCACACGCTCTCTCTTATTTTCCTACGCTTGCTCTTTTACCCACTCTCGTTTTTTCCCACACTCCCTTTTTCCTGGACTCGATATTTTTCCCACGCTCGCTCTTTTTCCCGCGCTCCCTATTTTTCCCACGCTCGCTCTTTTTCCCACGCTCGCTCATTTTCCCGCGCTTTTTCCACCAGTCGCTATATTTCTCATGCTCGCTAGTTTTCCCGTGCTCGCTTTTTATCACACGCTCTCTCTTTTTTTCCTATGCTTGCTCTTTTTCCCACTCTCTCTTTTCCCCGCACTCACTTTTTCCCGCAGTCGTTATTTTTCCCACGCTCTCGCTTTTTCCCACGCTTGCTTTTTTTCCCGCACTCGCTTTTTCCCGGACTTGCATTTTTTCTCTCGCACTCTCTTTTTCCCGCGCTTGCTCTTTTTCCTGCATTCGCTCATTTTCCCGCGCTTTTTCCACCACTCGCTATTTTTCTCATGCTCGCTATTTTTGCCACTCTCGCTCTTTATCACAGGCTCTCTCTTTTTTTCTTATGCTTCCTGTTTTTCCCGCTCTCTCTTTTTCCCACACCTGCTTTTTCCCGCACTCGTTATTTTTCCCACGCTCGCGCTATTTCCCACGCTCTCTTTTTCCCGCGCTTGCTTTTTTTCCCACGCTCGCTCTTTTTCCTGCGCTTTTTCCACCAGTCGCTATTTTTCTCATACTCGCTATTTTTCCCGTGCTCGTTCTTTATCACACGCTCTCTCTTATTTTCCTACGCTTGCTCTTTTACCCACTCTCGTTTTTTCCCGCACTCCCTTTTTCCTGGACTCGATATTTTTCCTACGCTCGCTCTTTTTACCGCGCTTGCTCTTTATCACACGCTCTCTCTTTTTTTTTCCTACGCTTTCTGTTTTATCCACTCGCTCTTTTTCCCACGCTCTTTTTTTCCTGGACTCGATATTTTTCCCACGCTCGCTCTTTTTCCCGCGCTCCCTATTTTTCCCACGCTCGCTCTTTTTCCCGCGCTCGCACTTCTTCCCGCGCTGTTTCTTTTTCACACACTCGCTCTTTCTCCCGCTCTCTCTCTATTTTCCCCTCTCTCTCTTTTTCCCGCACTCGTTTTTTCTCGCACTCGGTATTTTTCCCACGATCGATCTTTTTCCCATGCTCTTTTTTCCCGCGCTCTTTCTTTTTCCCGCGCTCACTGTTTTTCCCACTCTCGCTCTTTTTCCCGCGCTTGCTCTTTTTGCTGCGCTCGCTCATTTTCCCACGCTTTTTCTAGCAGTCGCTAAATTTCTCATGCTCGTTATTTTTCCCGGGCTCTCTCTTTATCCCACGCACTCTCTTTTTTTCCTACGCTTGCTCTTTTTCCTGCTCTTTCTTTTTCCCGCACTCGCTTTTTCCCGCACTCGTTATTTTTCCCACGCTCGCGCTTTTTCCCACGCTCTCTTTTTCCCGCGCTTGCTTTTTTTCCCACGCTCGCTCTTTTTCCCGCGCTTTTTCCACCAGTCGCTATTTTTCTCATGCTCTCTATTTTTCCCACGCTCGCTCTTTATCACACGCTCTCTCTTATTTTCCTACGCTTGCTCTTTTACCCACTCTCGTTTTTTCCCGCACTCGCTTTTTCCTGGACTCGATATTTTTCCCACGCTCACTCTTTTTACCGCGCTCCCTTTTTTTTCCACGCTCGCTCTTTTTACCGCGCTCGCTCTTTTACATTCGCTTGCTCTTTTCCCGATCTCTCTTTTTATCCCGCCCTCGCTTTTACCCGGACTTGCTTTTTTTCCCTCGCTCTCTCTTTTTCCCACGCTTGCTCTTTTTGCTGCGCTCGCTCATTTTCCCGCGCTTTTTCCACCACTCGCTATATTTCTCATGCTCGCTAGTTTTCCCGTGCTCGCTTTTTATCACACGCTCTCTCTTTTTTTCCTATGCTTGCTCTTTTTCCCACTCTCTCTTTTCCCCGCACTCACTTTTTCCCGCACTCGTTATTTTTCCCACGCTCTCGCTTTTTCCCACGCTTGCTTTTTTTCCCGCACTCGCTCTTTTTCACGCACTCGCTTTTTCCCGGACTTGCATTTTTTCTCTCGCACTCTCTTTTTCCCGCGCTTGCTCTTTTTCCCGCGTTCGCTCATTTTCCCGCGCTTTTTCCACCACTCGCTATTTTTCTCATGCTCGCTATTTTTGCCACTCTCGCTCTTTATCACAGGCTCTCTCTTTTTTTCTTATGCTTCCTGTTTTTCCCGCTCTCTCTTTTTCCCACACACGCTTTTTCCCGCACTCGTTATTTTTCCCACGCTCGCGCTTTTTCCCACGCTCTCTTTTTCCCGCGCTTGCTTTTTTTCCCACGCTCGCTCTTTTTCCCGCGCTTTTTCCACCAGTCGCTATTTTTCTCATGCTCGCTATTTTTCCCGCACTCGCTCTTTATCTCACGCTCTCTCTTATTTTCCTACGCTTGCTCTTTTACCCACTCTCGTTTTTTCTCGCACTCCCTTTTTCCTGGACTCGATATTTTTCCCACGCTCGCTCTTTTTCCCGCGCTCCCTATTTTTCCCACGCTCGCTCTTTTTCCCACGCTTGCTCATTTTCCCGCGCTTTTTCCACCAGTCGCTATATTTCTCATGCTCGCTAGTTTTCCCGTGCTCGCTTTTTATCACACGCTCTCTCTTTTTTTCCTATGCTTGCTCTTTTTCCCACTCTCTCTTTTCCCCGCACTCACTTTTTCCCGCACTCGATTTTTTTCCCACGCTCTCGCTTTTTCCCACGCTTGCTTTTTTTCCCGCACTCGCTCTTTTTCACGCACTCGCATTTTCCCGGACTTGCATTTTTTCTCTCGCACTCTCTTTTTCCCGCGCTTGCTCTTTTTCCCGCGTTCGCTCATTTTCCCGCGCTTTTTCCACCACTCGCTATTTTTCTCATGCTCGCTATTTTTGCCACTCTCGCTCTTTATCACAGGCTCTCTCTTTTTTTCTTATGCTTCCTGTTTTTCCCGCTCTCTCTTTTTCCCACACCCGATTTTTCCCGCACTCGTTATTTTTCCCACGCTCGCGCTTTTTCCCACGCTCTCTTTTTCCCGCGCTTGCTTTTTTTCCCACGCTCGCTCTTTTTCCCGCGCTTTTTCCACCAGTCGCTATTTTTCTCATGCTCGCTATTTTTCCCGCGCTTGCTCTTTATCACACGCTCTCTTTTTTTTTCCTACGCTTTCTGTTTTATCCACTCGCTCTTTTTCCCACGCTCCCTTTTTCCTGGACTCGATATTTTTCCCACGCTCGCTCTTTTTCCCGCGCTCCCTATTTTTCCCACGCTCGCTCTTTTTCCCACGCTTGCTCATTTTCCCGCGCTTTTTCCACCAGTCGCTATATTTCTCATGCTCGCTAGTTTTCCCGTGCTCGCTTTTTATCACACGCTCTCTCTTTTTTTCCTATGCTTGCTCTTTTTCCCACTCTCTCTTTTCCCCGCACTCACTTTTTCCTGCACTCGTTATTTTTCCCACGCTCTCGCTTTTTCCCACGCTTGCTTTTTTTCCCGCACTCGCTCTTTTTCACGCACTCGCTTTTTCCCGGACTTGCATTTTTTCTCTCGCACTCTCTTTTTCCCGCGCTTGCTCTTTTTCCCGCGTTCACTCATTTTCCCGCGCTTTTTCCACCACTCGCTATTTTTCTCATGCTCGCTATTTTTGCCACTCTCGCTCTTTATCACAGGCTCTCTCTTTTTTTCTTATGCTTCCTGTTTTTCCCGCTCTCTCTTTTTCCCACACCCGCTTTTTCCCGCACTCGTTATTTTTCCCACGCTCGCGCTTTTTCCCACGCTCTCTTTTTCCCGCGCTTGCTTTTTTTCCCACGCTCGCTCTTTTTCCCGCGCTTTTTCCACCAGTCGCTATTTTTCTCATGCTCGCTATTTTTCCCGCGCTTACTCTTTATCACACGCTCTCTTTTTTTTTCCTACGCTTTCTGTTTTATCCACTCGCTCTTTTTCCCACGCTCCCTTTTTCCTGGACTCGATATTTTTCCTACGCTCGCTCTTTTTCCCGCGCTCCCTATTTTTCCCACGCTCGCTCTTTTTCCCACGCTCGCACTTCTTCCCGCGCTGTTTCTTTTTCACACACTCGCTCTTTCTCCCGCTCTCTCTCTATTTTCCCCTCTCTCTCTTTTTCCCGCACTAGCTTTTTCCCGCACTCGGTATTTTTCCCACGATCGATCTTTTTCCCATGCCCTTTTTTCCCGCGCTCTTTCTTTTTCCAGCGCTCACTGTTTTTCCCACTCTCGCTCTTTTTCCCGCGCTTGCTCTTTTTGCTGCGCTCGCTCATTTTCCCACGCTTTTTCTAGCAGTCGCTATATTTCTCATGCTCGCTATTTTTCCCGGGCTGTCTCTTTATCCCACGCACTCTCTTTTTTTCCTACGCTTGCACTTTTTCCTGCTCTTTCTTTTTCCCGAACTCGCTTTTTCCCGCACTCGTTGTTTTTCACATGCTCGCGCTTTTTCCCACGCTCTCTTTTTCCCGCGCTTGCTTTTTTTCCCACGCTCGCTCTTTTTCCCGCGCTTTTTCCACCAGTCGCTATTTTTCTCATGCTCGCTATTTTTCCCGCGCTCGCTCTTTATCTCACGCTCTCTCTTATTTTCCTACGCTTGCTCTTTTACCCACTCTCGTTTTTTCCCGCACTCCCTTTTTCCTGGACTCGATATTTTTCCCACGCTCGCTCTTTTTCCCGCGCTCCCTATTTTTCCCACGCTCGCTCTTTTTCCCACGCTTGCTCATTTTCCCGCGCTTTTTCCACCAGTCGCTATATTTCTCATGCTCGCTAGTTTTCCCGTGCTCGCTTTTTATCACACGCTCTCTCTTTTTTTCCTATGCTTGCTCTTTTTCCCACTCTCTCTTTTCCCCGCACTCACTTTTTCCCGCACTCGTTATTTTTCCCACGCTCTCGCTTTTTCCCACGCTTGCTTTTTTTCCCGCACTCGCTCTTTTTCACGCACTCGCTTTTTCCCGGACTTGCATTTTTTCTCTCGCACTCTCTTTTTCCCGCGCTTGCTCTTTTTCCCGCGTTCGCTCATTTTCCCGCGCTTTTTCCACCACTCGCTATTTTTCTCATGCTCGCTATTTTTGCCACTCTCGCTCTTTATCACAGGCTCTCTCTTTTTTTCTTATGCTTCCTGTTTTTCCCGCTCTCTCTTTTTCCCACACCCGCTTTTTCCCGCACTCGTTATTTTTCCCACGCTCGCGCTTTTTCCCACGCTCTCTTTTTCCCGCGCTTGCTTTTTTTCCCACGCTCGCACTTTTTCCCGCGCTTTTTCCACCAGTCGCTATTTTTCTCATGCTCGCTATTTTTCCCGCACTCGCTCTTTATCTCACGCTCTCTCTTATTTTCCTACGCTTGCTCTTTTACCCACTCTCGTTTTTTCCCGCACTCCCTTTTTCCTGGACTCGATATTTTTCCCACGCTCGCTCTTTTTCCCGCGCTCCCTATTTTTCCCACGCTCGCTCTTTTTCCCACGCTTGCTCATTTTCCCGCGCTTTTTCCACCAGTCGCTATATTTCTCATGCTCGCTAGTTTTCCCGTGCTCGCTTTTTATCACACGCTCTCTCTTTTTTTCCTATGCTTGCTCTTTTTCCCACTCTCTCTTTTCCCCGCACTCACTTTTTCCCGCACTCGATTTTTTTCCCACGCTCTCGCTTTTTCCCACGCTTGCTTTTTTTCCCGCACTCGCTCTTTTTCACGCACTCGCTTTTTCCCGGACTTGCATTTTTTCTCTCGCACTCTCTTTTTCCCGCGCTTGCTCTTTTTCCCGCGTTCGCTCATTTTCCCGCGCTTTTTCCACCACTCGCTATTTTTCTCATGCTCGCTATTTTTGCCACTCTCGCTCTTTATCACAGGCTCTCTCTTTTTTTCTTATGCTTCCTGTTTTTCCCGCTCTCTCTTTTTCCCACACCCGCTTTTTCCCGCACTCGTTATTTTTCCCACGCTCGCGCTTTTTCCCACGCTCTCTTTTTCCCGCGCTTGCTTTTTTTCCCACGCTCGCTCTTTTTCCCGCGCTTTTTCCACCAGTCGCTATATTTCTCATGCTCGCTATTTTTCCCGCGCTTGCTCTTTATCACACACTCTCTTTTTTTTTCCTACGCTTTCTGTTCTATCCACTCGCTCTTTTTCCCACGCTCCCTTTTTCCTGGACTCGATATTTTTCCCACGCTCGCTCTTTTTCCCGCGCTCCCTATTTTTCCCACGCTCGCTCTTTTTCCCACGCTCCCTTTTTCCTGGACTCGATATTTTTCCCACGCTCGCTCTTTTTCCCGCGCTCCCTATTTTTCCCACACTCGCTCTTTTTCCCGCGCTCACACTTCTTCCCGCGCTGTTTCTTTTTCACTCACTCGCTCTTTCTCCCGCTCTCTCTCTATTTTCCCCTCTCTCTCTTTTTCCCGCACTCGCTTTTTCCCGCCCTCGGTATTTTTCCCACGATCGATCTTTTTCCCATGCTCTTTTTTCCCGCGCTCTTTCTTTTTCCAGCGCTCACTGTTTTTTCCACTCTCGCTCTTTTTCCCGCGCTTGCTCTTGTTGCTGCGCTCGCTCATTTTCCCACGCTTTTTCTAGCAGTCGCTATAGTTCTCATGCTCGCTATTTTTCCCGGGCTGTCTCTTTATCCCACACACTCTCTTTTTTTCCTACGCTTGCTCTTTTTCCTGCTCTTTCTTTTTCCCGAACTCGCTTTTTCCCGCACTCGTTGTTTTTCACACGCTCGCGCTTTTTCCCACGCTCTCTTTTTCCCGCGCTTGCTTTTTTTCCCACGCTCGCTCTTTTTCCCGCGCTTTTTCCACCAGTCGCTATTTTTCTCATGCTCGCTATTTTTCCCGCGCTCGCTCTTTATCTCACGCTCTCTCTTATTTTCCTACGCTTGCTCTTTTACCCACTCTCGTTTTTTCCCGCACTCCCTTTTTCCTGGACTCGATATTTTTCCCACGCTCGCTCTTTTTCCCGCGCTCCCTATTTTTCCCACGCTCGCTCTTTTTCCCACGCTTGCTCATTTTCCCGCGCTTTTTCCACCAGTCGCTATATTTCTCTAGCTCGCTAGTTTTCCCGTGCTCGCTTTTTATCACACGCTCTCTCTTTTTTTCCTATGCTTGCTCTTTTTCCCACTCTCTCTTTTCCCCGCACTCACTTTTTCCCGCACTCGTTATTTTTCCCACGCTCTCGCTTTTTCCCACGCTTGCTTTTTTTCCCGCACTCGCTCTTTTTCACGCACTCGCTTTTTCCCGGACTTGCATTTTTTCTCTCGCACTCTCTTTTTCCCGCGCTTGCTCTTTTTCCCGTGTTCGCTCATTTTCCCGCGCTTTTTCCACCACTCGCTATTTTTCTCATGCTCGCTATTTTTGCCACTCTCGCTCTTTATCACAGGCTCTCTCTTTTTTTCTTATGCTTCTGTTTTTCCCGCTCTCTCTTTTTCCCACACCCGATTTTTCCCGCACTCGTTATTTTTCCCACGCTCGCGCTTTTTCCCACGCTCTCTTTTTCCCGCGCTTGCTTTTTTTCCTACGCTCGCTCTTTTTCCCGCGCTTTTTCCACCAGTCGCTATTTTTCTCATGCTCGCTATTTTTCCCGCGCTCGCTCTTTATCACACGCTCTCTCTTATTTTCCTACGCTTGCTCTTTTACCCACTCTCGTTTTTTCCCGCACTCCCTTTTTCCTGGACTCGATATTTTTCCCACGCTCGCTCTTTTTCCCGCGCTCCCTATTTTTCCCACGCTCGCTCTTTTTCCCACGCTCGCTCATTTTCCCGCGCTTTTTCCACCAGTCGCTATATTTCTCATGCTCGCTAGTTTTCCCGTGCTCGCTTTTTATCACACGCTCTCTCTTTTTTTCCTATGCTTGCTCTTTTTCCCACTCTCTCTTTTCCCCGCACTCACTTTTTCCCGCACTCGTTATTTTTCCCACGCTCTCGCTTTTTCCCACGCTTGCTTTTTTTCCCGCACTCGCTTTTTCCCGGACTTGCATTTTTTCTCTCGCACTCTCTTTTTCCCGCGCTTGCTCTTTTTCCTGCATTCGCTCATTTTCCCGCGCTTTTTCCACCACTCGCTATTTTTCTCATGCTCGCTATTTTTGCCACTCTCGCTCTTTATCACAGGCTCTCTCTTTTTTTCTTATGTTTCCTGTTTTTCCCGCTCTCTCTTTTTCCCACACCTGCTTTTTCTCGGACTCGTTATTTTTCCCACGCTCTCGCTTTTTCCCACGCTTGCTTTTTTTCCCGCACTCGCTCTTTTTCACGCACTCGCTTTTTCCCGGACTTGCATTTTTTCTCTCGCACTCTCTTTTTCCCGCGCTTGCTCTTTTTCCCGCGTTCGCTCATTTTCCCGCGCTTTTTCCACCACTCGCTATTTTTCTCATGCTCGCTATTTTTGCCACTCTCGCTCTTTATCACAGGCTCTCTCTTTTTTTCTTATGCTTCCTGTTTTTCCCGCTCTCCCTTTTTCCCACACCTGCTTTTTCCCGCACTCGTTATTTTTCCCACGCTCGCGCTTTTTCCCACGCTCTCTTTTTCCCGCGCTTGCTTTATTTCCCACGCTCGCTCTTTTTCCCGCGCTTTTTCCACCAGTCGCTATTTTTCTCATGCTCGCTATTTTTCCCGCGCTTGCTCTTTATCACACGCTCTCTTTTTTTTCCCTACGCTTTCTGTTTTATCCACTCGCTCTTTTTCCCACGCTCCCTTTTTCCTGGACTCGATATTTTTCCCACGCTCGCTCTTTTTCCCGCGCTCCCTATTTTTCCCACGCTCGCTCTTTTTCCCACGCTTGCTCATTTTCCCGCGCTTTTTCCACCAGTCGCTATATTTCTCATGCTCGCTAGTTTTCCCGTGCTCGCTTTTTATCACACGCTCTCTCTTTTTTTCCTATGCTTGCTCTTTTTCCCACTCTCTCTTTTCCCCGCACTCACTTTTTCCCGTAGTCGTTATATTTCCCACGCTCTCGCTTTTTCCCACGCTTGCTTTTTTTCCCGCACTCGCTCTTTTTCACGCACTCGCTTTTTCCCGGACTTGCATTTTTTCTCTCGCACTCTCTTTTTCCCGCGCTTGCTCTTTTTCCCGCGTTCGCTCATTTTCCCGCGCTTTTTCCACCACTCGCTATTTTTCTCATGCTCGCTATTTTTGCCACTCTCGCTCTTTATCACAGGCTCTCTCTTTTTTTCTTATGCTTCCTGTTTTTCCCGCTCTCTCTTTTTCCCACACCCGCTTTTTCCCGCACTCGTTATTTTTCCCACGCTCGCGCTTTTTCCCACGCTCTCTTTTTCCCGCGCTTGCTTTTTTTCCCACGCTCGCTCTTTTTCCTGCGCTTTTTCCACCAGTCGCTATTTTTCTCATGCTCGCTATTTTTCCCGCGCATGCTCTTTATCACACGCTCTCTTTTTTTTTCCTACGCTTTCTGTTTTATCCACTCGCTCTTTTTCCCACGCTCCCTTTTTCCTGGACTCGATATTTTTCCCACGCTCGCTCTTTTTCCCGCGCTCCCTATTTTTCCCACGCTCGCTCTTTTTCCCGCGCTCGCACTTCTTCCCGCGCTGTTTCTTTTTCACACACTCGCTCTTTCTCCCGCTCTCTCTCTATTTTCCCCTCTCTCTCTTTTTCCCGCACTAGCTTTTTCCCGCACTCGGTATTTTTCCCACGATCGATCTTTTTCCCATGCTCTTTTTTCCCGCGCTCTTTCTTTTTCCAGCGCTCACTGTTTTTCCCACTCTCGCTCTTTTTCCCGCGCTTGCTCTTTTTGCTGCGCTCGCTCATTTTCCCACGCTTTTTCTAGCAGTCGCTATATTTCTCATGCTCGCTATTTTTCCCGGGCTGTCTCTTTATCCCACGCACTCTCTTTTTTTCCTACGCTTGCTCTTTTTCCTGCTCTTTCTTTTTCCCGAACTCGCTTTTTCCCGCACTCGTTGTTTTTCCCACGCTCGCGCTTTTTCCCATGCTCTCTTTTTCCCGCGCTTGCTTTTTTTCCCACGCTCGCTCTTTTTCCCGCGCTTTTTCCACCAGTCGCTATTTTTCTCATGCTCGCTATTTTTCCCGCGCTCGCTCTTTATCTCACGCTCTCTCTTATTTTCCTACGCTTGCTCTTTTACCCACTCTCGTTTTTTCCCGCACTCCCTTTTTCCTGGACTCGATATTTTTCCCACGCTCGCTCTTTTTCCCGCGCTCCCTATTTTTCCCACGCTCGCTCTTTTTCCCACGCTTGCTCATTTTCCCGCGCTTTTTCCACCAGTCGCTATATTTCTCATGCTCGCTAGTTTTCCCGTGCTCGCTTTTTATCACACGCTCTCTTTTTTTCCTATGCTTGCTCTTTTTCCCACTCTCTCTTTTCCCCGCACTCACTTTTTCCCGCACTCGTTATTTTTCCCACGCTCTTGCTTTTTCCCACGCCTGCTTTTTTTCCCGCATTCGCTCTTTTTCACGCACTCGCTTTTTCCCGGACTTGCATTTTTTCTCTCGCACTCTCTTTTTCCCGCGCTTGCTCTTTTTCCCGCGTTCGCTCATTTTCCCGCGCTTTTTCCACCACTCGCTATTTTTCTCATGCTCGCTATTTTTGCCACTCTCGCTCTTTATCACAGGCTCTCTCTTTTTTTCTTATGCTTCCTGTTTTTCCCGCTCTCTCTTTTTCCCACACCCGCTTTTTCCCGCACTCGTTATTTTTCCCACGCTCGCGCTTTTTCCCACGCTCTCTTTTTCCCGCGCTTGCTTTTTTTCCCACGCTCGCTCTTTTTCCCGCGCTTTTTCCACCAGTCGCTATTTTTCTCATGCTCGCTATTTTTCCCGCGCTTGCTCTTTATCACACGCTCTCTTTTTTTTTCCTACGCTTTCTGTTTTATCCACTCGCTCTTTTTCCCACGCTCCCTTTTTCCTGGACTCGATATTTTTCCCACGCTCGCTCTTTTTCCCGCGCTCCCTATTTTTCCCACGCTCGCTCTTTTTCCCGCGCTCGCACTTCTTCCCGCGCTGTTTCTTTTTCACACACTCGCTCTTTCTCCCGCTCTCTCTCTATTTTCCCCTCTCTCTCTTTTTCCCGCACTAGCTTTTTCCCGCACTCGGTATTTTTCCCACGATCGATCTTTTTCCCATGCTCTTTTTTCCCGCGCTCTTTCTTTTTCCAGCGCTCACTGTTTTTCCCACTCTCGCTCTTTTTCCCGCGCTTGCTCTTTTTGCTGCGCTCGCTCATTTTCCCACGCTTTTTCTAGCAGTCGCTATATTTCTCATGCTCGCTATTTTTCCCGGGCTGTCTCTTTATCCCACGCACTCTCTTTTTTTCCTACACTTGCTCTTTTTCCTGCTCTTTCTTTTTCCCGAACACGCTTTTTCCCGCACTCGTTGTTTTTCCCACGCTCGCTCTTTTTCCCACGCTTGCTCATTTTCCCGCGCTTTTTCCACCAGTCGCTATATTTCTCATGCTCGCTAGTTTTCCCGTGCTCGCTTTTTATCACACGCTCTTTTTTTCCTATGCTTGCTCTTTTTCCCACTCTCTCTTTTCCCCGCACTCACTTTTTCCCGCACTCGTTATTTTTCCCACGCTCTCGCTTTTTCCCACGCTTGCTTTTTTTCCCGCACTCGCTCTTTTTCACGCACTCGCTTTTTCCCGGACTTGCATTTTTTCTCTCGCACTCTCTTTTTCCCGCGCTTGCTCTTTTTCCCGCGTTCGCTCATTTTCCCGCGCTTTTTCCACCACTCGCTATTTTTCTCATGCTCGCTATTTTTGCCACTCTCGCTCTTTATCACAGGCTCTCTCTTTTTTTCTTATGCTTCCTGTTTTTCCCGCTCTCTCTTTTTCCCACACCTGCTTTTTCCCGCACTCGTTATTTTTCCCACGCTCGCGCTTTTTCCCACGCTCTCTTTTTCCCGCGCTTGCTTTTTTTCCCACGCTCGCTCTTTTTCCCGCGCTTTTTCCACCAGTCGCTATTTTTCTCATGCTCGCTATTTTTCCCGCGCTCGCTCTTTATCACACGCTCTCTCTTATTTTCCTACGCTTGCTCTTTTACCCACTCTCGTTTTTTCCCGCACTCCCTTTTTCCTGGACTCGATATTTTTCCCACGCTCGCTCTTTTTCCCGCGCTCCCTATTTTTCCCACGCTCGCTCTTTTTCCCACGCTCGCTCATTTTCCCGCGCTTTTTCCACCAGTCGCTATATTTCTCATGCTCGCTAGTTTTCCCGTGCTCGCTTTTTATCACACGCTCTCTTTTTTTCCTATGCTTGCTCTTTTTCCCACTCTCTCTTTTCACCGCACTCACTTTTTCCCGCACTCGTTATTTTTCCCACGCTCTCGCTTTTTCCCACGCTTGCTTTTTTTCCCGCATTCGCTATTTTTCACGCACTCGCTTTTTCCCGGACTTGCATTTTTTCTCTCGCACTCTCTTTTTCCCGCGCTTGCTCTTTTTCCCGCGTTCGCTCATTTTCCCGCGCTTTTTCCACCACTCGCTATTTTTCTCATGCTCGCTATTTTTGCCACTCTCGCTCTTTATCACAGGCTCTCTCTTTTTTTCTTATGCTTCCTGTTTTTCCCGCTCTCTCTTTTTCCCACACCCGATTTTTCCCGCACTCGTTATTTTTCCCACGCTCGCGCTTTTTCCCACGCTCTCTTTTTCCCGCGCTTGCTTTTTTTCCCACGCTCGCTCTTTTTCCCGCGCTTTTTCCACCAGTCGCTATTTTTCTCATGCTCGCTATTTTTCCCGCGCTCGCTCTTTATCACACGCTCTCTCTTATTTTCCTACGCTTGCTCTTTTACCCACTCTCGTTTTTTCCCGCACTCCCTTTTTCCTGGACTCGATATTTTTCCCACGCTCGCTCTTTTTCCCGCGCTCCCTATTTTTCCCACGCTCGCTCTTTTTCCCACGCTCGCTCATTTTCCCGCGCTTTTTCCACCAGTCGCTATATTTCTCATGCTCGCTAGTTTTCCCGTGCTCGCTTTTTATCACACGCTCTCTCTTTTTTTCCTATGCTTGCTCTTTTTCCCACTCTCTCTTTTCCCCGCACTCACTTTTTCCCGCACTCGTTATTTTTCCCACGCTCTCGCTTTTTCCCACGCTTGCTTTTTTTCCCGCACTCGCTTTTTCCCGGACTTGCATTTTTTCTCTCGCACTCTCTTTTTCCCGCGCTTGCTCTTTTTCCGGCATTCGCTCATTTTCCCGCGCTTTTTCCACCACTCGCTATTTTTCTCATGCTCGCTATTTTTGCCACTCTCGCTCTTTATCACAGGCTCTCTCTTTTTTTCTTATGCTTCCTGTTTTTCCCGCTCTCTCTTTTTCCCACACCTGCTTTTTCCCGCACTCGTTATTTTTCCCACGCTCGCGCTTTTTCCCACGCTCTCTTTTTCCCGCGCTTGCTTTTTTTCCCACGCTCGCTCTTTTTCCTGCGCTTTTTCCACCAGTCGCTATTTTTCTCATACTCGCTATTTTTCCCGTGCTCGTTCTTTATCACACGCTCTCTCTTATTTTCCTACGCTTGCTCTTTTACCCACTCTCGTTTTTTCCCGCACTCCCTTTTTCCTGGACTCGATATTTTTCCTACGCTCGCTCTTTTTACCGCGCTTGCTCTTTATCACACGCTCTCTTTTTTTTTCCTACGCTTTCTGTTCTATCCACTCGCTCTTTTTCCCACGCTCTTTTTTTCCTGGACTCGATATTTTTCCCACGCTCGCTCTTTTTCCCGCGCTCCCTATTTTTCCCTCGCTCGCTCTTTTTCCCGCGCTCGCACTTCTTCCCGTGCTGTTTCTTTTTCACACACTCGCTCTTTCTCCCGCTCTCTCTCTATTTTCCCCTCTCTCTCTTTTTCCCGCACTCGTTTTTTCTCGCACTCGGTATTTTTCCCACGATCGATCTTTTTCCCATGCTCTTTTTTCCCGCGCTCTTTCTTTTTCCCGCGCTCACTGTTTTTCCCACTCTCGCTCTTTTTCCCGCGCTTGCTCTTTTTGCTGCGCTCGCTCATTTTCCCACGCTTTTTCTAGCAGTCGCTAAATTTCTCATGCTCGTTATTTTTCCTGGGCTCTCTCTTTATCCCACGCACTCTCTTTTTTTCCTACGCTTGCTCTTTTTCCTGCTCTTTCTTTTTCCCGCACTCGCTTTTTCCCGCACTCGTTATTTTTCCCACGCTCGCGCTTTTTCCCACGCTCTCTTTTTCCCGCGCTTGCTTTTTTTCCCACGCTCGCTCTTTTTCCCGCGCTTTTTCCACCAGTCGCTATTTTTCTCATGCTCTCTATTTTTCCCGCGCTCGCTCTTTATCACACGCTCTCTCTTATTTTCCTACGCTTGCTCTTTTACCCACTCTCGTTTTTTCCCGCACTCGCTTTTTCCTGGACTCGATATTTTTCCCACGCTCGCTCTTTTTCCCGCGCTCCCTATTTTTCCCACGCTCGCTCTTTTTCCCACGCTCGCTCATTTTCCCGCGCTTTTTCCACCAGTCGCTATATTTCTCATGCTCGCTAGTTTTCCCGTGCTCGCTTTTTATCACACGCTCTCTTTTTTTCCTATGCTTGCTCTTTTTCCCACTCTCTCTTTTCACCGCACTCACTTTTTCCCGCACTCGTTATTTTTCCCACGCTCTCGCTTTTTCCCACGCTTGCTTTTTTTCCCGCATTCGCTATTTTTCACGCACTCGCTTTTTCCCGGACTTGCATTTTTTCTCTCGCACTCTCTTTTTCCCGCGCTTGCTCTTTTTCCCGCGTTCGCTCATTTTCCCGCGCTTTTTCCACCACTCGCTATTTTTCTCATGCTCGCTATTTTTGCCACTCTCGCTCTTTATCACAGGCTCTCTCTTTTTTTCTTATGCTTCCTGTTTTTCCCGCTCTCTCTTTTTCCCACACCCGATTTTTCCCGCACTCGTTATTTTTCCCACGCTCGCGCTTTTTCCCACGCTCTCTTTTTCCCGCGCTTGCTTTTTTTCCCACGCTCGCTCTTTTTCCCGCGCTTTTTCCACCAGTCGCTATTTTTCTCATGCTCGCTATTTTTCCCGCGCTCGCTCTTTATCACACGCTCTCTCTTATTTTCCTACGCTTGCTCTTTTACCCACTCTCGTTTTTTCCCGCACTCCCTTTTTCCTGGACTCGATATTTTTCCCACGCTCGCTCTTTTTCCCGCGCTCCCTATTTTTCCCACGCTCGCTCTTTTTCCCACGCTCGCTCATTTTCCCGCGCTTTTTCCACCAGTCGCTATATTTCTCATGCTCGCTAGTTTTCCCGTGCTCGCTTTTTATCACACGCTCTCTCTTTTTTTCCTATGCTTGCTCTTTTTCCCACTCTCTCTTTTCCCCGCACTCACTTTTTCCCGCACTCGTTATTTTTCCCACGCTCTCGCTTTTTCCCACGCTTGCTTTTTTTCCCGCACTCGCTTTTTCCCGGACTTGCATTTTTTCTCTCGCACTCTCTTTTTCCCGCGCTTGCTCTTTTTCCGGCATTCGCTCATTTTCCCGCGCTTTTTCCACCACTCGCTATTTTTCTCATGCTCGCTATTTTTGCCACTCTCGCTCTTTATCACAGGCTCTCTCTTTTTTTCTTATGCTTCCTGTTTTTCCCGCTCTCTCTTTTTCCCACACCTGCTTTTTCCCGCACTCGTTATTTTTCCCACGCTCGCGCTTTTTCCCACGCTCTCTTTTTCCCGCGCTTGCTTTTTTTCCCACGCTCGCTCTTTTTCCTGCGCTTTTTCCACCAGTCGCTATTTTTCTCATACTCGCTATTTTTCCCGTGCTCGTTCTTTATCACACGCTCTCTCTTATTTTCCTACGCTTGCTCTTTTACCCACTCTCGTTTTTTCCCGCACTCCCTTTTTCCTGGACTCGATATTTTTCCTACGCTCGCTCTTTTTACCGCGCTTGCTCTTTATCACACGCTCTCTTTTTTTTTCCTACGCTTTCTGTTCTATCCACTCGCTCTTTTTCCCACGCTCTTTTTTTCCTGGACTCGATATTTTTCCCACGCTCGCTCTTTTTCCCGCGCTCCCTATTTTTCCCTCGCTCGCTCTTTTTCCCGCGCTCGCACTTCTTCCCGCGCTGTTTCTTTTTCACACACTCGCTCTTTCTCCCGCTCTCTCTCTATTTTCCCCTCTCTCTCTTTTTCCCGCACTCGTTTTTTCTCGCACTCGGTATTTTTCCCACGATCGATCTTTTTCCCATGCTCTTTTTTCCCGCGCTCTTTCTTTTTCCCGCGCTCACTGTTTTTCCCACTCTCGCTCTTTTTCCCGCGCTTGCTCTTTTTGCTGCGCTCGCTCATTTTCCCACGCTTTTTCTAGCAGTCGCTAAATTTCTCATGCTCGTTATTTTTCCCAGGCTCTCTCTTTATCCCACGCACTCTCTTTTTTTCCTACGCTTGCTCTTTTTCCTGCTCTTTCTTTTTCCCGCACTCGCTTTTTCCCGCACTCGTTATTTTTCCCACGCTCGCGCTTTTTCCCACGCTCTCTTTTTCCCGCGCTTGCTTTTTTTCCCACGCTCGCTCTTTTTCCCGCGCTTTTTCCACCAGTCGCTATTTTTCTCATGCTCTCTATTTTTCCCGCGCTCGCTCTTTATCACACGCTCTCTCTTATTTTCCTACGCTTGCTCTTTTACCCACTCTCGTTTTTTCCCGCACTCGCTTTTTCCTGGACTCGATATTTTTCCCACGCTCACTCTTTTTACCGCGCTCCCTTTTTTTTCCACGCTCGCTCTTTTTACCGCGCTCGCTCTTTTACATTCGCTTGCTCTTTTCCCGATCTCTCTTTTTATCCCGCCCTCGCTTTTACCCGGACTTGCTTTTTTTCCCTCGCTCTCTCTTTTTCCCACGCTTGCTCTTTTTGCTGCGCTCGCTCATTTTCCCGCGCTTTTTCCACCAGTCGCTATATTTCTCATGCTCGCTAGTTTTCCCGTGCTCGCTTTTTATCACACGCTCTCTCTTTTTTTCCTATGCTTGCTCTTTTTCCCACTCTCTCTTTTCCCCGCACTCACTTTTTCCCGCACTCGTTATTTTTCCCACGCTCTCGCTTTTTCCCACGCTTGCTTTTTTTCCCGCACTCGCTCTTTTTCACGCACTCGCTTTTTCCCGGACTTGCATTTTTTCTCTCGCACTCTCTTTTTCCCGCGCTTGCTCTTTTTCCCGCGTTCGCTCATTTTCCCGCGCTTTTTCCACCACTCGCTATTTTTCTCATGCTCGCTATTTTTGCCACTCTCGCTCTTTATCACAGGCTCTCTCTTTTTTTCTTATGCTTCCTGTTTTTCCCGCTCTCTCTTTTTCCCACACCCGCTTTTTCCCGCACTCGTTATTTTTCCCACGCTCGCGCTTTTTCCCACGCTCTCTTTTTCCCGCGCTTGCTTTTTTTCCCACGCTCGCTCTTTTTCCCGCGCTTTTTCCACCAGTCGCTATTTTTCTCATGCTCGCTATTTTTCCCGCACTCGCTCTTTATCTCACGCTCTCTCTTATTTTCCTACGCTTGCTCTTTTACCCACTCTCGTTTTTTCTCGCACTCCCTTTTTCCTGGACTCGATATTTTTCCCACGCTCGCTCTTTTTCCCGCGCTCCCTATTTTTCCCACGCTCGCTCTTTTTCCCACGCTTGCTCATTTTCCCGCGCTTTTTCCACCAGTCGCTATATTTCTCATGCTCGCTAGTTTTCCCGTGCTCGCTTTTTATCACACGCTCTCTCTTTTTTTCCTATGCTTGCTCTTTTTCCCACTCTCTCTTTTCCCCGCACTCACTTTTTCCCGCACTCGATTTTTTTCCCACGCTATCGCTTTTTCCCACGCTTGCTTTTTTTCCCGCACTCGCTCTTTTTCACGCACTCGCATTTTCCCGGACTTGCATTTTTTCTCTCGCACTCTCTTTTTCCCGCGCTTGCTCTTTTTCCCGCGTTCGCTCATTTTCCCGCGCTTTTTCCACCACTCGCTATTTTTCTCATGCTCGCTATTTTTGCCACTCTCGCTCTTTATCACAGGCTCTCTCTTTTTTTCTTATGCTTCCTGTTTTTCCCGCTCTCTCTTTTTCCCACACCCGCTTTTTCCCGCACTCGTTATTTTTCCCACGCTCGCGCTTTTTCCCACGCTCTCTTTTTCCCGCGCTTGCTTTTTTTCCCACGCTCGCTCTTTTTCCCGCGCTTTTTCCACCAGTCGCTATTTTTCTCATGCTCGCTATTTTTCCCGCGCTTGCTCTTTATCACACGCTCTCTTTTTTTTTCCTACGCTTTCTGTTTTATCCACTCGCTCTTTTTCCCACGCTCCCTTTTTCCTGGACTCGATATTTTTCCCACGCTCGCTCTTTTTCCCGCGCTCCCTATTTTTCCCACGCTCGCTCTTTTTCCCACGCTTGCTCATTTTCCCGCGCTTTTTCCACCAGTCGCTATATTTCTCATGCTCGCTAGTTTTCCCGTGCTCGCTTTTTATCACACGCTCTCTTTTTTTCCTATGCTTGCTCTTTTTCCCACTCTCTCTTTACCCCGCACTCACTTTTTCCTGCACTCGTTATTTTTCCCACGCTCTCGCTTTTTCCCACGCTTGCTTTTTTTCCCGCACTCGCTCTTTTTCACGCACTCGCTTTTTCCCGGACTTGCATTTTTTCTCTCGCACTCTTTTTCCCGCGCTTGCTCTTTTTCCCGCGTTCACTCATTTTCCCGCGCTTTTTCCACCACTCGCTATTTTTCTCATGCTCGCTATTTTTGCCACTCTCGCTCTTTATCACAGGCTCTCTCTTTTTTTCTTATGCTTCCTGTTTTTCCCGCTCTCTCTTTTTCCCACACCCGCTTTTTCCCGCACTCGTTATTTTTCCCACGCTCGCGCTTTTTCCCACGCTCTCTTTTTCCCGCGCTTGCTTTTTTTCCCACGCTCGCTCTTTTTCCCGCGCTTTTTCCACCAGTCGCTATTTTTCTCATGCTCGCTATTTTTCCCGCGCTTACTCTTTATCACACGCTCTCTTTTTTTTTCCTACGCTTTCTGTTTTATCCACTCGCTCTTTTTCCCACGCTCCCTTTTTCCTGGACTCGATATTTTTCCCACGCTCGCTCTTTTTCCCGCGCTCCCTATTTTTCCCACGCTCGCTCTTTTTCCCGCGCTCGCACTTCTTCCCGCGCTGTTTCTTTTTCACACACTCGCTCTTTCTCCCGCTCTCTCTCTATTTTCCCCTCTCTCTCTTTTTCCCGCACGAGCTTTTTCCCGCACTCGGTATTTTTCCCACGATCGATCTTTTTCCCATGCCCTTTTTTCCCGCGCTCTTTCTTTTTCCAGCGCTCACTGTTTTTCCCACTCTCGCTCTTTTTCCCGCGCTTGCTCTTTTTGCTGCGCTCGCTCATTTTCCCACGCTTTTTCTAGCAGTCGCTATATTTCTCATACTCGCTATTTTTCCCGGGCTGTCTCTTTATCCCACGCACTCTCTTTTTTTCCTACGCTTGCTCTTTTTCCTGCTCTTTCTTTTTCCCGAACTCGCTTTTTCCCGCACTCGTTGTTTTTCACATGCTCGCGCTTTTTCCCACGCTCTCTTTTTCCCGCGCTTGCTTTTTTTCCCACGCTCGCTCTTTTTCCCGCGCTTTTTCCACCAGTCGCTATTTTTCTCATGCTCGCTATTTTTCCCGCGCTCGCTCTTTATCTCACGCTCTCTCTTATTTTCCTACGCTTGCTCTTTTACCCACTCTCGTTTTTTCCCGCACTCCCTTTTTCCTGGACTCGATATTTTTCCCACGCTCGCTCTTTTTCCCGCGCTCCCTATTTTTCCCACGCTCGCTCTTTTTCCCACGCTCGCTCATTTTCCCGCGCTTTTTCCACCAGTCGCTATATTTCTCATGCTCGCTAGTTTTCCCGTGCTCGCTTTTTATCACACGCTCTCTCTTTTTTTCCTATGCTTGCTCTTTTTCCCACTCTCTCTTTTCCCCGCACTCACTTTTTCCCGCACTCGTTATTTTTCCCACGCTCTCGCTTTTTCCCACGCTTGCTTTTTTTCCCGCACTCGCTCTTTTTCACGCACTCGCTTTTTCCCGGACTTGCATTTTTTCTCTCGCACTCTCTTTTTCCCGCGCTTGCTCTTTTTCCCGCGTTCGCTCATTTTCCCGCGCTTTTTCCACCACTCGCTATTTTTCTCATGCTCGCTATTTTTGCCACTCTCGCTCTTTATCACAGGCTCTCTCTTTTTTTCTTATGCTTCCTGTTTTTCCCGCTCTCTCTTTTTCCCACACCCGCTTTTTCCCGCACTCGTTATTTTTCCCACGCTCGCGCTTTTTCCCACGCTCTCTTTTTCCCGCGCTTGCTTTTTTTCCCACGCTCGCTCTTTTTCCCGCGCTTTTTCCACCAGTCGCTATTTTTCTCATGCTCGCTATTTTTCCCGCGCTTGCTCTTTATCACACGCTCTCTTTTTTTTTCCTACGCTTTCTGTTTTATCCACTCGCTCTTTTTCCCACGCTCCCTTTTTCCTGGACTCGATATTTTTCCCACGCTCGCTCTTTTTCCCGCGCTCCCTATTTTTCCCACGCTCGCTCTTTTTCCCGCGCTCGCACTTCTTCCCGCGCTGTTTCTTTTTCACACACTCGCTCTTTCTCCCGCTCTCTCTCTATTTTCCCCTCTCTCTCTTTTTCCCGCACTAGCTTTTTCCCGCACTCGGTATTTTTCCCACGATCGATCTTTTTCCCATGCTCTTTTTTCCCGCGCTCTTTCTTTTTCCAGCGCTCACTGTTTTTCCCACTCTCGCTCTTTTTCCCGCGCTTGCTCTTTTTGCTGCGCTCGCTCATTTTCCCACGCTTTTTCTAGCAGTCGCTATATTTCTCATGCTCGCTATTTTTCCCGGGCTGTCTCTTTATCCCACGCACTCTCTTTTTTTCCTACACTTGCTCTTTTTCCTGCTCTTTCTTTTTCCCGAACACGCTTTTTCCCGCACTCGTTGTTTTTCCCACGCTCGCTCTTTTTCCCACGCTTGCTCATTTTCCCGCGCTTTTTCCACCAGTCGCTATATTTCTCATGCTCGCTAGTTTTCCCGTGCTCGCTTTTTATCACACGCTCTTTTTTTCCTATGCTTGCTCTTTTTCCCACTCTCTCTTTTCCCCGCACTCACTTTTTCCCGCACTCGTTATTTTTCCCACGCTCTCGCTTTTTCCCACGCTTGCTTTTTTTCCCGCACTCGCTCTTTTTCACGCACTCGCTTTTTCCCGGACTTGCATTTTTTCTCTCGCACTCTCTTTTTCCCGCGCTTGCTCTTTTTCCCGCGTTCGCTCATTTTCCCGCGCTTTTTCCACCACTCGCTATTTTTCTCATGCTCGCTATTTTTGCCACTCTCGCTCTTTATCACAGGCTCTCTCTTTTTTTCTTATGCTTCCTGTTTTTCCCGCTCTCTCTTTTTCCCACACCTGCTTTTTCCCGCACTCGTTATTTTTCCCACGCTCGCGCTTTTTCCCACGCTCTCTTTTTCCCGCGCTTGCTTTTTTTCCCACGCTCGCTCTTTTTCCCGCGCTTTTTCCACCAGTCGCTATTTTTCTCATGCTCGCTATTTTTCCCGCGCTCGCTCTTTATCACACGCTCTCTCTTATTTTCCTACGCTTGCTCTTTTACCCACTCTCGTTTTTTCCCGCACTCCCTTTTTCCTGGACTCGATATTTTTCCCACGCTCGCTCTTTTTCCCGCGCTCCCTATTTTTCCCACGCTCGCTCTTTTTCCCACGCTCGCTCATTTTCCCGCGCTTTTTCCACCAGTCGCTATATTTCTCATGCTCGCTAGTTTTCCCGTGCTCGCTTTTTATCACACGCTCTCTTTTTTTCCTATGCTTGCTCTTTTTCCCACTCTCTCTTTTCACCGCACTCACTTTTTCCCGCACTCGTTATTTTTCCCACGCTCTCGCTTTTTCCCACGCTTGCTTTTTTTCCCGCATTCGCTATTTTTCACGCACTCGCTTTTTCCCGGACTTGCATTTTTTCTCTCGCACTCTCTTTTTCCCGCGCTTGCTCTTTTTCCCGCGTTCGCTCATTTTCCCGCGCTTTTTCCACCACTCGCTATTTTTCTCATGCTCGCTATTTTTGCCACTCTCGCTCTTTATCACAGGCTCTCTCTTTTTTTCTTATGCTTCCTGTTTTTCCCGCTCTCTCTTTTTCCCACACCCGATTTTTCCCGCACTCGTTATTTTTCCCACGCTCGCGCTTTTTCCCACGCTCTCTTTTTCCCGCGCTTGCTTTTTTTCCCACGCTCGCTCTTTTTCCCGCGCTTTTTCCACCAGTCGCTATTTTTCTCATGCTCGCTATTTTTCCCGCGCTCGCTCTTTATCACACGCTCTCTCTTATTTTCCTACGCTTGCTCTTTTACCCACTCTCGTTTTTTCCCGCACTCCCTTTTTCCTGGACTCGATATTTTTCCCACGCTCGCTCTTTTTCCCGCGCTCCCTATTTTTCCCACGCTCGCTCTTTTTCCCACGCTCGCTCATTTTCCCGCGCTTTTTCCACCAGTCGCTATATTTCTCATGCTCGCTAGTTTTCCCGTGCTCGCTTTTTATCACACGCTCTCTCTTTTTTTCCTATGCTTGCTCTTTTTCCCACTCTCTCTTTTCCCCGCACTCACTTTTTCCCGCACTCGTTATTTTTCCCACGCTCTCGCTTTTTCCCACGCTTGCTTTTTTTCCCGCACTCGCTTTTTCCCGGACTTGCATTTTTTCTCTCGCACTCTCTTTTTCCCGCGCTTGCTCTTTTTCCGGCATTCGCTCATTTTCCCGCGCTTTTTCCACCACTCGCTATTTTTCTCATGCTCGCTATTTTTGCCACTCTCGCTCTTTATCACAGGCTCTCTCTTTTTTTCTTATGCTTCCTGTTTTTCCCGCTCTCTCTTTTTCCCACACCTGCTTTTTCCCGCACTCGTTATTTTTCCCACGCTCGCGCTTTTTCCCACGCTCTCTTTTTCCCGCGCTTGCTTTTTTTCCCACGCTCGCTCTTTTTCCTGCGCTTTTTCCACCAGTCGCTATTTTTCTCATACTCGCTATTTTTCCCGTGCTCGTTCTTTATCACACGCTCTCTCTTATTTTCCTACGCTTGCTCTTTTACCCACTCTCGTTTTTTCCCGCACTCCCTTTTTCCTGGACTCGATATTTTTCCTACGCTCGCTCTTTTTACCGCGCTTGCTCTTTATCACACGCTCTCTTTTTTTTTCCTACGCTTTCTGTTCTATCCACTCGCTCTTTTTCCCACGCTCTTTTTTTCCTGGACTCGATATTTTTCCCACGCTCGCTCTTTTTCCCGCGCTCCCTATTTTTCCCTCGCTCGCTCTTTTTCCCGCGCTCGCACTTCTTCCCGTGCTGTTTCTTTTTCACACACTCGCTCTTTCTCCCGCTCTCTCTCTATTTTCCCCTCTCTCTCTTTTTCCCGCACTCGTTTTTTCTCGCACTCGGTATTTTTCCCACGATCGATCTTTTTCCCATGCTCTTTTTTCCCGCGCTCTTTCTTTTTCCCGCGCTCACTGTTTTTCCCACTCTCGCTCTTTTTCCCGCGCTTGCTCTTTTTGCTGCGCTCGCTCATTTTCCCACGCTTTTTCTAGCAGTCGCTAAATTTCTCATGCTCGTTATTTTTCCTGGGCTCTCTCTTTATCCCACGCACTCTCTTTTTTTCCTACGCTTGCTCTTTTTCCTGCTCTTTCTTTTTCCCGCACTCGCTTTTTCCCGCACTCGTTATTTTTCCCACGCTCGCGCTTTTTCCCACGCTCTCTTTTTCCCGCGCTTGCTTTTTTTCCCACGCTCGCTCTTTTTCCCGCGCTTTTTCCACCAGTCGCTATTTTTCTCATGCTCTCTATTTTTCCCGCGCTCGCTCTTTATCACACGCTCTCTCTTATTTTCCTACGCTTGCTCTTTTACCCACTCTCGTTTTTTCCCGCACTCGCTTTTTCCTGGACTCGATATTTTTCCCACGCTCGCTCTTTTTCCCGCGCTCCCTATTTTTCCCACGCTCGCTCTTTTTCCCACGCTCGCTCATTTTCCCGCGCTTTTTCCACCAGTCGCTATATTTCTCATGCTCGCTAGTTTTCCCGTGCTCGCTTTTTATCACACGCTCTCTTTTTTTCCTATGCTTGCTCTTTTTCCCACTCTCTCTTTTCACCGCACTCACTTTTTCCCGCACTCGTTATTTTTCCCACGCTCTCGCTTTTTCCCACGCTTGCTTTTTTTCCCGCATTCGCTATTTTTCACGCACTCGCTTTTTCCCGGACTTGCATTTTTTCTCTCGCACTCTCTTTTTCCCGCGCTTGCTCTTTTTCCCGCGTTCGCTCATTTTCCCGCGCTTTTTCCACCACTCGCTATTTTTCTCATGCTCGCTATTTTTGCCACTCTCGCTCTTTATCACAGGCTCTCTCTTTTTTTCTTATGCTTCCTGTTTTTCCCGCTCTCTCTTTTTCCCACACCCGATTTTTCCCGCACTCGTTATTTTTCCCACGCTCGCGCTTTTTCCCACGCTCTCTTTTTCCCGCGCTTGCTTTTTTTCCCACGCTCGCTCTTTTTCCCGCGCTTTTTCCACCAGTCGCTATTTTTCTCATGCTCGCTATTTTTCCCGCGCTCGCTCTTTATCACACGCTCTCTCTTATTTTCCTACGCTTGCTCTTTTACCCACTCTCGTTTTTTCCCGCACTCCCTTTTTCCTGGACTCGATATTTTTCCCACGCTCGCTCTTTTTCCCGCGCTCCCTATTTTTCCCACGCTCGCTCTTTTTCCCACGCTCGCTCATTTTCCCGCGCTTTTTCCACCAGTCGCTATATTTCTCATGCTCGCTAGTTTTCCCGTGCTCGCTTTTTATCACACGCTCTCTCTTTTTTTCCTATGCTTGCTCTTTTTCCCACTCTCTCTTTTCCCCGCACTCACTTTTTCCCGCACTCGTTATTTTTCCCACGCTCTCGCTTTTTCCCACGCTTGCTTTTTTTCCCGCACTCGCTTTTTCCCGGACTTGCATTTTTTCTCTCGCACTCTCTTTTTCCCGCGCTTGCTCTTTTTCCGGCATTCGCTCATTTTCCCGCGCTTTTTCCACCACTCGCTATTTTTCTCATGCTCGCTATTTTTGCCACTCTCGCTCTTTATCACAGGCTCTCTCTTTTTTTCTTATGCTTCCTGTTTTTCCCGCTCTCTCTTTTTCCCACACCTGCTTTTTCCCGCACTCGTTATTTTTCCCACGCTCGCGCTTTTTCCCACGCTCTCTTTTTCCCGCGCTTGCTTTTTTTCCCACGCTCGCTCTTTTTCCTGCGCTTTTTCCACCAGTCGCTATTTTTCTCATACTCGCTATTTTTCCCGTGCTCGTTCTTTATCACACGCTCTCTCTTATTTTCCTACGCTTGCTCTTTTACCCACTCTCGTTTTTTCCCGCACTCCCTTTTTCCTGGACTCGATATTTTTCCTACGCTCGCTCTTTTTACCGCGCTTGCTCTTTATCACACGCTCTCTTTTTTTTTCCTACGCTTTCTGTTCTATCCACTCGCTCTTTTTCCCACGCTCTTTTTTTCCTGGACTCGATATTTTTCCCACGCTCGCTCTTTTTCCCGCGCTCCCTATTTTTCCCTCGCTCGCTCTTTTTCCCGCGCTCGCACTTCTTCCCGCGCTGTTTCTTTTTCACACACTCGCTCTTTCTCCCGCTCTCTCTCTATTTTCCCCTCTCTCTCTTTTTCCCGCACTCGTTTTTTCTCGCACTCGGTATTTTTCCCACGATCGATCTTTTTCCCATGCTCTTTTTTCCCGCGCTCTTTCTTTTTCCCGCGCTCACTGTTTTTCCCACTCTCGCTCTTTTTCCCGCGCTTGCTCTTTTTGCTGCGCTCGCTCATTTTCCCACGCTTTTTCTAGCAGTCGCTAAATTTCTCATGCTCGTTATTTTTCCCGGGCTCTCTCTTTATCCCACGCACTCTCTTTTTTTCCTACGCTTGCTCTTTTTCCTGCTCTTTCTTTTTCCCGCACTCGCTTTTTCCCGCACTCGTTATTTTTCCCACGCTCGCGCTTTTTCCCACGCTCTCTTTTTCCCGCGCTTGCTTTTTTTCCCACGCTCGCTCTTTTTCCCGCGCTTTTTCCACCAGTCGCTATTTTTCTCATGCTCTCTATTTTTCCCGCGCTCGCTCTTTATCACACGCTCTCTCTTATTTTCCTACGCTTGCTCTTTTACCCACTCTCGTTTTTTCCCGCACTCGCTTTTTCCTGGACTCGATATTTTTCCCACGCTCACTCTTTTTACCGCGCTCCCTTTTTTTTCCACGCTCGCTCTTTTTACCGCGCTCGCTCTTTTACATTCGCTTGCTCTTTTCCCGATCTCTCTTTTTATCCCGCCCTCGCTTTTACCCGGACTTGCTTTTTTTCCCTCGCTCTCTCTTTTTCCCACGCTTGCTCTTTTTGCTGCGCTCGCTCATTTTCCCGCGCTTTTTCCACCAGTCGCTATATTTCTCATGCTCGCTAGTTTTCCCGTGCTCGCTTTTTATCACACGCTCTCTCTTTTTTTCCTATGCTTGCTCTTTTTCCCACTCTCTCTTTTCCCCGCACTCACTTTTTCCCGCACTCGTTATTTTTCCCACGCTCTCGCTTTTTCCCACGCTTGCTTTTTTTCCCGCACTCGCTCTTTTTCACGCACTCGCTTTTTCCCGGACTTGCATTTTTTCTCTCGCACTCTCTTTTTCCCGCGCTTGCTCTTTTTCCCGCGTTCGCTCATTTTCCCGCGCTTTTTCCACCACTCGCTATTTTTCTCATGCTCGCTATTTTTGCCACTCTCGCTCTTTATCACAGGCTCTCTCTTTTTTTCTTATGCTTCCTGTTTTTCCCGCTCTCTCTTTTTCCCACACCCGCTTTTTCCCGCACTCGTTATTTTTCCCACGCTCGCGCTTTTTCCCACGCTCTCTTTTTCCCGCGCTTGCTTTTTTTCCCACGCTCGCTCTTTTTCCCGCGCTTTTTCCACCAGTCGCTATTTTTCTCATGCTCGCTATTTTTCCCGCACTCGCTCTTTATCTCACGCTCTCTCTTATTTTCCTACGCTTGCTCTTTTACCCACTCTCGTTTTTTCTCGCACTCCCTTTTTCCTGGACTCGATATTTTTCCCACGCTCGCTCTTTTTCCCGCGCTCCCTATTTTTCCCACGCTCGCTCTTTTTCCCACGCTTGCTCATTTTCCCGCGCTTTTTCCACCAGTCGCTATATTTCTCATGCTCGCTAGTTTTCCCGTGCTCGCTTTTTATCACACGCTCTCTCTTTTTTTCCTATGCTTGCTCTTTTTCCCACTCTCTCTTTTCCCCGCACTCACTTTTTCCCGCACTCGATTTTTTTCCCACGCTATCGCTTTTTCCCACGCTTGCTTTTTTTCCCGCACTCGCTCTTTTTCACGCACTCGCATTTTCCCGGACTTGCATTTTTTCTCTCGCACTCTCTTTTTCCCGCGCTTGCTCTTTTTCCCGCGTTCGCTCATTTTCCCGCGCTTTTTCCACCACTCGCTATTTTTCTCATGCTCGCTATTTTTGCCACTCTCGCTCTTTATCACAGGCTCTCTCTTTTTTTCTTATGCTTCCTGTTTTTCCCGCTCTCTCTTTTTCCCACACCCGCTTTTTCCCGCACTCGTTATTTTTCCCACGCTCGCGCTTTTTCCCACGCTCTCTTTTTCCCGCGCTTGCTTTTTTTCCCACGCTCGCTCTTTTTCCCGCGCTTTTTCCACCAGTCGCTATTTTTCTCATGCTCGCTATTTTTCCCGCGCTTGCTCTTTATCACACGCTCTCTTTTTTTTTCCTACGCTTTCTGTTTTATCCACTCGCTCTTTTTCCCACGCTCCCTTTTTCCTGGACTCGATATTTTTCCCACGCTCGCTCTTTTTCCCGCGCTCCCTATTTTTCCCACGCTCGCTCTTTTTCCCACGCTTGCTCATTTTCCCGCGCTTTTTCCACCAGTCGCTATATTTCTCATGCTCGCTAGTTTTCCCGTGCTCGCTTTTTATCACACGCTCTCTTTTTTTCCTATGCTTGCTCTTTTTCCCACTCTCTCTTTACCCCGCACTCACTTTTTCCTGCACTCGTTATTTTTCCCACGCTCTCGCTTTTTCCCACGCTTGCTTTTTTTCCCGCACTCGCTCTTTTTCACGCACTCGCTTTTTCCCGGACTTGCATTTTTTCTCTCGCACTCTTTTTCCCGCGCTTGCTCTTTTTCCCGCGTTCACTCATTTTCCCGCGCTTTTTCCACCACTCGCTATTTTTCTCATGCTCGCTATTTTTGCCACTCTCGCTCTTTATCACAGGCTCTCTCTTTTTTTCTTATGCTTCCTGTTTTTCCCGCTCTCTCTTTTTCCCACACCCGCTTTTTCCCGCACTCGTTATTTTTCCCACGCTCGCGCTTTTTCCCACGCTCTCTTTTTCCCGCGCTTGCTTTTTTTCCCACGCTCGCTCTTTTTCCCGCGCTTTTTCCACCAGTCGCTATTTTTCTCATGCTCGCTATTTTTCCCGCGCTTACTCTTTATCACACGCTCTCTTTTTTTTTCCTACGCTTTCTGTTTTATCCACTCGCTCTTTTTCCCACGCTCCCTTTTTCCTGGACTCGATATTTTTCCCACGCTCGCTCTTTTTCCCGCGCTCCCTATTTTTCCCACGCTCGCTCTTTTTCCCGCGCTCGCACTTCTTCCCGCGCTGTTTCTTTTTCACACACTCGCTCTTTCTCCCGCTCTCTCTCTATTTTCCCCTCTCTCTCTTTTTCCCGCACGAGCTTTTTCCCGCACTCGGTATTTTTCCCACGATCGATCTTTTTCCCATGCCCTTTTTTCCCGCGCTCTTTCTTTTTCCAGCGCTCACTGTTTTTCCCACTCTCGCTCTTTTTCCCGCGCTTGCTCTTTTTGCTGCGCTCGCTCATTTTCCCACGCTTTTTCTAGCAGTCGCTATATTTCTCATGCTCGCTATTTTTCCCGGGCTGTCTCTTTATCCCACGCACTCTCTTTTTTTCCTACGCTTGCTCTTTTTCCTGCTCTTTCTTTTTCCCGAACTCGCTTTTTCCCGCACTCGTTGTTTTTCACATGCTCGCGCTTTTTCCCACGCTCTCTTTTTCCCGCGCTTGCTTTTTTTCCCACGCTCGCTCTTTTTCCCGCGCTTTTTCCACCAGTCGCTATTTTTCTCATGCTCGCTATTTTTCCCGCGCTCGCTCTTTATCTCACGCTCTCTCTTATTTTCCTACGCTTGCTCTTTTACCCACTCTCGTTTTTTCCCGCACTCCCTTTTTCCTGGACTCGATATTTTTCCCACGCTCGCTCTTTTTCCCGCGCTCCCTATTTTTCCCACGCTCGCTCTTTTTCCCACGCTCGCTCATTTTCCCGCGCTTTTTCCACCAGTCGCTATATTTCTCATGCTCACTAGTTTTCCCGTGCTCGCTTTTTATCACACGCTCTCTCTTTTTTTCCTATGCTTGCTCTTTTTCCCACTCTCTCTTTTCCCCGCACTCACTTTTTCCCGCACTCGTTATTTTTCCCACGCTCTCGCTTTTTCCCACGCTTGCTTTTTTTCCCGCACTCGCTCTTTTTCACGCACTCGCTTTTTCCCGGACTTGCATTTTTTCTCTCGCACTCTCTTTTTCCCGCGCTTGCTCTTTTTCCCGCGTTCGCTCATTTTCCCGCGCTTTTTCCACCACTCGCTATTTTTCTCATGCTCGCTATTTTTGCCACTCTCGCTCTTTATCACAGGCTCTCTCTTTTTTTCTTATGCTTCCTGTTTTTCCCGCTCTCTCTTTTTCCCACACCCGCTTTTTCCCGCACTCGTTATTTTTCCCACGCTCTCTTTTTCCCGCGCTTGCTTTTTTTCCCACGCTCGCTCTTTTTCCTGCGCTTTTTCCACCAGTCGCTATTTTTCTCATACTCGCTATTTTTCCCGCGCTCGCTCTTTATCTCACGCTCTCTCTTATTTTCCTACGCTTGCTCTTTTACCCACTCTCGTTTTTTCCCGCACTCCCTTTTTCCTGGACTCGATATTTTTCCCACGCTCGCTCTTTTTCCCGCGCTCCCTATTTTTCCCATGCTCGCTCTTTTTCCCACGCTCGCTCATTTTCCCGCGCTCTTTCCACCAGTCGCTATATTTCTCATGCTCGCTAGTTTTCCCGTGCTCGCTTTTTATCACACGCTCTCTCTTTTTTTCCTATGCTTGCTCTTTTTCCCACTCTCTCTTTTCCCCGCACTCACTTTTTCCCACAGTCGTTATTTTTCCCACGCTCTCGCTTTTTCCCACGCTTGCTTTTTTTCCCGCACTCGCTTTTTCCCGGACTTGCATTTTTTCTCTCGCACTCTCTTTTTCCCGCGCTTGCTCTTTTTCCCGCGTTCGCTCATTTTCCTGCGCTTTTTCCACCACTCGCTATTTTTCTCATGCTCGCTATTTTTGCCACTCTCGCTCTTTATCACAGGCTCTCTCTTTTTTTCTTATGCTTCCTGTTTTTCCCGCTCTCTCTTTTTCCCACACCTGCTTTTTCCCGCACTCGTTATTTTTCCCACGCTCTCTTTTTCCCGCGCTTGCTTTTTTTCCCACGCTCGCTCTTTTTCCTGTGCTTTTTCCACCAGTCGCTATTTTTCTCATACTCGCTATTTTTCCCGTGCTCGTTCTTTATCACACGCTCTCTCTTATTTTCCTACGCTTGCTCTTTTACCCACTCTCGTTTTTTCCCGCACTCCCTGTTTCCTGGACTCGATATTTTTCCTACGCTCGCTCTTTTTACCGCGCTTCCTCTTTATCACACGCTCTCTCTTTTTTTTTCCTACGCTTTCTGTTTTATCCACTCGCTCTTTTTCCCACGCTCCCTTTTTCCTGGACTCGATATTTTTCCCACGCTCGCTCTTTTTCCCACGCTCCCTATTTTTCCCACGCTCGCTCTTTTTCCCACGCTTGCTCATTTTCCCGCGCTTTTTCCACCAGTCGCTATATTTCTCATGCTCGCTAGTTTTCCCGTGCTCGCTTTTTATCACACGCTCTCTCTTTTTTTCCTATGCTTGCTCTTTTTCCCACTCTCTCTTTTCCCCGCACTCACTTTTTCCCGCACTCGATTTTTTTCCCACGCTCTCGCTTTTTCCCACGCTTGCTTTTTTTCCCGCACTCGCTCTTTTTCACGCACTCGCATTTTCCCGGACTTGCATTTTTTCTCTCGCACTCTCTTTTTCCCGCGCTTGCTCTTTTTCCCGCGTTCGCTCATTTTCCCGCGCTTTTTCCACCACTCGCTATTTTTCTCATGCTCGCTATTTTTGCCACTCTCGCTCTTTATCACAGGCTCTCTCTTTTTTTCTTATGCTTCCTGTTTTTCCCGCTCTCTCTTTTTCCCACACCCGCTTTTTCCCGCACTCGTTATTTTTCCCACGCTCGCGCTTTTTCCCACGCTCTCTTTTTCCCGCGCTTGCTTTTTTTCCCACGCTCGCTCTTTTTCCCGCGCTTTTTCCACCAGTCGCTATTTTTCTCATGCTCGCTATTTTTCCCGCGCTTGCTCTTTATCACACGCTCTCTTTTTTTTCCCTACGCTTTCTGTTTTATCCACTCACTCTTTTTCCCACGCTCCCTTTTTCCTGGACTCGATATTTTTCCCACGCTCGCTCTTTTTCCCGCGCTCCCTATTTTTCCCACGCTCGCTCTTTTTCCCGCGCTCCCTATTTTTCCCACGCTCGCTCTTTTTCCCGCGCTCGCACTTCTTCCCGCGCTGTTTCTTTTTCACACACTCGCTCTTTCTCCCGCTCTCTCTCTATTTTCCCCTCTCTCTCTTTTTCCCGCACTAGCTTTTTCCCGCACTCGGTATTTTTCCCACGATCGATCTTTTTCCCATGCCCTTTTTTCCCGCGCTCTTTCTTTTTCCAGCGCTCACTGTTTTTCCCACTCTCGCTCTTTTTCCCGCGCTTGCTCTTTTTGCTGCGCTCGCTCATTTTCCCACGCTTTTTCTAGCAGTCGCTGTATTTCTCATGCTCGCTATTTTTCCCGGGCTGTCTCTTTATCCCACGCACTCTCTTTTTTTCCTACGCTTGCTCTTTTTCCTGCTCTTTCTTTTTCCCGAACTCGCTTTTTCCCGCACTCGTTGTTTTTCACACGCTCGCGCTTTTTCCCACGCTCTCTTTTTCCCGCGCTTGCTTTTTTTCCCACGCTCGCTCTTTTTCCCGCGCTTTTTCCACCAGTCGCTATTTTTCTCATGCTCGCTATTTTTCCCGCGCTCGCTCTTTATCTCACGCTCTCTCTTATTTTCCTACGCTTGCTCTTTTACCCACTCTCGTTTTTTCCCGCACTCCCTTTTTCCTGGACTCGATATTTTTCCCACGCTCGCTCTTTTTCCCGCGCTCCCTATTTTTCCCACGCTCGCTCTTTTTCCCACGCTTGCTCATTTTCCCGCGCTTTTTCCACCAGTCGCTATATTTCTCATGCTCGCTAGTTTTCCCGTGCTCGCTTTTTATCACACGCTCTCTCTTTTTTTCCTATGCTTGCTCTTTTTCCCACTCTCTCTTTTCCCCGCACTCACTTTTTCCCGCACTCGATTTTTTTCCCACGCTCTCGCTTTTTCCCACGCTTGCTTTTTTTCCCGCACTCGCTCTTTTTCACGCACTCGCATTTTCCCGGACTTGCATTTTTTCTCTCGCACTCTCTTTTTCCCGCGCTTGCTCTTTTTCCCGCGTTCACTCATTTTCCCGCGCTTTTTCCACCACTCGCTATTTTTCTCATGCTCGCCATTTTTGCCACTCTCGCTCTTTATCACAGGCTCTCTCTTTTTTTCTTATGCTTCCTGTTTTTCCCGCTCTCTCTTTTTCCCACACCCGCTTTTTCCCGCACTCGTTATTTTTCCCACGCTCGCGCTTTTTCCCACGCTCTCTTTTTCCCGCGCTTGCTTTTTTTCCCACGCTCGCTCTTTTTCCCGCGCTTTTTCCACCAGTCGCTATTTTTCTCATGCTCGCTATTTTTCCCGCGCTTGCTCTTTATCACACGCTCTCTTTTTTTTTCCTACGCTTTCTGTTTTATCCACTCGCTCTTTTTCCCACGCTCCCTTTTTCCTGGACTCGATATTTTTCCCACGCTCGCTCTTTTTCCCGCGCTCCCTATTTTTCCCACGCTCGCTCTTTTTCCCGCGCTCGCACTTCTTCCCGCGCTGTTTCTTTTTCACACACTCGCTCTTTCTCCCGCTCTTTCTCTATTTTCCCCTCTCTCTCTTTTTCCCGCACTAGCTTTTTCCCGCACTCGGTATTTTTCCCACGATCGATCTTTTTCCCATGCCCTTTTTTCCCGCGCTCTTTCTTTTTCCAGCGCTCACTGTTTTTCCCACTCTCGCTCTTTTTCCCGCGCTTGCTCTTTTTGCTGCGCTCGCTCATTTTCCCACGCTTTTTCTAGCAGTCGCTATATTTCTCATGCTCGCTATTTTTCCCGGGCTGTCTCTTTATCCCACGCACTCTCTTTTTTTCCTACGCTTGCTCTTTTTCCTGCTCTTTCTTTTTCCCGAACTCGCTTTTTCCCGCACTCGTTGTTTTTCACATGCTCGCGCTTTTTCCCACGCTCTCTTTTTCCCGCGCTTGCTTTTTTTCCCACGCTCGCTCTTTTTCCCGCGCTTTTTCCACCAGTCGCTATTTTTCTCATGCTCGCTATTTTTCCCGCGCTCGCTCTTTATCTCACGCTCTCTCTTATTTTCCTACGCTTGCTCTTTTACCCACTCTCGTTTTTTCCCGCACTCCCTTTTTCCTGGACTCGATATTTTTCCCACGCTCGCTCTTTTTCCCGCGCTCCCTATTTTTCCCACGCTCGCTCTTTTTCCCACGCTCGCTCATTTTCCCGCGCTTTTTCCACCAGTCGCTATATTTCTCATGCTCGCTAGTTTTCCCGTGCTCGCTTTTTATCACACGCTCTCTCTTTTTTTCCTATGCTTGCTCTTTTTCCCACTCTCTCTTTTCCCCGCACTCACTTTTTCCCGCACTCGTTATTTTTCCCACGCTCTCGCTTTTTCCCACGCTTGCTTTTTTTCCCGCACTCGCTCTTTTTCACGCACTCGCTTTTTCCCGGACTTGCATTTTTTCTCTCGCACTCTCTTTTTCCCGCGCTTGCTCTTTTTCCCGCGTTCGCTCATTTTCCCGCGCTTTTTCCACCACTCGCTATTTTTCTCATGCTCGCTATTTTTGCCACTCTCGCTCTTTATCACAGGCTCTCTCTTTTTTTCTTATGCTTCCTGTTTTTCCCGCTCTCTCTTTTTCCCACACCCGCTTTTTCCCGCACTCGTTATTTTTCCCACGCTCTCTTTTTCCCGCGCTTGCTTTTTTTCCCACGCTCGCTCTTTTTCCTGCGCTTTTTCCACCAGTCGCTATTTTTCTCATGCTCGCTATTTTTCCCGCGCTCGCTCTTTATCTCACGCTCTCTCTTATTTTCCTACGCTTGCTCTTTTACCCACTCTCGTTTTTTCCCGCACTCCCTTTTTCCTGGACTCGATATTTTTCCCACGCTCGCTCTTTTTCCCGCGCTCCCTATTTTTCCCATGCTCGCTCTTTTTCCCACGCTCGCTCATTTTCCCGCGCTCTTTCCACCAGTCGCTATATTTCTCATGCTCGCTAGTTTTCCCGTGCTCGCTTTTTATCACACGCTCTCTCTTTTTTTCCTATGCTTGCTCTTTTTCCCACTCTCTCTTTTCCCCGCACTCACTTTTTCCCACAGTCTTTATTTTTCCCACGCTCTCGCTTTTTCCCACGCTTGCTTTTTTTCCCGCACTCGCTTTTTCCCGGACTTGCATTTTTTCTCTCGCACTCTCTTTTTCCCGCGCTTGCTCTTTTTCCCGCGTTCGCTCATTTTCCTGCGCTTTTTCCACCACTCGCTATTTTTCTCATGCTCGCTATTTTTGCCACTCTCGCTCTTTATCACAGGCTCTCTCTTTTTTTCTTATGCTTCCTGTTTTTCCCGCTCTCTCTTTTTCCCACACCTGCTTTTTCCCGCACTCGTTATTTTTCCCACGCTCTCTTTTTCCCGCGCTTGCTTTTTTTCCCACGCTCGCTCTTTTTCCTGTGCTTTTTCCACCAGTCGCTATTTTTCTCATACTCGCTATTTTTCCCGTGCTCGTTCTTTATCACACGCTCTCTCTTATTTTCCTACGCTTGCTCTTTTACCCACTCTCGTTTTTTCCCGCACTCCCTGTTTCCTGGACTCGATATTTTTCCTACGCTCGCTCTTTTTACCGCGCTTCCTCTTTATCACACGCTCTCTCTTTTTTTTTCCTACGCTTTCTGTTTTATCCACTCGCTCTTTTTCCCACGCTCCCTTTTTCCTGGACTCGATATTTTTCCCACGCTCGCTCTTTTTCCCACGCTCCCTATTTTTCCCACGCTCGCTCTTTTTCCCACGCTTGCTCATTTTCCCGCGCTTTTTCCACCAGTCGCTATATTTCTCATGCTCGCTAGTTTTCCCGTGCTCGCTTTTTATCACACGCTCTCTCTTTTTTTCCTATGCTTGCTCTTTTTCCCACTCTCTCTTTTCCCCGCACTCACTTTTTCCCGCACTCGATTTTTTTCCCACGCTCTCGCTTTTTCCCACGCTTGCTTTTTTTCCCGCACTCGCTCTTTTTCACGCACTCGCATTTTCCCGGACTTGCATTTTTTCTCTCGCACTCTCTTTTTCCCGCGCTTGCTCTTTTTCCCGCGTTCGCTCATTTTCCCGCGCTTTTTCCACCACTCGCTATTTTTCTCATGCTCGCTATTTTTGCCACTCTCGCTCTTTATCACAGGCTCTCTCTTTTTTTCTTATGCTTCCTGTTTTTCCCGCTCTCTCTTTTTCCCACACCCGCTTTTTCCCGCACTCGTTATTTTTCCCACGCTCGCGCTTTTTCCCACGCTCTCTTTTTCCCGCGCTTGCTTTTTTTCCCACGCTCGCTCTTTTTCCCGCGCTTTTTCCACCAGTCGCTATTTTTCTCATGCTCGCTATTTTTCCCGCGCTTGCTCTTTATCACACGCTCTCTTTTTTTTCCCTACGCTTTCTGTTTTATCCACTCACTCTTTTTCCCACGCTCCCTTTTTCCTGGACTCGATATTTTTCCCACGCTCGCTCTTTTTCCCGCGCTCCCTATTTTTCCCACGCTCGCTCTTTTTCCCGCGCTCCCTATTTTTCCCACGCTCGCTCTTTTTCCCGCGCTCGCACTTCTTCCCGCGCTGTTTCTTTTTCACACACTCGCTCTTTCTCCCGCTCTCTCTCTATTTTCCCCTCTCTCTCTTTTTCCCGCACTAGCTTTTTCCCGCACTCGGTATTTTTCCCACGATCGATCTTTTTCCCATGCCCTTTTTTCCCGCGCTCTTTCTTTTTCCAGCGCTCACTGTTTTTCCCACTCTCGCTCTTTTTCCCGCGCTTGCTCTTTTTGCTGCGCTCGCTCATTTTCCCACGCTTTTTCTAGCAGTCGCTGTATTTCTCATGCTCGCTATTTTTCCCGGGCTGTCTCTTTATCCCACGCACTCTCTTTTTTTCCTACGCTTGCTCTTTTTCCTGCTCTTTCTTTTTCCCGAACTCGCTTTTTCCCGCACTCGTTGTTTTTCACATGCTCGCGCTTTTTCCCACGCTCTCTTTTTCCCGCGCTTGCTTTTTTTCCCACGCTCGCTCTTTTTCCCGCGCTTTTTCCACCAGTCGCTATTTTTCTCATGCTCGCTATTTTTCCCGCGCTCGCTCTTTATCTCACGCTCTCTCTTATTTTCCTACGCTTGCTCTTTTACCCACTCTCGTTTTTTCCCGCACTCCCTTTTTCCTGGACTCGATATTTTTCCCACGCTCGCTCTTTTTCCCGCGCTCCCTATTTTTCCCACGCTCGCTCTTTTTCCCACGCTCACTCATTTTCCCGCGCTTTTTTCACCAGTCGCTATATTTCTCATGCTCGCTAGTTTTCCCGTGCTCGCTTTTTATCACACGCTCTCTCTTTTTTTCCTATGCTTGCTCTTTTTCCCACTCTCTCTTTTCCCCGCACTCACTTTTTCCCGCACTCGTTATTTTTCCCACGCTCTCGCTTTTTCCCACGCTTGCTATTTTTCCCACGCTTGCTCATTTTCCCGCGCTTTTTCCACCAGTCGCTATATTTCTCATGCTCGCTAGTTTTCCCGTGCTCGCTTTTTATCACACGCTCTCTCTTTTTTTCCTATGCTTGCTCTTTTTCCCACTCTCTCTTTTCCCCGCACTCACTTTTTCCCGCACTCGTTATTTTTCCCACGCTCTCGCTATTTCCCTCGCTTGCTTTTTTTCCCGCACTCGCTCTTTTTCACGCACTCGCATTTTCCCGGACTTGCATTTTTTCTCTCGCACTCTCTTTTTCCCGCGCTTGCTCTTTTTCCCGCGTTCGCTCATTTTCCCGCGCTTTTTCCACCACTCGCTATTTTTCTCATGCTCGCTATTTTTGCCACTCTCGCTCTTTATCACAGGCTCTCTCTTTTTTTCTTATGCTTCCTGTTTTTCCCGCTCTCTCTTTTTCCCACACCCGCTTTTTCCCGCACTCGTTATTTTTCCCACGCTCGCGCTTTTTCCCACGCTCTCTTTTTCCCGCGCTTGCTTTTTTTCCCACGCTCGCTCTTTTTCCCGCGCTTTTTCCACCAGTCGCTATTTTTCTCATGCTCGCTATTTTTCCCGCGCTTGCTCTTTATCACACGCTCTCTTTTTTTTTCCTACGCTTTCTGTTTTATCCACTCGCTCTTTTTCCCACGCTCCCTTTTTCCTGGACTCGATATTTTTCCCACGCTCGCTCTTTTTCCCGCGCTCCCTATTTTTCCCACGCTCGCTCTTTTTCCCGCGCTCGCACTTCTTCCCGCGCTGTTTCTTTTTCACACACTCGCTCTTTCTCCCGCTCTCTCTCTATTTTCCCCTCTCTCTCTTTTTCCCGCACTAGCTTTTTCCCGCACTCGGTATTTTTCCCACGATCGATCTTTTTCCCATGCTCTTTTTTCCCGCGCTCTTTCTTTTTCCAGCGCTCACTGTTTTTCCCACTCTCGCTCTTTTTCCCGCGCTTGCTCTTTTTGCTGCGCTCGCTCATTTTCCCACGCTTTTTCTAGCAGTCGCTATATTTCTCATGCTCGCTATTTTTCCCGGGCTGTCTCTTTATCCCACGCACTCTCTTTTTTTCCTACGCTTGCTCTTTTTCCTGCTCTTTCTTTTTCCCGAACTCGCTTTTTCCCGCACTCGTTGTTTTTCACACGCTCGCGCTTTTTCCCACGCTCTCTTTTTCCCGCGCTTGCTTTTTTTCCCACGCTCGCTCTTTTTCCTGCGCTTTTTCCACCAATCGCTATTTTTCTCATGCTCGCTATTTTTCCCGCGCTCGCTCTTTATCACACGCTCTCTCTTATTTTCCTACGCATGCTCTTTTACCCACTCTCGTTTTTTCCCGCACTCCCTTTTTCCTGGACGCGATATTTTTCCCACGCTCGCTCTTTTTCCCGCGCTCCCTATTTTTCCCACGCTCGCTCTTTTTCCCACGCTTGCTCATTTTCCCGCGCTTTTTCCACCAGTCGCTATATTTCTCATGCTCGCTATTTCTCCCGTGCTCGCTTTTTATCAAACACTCTCTCTTTTTTTCCTATGCTTGCTCTTTTTCCCACTCTCTCTTTTCCCCGCACTCACTTTTTCCCGCACTCGTTATTTTTCACATGCTCGCGCTTTTTCCCACGCTCTCTTTTTCCCGCGCTTGCTTTATTTCCCACGCTCGCTCTTTTTCCCGCGCTTTTTCCACCAGTCGCTATTTTTCTCATGCTCGCTATTTTTCCCGCGCTTGCTCTTTATCACACGCTCTCTGTTTTTTCCCTACGCTTTCTGTTTTATCCACTCGCTCTTTTTCCCACGCTCCCTTTTTTCTGGACTCGATATTTTTCCCACGCTCGCTCTTTTTCCCGCGCTCCCTATTTTTCCCACGCTCGCTCTTTTTCCCACGCTTGCTCATTTTCCCGCGCTTTTTCCACCAGTCGCTATATTTCTCATGCTCGCTAGTTTTCCCGTGCTCGCTTTTTATCACACGGTCTCTTTTTTTCCTATGCTTGCTCTTTTTCCCACTCTCTCTTTTCCCCGCACTCACTTTTTCCCGTAGTCGTTATATTTCCCACGCTCTCGCTTTTTCCCACGCTTGCTTTTTTTCCCGCACTCGCTCTTTTTCACGCACTCGCTTTTTCCCGGACTTGCATTTTGTCTCTCGCACTCTCTTTTTCCCGCGCTTGCTCTTTTTCCCGCGTTCGCTCATTTTCCCGCGCTTTTTCCACCACTCGCTATTTTTCTCATGCTCGCTATTTTTGCCACTCTCGCTCTTTATCACAGGCTCTCTCTTTTTTTCTTATGCTTCCTGTTTTTCCCGCTCTCTCTTTTTCCCACACCCGCTTTTTCCCGCACTCGTTATTTTTCCCACGCTCGCGCTTTGTCCCACGCTCTCTTTTTCCCGCGCTTGCTTTTTTTCCCAGGCTCGCTCTTTTTCCCGCACTTTTTCCACCAGTCGCTATTTTTCTCATGCTCGCTATTTTTCCCGCGCTTGCGCTTTATCACACGCTCTCTTTTTTTTTCCTACGCTTTCTGTTTTATCCACTCGCTCTTTTTCCCACGCTCCCTTTTTCCTGGACTCGATATTTTTCCCACGCTCGCTCTTTTTCCCACGCTCTCTATTTTTCCCACGCTCGCTCTTTTTCCCGCGCTCGCACTTCTTCCCGCGCTGTTTCTTTTTCACTCACTCGCTCTTTCTCCCGCTCTCTCTCTCTATTTTCCCTCTCTCTCTTTTTCCCGCACTAGCTTTTTCCCGCACTCGGTATTTTTCCCACGATCGATCTTTTTCCCATGCTCTTTTTTCCCGCGCTCTTTCTTTTTCCAGCGCTCACTGTTTTTCCCACTCTCGCTCTTTTTCCCGCGCTTGCTCTTTTTGCTGCGCTCGCTCATTTTCCCACGCTTTTTCTAGCAGTCGCTATATTTCTCATGCTCGCTATTTTTCCCGGGCTGTCTCTTTATCCCACGCACTCTCTTTTTTTCCTACGCTTGCTCTTTTTCCTGCTCTTTCTTTTTCCCGAACTCGCTTTTTCCCGCACTCGTTGTTTTTCACACGCTCGCGCTTTTTCCCACGCTCTCTTTTTCCCGCGCTTGCTTTTTTTCCCACGCTCGCTCTTTTTCCCGCGCTTTTTCCACCAGTCGCTATTTTTCTCATGCTCGCTATTTTTCCCGCGCTCGCTCTTTATCTCACGCTCTCTCTTATTTTCCTACGCTTGCTCTTTTACCCACTCTCGTTTTTTCCCGCACTCCCTTTTTCCTGGACTCGATATTTTTCCCACGCTCGCTCTTTTTCCCGCGCTCCCTATTTTTCCCACGCTCGCTCTTTTTCCCATGCTTGCTCATTTTCCCGCGCTTTTTCCACCAGTCGCTATATTTCTCATGCTCGCTATTTTTCCCGTGCTCGCTTTTTATCACACGCTCTCTCTTTTTTTCCTATGCTTGCTCTTTTTCCCACTCTCTCTTTTCCCCGCACTCACTTTTTCCCGCACTCGTTATTTTTCCCACGCTCTCGCTTTTTCCCACGCTTGCTTTTTTTCCCGCACTCGCTCTTTTTCACGCACTCGCTTTTTCCCGGACTTGCATTTTGTCTCTCGCACTCTCTTTTTCCCGCGCTTGCTCTTTTTCCCGCGTTCGCTCATTTTCCCGCGCTTTTTCCACCACTCGCTATTTTTCTCATGCTCGCTATTTTTGCCACTCTCGCTCTTTATCACAGGCTCTCTCTTTTTTTCTTATGCTTCCTGTTTTTCCCGCTCTCTCTTTTTCCCACACCCGCTTTTTCCCGCACTCGTTATTTTTCCCACGCTCGCGCTTTTTCCCACGCTCTCTTTTTCCCGCGCTTGCTTTTTTTCCCACGCTCGCTCTTTTTCCCGCGCTTTTTCCACCAGTCGCTATTTTTCTCATGCTCGCTATTTTTCCCGCGCTTGCTCTTTATCACACGCTCTCTTTTTTTTTCCTACGCTTTCTGTTCTATCCACTCGCTCTTTTTCCCACGCTCCCTTTTTCCTGGACTCGATATTTTTCCCACGCTCGCTCTTTTTCCCGCGCTCCCTATTTTTCCCACGCTCGCTCTTTTTCCTGCGCTCGCACTTCTTCCCGCGCTGTTTCTTTTTCACTCACTCGCTCTTTCTCCCGCTCTCTCTCTATTTTCCCCTCTCTCTCTTTTTCCCGCACTCGCTTTTTCCCGCACTCGGTATTTTTCCCACGATCGATCTTTTTCCCATGCTCTTTTTTCCCGCGCTCTTTCTTTTTCCCGCGCTCACTGTTTTTCCCACTCTCGCTCTTTTTCCCGCGCTTGCTCTTGTTGCTGCGCTCGCTCATTTTCCCACGCTTTTTCTAGCAGTCGCTATATTTCTCATGCTCGCTATTTTTCCCGGGCTGTCTCTTTATCCCACGCACTCTCTTTTTTTCCTACGCTTGCTCTTTTTCCTGCTCTTTCTTTTTCCCGAACTCGCTTTTTCCCGCACTCGTTGTTTTTCCCACGCTCGCGCTTTTTCCCACGCTCACTTTTTCCCGCGCTTGCTTTTTTTCCCACGCTTGCTCATTTTCCCGCGCTTTTTCCACCAATCGCTATTTTTCTCATGCTCGCTATTTTTTCCGCGCTCGCTCTTTATCACACGCTCTCTCTTATTTTCCTACGCTTGCTCTTTTACCCACTCTCGTTTTTTCCCGCACTCCCTTTTTCCTGGACTCGATATTTTTCCCACGCTCGCTCTTTTTCCCGCGCTCCCTATTTTTCCCACGCTCGCTCTTTTTCCCACGCTCGCTCATTTTCCCGCGCTTTTTCCACCAGTCGCTATATTTCTCATGCTCGCTAGTTTTCCCGTGCTCGCTTTTTATCACACGCTCTCTCTTTTTTTCCTATGCTTGCTCTTTTTCCCACTCTCTCTTTTCCCCGCACTCACTTTTTCCCGCACTCGATTTTTTTCCCACGCTCTCGCTTTTTCCCACGCTTGCTTTTTTTCCCGCACTCGCTCTTTTTCACGCACTCGCTTTTTCCCGGACTTGCATTTTTTTTCTCGCACTCTCTTTTTCCCGCGCTTGCTCTTTTTCCCGCGTTCGCTCATTTTCCCGCGCTTCTTCCACCACTCGCTATTTTTCTCATGCTCGCTATTTTTGCCACTCTCGCTCTTTATCACAGGCTCTCTCTTATTTTCTTATGCTTCCTGTTTTTCCCGCTCTCTCTTTTTCCCACACCCGCTTTTTCCCGCACTCGTTATTTTTCCCACGCTCGCGCTTTTTCCCACGCTCTCTTTTTCCCGCGCTTGCTTTTTTTCCCACGCTCGCTCTTTTTCCCGCGCTTTTTCCACCAGTCGCTATTTTTCTCATGCTCGCTATTTTTCCCGCGCTCGCTCTTTATCTCACGCTCTCTCTTATTTTCCTACGCTTGCTCTTTTACCCACTCTCGTTTTTTCCCGCACTTCCTTTTTCCTGGACTCGATATTTTTCCCAGGCTCGCTATTTTTCCCGCGCTCCCTATTTTTCCCACGCTCGCTCTTTTTCCCACGCTTGCTCATTTTCACGCGCTTTTTCCACCAATCGCTATTTTTCTCATGCTCGCTATTTTTTCCGCGCTCGCTCTTTATCACACGCTCTCTCTTATTTTCCTACGCTTGCTCTTTTACCCACTCTCGTTTTTTCCCGCACTCCCTTTTTCCTGGACTCGATATTTTTCCCACGCTCGCTCTTTTTCCCGCGCTTGCTTTTTTTCCCACGCTCGCTCTTTTTCCCGCGCTTTTTCCACCAGTCGCTATTTTTCTCATGCTCGCTATTTTTCCCGGGCTGTCTCTTTATCCCACGCACTCTCTTTTTTTCCTACGCTTGCTCTTTTTCCTGCTCTTTCTTTTTCCCGAACTCGCTTTTTCCCGCACTCGTTGTTTTTCACACGCTCGCGCTTTTTCCCACGCTCTCTTTTTCCCGCGCTTGCTTTTTTTCCCACGCTCGCTCTTTTTCCCGCGCTTTTTCCACCAGTCGCTATTTTTCTCATGCTCGCTACTTTTCCCGCGCTCGCTCTTTATCTCACGCTCTCTCTTATTTTCCTACGCTTGCTCTTTTACCCACTCTCGTTTTTTCCCGCACTCCCTTTTTCCTGGACTCGATATTTTTCCCACGCTCGCTCTTTTTCCCGCGCTCCCTATTTTTCCCACGCTCGCTCTTTTTCCCACGCTCGCTCATTTTCCCGCGCTTTTTCCACCAGTCGCTATATTTCTCATGCTCGCTAGTTTTCCCGTGCTCGCTTTTTATCACACGCTCTCTCTTTTTTTCCTATGCTTGCTCTTTTCCCCACTCTCTCTTTTCCCCGCACTCACTTTTTCCCGCACTCGTTTTTTTTCCCACGCTCTCGCTTTTTCCCACGCTTGCTTTTTTTCCCGCACTCGCTCTTTTTCACGCACTCGCTTTTTCCCGGACTTGCATTTTTTCTCTCGCACTCTCTTTTTCCCGCGCTTGCTCTTTTTCCCGCGTTCGCTCATTTTCCCGCGCTTTTTCCACCACTCGCTATTTTTCTCATGCTCGCTATTTTTGCCACTCTCGCTCTTTATCACAGGCTCTCTCTTTTTTTCTTATGCTTCCTGTTTTTCCCGCTCTCTCTTTTTCCCACACCCGCTTTTTCCCGCACTCGTTATTTTTCCCACGCTCGCGCTTTTTCCCACGCTCTTTATCCCGCGCTTGCTTTTTTTCCCACGCTCGCTCTTTTTCCCGCGCTTTTTCCACCAGTCGCTATTTTTCTCATGCTCGCTATTTTTCCCGCGCTCGCTCTTTATCACACGCTCTCTCTTATTTTCCTACGCATGCTCTTTTACCCACTCTCGTTTTTTCCCGCACTCCCTTTTTCCTGGACTCGATATTTTTCCCACGCTCGCTCTTTTTCCCGCGCTCCCTATTTTTCCCACGCTCGCTCTTTTTCCCACGCTTGCTCATTTTCCCGCGCTTTTTCCACCAGTCGCTATATTTCTCTAGCTCGCTATTTTTCCCGTGCTCGCTTTTTATCACACGCTCTCTCTTTTTTTCCTATGCTTGCTCTTTTTCCCACTCTCTCTTTTCCCCGCACTCACTTTTTCCCGCACTCGTTATTTTTCCCACGCTCTCGCTTTTTCCCACGCTTGCTTTTTTTCCCGCACTCGCTCTTTTTCACGCACTCGCTTTTTCCCGGACTTGCATTTTTTCTCTCGCACTCTCTTTTTCCCGCGCTTGCTCTTTTTCCCGCGTTCGCTCATTTTCCCGCGCTTTTTCCACCACTCGCTATTTTTCTCATGCTCGCTATTTTTGCCACTCTCGCTCTTTATCACAGGCTCTCTCTTTTTTTCTTATGCTTCCTGTTTTTCCCGCTCTCTCTTTTTCCCACACCCGCTTTTTCCCGCACTCGTTATTTTTCCCACGCTCGCGCTTTTTCCCACGCTCTCTTTTTCCCGCGCTTGCTTTTTTTCCCACGCTCGCTCTTTTTCCCGCGCTTTTTCCACCAGTCGCTATTTTTCTCATGCTCGCTATTTTTCCCGCGCTTGCTCTTTATCACACGCTCTCTTTTTTTTTCCTACGCTTTCTGTTCTATCCACTCGCTCTTTTTCCCACGCTCCCTTTTTCCTGGACTCGATATTTTTCCCACGCTCGCTCTTTTTCCCGCGCTCCCTATTTTTCCCACGCTCGCTCTTTTTCCCACGCTCCCTTTTTCCTGGACTCGATATTTTTCCCACGCTCGCTCTTTTTCCCGCGCTCCCTATTTTTCCCACGCTCGCTCTTTTTCCCGCGCTCGCACTTCTTCCCGCGCTGTTTCTTTTTCACACACTCGCTCTTTCTCCCGCTCTCTCTCTATTTTCCCCTCTCTCTCTTTTTCCCGCACTAGCTTTTTCCCGCACTCGGTATTTTTCCCACGATCGATCTTTTTCCCATGCTCTTTTTTCCCGCGCTCTTTCTTTTTCCAGCGCTCACTGTTTTTCCCACTCTCGCTCTTTTTCCCGCGCTTGCTCTTTTTGCTGCGCTCGCTCATTTTCCCACGCTTTTTCTAGCAGTCGCTATATTTCTCATGCTCGCTATTTTTCCCGGGCTGTCTCTTTATCCCACGCACTCTCTTTTTTTCCTACGCTTGCTCTTTTTCCTGCTCTTTCTTTTTCCCGAACTCGCTTTTTCCCGCACTCGTTGTTTTTCACACGCTCGCGCTTTTTCCCACGCTCTTTTTCCCGCGTTTGCTTTTTTTCCCACGCTCGCTCTTTTTCCTGCGCTTTTTCCACCAGTCGCTATTTTTCTCATGCTCGCTATTTTTCCCGCGCTCGCTCTTTATCACACGCTCTCTCTTATTTTCCTACGCATGCTCTTTTACCCACTCTCGTTTTTTCCCGCACTCCCTTTTTCCTGGACTCGATATTTTTCCCACGCTCGCTCTTTTTCCCGCGCTCCCTATTTTTCCCACGCTCGCTCTTTTTCCCGCGCTTGCTCTTTTTGCTGCGCTCGCTCATTTTCCCACGCTTTTTCTAGCAGTCGCTATATTTCTCATGCTCGCTATTTTTCCCGGGCTGTCTCTTTATCCCACGCACTCTCTTTTTTTCCTACGCTTGCTCTTTTTCCTGCTCTTTCTTTTTCCCGAACTCGCTTTTTCCCGCACTCGTTGTTTTTCACACGCTCGCGCTTTTTCCCACGCTCTCTTTTTCCCGCGCTTGCTTTTTTTCCCACGCTCGCTCTTTTTCCCGCGCTCCCTATTTTTCCCACGCTCGCTCTTTTTCCCACGCTCGCTCATTTTCCCGCGCTTTTTCCACCAGTCGCTATATTTCTCATGCTCGCTAGTTTTCCCGTGCTCGCTTTTTATCACACGCTCTCTCTTTTTTTCCTATGCTTGCTCTTTTCCCCACTCTCTCTTTTCCCCGCACTCACTTTTTCCCGCACTCGTTTTTTTTCCCATGCTCTCGCTTTTTCCCATGCTTGCTTTTTTTCCCGCACTCGCTCTTTTTCACGCACTCGCTTTTTCCCGGACTTGCATTTTTTCTCTCGCACTCTCTTTTTCCCGCGCTTGCTCTTTTTCCCGCGTTCGCTCATTTTCCCGCGCTTTTTCCACCACTCGCTATTTTTCTCATGCTCGCTATTTTTGCCACTCTCGCTCTTTATCACAGGCTCTCTCTTTTTTTCTTATGCTTCCTGTTTTTCCCGCTCTCTCTTTTTCCCACACCCGCTTTTTCCCGCACTCGTTATTTTTCCCACGCTCGCGCTTTTTCCCACGCTCTTTATCCCGCGCTTGCTTTTTTTCCCACACTCGCTCTTTTTCCCGCGCTTTTTCCACCAGTCGCTATTTTTCTCATGCTCGCTATTTTTCCCGCGCTCGCTCTTTATCACACGCTCTCTCTTATTTTCCTACGCATGCTCTTTTACCCACTCTCGTTTTTTCCCGCACTCCCTTTTTCCTGGACTCGATATTTTTCCCACGCTCGCTCTTTTTCCCGCGCTCCCTATTTTTCCCACGCTCGCTCTTTTTCCCACGCTTGCTCATTTTCCCGCGCTTTTTCCACCAGTCGCTATATTTCTCTAGCTCGCTATTTTTCCCGTGCTCGCTTTTTATCACACGCTCTCTCTTTTTTTCCTATGCTTGCTCTTTTTCCCACTCTCTCTTTTCCCCGCACTCACTTTTTCCCGTAGTCGTTATATTTCCCACGCTCTCGCTTTTTCCCACGCTTGCTTTTTTTCCCGCACTCGCTCTTTTTCACGCACTCGCTTTTTCCCGGACTTGCATTTTGTCTCTCGCACTCTCTTTTTCCCGCGCTTGCTCTTTTTCCCGCGTTCGCTCATTTTCCCGCGCTTTTTCCACCACTCGCTATTTTTCTCATGCTCGCTATTTTTGCCACTCTCGCTCTTTATCACAGGCTCTCTCTTTTTTTCTTATGCTTCCTGTTTTTCCCGCTCTCTCTTTTTCCCACACCCGCTTTTTCCCGCACTCGTTATTTTTCCCACGCTCGCGCTTTTTCCCACGCTCTCTTTTTCCCGCGCTTGCTTTTTTTCCCACGCTCGCTCTTTTTCCCGCGCTTTTTCCACCAGTCGCTATTTTTCTCATGCTCGCTATTTTTCCCGCGCTTGCTCTTTATCACACGCTCTCTTTTTTTTTCCTACGCTTTCTGTTCTATCCACTCGCTCTTTTTCCCACGCTCCCTTTTTCCTGGACTCGATATTTTTCCCACGCTCGCTCTTTTTCCCGCGCTCCCTATTTTTCCCACGCTCGCTCTTTTTCCCACGCTCCCTTTTTCCTGGACTCGATATTTTTCCCACACTCGCACTTTTTCCCGCGCTCCCTATTTTTCCCACACTCGCTCTTTTTCCCGCGCTCGCACTTCTTCCCGCGCTGTTTCTTTTTCACACACTCGCTCTTTCTCCCGCTCTCTCTCTATTTTCCCCTCTCTCTCTTTTTCCCGCACTAGCTTTTTCCCGCACTCGGTATTTTTCCCACAATCGATCTTTTTCCCATGCTCTTTTTTCCCGCGCTCTTTCTTTTTCCAGCGCTCACTGTTTTTCCCACTCTCGCTCTTTTTCCCGCGCTTGCTCTTTTTGCTGCGCTCGCTCATTTTCCCACGCTTTTTCTAGCAGTCGCTATATTTCTCATGCTCGCTATTTTTCCCGGGCTGTCTCTTTATCCCACGCACTCTCTTTTTTTCCTACGCTTGCTCTTTTTCCTGCTCTTTCTTTTTCCCGAACTCGCTTTTTCCCGCACTCGTTGTTTTTCACACGCTCGCGCTTTTTCCCACGCTCTTTTTCCCGCGCTTGCTTTTTTTCCCACGCTCGCTCTTTTTCCTGCGCTTTTTCCACCAGTCGCTATTTTTCTCATGCTCGCTATTTTTCCCGCGCTCGCTCTTTATCACACGCTCTCTCTTATTTTCCTACGCATGCTCTTTTACCCACTCTCGTTTTTTCCCGCACTCCCTTTTTCCTGGACTCGATATTTTTCCCACGCTCGCTCTTTTTCCCGCGCTCCCTATTTTTCCCACGCTCGCTCTTTTTCCCACGCTTGCTCATTTTCCCGCGCTTTTTCCACCAGTCGCTATATTTCTCTAGCTCGCTATTTTTCCCGTGCTCGCTTTTTATCACACGCTCTCTCTTTTTTTCCTATGCTTGCTCTTTTTCCCACTCTCTCTTTTCCCCGCACTCACTTTTTCCCGCACTCGTTATTTTTCCCACGCTCTCGCTTTTTCCCACGCTTGCTTTTTTTCCCGCACTCGCTCTTTTTCACGCACTCGCTTTTTCCCGGACTTGCATTTTTTCTCTCGCACTCTCTTTTTCCCGCGCTTGCTCTTTTTCCCGCGTTCGCTCATTTTCCCGCGCTTTTTCCACCACTCGCTATTTTTCTCATGCTCGCTATTTTTGCCACTCTCGCTCTTTATCACAGGCTCTCTCTTTTTTTCTTATGCTTCCTGTTTTTCCCGCTCTCTCTTTTTCCCACACCCGCTTTTTCCCGCACTCGTTATTTTTCCCACGCTCGCGCTTTTTCCCACGCTCTCTTTTTCCCGCGCTTGCTTTTTTTCCCACGCTCGCTCTTTTTCCCGCGCTTTTTCCACCAGTCGCTATTTTTCTCATGCTCGCTATTTTTCCCGCGCTTGCTCTTTATCACACGCTCTCTTTTTTTTTCCTACGCTTTCTGTTCTATCCACTCGCTCTTTTTCCCACGCTCCCTTTTTCCTGGACTCGATATTTTTCCCACGCTCGCTCTTTTTCCCGCGCTCCCTATTTTTCCCACGCTCGCTCTTTTTCCCACGCTCCCTTTTTCCTGGACTCGATATTTTTCCCACACTCGCACTTTTTCCCGCGCTCCCTATTTTTCCCACACTCGCTCTTTTTCCCGCGCTCGCACTTCTTCCCGCGCTGTTTCTTTTTCACACACTCGCTCTTTCTCCCGCTCTCTCTCTATTTTCCCCTCTCTCTCTTTTTCCCGCACTAGCTTTTTCCCGCACTCGGTATTTTTCCCACGATCGATCTTTTTCCCATGCTCTTTTTTCCCGCGCTCTTTCTTTTTCCAGCGCTCACTGTTTTTCCCACTCTCGCTCTTTTTCCCGCGCTTGCTCTTTTTGCTGCGCTCGCTCATTTTCCCACGCTTTTTCTAGCAGTCGCTATATTTCTCATGCTCGCTATTTTTCCCGGGCTGTCTCTTTATCCCACGCACTCTCTTTTTTTCCTACGCTTGCTCTTTTTCCTGCTCTTTCTTTTTCCCGAACTCGCTTTTTCCCGCACTCGTTGTTTTTCACACGCTCGCGCTTTTTCCCACGCTCTTTTTCCCGCGCTTGCTTTTTTTCCCACGCTCGCTCTTTTTCCTGCGCTTTTTCCACCAGTCGCTATTTTTCTCATGCTCGCTATTTTTCCCGCGCTTGCTCTTTATCACACGCTCTCTTTTTTTTTCCTACGCTTTCTGTTCTATCCACTCGCTCTTTTTCCCACGCTCCCTTTTTCCTGGACTCGATATTTTTCCCACGCTCGCTCTTTTTCCCGCGCTCCCTATTTTTCCCACGCTCGCTCTTTTTCCCACGCTCCCTTTTTCCTGGACTCGATATTTTTCCCACACTCGCACTTTTTCCCGCGCTCCCTATTTTTCCCACACTCGCTCTTTTTCCCGCGCTCGCACTTCTTCCCGCGCTGTTTCTTTTTCACACACTCGCTCTTTCTCCCGCTCTCTCTCTATTTTCCCCTCTCTCTCTTTTTCCCGCACTAGCTTTTTCCCGCACTCGGTATTTTTCCCACGATCGATCTTTTTCCCATGCTCTTTTTTCCCGCGCTCTTTCTTTTTCCAGCGCTCACTGTTTTTCCCACTCTCGCTCTTTTTCCCGCGCTTGCTCTTTTTGCTGCGCTCGCTCATTTTCCCACGCTTTTTCTAGCAGTCGCTATATTTCTCATGCTCGCTATTTTTCCCGGGCTGTCTCTTTATCCCACGCACTCTCTTTTTTTCCTACGCTTGCTCTTTTTCCTGCTCTTTCTTTTTCCCGAACTCGCTTTTTCCCGCACTCGTTGTTTTTCACACGCTCGCGCTTTTTCCCACGCTCTCTTTTTCCCGCGCTTGCTTTTTTTCCCACGCTCGCTCTTTTTCCCGCGCTCCCTATTTTTCCCACGCTCGCTCTTTTTCCCACGCTTGCTCATTATCCCGCACTTTTTCCACCAATCGCTATTTTTCTCATGCTCGCTATTTTTTCCACGCTCGCTCTTTATCACACGCTCTCTCTTATTTTCCTACGCTTGCTCTTTTACCCACTCTCGTTTTTTCCCGCACTCCCTTTTTCCTGGACTCGATATTTTTCCCACGCTCGCTCTTTTTCCCGCGCTCCCTATTTTTCCCACGCTCGCTCTTTTTCCCACGCTCGCTCATTTTCCCGCGCTTTTTCCACCAGTCGCTATATTTCTCATGCTCGCTAGTTTTCCCGTGCTCGCTTTTTATCACACGCTCTCTTTTTTTCCTATGCTTGCTCTTTTTCCCACTCTCTCTTTTCCCCGCACTCACTTTTTCCCGCACTCGTTATTTTTCCCACGCTCTCGCTTTTTCCCACGCTTGCTTTTTTTCCCGCACTCGCTCTTTTTCACGCACTCGCATTTTCCCGGACTTGCATTTTTTCTCTCGCACTCTCTTTTTCCCGCGCTTGCTCTTTTTCCCGCGTTCGCTCATTTTCCCGCGCTTTTTCCACCACTCGCTATTTTTCTCATGCTCGCTATTTTTGCCACTCTCGCTCTTTATCACAGGCTCTCTCTTTTTTTCTTATGCTTCCTGTTTTTCCCGCTCTCTCTTTTTCCCACACCTGCTTTTTCCCGCACTCGTTATTTTTCCCACGCTCGCGCTTTTTCCCACGCTCTCTTTTTCCCGCGCTTGCTTTTTTTCCCACGCTCGCTCTTTTTCCCGCGCTTTTTCCACCAGTCGCTATTTTTCTCATGCTCGCTATTTTTCCCGCGCTTGCTCTTTATCACACGCTCTCTTTTTTCCTACGCTTTCTGTTCTATCCACTCGCTCTTTTTCCCACGCTCCCTTTTTCCTGGACTCGATATTTTTCCCACGCTCGCTCTTTTTCCCGCGCTCCCTATTTTTCCCACGCTCGCTCTTTTTCCCACGCTCCCTTTTTCCTGGACTCGATATTTTTCCCACGCTCGCTCTTTTTCCCGCGCTCCCTATTTTTCCCACACTCGCTCTTTTTCCCGCGCTCGCACTTCTTCCCGCGCTGTTTCTTTTTCACACACTCGCTCTTTCTCCCGCTCTCTCTCTATTTTCCCCTCTCTCTCTTTTTCCCGCACTCGCTTTTTCCCGCACTCGGTATTTTTCCCACGATCGATCTTTTTCCCATGCTCTTTTTTCCCGCGCTCTTTCTTTTTCCAGCGCTCACTGTTTTTCCCACTCTCGCTCTTTTTCCCGCGCTTTTTCCACCAGTCGCTATTTTTCTCATGCTCGCTACTTTTCCCGCGCTCGCTCTTTATCTCACGCTCTCTCTTATTTTCCTACGCTTGCTCTTTTACCCACTCTCGTTTTTTTCCCGCGCTCCCTTTTTCCTGGACTCGATATTTTTCCCACGCTCGCTCTTTTTCCCGCGCTCCCTATTTTTCCCACGCTCGCTCTTTTTCCCACGCTTGCTCATTTTCCCGCGCTTTTTCCACCAGTCGCTATATTTCTCTAGCTCGCTATTTTTCCCGTGCTCGCTTTTTATCACACGCTCTCTCTTTTTTTCCTATGCTTGCTCTTTTTCCCACTCTCTCTTTTCCCCGCACTCACTTTTTCCCGCACTCGTTATTTTTCCCACGCTCTCGCTTTTTCCCACGCTTGCTTTTTTTCCCGCACTCGCTCTTTTTCACGCACTCGCTTTTTCCCGGACTTGCATTTTTTCTCTCGCACTCTCTTTTTCCCGCGCTTGCTCTTTTTCCCGCGTTCGCTCATTTTCCCGCGCTTTTTCCACCACTCGCTATTTTTCTCATGCTCGCTATTTTTGCCACTCTCGCTCTTTATCACAGGCTCTCTCTTTTTTTCTTATGCTTCCTGTTTTTCCCGCTCTCTCTTTTTCCCACACCCGCTTTTTCCCGCACTCGTTATTTTTCCCACGCTCGCGCTTTTTCCCACGCTCTCTTTTTCCCGCGCTTGCTTTTTTTCCCACGCTCGCTCTTTTTCCCGCGCTTTTTCCACCAGTCGCTATTTTTCTCATGCTCGCTATTTTTCCCGCGCTTGCTCTTTATCACACGCTCTCTTTTTTTTTCCTACGCTTTCTGTTTTATCCACTCGCTCTTTTTCCCACGCTCCCTTTTTCCTGGACTCGATATTTTTCCCACGCTCGCTCTTTTTCCCGCGCTCCCTATTTTTCCCACGCTCGCTCTTTTTCCCACGCTCCCTTTTTCCTGGACTCGATATTTTTCCCACGCTCGCTCTTTTTCCCGCGCTCCCTATTTTTCCCACACTCGCTCTTTTTCCCGCGCTCGCACTTCTTCCCGCGCTGTTTCTTTTTCACACACTCGCTCTTTCTCCCGCTCTCTCTCTATTTTCCCCTCTCTCTCTTTTTCCCGCACTAGCTTTTTCCCGCACTCGGTATTTTTCCCACGATCGATCTTTTTCCCATGCTCTTTTTTCCCGCGCTCTTTCTTTTTCCAGCGCTCACTGTTTTTCCCACTCTCGCTCTTTTTCCCGCGCTTGCTCTTTTTGCTGCGCTCGCTCATTTTCCCACGCTTTTTCTAGCAGTCGCTATATTTCTCATGCTCGCTATTTTTCCCGGGCTGTCTCTTTATCCCACGCACTCTCTTTTTTTCCTACGCTTGCTCTTTTTCCTGCTCTTTCTTTTTCCCGAACTCGCTTTTTCCCGCACTCGTTGTTTTTCACACGCTCGCGCTTTTTCCCACGCTCTTTTTCCCGCGCTTGCTTTTTTTCCCACGCTCGCTCTTTTTCCTGCGCTTTTTCCACCAGTCGCTATTTTTCTCATGCTCGCTATTTTTCCCGCGCTTGCTCTTTATCACACGCTCTCTTTTTTTTTCCTACGCTTTCTGTTCTATCCACTCGCTCTTTTTCCCACGCTCCCTTTTTCCTGGACTCGATATTTTTCCCACGCTCGCTCTTTTTCCCGCGCTCCCTATTTTTCCCACGCTCGCTCTTTTTCCCACGCTCCCTTTTTCCTGGACTCGATATTTTTCCCACACTCGCACTTTTTCCCGCGCTCCCTATTTTTCCCACACTCGCTCTTTTTCCCGCGCTCGCACTTCTTCCCGCGCTGTTTCTTTTTCACACACTCGCTCTTTCTCCCGCTCTCTCTCTATTTTCCCCTCTCTCTCTTTTTCCCGCACTAGCTTTTTCCCGCACTCGGTATTTTTCCCACGATCGATCTTTTTCCCATGCTCTTTTTTCCCGCGCTCTTTCTTTTTCCAGCGCTCACTGTTTTTCCCACTCTCGCTCTTTTTCCCGCGCTTGCTCTTTTTGCTGCGCTCGCTCATTTTCCCACGCTTTTTCTAGCAGTCGCTATATTTCTCATGCTCGCTATTTTTCCCGGGCTGTCTCTTTATCCCACGCACTCTCTTTTTTTCCTACGCTTGCTCTTTTTCCTGCTCTTTCTTTTTCCCGAACTCGCTTTTTCCCGCACTCGTTGTTTTTCACACGCTCGCGCTTTTTCCCACGCTCTCTTTTTCCCGCGCTTGCTTTTTTTCCCACGCTCGCTCTTTTTCCCGCGCTCCCTATTTTTCCCACGCTCGCTCTTTTTCCCACGCTTGCTCATTATCCCGCACTTTTTCCACCAATCGCTATTTTTCTCATGCTCGCTATTTTTTCCACGCTCGCTCTTTATCACACGCTCTCTCTTATTTTCCTACGCTTGCTCTTTTACCCACTCTCGTTTTTTCCCGCACTCCCTTTTTCCTGGACTCGATATTTTTCCCACGCTCGCTCTTTTTCCCGCGCTCCCTATTTTTCCCACGCTCGCTCTTTTTCCCACGCTCGCTCATTTTCCCGCGCTTTTTCCACCAGTCGCTATATTTCTCATGCTCGCTAGTTTTCCCGTGCTCGCTTTTTATCACACGCTCTCTTTTTTTCCTATGCTTGCTCTTTTTCCCACTCTCTCTTTTCCCCGCACTCACTTTTTCCCGCACTCGTTATTTTTCCCACGCTCTCGCTTTTTCCCACGCTTGCTTTTTTTCCCGCACTCGCTCTTTTTCACGCACTCGCATTTTCCCGGACTTGCATTTTTTCTCTCGCACTCTCTTTTTCCCGCGCTTGCTCTTTTTCCCGCGTTCGCTCATTTTCCCGCGCTTTTTCCACCACTCGCTATTTTTCTCATGCTCGCTATTTTTGCCACTCTCGCTCTTTATCACAGGCTCTCTCTTTTTTTCTTATGCTTCCTGTTTTTCCCGCTCTCTCTTTTTCCCACACCTGCTTTTTCCCGCACTCGTTATTTTTCCCACGCTCGCGCTTTTTCCCACGCTCTCTTTTTCCCGCGCTTGCTTTTTTTCCCACGCTCGCTCTTTTTCCCGCGCTTTTTCCACCAGTCGCTATTTTTCTCATGCTCGCTATTTTTCCCGCGCTTGCTCTTTATCACACGCTCTCTTTTTTCCTACGCTTTCTGTTCTATCCACTCGCTCTTTTTCCCACGCTCCCTTTTTCCTGGACTCGATATTTTTCCCACGCTCGCTCTTTTTCCCGCGCTCCCTATTTTTCCCACGCTCGCTCTTTTTCCCACGCTCCCTTTTTCCTGGACTCGATATTTTTCCCACGCTCGCTCTTTTTCCCGCGCTCCCTATTTTTCCCACACTCGCTCTTTTTCCCGCGCTCGCACTTCTTCCCGCGCTGTTTCTTTTTCACACACTCGCTCTTTCTCCCGCTCTCTCTCTATTTTCCCCTCTCTCTCTTTTTCCCGCACTCGCTTTTTCCCGCACTCGGTATTTTTCCCACGATCGATCTTTTTCCCATGCTCTTTTTTCCCGCGCTCTTTCTTTTTCCAGCGCTCACTGTTTTTCCCACTCTCGCTCTTTTTCCCGCGCTTTTTCCACCAGTCGCTATTTTTCTCATGCTCGCTACTTTTCCCGCGCTCGCTCTTTATCTCACGCTCTCTCTTATTTTCCTACGCTTGCTCTTTTACCCACTCTCGTTTTTTTCCCGCGCTCCCTTTTTCCTGGACTCGATATTTTTCCCACGCTCGCTCTTTTTCCCGCGCTCCCTATTTTTCCCACGCTCGCTCTTTTTCCCACGCTTGCTCATTTTCCCGCGCTTTTTCCACCAGTCGCTATATTTCTCTAGCTCGCTATTTTTCCCGTGCTCGCTTTTTATCACACGCTCTCTCTTTTTTTCCTATGCTTGCTCTTTTTCCCACTCTCTCTTTTCCCCGCACTCACTTTTTCCCGCACTCGTTATTTTTCCCACGCTCTCGCTTTTTCCCACGCTTGCTTTTTTTCCCGCACTCGCTCTTTTTCACGCACTCGCTTTTTCCCGGACTTGCATTTTTTCTCTCGCACTCTCTTTTTCCCGCGCTTGCTCTTTTTCCCGCGTTCGCTCATTTTCCCGCGCTTTTTCCACCACTCGCTATTTTTCTCATGCTCGCTATTTTTGCCACTCTCGCTCTTTATCACAGGCTCTCTCTTTTTTTCTTATGCTTCCTGTTTTTCCCGCTCTCTCTTTTTCCCACACCCGCTTTTTCCCGCACTCGTTATTTTTCCCACGCTCGCGCTTTTTCCCACGCTCTCTTTTTCCCGCGCTTGCTTTTTTTCCCACGCTCGCTCTTTTTCCCGCGCTTTTTCCACCAGTCGCTATTTTTCTCATGCTCGCTATTTTTCCCGCGCTTGCTCTTTATCACACGCTCTCTTTTTTTTTCCTACGCTTTCTGTTTTATCCACTCGCTCTTTTTCCCACGCTCCCTTTTTCCTGGACTCGATATTTTTCCCACGCTCGCTCTTTTTCCCGCGCTCCCTATTTTTCCCACGCTCGCTCTTTTTCCCACGCTCCCTTTTTCCTGGACTCGATATTTTTCCCACGCTCGCTCTTTTTCCCGCGCTCCCTATTTTTCCCACACTCGCTCTTTTTCCCGCGCTCGCACTTCTTCCCGCGCTGTTTCTTTTTCACACACTCGCTCTTTCTCCCGCTCTCTCTCTATTTTCCCCTCTCTCTCTTTTTCCCGCACTCGCTTTTTCCCGCACTCGGTATTTTTTCACGATCGATCTTTTTCCCATGCTCTTTTTTCCTGCGCTCTTTCTTTTTCCAGCGCTCACTGTTTTTCCCACTCTCGCTCTTTTTCCCCGCGCTTGCTCTTGTTGCTGCGCTCGCTCATTTTCCCACGCTTTTTTCTAGCAGTCGCTATATTTCTCATGCTCGCTATTTTTCCCGGGCTGTCTCTTTATCCCACGCACTCTCTTTTTTTCCTACGCTTGCTCTTTTTCCTGCTCTTTCTTTTTCCCGAACTCGCTTTTTTCCCGCACTCGTTGTTTTTCACACGCTCGCGCTTTTTTCCCACGCTCTCTTTTTCCCGCGCTTGCTTTTTTTCCCACGCTCGCTCTTTTTCCCGCGCTTTTTCTAGCAGTCGCTATATTTCTCATGCTCGCTATTTTTCCCGCGCTCGCTCTTTATCCCACGCACTCTCTTTTTTTCTACGCTTGCTCTTTTACCCACTCTCGTTTTTTCCCGCACTCCCTTTTTGCCTGGGACTCGATATTTTTTCCCACGCTCGCTATTTTTCCCGCGCTCCCTATTTTTCCCACGCTCGCTCTTTTTCCCACGCTTGCTCATTTTCACGCGCTTTTTCCACCAATCGCTATTGTTTCTCATGCTCGCTATTTTTTCCGCGCTCGCTCTTTATCACACGCTCTCTCTTTTTTTCCTACGCTTGCTCTTTTTCCTGCTCTTTCTTTTTCCCGAACTCGCTTTTTCCCGCACTCGTTGTTTTTCACACGCTCGCGCTTTTTCCCACGCTCTTTTTCCCGCGTTTGCTTTTTTTCCCACGCTCGCTCTTTTTCCTGCGCTTTTTCCACCAGTCGCTATTTTTCTCATGCTCGCTATTTTTCCCGCGCTCGCTCTTTATCACACGCTCTCTCTTATTTTCCTACGCATGCTCTTTTACCCACTCTCGTTTTTTCCGCACTCCCTTTTTCCTGGACTCGATATTTTTCCCACTCTCGCTCTTTTTCCCGCGCTCCCTATTTTTCCCACGCTCGCTCTTTTTCCCGCGCTTGCTCTTTTTGCTGCGCTCGCTCATTTTCCCACGCTTTTTCTAGCAGTCGCTATATTTCTCATGCTCGCTATTTTTCCCGGGCTGTCTCTTTATCCCACGCACTCTCTTTTTTTCCTACGCTTGCTCTTTTTCCTGCTCTTTCTTTTTCCCGAACTCGCTTTTTCCCGCACTCGTTGTTTTTCACACGCTCGCCGCTTTTTCCCACGCTCTCTTTTTCCCGCGCTTGCTTTTTTTCCCACGCTCGCTCTTTTTCCCGCGCTCCCTATTTTTCCCCACGCTCGCTCTTTTTCCCACGCTCGCTCATTTTCCCGCGCTTTTTCCACCAGTCGCTATATTTCTCATGCTCGCTAGTTTTCCCGTGCTCGCTTTTTATCACACGCTCTCTCTTTTTTTCCTATGCTTGCTCTTTTCCCCACTCTCTCTTACTCACTTTTTCCCGCACTCGTTTTTTTTCCCATGCTCTCGCTTTTTCCCATGCTTGCTTTTTTTCCCGCACTCGCTCTTTTTCACGCACTCGCTTTTTCCCGGACTTGCATTTTTTCTCTCGCACTCTCTTTTTCCCGCGCTTGCTCTTTTTCCCGCGTTCGCTCATTTTCCCGCGCTTTTTCCACCACTCGCTATTTTTCTCATGCTCGCTATTTTTGCCACTCTCGCTCTTTATCACAGGCTCTCTCTTTTTTTCTTATGCTTCCTGTTTTTCCCGCTCTCTCTTTTTCCCACACCCGCTTTTTCCCGCACTCGTTATTTTTCCCACGCTCGCGCTTTTTCCCACGCTCTTTATCCCGCGCTTGCTTTTTTTCCCACACTCGCTCTTTTTCCCGCGCTTTTTCCACCAGTCGCTATTTTTCTCATGCTCGCTATTTTTCCCGCGCTCGCTCTTTATCACACGCTCTCTCTTATTTTCCTACGCATGCTCTTTTACCCACTCTCGTTTTTTCCCGCACTCCCTTTTTCCTGGACTCGATATTTTTCCCACGCTCGCTCTTTTTCCCGCGCTCCCTATTTTTCCCACGCTCGCTCTTTTTCCCACGCTTGCTCATTTTCCCGCGCTTTTTCCACCAGTCGCTATATTTCTCTAGCTCGCTATTTTTCCCGTGCTCGCTTTTTATCACACGCTCTCTCTTTTTTTCCTATGCTTGCTCTTTTTCCCACTCTCTCTTTTCCCCGCACTCACTTTTTCCCGCACTCGTTATTTTTCCCACGCTCTCGCTTTTTCCCACGCTTGCTTTTTTTCCCGCACTCGCTCTTTTTCACGCACTCGCTTTTTCCCGGACTTGCATTTTTTCTCTCGCACTCTCTTTTTCCCGCGCTTGCTCTTTTTCCCGCGTTCGCTCATTTTCCCGCGCTTTTTCCACCACTCGCTATTTTTCTCATGCTCGCTATTTTTGCCACTCTCGCTCTTTATCACAGGCTCTCTCTTTTTTTCTTATGCTTCCTGTTTTTCCCGCTCTCTCTTTTTCCCACACCCGCTTTTTCCCGCACTCGTTATTTTTCCCACGCTCGCGCTTTTTCCCACGCTCTCTTTTTCCCGCGCTTGCTTTTTTTCCCACGCTCGCTCTTTTTCCCGCGCTTTTTCCACCAGTCGCTATTTTTCTCATGCTCGCTATTTTTCCCGCGCTTGCTCTTTATCACACGCTCTCTTTTTTTTTCCTACGCTTTCTGTTCTATCCACTCGCTCTTTTTCCCACGCTCCCTTTTTCCTGGACTCGATATTTTTCCCACGCTCGCTCTTTTTCCCGCGCTCCCTATTTTTCCCACGCTCGCTCTTTTTCCCACGCTCCCTTTTTCCTGGACTCGATATTTTTCCCACACTCGCACTTTTTCCCGCGCTCCCTATTTTTCCCACACTCGCTCTTTTTCCCGCGCTCGCACTTCTTCCCGCGCTGTTTCTTTTTCACACACTCGCTCTTTCTCCCGCTCTCTCTCTATTTTCCCCTCTCTCTCTTTTTCCCGCACTAGCTTTTTCCCGCACTCGGTATTTTTCCCACAATCGATCTTTTTCCCATGCTCTTTTTTCCCGCGCTCTTTCTTTTTCCAGCGCTCACTGTTTTTCCCACTCTCGCTCTTTTTCCCGCGCTTGCTCTTTTTGCTGCGCTCGCTCATTTTCCCACGCTTTTTCTAGCAGTCGCTATATTTCTCATGCTCGCTATTTTTCCCGGGCTGTCTCTTTATCCCACGCACTCTCTTTTTTTCCTACGCTTGCTCTTTTTCCTGCTCTTTCTTTTTCCCGAACTCGCTTTTTCCCGCACTCGTTGTTTTTCACACGCTCGCGCTTTTTCCCACGCTCTTTTTCCCGCGCTTGCTTTTTTTCCCACGCTCGCTCTTTTTCCTGCGCTTTTTCCACCAGTCGCTATTTTTCTCATGCTCGCTATTTTTCCCGCGCTCGCTCTTTATCACACGCTCTCTCTTATTTTCCTACGCATGCTCTTTTACCCACTCTCGTTTTTTCCCGCACTCCCTTTTTCCTGGACTCGATATTTTTCCCACGCTCGCTCTTTTTCCCGCGCTCCCTATTTTTCCCACGCTCGCTCTTTTTCCCACGCTTGCTCATTTTCCCGCGCTTTTTCCACCAGTCGCTATATTTCTCTAGCTCGCTATTTTTCCCGTGCTCGCTTTTTATCACACGCTCTCTCTTTTTTTCCTATGCTTGCTCTTTTTCCCACTCTCTCTTTTCCCCGCACTCACTTTTTCCCGCACTCGTTATTTTTCCCACGCTCTCGCTTTTTCCCACGCTTGCTTTTTTTCCCGCACTCGCTCTTTTTCACGCACTCGCTTTTTCCCGGACTTGCATTTTTTCTCTCGCACTCTCTTTTTCCCGCGCTTGCTCTTTTTCCCGCGTTCGCTCATTTTCCCGCGCTTTTTCCACCACTCGCTATTTTTCTCATGCTCGCTATTTTTGCCACTCTCGCTCTTTATCACAGGCTCTCTCTTTTTTTCTTATGCTTCCTGTTTTTCCCGCTCTCTCTTTTTCCCACACCCGCTTTTTCCCGCACTCGTTATTTTTCCCACGCTCGCGCTTTTTCCCACGCTCTCTTTTTCCCGCGCTTGCTTTTTTTCCCACGCTCGCTCTTTTTCCCGCGCTTTTTCCACCAGTCGCTATTTTTCTCATGCTCGCTATTTTTCCCGCGCTTGCTCTTTATCACACGCTCTCTTTTTTTTTCCTACGCTTTCTGTTCTATCCACTCGCTCTTTTTCCCACGCTCCCTTTTTCCTGGACTCGATATTTTTCCCACGCTCGCTCTTTTTCCCGCGCTCCCTATTTTTCCCACGCTCGCTCTTTTTCCCACGCTCCCTTTTTCCTGGACTCGATATTTTTCCCACACTCGCACTTTTTCCCGCGCTCCCTATTTTTCCCACACTCGCTCTTTTTCCCGCGCTCGCACTTCTTCCCGCGCTGTTTCTTTTTCACACACTCGCTCTTTCTCCCGCTCTCTCTCTATTTTCCCCTCTCTCTCTTTTTCCCGCACTAGCTTTTTCCCGCACTCGGTATTTTTCCCACGATCGATCTTTTTCCCATGCTCTTTTTTCCCGCGCTCTTTCTTTTTCCAGCGCTCACTGTTTTTCCCACTCTCGCTCTTTTTCCCGCGCTTGCTCTTTTTGCTGCGCTCGCTCATTTTCCCACGCTTTTTCTAGCAGTCGCTATATTTCTCATGCTCGCTATTTTTCCCGGGCTGTCTCTTTATCCCACGCACTCTCTTTTTTTCCTACGCTTGCTCTTTTTCCTGCTCTTTCTTTTTCCCGAACTCGCTTTTTCCCGCACTCGTTGTTTTTCACACGCTCGCGCTTTTTCCCACGCTCTTTTTCCCGCGCTTGCTTTTTTTCCCACGCTCGCTCTTTTTCCTGCGCTTTTTCCACCAGTCGCTATTTTTCTCATGCTCGCTATTTTTCCCGCGCTTGCTCTTTATCACACGCTCTCTTTTTTTTTCCTACGCTTTCTGTTCTATCCACTCGCTCTTTTTCCCACGCTCCCTTTTTCCTGGACTCGATATTTTTCCCACGCTCGCTCTTTTTCCCGCGCTCCCTATTTTTCCCACGCTCGCTCTTTTTCCCACGCTCCCTTTTTCCTGGACTCGATATTTTTCCCACACTCGCACTTTTTCCCGCGCTCCCTATTTTTCCCACACTCGCTCTTTTTCCCGCGCTCGCACTTCTTCCCGCGCTGTTTCTTTTTCACACACTCGCTCTTTCTCCCGCTCTCTCTCTATTTTCCCCTCTCTCTCATTTTCCCGCACTAGCTTTTTCCCGCACTCGGTATTTTTCCCACGATCGATCTTTTTCCCATGCTCTTTTTTCCCGCGCTCTTTCTTTTTCCAGCGCTCACTGTTTTTCCCACTCTCGCTCTTTTTCCCGCGCTTGCTCTTTTTGCTGCGCTCGCTCATTTTCCCACGCTTTTTCTAGCAGTCGCTATATTTCTCATGCTCGCTATTTTTCCCGGGCTGTCTCTTTATCCCACGCACTCTCTTTTTTTCCTACGCTTGCTCTTTTTCCTGCTCTTTCTTTTTCCCGAACTCGCTTTTTCCCGCACTCGTTGTTTTTCACACGCTCGCGCTTTTTCCCACGCTCTCTTTTTCCCGCGCTTGCTTTTTTTCCCACGCTCGCTCTTTTTCCCGCGCTCCCTATTTTTCCCACGCTCGCTCTTTTTCCCACGCTTGCTCATTATCCCGCACTTTTTCCACCAATCGCTATTTTTCTCATGCTCGCTATTTTTTCCACGCTCGCTCTTTATCACACGCTCTCTCTTATTTTCCTACGCTTGCTCTTTTACCCACTCTCGTTTTTTCCCGCACTCCCTTTTTCCTGGACTCGATATTTTTCCCACGCTCGCTCTTTTTCCCGCGCTCCCTATTTTTCCCACGCTCGCTCTTTTTCCCACGCTCGCTCATTTTCCCGCGCTTTTTCCACCAGTCGCTATATTTCTCATGCTCGCTAGTTTTCCCGTGCTCGCTTTTTATCACACGCTCTCTTTTTTTCCTATGCTTGCTCTTTTTCCCACTCTCTCTTTTCCCCGCACTCACTTTTTCCCGCACTCGTTATTTTTCCCACGCTCTCGCTTTTTCCCACGCTTGCTTTTTTTCCCGCACTCGCTCTTTTTCACGCACTCGCATTTTCCCGGACTTGCATTTTTTCTCTCGCACTCTCTTTTTCCCGCGCTTGCTCTTTTTCCCGCGTTCGCTCATTTTCCCGCGCTTTTTCCACCACTCGCTATTTTTCTCATGCTCGCTATTTTTGCCACTCTCGCTCTTTATCACAGGCTCTCTCTTTTTTTCTTATGCTTCCTGTTTTTCCCGCTCTCTCTTTTTCCCACACCTGCTTTTTCCCGCACTCGTTATTTTTCCCACGCTCGCGCTTTTTCCCACGCTCTCTTTTTCCCGCGCTTGCTTTTTTTCCCACGCTCGCTCTTTTTCCCGCGCTTTTTCCACCAGTCGCTATTTTTCTCATGCTCGCTATTTTTCCCGCGCTTGCTCTTTATCACACGCTCTCTTTTTTCCTACGCTTTCTGTTCTATCCACTCGCTCTTTTTCCCACGCTCCCTTTTTCCTGGACTCGATATTTTTCCCACGCTCGCTCTTTTTCCCGCGCTCCCTATTTTTCCCACGCTCGCTCTTTTTCCCACGCTCCCTTTTTCCTGGACTCGATATTTTTCCCACGCTCGCTCTTTTTCCCGCGCTCCCTATTTTTCCCACACTCGCTCTTTTTCCCGCGCTCGCACTTCTTCCCGCGCTGTTTCTTTTTCACACACTCGCTCTTTCTCCCGCTCTCTCTCTATTTTCCCCTCTCTCTCTTTTTCCCGCACTCGCTTTTTCCCGCACTCGGTATTTTTCCCACGATCGATCTTTTTCCCATGCTCTTTTTTCCCGCGCTCTTTCTTTTTCCAGCGCTCACTGTTTTTCCCACTCTCGCTCTTTTTCCCGCGCTTTTTCCACCAGTCGCTATTTTTCTCATGCTCGCTACTTTTCCCGCGCTCGCTCTTTATCTCACGCTCTCTCTTATTTTCCTACGCTTGCTCTTTTACCCACTCTCGTTTTTTTCCCGCGCTCCCTTTTTCCTGGACTCGATATTTTTCCCACGCTCGCTCTTTTTCCCGCGCTCCCTATTTTTCCCACGCTCGCTCTTTTTCCCACGCTTGCTCATTTTCCCGCGCTTTTTCCACCAGTCGCTATATTTCTCTAGCTCGCTATTTTTCCCGTGCTCGCTTTTTATCACACGCTCTCTCTTTTTTTCCTATGCTTGCTCTTTTTCCCACTCTCTCTTTTCCCCGCACTCACTTTTTCCCGCACTCGTTATTTTTCCCACGCTCTCGCTTTTTCCCACGCTTGCTTTTTTTCCCGCACTCGCTCTTTTTCACGCACTCGCTTTTTCCCGGACTTGCATTTTTTCTCTCGCACTCTCTTTTTCCCGCGCTTGCTCTTTTTCCCGCGTTCGCTCATTTTCCCGCGCTTTTTCCACCACTCGCTATTTTTCTCATGCTCGCTATTTTTGCCACTCTCGCTCTTTATCACAGGCTCTCTCTTTTTTTCTTATGCTTCCTGTTTTTCCCGCTCTCTCTTTTTCCCACACCCGCTTTTTCCCGCACTCGTTATTTTTCCCACGCTCGCGCTTTTTCCCACGCTCTCTTTTTCCCGCGCTTGCTTTTTTTCCCACGCTCGCTCTTTTTCCCGCGCTTTTTCCACCAGTCGCTATTTTTCTCATGCTCGCTATTTTTCCCGCGCTTGCTCTTTATCACACGCTCTCTTTTTTTTTCCTACGCTTTCTGTTTTATCCACTCGCTCTTTTTCCCACGCTCCCTTTTTCCTGGACTCGATATTTTTCCCACGCTCGCTCTTTTTCCCGCGCTCCCTATTTTTCCCACGCTCGCTCTTTTTCCCACGCTCCCTTTTTCCTGGACTCGATATTTTTCCCACGCTCGCTCTTTTTCCCGCGCTCCCTATTTTTCCCACACTCGCTCTTTTTCCCGCGCTCGCACTTCTTCCCGCGCTGTTTCTTTTTCACACACTCGCTCTTTCTCCCGCTCTCTCTCTATTTTCCCCTCTCTCTCTTTTTCCCGCACTCGCTTTTTCCCGCACTCGGTATTTTTTCACGATCGATCTTTTTCCCATGCTCTTTTTTCCTGCGCTCTTTCTTTTTCCAGCGCTCACTGTTTTTCCCACTCTCGCTCTTTTTCCCGCGCTTGCTCTTGTTGCTGCGCTCGCTCATTTTCCCACGCTTTTTCTAGCAGTCGCTATATTTCTCATGCTCGCTATTTTTCCCGGGCTGTCTCTTTATCCCACGCACTCTCTTTTTTTCCTACGCTTGCTCTTTTTCCTGCTCTTTCTTTTTCCCGAACTCGCTTTTTCCCGCACTCGTTGTTTTTCACACGCTCGCGCTTTTTCCCACGCTCTCTTTTTCCCGCGCTTGCTTTTTTTCCCACGCTCGCTCTTTTTCCCGCGCTTTTTCTAGCAGTCGCTATATTTCTCATGCTCGCTATTTTTCCCGCGCTCGCTCTTTATCCCACGCACTCTCTTTTTTTCCTACGCTTGCTCTTTTACCCACTCTCGTTTTTTCCCGCACTCCCTTTTTCCTGGACTCGATATTTTTCCCACGCTCGCTATTTTTCCCGCGCTCCCTATTTTTCCCACGCTCGCTCTTTTTCCCACGCTTGCTCATTTTCACGCGCTTTTTCCACCAATCGCTATTTTTCTCATGCTCGCTATTTTTTCCGCGCTCGCTCTTTATCACACGCTCTCTCTTTTTTTCCTACGCTTGCTCTTTTACCCACTCTCGTTTTTTCCCGCACTCCCTTTTTCCTGGACTCGATATTTTTCCCACGCTCGCTCTTTTTCCCACGCTTGCTCATTTTCCCGCGCTTTTTCCACCAGTCGCTATATTTCTCATGCTCGCTAGTTTTCCCGTGCTCGCTTTTTATCACACGCTCTCTCTTTTTTTCCTATGCTTGCTCTTTTTCCCACTCTCTCTTTTCCCCGCACTCACTTTTTCCCGCAGTCGTTATTTTTCCCACGCTCTCGCTTTTTCCCACGCTTGCTTTTTTTCCCGCACTCGCTCTTTTTCACGCACTCGCTTTTTCCCGGACTTGCATTTTTTCTCTCGCACTCTCTTTTTCCCGCGCTTGCTCTTTTTCCCGCGTTCGCTCATTTTCCCGCGCTTTTTCCTCCACTCGCTTTTTCTCATGCTCGCTATTTTTGCCACTCTCGCTCTTTATCACAGGCTCTCTCTTTTTTTCTTATGCTTCCTGTTTTTCCCGCTCTCTCTTTTTCCCACACCCGCTTCTTCCCGCACTTGTTATTTTTCCCACGATCGCACTTTTTCCCATGCTCTCTTTATCCCGCGCTTGCTTTTTTTCCCACGCTCGCTCTTTTTCCCGCGCTTTTTCCACCAGTCGCTATTTTTCTCATGCTCGCTACTTTTCCCGCGCTCGCTCTTTATCTCACGCTCTCTCTTATTTTCCTACGCTTGCTCTTTTACCCACTCTCGTTTTTTCCCGCACTCCCTTTTTCCTGGACTCGATATTTTTCCCACGCTCGCTCTTTTTCCCGTGCTCCCTATTTTTCCCACGCTCGCTCTTTTTCCCACGCTTGCTCATTTTCCCGCGCTTTTTCCACCAGTCGCTATATTTCTCATGCTCGCTAGTTTTCCCGTGCTCGCTTTTTATCACACGCTCTCTTTTTTTCCTATGCTTGCTCTTTTTCCCACTCTCTCTTTTCCCCGCACTCACTTTTTCCCGCACTCGTTATTTTTCCCACGCTCTCGCTTTTTCCCACGCTTGCTTTTTTTCCCGCACTCGCTCTTTTTCACGCACTCGCTTTTTCCCGGACTTGCATTTTTTCTCTCGCACTCTCTTTTTCCCGCGCTTGCTCTTTTTCCCGCGTTCGCTCATTTTCCCGCGCTTTTTCCACCACTCGCTATTTTTCTCATGCTCGCTATTTTTGCCACTCTCGCTCTTTATCACAGGCTCTCTCTTTTTTTCTTATGCTTTCTGTTTTTCCCGCTCTCTCTTTTTCCCACACCCGCTTTTTCCCGCACTCGTATTTTTCCCACGCTCGCGCTTTTTCCCACGCTCTCTTTTTCCCGCGCTTGCTTTTTTTCCCACGCTCGCTCTTTTTCCCGCGCTTTTTCCACCAGTCGCTATTTTTCTCATGCTCGCTATTTTTCCCGCGCTCGCTCTTTATCTCACGCTCTCTCTTATTTTCCTATGCTTGCTCTTTTACCCACTCTCGTTTTTTCCCGCACTCCCTTTTTCCTGGACACGATATTTTTCCCACGCTCGCTCTTTTTCCCGCGCTCCCTATTTTTCCCACGCTCGCTCTTTTTCCCACGCTCGCTCATTTTCCCACGCTTTTTCCGCCAGTCGCTATATTTCTCATGCTCGCTAGTTTTCCCGTGCTCGCTTTTTATCACACGCTCTCTCTTTTTTTCCTATGCTTGCTCTTTTTCCCACTCTCTCTTTTCCCCGCACTCACTTTTTCCCGCACTCGTTATTTTTCCCACGCTCTCGCTTTTTCCCACGCTTGCTTTTTTTCTCGCACTCGCTCTTTTTCACGCACTCACTTTTTCCCGGACTTGCATTTTTTCTCTCGCACTCTCTTTTTCCCGCGCTTGCTCTTTTTCCCGCGTTCGCTCATTTTCCCGCGCTTTTTCCACCACTCGCTATTTTTCTCATGCTCGCTATTTTTGCCACTCTCGCTCTTTATCACAGGCTCTCTCTTTTTTTCTTATGCTTCCTGTTTTTCCCGCTCTCTCTTTTTCCCACACCCGCTTTTTCCCGCACTCGTTATTTTTCCCACGCTCGTGCTTTTTCCCACGCTCTCTTATTCCCGCGCTTGCTTTTTTTCCCACGCTCGCTCTTTTTCCCGCGCTTTTTCCACCACTCGCTATTTTTCTCATGCTCGCTATTTTTGCCACTCTCGCTCTTTATCACAGGCTCTCTCTTTTTTTCTTATGCTTCCTGTTTTTCCCGCTCTCTCTTTTTCCCACACCCGCTTTTTCCCGCACTCGTTATTTTTCCCACGCTCTCTTTTTCCCGCGCTTGCTTTTTTTCCCACGCTCGCTCTTTTTCCCGCGCTTTTTCTAGCAGTCGCTATATTTCTCATGCTCGCTATTTTTCCCGCGCTCGCTCTTTATCCCACGCACTCTCTTTTTTTCCTACGCTTGCTCTTTTACCCACTCTCGTTTTTTCCCGCACTCCCTTTTTCCTGGACTCGATATTTTTCCCACGCTCGCTATTTTTCCCGCGCTCTCTATTTTTCCCACGCTCGCTCTTTTTCCCACGCTTGCTCATTTTCACGCGCTTTTTCCACCAATCGCTATTTTTCTCATGCTCGCTATTTTTTCCGCGCTCGCTCTTTATCACACGCTCTCTCTTTTTTTCCTACGCTTGCTCTTTTACCCACTCTCGTTTTTTCCCGCACTCCCTTTTTCCTGGACTCGATATTTTTCCCACGCTCGCTCTTTTTCCCACGCTTGCTCATTTTCCCGCGCTTTTTCCACCAGTCGCTATATTTCTCATGCTCGCTAGTTTTCCCGTGCTCGCTTTTTATCACACGCTCCCTCTTTTTTTCCTATGCTTGCTCTTTTTCCCACTCTCTCTTTTCCCCGCACTCACTTTTTCCCGCAGTCGTTATTTTTCCCACGCTCTCGCTTTTTCCCACGCTTGCTTTTTTTCCCGCACTCGCTCTTTTTCACGCACTCGCTTTTTCCCGGACTTGCATTTTTTCTCTCGCACTCTCTTTTTCCCGCGCTTGCTCTTTTTCCCGCGTTCGCTCATTTTCCCGCGCTTTTTCCTCCACTCGCTATTTTTCTCATGCTCGATATTTTTGCCACTCTCGCTCTTTATCACAGGCTCTCTCTTTTTTTCTTATGCTTCCTGTTTTTCCCGCTCTCTCTTTTTCCCACACCCGCTTCTTCCCGCACTCGTTATTTTTCCCACGATCGCACTTTTTCCCATGCTCTCTTTATCCCGCGCTTGCTTTTTTTCCCACGCTCGCTCTTTTTCCCGCGCTTTTTCCACCAGTCGCTATTTTTCTCATGCTCGCTACTTTTCCCGCGCTCGCTCTTTATCTCACGCTCTCTCTTATTTTCCTACGCTTGCTCTTTTACCCACTCTCGTTTTTTCCCGCACTCCCTTTTTCCTGGACTCGATATTTTTCCCACGCTCGCTCATTTTCCCGCGCTCCCTATTTTTCCCACGCTCGCTCTTTTTCCCACGCTTGCTCATTTTCCCGCGCTTTTTCCACCAGTCGCTATATTTCTCATGCTCGCTAGTTTTCCCGTGCTCGCTTTTTATCACACGCTCTCTTTTTTTCCTATGCTTGCTCTTTTTCCCACTCTCTCTTTTCCCCGCACTCACTTTTTCCCGCACTCGTTATTTTTCCCACGCTCTCGCTTTTTCCCACGCTTGCTTTTTTTCCCGCACTCGCTCTTTTTCACGCACTCGCTTTTTCCCGGACTTGCATTTTTTCTCTCGCACTCTCTTTTTCCCGCGCTTGCTCTTTTTCCCGCGTTCGCTCATTTTCCCGCGCTTTTTCCACCACTCGCTATTTTTCTCATGCTCGCTATTTTTGCCACTCTCGCTCTTTATCACAGGCTCTCTCTTTTTTTCTTATGCTTCCTGTTTTTCCCGCTCTCTCTTTTTCCCACACCCGCTTTTTCCCGCACTCGTTATTTTTCCCACGCTCGTGCTTTTTCCCGCGCTTTTTCCACCAGTCGCTATTTTTCTCATACTCGCTATTTTTCCCGCGCTCGTTCTTTATCACACGCTCTCTCTTATTTTCCTACGCTTGCTCTTTTACCCACTCTCGTTTTTTCCCGCACTCCCTGTTTCCTGGACTCGATATTTTTCCCACGCTCGCTCCTTTCACCGCGCTTGCTCTTTATCACACGCTCTCTCTTTTTTTTTCCTACGCTTTCTGTTTTATCCACTCGCTCTTTTTCCCACGCTCCCTTTTTCCTGGACTCGATATTTTTCCCACGCTCGCTCTTTTTCCCGCGCTCCCTATTTTTCCCACGCTCGCTCTTTTTCCCGCGCTCGCACTTCTTCCCGCGCTGTTTCTTTTTCACACACTCGCTCTTTCTCCCGCTCTCTCTCTATTTTCCCCTCTCTCTCTTTTTCCCGCACTAGCTTTTTCCCGCACTCGGTATTTTTCCCACGATCGATCTTTTTCCCATGCTCTTTTTTCCCGCGCTCTTTCTTTTTCCAGCGCTCACTGTTTTTCCCACTCTCGCTCTTTTTCCTGCGCTTGCTCTTTTTGCTGCGCTCGCTCATTTTCCCACACTTTTTCTAGCAGTCGCTAAATTTCTCATGCTCGCTATTTTTCCCGGGCTCTCTCTTTATCCCACGCACTCTCTTTTTTTCCTACGCTTGCTCTTTTTCCTGCTCTTTCTTTTTCCCGCACTCGCTTTTTCCCGCACTCGTTATTTTTCCCACGCTCGCGCTTTTTCCCACGCTCTCTTTTTCCCGCGCTTGCTTTTTTTCCCACGCTCGCTCTTTTTCCCGCGCTTTTTCCACCAATCGCTATTTTTCTCATGCTCTCTATTTTTCCCGCGCTCGCTCTTTATCACACGCTCTCTCTTATTTTCCTACGCTTGCTCTTTTACCCACTCTCGTTTTTTCCCGCACTCCCTTTTTCCTGGACTCGATATTTTTCCCACGCTCACTCTTTTTACCGCGCTCCCTTTTTTTTCCACGCTCGCTCTTTTTACCGCGCTCGCTCTTTTATATTCGCTTGCTCTATTCCTGGTCTCTCTTTTTATCCCGCCCTCGCTTTTACCCGGACTTGCTTTTTTTCCCTCGCTCTCTCTTTTTCCCACGCTTGCTCTTTTTGCTGCGCTCGCTCATTTTCCCGCGCTTTTTCCACCAGTCGCTATATTTCTCATGCTCGCTAGTTTTCCCGTGCTCGCTTTTTATCACACGCTCTCTCTTTTTTTCCTATGCTTGCTCTTTTTCCCACTCTCTCTTTTCCCCGCACTCACTTTTTCCCGCACTCGTTATTTTTCCCACGCTCTCGCTTTTTCCCACGCTTGCTTTTTTTCCCGCACTCGCTCTTTTTCACGCACTCGCTTTTTCCCGGACTTGCATTTTTTCTCTCGCACTCTCTTTTTCCCGCGCTTGCACTTTTTCCCGCGTTCGCTCATTTTCCCGCGCTTTTTCCACCACTCGCTATTTTTCTCATGCTCGCTATTTTTGCCACTCTCGCTCTTTATCACAGGCTCTCTCTTTTTTTCTTATGCTTCCTGTTTTTCCCGCTCTCTCTTTTTCCCACACCCGCTTTTTCCCGCACTCGTATTTTTCCCACGCTCGCGCTTTTTCCCGCGCTCCCTATTTTTCCCGCGCTTGCTTTTTTTCCCACGCTCGCTCTTTTTCCCGCGCTTTTTCCACCAGTCGCTATTTTTCTCATACTCGCTATTTTTCCCGCGCTTGCTCTTTATCACACGCTCTCTTTTTTTTTCCTACGCTTTCTGTTTTATCCACTCGCTCTTTTTCCCACGCTCCCTTTTTCCTGGACTCGATATTTTTCCCACGCTCGCTCTTTTTCCCGCGCTCCCTATTTTTCCCACGCTCGCTCTTTTTCCCGCGCTCGCACTTCTTCCCGCGCTGTTTCTTTTTCACACACTCGCTCTTTCTCCCGCTCTCTCTCTATTTTCCCCTCTCTCTCTTTTTCCCGCACTAGCTTTTTCCCGCACTCGGTATTTTTCCCACGATCGATCTTTTTCCCATGCTCTTTTTTCCCGCGCTCTTTCTTTTTCCAGCGCTCACTGTTTTTCCCACTCTCGCTCTTTTTCCCGCGCTTGCTCTTTTTGCTGCGCTCGCTCATTTTCCCACGCTTTTTCTAGCAGTCGCTATACTTCTCATGCTTGCTATTTTTCCCGGGCTGTATCTTTATCCCACGCACTCTCTTTTTTTCCTACGCTTGCTCTTTTTCCTGCTCTTTCTTTGTCCCGAACTCGCTTTTTCCCGCACTCGTTGTTTTTCACACGCTCGCGCTTTTTCCCACGCTCTCTTTTTCCCGCGCTTGCTTTTTTTCCCACGCTCGCTCTTTTTCCCGCGCTTTTTCCACCAGTCGCTATTTTTCTCATGCTCGCTATTTTTCCCTCGCTCGCTCTTTATCTTACGCTCTCTCTTGTTTTCCTACGCTTGCTCTTTTACCCACTCTCGTTTTTTCCCGCACTCCCTTTTTCCTGGACACGATATTTTTCCCACGCTCGCTCTTTTTCCCGCGCTCCCTATTTTTCCCACGCTCGCTCTTTTTCCCACGCTCGCTCATTTTCCCGCGCTTTTTCCACCAGTCGCTATATTTCTCATGCTCGCTAGTTTTCCCGTGCTCGCTTTTTATCACACGCTCTCTCTTTTTTTCCTATGCTTGCTCTTTTTCCCACTCTCTCTTTTGCCCGCACTCACTTTTTCCCGCACTCGTTTTTTTTCCCACGCTCTCGCTTTTTCCCACGCTTGCTTTTTTTCCCGCACTCGCTCTTTTTCACGCACTCGCTTTTTCCCGGACTTGCATTTTTTCTCTCGCACTCTCTTTTTCCGGCGCTTGCTCTTTTTCCCGCGTTCGCTCATTTTCCCGCGCTTTTTCCACCACTCGCTATTTTTCTCATGCTCGCTATTTTTGCCACTCTCGCTCTTTATCACAGGCTCTCTCTTTTTTTCTTATGCTTCCTGTTTTTCCCGCTCTCTCTTTTTCCCACACCCGCTTTTTCCCGCACTCGTTATTTTTCCCACGCTCGCGCTTTTTCCCACGCTCTCTTTTTCCCGCGCTTGCTTTTTTTCCCACGCTCGCTCTTTTTCCCGCGCTTTTTCCACCAGTCGCTATTTTTCTCATGCTCGCTATTTTTCCCGCGCTCGCTCTTTATCTCACGCTCTCTCTTATTTTCCTACGCTTGCTCTTTTACCCACTCTCGTTTTTTCCCGCACTCCCTTTTTCCTGGACTCGTTATTTTTCCCACGCTCGCGCTTTTTCCCACGCTCTCTTTTTCCCGCGCTTGCTTTTTTTCCCACGCTCGCTCTTTTTCCCGCGCTTTTTCCACCAGTCGCTATTTTTCTCATGCTCGCTATTTTTCCCGCGCTCGCTCTTTATCTCACGCTCTCTCTTATTTTCCTACGCTTGCTCTTTTACCCACTCTCGTTTTTTCCCGCACTCCCTTTTTCCTGGACTCGATATTTTTCCCACGCTCGCTCTTTTTCCCGCGCTCCCTATTTTTCCCACGCTCGCTCTTTTTCCCACGCTCGCTCATTTTCCCGCGCTTTTTCCACCAGTCGCTATATTTCTCATGCTCGCTAGTTTTCCCGTGCTCGCTTTTTATCACACGCTCTCTCTTTTTTTCCTATGCTTGCTCTTTTTCCCACTCTCTCTTTTCCCCGCACTCACTTTTTCCCGCACTCGATTTTTTTCCCACGCTCTCGCTTTTTCCCACGCTTGCTTTTTTTCCCGCACTCGCTCTTTTTCACGCACTCGCTTTTTCCCGGACTTGCATTTTTTCTCTCGCACTCTCTTTTTCCCGCGCTTGCTCTTTTTCCCGCGTTCGCTCATTTTCCCGCGCTTTTTCCACCACTCGCTATTTTTCTCATGCTCGCTATTTTTGCCACTCTCGCTCTTTATCACAGGCTCTCTCTTTTTTTCTTATGCTTCCTGTTTTTCCCGCTCTCTCTTTTTCCCACACCCGATTTTTCCCGCACTCGTTATTTTTCCCACGCTCGCGCTTTTTCCCACGCTCTCTTTTTCCCGCGCTTGCTTTTTTTCCCACGCTCGCTCTTTTTCCCGCGCTTTTTTCACCAATCGCTATTTTTCTCATGCTCGCTATTTTTCCCGCGCTCGCTCTTTATCTCACGCTCTCTCTTATTTTCCTACGCTTGCTCTTTTACCCACTCTCGTTTTTTCCCGCACTCCCTTTTTCCTGGACTCGATATTTTTCCCGCGCTCGCTATTTTTCCCGCGCTCCCTATTTATCCCACGCTCGCTCTTTTTCCCACGCTTGCTCATTTTCCCGCGCTTTTTCCACCAGTCGCTATATTTCTCATGCTCGCTAGTTTTCCCGTGCTCGCTTTTTATCACACGCTCTCTCTTTTTTTCCTATGCTTGCTCTTTTTCCCACTCTCTCTTTTCCCCGCACTCACTTTTTCCCGCAGTCGTTATTTTTCCCACGCTCTCGCTTTTTCCCACGCTTGCTTTTTTTCCCGCACTCGCTCTTTTTCACGCACTCGCTTTTTCCCGGACTTGCATTTTTTCTCTCGCACTCTCTTTTTCCCGCGCTTGCTCTTTTTCCCGCGTTCGCTCATTTTCCCGCGCTTTTTCCACCACTCGCTATTTTTCTCATGCTCGCTATTTTTGCCACTCTCGCTCTTTATCACAGGCTCTCTCTTTTTTTCTTATGCTTCCTGTTTTTCCCGCTCTCTCTTTTTCCCACACCCGCTTTTTCCCGCACTCGTTATTTTTCCCACGCTCGCGCTTTTTCCCACGCTCTCTTTTTCCCGCGCTTGCTTTTTTTCCCACGCTCGCTCTTTTTCCCGCGCTTTTTCCACCAGTCGCTATTTTTCTCATGCTCGCTATTTTTCCCGCGCTCGCTCTTTATCTCACGCTCTCTCTTATTTTCCTACGCTTGCTCTTTTACCCACTCTCGTTTTTTCCCGCACTCCCTTTTTCCTGGACTCGTTATTTTTCCCACGCTCGCGCTTTTTCCCACGCTCTCTTTTTCCCGCGCTTGCTTTTTTTCCCACGCTCGCTCTTTTTCCCGCGCTTTTTCCACCAGTCGCTATTTTTCTCATGCTCGCTATTTTTCCCGCGCTCGCTCTTTATCTCACGCTCTCTCTTATTTTCCTACGCTTGCTCTTTTACCCACTCTCGTTTTTTCCCGCACTCCCTTTTTCCTGGACTCGATATTTTTCCCACGCTCGCTCTTTTTCCCGCGCTCCCTATTTTTCCCACGCTCGCTCTTTTTCCCACGCTCGCTCATTTTCCCGCGCTTTTTCCACCAGTCGCTATATTTCTCATGCTCGCTAGTTTTCCCGTGCTCGCTTTTTATCACACGCTCTCTCTTTTTTTCCTATGCTTGCTCTTTTTCCCACTCTCTCTTTTCCCCGCACTCACTTTTTCCCGCACTCGATTTTTTTCCCACGCTCTCGCTTTTTCCCACGCTTGCTTTTTTTCCCGCACTCGCTCTTTTTCACGCACTCGCTTTTTCCCGGACTTGCATTTTTTCTCTCGCACTCTCTTTTTCCCGCGCTTGCTCTTTTTCCCGCGTTCGCTCATTTTCCCGCGCTTTTTCCACCACTCGCTATTTTTCTCATGCTCGCTATTTTTGCCACTCTCGCTCTTTATCACAGGCTCTCTCTTTTTTTCTTATGCTTCCTGTTTTTCCCGCTCTCTCTTTTTCCCACACCCGATTTTTCCCGCACTCGTTATTTTTCCCACGCTCTCTTTTTCCCGCGCTTGCTTTTTTTCCCACGCTCGCTCTTTTTCCCGCGCTTTTTTCACCAATCGCTATTTTTCTCATGCTCGCTATTTTTCCCGCGCTCGCTCTTTATCTCACGCTCTCTCTTATTTTCCTACGCTTGCTCTTTTACCCACTCTCGTTTTTTCCCGCACTCCCTTTTTCCTGGACTCGATATTTTTCCCACGCTCGCTCTTTTTCCCACGCTCGCTCATTTTCCCGCGCTTTTTCCACCAGTCGCTATATTTCTCATGCTCGCTAGTTTTCCCGTGCTCGCTTTTTATCACACGCTCTCTCTTTTTTTCCTATGCTTGCTCTTTTTCCCACTCTCTCTTTTCCCCGCACTCACTTTTTCCCGCACTCGTTATTTTTCCCACGCTCTCGCTTTTTCCCACGCTTGCTTTTTTTCCCGCACTCGCTCTTTTTCACACACTCGTTTTTTCCCGGACTTGCATTTTTTCTCTCGCACTCTCTTTTTCCCGCGCTTGCTCTTTTTCCCGCGTTCGCTCATTTTCCCACGCTTTTTCCACCACTCGCTATTTTTCTCATGCTCGCTATTTTTGCCACTCTCGCTCTTTATCACAGGCTCTCTCTTTTTTTCTTATGCTTCCTGTTTTTCCCGCTCTCTCTTTTTCCCACACCCGATTTTTCCCGCACTCGTTATTTTTCCCACGCTCGCGCTTTTTCCCACGCTCTCTTTTTCCCGCGCTTGCTTTTTTTCCCACGCTCGCTCTTTTTCCCGCGCTTTTTCCACTAGTCGCTATTTTTCTCATGCTCGCTATTTTTGCCACTCTCGCTCTTTATCACACGCTCTCTCTTATTTTCCTACGCTTGCTCTTTTACCCACTCTCGTTTTTTCCCGCACTCCCTTTTTCCTGGACTCGATATTTTTCCCACGCTCGCTCTTTTTCCCACGCTCGCTCATTTTCCCGCGCTTTTTCCACCACTCGCTGTTTTTCTCATGCTCGCTATTTTTGCCACTCTCGCTCGTTATCACAGGCTCTCTCTTTTTTTCTTATGCTTCCTGTTTTTCCCGCTCTCTCTTTTTCCCACACCCGATTTTTCCCGCACTCGTTATTTTTCCCACGCTCGCGCTTTTTCCCACGCTCTCTTTTTCCCGCGCTTGCTTTTTTTCCCACGCTCGCTCTTTTTCCTGCGCTTTTTTCACCAATCGCTATTTTTCTCATGCTCGCTATTCTTCCCGCACTCGCTCTTTATCACACGCTCTCTCTTATTTTCCTACGCTTGCTCTTTTACCCACTCTCGTTTTTTCCCGCACTCCCTTTTTCCTGGACTCGATATTTTTCCCACGCTCGCTCTTTTTCCCGCGCTCCCTATTTTTCCCACGCTCGCTCTTTTTCCCACGCTCGCTCATTTTCCCGCGCTTTTTCCACCAGTCGCTATATTTCTCATGCTCGCTAGTTTTCCCGTGCTCGCTTTTTATCACACGCTCTCTCTTTTTTTCCTATGCTTGCTCTTTTTCCCACTCTCTCTTTTCCCCGCACTCACTTTTTCCCGCACTCGATTTTTTTCCCACGCTCTCGCTTTTTCCCACGCTTGCTTTTTTTCCCGCACTCGCTCTTTTTCACGCACTCGCTTTTTCCCGGACTTACATTTTTTCTCTCGCACTCTCTTTTTCCCGCGCTTGCTCTTTTTCCCGCGTTCGCTCATTTTCCCGCGCTTTTTCCACCACTCGCTATTTTTCTCATGCTCGCTATTTTTGCCACTCTCGCTCTTTATCACAGGCTCTCTCTTTTTTTCTTATGCTTCCTGTTTTTCCCGCTCTCTCTTTTTCCCACACCCGCTTTTTCCCGCACTCGTTATTTTTCCCACGCTCGCGCTTTTTCCCACGCTCTCTTTTTCCCGCGCTTGCTTTTTTTCCCACGCTCGCTCTTTTTCCCGCGCTTTTTCCACCAGTCGCTATTTTTCTCATGCTCGCTATTTTTCCCGCGCTCGCTCTTTATCTCACGCTCTCTCTTATTTTCCTACGCTTGCTCTTTTACCCACTCTCGTTTTTTCCCGCACTCCCTTTTTCCTGGACTCGATATTTTTCCCACGCTCGCTCTTTTTCCCGCGCTCCCTATTTTTCCCACGCTCGCTCTTTTTCCCACGCTCGCTCATTTTCCCGCGCTTTTTCCACCAGTCGCTATATTTCTCATGCTCGCTAGTTTTCCCGTGCTCGCTTTTTATCACACGCTCTCTCTTTTTTTCCTATGCTTGCTCTTTTTCCCACTCTCTCTTTTCCCCGCACTCACTTTTTCCCGCACTCGATTTTTTTCCCACGCTCTCGCTTTTTCCCACGCTTGCTTTTTTTCCCGCACTCGCTCTTTTTCACGCACTCGCTTTTTCCCGGACTTGCATTTTTTCTCTCGCACTCTCTTTTTCCCGCGCTTGCTCTTTTTCCCGCGTTCGCTCATTTTCCCGCGCTTTTTCCACCACTCGCTATTTTTCTCATGCTCGCTATTTTTGCCACTCGACTCTTTATCACAGGCTCTCTCTTTTTTTCTTATGCTTCCTGTTTTTCCCGCTCTCTCTTTTTCCCACACCCGCTTTTTCCCGCACTCGTTATTTTTCCCACGCTCTTTTTCCCGCGCTTGCTTTTTTTCCCACGCTCGCTCTTTTTCCCGCGCTTTTTCCACTAGTCGCTGTTTTTCTCATGCTCGCTATTTTTCCCGCGCTCGCTCTTTATCACACGCTCTCTCTTATTTTCCTACGCTTGCTCTTTTACCCACTCTCGTTTTTTCCCGCACTCCCTTTTTCCTGGACTCGCTATTTTTCCCACGCTCGCTCTTTTTCCCACGCTCGCTCATTTTCCCGCGCTTTTTCCACCAGTCGCTATATTTCTCATGCTCGCTAGTTTTCCCGTGCTCGCTTTTTATCACACGCTCTCTCTTTTTTTCCTATGCTTGCTCTTTTTCCCACTCTCTCTTTTCCCCGCACTCACTTTTTCCCGCACTCGATTTTTTTCCCACACTCTCGCTTTTTCCCACGGTTGCTTTTTTTCCCGCACTCGCTCTTTTTCACGCACTCGCTTTTTCCCGGACTTGCATTTTTTCTCTCGCACTCTCTTTTTCCCGCGCTTGCTCTTTTTCCCGCGTTCGCTCATTTTCCCGCGCTTTTTCCACCACTCGCTATTTTTCTCATGCTCGCTATTTTTGCCACTCTCGCTCTTTATCACAGGCTCTCTCTTTTTTTCTTATGCTTCCTGTTTTTCCCGCTCTCTCTTTTTCCCACACCCGCTTTTTCCCGCACTCGTTATTTTTCCCACGCTCGCGCTTTTTCCCACGCTCTCTTTTTCCCGCGCTTGCTTTTTTTCCCACGCTCGCTCTTTTTCCTGCGCTTTTTTCACCAATCGCTATTTTTCTCATGCTCGCTATTTTTCCCGCGCTCGCTCTTTATCTCACGCTCTCTCTTATTTTCCTACGCTTGCTCTTTTACCCACTCTCGTTTTTTCCCGCACTCCCTTTTTCCTGGACTCGATATTTTTCCCACGCTAGCTATTTTTCCCGCGCTCCCTATTTTTCCCACGCTCGCTCTTTTTCCCACGCTTGCTCATTTTCCCGCGCTTTTTCCACCAGTCGCTATATTTCTCATGCTCGCTAGTTTTCCCGTGCTCGCTTTTTATCACACGCTCTCTCTTTTTTTCCTATGCTTGCTCTTTTTCCCACTCTCTCTTTTCCCCGCACTCACTTTTTCCCGCACTCGTTATTTTTCCCACGCTCTCGCTTTTTCCCACGCTTGCTTTTTTTCCCGCACTCGCTCTTTTTCACGCACTCGCTTTTTCCCGGACTTGCATTTTTTCTCTCGCACTCTCTTCTTCCCGCGCTTGCTCTTTTTCCCGCGTTCGCTCATTTTCCCGCGCTTTTTCCACCACTCGCTGTTTTTCTCATGCTCGCTATTTTTGCCACTCTCGCTCGTTATCACAGGCTCTCTCTTTTTTTCTTATGCTTCCTGTTTTTCCCGCTCTCTCTTTTTCCCACACCCGATTTTTCCCGCACTCGTTATTTTTCCCACGCTCGCGCTTTTTCCCACGCTCTCTTTTTCCCGCGCTTGCTTTTTTTCCCACGCTCGCTCTTTTTCCCGCGCTTTTTTCACCAATCGCTATTTTTCTCATGCTCGCTATTTTTCCCGCGCTCGCTCTTTATCTCACGCTCTCTCTTATTTTCCTACGCTTGCTCTTTTACCCACTCTCGTTTTTTCCCGCACTCCCTTTTTCCTGGACTCGATATTTTTCCCGCGCTCGCTATTTTTCCCGCGCTCCCTATTTTTCCCACGCTCGCTCTTTTTCCCACGCTTGCTCATTTTCCCGCGCTTTTTCCACCAGTCGCTATATTTCTCATGCTCGCTAGTTTTCCCGTGCTCGCTTTTTATCACACGCTCTCTCTTTTTTTCCTATGCTTGCTCTTTTTCCCACTCTCTCTTTTCCCCGCACTCACTTTTTGCCGCACTCGATTTTTTTCCCACGCTCTCGCTTTTTCCCACGCTTGCTTTTTTTCCCGCACTCGCTCTTTTTCACGCACTCGCTTTTTCCCAGACTTGCATTTTTTCTCTCGCACTCTCTTTTTCCCGCGCTTGCTCTTTTTCCCGCGTTCGCTCATTTTCCCGCGCTTTTTCCACCACTCGCTATTTTTCTCATGCTCGCTATTTTTGCCACTCTCGCTCTTTATCACAGGCTCTCTCTTTTTTTCTTATGCTTCCTGTTTTTCCCGCTCTCTCTTTTTCCCACACCCGATTTTTCCCGCACTCGTTATTTTTCCCACGCTCGCGCTTTTTCCCACGCTCTCTTTTTCCCGCGCTTGCTTTTTTTCCCACGCTCGCTCTTTTTCCCGCGCTTTTTCCACCAGTCGCTATTTTTCTCATGCTCGCTATTCTTCCCGCACTCGCTCTTTATCACACGCTCTCTCTTATTTTCCTACGCTTGCTCTTTTACCCACTCTCGTTTTTTCCCGCACTCCCTTTTTCCTGGACTCGATATTTTTCCCACGCTCGCTCTTTTTCCCGCGCTCCCTATTTTTCCCACGCTCGCTCTTTTTCCCACGCTCGCTCATTTTCCCGCGCTTTTTCCACCAGTCGCTATATTTCTCATGCTCGCTAGTTTTCCCGTGCTCGCTTTTTATCACACGCTCTCTCTTTTTTTCCTATGCTTGCTCTTTTTCCCACTCTCTCTTTTCCCCGCACTCACTTTTTCCCGCACTCGATTTTTTTCCCACGCTCTCGCTTTTTCCCACGCTTGCTTTTTTTCCCGCACTCGCTCTTTTTCACGCACTCGCTTTTTCCCGGACTTGCATTTTTTCTCTCGCACTCTCTTTTTCCCGCGCTTGCTCTTTTTCCCGCGTTCGCTCATTTTCCCGCGCTTTTTCCACCACTCGCTATTTTTCTCATGCTCGCTATTTTTGCCACTCTCGCTCTTTATCACAGGCTCTCTCTTTTTTTCTTATGCTTCCTGTTTTTCCCGCTCTCTCTTTTTCCCACACCCGCTTTTTCCCGCACTCGTTATTTTTCCCACGCTCGCGCTTTTTCCCACGCTCTCTTTTTCCCGCGCTTGCTTTTTTTCCCACGCTCGCTCTTTTTCCCGCGCTTTTTCCACCAGTCGCTATTTTTCTCATGCTCGCTATTTTTCCCGCGCTCGCTCTTTATCTCACGCTCTCTCTTATTTTCCTACGCTTGCTCTTTTACCCACTCTCGTTTTTTCCCGCACTCCCTTTTTCCTGGACTCGATATTTTTCCCACGCTCGCTCTTTTTCCCGCGCTCCCTATTTTTCACACGCTCGCTCTTTTTCCCACGCTCGCTCATTTTCCCGCGCTTTTTCCACCAGTCGCTATATTTCTCATGCTCGCTAGTTTTCCCGTGCTCGCTTTTTATCACACGCTCTCTCTTTTTTTCCTATGCTTGCTCTTTTTCCCACTCTCTCTTTTCCCCGCACTCACTTTTTCCCGCACTCGATTTTTTTCCCACGCTCTCGCTTTTTCCCACGCTTGCTTTTTTTCCCGCACTCGCTCTTTTTCACGCACTCGCTTTTTCCCGGACTTGCATTTTTTCTCTCGCACTCTCTTTTTCCCGCGCTTGCTCTTTTTCCCGCGTTCGCTCATTTTCCCGCGCTTTTTCCACCACTCGCTATTTTTCTCATGCTCGCTATTTTTGCCACTCGACTCTTTATCACAGGCTCTCTCTTTTTTTCTTATGCTTCCTGTTTTTCCCGCTCTCTCTTTTTCCCACACCCGCTTTTTCCCGCACTCGTTATTTTTCCCACGCTCTTTTTCCCGCGCTTGCTTTTTTTCCCACGCTCGCTCTTTTTCCCGCGCTTTTTCCACTAGTCGCTATTTTTCTCATGCTCGCTATTTTTCCCGCGCTCGCTCTTTATCACACGCTCTCTCTTATTTTCCTACGCTTGCTCTTTTACCCACTCTCGTTTTTTCCCGCACTCCCTTTTTCCTGGACTCGCTATTTTTCCCACGCTCGCTCTTTTTCCCACGCTCGCTCATTTTCCCGCGCTTTTTCCACCAGTCGCTATATTTCTCATGCTCGCTAGTTTTCCCGTGCTCGCTTTTTATCACACGCTCTCTCTTTTTTTCCTATGCTTGCTCTTTTTCCCACTCTCTCTTTTCCCCGCACTCACTTTTTCCCGCACTCGATTTTTTTCCCACACTCTCGCTTTTTCCCACGGTTGCTTTTTTTCCCGCACTCGCTCTTTTTCACGCACTCGCTTTTTCCCGGACTTGCATTTTTTCTCTCGCACTCTCTTTTTCCCGCGCTTGCTCTTTTTCCCGCGTTCGCTCATTTTCCCGCGCTTTTTCCACCACTCGCTATTTTTCTCATGCTCGCTATTTTTGCCACTCTCGCTCTTTATCACAGGCTCTCTCTTTTTTTCTTATGCTTCCTGTTTTTCCCGCTCTCTCTTTTTCCCACACCCGATTTTTCCCGCACTCGTTATTTTTCCCACGCTCGCGCTTTTTCCCACGCTCTCTTTTTCCCGCGCTTGCTTTTTTTCCCACGCTCGCTCTTTTTCCCGCGCTTTTTCCACCAGTCGCTATTTTTCTCATGCTCGCTATTTTTGCCACTCTCGCTCTTTATCACAGGCTCTCTCTTTTTTTCTTATGCTTCCTGATTTTCCCGCTCTCTCTTTTTCCCACACCCGCTTTTTCCCGCACTCGATATTTTTCCCACGCTCGCGCTTTTTCCCACGCTCTCTTTTTCCCGCGCTTGCTTTTTTTCCCACGCTCGCTCTTTTTCCCGCGCTTTTTTCACCAATCGCTATTTTTCTCATGATCGCTATTTTTCCCGCGCTCGCTCTTTATCTCACGCTCTCTCTTATTTTCCTACGCTTGCTCTTTTACCCACTCTCGTTTTTTCCCGCACTCCCTTTTTCCTGGACTCGATATTTTTCCCACGCTCGCTCTTTTTCCCGCGCTCCCTATTTTTCCCACGCTCGCTCTTTTTCCCACGCTTGCTCATTTTCCCGCGCTTTTTCCACCAGTCGCTATATTTCTCTAGCTCGCTAGTTTTCCCGTGCTCGCTTTTTATCACACGCTCTCTCTTTTTTTCCTATGCTTGCTCTTTTTCCCACTCTCTCTTTTCCCCGCACTCACTTTTTCCCGCACTCGTTATTTTTCCCACGCTCTCGCTTTTTCCCACGCTTGCTTTTTTTCCCGCACTCGCTCTTTTTCACGCACTCGCTTTTTCCCGGACTTGCATTTTTTCTCTCGCACTCTCTTTTTCCCGCGCTTGCTCTTTTTCCCGCGTTCGCTCATTTTCCCGCGCTTTTTCCACCACTCGCTATTTTTCTCATGCTCGCTATTTTTGCCACTCTCGCTCTTTATCACAGGCTCTCTCTTTTTTTCTTATGCTTCCTGTTTTTCCCGCTCTCTCTTTTTCCCACACCCGCTTTTTCCCGCACTCGTTATTTTTCCCACGCTCGCGCTTTTTCCCACGCTCTCTTTTTCCCGCGCTTGCTTTTTTTCCCACGCTCGCTCTTTTTCCCGCGCTTTTTCCACCAGTCGCTATTTTTCTCATGCTCGCTATTCTTCCCGCGCTCGCTCTTTATCACACGCTCTCTCTTATTTTCCTACGCTTGCTCTTTTACCCACTCTCGTTTTTTCCCGCACTCCCTTTTTCCTGGACTCGATATTTTTCCCACGCTCGCTCTTTTTCCCACGCTCGCTCATTTTCCCGCGCTTTTTCCACCAGTCGCTATATTTCTCATGCTCGCTAGTTTTCCCGTGCTCGCTTTTTATCACACGCTCTCTCTTTTTTTCCTATGCTTGCTCTTTTTCCCACTCTCCCTTTTCCCCGCACTCACTTTTTCCCGCACTCGTTATTTTTCCCACGCTCTCGCTTTTTCCCACGCTTGCTTTTTTTCCCGCACTCGCTCTTTTTCACGCACTCGCTTTTTCCCGGACTTGCATTTTTTCTCTCGCACTCTCTTTTTCCCGCGCTTGCTCTTTTTCCCGCGTTCGCTCATTTTCCCGCGCTTTTTCCACCACTCGCTATTTTTCTCATGCTCGCTATTTTTGCCACTCTCGCTCTTTATCACAGGCTCTCTCTTTTTTTCTTATGCTTCCTGTTTTTCCCGCTCTCTCTTTTTCCCACACCCGATTTTTCCCGCACTCGTTATTTTTCCCACGCTCGCGCTTTTTCCCACGCTCTCTTTTTCCCGCGCTTGCTTTTTTTCCCACGCTCGCTCTTTTTCCCGCGCTTTTTTCACCAATCGCTATTTTTCTCATGATCGCTATTTTTCCCGCGCTCGCTCTTTATCTCACGCTCTCTCTTATTTTCCTACGCTTGCTCTTTTACCCACTCTCGTTTTTTCCCGCACTCCCTTTTTCCTGGACTCGATATTTTTCCCACGCTCGCTCTTTTTCCCGCGCTCCCTATTTTTCCCACGCTCGCTCTTTTTCCCACGCTCGCTCATTTTCCCGCGCTTTTTCCACCAGTCGCTATATTTCTCATGCTCGCTAGTTTTCCCGTGCTCGCTTTTTATCACACGCTCTCTCTTTTTTTCCTATGCTTGCTCTTTTTCCCACTCTCTCTTTTCCCCGCACTCACTTTTTCCCGCACTCGTTATTTTTCCCACGCTCTCGCTTTTTCCCACGCTTGCTTTTTTTCCCGCACTCGCTCTTTTTCACGCACTCGCTTTTTCCCGGACTTGCATTTTTTCTCTCGCACTCTCTTTTTCCCGCGCTTGCTCTTTTTCCCGCGTTCGCTCATTTTCCCGCGCTTTTTCCACCACTCGCTATTTTTCTCATGCTCGCTATTTTTGCCACTGTCGCTCTTTATCACAGGCTCTCTCTTTTTTTCTTATGCTTCCTGTTTTTCCCGCTCTCTCTTTTTCCCACACCTGCTTTTTCCCGCACTCGTTATTTTTCCCACGCTCGCGCTTTTTCCCACGCTCTCTTTTTCCCGCGCTTGCTTTTTTTCCCACGCTCGCTCTTTTTCCTGCGCTTTTTCCACCAGTCGCTATTTTTCTCATACTCGCTATTTTTCCCGTGCTCGTTCTTTATCACACGCTCTCTCTTATTTTCCTACGCTTGCTCTTTTACCCACTCTCGTTTTTTCCCGCACTCCCTGTTTCCTGGACTCGATATTTTTCCTACGCTCGCTCTTTTTACCGCGCTTGCTCTTTATCACACGCTCTCTCTTTTTTTTTCCTACGCTTTCTGTTTTATCCACTCGCTCTTTTTCCCACGCTCTTTTTTTCCTGGACTCGATATTTTTCCCACGCTCGCTCTTTTTCCCGCGCTCCCTATTTTTCCCACGCTCGCTCTTTTTCCCACGCTCGCTCATTTTCCCACGCTTTTTCCACCAGTCGCTATATTTCTCATGCTCGCTAGTTTTCCCGTGCTCGCTTTTTATCACACGCTCTTTTTTTCCTATGCTTGCTCTTTTTCCCACTCTCTCTTTTCCCCGCACTCACTTTTTCCCGCACTCGTTATTTTTCCCACGCTCTCGCTTTTTCCCACGCTTGCTTTTTTTCCCGCACTCGCTCTTTTTCACGCACTCGCTTTTTCCCGGACTTGCATTTTTTCTCTCGCACTCTCTTTTTCCCGCGCTTGCTCTTTTTCCCGCGTTCGCTCATTTTCCCGCGCTTTTTCCACCACTCGCTATTTTTCTCATGCTCGCTATTTTTGCCACTCTCGCTCTTTATCACAGGCTCTCTCTTTTTTTCTTATGCTTCCTGTTTTTCCCGCTCTCTCTTTTTCCCACACCCGCTTTTTCCCGCACTCGTTATTTTTCCCACGCTCGCGCTTTTTCCCACGCTCTCTTTTTCCCGCGCTTGCTTTTTTTCCCACGCTCGCTCTTTTTCCCGCGCTTTTTCCACCAGTCGCTATTTTTCTCATGCTCGCTATTTTTCCCGCGCTCGCTCTTTATCACACGCTCTCTCTTATTTTCCTACGCTTGATCTTTTACCCACTCTCGTTTTTTCCCGCACTCCCTTTTTCCTGGACTCGATATTTTTCCCACGCTCGCTCTTTTTCCCGCGCTCCCTATTTTTCCCACGCTCGCTCTTTTTCCCACGCTCGCTCATTTTCCCGCGCTTTTTCCACCAGTCGCTATATTTCTCATGCTCGCTAGTTTTCCCGTGCTCGCTTTTTATCACACGCTCTCTCTTTTTTTCCTATGCTTGCTCTTTTTCCCACTCTCTCTTTTCCCCGCACTCACTTTTTCCCGCACTCGTTATTTTTCCCACGCTCTCGCTTTTTCCCACGCTTGCTTTTTTTCCCGCACTCGCTCTTTTTCACGCACTCGCTTTTTCCCGGACTTGCATTTTTTCTCTCGCACTCTCTTTTTCCCGCGCTTGCTCTTTTTCCCGCGTTCGCTCATTTTCCCGCGCTTTTTCCACCACTCGCTATTTTTCTCATGCTCGCTATTTTTGCCACTCTCGCTCTTTATCACAGGCTCTCTCTTTTTTTCTTATGCTTCCTGTTTTTCCCGCTCTCTCTTTTTCCCACACCCGCTTTTTCCCGCACTCGTTATTTTTCCCACGCTCGCGCTTTTTCCCACGCTCTCTTTTTCCCGCGCTTGCTTTTTTTCCCACGCTCGCTCTTTTTCCCGCGCTTTTTCCACCAGTCGCTATTTTTCTCATGCTCGCTATTTTTCCCGCGCTCGCTCTTTATCTCACGCTCTCTCTTATTTTCCTACGCTTGCTCTTTTACCCACTCTCGTTTTTTCCCGCACTCCCTTTTTCCTGGACTCGATATTTTTCCCACGCTCGCTCTTTTTCCCGCGCTCCCTATTTTTCACACGCTCGCTCTTTTTCCCACGCTCGCTCATTTTCCCGCGCTTTTTCCACCAGTCGCTATATTTCTCATGCTCGCTAGTTTTCCCGTGCTCGCTTTTTATCACACGCTCTCTCTTTTTTTCCTATGCTTGCTCTTTTTCCCACTCTCTCTTTTCCCCGCACTCACTTTTTCCCGCACTCGATTTTTTTCCCACGCTCTCGCTTTTTCCCACGCTTGCTTTTTTTCCCGCACTCGCTCTTTTTCACGCACTCGCTTTTTCCCGGACTTGCATTTTTTCTCTCGCACTCTCTTTTTCCCGCGCTTGCTCTTTTTCCCGCGTTCGCTCATTTTCCCGCGCTTTTTCCACCACTCGCTATTTTTCTCATGCTCGCTATTTTTGCCACTCGACTCTTTATCACAGGCTCTCTCTTTTTTTCTTATGCTTCCTGTTTTTCCCGCTCTCTCTTTTTCCCACACCCGCTTTTTCCCGCACTCGTTATTTTTCCCACGCTCTTTTTCCCGCGCTTGCTTTTTTTCCCACGCTCGCTCTTTTTCCCGCGCTTTTTCCACTAGTCGCTGTTTTTCTCATGCTCGCTATTTTTCCCGCGCTCGCTCTTTATCACACGCTCTCTCTTATTTTCCTACGCTTGCTCTTTTACCCACTCTCGTTTTTTCCCGCACTCCCTTTTTCCTGGACTCGCTATTTTTCCCACGCTCGCTCTTTTTCCCACGCTCGCTCATTTTCCCGCGCTTTTTCCACCAGTCGCTATATTTCTCATGCTCGCTAGTTTTCCCGTGCTCGCTTTTTATCACACGCTCTCTCTTTTTTTCCTATGCTTGCTCTTTTTCCCACTCTCTCTTTTCCCCGCACTCACTTTTTCCCGCACTCGATTTTTTTCCCACACTCTCGCTTTTTCCCACGGTTGCTTTTTTTCCCGCACTCGCTCTTTTTCACGCACTCGCTTTTTCCCGGACTTGCATTTTTTCTCTCGCACTCTCTTTTTCCCGCGCTTGCTCTTTTTCCCGCGTTCGCTCATTTTCCCGCGCTTTTTCCACCACTCGCTATTTTTCTCATGCTCGCTATTTTTGCCACTCTCGCTCTTTATCACAGGCTCTCTCTTTTTTTCTTATGCTTCCTGTTTTTCCCGCTCTCTCTTTTTCCCACACCCGATTTTTCCCGCACTCGTTATTTTTCCCACGCTCGCGCTTTTTCCCACGCTCTCTTTTTCCCGCGCTTGCTCTTTTTCCCACGCTCGCTCTTTTTCCCGCGCTTTTTCCACCAGTCGCTATTTTTCTCATGCTCGCTATTTTTGCCACTCTCGCTCTTTATCACAGGCTCTCTCTTTTTTTCTTATGCTTCCTGTTTTTCCCGCTCTCTCTTTTTCCCACACCCGCTTTTTCCCGCACTCGATATTTTTCCCACGCTCGCGCTTTTTCCCACGCTCTCTTTTTCCCGCGCTTGCTTTTTTTCCCACGCTCGCTCTTTTTCCCGCGCTTTTTTCACCAATCGCTATTTTTCTCATGATCGCTATTTTTCCCGCGCTTGCTCTTTATCTCACGCTCTCTCTTATTTTCCTACGCTTGCTCTTTTACCCACTCTCGTTTTTTCCCGCACTCCCTTTTTCCTGGACTCGATATTTTTCCCACGCTCGCTCTTTTTCCCACGCTCGCTCATTTTCCCGCGCTTTTTCCACCAGTCGCTATATTTCTCATGCTCGCTAGTTTTCCCGTGCTCGCTTTTTATCACACGCTCTCTCTTTTTTTCCTATGCTTGCTCTTTTTCCCACTCTCCCTTTTCCCCGCACTCACTTTTTCCCGCACTCGTTATTTTTCCCACGCTCTCGCTTTTTCCCACGCTTGCTTTTTTTCCCGCACTCGCTCTTTTTCACGCACTCGCTTTTTCCCGGACTTGCATTTTTTCTCTCGCACTCTCTTTTTCCCGCGCTTGCTCTTTTTCCCGCGTTCGCTCATTTTCCCGCGCTTTTTCCACCACTCGCTATTTTTCTCATGCTCGCTATTTTTGCCACTCTCGCTCTTTATCACAGGCTCTCTCTTTTTTTCTTATGCTTCCTGTTTTTCCCGCTCTCTCTTTTTCCCACACCCGATTTTTCCCGCACTCGTTATTTTTCCCACGCTCGCGCTTTTTCCCACGCTCTCTTTTTCCCGCGCTTGCTTTTTTTCCCACGCTCGCTCTTTTTCCCGCGCTTTTTTCACCAATCGCTATTTTTCTCATGCTCGCTATTTTTCCCGCGCTCGCTCTTTATCTCACGCTCTCTCTTATTTTCCTACGCTTGCTCTTTTACCCACTCTCGTTTTTTCCCGCACTCCCTTTTTCCTGGACTCGATATTTTTCCCACGCTCGCTCTTCTTACCGCGCTCCCTATTTTTCCCACGCTCGCTCTTTTTCCCACGCTCGCTCATTTTCCCGCGCTTTTTCCACCAGTCGCTATATTTCTCATGCTCGCTAGTTTTCCCGTGCTCGCTTTTTATCACACGCTCTCTCTTTTTTTCCTATGCTTGCTCTTTTTCCCACTCTCGCTTTTCCCCGCACTCACTTTTTCCCGCACTCGATTTTTTTCCCACGCTCTCGCTTTTTCCCACGCTTGCTTTTTTTCCCGCACTCGCTCTTTTTCACGCACTCGCTTTTTCCCGGACTTGCATTTTTTCTCTCGCACTCTCTTTTTCCCGCGCTTGCTCTTTTTCCCGCGTTCGCTCATTTTCCCGCGCTTTTTCCACCACTCGCTATTTTTCTCATGCTCGCTATTTTTGCCACTCTCGCTCTTTATCACAGGCTCTCTCTTTTTTTCTTATGCTTCCTGTTTTTCCCGCTCTCTCTTTTTCCCACACCCGCTTTTTCCCGCACTCGTTATTTTTCCCACGCTCGCGCTTTTTCCCACGCTCTCTTTTTCCCGCGCTTGCTTTTTTTCCCACGCTCGCTCTTTTTCCCGCGCTTTTTCCACTAGCCGCTATTTTTCTCATGCTCGCTATTCTTCCCGCGCTCGCTCTTTATCACACGCTCTCTCTTATTTTCCTACGCTTGCTCTTTTACCCACTCTCGTTTTTTCCCGCACTCCCTTTTTCCTGGACTCGATATTTTTCCCACGCTCGCTCTTTTTACCGCGCTCCCTATTTTTCCCACGCTCGCTCTTTTTCCCACGCTTGCTCATTTTCCCGCGCTTTTTCAACCAGTCGCTATATTTCTCATGCTCGCTAGTTTTCCCGTGCTCGCTTTTTATCACACGCTCTCTCTTTTTTTCCTATGCTTGCTCTTTTTCCCACTCTCTCTTTTCCCCGCACTCACTTTTTCTCACACTCGATTTTTTTCCCACGCTCTCGCTTTTTCCCACGCTTGCTTTTTTTCCCGCACTCGCTCTTTTTCACGCACTCGCTTTTTCCCGGACTTGCATTTTTTCTCTCGCACTCTCTTTTTCCCGCGCTTGCTCTTTTTCCCGCGTTCGCTCATTTTCCCGCGCTTTTTCCACCACTCGCTATTTTTCTCATGCTCGCTATTTTTGCCACTCTCGCTCTTTATCACAGGCTCTCTCTTTTTTTCTTATGCTTCCTGTTTTTCCCGCTCTCTCTTTTTCCCACACCCGCTTTTTCCCGCACTCGTTATTTTTCCCACGCTCGCGCTTTATCCCACGCTCTCTTTTTCCCGCGCTTGCTTTTTTTTCCCACGCTCGCTCTTTTTCCCGCGCTTTTTCCTCCAATCGCTATTTTTCTCATGCTCGCTATTTTTCCCGGGCTCGCTCTTTATCTCACGCTCTCTCTTATTTTCCTACGCTTGCTCTTTTACCCACTCTCGTTTTTTCCCGCACTCCCTTTTTCCTGGACTCGATATTTTTCCCACGCTCGCTCTTTTTCCCGCGCTCCCTATTTTTCCCACGCTCGCTCTTTTTCCCACGCTCGCTCATTTTCCCGCGCTTTTTCCACCAGTCGCTATATTTCTCATGCTCGCTAGTTTTCCCGTGCTCGCTTTTTATCACACGCTCTCTCTTTTTTTCCTATGCTTGCTCTTTTTCCCACTCTCGCTTTTCCCCGCACTCACTTTTTCCCGCACTCGATTTTTTTCCCACGCTCTCGCTTTTTCCCACGCTTGCTTTTTTTCCCGCACTCGCTCTTTTTCACGCACTCGCTTTTTCCCGGACTTGCATTTTTTCTCTCGCACTCTCTTTTTCCCGCGCTTGCTCTTTTTCCCGCGTTCGCTCATTTTCCCGCGCTTTTTCCACCACTCGCTATTTTTCTCATGCTCGCTATTTTTGCCACTCTCGCTCTTTATCACAGGCTCTCTCTTTTTTTCTTATGCTTCCTGTTTTTCCCGCTCTCTCTTTTTCCCACACCCGCTTTTTCCCGCACTCGTTATTTTTCCCACGCTCGCGCTTTTTCCCACGCTCTCTTTTTCCCGCGCTTGCTTTTTTTCCCACGCTTGCTCTTTTTCCCGCGCTTTTTCCACCAGTCGCTATTTTTCTCATGCTCGCTATTTTTCCCGGGCTCGCTCTTTATCACACGTTCTCTCTTATTTTCCTACGCTTGCTGTTTTACCCACTCTCGTTTTTTCCCGCACTCCCTTTTTCCTGGACTCGCTATTTTTCCCACGCTCGCTCTTTTTCCCACGCTCGCTCATTTTCCCGCGCTTTTTCCACCAGTCGCTATATTTCTCATGCTCGCTAGTTTTCCCGTGCTCGCTTTTTATCACACGCTCTCTCTTTTTTTCCTATGCTTGCTCTTTTTCCCACTCTCTCTTTTCCCCGCACTCACTTTTTCCCGCACTCGATTTTTTTCCCACGCTCTCGCTTTTTCCCACGCTTGCTTTTTTTCCCGCACTCGCTCTTTTTCACGCACTCGCTTTTTCCCGGACTTGCATTTTTTCTCTCGCACTCTCTTTTTCCCGCTCTTGCTCTTTTTCCCGCGTTCGCTCATTTTCCCGCGCTTTTTCCACCACTCGCTATTTTTCTCATGCTCGCTATTTTTGCCACTCTCGCTCTTTATCACAGGCTCTCTCTTTTTTTCTTATGCTTCCTGTTTTTCCCGCTCTCTCTTTTTCCCACACCCGCTTTTTCCCGCACTCGTTATTTTTCCCACGCTCGCGCTTTTTCCCACGCTCTCTTTTTCCCGCGCTTGCTTTTTTTCCCACGCTCGCTCTTTTTCCCGCGCTTTTTCCACCACTCGCTATTTTTCTCATGCTCGCTATTTTTGCCACTCTCGCTCTTTATCACAGGCTCTCTCTTTTTTTCTTATGCTTCCTGTTTTTCCCGCTCTCTCTTTTTCCCACACCCGCTTTTTCCCGCACTCGTTATTTTTCCCACGCTCGCGCTTTTTCCCACGCTCTCTTTTTCCCGCGCTTGCTTTTTTTCACACGCTCGCTCTTTTTCCCGCGCTTTTTCCACCAGTCGCTATTTTTCTCATGCTCGCTATTTTTCCCGCGCTCGCTCTTTATCACACGCTCTCTCTTATTTTCCTACGCTTGCTCTTTTACCCACTCTCGTTTTTTCCCGCACTCCCTTTTTCCTGGACTCGCTATTTTTCCCACGCTCGCTCTTTTTCCCACGCTCGCTCATTTTCCCGCGCTTTTTCCACCAGTCGCTATATTTCTCATGCTCGCTAGTTTTCCCGTGCTCGCTTTTTATCACACGCTCTCTCTTTTTTTCCTATGCTTGCTCTTTTTCCCACTCTCTCTTTTCCCCGCACTCACTTTTTCTCGCACTCGATTTTTTTCCCACGCTCTCGCTTTTTCCCACGCTTGCTTTTTTTCCCGCACTCGCTCTTTTTCACGCACTCGGTTTTTCCCGGACTTGCATTTTTTCTCTCGCACTCTCTTTTTCCCGCGCTTGCTCTTTTTCCCGCGTTCGCTCATTTTCCCGCGCTTTTTCCACCACTCGCTACTTTTCTCATGCTCGCTATTTTTGCCACTCTCGCTCTTTATCACAGGCTCTCTCTTTTTTTCTTATGCTTCCCGTTTTTCCCGCTCTCTCTTTTTCCCACACCCGATTTTTCCCGCACTCGTTATTTTTCCCACGCTCACGCTTTTTCCCACGCTCTCTTTTTCCCGCGCTTACTTTTTTTCCCACGCTCGCTCTTTTTCCCGCGCTTTTCTCACCAATCGCTATTTTTCTCATGCTCGCTATTTTTCCCGCGCTCGCTCTTTATCTCACGCTCTCTCTTATTTTCCTACGCTTGCTCTTTTACCCACTCTCGTTTTTTCCCGCACTCCCTTTTTCCTGGACTCGATATTTTTCCCACGCTCGCTCTTTTTCCCGCGCTCCCTATTTTTCCCACGCTCGCTCTTTTTCCCACGCTCGCTCATTTTCCCGCGCTTTTTCCACCAGTCGCTATATTTCTCATGCTCGCTAGTTTTCCCGTGCTCGCTTTTTATCACACGCTCTCTCTTTTTTTCCTATGCTTGCTCTTTTTCCCACTCTCTCTTTTGCCCGCACTCACTTTTTCCCGCACTCGTTTTTTTTCCCACGCTCTCGCTTTTTCCCACGCTTGCTTTTTTTCCCGCACTCGCTCTTTTTCACGCACTCGCTTTTTCCCGGACTTGCATTTTTTCTCTCGCACTCTCTTTTTCCGGCGCTTGCTCTTTTTCCCGCGTTCGCTCATTTTCCCGCGCTTTTTCCACCACTCGCTATTTTTCTCATGCTCGCTATTTTTCCCGCGCTCGCTCTTTATCTCACGCTCTCTCTTATTTTCCTACGCTTGCTCTTTTACCCACTCTCGTTTTTTCCCGCACTCCCTTTTTCCTAGACTCGATATTTTTCCCACGCTCGCTCTTTTTCCCGCGCTCCCTATTTTTCACACGCTCGCTCTTTTTCCCACGCTCGCCCATTTTCCCGCGCTTTTTCCTCCAGTCGCTATATTTCTGATGCTCGCTAGTTTTCCCGTGCTCGCTTTTTATCACACGCTCTCTCTTTTTTTCCTATGCTTGCTCTTTTTCCCACTCTCTCTTTTCCCCGCACTCACTTTTTCCCGCACTCTTTATTTTTCCCACGCTCTCGCTTTTTCCCACGCTTGCTTTTTTTCCCGCACTCGCTCTTTTTCACGCACTCGCTTTTTCCCGGACTTGCATTTTTTCTCTCGCACTCTCTTTTTCCCGCGCTTGCTCTTTTTCCCGCGTTCGCTCATTTTCCCGCGCTTTTTCCACCACTCGCTATTTTTCTCATGCTCGCTATTTTTGCCACTCTCGCTCTTTATCACAGGCTCTCTCTTTTTTTCTTATGCTTCCTGTTTTTCCCGCTCTCTCTTTTTCCCACACCCGCTTTTTCCCGCACTCGTTATTTTTCCCACGCTCGCGCTTTTTCCCACGCTCTCTTTTTCCCGCGCTTGCTTTTTTTCCCACGCTCGCTCTTTTTCCCGCGCTTTTTCCACCAGTCGCTATTTTTCTCATGCTCGCTATTTTTCCCGCGCTCGCTCTTTATCACACGCTCTCTCTTATTTTCCTACGCTTGCTCTTTTACCCACTCTCGTTTTTTCCCGCACTCCCTTTTTCCTGGACTCGAAATTTTTCCCACGCTCGCTCTTTTTCCCGCGCTCCCTATTTTTCCCACGCTCGCTCTTTTTCCCACGCTCGCTCATTTTCCCGCGCTTTTTTCACCAGTCGCTATATTTCTCATGCTCGCTATTTTTCCCGGGCTGTATCTTTATCCCACGCACTCTCTTTTTTTCCTACGCTTGCTCTTTTTCCTGCTCTTTCTTTTTCCCGAACTCGCTTTTTCCCGCACTCGTTGTTTTTCCCACGCTCGCGCTTTTTCCCACGCTCTCTTTTTCCCGCGCTTGCTTTTTTTCCCACGCTCGCTCTTTTTCCCGCGCTTTTTCCACCAGTCGCTATTTTTCTCATGCTCGCTATTTTTCCCTCGCTCGCTCTTTATCTCACGCTCTCTCTTATTTTCCTACGCTTGCTCTTTTACCCACTCTCGTTTTTTCCCGCACTCCCTTTTTCCTGGACACGATATTTTTCCCACGCTCGCTCTTTTTCCCGCGCTCCCTATTTTTAACACGCTCGCTCTTTTTCCCACGCTCGCTCATTTTCCCACGCTTTTTCCACCAGTCGCTATATTTCTCATGCTCGCTAGTTTTCCCGTGCTCGCTTTTTATCACACGCTCTCTCTTTTTTTCCTATGCTTGCTCTTTTTCCCACTCTCTCTTTTCCCCGCACTCACTTTTTCCCGCACTCGTTTTTTTTCCCACGCTCTCGCTTTTTCCCACGCTTGCTTTTTTTCCCGCACTCGCTCTTTTTCACGCACTCGCTTTTTCCCGGACTTGCATTTTTTCTCTCGCACTCTCTTTGTCCCGCGCTTGCTCTTTTTCCCGCGTTCGCTCATTTTCCCGCGCTTTTTCCACCACTCGCTATTTTTCTCATGCTCGCTATTTTTGCCACTCTCGCTCTTTATCACAGGCTCTCTCTTTTTTTCTTATGCTTCCTGTTTTTCCCGCTCTCTCTTTTTCCCACACCCGCTTTTTCCCGCACTCGTTATTTTTCCTACGCTCGCGCTTTTTCCCACGCTCTCTTTTTCCCGCGCTTGCTTTTTTTCCCACGCTCGCTCTTTTTCCCGCGCTTTTTCCACCAGTCGCTATTTTTCTCATGCTCTCTATTTTTCCCGCGCTCGCTCTTTATCACACGCTCTCTCTTATTTTCCTACGCTTGCTCTTTTACCCACTCTCGTTTTTTCCCGCACTCCCTTTTTCCTGGACTCGATATTTTTCCCACGCTCGCTCTTTTTCCCGCGCTCCCTATTTTTCCCACGCTCGCTCTTTTTTCAACGCTCGCTCATTTTCCCGCGCTTTTTCCACCAGTCGCTATATTTCTCATGCTCGCTAGTTTTCCCGTGCTCGCTTTTTATCACACGCTCTCTCTTTTTTTCCTATGCTTGCTCTTTTTCCCACTCTCTCTTTTCCCCGCACTCACTTTTTCCCGCACTCGATTTTTTTCCCACGCTCTCGCTTTTTCCCACGCTTGCTTTTTTTCCCGCACTCGCTCTTTTTCACGCACTCGCTTTTTCCCGGACTTGCATTTTTTCTCTCGCACTCTCTTTTTCCCGCGCTTGCTCTTTTTCCCGCGTTCGCTCATTTTCCCGCGCTTTTTCCACCACTCGCTATTTTTCTCATGCTCGCTATTTTTGCCACTCTCGCTCTTTATCACAGGCTCTCTCTTTTTTTCTTATGCTTCCTGTTTTTCCCGCTCTCTCTTTTTCCCACACCCGCTTTTTCCCGCACTCGTTATTTTTCCCACGCTCGCGCTTTTTCCCACGCTCTCTTTTTCCCGCGCTTGCTTTTTTCCCACGCTCGCTCTTTTTCCCGCGCTTTTTCCACCAGTCGCTATTTTTCTCATGCTCGCTATTTTTCCCGCGCTCGCTCTTTATCTCACGCTCTCTCTTATTTTCCTACGCTTGCTCTTTTACCCACTCTCGTTTTTTCCCGCACTCCCTTTTTCCTGGACTCGATATTTTTCCCACGCTCGCTCTTTTTCCCGCGCTCCCTATTTTTCCCACGCTCGCTCTTTTTCCCACGCTTGCTCATTTTCCCGCGCTTTTTCCACCAGTCGCTATATTTCTCATGCTCGCTAGTTTTCCCGTGCTCGCTTTTTATCACACGCTCTCTCTTTTTTTCCTATGCTTGCTCTTTTTCCCACTCTCTCTTTTCCCCGCACTCACTTTTTCCCGCACTCGATTTTTTTCCCACGCTCTCGCTTTTTCCCACGCTTGCTTTTTTTCCCGCACTCGCTCTTTTTCACGCACTCGCTTTTTCCCGGACTTGCATTTTTTCTCTCGCACTCTCTTTTTCCCGCGCTTGCTCATTTTCCCGCGTTCGCTCATTTTCCCGCGCTTTTTCCACCACTCGCTATTTTTCTCATGCTCGCTATTTTTGCCACTCTCGCTCTTTATCACAGGCTCTCTCTTTTTTTCTTATGCTTCCTGTTTTTCCCGCTCTCTCTTTTTCCCACACCCGCTTTTTCCCGCACTCGTTATTTTTCCCACGCTCGCGCTTTTTCCCACGCTCTCTTTTTCCCGCGCTTGCTTTTTTTCCCACGCTCGCTCTTTTTCCCGCGCTTTTTCCACCAGTCGCTATTTTTCTCATGCTCGCTATTTTTCCCGCGCTCGCTCTTTATCTCACGCTCTCTCTTATTTTCCTACGCTTGCTCTTTTACCCACTCTCGTTTTTTCCCGCACTCCCTTTTTCCTGGACTCGATATTTTTCCCACGCTCGCTCTTTTTCCCGCGCTCCCTATTTTTCCCACGCTCGCTCTTTTTCCCACGCTCGCTCATTTTCCCGCGCTTTTTCCACCAGTCGCTATATTTCTCATGCTCGCTAGTTTTCCCGTGCTCGCTTTTTATCACACGCTCTCTCTTTTTTTCCTATGCTTGCTCTTTTTCCCACTCTCTCTTTTCCCCGCACTCACTTTTTCTCGCACTCGATTTTTTTCCCACGCTCTCGCTTTTTCCCACGCTTGCTTTTTTTCCCGCACTCGCTCTTTTTCACACACTCGTTTTTTCCCGGACTTGCATTTTTTCTCTCGCACTCTCTTTTTCCCGCGCTTGCTCTTTTTCCCGCGTTCGCTCATTTTCCCGCGCTTTTTCCACCACTCGCTATTTTTCTCATGCTCGCTATTTTTGCCACTCTCGCTCTTTATCACAGGCTCTCTCTTTTTTTCTTATGCTTCCTGTTTTTCCCGCTCTCTCTTTTTCCCACACCCGCTTTTTCCCACACTCGTTATTTTTCCCACGCTCGCGCTTTTTCCCATGCTCTTTTTCCCGCGCTTGCTTTTTTTCCCACGCTCGCTCTTTTTCCCGCGCTTTTTCCACTAGTCGCTATTTTTCTCATGCTCGCTATTTTTCCCGCGCTCGCTCTTTATCACACGCTCTCTCTTATTTTCCTACGCTTGCTCTTTTACCCACTCTCGTTTTTTCCCGCACTCCCTTTTTCCTGGACTCGATATTTTTCCCACGCTCGCTCTTTTTCCCACGCTCGCTCATTTTCCCGCGCTTTTTCCACCAGTCGCTATATTTCTCATGCTCGCTAGTTTTCCCGTGCTCGCTTTTTATCACACGCTCTCTCTTTTTTTCCTATGCTTGCTCTTTTTCCCACTCTCTCTTTTCCCCGCACTCACTTTTTCCCGCACTCGATTTTTTTCCCACGCTCTCGCTTTTTCCCACGCTTGCTTTTTTTCCCGCACTCGCTCTTTTTCACGCACTCGCTTTTTCCCGGACTTGCATTTTTTCTCTCGCACTCTCTTTTTCCCGCGCTTGCTCTTTTTCCCGCGTTCGCTCATTTTCCCGCGCTTTTTCCACCACTCGCTATTTTTCTCATGCTCGCTATTTTTGCCACTCTCGCTCTTTATCACAGGCTCTCTCTTTTTTTCTTATGCTTCCTGTTTTTCCCGCTCTCTCTTTTTCCCACACCCGATTTTTCCCGCACTCGTTATTTTTCCCACGCTCGCGCTTTTTCCCACGCTCTCTTTTTCCCGCGCTTGCTTTTTTTCCCACGCTCGCTCTTTTTCCCGCGCTTTTTTCACCAATCGCTATTTTTCTCATGCTCGCTATTTTTCCCGCGCTCGCTCTTTATCTCACGCTCTCTCTTATTTTCCTACGCTTGCTCTTTTACCCACTCTCGTTTTTTCCCGCACTCCCTTTTTCCTGGACTCGATATTTTTCCCGCGCTCGCTATTTTTCCCGCGCTCCCTATTTATCCCACGCTCGCTCTTTTTCCCACGCTTGCTCATTTTCCCGCGCTTTTTCCACCAGTCGCTATATTTCTCATGCTCGCTAGTTTTCCCGTGCTCGCTTTTTATCACACGCTCTCTCTTTTTTTCCTATGCTTGCTCTTTTTCCCACTCTCTCTTTTCCCCGCACTCACTTTTTCCCGCAGTCGTTATTTTTCCCACGCTCTCGCTTTTTCCCACGCTTGCTTTTTTTCCCGCACTCGCTCTTTTTCACGCACTCGCTTTTTCCCGGACTTGCATTTTTTCTCTCGCACTCTCTTTTTCCCGCGCTTGCTCTTTTTCCCGCGTTCGCTCATTTTCCCGCGCTTTTTCCACCACTCGCTATTTTTCTCATGCTCGCTATTTTTGCCACTCTCGCTCTTTATCACAGGCTCTCTCTTTTTTTCTTATGCTTCCTGTTTTTCCCGCTCTCTCTTTTTCCCACACCCGCTTTTTCCCGCACTCGTTATTTTTCCCACGCTCGCGCTTTTTCCCACGCTCTCTTTTTCCCGCGCTTGCTTTTTTTCCCACGCTCGCTCTTTTTCCCGCGCTTTTTCCACCAGTCGCTATTTTTCTCATGCTCGCTATTTTTCCCGCGCTCGCTCTTTATCTCACGCTCTCTCTTATTTTCCTACGCTTGCTCTTTTACCCACTCTCGTTTTTTCCCGCACTCCCTTTTTCCTGGACTCGTTATTTTTCCCACGCTCGCGCTTTTTCCCACGCTCTCTTTTTCCCGCGCTTGCTTTTTTTCCCACGCTCGCTCTTTTTCCCGCGCTTTTTCCACCAGTCGCTATTTTTCTCATGCTCGCTATTTTTCCCGCGCTCGCTCTTTATCTCACGCTCTCTCTTATTTTCCTACGCTTGCTCTTTTACCCACTCTCGTTTTTTCCCGCACTCCCTTTTTCCTGGACTCGATATTTTTCCCACGCTCGCTCTTTTTCCCGCGCTCCCTATTTTTCCCACGCTCGCTCTTTTTCCCACGCTCGCTCATTTTCCCGCGCTTTTTCCACCAGTCGCTATATTTCTCATGCTCGCTAGTTTTCCCGTGCTCGCTTTTTATCACACGCTCTCTCTTTTTTTCCTATGCTTGCTCTTTTTCCCACTCTCTCTTTTCCCCGCACTCACTTTTTCCCGCACTCGATTTTTTTCCCACGCTCTCGCTTTTTCCCACGCTTGCTTTTTTTCCCGCACTCGCTCTTTTTCACGCACTCGCTTTTTCCCGGACTTGCATTTTTTCTCTCGCACTCTCTTTTTCCCGCGCTTGCTCTTTTTCCCGCGTTCGCTCATTTTCCCGCGCTTTTTCCACCACTCGCTATTTTTCTCATGCTCGCTATTTTTGCCACTCTCGCTCTTTATCACAGGCTCTCTCTTTTTTTCTTATGCTTCCTGTTTTTCCCGCTCTCTCTTTTTCCCACACCCGATTTTTCCCGCACTCGTTATTTTTCCCACGCTCGCGCTTTTTCCCACGCTCTCTTTTTCCCGCGCTTGCTTTTTTTCCCACGCTCGCTCTTTTTCCCGCGCTTTTTTCACCAATCGCTATTTTTCTCATGCTCGCTATTTTTCCCGCGCTCGCTCTTTATCTCACGCTCTCTCTTATTTTCCTACGCTTGCTCTTTTACCCACTCTCGTTTTTTCCCGCACTCCCTTTTTCCTGGACTCGATATTTTTCCCGCGCTCGCTATTTTTCCCGCGCTCCCTATTTATCCCACGCTCGCTCTTTTTCCCACGCTTGCTCATTTTCCCGCGCTTTTTCCACCAGTCGCTATATTTCTCATGCTCGCTAGTTTTCCCGTGCTCGCTTTTTATCACACGCTCTCTCTTTTTTTCCTATGCTTGCTCTTTTTCCCACTCTCTCTTTTCCCCGCACTCACTTTTTCCCGCAGTCGTTATTTTTCCCACGCTCTCGCTTTTTCCCACGCTTGCTTTTTTTCCCGCACTCGCTCTTTTTCACGCACTCGCTTTTTCCCGGACTTGCATTTTTTCTCTCGCACTCTCTTTTTCCCGCGCTTGCTCTTTTTCCCGCGTTCGCTCATTTTCCCGCGCTTTTTCCACCACTCGCTATTTTTCTCATGCTCGCTATTTTTGCCACTCTCGCTCTTTATCACAGGCTCTCTCTTTTTTTCTTATGCTTCCTGTTTTTCCCGCTCTCTCTTTTTCCCACACCCGCTTTTTCCCGCACTCGTTATTTTTCCCACGCTCGCGCTTTTTCCCACGCTCTCTTTTTCCCGCGCTTGCTTTTTTTCCCACGCTCGCTCTTTTTCCCGCGCTTTTTCCACCAGTCGCTATTTTTCTCATGCTCGCTATTTTTCCCGCGCTCGCTCTTTATCTCACGCTCTCTCTTATTTTCCTACGCTTGCTCTTTTACCCACTCTCGTTTTTTCCCGCACTCCCTTTTTCCTGGACTCGTTATTTTTCCCACGCTCGCGCTTTTTCCCACGCTCTCTTTTTCCCGCGCTTGCTTTTTTTCCCACGCTCGCTCTTTTTCCCGCGCTTTTTCCACCAGTCGCTATTTTTCTCATGCTCGCTATTTTTCCCGCGCTCGCTCTTTATCTCACGCTCTCTCTTATTTTCCTACGCTTGCTCTTTTACCCACTCTCGTTTTTTCCCGCACTCCCTTTTTCCTGGACTCGATATTTTTCCCACGCTCGCTCTTTTTCCCGCGCTCCCTATTTTTCCCACGCTCGCTCTTTTTCCCACGCTCGCTCATTTTCCCGCGCTTTTTCCACCAGTCGCTATATTTCTCATGCTCGCTAGTTTTCCCGTGCTCGCTTTTTATCACACGCTCTCTCTTTTTTTCCTATGCTTGCTCTTTTTCCCACTCTCTCTTTTCCCCGCACTCACTTTTTCCCGCACTCGATTTTTTTCCCACGCTCTCGCTTTTTCCCACGCTTGCTTTTTTTCCCGCACTCGCTCTTTTTCACGCACTCGCTTTTTCCCGGACTTGCATTTTTTCTCTCGCACTCTCTTTTTCCCGCGCTTGCTCTTTTTCCCGCGTTCGCTCATTTTCCCGCGCTTTTTCCACCACTCGCTATTTTTCTCATGCTCGCTATTTTTGCCACTCTCGCTCTTTATCACAGGCTCTCTCTTTTTTTCTTATGCTTCCTGTTTTTCCCGCTCTCTCTTTTTCCCACACCCGATTTTTCCCGCACTCGTTATTTTTCCCACGCTCTCTTTTTCCCGCGCTTGCTTTTTTTCCCACGCTCGCTCTTTTTCCCGCGCTTTTTTCACCAATCGCTATTTTTCTCATGCTCGCTATTTTTCCCGCGCTCGCTCTTTATCTCACGCTCTCTCTTATTTTCCTACGCTTGCTCTTTTACCCACTCTCGTTTTTTCCCGCACTCCCTTTTTCCTGGACTCGATATTTTTCCCACGCTCGCTCTTTTTCCCACGCTCGCTCATTTTCCCGCGCTTTTTCCACCAGTCGCTATATTTCTCATGCTCGCTAGTTTTCCCGTGCTCGCTTTTTATCACACGCTCTCTCTTTTTTTCCTATGCTTGCTCTTTTTCCCACTCTCTCTTTTCCCCGCACTCACTTTTTCCCGCACTCGTTATTTTTCCCACGCTCTCGCTTTTTCCCACGCTTGCTTTTTTTCCCGCACTCGCTCTTTTTCACACACTCGTTTTTTCCCGGACTTGCATTTTTTCTCTCGCACTCTCTTTTTCCCGCGCTTGCTCTTTTTCCCGCGTTCGCTCATTTTCCCACGCTTTTTCCACCACTCGCTATTTTTCTCATGCTCGCTATTTTTGCCACTCTCGCTCTTTATCACAGGCTCTCTCTTTTTTTCTTATGCTTCCTGTTTTTCCCGCTCTCTCTTTTTCCCACACCCGATTTTTCCCGCACTCGTTATTTTTCCCACGCTCGCGCTTTTTCCCACGCTCTCTTTTTCCCGCGCTTGCTTTTTTTCCCACGCTCGCTCTTTTTCCCGCGCTTTTTCCACTAGTCGCTATTTTTCTCATGCTCGCTATTTTTGCCACTCTCGCTCTTTATCACACGCTCTCTCTTATTTTCCTACGCTTGCTCTTTTACCCACTCTCGTTTTTTCCCGCACTCCCTTTTTCCTGGACTCGATATTTTTCCCACGCTCGCTCTTTTTCCCACGCTCGCTCATTTTCCCGCGCTTTTTCCACCAGTCGCTATATTTCTCATGCTCGCTAGTTTTCCCGTGCTCGCTTTTTATCACACGCTCTCTCTTTTTTTCCTATGCTTGCTCTTTTTCCCACTCTCTCTTTTCCCCGCACTCACTTTTTCCCGCACTCGTTATTTTTCCCACGCTCTCGCTTTTTCCCACGCTTGCTTTTTTTCCCGCACTCGCTCTTTTTCACGCACTCGCTTTTTCTCGGACTTGCATTTTTTCTCTCGCACTCTCTTTTTCCCGCGCTTGCTCTTTTTCCCGCGTTCGCTCATTTTCCCGCGCTTTTTCCACCACTCGCTATTTTTCTCATGCTCGCTATTTTTGCCACTCTCGCTCTTTATCACAGGCTCTCTCTTTTTTTCTTATGCTTCCTGTTTTTCCCGCTCTCTCTTTTTCCCACACCCGATTTTTCCCGCACTCGTTATTTTTCCCACGCTCGCGCTTTTTCCCACGCTCTCTTTTTCCCGCGCTTGCTTTTTTTCCCACGCTCGCTCTTTTTCCTGCGCTTTTTTCACCAATCGCTATTTTTCTCATGCTCGCTATTTTTCCCGCGCTCGCTCTTTATCTCACGCTCTCTCTTATTTTCCTACGCTTGCTCTTTTACCCACTCTCGTTTTTTCCCGCACTCCCTTTTTCCTGGACTCGATATTTTTCCCACGCTAGCTATTTTTCCCGCGCTCCCTATTTTTCCCACGCTCGCTCTTTTTCCCACGCTTGCTCATTTTCCCGCGCTTTTTCCACCAGTCGCTATATTTCTCATGCTCGCTAGTTTTCCCGTGCTCGCTTTTTATCACACGCTCTCTCTTTTTTTCCTATGCTTGCTCTTTTTCCCACTCTCTCTTTTCCCCGCACTCACTTTTTCCCGCACTCGATTTTTTTCCCACGCTCTCGCTTTTTCCCACGCTTGCTTTTTTTCCCGCACTCGCTCTTTTTCACGCACTCGCTTTTTCCCGGACTTGCATTTTTTCTCTCGCACTCTCTTCTTCCCGCGCTTGCTCTTTTTCCCGCGTTCGCTCATTTTCCCGCGCTTTTTCCACCACTCGCTGTTTTTCTCATGCTCGCTATTTTTGCCACTCTCGCTCGTTATCACAGGCTCTCTCTTTTTTTCTTATGCTTCCTGTTTTTCCCGCTCTCTCTTTTTCCCACACCCGCTTTTTCCCGCACTCGATATTTTTCCCACGCTCGCGCTTTTTCCCACGCTCTCTTTTTCCCGCGCTTGCTTTTTTTCCCACGCTCGCTCTTTTTCCCGCGCTTTTTCCACCAGCCGCTATTTTTCTCATGCTCGCTATTCTTCCCGCACTCGCTCTTTATCACACGCTCTCTCTTATTTTCCTACGCTTGCTCTTTTACCCACTCTCGTTTTTTCCCGCACTCCCTTTTTCCTGGACTCGATATTTTTCCCACGCTCGCTCTTTTTCCCGCGCTCCCTATTTTTCCCACGCTCGCTCTTTTTCCCACGCTCGCTCATTTTCCCGCGCTTTTTCCACCAGTCGCTATATTTCTCATGCTCGCTAGTTTTCCCGTGCTCGCTTTTTATCACACGCTCTCTCTTTTTTTCCTATGCTTGCTCTTTTTCCCACTCTCTCTTTTCCCCGCACTCACTTTTTCCCGCACTCGATTTTTTTCCCACGCTCTCGCTTTTTCCCACGCTTGCTTTTTTTCCCGCACTCGCTCTTTTTCACGCACTCGCTTTTTCCCGGACTTACATTTTTTCTCTCGCACTCTCTTTTTCCCGCGCTTGCTCTTTTTCCCGCGTTCGCTCATTTTCCCGCGCTTTTTCCACCACTCGCTATTTTTCTCATGCTCGCTATTTTTGCCACTCTCGCTCTTTATCACAGGCTCTCTCTTTTTTTCTTATGCTTCCTGTTTTTCCCGCTCTCTCTTTTTCCCACACCCGCTTTTTCCCGCACTCGTTATTTTTCCCACGCTCGCGCTTTTTCCCACGCTCTCTTTTTCCCGCGCTTGCTTTTTTTCCCACGCTCGCTCTTTTTCCCGCGCTTTTTCCACCAGTCGCTATTTTTCTCATGCTCGCTATTTTTCCCGCGCTCGCTCTTTATCTCACGCTCTCTCTTATTTTCCTACGCTTGCTCTTTTACCCACTCTCGTTTTTTCCCGCACTCCCTTTTTCCTGGACTCGATATTTTTCCCACGCTCGCTCTTTTTCCCGCGCTCCCTATTTTTCCCACGCTCGCTCTTTTTCCCACGCTCGCTCATTTTCCCGCGCTTTTTCCACCAGTCGCTATATTTCTCATGCTCGCTAGTTTTCCCGTGCTCGCTTTTTATCACACGCTCTCTCTTTTTTTCCTATGCTTGCTCTTTTTCCCACTCTCTCTTTTCCCCGCACTCACTTTTTCCCGCACTCGATTTTTTTCCCACGCTCTCGCTTTTTCCCACGCTTGCTTTTTTTCCCGCACTCGCTCTTTTTCACGCACTCGCTTTTTCCCGGACTTGCATTTTTTCTCTCGCACTCTCTTTTTCCCGCGCTTGCTCTTTTTCCCGCGTTCGCTCATTTTCCCGCGCTTTTTCCACCACTCGCTATTTTTCTCATGCTCGCTATTTTTGCCACTCGACTCTTTATCACAGGCTCTCTCTTTTTTTCTTATGCTTCCTGTTTTTCCCGCTCTCTCTTTTTCCCACACCCGCTTTTTCCCGCACTCGTTATTTTTCCCACGCTCTTTTTCCCGCGCTTGCTTTTTTTCCCACGCTCGCTCTTTTTCCCGCGCTTTTTCCACTAGTCGCTGTTTTTCTCATGCTCGCTATTTTTCCCGCGCTCGCTCTTTATCACACGCTCTCTCTTATTTTCCTACGCTTGCTCTTTTACCCACTCTCGTTTTTTCCCGCACTCCCTTTTTCCTGGACTCGCTATTTTTCCCACGCTCGCTCTTTTTCCCACGCTCGCTCATTTTCCCGCGCTTTTTCCACCAGTCGCTATATTTCTCATGCTCGCTAGTTTTCCCGTGCTCGCTTTTTATCACACGCTCTCTCTTTTTTTCCTATGCTTGCTCTTTTTCCCACTCTCTCTTTTCCCCGCACTCACTTTTTCCCGCACTCGATTTTTTTCCCACACTCTCGCTTTTTCCCACGGTTGCTTTTTTTCCCGCACTCGCTCTTTTTCACGCACTCGCTTTTTCCCGGACTTGCATTTTTTCTCTCGCACTCTCTTTTTCCCGCGCTTGCTCTTTTTCCCGCGTTCGCTCATTTTCCCGCGCTTTTTCCACCACTCGCTATTTTTCTCATGCTCGCTATTTTTGCCACTCTCGCTCTTTATCACAGGCTCTCTCTTTTTTTCTTATGCTTCCTGTTTTTCCCGCTCTCTCTTTTTCCCACACCCGATTTTTCCCGCACTCGTTATTTTTCCCACGCTCGCGCTTTTTCCCACGCTCTCTTTTTCCCGCGCTTGCTCTTTTTCCCACGCTCGCACTTTTTCCCGCGCTTTTTCCACCAGTCGCTATTTTTCTCATGCTCGCTATTTTTGCCACTCTCGCTCTTTATCACAGGCTCTCTCTTTTTTTCTTATGCTTCCTGTTTTTCCCGCTCTCTCTTTTTCCCACACCCGCTTTTTCCCGCACTCGTTATTTTTCCCACGCTCGCGCTTTTTCCCACGCTCTCTTTTTCCCGCGCTTGCTTTTTTTCCCACGCTCGCTCTTTTTCCTGCGCTTTTTTCACCAATCGCTATTTTTCTCATGCTCGCTATTTTTCCCGCGCTCGCTCTTTATCTCACGCTCTCTCTTATTTTCCTACGCTTGCTCTTTTACCCACTCTCGTTTTTTCCCGCACTCCCTTTTTCCTGGACTCGATATTTTTCCCACGCTAGCTATTTTTCCCGCGCTCCCTATTTTTCCCACGCTCGCTCTTTTTCCCACGCTTGCTCATTTTTCCGCGCTTTTTCCACCAGTCGCTATATTTCTCATGCTCGCTAGTTTTCCCGTGCTCGCTTTTTATCACACGCTCTCTCTTTTTTTCCTATGCTTGCTCTTTTTCCCACTCTCTCTTTTCCCCGCACTCACTTTTTCCCGCACTCGTTATTTTTCCCACGCTCTCGCTTTTTCCCACGCTTGCTTTTTTTCCCGCACTCGCTCTTTTTCACGCACTCGCTTTTTCCCGGACTTGCATTTTTTCTCTCGCACTCTCTTCTTCCCGCGCTTGCTCTTTTTCCCGCGTTCGCTCATTTTCCCGCGCTTTTTCCACCACTCGCTGTTTTTCTCATGCTCGCTATTTTTGCCACTCTCGCTCGTTATCACAGGCTCTCTCTTTTTTTCTTATGCTTCCTGTTTTTCCCGCTCTCTCTTTTTCCCACACCCGATTTTTCCCGCACTCGTTATTTTTCCCACGCTCGCGCTTTTTCCCACGCTCTCTTTTTCCCGCGCTTGCTTTTTTTCCCACGCTCGCTCTTTTTCCCGCGCTTTTTTCACCAATCGCTATTTTTCTCATGCTCGCTATTTTTCCCGCGCTCGCTCTTTATCTCACGCTCTCTCTTATTTTCCTACGCTTGCTCTTTTACCCACTCTCGTTTTTTCCCGCACTCCCTTTTTCCTGGACTCGATATTTTTCCCGCGCTCGCTATTTTTCCCGCGCTCCCTATTTTTCCCACGCTCGCTCTTTTTCCCACGCTTGCTCATTTTCCCGCGCTTTTTCCACCAGTCGCTATATTTCTCATGCTCGCTAGTTTTCCCGTGCTCGCTTTTTATCACACGCTCTCTCTTTTTTTCCTATGCTTGCTCTTTTTCCCACTCTCTCTTTTCCCCGCACTCACTTTTTCCCGCACTCGATTTTTTTCCCACGCTCTCGCTTTTTCCCACGCTTGCTTTTTTTCCCGCACTCGCTCTTTTTCACGCACTCGCTTTTTCCCAGACTTGCATTTTTTCTCTCGCACTCTCTTTTTCCCGCGCTTGCTCTTTTTCCCGCGTTCGCTCATTTTCCCGCGCTTTTTCCACCACTCGCTATTTTTCTCATGCTCGCTATTTTTGCCACTCTCGCTCTTTATCACAGGCTCTCTCTTTTTTTCTTATGCTTCCTGTTTTTCCCGCTCTCTCTTTTTCCCACACCCGATTTTTCCCGCACTCGTTATTTTTCCCACGCTCGCGCTTTTTCCCACGCTCTCTTTTTCCCGCGCTTGCTTTTTTTCCCACGCTCGCTCTTTTTCCCGCGCTTTTTCCACCAGTCGCTATTTTTCTCATGCTCGCTATTCTTCCCGCACTCGCTCTTTATCACACGCTCTCTCTTATTTTCCTACGCTTGCTCTTTTACCCACTCTCGTTTTTTCCCGCACTCCCTTTTTCCTGGACTCGATATTTTTCCCACGCTCGCTCTTTTTCCCGCGCTCCCTATTTTTCCCACGCTCGCTCTTTTTCCCACGCTCGCTCATTTTCCCGCGCTTTTTCCACCAGTCGCTATATTTCTCATGCTCGCTAGTTTTCCCGTGCTCGCTTTTTATCACACGCTCTCTCTTTTTTTCCTATGCTTGCTCTTTTTCCCACTCTCTCTTTTCCCCGCACTCACTTTTTCCCGCACTCGATTTTTTTCCCACGCTCTCGCTTTTTCCCACGCTTGCTTTTTTTCCCGCACTCGCTCTTTTTCACGCACTCGCTTTTTCCCGGACTTGCATTTTTTCTCTCGCACTCTCTTTTTCCCGCGCTTGCTCTTTTTCCCGCGTTCGCTCATTTTCCCGCGCTTTTTCCACCACTCGCTATTTTTCTCATGCTCGCTATTTTTGCCACTCTCGCTCTTTATCACAGGCTCTCTCTTTTTTTCTTATGCTTCCTGTTTTTCCCGCTCTCTCTTTTTCCCACACCCGCTTTTTCCCGCACTCGTTATTTTTCCCACGCTCGCGCTTTTTCCCACGCTCTCTTTTTCCCGCGCTTGCTTTTTTTCCCACGCTCGCTCTTTTTCCCGCGCTTTTTCCACCAGTCGCTATTTTTCTCATGCTCGCTATTTTTCCCGCGCTCGCTCTTTATCTCACGCTCTCTCTTATTTTCCTACGCTTGCTCTTTTACCCACTCTCGTTTTTTCCCGCACTCCCTTTTTCCTGGACTCGATATTTTTCCCACGCTCGCTCTTTTTCCCGCGCTCCCTATTTTTCACACGCTCGCTCTTTTTCCCACGCTCGCTCATTTTCCCGCGCTTTTTCCACCAGTCGCTATATTTCTCATGCTCGCTAGTTTTCCCGTGCTCGCTTTTTATCACACGCTCTCTCTTTTTTTCCTATGCTTGCTCTTTTTCCCACTCTCTCTTTTCCCCGCACTCACTTTTTCCCGCACTCGATTTTTTTCCCACGCTCTCGCTTTTTCCCACGCTTGCTTTTTTTCCCGCACTCGCTCTTTTTCACGCACTCGCTTTTTCCCGGACTTGCATTTTTTCTCTCGCACTCTCTTTTTCCCGCGCTTGCTCTTTTTCCCGCGTTCGCTCATTTTCCCGCGCTTTTTCCACCACTCGCTATTTTTCTCATGCTCGCTATTTTTGCCACTCGACTCTTTATCACAGGCTCTCTCTTTTTTTCTTATGCTTCCTGTTTTTCCCGCTCTCTCTTTTTCCCACACCCGCTTTTTCCCGCACTCGTTATTTTTCCCACGCTCTTTTTCCCGCGCTTGCTTTTTTTCCCACGCTCGCTCTTTTTCCCGCGCTTTTTCCACTAGTCGCTATTTTTCTCATGCTCGCTATTTTTCCCGCGCTCGCTCTTTATCACACGCTCTCTCTTATTTTCCTACGCTTGCTCTTTTACCCACTCTCGTTTTTTCCCGCACTCCCTTTTTCCTGGACTCGCTATTTTTCCCACGCTCGCTCTTTTTCCCACGCTCGCTCATTTTCCCGCGCTTTTTCCACCAGTCGCTATATTTCTCATGCTCGCTAGTTTTCCCGTGCTCGCTTTTTATCACACGCTCTCTCTTTTTTTCCTATGCTTGCTCTTTTTCCCACTCTCTCTTTTCCCCGCACTCACTTTTTCCCGCACTCGATTTTTTTCCCACACTCTCGCTTTTTCCCACGGTTGCTTTTTTTCCCGCACTCGCTCTTTTTCACGCACTCGCTTTTTCCCGGACTTGCATTTTTTCTCTCGCACTCTCTTTTTCCCGCGCTTGCTCTTTTTCCCGCGTTCGCTCATTTTCCCGCGCTTTTTCCACCACTCGCTATTTTTCTCATGCTCGCTATTTTTGCCACTCTCGCTCTTTATCACAGGCTCTCTCTTTTTTTCTTATGCTTCCTGTTTTTCCCGCTCTCTCTTTTTCCCACACCCGATTTTTCCCGCACTCGTTATTTTTCCCACGCTCGCGCTTTTTCCCACGCTCTCTTTTTCCCGCGCTTGCTTTTTTTCCCACGCTCGCTCTTTTTCCCGCGCTTTTTCCACCAGTCGCTATTTTTCTCATGCTCGCTATTTTTGCCACTCTCGCTCTTTATCACAGGCTCTCTCTTTTTTTCTTATGCTTCCTGATTTTCCCGCTCTCTCTTTTTCCCACACCCGCTTTTTCCCGCACTCGATATTTTTCCCACGCTCGCGCTTTTTCCCACGCTCTCTTTTTCCCGCGCTTGCTTTTTTTCCCACGCTCGCTCTTTTTCCCGCGCTTTTTTCACCAATCGCTATTTTTCTCATGATCGCTATTTTTCCCGCGCTCGCTCTTTATCTCACGCTCTCTCTTATTTTCCTACGCTTGCTCTTTTACCCACTCTCGTTTTTTCCCGCACTCCCTTTTTCCTGGACTCGATATTTTTCCCACGCTCGCTCTTTTTCCCGCGCTCCCTATTTTTCCCACGCTCGCTCTTTTTCCCACGCTTGCTCATTTTCCCGCGCTTTTTCCACCAGTCGCTATATTTCTCTAGCTCGCTAGTTTTCCCGTGCTCGCTTTTTATCACACGCTCTCTCTTTTTTTCCTATGCTTGCTCTTTTTCCCACTCTCTCTTTTCCCCGCACTCACTTTTTCCCGCACTCGTTATTTTTCCCACGCTCTCGCTTTTTCCCACGCTTGCTTTTTTTCCCGCACTCGCTCTTTTTCACGCACTCGCTTTTTCCCGGACTTGCATTTTTTCTCTCGCACTCTCTTTTTCCCGCGCTTGCTCTTTTTCCCGCGTTCGCTCATTTTCCCGCGCTTTTTCCACCACTCGCTATTTTTCTCATGCTCGCTATTTTTGCCACTCTCGCTCTTTATCACAGGCTCTCTCTTTTTTTCTTATGCTTCCTGTTTTTCCCGCTCTCTCTTTTTCCCACACCCGCTTTTTCCCGCACTCGTTATTTTTCCCACGCTCGCGCTTTTTCCCACGCTCTCTTTTTCCCGCGCTTGCTTTTTTTCCCACGCTCGCTCTTTTTCCCGCGCTTTTTCCACCAGTCGCTATTTTTCTCATGCTCGCTATTCTTCCCGCGCTCGCTCTTTATCACACGCTCTCTCTTATTTTCCTACGCTTGCTCTTTTACCCACTCTCGTTTTTTCCCGCACTCCCTTTTTCCTGGACTCGATATTTTTCCCACGCTCGCTCTTTTTCCCACGCTCGCTCATTTTCCCGCGCTTTTTCCACCAGTCGCTATATTTCTCATGCTCGCTAGTTTTCCCGTGCTCGCTTTTTATCACACGCTCTCTCTTTTTTTCCTATGCTTGCTCTTTTTCCCACTCTCCCTTTTCCCCGCACTCACTTTTTCCCGCACTCGTTATTTTTCCCACGCTCTCGCTTTTTCCCACGCTTGCTTTTTTTCCCGCACTCGCTCTTTTTCACGCACTCGCTTTTTCCCGGACTTGCATTTTTTCTCTCGCACTCTCTTTTTCCCGCGCTTGCTCTTTTTCCCGCGTTCGCTCATTTTCCCGCGCTTTTTCCACCACTCGCTATTTTTCTCATGCTCGCTATTTTTGCCACTCTCGCTCTTTATCACAGGCTCTCTCTTTTTTTCTTATGCTTCCTGTTTTTCCCGCTCTCTCTTTTTCCCACACCCGATTTTTCCCGCACTCGTTATTTTTCCCACGCTCGCGCTTTTTCCCACGCTCTCTTTTTCCCGCGCTTGCTTTTTTTCCCACGCTCGCTCTTTTTCCCGCGCTTTTTTCACCAATCGCTATTTTTCTCATGATCGCTATTTTTCCCGCGCTCGCTCTTTATCTCACGCTCTCTCTTATTTTCCTACGCTTGCTCTTTTACCCACTCTCGTTTTTTCCCGCACTCCCTTTTTCCTGGACTCGATATTTTTCCCACGCTCGCTCTTTTTCCCGCGCTCCCTATTTTTCCCACGCTCGCTCTTTTTCCCACGCTCGCTCATTTTCCCGCGCTTTTTCCACCAGTCGCTATATTTCTCATGCTCGCTAGTTTTCCCGTGCTCGCTTTTTATCACACGCTCTCTCTTTTTTTCCTATGCTTGCTCTTTTTCCCACTCTCTCTTTTCCCCGCACTCACTTTTTCCCGCACTCGTTATTTTTCCCACGCTCTCGCTTTTTCCCACGCTTGCTTTTTTTCCCGCACTCGCTCTTTTTCACGCACTCGCTTTTTCCCGGACTTGCATTTTTTCTCTCGCACTCTCTTTTTCCCGCGCTTGCTCTTTTTCCCGCGTTCGCTCATTTTCCCGCGCTTTTTCCACCACTCGCTATTTTTCTCATGCTCGCTATTTTTGCCACTCTCGCTCTTTATCACAGGCTCTCTCTTTTTTTCTTATGCTTCCTGTTTTTCCCGCTCTCTCTTTTTCCCACACCCGCTTTTTCCCGCACTCGTTATTTTTCCCACGCTCGCGCTTTTTCCCACGCTCTCTTTTTCCCGCGCTTGCTTTTTTTCCCACGCTCGCTCTTTTTCCCGCGCTTTTTCCACCAGTCGCTATTTTTCTCATGCTCGCTATTTTTCCCGCGCTCGCTCTTTATCACACGCTCTCTCTTATTTTCCTACGCTTGCTCTTTTACCCACTCTCGTTTTTTCCCGCACTCCCTTTTTCCTGGACTCGATATTTTTCCCACGCTCGCTCTTTTTCCCACGCTCGCTCATTTTCCCGCGCTTTTTCCACCAGTCGCTATATTTCTCATGCTCGCTAGTTTTCCCGTGCTCGCTTTTTATCACACGCTCTCTCTTTTTTTCCTATGCTTGCTCTTTTTCCCACTCTCTCTTTTCCCCGCACTCACTTTTTCCCGCACTCGTTATTTTTCCCACGCTCTCGCTTTTTCCCACGCTTGCTTTTTTTCCCGCACTCGCTCTTTTTCACGCACTCGCTTTTTCCCGGACTTGCATTTTTTCTCTCGCACTCTCTTTTTCCCGCGCTTGCTCTTTTTCCCGCGTTCGCTCATTTTCCCGCGCTTTTTCCACCACTCGCTATTTTTCTCATGCTCGCTATTTTTGCGACTCTCGCTCTTTATCACAGGCTCTCTCTTTTTTTCTTATGCTTCCTGTTTTTCCCGCTCTCTCTTTTTCCCACACCCGCTTTTTCCCGCACTCGTTATTTTTCCCACGCTCGCGCTTTTTCCCACGCTCTCTTTTTCCCGCGCTTGCTTTTTTTCCCACGCTCGCTCTTTTTCCCGCGCTTTTTCCACCAGTCGCTATTTTTCTCATGCTCGCTATTTTTCCCGCGCTCGCTCTTTATCTCACGCTCTCTCTTATTTTCCTACGCTTGCTCTTTTACCCACTCTCGTTTTTTCCCGCACTCCCTTTTTCCTGGACTCGATATTTTTCCCACGCTCGCTCTTTTTCCCGCGCTCCCTATTTTTCACACGCTCGCTCTTTTTCCCACGCTCGCTCATTTTCCCGCGCTTTTTCCACCAGTCGCTATATTTCTCATGCTCGCTAGTTTTCCCGTGCTCGCTTTTTATCACACGCTCTCTCTTTTTTTCCTATGCTTGCTCTTTTTCCCACTCTCTCTTTTCCCCGCACTCACTTTTTCCCGCACTCGATTTTTTTCCCACGCTCTCGCTTTTTCCCACGCTTGCTTTTTTTCCCGCACTCGCTCTTTTTCACGCACTCGCTTTTTCCCGGACTTGCATTTTTTCTCTCGCACTCTCTTTTTCCCGCGCTTGCTCTTTTTCCCGCGTTCGCTCATTTTCCCGCGCTTTTTCCACCACTCGCTATTTTTCTCATGCTCGCTATTTTTGCCACTCGACTCTTTATCACAGGCTCTCTCTTTTTTTCTTATGCTTCCTGTTTTTCCCGCTCTCTCTTTTTCCCACACCCGCTTTTTCCCGCACTCGTTATTTTTCCCACGCTCTTTTTCCCGCGCTTGCTTTTTTTCCCACGCTCGCTCTTTTTCCCGCGCTTTTTCCACTAGTCGCTGTTTTTCTCATGCTCGCTATTTTTCCCGCGCTCGCTCTTTATCACACGCTCTCTCTTATTTTCCTACGCTTGCTCTTTTACCCACTCTCGTTTTTTCCCGCACTCCCTTTTTCCTGGACTCGCTATTTTTCCCACGCTCGCTCTTTTTCCCACGCTCGCTCATTTTCCCGCGCTTTTTCCACCAGTCGCTATATTTCTCATGCTCGCTAGTTTTCCCGTGCTCGCTTTTTATCACACGCTCTCTCTTTTTTTCCTATGCTTGCTCTTTTTCCCACTCTCTCTTTTCCCCGCACTCACTTTTTCCCGCACTCGATTTTTTTCCCACACTCTCGCTTTTTCCCACGGTTGCTTTTTTTCCCGCACTCGCTCTTTTTCACGCACTCGCTTTTTCCCGGACTTGCATTTTTTCTCTCGCACTCTCTTTTTCCCGCGCTTGCTCTTTTTCCCGCGTTCGCTCATTTTCCCGCGCTTTTTCCACCACTCGCTATTTTTCTCATGCTCGCTATTTTTGCCACTCTCGCTCTTTATCACAGGCTCTCTCTTTTTTTCTTATGCTTCCTGTTTTTCCCGCTCTCTCTTTTTCCCACACCCGATTTTTCCCGCACTCGTTATTTTTCCCACGCTCGCGCTTTTTCCCACGCTCTCTTTTTCCCGCGCTTGCTCTTTTTCCCACGCTCGCTCTTTTTCCCGCGCTTTTTCCACCAGTCGCTATTTTTCTCATGCTCGCTATTTTTGCCACTCTCGCTCTTTATCACAGGCTCTCTCTTTTTTTCTTATGCTTCCTGTTTTTCCCGCTCTCTCTTTTTCCCACACCCGCTTTTTCCCGCACTCGATATTTTTCCCACGCTCGCGCTTTTTCCCACGCTCTCTTTTTCCCGCGCTTGCTTTTTTTCCCACGCTCGCTCTTTTTCCCGCGCTTTTTTCACCAATCGCTATTTTTCTCATGATCGCTATTTTTCCCGCGCTTGCTCTTTATCTCACGCTCTCTCTTATTTTCCTACGCTTGCTCTTTTACCCACTCTCGTTTTTTCCCGCACTCCCTTTTTCCTGGACTCGATATTTTTCCCACGCTCGCTCTTTTTCCCACGCTCGCTCATTTTCCCGCGCTTTTTCCACCAGTCGCTATATTTCTCATGCTCGCTAGTTTTCCCGTGCTCGCTTTTTATCACACGCTCTCTCTTTTTTTCCTATGCTTGCTCTTTTTCCCACTCTCCCTTTTCCCCGCACTCACTTTTTCCCGCACTCGTTATTTTTCCCACGCTCTCGCTTTTTCCCACGCTTGCTTTTTTTCCCGCACTCGCTCTTTTTCACGCACTCGCTTTTTCCCGGACTTGCATTTTTTCTCTCGCACTCTCTTTTTCCCGCGCTTGCTCTTTTTCCCGCGTTCGCTCATTTTCCCGCGCTTTTTCCACCACTCGCTATTTTTCTCATGCTCGCTATTTTTGCCACTCTCGCTCTTTATCACAGGCTCTCTCTTTTTTTCTTATGCTTCCTGTTTTTCCCGCTCTCTCTTTTTCCCACACCCGCTTTTTCCCGCACTCGATATTTTTCCCACGCTCGCGCTTTTTCCCACGCTCTCTTTTTCCCGCGCTTGCTTTTTTTCCCACGCTCGCTCTTTTTCCCGCGCTTTTTTCACCAATCGCTATTTTTCTCATGATCGCTATTTTTCCCGCGCTTGCTCTTTATCTCACGCTCTCTCTTATTTTCCTACGCTTGCTCTTTTACCCACTCTCGTTTTTTCCCGCACTCCCTTTTTCCTGGACTCGATATTTTTCCCACGCTCGCTCTTTTTCCCACGCTCGCTCATTTTCCCGCGCTTTTTCCACCAGTCGCTATATTTCTCATGCTCGCTAGTTTTCCCGTGCTCGCTTTTTATCACACGCTCTCTCTTTTTTTCCTATGCTTGCTCTTTTTCCCACTCTCCCTTTTCCCCGCACTCACTTTTTCCCGCACTCGTTATTTTTCCCACGCTCTCGCTTTTTCCCACGCTTGCTTTTTTTCCCGCACTCGCTCTTTTTCACGCACTCGCTTTTTCCCGGACTTGCATTTTTTCTCTCGCACTCTCTTTTTCCCGCGCTTGCTCTTTTTCCCGCGTTCGCTCATTTTCCCGCGCTTTTTCCACCACTCGCTATTTTTCTCATGCTCGCTATTTTTGCCACTCTCGCTCTTTATCACAGGCTCTCTCTTTTTTTCTTATGCTTCCTGTTTTTCCCGCTCTCTCTTTTTCCCACACCCGATTTTTCCCGCACTCGTTATTTTTCCCACGCTCGCGCTTTTTCCCACGCTCTCTTTTTCCCGCGCTTGCTTTTTTTCCCACGCTCGCTCTTTTTCCCGCGCTTTTTTCACCAATCGCTATTTTTCTCATGCTCGCTATTTTTCCCGCGCTCGCTCTTTATCTCACGCTCTCTCTTATTTTCCTACGCTTGCTCTTTTACCCACTCTCGTTTTTTCCCGCACTCCCTTTTTCCTGGACTCGATATTTTTCCCACGCTCGCTCTTCTTACCGCGCTCCCTATTTTTCCCACGCTCGCTCATTTTCCCGCGCTTTTTCCACCAGTCGCTATATTTCTCATGCTCGCTAGTTTTCCCGTGCTCGCTTTTTATCACACGCTCTCTCTTTTTTTCCTATGCTTGCTCTTTTTCCCACTCTCTCTTTTCCCCGCACTCACTTTTTCCCGCACTCGTTATTTTTCCCACGCTCTCGCTTTTTCCCACGCTTGCTTTTTTTCCCGCACTCGCTCTTTTTCACGCACTCGCTTTTTCCCGGACTTGCATTTTTTCTCTCGCACTCTCTTTTCCCCGCGCTTGCTCTTTTTCCCGCGTTCGCTCATTTTCCCGCGCTTTTTCCACCACTCACTATTTTTCTCATGCTCGCTATTTTTGCCACTCTCGCTCTTTATCACAGGCTCTCTCTTTTTTTCTTATGCTTCCTGTTTTTCCCGCTCTCTCTTTTTCCCACACCCGCTTTTTCCCGCACTCGTTATTTTTCCCACGCTCGCGCTTTTTCCCACGCTCTCTTTTTCCCGCGCTTGCTTTTTTTCACACGCTCGCTCTTTTTCCCGCGCTTTTTCCACTAGTCGCTATTTTTCTCATGCTCGCTATTTTTCCCGCGCTCGCTCTTTATCACACGCTCTCTCTTATTTTCCTACGCTTGCTCTTTTACCCACTCTCGTTTTTTCCCGCACTCCCTTTTTCCTGGACTCGATATTTTTCCCACGCTCGCTCTTTTTCCCACGCTCGCTCATTTTCCCGCGCTTTTTCCACCAGTCGCTATATTTCTCATGCTCGCTAGTTTTCCCGTGCTCGCTTTTTATCACACGCTCTCTCTTTTTTTCCTATGCTTGCTCTTTTTCCCACTCTCTCTTTTCCCCGCACTCACTTTTTCCCGCACTCGATTTTTTTCCCACGCTCTCGCTTTTTCCCACGCTTGCTTTTTTTCCCGCACTCGCTCTTTTTCATGCACTCGCTTTTTCCCGGACTTGCATTTTTTCTCTCGCACTCTCTTTTTCCCGCGCTTGCTCTTTTTCCCGCGTTCGCTCATTTTCCCGCGCTTTTTCCACCACTCGCTATTTTTCTCATGCTCGCTATTTTTGCCACTCTCGCTCTTTATCACAGGCTCTCTCTTTTTTTCTTATGCTTCCTGTTTTTCCCGCTCTCTCTTTTTCCCACACCCGCTTTTTCCCGCACTCGTTATTTTTCCCACGCTTGCGCTTTTTCCCACGCTCTCTTTTTCCCGCGCTTGCTTTTTTTCCCACGCTCGCTCTTTTTCCCGCGCTTTTTCCACTAGCCGCTATTTTTCTCATGCTCGCTATTCTTCCCGCGCTCGCTCTTTATCACACGCTCTCTCTTATTTTCCTACGCTTGCTCTTTTACCCACTCTCGTTTTTTCCCGCACTCCCTTTTTCCTGGACTCGATATTTTTCCCACGCTCGCTCTTCTTACCGCGCTCCCTATTTTTCCCACGCTCGCTCTTTTTCCCACGCTTGCTCATTTTCCCGCGCTTTTTCCACCAGTCGCTATATTTCTCATGCTCGCTAGTTTTCCCGTGCTCGCTTTTTATCACACGCTCTCTCTTTTTTTCCTATGCTTGCTCTTTTTCCCACTCTCTCTTTTCCCCGCACTCACTTTTTCCCGCACTCGATTTTTTTCCCACGCTCTCGCTTTTTCCCACGCTTGCTTTTTTTCCCGCACTCGCTCTTTTTCACGCACTCGCTTTTTCCCGGACTTGCATTTTTTCTCTCGCACTCTCTTTTTCCCGCGCTTGCTCTTTTTCCCGCGTTCGCTCATTTTCCCGTGCTTTTTCCACCACTCGCTATTTTTCTCATGCTCGCTATTTTTGCCACTCTCGCTCTTTATCACAGGCTCTCTCTTTTTTTCTTATGCTTCCTGTTTTTCCCGCTCTCTCTTTTTCCCACACCCGCTTTTTCCCGCACTCGTTATTTTTCCCACGCTCGCGCTTTTTCCCACGCTCTCTTTTTCCCGCGCTTGCTTTTTTTCCCACGCTCGCTCTTTTTCCCGCGCTTTTTCCACTAGCCGCTATTTTTCTCATGCTCGCTATTCTTCCCGCGCTCGCTCTTTATCACACGCTCTCTCTTATTTTCCTACGCTTGCTCTTTTACCCACTCTCGTTTTTTCCCGCACTCCCTTTTTCCTGGACTCGATATTTTTCCCACGCTCGCTCTTTTTACCGCGCTCCCTATTTTTCCCACGCTCGCTCTTTTTCCCACGCTTGCTCATTTTCCCGCGCTTTTTCAACCAGTCGCTATATTTCTCATGCTCGCTAGTTTTCCCGTGCTCGCTTTTTATCACACGCTCTCTCTTTTTTTCCTATGCTTGCTCTTTTTCCCACTCTCTCTTTTCCCCGCACTCACTTTTTCTCACACTCGATTTTTTTCCCACGCTCTCGCTTTTTCCCACGCTTGCTTTTTTTCCCGCACTCGCTCTTTTTCACGCACTCGCTTTTTCCCGGACTTGCATTTTTTCTCTCGCACTCTCTTTTTCCCGCGCTTGCTCTTTTTCCCGCGTTCGCTCATTTTCCCGCGCTTTTTCCACCACTCGCTATTTTTCTCATGCTCGCTATTTTTGCCACTCTCGCTCTTTATCACAGGCTCTCTCTTTTTTTCTTATGCTTCCCGTTTTTCCCGCTCTCTCTTTTTCCCACACCCGATTTTTCCCGCACTCGTTATTTTTCCCACGCTCGCGCTTTATCCCACGCTCTCTTTTTCCCGCGCTTGCTTTTTTTTCCCACGCTCGCTCTTTTTCCCGCGCTTTTTCCTCCAATCGCTATTTTTCTCATGCTCGCTATTTTTCCCGGGCTCGCTCTTTATCTCACGCTCTCTCTTATTTTCCTACGCTTGCTCTTTTACCCACTCTCGTTTTTTCCCGCACTCCCTTTTTCCTGGACTCGATATTTTTCCCACGCTCGCTCTTTTTCCCGCGCTCCCTATTTTTCCCACGCTCGCTCTTTTTCCCACGCTCGCTCATTTTCCCGCGCTTTTTCCACCAGTCGCTATATTTCTCATGCTCGCTAGTTTTCCCGTGCTCGCTTTTTATCACACGCTCTCTCTTTTTTTCCTATGCTTGCTCTTTTTCCCACTCTCGCTTTTCCCCGCACTCACTTTTTCCCGCACTCGATTTTTTTCCCACGCTCTCGCTTTTTCCCACGCTTGCTTTTTTTCCCGCACTCGCTCTTTTTCACGCACTCGCTTTTTCCCGGACTTGCATTTTTTCTCTCGCACTCTCTTTTTCCCGCGCTTGCTCTTTTTCCCGCGTTCGCTCATTTTCCCGCGCTTTTTCCACCACTCGCTATTTTTCTCATGCTCGCTATTTTTGCCACTCTCGCTCTTTATCACAGGCTCTCTCTTTTTTTCTTATGCTTCCTGTTTTTCCCGCTCTCTCTTTTTCCCACACCCGCTTTTTCCCGCACGCGTTATTTTTCCCACGCTCGCGCTTTTTCCCACGCTCTCTTTTTCCCGCGCTTGCTTTTTTTCCCACGCTCGCTCTTTTTCCCGCGCTTTTTCCACCAGTCGCTATTTTTCTCATGCTCGCTATTTTTCCCGGGCTCGCTCTTTATCACACGTTCTCTCTTATTTTCCTACGCTTGCTGTTTTACCCACTCTCGTTTTTTCCCGCACTCCCTTTTTCCTGGACTCGCTATTTTTCCCACGCTCGCTCTTTTTCCCACGCTCGCTCATTTTCCCGCGCTTTTTCCACCAGTCGCTATATTTCTCATGCTCGCTAGTTTTCCCGTGCTCGCTTTTTATCACACGCTCTCTCTTTTTTTCCTATGCTTGCTCTTTTTCCCACTCTCTCTTTTCCCCGCACTCACTTTTTCCCGCACTCGATTTTTTTCCCACGCTCTCGCTTTTTCCCACGCTTGCTTTTTTTCCCGCACTCGCTCTTTTTCACGCACTCGCTTTTTCCCGGACTTGCATTTTTTCTCTCGCACTCTCTTTTTCCCGCTCTTGCTCTTTTTCCCGCGTTCGCTCATTTTCCCGCGCTTTTTCCACCACTCGCTATTTTTCTCATGCTCGCTATTTTTGCCACTCTCGCTCTTTATCACAGGCTCTCTCTTTTTTTCTTATGCTTCCTGTTTTTCCCGCTCTCTCTTTTTCCCACACCCGCTTTTTCCCGCACTCGTTATTTTTCCCACGCTCGCGCTTTTTCCCACGCTCTCTTTTTCCCGCGCTTGCTTTTTTTCCCACGCTCGCTCTTTTTCCCGCGCTTTTTCCACCACTCGCTATTTTTCTCATGCTCGCTATTTTTGCCACTCTCGCTCTTTATCACAGGCTCTCTCTTTTTTTCTTATGCTTCCTGTTTTTCCCGCTCTCTCTTTTTCCCACACCCGCTTTTTCCCGCACTCGTTATTTTTCCCACGCTTGCGCTTTTTCCCACGCTCTCTTTTTCCCGCGCTTGCTTTTTTTCACACGCTCGCTCTTTTTCCCGCGCTTTTTCCACCAGTCGCTATTTTTCTCATGCTCGCTATTTTTCCCGCGCTCGCTCTTTATCACACGCTCTCTCTTATTTTCCTACGCTTGCTCTTTTACCCACTCTCGTTTTTTCCCGCACTCCCTTTTTCCTGGACTCGCTATTTTTCCCACGCTCGCTCTTTTTCCCACGCTCGCTCATTTTCCCGCGCTTTTTCCACCAGTCGCTATATTTCTCATGCTCGCTAGTTTTCCCGTGCTCGCTTTTTATCACACGCTCTCTCTTTTTTTCCTATGCTTGCTCTTTTTCCCACTCTCTCTTTTCCCCGCACTCACTTTTTCTCGCACTCGATTTTTTTCCCACGCTCTCGCTTTTTCCCACGCTTGCTTTTTTTCCCGCACTCGCTCTTTTTCACGCACTCGCTTTTTCCCGGACTTGCATTTTTTCTCTCGCACTCTCTTTTTCCCGCGCTTGCTCTTTTTCCCGCGTTCGCTCATTTTCCCGCGCTTTTTCCACCACTCGCTACTTTTCTCATGCTCGCTATTTTTGCCACTCTCGCTCTTTATCACAGGCTCTCTCTTTTTTTCTTATGCTTCCCGTTTTTCCCGCTCTCTCTTTTTCCCACACCCGATTTTTCCCGCACTCGTTATTTTTCCCACGCTCATGCTTTTTCCCACGCTCTCTTTTTCCCGCGCTTACTTTTTTTCCCACGCTCGCTCTTTTTCCCGCGCTTTTCTCACCAATCGCTATTTTTCTCATGCTCGCTATTTTTCCCGCGCTCGCTCTTTATCTCACGCTCTCTCTTATTTTCCTACGCTTGCTCTTTTACCCACTCTCGTTTTTTCCCGCACTCCCTTTTTCCTGGACTCGATATTTTTCCCACGCTCGCTCTTTTTCCCGCGCTCCCTATTTTTCCCACGCTCGCTCTTTTTCCCACGCTTGCTCATTTTCCCGCGCTTTTTCCACCAGTCGCTATATTTCTCATGCTCGCTAGTTTTCCCGTGCTCGCTTTTTATCACACGCTCTCTCTTTTTTTCCTATGCTTGCTCTTTTTCCCACTCTCTCTTTTCCCCGCACTCACTTTTTCCCGCACTCGTTATTTTTCCCACGCTCTTGCTTTTTCCCACGCTTGCTTTTTTTCCCGCACTCGCTCTTTTTCACGCACTCGCTTTTTCCCGGACTTGCATTTTTTCTCTCGCACTCTCTTTTTCCCGCGCTTGCTCTTTTTCCCGCGTTCGCTCATTTTCCCGTGCTTTTTCCACCACTCGCTATTTTTCTCATGCTCGCTATTTTTGCCACTCTCGCTCTTTATCACAGGCTCTCTCTTTTTTTCTTATGCTTCCTGTTTTTCCCGCTCTCTCTTTTTCCCACACCCGCTTTTTCCCGCACTCGTTATTTTTCCCACGCTCGCGCTTTTTCCCACGCTTTTTCCACTAGCCGCTATTTTTCTCATGCTCGCTATTCTTCCCGCGCTCGCTCTTTATCACACGCTCTCTCTTATTTTCCTACGCTTGCTCTTTTACCCACTCTCGTTTTTTCCCGCACTCCCTTTTTCCTGGACTCGCTATTTTTCCCACGCTCGCTCTTTTTCCCACGCTCGCTCATTTTCCCGCGCTTTTTCCACCAGTCGCTATATTTCTCATGCTCGCTAGTTTTCCCGTGCTCGCTTTTTATCACACGCTCTCTCTTTTTTTCCTATGCTTGCTCTTTTTCCCACTCTCTCTTTTCCCCGCACTCACTTTTTCCCGCACTCGATTTTTTTCCCACGCTCTCGCTTTTTCCCACGCTTGCTTTTTTTCCCGCACTCGCTCTTTTTCACGCACTCGCTTTTTCCCGGACTTGCATTTTTTCTCTCGCACTCTCTTTTTCCCGCGCTTGCTCTTTTTCCCGCGTTCGCTCATTTTCCCGCGCTTTTTCCACCACTCGCTATTTTTCTCATGCTCGCTATTTTTGCCACTCTCGCTCTTTATCACAGGCTCTCTCTTTTTTTCTTATGCTTCCTGTTTTTCCCGCTCTCTCTTTTTCCCACACCCGATTTTTCCCGCACTCGTTATTTTTCCCACGCTCGCGCTTTATCCCACGCTCTCTTTTTCCCGCGCTTGCTTTTTTTTCCCACGCTCGCTCTTTTTCCCGCGCTTTTTCCTCCAATCGCTATTTTTCTCATGCTCGCTATATTTCCCGGGCTCGCTCTTTATCTCACGCTCTCTCTTATTTTCCTACGCTTGCTCTTTTACCCACTCTCGTTTTTTCCCGCACTCCCTTTTTCCTGGACTCGATATTTTTCCCACACTCGCTCTTTTTCCCGCGCTCCCTATTTTTCCCACGCTCGCTCTTTTTCCCACGCTCGCTCATTTTCCCGCGCTTTTTCCACCAGTCGCTATATTTCTCATGCTCGCTAGTTTTCCCGTGCTCGCTTTTTATCACACGCTCTCTCTTTTTTTCCTATGCTTGCTCTTTTTCCCACTCTCTCTTTTCCCCGCACTCACTTTTTCCCGCACTCGATTTTTTTCCCACGCTCTCGCTTTTTCCCACGCTTGCTTTTTTTCCCGCACTCGCTCTTTTTCACGCACTCGCTTTTTCCCGGACTTGCATTTTTTCTCTCGCACTCTCTTTTTCCCGCGCTTGCTCTTTTTCCCGCGTTCGCTCATTTTCCCGCGCTTTTTCCACCACTCGCTATTTTTCTCATGCTCGCTATTTTTGCCACTCTCGCTCTTTATCACAGGCTCTCTCTTTTTTTCTTATGCTTCCTGTTTTTCCCGCTCTCTCTTTTTCCCACACCCGCTTTTTCCCGCACTCGTTATTTTTCCCACGCTCGCGCTTTTTCCCACGCTCTCTTTTTCCCGCGCTTGCTTTTTTTCCCACGCTCGCTCTTTTTCCCGCGCTTTTTCCACCAGTCGCTATTTTTCTCATGCTCGCTATTTTTCCCGCGCTCGCTCTTTATCACACGCTCTCTCTTATTTTCCTACGCTTGCTCTTTTACCCACTCTCGTTTTTTCCCGCACTCCCTTTTTCCTGGACTCGATATTTTTCCCACGCTCGCTCTTTTTACCGCGCTCCCTATTTTTCCCACGCTCGCTCATTTTCCCGCGCTTTTTCCACCAGTCGCTATATTTCTCATGCTCGCTAGTTTTCCCGTGCTCGCTTTTTATCACACGCTCTCTTTTTTTCCTATGCTTGCTCTTTTTCCCACTCTCTCTTTTCCCCGCACTCACTTTTTCCCGCACTCGTTATTTTTCCCACGCTCTCGCTTTTTCCCACGCTTGCTTTTTTTTCCCGCACTCGCTCTTTTTCACGCACTCGCTTTTTCCCGGACTTGCATTTTTTCTCTCGCACTCTCTTTTTCCCGCGCTTGCTCTTTTTCCCGCGTTCGCTCATTTTCCCGCGCTTTTTCCACCACTCGCTATTTTTCTCATGCTCGCTATTTTTCCACTCGACTCTTTATCACAGGCTCTCTCTTTTTTTCTTATGCTTCCTGTTTTTCCCGCTCTCTCTTTTTCCCACACCCGCTTTTTCCCGCTCTCGTTATTTTTCCCACGCTCGCGCTTTTTCCCCCGCTCTCTTTTTCCCGCGCTTGCTTTTTTTCCCACGCTCGCTCTTTTTCCCGCGCTTTTTCCACCAATCGCTATTTTTCTCATGCTCGCTATTCTTCCCGCGCTCGCTCTTTATCACACGCTCTCTCTTATTTTCCTACGCTTACTCTTTTACCCACTCTCGTTTTTTCCCGCACTCCCTTTTTCCTGGACTCGATATTTTTCCCACGCTCTCTCTTTTTCCCGCGCTCCCTATTTTTCCCACGCTCGCTCTTTTTCCCACGCTCGCTCATTTTCCCGCGCTTTTTCCACCAGTCGCTATATTTCTCATGCTCGCTAGTTTTCCCGTGCTCGCTTTTTATCACACGCTCTCTCTTTTTTTCCTATGCTTGCTCTTTTTCCCACTCTCTCTTTTCCCCGCACTCACTTTTTCCCGCACTCGATTTTTTTCCCACGCTCTCGCTTTTTCCCACGCTTGCTTTTTTTTCCGCACTCGCTCTTTTTCACGCACTCGCTTTTTCCCGGACTTGCATTTTTTCTCTCGCACTCTCTTTTTCCCGCGCTTGCTCTTTTTCCCGCGTTCGCTCATTTTCCCGCGCTTTTTCCACCACTCGCTATTTTTCTCATGCTCGCTATTTTTCCACTCTCGCTCTTTATGACAGGCTCTCTCTTTTTTTCTTATGCTTCCTGTTTTTCCCGCTCTCTCTTTTTCCCACACCCGCTTTTTCCCGCACTCGTTATTTTTCCCACGCTCGCGCTTTTTCCCACGCTCTCTTTTTCTTGCGCTTGCTTTTTTTCACACGCTCGCTCTTTTTCCCGCGCTTTTTCCACCAGTCGCTATTTTTCTCATGCTCGCTATTTTTCCCGCGCTCGCTCTTTATCACACGCTCTCTCTTATTTTCCTACGCTTGCTCTTTTACCCACTCTCGTTTTTTCCCGCACTCCCTTTTTCCTGGACTCGCTATTTTTCCCACGCTCGCTCTTTTTCCCACGCTCGCTCATTTTCCCGCGCTTTTTCCACCAGTCGCTATATTTCTCATGCTCGCTAGTTTTCCCGTGCTCGCTTTTTATCACACGCTCTCTCTTTTTTTCCTATGCTTGCTCTTTTTCCCACTCTCTCTTTTCCCCGCACTCACTTTTTCTCGCACTCGATTTTTTTCCCACGCTCTCGCTTTTTCCCACGCTTGCTTTATTTCCCGCACTCGCTCTTTTTCACGCACTCGCTTTTTCCTGGACTTGCATTTTTTCTCTCGCACTCTCTTTTTCCCGCGCTTGCTCTTTTTCCCGCGTTCGCTCATTTTCCCGCGCTTTTTCCACCACTCGCTACTTTTCTCATGCTCGCTATTTTTGCCACTCTCGCTCTTTATCACAGGCTCTCTCTTTTTTTCTTATGCTTCCTGTTTTTCCCGCTCTCTCTTTTTCCCACACCCGATTTTTCCCGCACTCGTTATTTTTCCCACGCTCGCGCTTTATCCCACGCTCTCTTTTTCCCGCGCTTGCTTTTTTTTCCCACGCTCGCTCTTTTTCCCGCGCTTTTTCCTCCAATCGCTATTTTTCTCATGCTCGCTATATTTCCCGGGCTCGCTCTTTATCTCACGCTCTCTCTTATTTTCCTACGCTTGCTCTTTTACCCACTCTCGTTTTTTCCCGCACTCCCTTTTTCCTGGACTCGATATTTTTCCCACACTCGCTCTTTTTCCCGCGCTCCCTATTTTTCCCACGCTCGCTCTTTTTCCCACGCTCGCTCATTTTCCCGCGCTTTTTCCACCAGTCGCTATATTTCTCATGCTCGCTAGTTTTCCCGTGCTCGCTTTTTATCACACGCTCTCTCTTTTTTTCCTATGCTTGCTCTTTTTCCCACTCTCTCTTTTCCCCGCACTCACTTTTTCCCGCACTCGATTTTTTTCCCACGCTCTCGCTTTTTCCCACGCTTGCTTTTTTTCCCGCACTCGCTCTTTTTCACGCACTCGCTTTTTCCCGGACTTGCATTTTTTCTCTCGCACTCTCTTTTTCCCGCGCTTGCTCTTTTTCCCGCGTTCGCTCATTTTCCCGCGCTTTTTCCACCACTCGCTATTTTTCTCATGCTCGCTATTTTTGCCACTCTCGCTCTTTATCACAGGCTCTCTCTTTTTTTCTTATGCTTCCTGTTTTTCCCGCTCTCTCTTTTTCCCACACCCGCTTTTTCCCGCACTCTTTATTTTTCCCACGCTCGCGCTTTTTCCCACGCTCTCTTTTTCCCGCGCTTGCTTTTTTTCCCACGCTCGCTCTTTTTCCCGCGCTTTTTCCACCAGTCGCTATTTTTCTCATGCTCGCTATTTTTCCCGCGCTCGCTCTTTATCACACGCTCTCTCTTATTTTCCTACGCTTGCTCTTTTACCCACTCTCGTTTTTTCCCGCACTCCCTTTTTCCTGGACTCGATATTTTTCCCACGCTCGCTCTTTTTACCGCGCTCCCTATTTTTCCCACGCTCGCTCATTTTCCCGCGCTTTTTCCACCAGTCGCTATATTTCTCATGCTCGCTAGTTTTCCCGTGCTCGCTTTTTATCACACGCTCTCTTTTTTTCCTATGCTTGCTCTTTTTCCCACTCTCTCTTTTCCCCGCACTCACTTTTTCCCGCACTCGTTATTTTTCCCACGCTCTCGCTTTTTCCCACGCTTGCTTTTTTTTCCCGCACTCGCTCTTTTTCACGCACTCGCTTTTTCCCGGACTTGCATTTTTTCTCTCGCACTCTCTTTTTCCCGCGCTTGCTCTTTTTCCCGCGTTCGCTCATTTTCCCGCGCTTTTTCCACCACTCGCTATTTTTCTCATGCTCGCTATTTTTCCACTCGACTCTTTATCACAGGCTCTCTCTTTTTTTCTTATGCTTCCTGTTTTTCCCGCTCTCTCTTTTTCCCACACCCGCTTTTTCCCGCTCTCGTTATTTTTCCCACGCTCGCGCTTTTTCCCCCGCTCTCTTTTTCCCGCGCTTGCTTTTTTTCCCACGCTCGCTCTTTTTCCCGCGCTTTTTCCACCAATCGCTATTTTTCTCATGCTCGCTATTCTTCCCGCGCTCGCTCTTTATCACACGCTCTCTCTTATTTTCCTACGCTTACTCTTTTACCCACTCTCGTTTTTTCCCGCACTCCCTTTTTCCTGGACTCGATATTTTTCCCACGCTCTCTCTTTTTCCCGCGCTCCCTATTTTTCCCACGCTCGCTCTTTTTCCCACGCTCGCTCATTTTCCCGCGCTTTTTCCACCAGTCGCTATATTTCTCATGCTCGCTAGTTTTCCCGTGCTCGCTTTTTATCACACGCTCTCTCTTTTTTTCCTATGCTTGCTCTTTTTCCCACTCTCTCTTTTCCCCGCACTCACTTTTTCCCGCACTCGATTTTTTTCCCACGCTCTCGCTTTTTCCCACGCTTGCTTTTTTTTCCGCACTCGCTCTTTTTCACGCACTCGCTTTTTCCCGGACTTGCATTTTTTCTCTCGCACTCTCTTTTTCCCGCGCTTGCTCTTTTTCCCGCGTTCGCTCATTTTCCCGCGCTTTTTCCACCACTCGCTATTTTTCTCATGCTCGCTATTTTTCCACTCTCGCTCTTTATGACAGGCTCTCTCTTTTTTTCTTATGCTTCCTGTTTTTCCCGCTCTCTCTTTTTCCCACACCCGCTTTTTCCCGCACTCGTTATTTTTCCCACGCTCGCGCTTTTTCCCACGCTCTCTTTTTCTTGCGCTTGCTTTTTTTCACACGCTCGCTCTTTTTCCCGCGCTTTTTCCACCAGTCGCTATTTTTCTCATGCTCGCTATTTTTCCCGCGCTCGCTCTTTATCACACGCTCTCTCTTATTTTCCTACGCTTGCTCTTTTACCCACTCTCGTTTTTTCCCGCACTCCCTTTTTCCTGGACTCGCTATTTTTCCCACGCTCGCTCTTTTTCCCACGCTCGCTCATTTTCCCGCGCTTTTTCCACCAGTCGCTATATTTCTCATGCTCGCTAGTTTTCCCGTGCTCGCTTTTTATCACACGCTCTCTCTTTTTTTCCTATGCTTGCTCTTTTTCCCACTCTCTCTTTTCCCCGCACTCACTTTTTCTCGCACTCGATTTTTTTCCCACGCTCTCGCTTTTTCCCACGCTTGCTTTATTTCCCGCACTCGCTCTTTTTCACGCACTCGCTTTTTCCCGGACTTGCATTTTTTCTCTCGCACTCTCTTTTTCCCGCGCTTGCTCTTTTTCCCGCGTTCGCTCATTTTCCCGCGCTTTTTCCACCACTCGCTACTTTTCTCATGCTCGCTATTTTTGCCACTCTCGCTCTTTATCACAGGCTCTCTCTTTTTTTCTTATGCTTCCTGTTTTTCCCGCTCTCTCTTTTTCCCACACCCGCTTTTTCCCGCACTCGTTATTTTTCCCACGCTCGCGCTTTTTCCCACGCTCTCTTTTTCCCGCGCTTGCTTTTTTTCCCACGCTCGCTCTTTTTCCCTCGCTTTTTCCTCCAATCGCTATTTTTCTCATGCTCGCTATTTTTCCCGCGCTCGCTCTTTATCTCACACGCTCTCTTATTTTCCTACGCTTGCTCTTTTACCCACTCTCGTTTTTTCCCGCACTCCCTTTTTCCTGGACTCGATATTTTTCCCACGCTCGCTCTTTTTACCGCGCTCCCTATTTTTCCCACGCTCGCTCTTTTTCCCACGCTCGCTCGTTTTCCCGCGCTTTTTCCACCAGTCGCTATATTTCTCATGCTCGCTAGTTTTCCCGTGCTCGCTTTTTATCACACGCTCTCTCTTTTTTTCCTATGCTTGCTCTTTTTCCCACTCTCTCTTTTGCCCGCACTCACTTTTTCCCGCACTCGTTATTTTTCCCACGCTCTCGCTTTTTCCCACGCTTGCTTTTTTTCCCGCACTCGCTCTTTTTCACGCACTCGCTTTTTCCCGGACTTGCATTTTTTCTCTCGCACTCTCTTTTTCCCGCGCTTGCTCTTTTTCCCGCGTTCGCTCATTTTCCCGCGCTTTTTCCACCACTCGCTATTTTTCTCATGCTCGCTATTTTTGCCACTCTCGCTCTTTATCACAGGCTCTCTCTTTTTTTCTTATGCTTCCTGTTTTTCCCGCTCTCTCTTTTTCCCACACCCGCTTTTTCCCGCACTCGTTATTTTTCCCACGCTCGCGCTTTTTCCCACGCTCTCTTTTTCCCGCGCTTGCTTTTTTTCCCACGCTCGCTCTTTTTCCCGCGCTTTTTCCACTAGTCGCTATTTTTCTCATGCTCGCTATTTTTCCACTCGACTCTTTATCACAGGCTCTCTCTTTTTTTCTTATGCTTCCTGTTTTTCCCGCTCTCTCTTTTTCCCACACCCGCTTTTTCCCGCACTCGTTATTTTTCCCACGCTCGCGCTTTATCCCACGCTCTCTTTTTCCCGCGCTTGCTTTTTTTTCCCACGCTCGCTCTTTTTCCCGCGCTTTTTCCTCCAATCGCTATTTTTCTCATGCTCGCTATTTTTCCCGGGCTCGCTCTTTATCTCACGATCTCTCTTATTTTCCTACGCTTGCTCTTTTACCCACTCTCGTTTTTTCCCGCAATCCCTTTTTCCTGGACTCGATATTTTTCCCACGCTCGCTCTTTTTCCCGCGCTCCCTATTTTTCCCACGCTCGCTCTTTTTCCCACGCTCGCTCATTTTCCCGCGCTTTTTCCACCAGTCGCTATATTTCTCATGCTCGCTAGTTTTCCCGTGCTCGCTTTTTATCACACGCTCTCTCTTTTTTTCCTATGCTTGCTCTTTTTCCCACTCTCTCTTTTCCCCGCACTCACTTTTTCTCGCACTCGATTTTTTTCCCACGCTCTCGCTTTTTCCCACGCTTGCTTTTTTTCCCGCACTCGCTCTTTTTCACGCACTCGCTTTTTCCCGGACTTGCATTTTTTCTCTCGCACTCTCTTTTTCCCGCACTTGCTCTTTTTCCCGCGTTCGCTCATTTTCCCGCGCTTTTTCCACCACTCGCTACTTTTCTCATGCTCGCTATTTTTGCCACTCTCGCTCTTTATCACAGGCTCTCTCTTTTTTTCTTATGCTTCCTGTTTTTCCCGCTCTCTCTTTTTCCCACACCCGATTTTTCCCGCACTCGTTATTTTTCCCACACTCGCGCTTTTTCCCACGCTCTCTTTTTCCCGCGCTTGCTTTTTTTCCCACGCTCGCTCTTTTTCCCGCGCTTTTTCCTCCAATCGCTATTTTTCTCATGCTCGCTATTTTTCCCGCGCTCGCTCTTTATCTCACACTCTCTCTTATTTTCCTACGCTTGCTCTTTTACCCACTCTCGTTTTTTCCGCACTCCCTTTTTCCTGGACTCGATATTTTTCCCACGCTCGCTCTTTTTACCGCGCTCCCTATTTTTCCCACGCTCGCTCTTTTTCCCACGCTCGCTCATTTTCCCGCGCTTTTTCCACCAGTCGCTATATTTCTCATGCTCGCTAGTTTTCCCGTGCTCGCTTTTTATCACACGCTCTCTCTTTTTTTCCTATGCTTGCTCTTTTTCCCACTCTCTCTTTTCCCCGCAGTCACTTTTTCCCGCACTCGTTATTTTTCCCACGCTCTCGCTTTTTCCCACGCTTGCTTTTTTTCCCGCACTCGCTCTTTTTCACGCACTCGCTTTTTCCCGGACTTGCATTTTTTCTCTCGCACTCTCTTTTTCCCGCGCTTGCTCTTTTTCCCGCGTTCGCTCATTTTCCCGCGCTTTTTCCACCACTCGCTATTTTTCTCATGCTCGCTATTTTTGCCACTCTCGCTCTTTATGACAGGCTCTCTCTTTTTTTCTTATGCTTCCTGTTTTTCCCGCTCTCTCTTTTTCCCACACCCGCTTTTTCCCGCACTCGTTATTTTTCCCACGCTCGCGCTTTTTCCCACGCTCTCTTTTTCCCGCGCTTGCTTTTTTTCCCACGCTCGCTCTTTTTCCCGCGCTTTTTCCACTAGTCGCTATTTTTCTCATGCTCGCTATTTTTCCACTCGACTCTTTATCACAGGCTCTCTCTTTTTTTCTTATGCTTCCTGTTTTTCCCGCTCTCTCTTTTTCCCACACCCGCTTTTTCCCGCACTCGTTATTTTTCCCACGCTCGCGCTTTATCCCACGCTCTCTTTTTCCCGCGCTTGCTTTTTTTTCCCACGCTCGCTCTTTTTCCCGCGCTTTTTCCTCCAATCGCTATTTTTCTCATGCTCGCTATTTTTCCCGGGCTCGCTCTTTATCTCACGCTCTCTCTTATTTTCCTACGCTTGCTCTTTTACCCACTCTCGTTTTTTCCCGCACTCCCTTTTTCCTGGACTCGATATTTTTCCCACGCTCGCTCTTTTTCCCGCGCTCCCTATTTTTCCCACGCTCGCTCTTTTTCCCACGCTCGCTCATTTTCCCGCGCTTTTTCCACCAGTCGCTATATTTCTCATGCTCGCTAGTTTTCCCGTGCTCGCTTTTTATCACACGCTCTCTCTTTTTTTCCTATGCTTGCTCTTTTTCCCACTCTCTCTTTTCCCCGCACTCACTTTTTCTCGCACTCGATTTTTTTCCCACGCTCTCGCTTTTTCCCACGCTTGCTTTTTTTCCCGCACTCGCTCTTTTTCACGCACTCGCTTTTTCCCGGACTTGCATTTTTTCTCTCGCACTCTCTTTTTCCCGCGCTTGCTCTTTTTCCCGCGTTCGCTCATTTTCCCGCGCTTTTTCCACCACTCGCTATTTTTCTCATGCTCGCTATTTTTGCCACTCTCGCTCTTTATCACAGGCTCTCTCTTTTTTTCTTATGCTTCCTGTTTTTCCCGCTCTCTCTTTTTCCCACACCCGCTTCTTCCCGCACTCGTTATTTTTCCCACGCTCGCGCTTTTTCCCACGCTCTCTTTTTCCCGCGCTTGCTTTTTTTCCCACGCTCGCTCTTTTTCCCGCGCTTTTTCCACCAGTCGCTATTTTTCTCATGCTCGCTATTTTTCCCGCGCTCGCTCGTTATCACACGCTCTCTCTTATTTTCCTACGCTTGCTCTTTTACCCACTCTCGTTTTTTCCCGCACTCCCTTTTTCCTGGACTCGCTATTTTTCCCACGCTCGCTCTTTTTCCCACGCTCGCTCATTTTCCCGCGCTTTTTCCACCAGTCGCTATATTTCTCATGCTCGCTAGTTTTCCCGTGCTCGCTTTTTATCACACGCTCTCTCTTTTTTTCCTATGCTTGCTCTTTTTCCCACTCTCTCTTTTCCCCGCACTCACTTTTTCCCGCACTCGATTTTTTTCCCACGCTCTCGCTTTTTCCCACGCTTGCTTTTTTTCCCGCACTCGCTCTTTTTCACGCACTCGCTTTTTCCCGGACTTGCATTTTTTCTCTCGCACTCTCTTTTTCCCGCGCTTGCTCTTTTTCCCGCGTTCGCTCATTTTCCCGCGCTTTTTCCACCACTCGCTATTTTTCTCATGCTCGCTATTTTTGCCACTCTCGCTCTTTATCACAGGCTCTCTCTTTTTTTCTTATGCTTCCTGTTTTTCCCGCTCTCTCTTTTTCCCACACCTGCTTTTTCCCGCACTCGTTATTTTTCCCACGCTCGCGCTTTTTCCCACGCTCTCTTTTTCCCGCGCTTGCTTTTTTTCCCACGCTCGCTCTTTTTCCCGCGCTTTTTCCACCAGTCGCTATTTTTCTCATGCTCGCTATTTTTCCCGCGCTCGCTCTTTATCACACGCTCTCTCTTATATTCCTACACTTGCTCTTTTACCCACTCTCGTTTTTTCCCGCACTCCCTTTTTCCTGGACTCGCTATTTTTCCCACGCTCGCTCTTTTTCCCACGCTCGCTCATTTTCCCGCGCTTTTTCCACCAGTCGCTATATTTCTCATGCTCGCTAGTTTTCCCGTGCTCGCTTTTTATCACACGCTCTCTCTTTTTTTCCTATGCTTGCTCTTTTTCCCACTCTCTCTTTTCCCCGCACTCACTTTTTCTCGCACTCGATTTTTTTCCCACGCTCTCGCTTTTTCCCACGCTTGCTTTATTTCCCGCACTCGCTCTTTTTCACGCACTCGCTTTTTCCCGGACTTGCATTTTTTCTCTCGCACTCTCTTTTTCCCGCGCTTGCTCTTTTTCCCGCGTTCGCTCATTTTCCAGCGCTTTTTCCACCACTCGCTACTTTTCTCATGCTCGCTATTTTTGCCACTCTCGCTCTTTATCACAGGCTCTCTCTTTTTTTCTTATGCTTCCTGTTTTTCCCGCTCTCTCTTTTTCCCACACCCGATTTTTCCCGCACTCGTTATTTTTCCCACACTCGCGCTTTTTCCCACGCTCTCTTTTTCCCGCGCTTGCTTTTTTTCCCACGCTCGCTCTTTTTCCCGCGCTTTTTCCTCCAATCGCTATTTTTCTCATGCTCGCTATTTTTCCCGCGCTCGCTCTTTATCTCACGCTCTCTCTTATTTTCCTACGCTTGCTCTTTTACCCACTCTCGTTTTTTCCCGCACTCCCTTTTTCCTGGACTCGATATTTTTCCCACGCTCGCTCTTTTTACCGCGCTCCCTATTTTTCCCACGCTCGCTCTTTTTCCCACGCTCGCTCATTTTCCCGCGCTTTTTCCACCACTCGCTATATTTCTCATGCTCGCTAGTTTTCCCGTGCTCGCTTTTTATCACACGCTCTCTCTTTTTTTCCTATGCTTGCTCTTTTTCCCACTCTCTCTTTTCCCCGCAGTCACTTTTTCCCGCACTCGTTATTTTTCCCACGCTCTCGCTTTTTCCCACGCTTGCTTTTTTTCCCGCACTCGCTCTTTTTCACGCACTCGCTTTTTCCCGGACTTGCATTTTTTCTCTCGCACTCTCTTTTTCCCGCGCTTGCTCTTTTTCCCGCGTTCGCTCATTTTCCCGCGCTTTTTCCACCACTCGCTATTTTTCTCATGCTCGCTATTTTTGCCACTCTCGCTCTTTATGACAGGCTCTCTCTTTTTTTCTTATGCTTCCTGTTTTTCCCGCTCTCTCTTTTTCCCACACCCGCTTTTTCCCGCACTCGTTATTTTTCCCACGCTCGCGCTTTTTCCCACGCTCTTTTTCCCGCGCTTGCTTTTTTTCCCACGCTTGCTCTTTTTCCCGCGCTTTTTCCACTAGCCGCTATTTTTCTCATGCTCGCTATTCTTCCCGCGCTCGCTCTTTATCACACGCTCTCTCTTATTTTCCTACGCTTGCTCTTTTACCCACTCTCGTTTTTTCCCGCACTCCCTTTTTCCTGGACTCGATATTTTTCCCACGCTCGCTCTTTTTACCGCGCTCCCTATTTTTCCCACGCTCGCTCTTTTTCCCACGCTCGCTCATTTTCCCGCGCTTTTTCCACCACTCGCTATATTTCTCATGCTCGCTAGTTTTCCCATCCTCGCTTTTTATCACACGCTCTCTCTTTTTTTCCTATGCTTGCTCTTTTTCCCACTCTCTCTTTTCCCCGCACTCACTTTTTCCCGCACTCGTTATTTTTCCCACGCTCTCGCTTTTTCCCACGCTTGCTTTTTTTCCCGCACTCGCTCTTTTTCACGCACTCGCTTTTTCCCGGACTTGCATTTTTTCTCTCGCACTCTCTTTTTCCCGCGTTTGCTCTTTTTCCCGCGTTCGCTCATTTTCCCGCGCTTTTTCCACCACTCGCTATTTTTCTCATGCTCGCTATTTTTGCCACTCGACTCTTTATCACAGGCTCTCTCTTTTTTTCTTATGCTTCCTGTTTTTCCCGCTCTCTCTTTTTCCCACACCCGCTTTTTCCCGCACTCGTTATTTTTCCCACGCTCGCGCTTTATCCCACGCTCTCTTTTTCCCACGCTTGCTTTTTTTTCCCACGCTCGCTCTTTTTCCCGCGCTTTTTCCTCCAATCGCTATTTTTCTCATGCTCGCTATTTTTCCCGGGCTCGCTCTTTATCTCACGCTCTCTCTTATTTTCCTACGCTTGCTCTTTTACCCACTCTCGTTTTTTCCCGCACTCCCTTTTTCCTGGACTCGATATTTTTCCCACGCTCTCTCTTTTTCCCGCGCTCCCTATTTTTCCCACGCTCGCTCTTTTTCCCACGCTCGCTCATTTTCCCGCGCTTTTTCCACCAGTCGCTATATTTCTCATGCTCGCTAGTTTTCCCGTGCTCGCTTTTTATCACACGCTCTCTCTTTTTTTCCTATGCTTGCTCTTTTTCCCACTCTCTCTTTTCCCCGCACTCACTTTTTCCCGCACTCGATTTTTTTCCCACGCTCTCGCTTTTTCCCACGCTTGCTTTTTTTCCCGCACTCGCTCTTTTTCACGCACTCGCTTTTTCCCGGACTTGCATTTTTTCTCTCGCACTCTCTTTTTCCCGCGCTTGCTCTTTTTCCCGCGTTCGCTCATTTTCCCGCGCTTTTTCCACCACTCGCTATTTTTCTCATGCTCGCTACTTTTGCCACTCTCGCTCTTTATCACAGGCTCTCTCTTTTTTTCTTATGCTTCCTGTTTTTCCCGCTCTCTCTTTTTCCCACACCCGCTTCTTCCCGCACTCGTTATTTTTCCCACGCTCGCGCTTTTTCCCACGCTCTCTTTTTCCCGCGCTTGCTTTTTTTCCCACGCTCGCTCTTTTTCCCGCGCTTTTTCCACCAGTCGCTATTTTTCTCATGCTCGCTATTTTTCCCGCGCTCGCTCTTTATCACACGCTCTCTCTTATTTTCCTACGCTTGCTCTTTTACCCACTCTCGTTTTTTCCCGCACTCCCTTTTTCCTGGACTCGCTATTTTTCCCACGCTCGCTCTTTTTCCCACGCTCGCTCATTTTCCCGCGCTTTTTCCACCAGTCGCTATATTTCTCATGCTCGCTAGTTTTCCCGTGCTCGCTTTTTATCACACGCTCTCTCTTTTTTTCCTATGCTTGCTCTTTTTCCCACTCTCTCTTTTCCCCGCACTCACTTTTTCCCGCACTCGATTTTTTTCCCACGCTCTCGCTTTTTCCCACGCTTGCTTTTTTTCCCGCACTCGCTCTTTTTCACGCACTCGCTTTTTCCCGGACTTGCATTTTTTCTCTCGCACTCTCTTTTTCCCGCGCTTGCTCTTTTTCCCGCGTTCGCTCATTTTCCCGCGCTTTTTCCACCACTCGCTATTTTTCTCATGCTCGCTATTTTTGCCACTCTCGCTCTTTATCACAGGCTCTCTCTTTTTTTCTTATGCTTCCTGTTTTTCCCGCTCTCTCTTTTTCCCACACCCGATTTTTCCCGCACTCGTTATTTTTCCCACGCTCGCGCTTTTTCCCACGCTCTCTTTTTCCCGCGCTTGCTTTTTTTCCCACGCTCGCTCTTTTTCCCGCGCTTTTTCCACCAGTCGCTATTTTTCTCATGCTCGCTATTTTTCCCGCGCTCGCTCTTTATCTCACGCTCTCATTTTCCTACGCTTGCTCTTTTACCCACTCTCGTTTTTTCCCGCACTCCCTTTTTCCTGGACTCGATATTTTTCCCACGCTCGCTCTTTTTACCGCGCTCCCTATTTTTCCCATGCTCGCTCTTTTTCCCACGCTCGCTCATTTTCCCGCGCTTTTTCCACCAGTCGCTATATTTCTCATGCTCGCTAGTTTTCCCGTGCTCGCTTTTTATCACACGCTCTCTCTTTTTTTCCTATGCTTGCTCTTTTTCCCACTCTCTCTTTTCCCCGCACTCACTTTTTCCCGCACTCGATTTTTTTCCCACGCTCTCGCTTTTTCCCACGCTTGCTTTTTTTCCCGCACTCGCTCTTTTTCACGCACTCGCTTTTTCCCGGACTTGCATTTTTTCTCTCGCACTCTCTTTTTCCCGCGCTTGCTCTTTTTCCCGCGTTCGCTCATTTTCCCGCGCTTTTTCCACCACTCGCTATTTTTCTCATGCTCGCTATTTTTGCGACTCTCGCTCTTTATCACAGGCTCTCTCTTTTTTTCTTATGCTTCCTGTTTTTCCCGCTCTCTCTTTTTCCCACACCCGCTTTTTCCCGCACTCGTTATTTTTCCCACGCTCGCGCTTTTTCCCACGCTCTCTTATTCCCGCGCTTGCTTTTTTTCCCACGCTCGCTCTTTTTCCCGCGCTTTTTCCACTAGTCGCTATTTTTCTCATGCTCGCTATTTTTCCCGCGCTCGCTCTTTATCACACGCTCTCTCTTATTTTCCTACGCTTGCTCTTTTACCCACTCTCGTTTTTTCCCGCACTCCCTTTTTCCTGGACTCGCTATTTTTCCCACGCTCGCTCTTTTTCCCACGCTCGCTCATTTTCCCGCGCTTTTTCCACCAGTCGCTATATTTCTCATGCTCGCTAGTTTTCCCGTGCTCGCTTTTTATCACACGCTCTCTCTTTTTTTCCTATGCTTGCTCTTTTTCCCACTCTCTCTTTTCCCCGCACTCACTTTTTCCCGCACTCGATTTTTTTCCCACGCTCTCGCTTTTTCCCACGCTTGCTTTTTTTCCCGCACTCGCTCTTTTTCACGCACTCGCTTTTTCCCGGACTTGCATTTTTTCTCTCGCACTCTCTTTTTCCCGCGCTTGCTCTTTTTCCCGCGTTCGCTCATTTTCCCGCGCTTTTTCCACCACTCGCTATTTTTCTCATGCTCGCTATTTTTGCCACTCTCGCTCTTTATCACAGGCTCTCTCTTTTTTTCTTATGCTTCCTGTTTTTCCCGCTCTCTCTTTTTCCCACACCCGCTTTTTCCCGCACTCGTTATTTTTCCCACGCTCGCGCTTTTTCCCACGCTCTCTTTTTCCCGCGCTTGCTTTTTTTCCCACGCTCGCTCTTTTTCCTGCGCTTTTTCCACTAGTCGCTATTTTTCTCATGCTCGCTATTTTTCCCGCGCTCGCTCTTTATCACACGCTCTCTCTTATTTTCCTACGCTTGCTCTTTTACCCACTCTCGTTTTTTCCCGCACTCCCTTTTTCCTGGACTCGCTATTTTTCCCACGCTCGCTCTTTTTCCCACGCTCGCTCATTTTCCCGCGCTCCCTATTTTTCCCACGCTCGCTCTTTTTCCCACGCTTGCTCATTTTCCCGCGCTTTTTCCACCAGTCGCTATATTTCTCATGCTCGCTAGTTTTCCCGTGCTCGCTTTTTATCACACGCTCTCTCTTTTTTTCCTATTCTTGCTCTTTTTCCCACTCTCTCTTTTCCCCGCACTCACTTTTTCCGGCACTTGTTATTTTTCCCACGCTCTCGCTTTTTCCCACGCTTGCTTTTTTTCCCGCACTCGCTCTTTTTCACGCACTCGCTTTTTCCCGGACTTGCATTTTTTCTCTCGCACTCTCTTTTTCCCGCGCTTGCTCTTTTTCCCGCGTTCGCTCTTTTTCCCGCGCTTTTTCCACCAATCGCTATTTTTCCCACGCTCGCTATTCTTCCCGCGCTCGCTCTTTATCACACGCTCTCTCTTATTTTCCTACGCTTGCTCTTTTACCCACTCTCGTTTTTTCCCGCACTCCCTTTTTCCTGGACTCGATATTTTTCCCACGCTCTCTCTTTTTCCCGCGCTCCCTATTTTTCCCACGCTCGCTCTTTTTCCCACGCTCGCTCATTTTCCCGCGCTTTTTCCACCAGTCGCTATATTTCTCATGCTCGCTAGTTTTCCCGTGCTCGCTTTTTATCACACGCTCTCTCTTTTTTTCCTATGCTTGCTCTTTTTCCCACTCTCTCTTTTCCCCGCACTCACTTTTTCCCGCACTCGTTATTTTTCCCACGCTCTCGCTTTTTCCCACGCTTGCTTTTTTTCCCGCACTCGCTCTTTTTCACGCACTCGCTTTTTCCCGGACTTGCATTTTTTCTCTCGCACTCTCTTTTTCCCGCGCTTGCTCTTTTTCCCGCGTTCGCTCATTTTCCCGCGCTTTTTCCACCACTCGCTATTTTTCTCATGCTCGCTATTTTTGCCACTCTCGCTCTTTATCACAGGCTCTCTCTTTTTTTCTTATGCTTCCTGTTTTTCCCGCTCTCTCTTTTTCCCACACCCGCTTTTTCCCGCACTCGTTATTTTTCCCACGCTCGCGCTTTTTCCCACGCTCTCTTTTTCCCGCGCTTGCTTTTTTTCCCACGCTCGCTCTTTTTCCCGCGCTTTTTCCACCAATCGCTATTTTTCTCATGCTCGCTATTCTTCCCGCGCTCGCTCTTTATCACACGCTCTCTCTTATTTTCCTACGCTTGCTCTTTTACCCACTCTCGTTTTTTCCCGCACTCCCTTTTTCCTGGACTCGATATTTTTCCCACGCTCTCTCTTTTTCCCGCGCTCCCTATTTTTCCCACGCTCGCTCTTTTTCCCACGCTCGCTCATTTTCCCGCGCTTTTTCCACCAGTCGCTATATTTCTCATGCTCGCTAGTTTTCCCGTGCTCGCTTTTTATCACACGCTCTCTCTTTTTTTCCTATGCTTGCTCTTTTTCCCACTCTCTCTTTTCCCCGCACTCACTTTTTCCCGCACTCGTTATTTTTCCCACGCTCTCGCTTTTTCCCACGCTTGCTTTTTTTCCCGCACTCGCTCTTTTTCACGCACTCGCTTTTTCCCGGACTTGCATTTTTTCTCTCGCACTCTCTTTTTCCCGCGCTTGCTCTTTTTCCCGCGTTCGCTCATTTTCCCGCGCTTTTTCCACCACTCGCTATTTTTCTCATGCTCGCTATTTTTGCCACTCTCGCTCTTTATCACAGGCTCTCTCTTTTTTTCTTATGCTTCCTGTTTATCCCGCTCTCTCTTTTTCCCACACCCGATTTATCCCGCACTCGTTATTTTTCCCACGCTCGCGCTTTTTCCCACTCTCTCTCTTCCCGCGCTTGCTTTTTTTCCCACGCTCGCTCTTTTTCCCGCGCTTTTTTCACCAATCGCTATTTTTCTCATGCTCGCTATTTTTGCCACTCTCGCTCTTTATCACAGGCTCTCTCTTTTTTTCTTATGCTTCCTGTTTTTCCCGCTCTCTCTTTTTCCCACACCCGATTTATCCCGCACTCGTTATTTTTCCCACGCTCGCGCTTTTTCCCACGCTCTCTTTTTCCCGCGCTTGCTTTTTTTCCCACGCTCGCTCTTTTTCCCGCGCTTTTTTCACCAATCGCTATTTCTCTCATGCTCGGTATTTTTCCCGCGCTCGCTCTTTATCTCACGCTCTCTCTTATTTTCCTACGCTTGCTCTTTTACCCACTCTCGTTTTTTCCCGCACTCCCTTTTTCCTGGACTCGATATTTTTCCCACGCTCGCTATTTTTCCCGCGCTCCCTATTTTTCCCACGCTCGCTCTTTTTCCCACGCTTGCTCATTTTCCCGCGCTTTTTCCACCAGTCGCTATATTTCTCATGCTCGCTAGTTTTCCCGTGCTCGCTTTTTATCACACGCTCTCTCTTTTTTTCCTATGCTTGCTCTTTTTCCCACTCTCTCTTTTCCCCGCACTCACTTTTTCCCGCACTCGTTATTTTTCCCACGCTCTCGCTTTTTCCCACGCTTGCTTTTTTTCCCGCACTCGCTCTTTTTCACGCACTCGCTTTTTCCCGGACTTGCATTTTTTCTCTCGCACTCTCTTTTTCCCGCGCTTGCTCTTTTTCCCGCGTTCGCTCATTTTCCCGCTCTTTTTCCACCACTCGCTATTTTTCTCATGCTCGCTATTTTTGCCACTCGACTCTTTATCACAGGCTCTCTCTTTTTTTCTTATGCTTCCTGTTTTTCCCGCTCTCTCTTTTTCCCACACCCGCTTTTTCCCGCACTCGTTATTTTTCCCACGCTCGCGCTTTTTCCCACGCTCTCTTTTTCCCGCGCTTGCTTTTTTTCCCACGCTCGCTCTTTTTCCCGCGCTTTTTCCACCAATCGCTATTTTTCTCATGCTCGCTATTCTTCCCGCGCTCGCTCTTTATCACACGCTCTCTCTTATTTTCCTACGCTTGCTCTTTTACCCACTCTCGTTTTTTCCCGCACTCCCTTTTTCCTGGACTCGATATTTTTCCCACGCTCGCTATTTTTCCCGCGCTCCCTATTTTTCCCACGCTCGCTCTTTTTCCCACGCTTGCTCATTTTCCCGCACTTTTTCCACCAGTCGCTATATTTCTCATGCTCGCTAGTTTTCCCGTGCTCGCTTTTAATCACACGCTCTCTCTTTTTTTCCTATGCTTGCTCTTTTTCCCACTCTCTCTTTTCCCCGCACTCACTTTTTCCCGCACTCGATTTTTTTCCCACGCTCTCGCTTTTTCCCACGCTTGCTTTTTTTCCCGCACTCGCTCTTTTTCACGCACTCGCTTTTTCCCGGACTTGCATTTTTTCTCTCGCACTCTCTTTTGCCCGCGCTTGCTCTTTTTCCCGCGTTCGCTCATTTTCCCGCGCTTTTTCCACCTCTCGCTATTTTTCTCATGCTCGCTATTTTTGCGACTCTCGCTCTTTATCACAGGCTCTCTCTTTTTTTCTTATGCTTCCTGTTTTTCCCGCTCTCTCTTTTTCCCACACCCGCTTTTTCCCGCACTCGTTATTTTTCCCACGCTCGCGCTTTTTCCCACGCTCTCTTTTTCCCGCGCTTGCTTTTTTTCCCACGCTCGCTCTTTTTCCCGCGCTTTTTCCACCAATCGCTATTTTTCTCATGCTCGCTATTATTCCCGCGCTCGCTCTTTATCACACGCTCTCTCTTATTTTCCTACGCTTGCTCTTTTACCCACTCTCGTTTTTTCTCGCACTCCCTTTTTCCTGGACTCGATATTTTTCCCACGCTCGCTCTTTTTACCGCGCTCCCTATTTTTCCCACGCTCGCTCTTTTTCCCACGCTCGCTCATTTTCCCGCGCTTTTTCCACCAGTCGCTATATTTCTCATGCTCGCTAGTTTTCCCGTGCTCGCTTTTTATCACACGCTCTCTCTTTTTTTCCTATGCTTGCTCTTTTTCCCACTCTCTCTTTTCCCCGCACTCACTTTTTCCCGCACTCGTTATTTTTCCCACGCTCTCGCTTTTTCCCACGCTTGCTTTTTTTCCCGCACTCGCTCTTTTTCACGCACTCGCTTTTTCCCGGACTTGCATTTTTTCTCTCGCACTCTCTTTTTCCCGCGCTTGCTCTTTTTCCCGCGTTCGCTCATTTTCCCGCGCTTTTTCCACCACTCGCTATTTTTCTCATGCTCGCTATTTTTGCCACTCTCGCTCTTTATCACAGGCTCTCTCTTTTTTTCTTATGCTTGCTGTTTTTCCCGCTCTCTCTTTTTCCCACACACGCTTTTTCCCGCACTCGTTATTTTTCCCACGCTCGCGCTTTTTCCCACGCTCTCTTTTTCCCGCGCTCCCTTTTTTTCCCACGCTCGCTCTTTTTCCCGCGCTCCCTTTTTCCTGGACTCGATATTTTTCCAACGCTCGCTCTTTATCACACGCTCTCTTTTTTTTTCCTACGCTTTCTGTTTTATCCACTCGCTCTTTTTCCCACGCTCCCTTTTTCCTGGACTCGATATTTTTCCCACGCTCGCTCTATTTCCCGCGCTCCCTATTTTTCCCACGCTCGCTCTTTTTCCCGCGCTCGCACTTCTTCCCGCGCTGTTTCTTTTTCACACACTCGCTCTTTCTCCCGCTCTCTCTCTATTTTCCCCTCTCTCTCTTTTTCCCGCACTCGCTTTTTCCCGCACTCGGTATTTTTCCCACGATCGATCTTTTTCCCATGCTCTTTTTTCCCGCGCTCTTTCTTTTTCCCGCGCTCACTGTTTTTCCCACTCTCGCTCTTTTTTCCGCGCTTGCTCTTTTTCCTGCGCTCGCTCATTTTCCTGCGCTTTTTCTAGCAGTCGCTATATTTCTCATGCTCGCTATTTTTCCCGGGCTGTCTCTTTATCCCACGCACTCTCTTTTTTTCCTACGCTTGCTCTTTTTCCTGCTCTTTTTCCCGCACTCGCTTTTTCCCGCACTCGTTGTTTTTCACACGCTCGCGCTTTTTCCCACTCTCTCTTTTTCCCGCGCTTGCTTTTTTTCCCACGCTCGCTCTTTTTCACGCACTCGCTTTTTCCCGGACTTGCATTTTTTCTCTCGCACTCTCTTTTTCCCGCGCTTGCTTTTTTTCCCACGCTCGCTCTTTTTCCCGCGCTTTTTCCACCAATCGCTATTTTTCTCATGCTCGCTATTTTTCCCGCGCTCGCTCTTTATCACACGCTCTCTCTTATTTTCCTACGCTTGCTCATTTACCCACTCTCGTTTTTTCCCGCACTCCCTTTTTCCTGGACTCGATATTTTTCCCACGCTCTCTCTTTTTCCCGCGCTCCCTATTTTTCCCACGCTCGCTCTTTTTCCCACGCTCGCTCATTTTCCCGCGCTTTTTCCACCAGTCGCTATATTTCTCATGCTCGCTAGTTTTCCCGTGCTCGCTTTTTATCACACGCTCTCTCTTTTTTTCCTATGCTTGCTCTTTTTCCCACTCTCTCTTTTCCCTGCACTCACTTTTTCCCACACTCGATTTTTTTCCCACGCTCTCGCTTTTTCCCACGCTTGCTTTTTTTCCCGCACTCGCTCTTTTTCACGCACTCGCTTTTTCCCGGACTTGCATTTTTTCTCTCGCACTCTCTTTTTCCCGCGCTTGCTCTTTTTCCCGCGTTCGCTCATTTTCCCGCGCTTTTTCCACCACTCGCTATTTTTCTCATGCTCGCTATTTTTGCCACTCTCGCTCTTTATCACAGGCTCTCTCTTTTTTTCTTATGCTTGCTGTTTTTCCCGCTCTCTCTTTTTCCCACACACGCTTTTTCCCGCACTCGTTATTTTTCCCACGCTCGCGCTTTTTCCCACGCTCTCTTTTTCCCGCGCTCCCTTTTTTTCCCACACTCGCTCTTTTTCCCGCGCTCCCTTTTTCCTAGACTCGATATTTTTCCAACGCTCGCTCTTTTTCCCGCGCTCCCTATTTTTCCCACGCTCGCTCTTTTTCCCGCGCTCGCACTTCTTCCCGCGCTGTTTCTTTTTCACACACTCGCTCTTTCTCCCGCTCTCTCTCTATTTTCCCCTCTCTCTCTTTTTCCCGCACTCGCTTTTTCCCGCACTCGGTATTTTTCCCACGATCGATCTTTTTCCCATGCTCTTTTTTCCCGCGCTCTTTCTTTTTCCCGCGCTCACTGTTTTTCCCACTCTCGCTCTTTTTTCCGCGCTTGCTCTTTTTCCTGCGCTCGCTCATTTTCCTGCGCTTTTTCTAGCAGTCGCTATATTTCTCATGCTCGCTATTTTTCCCGGGCTGTCTCTTTATCCCACGCACTCTCTTTTTTTCCTACGCTTGCTCTTTTTCCTGCTCTTTCTTTTTCCCGCACTCGCTTTTTCCCGCACTCGTTGTTTTTCACACGCTCGCGCTTTTTCCCACTCTCTCTTTTTCCCGCGCTTGCTTTTTTTCCAACGCTCGCTCTTTTTCACGCACTCGCTTTTTCCCGGACTTGCATTTTTTCTCTCGCACTCTCTTTTTCCCGCGCTTGCTCTTTTTCCCGCGTTCGCTCATTTTCCCGCGCTTTTTCCACCACTCGCTATTTTTCTCATGCTCGCTATTTTTGCCACTCTCGCTCTTTATCACAGGCTCTCTCTTTTTTTCTTATGCTTCCTGTTTTTCCCGCTCTCTCTTTTTCCCACACCCGCTTTTTCCCGCACTCGTTATTTTTCCCACGCTCGCGCTTTTTCCCACGCTCTCTTATTCCCACGCTTGCTTTTTTTCCCACGCTCGCTCTTTTTCCCGCGCTTTTTCCACTAGTCGCTATTTTTCTCATGCTCGCTATTTTTCCCGCGCTCGCTCTTTATCACACGCTCTCTCTTATTTTCCTACGCTTGCTCTTTTACCCACTCTCGTTTTTTCCCGCACTCCCTTTTTCCTGGACTCGCTATTTTTCCCACGCTCGCTCTTTTTCCCACGCTCGCTCATTTTCCCGCGCTTTTTCCACCAGTCGCTATATTTCTCATGCTCGCTAGTTTTCCCGTGCTCGCTTTTTATCACACGCTCTCTCTTTTTTTCCTATGCTTGCTCTTTTTCCCACTCTCTCTTTTCCCCGCACTCACTTTTTCCCGCACTCGATTTTTTTCCCACGCTCTCGCTTTTTCCCACGCTTGCTTTTTTTCCCGCACTCGCTCTTTTTCACGCACTCGCTTTTTCCCGGACTTGCATTTTTTCTCTCGCACTCTCTTTTTCCCGCGCTTGCTCTTTTTCCCGCGTTCGCTCATTTTCCCGCGCTTTTTCCACCACTCGCTATTTTTCTCATGCTCGCTATTTTTGCCACTCTCGCTCTTTATCACAGGCTCTCTCTTTTTTTCTTATGCTTCCTGTTTTTCCCGCTCTCTCTTTTTCCCACACCCGCTTTTTCCCGCACTCGTTATTTTTCCCACGCTCGCGCTTTTTCCCACGCTCTCTTTTTCCCGCGCTTGCTTTTTTTCCCACGCTCGCTCTTTTTCCTGCGCTTTTTCCACTAGTCGCTATTTTTCTCATGCTCGCTATTTTTCCCGCGCTCGCTCTTTATCACACGCTCTCTCTTATTTTCCTACGCTTGCTCTTTTACCCACTCTCGTTTTTTCCCGCACTCCCTTTTTCCTGGACTCGCTATTTTTCCCACGCTCGCTCTTTTTCCCACGCTCGCTCATTTTCCCGCGCTCCCTATTTTTCCCACGCTCGCTCTTTTTCCCACGCTTGCTCATTTTCCCGCGCTTTTTCCACCAGTCGCTATATTTCTCATGCTCGCTAGTTTTCCCGTGCTCGCTTTTTATCACACGCTCTCTCTGTTTTTCCTATTCTTGCTCTTTTTCCCACTCTCTCTTTTCCCCGCACTCACTTTTTCCGGCACTTGTTATTTTTCCCACGCTCTCGCTTTTTCCCACGCTTGCTTTTTTTCCCGCACTCGCTCTTTTTCACGCACTCGCTTTTTCCCGGACTTGCATTTTTTCTCTCGCACTCTCTTTTTCCCGCGCTTGCTCTTTTTCCCGCGTTCGCTCTTTTTCCCGCGCTTTTTCCACCAATCGCTATTTTTCCCACGCTCGCTATTCTTCCCGCGCTCGCTCTTTATCACACGCTCTCTCTTATTTTCCTACGCTTGCTCTTTTACCCACTCTCGTTTTTTCCCGCACTCCCTTTTTCCTGGACTCGATATTTTTCCCACGCTCTCTCTTTTTCCCGCGCTCCCTATTTTTCCCACGCTCGCTCTTTTTCCCACGCTCGCTCATTTTCCCGCGCTTTTTCCACCAGTCGCTATATTTCTCATGCTCGCTAGTTTTCCCGTGCTCGCTTTTTATCACACGCTCTCTCTTTTTTTCCTATGCTTGCTCTTTTTCCCACTCTCTCTTTTCCCCGCACTCACTTTTTCCCGCACTCGTTATTTTTCCCACGCTCTCGCTTTTTCCCACGCTTGCTTTTTTTCCCGCACTCGCTCTTTTTCACGCACTCGCTTTTTCCCGGACTTGCATTTTTTCTCTCGCACTCTCTTTTTCCCGCGCTTGCTCTTTTTCCCGCGTTCGCTCATTTTCCCGCGCTTTTTCCACCACTCGCTATTTTTCTCATGCTCGCTATTTTTGCCACTCTCGCTCTTTATCACAGGCTCTCTCTTTTTTTCTTATGCTTCCTGTTTTTCCCGCTCTCTCTTTTTCCCACACCCGCTTTTTCCCGCACTCGTTATTTTTCCCACGCTCGCGCTTTTTCCCACGCTCTCTTTTTCCCGCGCTTGCTTTTTTTCCCACGCTCGCTCTTTTTCCCGCGCTTTTTCCACCAATCGCTATTTTTCTCATGCTCGCTATTCTTCCCGCGCTCGCTCTTTATCACACGCTCTCTCTTATTTTCCTACGCTTGCTCTTTTACCCACTCTCGTTTTTTCCCGCACTCCCTTTTTCCTGGACTCGATATTTTTCCCACGCTCTCTCTTTTTCCCGCGCTCCCTATTTTTCCCACGCTCGCTCTTTTTCCCACGCTCGCTCATTTTCCCGCGCTTTTTCCACCAGTCGCTATATTTCTCATGCTCGCTAGTTTTCCCGTGCTCGCTTTTTATCACACGCTCTCTCTTTTTTTCCTATGCTTGCTCTTTTTCCCACTCTCTCTTTTCCCCGCACTCACTTTTTCCCGCACTCGTTATTTTTCCCACGCTCTCGCTTTTTCCCACGCTTGCTTTTTTTCCCGCACTCGCTCTTTTTCACGCACTCGCTTTTTCCCGGACTTGCATTTTTTCTCTCGCACTCTCTTTTTCCCGCGCTTGCTCTTTTTCCCGCGTTCGCTCATTTTCCCGCGCTTTTTCCACCACTCGCTATTTTTCTCATGCTCGCTATTTTTGCCACTCTCGCTCTTTATCACAGGCTCTCTCTTTTTTTCTTATGCTTCCTGTTTATCCCGCTCTCTCTTTTTCCCACACCCGATTTATCCCGCACTCGTTATTTTTCCCACGCTCGCGCTTTTTCCCACTCTCTCTCTTCCCGCGCTTGCTTTTTTTCCCACGCTCGCTCTTTTTCCCGCGCTTTTTTCACCAATCGCTATTTTTCTCATGCTCGCTATTTTTGCCACTCTCGCTCTTTATCACAGGCTCTCTCTTTTTTTCTTATGCTTCCTGTTTTTCCCGCTCTCTCTTTTTCCCACACCCGATTTATCCCGCACTCGTTATTTTTCCCACGCTCGCGCTTTTTCCCACGCTCTCTTTTTCCCGCGCTTGCTTTTTTTCCCACGCTCGCTCTTTTTCCCGCGCTTTTTTCACCAATCGCTATTTCTCTCATGCTCGGTATTTTTCCCGCGCTCGCTCTTTATCTCACGCTCTCTCTTATTTTCCTACGCTTGCTCTTTTACCCACTCTCGTTTTTTCCCGCACTCCCTTTTTCCTGGACTCGATATTTTTCCCACGCTCGCTATTTTTCCCGCGCTCCCTATTTTTCCCACGCTCGCTCTTTTTCCCACGCTTGCTCATTTTCCCGCGCTTTTTCCACCAGTCGCTATATTTCTCATGCTCGCTAGTTTTCCCGTGCTCGCTTTTTATCACACGCTCTCTCTTTTTTTCCTATGCTTGCTCTTTTTCCCACTCTCTCTTTTCCCCGCACTCACTTTTTCCCGCACTCGTTATTTTTCCCACGCTCTCGCTTTTTCCCACGCTTGCTTTTTTTCCCGCACTCGCTCTTTTTCACGCACTCGCTTTTTCCCGGACTTGCATTTTTTCTCTCGCACTCTCTTTTTCCCGCGCTTGCTCTTTTTCCCGCGTTCGCTCATTTTCCCGCTCTTTTTCCACCACTCGCTATTTTTCTCATGCTCGCTATTTTTGCCACTCGACTCTTTATCACAGGCTCTCTCTTTTTTTCTTATGCTTCCTGTTTTTCCCGCTCTCTCTTTTTCCCACACCCGCTTTTTCCCGCACTCGTTATTTTTCCCACGCTCGCGCTTTTTCCCACGCTCTCTTTTTCCCGCGCTTGCTTTTTTTCCCACGCTCGCTCTTTTTCCCGCGCTTTTTCCACCAATCGCTATTTTTCTCATGCTCGCTATTCTTCCCGCGCTCGCTCTTTATCACACGCTCTCTCTTATTTTCCTACGCTTGCTCTTTTACCCACTCTCGTTTTTTCCCGCACTCCCTTTTTCCTGGACTCGATATTTTTCCCACGCTCGCTATTTTTCCCGCGCTCCCTATTTTTCCCACGCTCGCTCTTTTTCCCACGCTTGCTCATTTTCCCGCACTTTTTCCACCAGTCGCTATATTTCTCATGCTCGCTAGTTTTCCCGTGCTCGCTTTTAATCACACGCTCTCTCTTTTTTTCCTATGCTTGCTCTTTTTCCCACTCTCTCTTTTCCCCGCACTCACTTTTTCCCGCACTCGATTTTTTTCCCACGCTCTCGCTTTTTCCCACGCTTGCTTTTTTTCCCGCACTCGCTCTTTTTCACGCACTCGCTTTTTCCCGGACTTGCATTTTTTCTCTCGCACTCTCTTTTGCCCGCGCTTGCTCTTTTTCCCGCGTTCGCTCATTTTCCCGCGCTTTTTCCACCTCTCGCTATTTTTCTCATGCTCGCTATTTTTGCGACTCTCGCTCTTTATCACAGGCTCTCTCTTTTTTTCTTATGCTTCCTGTTTTTCCCGCTCTCTCTTTTTCCCACACCCGCTTTTTCCCGCACTCGTTATTTTTCCCACGCTCGCGCTTTTTCCCACGCTCTCTTTTTCCCGCGCTTGCTTTTTTTCCCACGCTCGCTCTTTTTCCCGCGCTTTTTCCACCAATCGCTATTTTTCTCATGCTCGCTATTATTCCCGCGCTCGCTCTTTATCACACGCTCTCTCTTATTTTCCTACGCTTGCTCTTTTACCCACTCTCGTTTTTTCCCGCACTCCCTTTTTCCTGGACTCGATATTTTTCCCACGCTCGCTCTTTTTACCGCGCTCCCTATTTTTCCCACGCTCGCTCTTTTTCCCACGCTCGCTCATTTTCCCGCGCTTTTTCCACCAGTCGCTATATTTCTCATGCTCGCTAGTTTTCCCGTGCTCGCTTTTTATCACACGCTCTCTCTTTTTTTCCTATGCTTGCTCTTTTTCCCACTCTCTCTTTTCCCCGCACTCACTTTTTCCCGCACTCGTTATTTTTCCCACGCTCTCGCTTTTTCCCACGCTTGCTTTTTTTCCCGCACTCGCTCTTTTTCACGCACTCGCTTTTTCCCGGACTTGCATTTTTTCTCTCGCACTCTCTTTTTCCCGCGCTTGCTCTTTTTCCCGCGTTCGCTCATTTTCCCGCGCTTTTTCCACCACTCGCTATTTTTCTCATGCTCGCTATTTTTGCCACTCTCGCTCTTTATCACAGGCTCTCTCTTTTTTTCTTATGCTTGCTGTTTTTCCCGCTCTCTCTTTTTCCCACACACGCTTTTTCCCGCACTCGTTATTTTTCCCACGCTCGCGCTTTTTCCCACGCTCTCTTTTTCCCGCGCTCCCTTTTTTTCCCACGCTCGCTCTTTTTCCCGCGCTCCCTTTTTCCTGGACTCGATATTTTTCCAACGCTCGCTCTTTATCACACGCTCTCTTTTTTTTTCCTACGCTTTCTGTTTTATCCACTCGCTCTTTTTCCCACGCTCCCTTTTTCCTGGACTCGATATTTTTCCCACGCTCGCTCTATTTCCCGCGCTCCCTATTTTTCCCACGCTCGCTCTTTTTCCCGCGCTCGCACTTCTTCCCGCGCTGTTTCTTTTTCACACACTCGCTCTTTCTCCCGCTCTCTCTCTATTTTCCCCTCTCTCTCTTTTTCCCGCACTCGCTTTTTCCCGCACTCGGTATTTTTCCCACGATCGATCTTTTTCCCATGCTCTTTTTTCCCGCGCTCTTTCTTTTTCCCGCGCTCACTGTTTTTCCCACTCTCGCTCTTTTTTCCGCGCTTGCTCTTTTTCCTGCGCTCGCTCATTTTCCTGCGCTTTTTCTAGCAGTCGCTATATTTCTCATGCTCGCTATTTTTCCCGGGCTGTCTCTTTATCCCACGCACTCTCTTTTTTTCCTACGCTTGCTCTTTTTCCTGCTCTTTTTCCCGCACTCGCTTTTTCCCGCACTCGTTGTTTTTCACACGCTCGCGCTTTTTCCCACTCTCTCTTTTTCCCGCGCTTGCTTTTTTTCCCACGCTCGCTCTTTTTCACGCACTCGCTTTTTCCCGGACTTGCATTTTTTCTCTCGCACTCTCTTTTTCCCGCGCTTGCTTTTTTTCCCACGCTCGCTCTTTTTCCCGCGCTTTTTCCACCAATCGCTATTTTTCTCATGCTCGCTATTTTTCCCGCGCTCGCTCTTTATCACACGCTCTCTCTTATTTTCCTACGCTTGCTCTTTTACCCACTCTCGTTTTTTCCCGCACTCCCTTTTTCCTGGACTCGATATTTTTCCCACGCTCTCTCTTTTTCCCGCGCTCCCTATTTTTCCCACGCTCGCTCTTTTTCCCACGCTCGCTCATTTTCCCGCGCTTTTTCCACCAGTCGCTATATTTCTCATGCTCGCTAGTTTTCCCGTGCTCGCTTTTTATCACACGCTCTCTCTTTTTTTCCTATGCTTGCTCTTTTTCCCACTCTCTCTTTTCCCTGCACTCACTTTTTCCCACACTCGATTTTTTTCCCACGCTCTCGCTTTTTCCCACGCTTGCTTTTTTTCCCGCACTCGCTCTTTTTCACGCACTCGCTTTTTCCCGGACTTGCATTTTTTCTCTCGCACTCTCTTTTTCCCGCGCTTGCTCTTTTTCCCGCGTTCGCTCATTTTCCCGCGCTTTTTCCACCACTCGCTATTTTTCTCATGCTCGCTATTTTTGCCACTCTCGCTCTTTATCACAGGCTCTCTCTTTTTTTCTTATGCTTGCTGTTTTTCCCGCTCTCTCTTTTTCCCACACACGCTTTTTCCCGCACTCGTTATTTTTCCCACGCTCGCGCTTTTTCCCACGCTCTCTTTTTCCCGCGCTCCCTTTTTTTCCCACACTCGCTCTTTTTCCCGCGCTCCCTTTTTCCTAGACTCGATATTTTTCCAACGCTCGCTCTTTTTCCCGCGCTCCCTTTTTCCTAGACTCGATATTTTTCCAACGCTCGCTCTTTTTCCCGCGCTCCCTATTTTTCCCACGCTCGCTCTTTTTCCCGCGCTCGCACTTCTTCCCGCGCTGTTTCTTTTTCACACACTCGCTCTTTCTCCCGCTCTCTCTCTATTTTCCCCTCTCTCTCTTTTTCCCGCACTCGCTTTTTCCCGCACTCGGTATTTTTCCCACGATCGATCTTTTTCCCATGCTCTTTTTTCCCGCGCTCTTTCTTTTTCCCGCGCTCACTGTTTTTCCCACTCTCGCTCTTTTTTCCGCGCTTGCTCTTTTTCCTGCGCTCGCTCATTTTCCTGCGCTTTTTCTAGCAGTCGCTATATTTCTCATGCTCGCTATTTTTCCCGGGCTGTCTCTTTATCCCACGCACTCTCTTTTTTTCCTACGCTTGCTCTTTTTCCTGCTCTTTCTTTTTCCCGCACTCGCTTTTTCCCGCACTCGTTGTTTTTCACACGCTCGCGCTTTTTCCCACTCTCTCTTTTTCCCGCGCTTGCTTTTTTTCCAACGCTCGCTCTTTTTCACGCACTCGCTTTTTCCCGGACTTGCATTTTTTCTCTCGCACTCTCTTTTTCCCGCGCTTGCTCTTTTTCCCGCGTTCGCTCATTTTCCCGCGCTTTTTCCACCACTCGCTATTTTTCTCATGCTCGCTATTTTTGCCACTCTCGCTCTTTATCACAGGCTCTCTCTTTTTTTCTTATGCTTCCTGTTTTTCCCGCTCTCTCTTTTTCCCACACCCGCTTTTTCCCGCACTCGTTATTTTTCCCACGCTCGCGCTTTTTCCCACGCTCTCTTTTTCCCGCGCTTGCTTTTTTTCCCACGCTCGCTCTTTTTCCCGCGCTTTTTCCACCAATTGCTATTTTTCTCATGCTCGCTATTCTTCCCGCGCTCGCTCTTTATCACACGCTCTCTCTTATTTTCCTACGCTTGCTCTTTTACCCACTCTCGTTTTTTCTCGCACTCCCTTTTTCCTGGACTCGATATTTTTCCCACGCTCGCTCTTTTTACCGCGCTCCCTATTTTTCCCACGCTCGCTCTTTTTCCCACGCTCGCTCATTTTCCCGCGCTTTTTCCACCAGTCGCTATATTTCTCATGCTCGCTAGTTTTCCCGTGCTCGCTCTTTATCACACGCTCTCTCTTATTTTCCTACGCTTGCTCTTTTACCCACTCTCGTTTTTTCCCGCACTCCCTTTTTCCTGGACTCGATATTTTTCCCACGCTCGCTCTTTTTCCCGCGCTCGCACTTCTTCCCGCGCTGTTTCTTTTTCACACACTCGCTCTTTCTCCCGCTCTCTCTCTATTTTCCCCTCTCTCTCTTTTTCCCGCACTCGCTTTTTCCCGCACTCGGTATTTTTCCCACGATCGATCTTTTTCCCATGCTCTTTTTTCCCGCGCTCTTTCTTTTTCCCGCGCTCACTGTTTTTCCCACTCTCGCTCTTTTTTCCGCGCTTGCTCTTTTTCCTGCGCTCGCTCATTTTCCTGCGCTTTTTCTAGCAGTCGCTATATTTCTCATGCTCGCTATTTTTCCCGGGCTGTCTCTTTATCCCACGCACTCTCTTTTTTTCCTACGCTTGCTCTTTTTCCTGCTCTTTCTTTTTCCCGCACTCGCTTTTTCCCGCACTCGTTGTTTTTCACACGCTCGCGCTTTTTCCCACTCTCTCTTTTTCCCGCGCTTGCTTTTTTTCCCACGCTCGCTCTTTTTCACGCACTCGCTTTTTCCCGGACTTGCATTTTTTCTCTCGCACTCTCTTTTTCCCGCGCTTGCTTTTTTTCCCACGCTCGCTCTTTTTCTCGCGCTTTTTCCACCAATCGCTATTTTTCTCATGCTCGCTATTTTTCCCGCGCTCGCTCTTTATCACACGCTCTCTCTTATTTTCCTACGCTTGCTCTTTTACCCACTCTCGTTTTTTCCCGCACTCCCTTTTTCCTGGACTCGATATTTTTCCCACGCTCGCTCTTTTTACCGCGCTCCCTATTTTTCCCACGCTCGCTCTTTTTCCCACGCTCGCTCATTTTCCCGCGCTTTTTCCACCAGTCGCTATATTTCTCATGCTCGCTAGTTTTCCCGTGCTCGCTTTTTATCACACGCTCTCTCTTTTTTTCCTATGCTTGCTCTTTTTCCCACTCTCTCTTTTCCCCGCACTCACTTTTTCCCACACTCGATTTTTTTCCCACGCTCTCGCTTTTTCCCACGCTTGCTTTTTTTCCCGCACTCGCTCTTTTTCACGCACTCGCTTTTTCCCGGACTTGCATTTTTTCTCTCGCACTCTCTTTTTCCCGCGCTTGCTCTTTTTCCCGCGTTCGCTCATTTTCCCGCGCTTTTTCCACCACTCGCTATTTTTCTCATGCTCGCTATTTTTGCCACTCTCGCTCTTTATCACAGGCTCTCTCTTTTTTTCTTATGCTTGCTGTTTTTCCCGCTCTCTCTTTTTCCCACACACGCTTTTTCCCGCACTCGTTATTTTTCCCACGCTCGCGCTTTTTCCCACGCTCTCTTTTTCCCGCGCTCCCTTTTTTTCCCACGCTCGCTCTTTTTCCCGCGCTCCCTTTTTCCTGGACTCGATATTTTTCCAATGCTCGCTCTTTTTCCCGCGCTCCCTATTTTTCCCACGCTCGCTCTTTTTCCCGCGCTCGCACTTCTTCCCGCGCTGTTTCTTTTTCACACACTCGCTCTTTCTCCCGCTCTCTCTCTATTTTCCCCTCTCTCTCTTTTTCCCGCACTCGCTTTTTCCCGCACTCGGTATTTTTCCCACGATCGATCTTTTTCCCATGCTCTTTTTTCCCGCGCTCCTTCTTTTTCCCGCGCTCACTGTTTTTCCCACTCTCGCTCTTTTTTCCGCGCTTGCTCTTTTTCCTGCGCTCGCTCATTTTCCTGCGCTTTTTCTAGCAGTCGCTATATTTCTCATGCTCGCTATTTTTCCCGGGCTGTCTCTTTATCCCACGCACTCTCTTTTTTTCCTACGCTTGCTCTTTTTCCTGCTCTTTCTTTTTCCCGCACTCGCTTTTTCCCGCACTCGTTGTTTTTCACACGCTCGCGCTTTTTCCCACTCTCTCTTTTTCCCGCGCTTGCTTTTTTTCCAACGCTCGCTCTTTTTCACGCACTCGCTTTTTCCCGGACTTGCATTTTTTCTCTCGCACTCTCTTTTTCCCGCGCTTGCTCTTTTTCCCGCGTTCGCTCATTTTCCCGCGCTTTTTCCACCACTCGCTATTTTTCTCATGCTCGCTATTTTTGCCACTCTCGCTCTTTATCACAGGCTCTCTCTTTTTTTCTTATGCTTCCTGTTTTTCCCGCTCTCTCTTTTTCCCACACCCGCTTTTTCCCGCACTCGTTATTTTTCCCACGCTCGCGCTTTTTCCCACGCTCTCTTTTTCCCGCGCTTGCTTTTTTTCCCACGCTCGCTCTTTTTCCCGCGCTTTTTCCACCAATTGCTATTTTTCTCATGCTCGCTATTCTTCCCGCGCTCGCTCTTTATCACACGATCTCTCTTATTTTCCTACGCTTGCTCTTTTACCCACTCTCGTTTTTTCTCGCACTCCCTTTTTCCTGGACTCGATATTTTTCCCACGCTCGCTCTTTTTACCGCGCTCCCTATTTTTCCCACGCTCGCTCTTTTTCCCACGCTCGCTCGTTTTCCCGCGCTTTTTCCATCAGTCGCTATTTTTCTCATGCTCGCTAGTTTTCCCGTGCTCGCTCTTTATCACACGCTCTCTCTTATTTTCCTACGCTTGCTCTTTTACCCACTCTCGTTTTTTCCCGCACTCCCTTTTTCCTGGACTCGATATTTTTCCCACGCTCGCTCTTTTTCCCGCGCTCGCACTTCTTCCCGCGCTGTTTCTTTTTCACACACTCGCTCTTTCTCCCGCTCTCTCTCTATTTTCCCCTCTCTCTCTTTTTCCCGCACTCGCTTTTTCCCGCACTCGGTATTTTTCCCACGATCGATCTTTTTCCCATGCTCTTTTTTCCCGCGCTCTTTCTTTTTCCCGCGCTCACTGTTTTTCCCACTCTCGCTCTTTTTTCCGCGCTTGCTCTTTTTCCTGCGCTCGCTCATTTTCCTGCGCTTTTTCTAGCAGTCGCTATATTTCTCATGCTCGCTATTTTTCCCGGGCTGTCTCTTTATCCCACGCACTCTCTTTTTTTCCTACGCTTGCTCTTTTTCCTGCTCTTTCTTTTTCCCGCACTCGCTTTTTCCCGCACTCGTTGTTTTTCACACGCTCGCGCTTTTTCCCACTCTCTCTTTTTCCCGCGCTTGCTTTTTTTCCCACGCTCGCTCTTTTTCACGCACTCGCTTTTTCCCGGACTTGCATTTTTTCTCTCGCACTCTCTTTTTCCCGCGCTTGCTTTTTTTCCCACGCTCGCTCTTTTTCCCGCGCTTTTTCCACCAATCGCTATTTTTCTCATGCTCGCTATTTTTCCCGCGCTCGCTCTTTATCACACGCTCTCTCTTATTTTCCTACGCTTGCTCTTTTACCCACTCTCGTTTTTTCCCGCACTCCCTTTTTCCTGGACTCGATATTTTTCCCACGCTCGCTCTTTTTCCCACGCTCCCTATTTTTCCCACGCTCGCTCTTTTTCCCACGCTCGCTCATTTTCCCGCGCTTTTTCCACCAGTCGCTATATTTCTCATGCTCGCTAGTTTTCCCGTGCTCGCTTTTTATCACACGCTCTCTCTTTTTTTCCTATGCTTGCTCTTTTTCCCACTCTCTCTTTTCCCCGCACTCACTTTTTCCCGCACTCGATTTTTTTCCCATGCTCTCGCTTTTTCCCACGCTTGCTTTTTTTCCCACGCTCGCTCTTTTTCACGCACTCGCTTTTTCCCGGACTTGCATTTTTTCTCTCGCACTCTCTTTTTCCCGCGCTTGCTCTTTTTCCCGCGTTCGCTCATTTTCCCGCGCTTTTTCCACCACTCGCTATTTTTCTCATGCTCGCTATTTTTGCCACTCTCGCTCTTTATCACAGGCTCTCTCTTTTTTTCTTATGCTTCCTGTTTTTCCCGCTCTCTCTTTTTCCCACACACGCTTTTTCCCGCACTCGTTATTTTTCCCACGCTCGCGCTTTTTCCCACGCTCTCTTTTTCCCGCGCTCCCTTTTTTTCCCACGCTCGCTCTTTTTCCCGCGCTCCCTTTTTCCTGGACTCGATATTTTTCCAACGCTCGCTCTTTTTCCCGCGCTCCCTATTTTTCCCACGCTCGCTCTTTTTCCCGCGCTCGCACTTCTTCCCGCGCTGTTTCTTTTTCACACACTCGCTCTTTCTCCCGCTCTCTCTCTATTTTCCCCTCTCTCTCTTTTTCCCGCACTCGCTTTTTCCCGCACTCGGTATTTTTCCCACGATCGATCTTTTTCCCATGCTCTTTTTTCCCGCGCTCTTTCTTTTTCCCGCGCTCACTGTTTTTCCCACTCTCGCTCTTTTTTCCGCGCTTGCTCTTTTTCCTGCGCTCGCTCATTTTCCTGCGCTTTTTCTAGCAGTCGCTATATTTCTCATGCTCGCTATTTTTCCCGGGCTGTCTCTTTATCCCACGCACTCTCTTTTTTTCCTACGCTTGCTCTTTTTCCTGCTCTTTCTTTTTCCCGCACTCGCTTTTTCCCGCACTCGTTGTTTTTCACACGCTCGCGCTTTTTCCCACTCTCTCTTTTTCCCGCGCTTGCTTTTTTTCCAACGCTCGCTCTTTTTCACGCACTCGCTTTTTCCCGGACTTGCATTTTTTCTCTCGCACTCTCTTTTTCCCGCGCTTGCTCTTTTTCCCGCGTTCGCTCATTTTCCCGCGCTTTTTCCACCACTCGCTATTTTTCTCATGCTCGCTATTTTTGCCACTCTCGCTCTTTATCACAGGCTCTCTCTTTTTTTCTTATGCTTCCTGTTTTTCCCGCTCTCTCTTTTTCCCACACCCGCTTCTTCCCGCACTCGTTATTTTTCCCACGCTCGCGCTTTTTCCCACGCTCTCTTTTTCCCGCGCTTGCTTTTTTTCCCACGCTCGCTCTTTTTCCCGCGCTTTTTCCACCAGTCGCTATTTTTCTCATGCTCGCTATTTTTCCCGCGCTCGCTCTTTATCACACGCTCTCTCTTATTTTCCTACGCTTGCTCTTTTACCCACTCTCGTTTTTTCCCGCACTCCCTTTTTCCTGGACTCGATATTTTTCCCACGCTCGCTCTTTTTCCCGCGCTCCCTATTTTTCCCACGCTCGCTCTTTTTCCCACGCTCGCTCGTTTTCCCGCGCTTTTTCCATCAGTCGCTATTTTTCTCATGCTCGCTGGTTTTCCCATGCTCGCTTTTTATCATACGCTCTCTCTTTTTTTCCTATGCTTGCTCTTTTTCCCACTCTCTCTTTTCCCCGCACTCACTTTTTCCCGCACTCGTTATTATTCCCACGCTCTCGCTTTTTCCCACGCTTGCTTTTTTTCCCGCACTCGCTCTTTTTCACGCACTCGCTTTTTCCCGGACTTGCATTTTTTCTCTCGCACTCTCTTTTTCCCGCGCTTGCTCTTTTTCCCGCGTTCGCTCATTTTCCCGCGGTTTTTCCACCTCTCGCTATTTTTCTCATGCTCGCTATTTTTGCCACTCTCGCTCTTTATCACAGGCTCTCTCTTATTTTCCTACGCTTGCTCTTTTACCCACTCTCGTTTTTTCCCGCACTCCCTTTTTCCTGGACTCGATATTTTTCCCACGCTCGCTCTTTTTCCCACGCTCGCTCATTTTCCCGCGCTTTTTCCACCAGTCGCTATATTTCTCATGCTCGCTAGTTTTCCCGTGCTCGCTTTTTATCACACGCTCTCTCTTTTTTTCCTATGCTTGCTTTTTTTCCCACTCTCTCTTTTCCCCGCACTCACTTTTTCGCGCACTCGTTATTTTTCCCACGCTCTCGCTTTTTCCCACGCTTGCTTTTTTTCCCGCACTCGCTCTTTTTCACGCACTCGCTTTTTCCCGGACTTGCATTTTTTCTCTCGCACTCTCTTTTTCCCGCGCTTGCTCTTTTTCCCGCGTTCGCTCATTTTCCCGCGCTTTTTCCACCACTCGCTATTTTTCTCATGCTCGCTATTTTTGCCACTCTCGCTCTTTATCACAGGCTCTCTCTTTTTTTCTTATGCTTCCTGTTTTTCCCGCTCTCTCTTTTTCCCACACCCGCTTTTTCCCGCACTCGTTATTTTTCCCACGCTCGCGCTTTTTCCCACTCTCTCTCTTCCCGCGCTTGCTTTTTTTCCCACGCTCGCTCTTTTTCCCTCGCTTTTTTCACCAATCGCTATTTTTCTCATGCTCGCTATATTTCCCTCGCTCGCTCTTTATCTCACGCTCTCTCTTATTTTCCTACGCTTGCTCTTTTACCCACTCTCGTTTTTTCCCGCACTCCCTTTTTCCTGGACTCGATATTTTTCCCACGCTCGCTCTTTTTCCCGCGCTCCCTATTTTTCCCACGCTCGCTCGTTTTCCCGCGCTTTTTCCATCAGTCGCTATTTTTCTCATGCTCGCTAGTTTTCCCATGCTCGCTTTTTATCACACGCTCTCTCTTTTTTTCCTATGCTTGCTCTTTTTCCCACTCTCTCTTTTCCCTGCACTCACTTTTTCCCGCACTTGTTATTTTTCCCACGCTCTCGCTTTTTCCCACGCTTGCTTTTTTTCCTGCACTCGCTCTTTTTCACGCACTCGCTTTTTCCCGGACTTGCATTTTTTCTCTCGCACTCTCTTTTTCCCGCGTTCGCTCATTTTCCCGCGCTTTTTCCACCACTCGCTATTTTTCTCATGCTCGCTATTTTTCCCGCGCTTGCTCTTTATCACACGCTCTCTTTTTTTTTCCTACGCTTTCTGTTTTATCCACTCGCTCTTTTTCCCACGCTCCCTTTTTCCTGGACTCGATATTCTTCCCACGCTCGCTCTTTTTCCAGCGCTTTTTCCACCAGTCGCTATATTTCTCATGCTCGCTAGTTTATCGTGCTCGCTTTTTATCACACGCTCTCCCTTTTTTTCCTATGCTTGCTCTTTTTCCCACTCTCTCTTTTCCCCGCACTCACTTTTTCCCACACTCGATTTTTTTCCCACGCTCTCGCTTTTTCCCACGCTTGCTTTTTTTCCCGCGCTCGCTCTTTTTCACGCACTCGCTTTTTCCCGGACTTGCATTTTTTCTCTCGCACTCTCTTTTTCCCGCGCTTGCTCTTTTTCCCGCGTTCGCTCATTTTCCCGCGCTTTTTCCACCACTCGCTATTTTTCTCATGCTCGCTATTTTTGCCACTCTCGCTCTTTATCACACGCACTCTCTTTTTTTCTTATGCTTCCTGTTTTTCCCGCTCTCTCTTTTTCCCACACCCGCTTTTTCCTGCACTCGTTATTTTTCCCACGCTCGCTCTTTTTCCCGCGCTTTTTCCACCAGTCGCTATTTTTCTCATGCTCGCTATTTTTCCCGCGCTCGCTCTTTATCACACGCTCTCTCTTATTTTCCTACGCTTGCTCTTTTACCCACTCTCGTTTTTTCCCGCACTCCCTTTTTCCTGGACTCGATATTTTTCCCACGCTCGCTCTTTTTCCCGCGCTCCCTATTTTTCCCACGCTCGCTCTTTTTCCCACGCTCGCTCGTTTTCCCGCGCTTTTTCCATCAGTCGCTATTTTTCTCATGCTCGCTAGTTTTCCCATGCTCGCTTTTTATCACACGCTCTCTCTTTTTTTCCTATGCTTGCTCTTTTTCCCACTCTCTCTTTTCCCTGCCACTCACTTTTTCCCGCACTTGTTATTTTTCCCACGCTCTCGCTTTTTCCCACGCTTGCTTTTTTTCCCGCACTCGCTCTTTTTCACACGCTCTCTCTTATTTTCTTATGCTTCCTGTTTTTCCCGCTCTCTCTTTTTCCCACACCCGCTTCTTCCCGCACTCGTTATTTTTCCCACGCTCGCGCTTTTTCCCACGCTCTCTTTTTCCCGCGCTTGCTTTTTTTCCCACGCTCGCTCTTTTTCCCGCGCTTTTTCCACCAGTCGCTATTTTTCTCATGCTCGCTATTTTTCCCGCGCTTGCTCTTTATCACACGCTCTCCTTTTTTTTCCTACGCTTTCTGTTTTATCCACTCGCTCTTTTTCCCACGCTCCCTTTTTCCTGGACTCGATATTCTTCCCACGCTCGCTCTTTTTCCCGCGCTCCCTATTTTTCCCACGCTCGCTCTTTTTCCCGCGCTCGCACTTCTTCCCGCGCTGTTTCTTTTTCACACACTCGCTCTTTCTCCCGCTCTCTCTCTATTTTCCCCTCTCTCTCTTTTTCCCGCACTCGCTTTTTCCCGCACTCGGTATTTTTCCCACGATCGATCTTTTTCCCATGCTCTTTTTTCCCACGCTCTTTCATTTTCCCGCGCTCACTGTTTTTCCCACTCTCGCTCTTTTTTCCGCGCTTGCTCTTTTTGCTGCGCTCGCTCATTTTCCTGCGCTTTTTCTAGCAGTCGCTATATTTCTCATGCTCGCTATTTTTCCTGGGCTGTCTCTTTATCCCACGCACTCTCTTTTTTTCCTACGCTTGCTCTTTTTCCTGCTCTTTCTTTTTCCCGCACTCGCTTTTTCCCGCACTCGTTATTTTTCACACGCTCGCTCTTTTTCCCACGCTCTCTTTTTCCCGCGCTTGCTTTTTTTCCCACGCTCGCTCTTTTTCCCGCGCTTTTTCCACCTGTCGCTATTTTTCTCATGCTCGCTATTTTTCCCACGCTCGCTCTTTATCACACGCTCTCTCTTATTTTCCTACGCTTGCTCTTTTACCCACTCTCGTTTTTTCCCGCACTCCCTTTTTCCTGGACTCGATATTTTTCCCACGCTCGCTCTTTTTCCCGCGCTCCCTATTTTTCCCACGCTCGCTCTTTTTCCCACGCTCGCTCGTTTTCCCGCGCTTTTTCCACCAGTCGCTATATTTCTCATGCTCGCTAGTTTTCCCGTGCTCGCTTTTTATCACACGCTCTCTCTTTTTTTCCTATGCTTGCTCTTTTTCCCACTCTCTCTTCTCCCCGCACTCACTTTTTCCCGCACTCGTTATTTTTCCCACGCTCTCGCTTTTTCCCACGCTTGCTTTTTTTCCCGCACTCATTATTTTTCCCACGCTCGCGCTTTTTCCCACGCTCTCTTTTTCCCGCGCTTGCTTTTTCTCCCACGCTCGCTCTTTTTCCCGCGCTTTTTCTACCAGTCGCTATTTTTCTCATGCTCGCTATTTTTCCCGTGCTCGCTCTTTATCACACGCTCTCTCTTATTTTCCTACGCTTGCTCTTTTACCCACTCTCGTTTTTTCCCGCACTCCCTTTTTCCTGGACTCGATATTTTTCCCACGCTCGCTCTTTTTCCCGCGCTCCCTATTTTTCCCACGCTCGCTCTTTTTCCCGCGCTTTTTCCACCAGTCGCTATATTTCTCATGCTCGCTATTTTTCCTGGGCTGTCTCTTTATCCCACGCACTCTCTTTTTTTCCTACGCTTGCTCTTTTTCCTGCTCTTTCTTTTTCCCGCACCCGCTTTTTCCCGCACTCGTTATTTTCCCCACGCTCTCGCTTTTTCCCACGCTTGCTTTTTTTCCCGCACTCGCTCTTTTTCACGCACTCGCTTTTTCCCGGACTTGCATTTTTTCTCTCGCACTCTCTTTTTCCCGCGCTTGCTCTTTTTCCCGCGTTCGCTCATTTTCCCGCGCTTTTTCCACCACTCGCTATTTTTCTCATGCTCGCTATTTTTGCCACTCTCGCTCTTTATCACAGGCTCTCTCTTTTTTTCTTATGCTTCCTGTTTTTCCCGCTCTCTCTTTTTCCCACACCCGCTTTTTCCCGCACTCGTTATTTTTCCCACGCTCGCGCTTTTTCCCACGCTCTCTTTTTCCCGCGCTTGCTTTTTTTCCCACTCTCGCTCTTTTTCCCGCGCTTTTTCCACCAATCGCTATTTTTCTCATGCTCGCTATTCTTCCCGCGCTCGCTCTTTATCACACGCTCTCTCTTATTTTCCTACGCTTGCTCTTTTACCCACTCTCGTTTTTTCCCGCACTCCCTTTTTCCTGGACTCGATATTTTTCCCACGCTCGCTCTTTTTCCCGCGCTCCCTATTTTTCCCACGCTCGCTCTTTTTCCCGCGCTCGCACTTCTTCCCGCGCTGTTTCTTTTTCACACACTCGCTCTTTCTCCCGCTCTCTCTCTATTTTCCCCTCTCTCTCTTTTTCCCGCACTCGCTTTTTCCCGCACTCGGTATTTTTCCCACGATCGATCTTGTTCCCATGCTCTTTTTTCCCGCGCTCTTTCTTTTTCCCGCGCTCACTGTTTTTCCCACTCTCGCTCTTTTTCCCGCGCTTGCTCTTTTTCCTGCGCTCGCTCATTTTCCTGCGCTTTTTCTAGCAGTCGCTATATTTCTCATGCTCGCTATTTTTCCTAGGCTGTCTCTTTATTCCACGCACTCTCTTTTTTTCCTACGCTTGCTCTTTTTCCTGCTCTTTCTTTTTCCCGCACTCGCTTTTTCCCGCACTCGTTATTTTTCCCACGCTCTCGCTTTTTCCCACGCTTGCTTTTTTTCCCGCACTCGCTCTTTTTCACGCACTCGCTTTTTCCCGGACTTGCATTTTTTCTCTCGCACTCTCTTTTTCCCGCGCTTGCTCTTTTTCCCGCGTTCGCTCATTTTCCCGCGCTTTTTCCACCACTCGCTATTTTTCTCATGCTCGCTATTTTTGCCACTCTCGCTCTTTATCACAGGCTCTCTCTTTTTTTCTTATGCTTCCTGTTTTTCCCGCTCTCTCTTTTTCCCACACCCGCTTTTTCCCGCACTCGTTATTTTTCCCACGCTCGCGCTTTTTCCCACGCTCTCTTTTTCCCGCGCTTGCTTTTTTTCCCACTCTCGCTCTTTTTCCCGCGCTTTTTCCACCAATCGCTATTTTTCTCATGCTCGCTATTCTTCCCGCGCTCGCTCTTTATCACACGCTCTCTCTTATTTTCCTACGCTTGCTCTTTTACCCACTCTCGTTTTTTCCCGCACTCCCTTTTTCCTGGACTCGATATTTTTCCCACGCTCGCTCTTTTTCCCGCGCTCCCTATTTTTCCCACGCTCGCTCTTTTTCCCGCGCTCGCACTTCTTCCCGCGCTGTTTCTTTTTCACACACTCGCTCTTTCTCCCGCTCTCTCTCTATTTTCCCCTCTCTCTCTTTTTCCCGCACTCGCTTTTTCCCGCACTCGGTATTTTTCCCACGATCGATCTTTTTCCCATGCTCTTTTTTCCCGCGCTCTTTCTTTTTCCCGCGCTCACTGTTTTTCCCACTCTCGCTCTTTTTTCCACGCTTGCTCTTTTTCCTGCGCTCGCTCATTTTCCTGCGCTTTTTCTAGCAGTCGCTATATTTCTCATGCTCGCTATTTTTCCCGGGCTGTCTCTTTATCCCACGCACTCTCTTTTTTTCCTACGCTTGCTCTTTTTCCTGCTCTTTCTTTTTCCCGCACTCGCTTTTTCCCGCACTCGTTGTTTTTCACACGCTCGCGCTTTTTCCCACTCTCTCTTTTTCCCGCGCTTGCTTTTTTTCCCACGCTCGCTCTTTTTCACGCACTCGCTTTTTCCCGGACTTGCATTTTTTCTCTCGCACTCTCTTTTTCCCGCGCTTGCTCTTTTTCCCGCGTTCGCTCATTTTTCCGCGCTTTTTCCACCACTCGCTATTTTTCTCATGCTCGCTATTTTTGCCACTCTCGCTCTTTATCACAGGCTCTCTCTTTTTTTCTTATGCTTCCTGTTTTTCCCGCTCTCTCTTTTTCCCACACCCGCTTCTTCCCGCACTCGTTATTTTTCCCACGCTCGCGCTTTTTCCCACGCTCTCTTTTTCCCGCGCTTGCTTTTTTTCCCACGCTCGCTCTTTTTCCCGCGCTTTTTCCACCAGTCGCTATTTTTCTCATGCTCGCTATTTTTCCCGCGCTCGCTCTTTATCACACGCTCTCTCTTATTTTCCTACGCTTGCTCTTTTACCCACTCTCGTTTTTTCCCGCACTCCCTTTTTCCTGGACTCGATATTTTTCCCACGCTCGCTCTTTTTCCCGCGCTCCCTATTTTTCCCACGCTCGCTCTTTTTCCCACGCTCGCTCATTTTCCCGCGCTTTTTCCACCAGTCGCTATATTTCTCATGCTCGCTAGTTTTCCCGTGCTCGCTTTTTATCTCACGCTCTCTCTTTTTTTCCTATGCTTGCTCTTTTTCCCACTCTCTCTTTTCCCCGCACTCACTTTTTCCCGCACTCGTTATTTTTCCCACGCTCTCGCTTTTTCCCACGCTTGCTTTTTTTCCCGCACTCGCTCTTTTTCACGCACTCGCTTTTTCCCGGACTTGCATTTTTTCTCTCGCACTCTCTTTTTCCCGCGCTTGCTCTTTTTCCCGCGTTCGCTCATTTTCCCGCGCTTTTTCCACCACTCGCTATTTTTCTCATGCTCGCTATTTTTGCCACTCTCGCTCTTTATCACAGGCTCTCTCTTTTTTTCTTATGCTTGCTGTTTTTCCCGCTCTCTCTTTTTCCCACACACGCTTTTTCCCGCACTCGTTATTTTTCCCACGCTCGCTCTTTTTCCCGCGCTTTTTCCACCAGTCACTATTTTTCTCATGCTCGCTATTTTTCCCGCGCTCGCTCTTTATCACACGCTCTCTCTTATTTTCCTACGCTTGCTCTTTTACCCACTCTCGTTTTTTCCCGCACTCCCTTTTTCCTGGACTCGATATTTTTCCCACGCTCGCTCTTTTTCCCGCGCTCCCTATTTTTCCCACGCTCGCTCTTTTTCCCACGCTCGCTCGTTTTCCCGCGCTTTTTCCACCAGTCGCTATATTTCTCATGCTCGCTAGTTTTCCCGTGCTCGCTTTTTATCACACGCTCTCTCTTTTTTTCCTATGCTTGCTCTTTTTCCCACTCTCTCTTTTCCCCGCACTCACTTTTTCGCGCACTCGTTATTTTTCCCACGCTCTCGCTTTTTCCCACGCTTGCTTTTTTTCCCGCACTCGCTCTTTTTCACGCACTCGCTTTTTCCCGGACTTGCATTTTTTCTCTCGCACTCTCTTTTTCCCGCGCTTGCTCTTTTTCCCGCGTTCGCTCATTTTCCCGCGCTTTTTCCACCACTCGCTATTTTTCTCATGCTCGCTATTTTTGCCACTCTCGCTCTTTACCACAGGCTCTCTCTTTTTTTCTTATGCTTCCTGTTTTTCCCGCTCTCTCTTTTTCCCACACCCGCTTCTTCCCGCACTCGTTATTTTTCCCACGCTCGCGCTTTTTCCCACGCTCTCTTTTTCCCGCGCTTGCTTTTTTTCCCACGCTCGCTCTTTTTCCCGCGCTTTTTCCACCAGTCGCTATTTTTCTCATGCTCGCTATTTTTCCCGCGCTCGCTCTTTTTCCCACGCTCGCTCGTTTTCCCGCGCTTTTTCCATCAGTCGCTATTTTTCTCATGCTCGCTAGTTTTCCCATGCTCGCTTTTTATCACACGCTCTCTCTTTTTTTCCTATGCTTGCTCTTTTTCCCACTCTCTCTTTTCCCTGCCACTCACTTTTTCCCGCACTTGTTATTTTTCCCACGCTCTCGCTTTTTCCCACGCTTGCTTTTTTTCCCGCACTCGCTCTTTTTCACGCACTCGCTTTTTCCCGGACTTGCATTTTTTCTCTCGCACTCTCTTTTTCCCGCGCTTGCTCTTTTTCCCGCGTTCGCTCATTTTCCCGCGCTTTTTCCACCACTCGCTATTTTTTTCATGCTCGCTATTTTTGCCACTCTCGCTCTTTATCACAGGCTCTCCCTTATTTTCTTATGCTTCCTGTTTTTCCCGATCTCTCTTTTTCCCACACCCGCTTCTTCCCGCACTCGTTATTTTTCCCACGCTCGCGCTTTTTCCCACGCTCTCTTTTTCCCGCGCTTGCTTTTTTTCCCACGCTCGCTCTTTTTCCCGCGCTTTTTCCACCAGTCGCTATTTTTCTCATGCTCGCTATTTTTCCCGCGCTTGCTCTTTATCACACGCTCTCTTTTTTTTTCCTACGCTTTCTGTTTTATCCACTCGCTCTTTTTCCCACGCTCCCTTTTTCCTGGACTCGATATTTTTCCCACGCTCGCTCTTTTTCCCGCGCTCCCTATTTTTCCCACGCTCGCTCTTTTTCCCGCGCTCGCACTTCTTCCCGCGCTGTTTCTTTTTCACACACTCGCTCTTTCTCCCGCTCTCTCTCTATTTTCCCCTCTCTCTTTTTCCCGCACTCGCTTTTTCCCGCACTCGGTATATTTCCCACGATCGATCTTTTTCCCATGCTCTTTTTTCCCGCGCTCTTTCTTTTTCCCGCGCTCACTGTTTTTCCCACTCTCGCTCTTTTTCCCGCGCTTGCTCTTTTTGCTGCGCTCGCTCATTTTCCTGCGCTTTTTATAGCAGTCGCTATATTTCTCATGCTCGCTATTTTTCCCGGGCTGTCTCTTTATCCCACGCACTCTCTTTTTTTCCTACGCTTGCTCTTTTTCCTGCTCTTTCTTTTTCCCGCACTCGCTTTTTCCCGCACTCGTTGTTTTTCACACGCTCGCGCTTTTTCCCACGCTCTCTTTTTCCCGCGCTTGCTTTTTTTCCCACGCTCGCTCTTTTTCCCGCGCTTTTTCCACCAGTCGCTATTTTTCTCATGCTCGCTATTTTTCCCGCGCTCGCTCTTTTTCCCACGCTCGCTCGTTTTCCCGCGCTTTTTCCATCAGTCGCTATTTTTCTCATGCTCGCTAGTTTTCCCATGCTCGCTTTTTATCACACACTCTCTCTTTTTTTCCTATGCTTGCTCTTTTTCCCACTCTCTCTTTTCCCCGCACTCACTTTTTCCCGCACTCGTTATTTTTCCCACGCTCTCGCTTTTTCCCACGCTTGCTTTTTTTCCCGCACTCGCTCTTTTTCACGCACTCGCTTTTTCCCGGACTTGCATTTTTTCTCTCGCACTCTCTTTTTCCCGCGCTTGCTCTTTTTCCCGCGTTCGCTCATTTTCCCGCGCTTTTTCCACCACTCGCTATTTTTCTCATGCTCGCTATTTTTGCCACTCTCGCTCTTTATCACAGGCTCTCTCTTATTTTCTTATGCTTCCTGTTTTTCCCGCTCTCTCTTTTTCCCACACCCGCTTTTTCCCGCACTCGTTATTTTTCCCACGCTCGCGCTTTTTCCCACGCTCTCTTTTTCCCGCGCTTGCTTTTTTTCCCACGCTCGCTCTTTTTCCCGCGCTTTTTCCACCAGTCGCTATTTTTCTCATGCTCGCTATTTTTCCCGCGCTTGCTCTTTATCACACGCTCTCTTTTTTTTTCCTACGCTTTCTGTTTTATCCACTCGCTCTTTTTCCCACGCTCCCTTTTTTCTGGACTCGATATTTTTCCCACGCTCGCTCTTTTTCCCGCGCTCCCTATTTTTCCCACGCTCGCTCTTTTTCCCGCGCTCGCACTTCTTCCCGCGCTGTTTCTTTTTCACACACTCGCTCTTTCTCCCGCTCTCTCTCTATTTTCCCCTCTCTCTTTTTCCCGCACTCGCTTTTTCCCGCACTCGGTATTTTTCCCACGATCGATCTTTTTCCCATGCTCTTTTTTCCCGCGCTCTTTCTTTTTCCCGCGCTCACTGTTTTTCCCACTCTCGCTCTTTTTCCCGCGCTTGCTCTTTTTGCTGCGCTCGCTCATTTTCCTGCGCTTTTTATAGCAGTCGCTATATTTCTCATGCTCGCTATTTTTCCCGGGCTGTCTCTTTATCCCACGCACTCTCTTTTTTTCCTACGCTTGCTCTTTTTCCTGCTCTTTCTTTTTCCCGCACTCGCTTTTTCCCGCACTCGTTGTTTTTCACACGCTCGCGCTTTTTCCCACGCTCTCTTTTTCCCGCGCTTGCTTTTTTTCCCACGCTCGCTCTTTTTCCCGCGCTTTTTCCACCAGTCGCTATTTTTCTCATGCTCGCTATTTTTCCCGCGCTCGCTCTTTTTCCCACGCTCGCTCGTTTTCCCGCGCTTTTTCCATCAGTCGCTATTTTTCTCATGCTCGCTAGTTTTCCCATGCTCGCTTTTTATCACACGCTCTCTCTTTTTTTCCTATGCTTGCTCTTTTTCCCACTCTCTCTTTTCCCTGCCACTCACTTTTTCCCGCACTCGTTATTTTTCCCACGCTCTCGCTTTTTCCCACGCTTGCTTTTTTTCCCGCACTCGCTCTTTTTCACGCACTCGCTTTTTCCCGGACTTGCATTTTTTCTCTCGCACTCTCTTTTTCCCGCGCTTGCTCTTTTTCCCGCGTTCGCTCATTTTCCCGCGCTTTTTCCACCACTCGCTATTTTTCTCATGCTCGCTATTTTTGCCACTCTCGCTCTTTACCACAGGCTCTCTCTTTTTTTCTTATGCTTCCTGTTTTTCCCGCTCTCTCTTTTTCCCACACCCGCTTCTTCCCGCACTCGTTATTTTTCCCACGCTCGCGCTTTTTCCCACGCTCTCTTTTTCCCGCGCTTGCTTTTTTTCCCACGCTCGCTCTTTTTCCCGCGCTTTTTCCACCAGTCGCTATTTTTCTCATGCTCGCTATTTTTCCCGCGCTTGCTCTTTATCACACGCTCTCTTTTTTTTTCCTACGCTTTCTGTTTTATCCACTCGCTCTTTTTCCCATGCTCCCTTTTTCCTGGACTCGATATTTTTCCCACGCTCGCTCTTTTTCCCGCGCTCCCTATTTTTCCCACGCTCGCTCTTTTTCCCGCGCTCGCACTTCTTCCCGCGCTGTTTCTTTTTCACACACTCGCTCTTTCTCCCGCTCTCTCTCTATTTTCCCCTCTCTCTTTTTCCCGCACTCGCTTTTTCCCGCACTCGGTATTTTTCCCACGATCGATCTTTTTCCCATGCTCTTTTTTCCCGCGCTCTTTCTTTTTCCCGCGCTCACTGTTTTTCCCACTCTCGCTCTTTTTCCCGCGCTTGCTCTTTTTGCTGCGCTCGCTCATTTTCCTGCGCTTTCTATAGCAGTCGCTATATTTCTCATGCTCGCTATTTTTCCCGGGCTGTCTCTTTATCCCACGCACTCTCTTTTTTTCCTACGCTTGCTCTTTTTCCTGCTCTTTCTTTTTCCCGCACTCGCTTTTTCCCGCACTCGTTGTTTTTCACACGCTCGCGCTTTTTCCCACGCTCTCTTTTTCCCGCGCTTGCTTTTTTTCCCACGCTCGCTCTTTTTCCCGCGCTTTTTCCACCAGTCGCTATTTTTCTCATGCTCGCTATTTTTCCCGCGCTCGCTCTTTTTCCCACGCTCGCTCGTTTTCCCGCGCTTTTTCCATCAGTCGCTATTTTTCTCATGCTCGCTAGTTTTCCCATGCTCGCTTTTTATCACACGCTCTCTCTTTTTTTCCTATGCTTGCTCTTTTTCGCACTCTCTCTTTTCCCCGCACTCACTTTTTCCCGCACTCGTTATTTTTCCCACGCTCTCGCTTTTTCCCACGCTTGCTTTTTTTCCCGCACTCGCTCTTTTTCACGCACTCGCTTTTTCCCGGACTTGCATTTTTTCTCTCGCACTCTCTTTTTCCCGCGCTTGCTCTTTTTCCCGCGTTCGCTCATTTTCCCGCGCTTTTTCCACCACTCGCTATTTTTCTCATGCTCGCTATTTTTGCCACTCTCGCTCTTTATCACAGGCTCTCTCTTTTTTTCTTATGCTTCCTGTTTTTCCCGCTCTCTCTTTTTCCCACACCCGCTTCTTCCCGCACTCGTTATTTTTCCCACGCTCGCGCTTTTTCCCACGCTCTCTTTTTCCCGCGCTTGCTTTTTTTCCCACGCTCGCTCTTTTTCCCGCGCTTTTTCCACCAGTCGCTATTTTTCTCATGCTCGCTATTTTTCCCGCGCTTGCTCTTTATCACACGCTCTCTTTTTTTTTCCTACGCTTTCTGTTTTATCCACTCGCTCTTTTTCCCATGCTCCCTTTTTCCTGGACTCGATATTTTTCCCACGCTCGCTCTTTTTCCCGCGCTCCCTATTTTTCCCACGCTCGCTCTTTTTCCCGCGCTCGCACTTCTTCCCGCGCTGTTTCTTTTTCACACACTCGCTCTTTCTCCCGCTCTCTCTCTATTTTCCCCTCTCTCTCTTTTTCCCGCACTCGCTTTTTCCCGCACTCGGAATTTTTCCCACGATCAATCTTTTTCCCATGCTCTTTTTTCCCGCGCTCTTTCTTTTTCCCGCGCTCACTGTTTTTCCCACTCCCGCTCTTTTTTCCGCGCTTGCTCTTTTTGCTGCGCTCGCTCATTTTCCTGCGCTTTTTCTAGCAGTCGCTATATTTCTCATGCTCGCTATTTTTCCCGGGCTGTCTCTTTATCCCACGCACTCTCTTTTTTTCCTACGCTTGCTCTTTTTCCTGCTCTTTCTTTTTCCCGCACTCGCTTTTTCCCGCACTCGTTGTTTTTCACACGCTCGCGCTTTTTCCCACGCTCTCTTTTTCCCGCGCTTGCTTTTTTTCCCACGCTCGCTCTTTTTCCCGCGCTTTTTCCACCAGTCGCTATTTTTCTCATGCTCGCTATTTTTCCCGCGCTTGCTCTTTATCACACGCTCTCTTTTTTTTTCCTACGCTTTCTGTTTTATCCACTCGCTCTTTTTCCCACGCTCCCTTTTTCCTGGACTCGATATTTTTCCCACGCTCGCTCTTTTTCCCGCGCTCCCTATTTTTCCCACGCTCGCTCTTTTTCCCGCGCTCGCACTTCTTCCCGCGCTGTTTCTTTTTCACACACTCGCTCTTTCTCCCGCTCTCTCTCTATTTTCCCCTCTCTCTTTTTCCCGCACTCGCTTTTTCCCGCACTCGGTATATTTCCCACGATCGATCTTTTTCCCATGCTCTTTTTTCCCGCGCTCTTTCTTTTTCCCGCGCTCACTGTTTTTCCCACTCTCGCTCTTTTTCCCGCGCTTGCTCTTTTTGCTGCGCTCGCTCATTTTCCTGCGCTTTTTATAGCAGTCGCTATATTTCTCATGCTCGCTATTTTTCCCGGGCTGTCTCTTTATCCCACGCACTCTCTTTTTTTCCTACGCTTGCTCTTTTTCCTGCTCTTTCTTTTTCCCGCACTCGCTTTTTCCCGCACTCGTTGTTTTTCACACGCTCGCGCTTTTTCCCACGCTCTCTTTTTCCCGCGCTTGCTTTTTTTCCCACGCTCGCTCTTTTTCCCGCGCTTTTTCCACCAGTCGCTATTTTTCTCATGCTCGCTATTTTTCCCGCGCTCGCTCTTTTTCCCACGCTCGCTCGTTTTCCCGCGCTTTTTCCATCAGTCGCTATTTTTCTCATGCTCGCTAGTTTTCCCATGCTCGCTTTTTATCACACACTCTCTCTTTTTTTCCTATGCTTGCTCTTTTTCCCACTCTCTCTTTTCCCCGCACTCACTTTTTCCCGCACTCGTTATTTTTCCCACGCTCTCGCTTTTTCCCACGCTTGCTTTTTTTCCCGCACTCGCTCTTTTTCACGCACTCGCTTTTTCCCGGACTTGCATTTTTTCTCTCGCACTCTCTTTTTCCCGCGCTTGCTCTTTTTCCCGCGTTCGCTCATTTTCCCGCGCTTTTTCCACCACTCGCTATTTTTCTCATGCTCGCTATTTTTGCCACTCTCGCTCTTTATCACAGGCTCTCTCTTATTTTCTTATGCTTCCTGTTTTTCCCGCTCTCTCTTTTTCCCACACCCGCTTTTTCCCGCACTCGTTATTTTTCCCACGCTCGCGCTTTTTCCCACGCTCTCTTTTTCCCGCGCTTGCTTTTTTTCCCACGCTCGCTCTTTTTCCCGCGCTTTTTCCACCAGTCGCTATTTTTCTCATGCTCGCTATTTTTCCCGCGCTTGCTCTTTATCACACGCTCTCTTTTTTTTTCCTACGCTTTCTGTTTTATCCACTCGCTCTTTTTCCCACGCTCCCTTTTTTCTGGACTCGATATTTTTCCCACGCTCGCTCTTTTTCCCGCGCTCCCTATTTTTCCCACGCTCGCTCTTTTTCCCGCGCTCGCACTTCTTCCCGCGCTGTTTCTTTTTCACACACTCGCTCTTTCTCCCGCTCTCTCTCTATTTTCCCCTCTCTCTTTTTCCCGCACTCGCTTTTTCCCGCACTCGGTATTTTTCCCACGATCGATCTTTTTCCCATGCTCTTTTTTCCCGCGCTCTTTCTTTTTCCCGCGCTCACTGTTTTTCCCACTCTCGCTCTTTTTCCCGCGCTTGCTCTTTTTGCTGCGCTCGCTCATTTTCCTGCGCTTTTTCTAGCAGTCGCTATATTTCTCATGCTCGCTATTTTTCCCGGGCTGTCTCTTTATCCCACGCACTCTCTTTTTTTCCTACGCTTGCTCTTTTTCCTGCTCTTTCTTTTTCCCGCACTCGCTTTTTCCCGCACTCGTTGTTTTTCACACGCTCGCGCTTTTTCCCACGCTCTCTTTTTCCCGCGCTTGCTTTTTTTCCCACGCTCGCTCTTTTTCCCGCGCTTTTTCCACCAGTCGCTATTTTTCTCATGCTCGCTATTTTTCCCGCGCTCGCTCTTTTTCCCACGCTCGCTCGTTTTCCCGCGCTTTTTCCATCAGTCGCTATTTTTCTCATGCTCGCTAGTTTTCCCATGCTCGCTTTTTATCACACGCTCTCTCTTTTTTTCCTATGCTTGCTCTTTTTCCCACTCTCTCTTTTCCCTGCCACTCACTTTTTCCCGCACTCGTTATTTTTCCCACGCTCTCGCTTTTTCCCACGCTTGCTTTTTTTCCCGCACTCGCTCTTTTTCACGCACTCGCTTTTTCCCGGACTTGCATTTTTTCTCTCGCACTCTCTTTTTCCCGCGCTTGCTCTTTTTCCCGCGTTCGCTCATTTTCCCGCGCTTTTTCCACCACTCGCTATTTTTCTCATGCTCGCTATTTTTGCCACTCTCGCTCTTTACCACAGGCTCTCTCTTTTTTTCTTATGCTTCCTGTTTTTCCCGCTCTCTCTTTTTCCCACACCCGCTTCTTCCCGCACTCGTTATTTTTCCCACGCTCGCGCTTTTTCCCACGCTCTCTTTTTCCCGCGCTTGCTTTTTTTCCCACGCTCGCTCTTTTTCCCGCGCTTTTTCCACCAGTCGCTATTTTTCTCATGCTCGCTATTTTTCCCGCGCTTGCTCTTTATCACACGCTCTCTTTTTTTTTCCTACGCTTTCTGTTTTATCCACTCGCTCTTTTTCCCATGCTCCCTTTTTCCTGGACTCGATATTTTTCCCACGCTCGCTCTTTTTCCCGCGCTCCCTATTTTTCCCACGCTCGCTCTTTTTCCCGCGCTCGCACTTCTTCCCGCGCTGTTTCTTTTTCACACACTCGCTCTTTCTCCCGCTCTCTCTCTATTTTCCCCTCTCTCTTTTTCCCGCACTCGCTTTTTCCCGCACTCGGTATTTTTCCCACGATCGATCTTTTTCCCATGCTCTTTTTTCCCGCGCTCTTTCTTTTTCCCGCGCTCACTGTTTTTCCCACTCTCGCTCTTTTTCCCGCGCTTGCTCTTTTTGCTGCGCTCGCTCATTTTCCTGCGCTTTCTATAGCAGTCGCTATATTTCTCATGCTCGCTATTTTTCCCGGGCTGTCTCTTTATCCCACGCACTCTCTTTTTTTCCTACGCTTGCTCTTTTTCCTGCTCTTTCTTTTTCCCGCACTCGCTTTTTCCCGCACTCGTTGTTTTTCACACGCTCGCGCTTTTTCCCACGCTCTCTTTTTCCCGCGCTTGCTTTTTTTCCCACGCTCGCTCTTTTTCCCGCGCTTTTTCCACCAGTCGCTATTTTTCTCATGCTCGCTATTTTTCCCGCGCTCGCTCTTTTTCCCACGCTCGCTCGTTTTCCCGCGCTTTTTCCATCAGTCGCTATTTTTCTCATGCTCGCTAGTTTTCCCATGCTCGCTTTTTATCACACGCTCTCTCTTTTTTTCCTATGCTTGCTCTTTTTCACACTCTCTCTTTTCCCCGCACTCACTTTTTCCCGCACTCGTTATTTTTCCCACGCTCTCGCTTTTTCCCACGCTTGCTTTTTTTCCCGCACTCGCTCTTTTTCACGCACTCGCTTTTTCCCGGACTTGCATTTTTTCTCTCGCACTCTCTTTTTCCCGCGCTTGCTCTTTTTCCCGCGTTCGCTCATTTTCCCGCGCTTTTTCCACCACTCGCTATTTTTCTCATGCTCGCTATTTTTGCCACTCTCGCTCTTTATCACAGGCTCTCTCTTTTTTTCTTATGCTTCCTGTTTTTCCCGCTCTCTCTTTTTCCCACACCCGCTTCTTCCCGCACTCGTTATTTTTCCCACGCTCGCGCTTTTTCCCACGCTCTCTTTTTCCCGCGCTTGCTTTTTTTCCCACGCTCGCTCTTTTTCCCGCGCTTTTTCCACCAGTCGCTATTTTTCTCATGCTCGCTATTTTTCCCGCGCTTGCTCTTTATCACACGCTCTCTTTTTTTTTCCTACGCTTTCTGTTTTATCCACTCGCTCTTTTTCCCATGCTCCCTTTTTCCTGGACTCGATATTTTTCCCACGCTCGCTCTTTTTCCCGCGCTCCCTATTTTTCCCACGCTCGCTCTTTTTCCCGCGCTCGCACTTCTTCCCGCGCTGTTTCTTTTTCACACACTCGCTCTTTCTCCCGCTCTCTCTCTATTTTCCCCTCTCTCTCTTTTTCCCGCACTCGCTTTTTCCCGCACTCGGAATTTTTCCCACGATCAATCTTTTTCCCATGCTCTTTTTTCCCGCGCTCTTTCTTTTTCCCGCGCTCACTGTTTTTCCCACTCCCGCTCTTTTTTCCGCGCTTGCTCTTTTTGCTGCGCTCGCTCATTTTCCTGCGCTTTTTCTAGCAGTCGCTATATTTCTCATGCTCGCTATTTTTCCCGGGCTGTCTCTTTATCCCACGCACTCTCTTTTTTTCCTACGCTTGCTCTTTTTCCTGCTCTTTCTTTTTCCCGCACTCGCTTTTTCCCGCACTCGTTGTTTTTCACACGCTCGCGCTTTTTCCCACGCTCTCTTTTTCCCGCGCTTGCTTTTTTTCCCACGCTCGCTCTTTTTCCCGCGCTTTTTCCACCAGTCGCTATTTTTCTCATGCTCGCTATTTTTCCCGCGCTCGCTCTTTTTCCCACGCTCGCTCGTTTTCCCGCGCTTTTTCCATCAGTCGCTATTTTTCTCATGCTCGCTAGTTTTCCCATGCTCGCTTTTTATCACACACTCTCTCTTTTTTTCCTATGCTTGCTCTTTTTCCCACTCTCTCTTTTCCCCGCACTCACTTTTTCCCGCACTCGTTATTTTTCCCACGCTCTCGCTTTTTCCCACGCTTGCTTTTTTTCCCGCACTCGCTCTTTTTCACGCACTCGCTTTTTCCCGGACTTGCATTTTTTCTCTCGCACTCTCTTTTTCCCGCGCTTGCTCTTTTTCCCGCGTTCGCTCATTTTCCCGCGCTTTTTCCACCACTCGCTATTTTTCTCATGCTCGCTATTTTTGCCACTCTCGCTCTTTATCACAGGCTCTCTCTTATTTTCTTATGCTTCCTGTTTTTCCCGCTCTCTCTTTTTCCCACACCCGCTTTTTCCCGCACTCGTTATTTTTCCCACGCTCGCGCTTTTTCCCACGCTCTCTTTTTCCCGCGCTTGCTTTTTTTCCCACGCTCGCTCTTTTTCCCGCGCTTTTTCCACCAGTCGCTATTTTTCTCATGCTCGCTATTTTTCCCGCGCTTGCTCTTTATCACACGCTCTCTTTTTTTTTCCTACGCTTTCTGTTTTATCCACTCGCTCTTTTTCCCACGCTCCCTTTTTTCTGGACTCGATATTTTTCCCACGCTCGCTCTTTTTCCCGCGCTCCCTATTTTTCCCACGCTCGCTCTTTTTCCCGCGCTCGCACTTCTTCCCGCGCTGTTTCTTTTTCACACACTCGCTCTTTCTCCCGCTCTCTCTCTATTTTCCCCTCTCTCTTTTTCCCGCACTCGCTTTTTCCCGCACTCGGTATTTTTCCCACGATCGATCTTTTTCCCATGCTCTTTTTTCCCGCGCTCTTTCTTTTTCCCGCGCTCACTGTTTTTCCCACTCTCGCTCTTTTTCCCGCGCTTGCTCTTTTTGCTGCGCTCGCTCATTTTCCTGCGCTTTTTATAGCAGTCGCTATATTTCTCATGCTCGCTATTTTTCCCGGGCTGTCTCTTTATCCCACGCACTCTCTTTTTTTCCTACGCTTGCTCTTTTTCCTGCTCTTTCTTTTTCCCGCACTCGCTTTTTCCCGCACTCGTTGTTTTTCACACGCTCGCGCTTTTTCCCACGCTCTCTTTTTCCCGCGCTTGCTTTTTTTCCCACGCTCGCTCTTTTTCCCGCGCTTTTTCCACCAGTCGCTATTTTTCTCATGCTCGCTATTTTTCCCGCGCTCGCTCTTTTTCCCACGCTCGCTCGTTTTCCCGCGCTTTTTCCATCAGTCGCTATTTTTCTCATGCTCGCTAGTTTTCCCATGCTCGCTTTTTATCACACGCTCTCTCTTTTTTTCCTATGCTTGCTCTTTTTCCCACTCTCTCTTTTCCCTGCCACTCACTTTTTCCCGCACTCGTTATTTTTCCCACGCTCTCGCTTTTTCCCACGCTTGCTTTTTTTCCCGCACTCGCTCTTTTTCACGCACTCGCTTTTTCCCGGACTTGCATTTTTTCTCTCGCACTCTCTTTTTCCCGCGCTTGCTCTTTTTCCCGCGTTCGCTCATTTTCCCGCGCTTTTTCCACCACTCGCTATTTTTCTCATGCTCGCTATTTTTGCCACTCTCGCTCTTTACCACAGGCTCTCTCTTTTTTTCTTATGCTTCCTGTTTTTCCCGCTCTCTCTTTTTCCCACACCCGCTTCTTCCCGCACTCGTTATTTTTCCCACGCTCGCGCTTTTTCCCACGCTCTCTTTTTCCCGCGCTTGCTTTTTTTCCCACGCTCGCTCTTTTTCCCGCGCTTTTTCCACCAGTCGCTATTTTTCTCATGCTCGCTATTTTTCCCGCGCTTGCTCTTTATCACACGCTCTCTTTTTTTTTCCTACGCTTTCTGTTTTATCCACTCGCTCTTTTTCCCATGCTCCCTTTTTCCTGGACTCGATATTTTTCCCACGCTCGCTCTTTTTCCCGCGCTCCCTATTTTTCCCACGCTCGCTCTTTTTCCCGCGCTCGCACTTCTTCCCGCGCTGTTTCTTTTTCACACACTCGCTCTTTCTCCCGCTCTCTCTCTATTTTCCCCTCTCTCTTTTTCCCGCACTCGCTTTTTCCCGCACTCGGTATTTTTCCCACGATCGATCTTTTTCCCATGCTCTTTTTTCCCGCGCTCTTTCTTTTTCCCGCGCTCACTGTTTTTCCCACTCTCGCTCTTTTTCCCGCGCTTGCTCTTTTTGCTGCGCTCGCTCATTTTCCTGCGCTTTCTATAGCAGTCGCTATATTTCTCATGCTCGCTATTTTTCCCGGGCTGTCTCTTTATCCCACGCACTCTCTTTTTTTCCTACGCTTGCTCTTTTTCCTGCTCTTTCTTTTTCCCGCACTCGCTTTTTCCCGCACTCGTTGTTTTTCACACGCTCGCGCTTTTTCCCACGCTCTCTTTTTCCCGCGCTTGCTTTTTTTCCCACGCTCGCTCTTTTTCCCGCGCTTTTTCCACCAGTCGCTATTTTTCTCATGCTCGCTATTTTTCCCGCGCTCGCTCTTTTTCCCACGCTCGCTCGTTTTCCCGCGCTTTTTCCATCAGTCGCTATTTTTCTCATGCTCGCTAGTTTTCCCATGCTCGCTTTTTATCACACGCTCTCTCTTTTTTTCCTATGCTTGCTCTTTTTCGCACTCTCTCTTTTCCCCGCACTCACTTTTTCCCGCACTCGTTATTTTTCCCACGCTCTCGCTTTTTCCCACGCTTGCTTTTTTTCCCGCACTCGCTCTTTTTCACGCACTCGCTTTTTCCCGGACTTGCATTTTTTCTCTCGCACTCTCTTTTTCCCGCGCTTGCTCTTTTTCCCGCGTTCGCTCATTTTCCCGCTCTTTTTCCACCACTCGCTATTTTTCTCATGCTCGCTATTTTTGCCACTCTCGCTCTTTATCACAGGCTCTCTCTTTTTTTCTTATGCTTCCTGTTTTTCCCGCTCTCTCTTTTTCCCACACCCGCTTCTTCCCGCACTCGTTATTTTTCCCACGCTCGCGCTTTTTCCCACGCTCTCTTTTTCCCGCGCTTGCTTTTTTTCCCACGCTCGCTCTTTTTCCCGCGCTTTTTCCACCAGTCGCTATTTTTCTCATGCTCGCTATTTTTCCCGCGCTTGCTCTTTATCACACGCTCTCTTTTTTTTTCCTACGCTTTCTGTTTTATCCACTCGCTCTTTTTCCCATGCTCCCTTTTTCCTGGACTCGATATTTTTCCCACGCTCGCTCTTTTTCCCGCGCTCCCTATTTTTCCCACGCTCGCTCTTTTTCCCGCGCTCGCACTTCTTCCCGCGCTGTTTCTTTTTCACACACTCGCTCTTTCTCCCGCTCTCTCTCTATTTTCCCCTCTCTCTCTTTTTCCCGCACTCGCTTTTTCCCGCACTCGGAATTTTTCCCACGATCAATCTTTTTCCCATGCTCTTTTTTCCCGCGCTCTTTCTTTTTCCCGCGCTCACTGTTTTTCCCACTCCCGCTCTTTTTTCCGCGCTTGCTCTTTTTGCTGCGCTCGCTCATTTTCCTGCGCTTTTTCTAGCAGTCGCTATATTTCTCATGCTCGCTATTTTTCCCGGGCTGTCTCTTTATCCCACGCACTCTCTTTTTTTCCTACGCTTGCTCTTTTTCCTGCTCTTTCTTTTTCCCGCACTCGCTTTTTCCCGCACTCGTTGTTTTTCACACGCTCGCGCTTTTTCCCACGCTCTCTTTTTCCCGCGCTTGCTTTTTTTCCCACGCTCGCTCTTTTTCACGCACTCGCTTTTTCCCGGACTTGCATTTTTTCTCTCGCACTCTCTTTTTCCCGCGCTTGCTTTTTCCCGCGTTCGCTCATTTTCCCGCGCTTTTTCCACCACTCGCTATTTTTCTCATGCTCGCTATTTTTGCCACTCTCGCTCTTTATCACAGGCTCTCTCTTTTTTTCTTATGCTTCCTGTTTTTCCCGCTCTCTCTTTTTCCCACACCCGCTTCTTCCCGCACTCGTTATTTTTCCCACGCTCGCGCTTTTTCCCACGCTCTCTTTTTCCCGCGCTTGCTTTTTTTCCCACGCTCGCTCTTTTTCCCGCGCTTTTTCCACCAGTCGCTATTTTTCTCATGCTCGCTATTTTTCCCGCGCTCGCTCTTTATCACACGCTCTCTCTTATTTTCCTACGCTTGCTCTTTTACCCACTCTCGTTTTTTCCCGCACTCCCTTTTTCCTGGACTCGATATTTTTCCCACGCTCGCTCTTTTTCCCGCGCTCCCTATTTTTCCCACGCTCGCTCTTTTTCCCGCGCTCGCACTTCTTCCCGCGCTGTTTCTTTTTCACACACTCGCTCTTTCTCCCGCTCTCTCTCTATTTTCCCCTCTCTTTTTTTTTCCCGCACTCGCTTTTTCCCGCACTCGGTATTTTTCCCACGATCGATCTTTTTCCCATGCTCTTTTTTCCCGCGCTCTTTCTTTTTCCCGCGCTCACTGTTTTTCCCACTCTCGCTCTTTTTCCCGCACTTGCTCTTTTTGCTGCGCTCGCTCATTTTCCTGCGCTTTTTATAGCAGTCGCTATATTTCTCATGCTCGCTATTTTTCCCGGGCTGTCTCTTTATCCCACGCACTCTCTTTTTTTCCTACGCTTGCTCTTTTTCCTGCTCTTTCTTTTTCCCGCACTCGCTTTTTCCCGCACTCGTTGTTTTTCACACGCTCGCGCTTTTTCCCACGCTCTCTTTTTCCCGCGCTTGCTTTTTTTCCCACGCTCGCTCTTTTTCCCGCGCTTTTTCCACCATTCGCTATTTTTCTCATGCTCGCTATTTTTCCCGCGCTCGCTCTTTATCACACGCTCTCTCTTATTTTCCTACGCTTGCTCTTTTACCCACTCTCGTTTTTTCCCGCACTGCCTTTTTCCTGGACTTGATATTTTTCCCACGCTCGCTCTTTTTACCGCGCTCCCTATTTTTCCCACGCTCGCTCTTTTTCCCACGCTCGCTCATTTTCCCGCGCCTTTTCCACCAGTCGCTGTATTTCTCATGCTCACTAATTTTCCCGTGCTCGCTTTTTATCACACGCTCTCTCTTTTTTTCCTATGCTTGCTCTTTTTCCCACTCTCTCTTTTCCCCGCACTCACTTTTTCCCGCACTCGATTTTTTTCCCACGCTCTCGCTTTTTCCCACGCTTGCTTTTTTTCCCGCACTCGCTCTTTTTCACGCACTCGCTTTTTCCCGGACTTGCATTTTTTCTCTCGCACTCTCTTTTTCCCGCGCTTGCTCTTTTTCCCGCGTTCGCTCATTTTCCCGCGCTTTTTCCACCACTCGCTATTTTTTTCATGCTCGCTATTTTTGCCACTCTCGCTCTTTACCACAGGCTCTCTCTTTTTTTCTTATGCTTCCTGTTTTTCCCGCTCTCTCTTTTTCCCACACCCGCTTCTTCCCGCACTCGTTATTTTTCCCACGCTCGCGCTTTTTCCCACGCTCTCTTTTTCCCGCGCTTGCTTTTTTTCCCACGCTCGCTCTTTTTCCCGCGCTTTTTCCACCAGTCGCTATTTTTCTCATGCTCGCTATTTTTCCCGCGCTTGCTCTTTATCACACGCTCTCCTTTTTTTTCCTACGCTTTCTGTTTTATCCACTCGCTCTTTTTCCCACGCTCCCTTTTTCCTGGACTCGATATTTTTCCCACGCTCGCTCTTTTTCCCGCGCTCCCTATTTTTCCCACGCTCGCTCTTTTTCCCGCGCTCGCACTTCTTCCCGCGCTGTTTCTTTTTCACACACTCGCTCTTTCTCCCGCTCTCTCTCTATTTTCCCCTCTCTCTCTTTTTCCCGCACTCGCTTTTTCCCGCACTCGGAATTTTTCCCACGATCAATCTTTTTCCCATGCTCTTTTTTCCCGCGCTTTTTCTTTTTCCCGCGCTCACTGTTTTTCCCACTCCCGCTCTTTTTCCCGCGCTTGCTCTTTTTGCTGCGCTCGCTCATTTTCCTGCGCTTTTTCTAGCAGTCGCTATATTTCTCATGCTCGCTATTTTTCCCGGGCTGTCTCTTTATCCCACGCACTCTCTTTTTTTCCTACGCTTGCTCTTTTTCCTGCTCTTTCTTTTTCCCGCACTCGTTGTTTTTCACACGCTCGCCCTTTTTCCCACGCTCTCTTTTTCCCGCGCTTGCTTTTTTTCCCACGCTCGCTCTTTTTCACGCACTCGCTTTTTCCCGGACTTGCATTTTTTCTCTCGCACTCTCTTTTTCCCGCGCTCGCTCTTTTTCCCGCGTTCGCTCATTTTCCCGCGCTTTTTCCACCACTCGCTATTTTTCTCATGCTCGCTATTTTTGCCACTCTCGCTCTTTATCACAGGCTCTCTCTTTTTTTCTTATGCTTCCTGTTTTTCCCGCTCTCTCTTTTTCCCACACCCGCTTTTTCCCGCACTCGTTATTTTTCCCACGCTCGCGCTTTTTCCCACGCTCTCTTTTTCCCGCGCTTGCTTTTTTTCCCACGCTCGCTTTTTCCCGCGCTTTTTCCACCAGTCGCTATTTTTCTCATGCTCGCTATTTTTCCCGCGCTTGCTCTTTATCACACGCTCTCATTTTTTTTTCCTATGCTTGCTCTTTTTCCCACTCTCCTCTTTTCCCCGCACTCACTTTTTCCCGCACTCGATTTTTTTCCCACGCTCTCGCTTTTTCCCACGCTTGCTTTTTTTCCCGCACTCGCTCTTTTTCACGCACTCGCTTTTTCCCGGACTTGCATTTTTTCTCTCACACTCTCTTTTTCCCGCGCTTGCTTTTTTTCCCACGCTCGCTCTTTTTCCCGCGCTTTTTCCACCAGTCGCTATTTTTCTTATGCTCGCTATTTTTCCCGCGCTTGCTCTTTATCACACGCTCTCTTTTTTTTTCCTACGCTTTCTGTTTTATCCACTCGCTCTTTTTCCCACGCTCCCTTTTTCCTGGACTCGATATTTTTCCCACGCTCGCTCTTTTTCCCGCGCTCCCTATTTTTCCCACGCTCGCTCTTTTTCCCGCGCTCGCACTTCTTCCCGCGCTGTTTCTTTTTCACACACTCGCTCTTTCTCCCGCTCTCTCTCTATTTTCCCCTCTCTCTCTTTTTCCCGCACTCGCTTTTTCCCGCACTCGGAATTTTTCCCACCATCAATCTTTTTCCCATGCTCTTTTTTCCCGCGCTCTTTCTTTTTCCCGCGCTCACTGTTTTTCCCACTCCCGCTCTTTTTTCCGCGCTTGCTCTTTTTGCTGCGCTCGCTCATTTTCCTGCGCTTTTTATAGCAGTCGCTATATTTCTCATGCTTGCTATTTTTCCCGGGCTGTCTCTTTATCCCACGCACTCTCTTTTTTTCCTACGCTTGCTCTTTTTCCTGCTCTTTCTTTTTCTCGCACTCGCTTTTTCCCGCACTCGTTGTTTTTCACACGCTCGCGCTTTTTCCCACGCTCTCTTTTTCCCGCGCTTGTATTTTTTCCCACGCTCGCTCTTTTTCACGCACTCGCTTTTTCCCGGACTTGCATTTTTTCTCTCGCACTCTCTTTTTCCCGCGCTTGCTCTTTTTCCCGCGTTCGCTCATTTTCCCGCGCTTTTTCCACCACTCGCTATTTTTTTCATGCTCGCTATTTTTGCCACTCTCGCTCTTTATCACAGGCTCTCTCTTATTTTCTTATGCTTCCTGTTTTTCCCGCTCTCTCTTTTTCCCTCACCCCCTTTTTCCCGCACTCGTTATTTTTCCCACGCTCGCGCTTTTTCCCACGCTCTCTTTTTCCCGCGCTTGCTTTTTTTCCCACGCTCGCTCTTTTTCCCGCGCTTTTTCCACCAGTCGCTATTTTTCTCATGCTCGCTATTTTTCCCGCGCTCGCTCTTTTTCCCACGCTCGCTCGTTTTCCCGCGCTTTTTCCATCAGTCGCTATTTTTCTCATGCTCGCTAGTTTTCCCATGCTCGCTTTTTATCACACGCTCTCTCTTTTTTTCCTATGCTTGCTCTTTTTCCCACTCTCTCTTTTCCCTGCCACTCACTTTTTCCCGCACTTGTTATTTTTCCCACGCTCTCGCTTTTTCCCACGCTTGCTTTTTTTCCCGCTCTCGCTCTTTTTCACGCACTCGCTTTTTCCCGGACTTGCATTTTTTCTCTCGCACTCTCTTTTTCCCGCGCTTGCTCTTTTTCCCGCGTTCGCTCATTTTCCCGCGCTTTTTCCACCACTCGCTATTTTTTTCATGCTCGCTATTTTTGCCACTCTCGCTCTTTATCACAGGCTCTCTCTTATTTTCTTATGCTTCCTGTTTTTCCCGATCTCTCTTTTTCCCACACCCGCTTCTTCCCGCACTCGTTATTTTTCCCACGCTCGCGCTTTTTCCCACGCTCTCTTTTTCCCGCGCTTGCTTTTTTTCCCACGCTCGCTCTTTTTCCCGCGCTTTTTCCACCAGTCGCTATTTTTCTCATGCTCGCTATTTTTCCCGCGCTTGCTCTTTATCACACGCTCTCTTTTTTTTTCTTACGCTTTCTGTTTTATCCACTCGCTCTTTTTCCCACGCTCCCTTTTTCCTGGACTCGATATTTTTCCCACGCTCGCTCTTTTTCCCGCGCTCCCTATTTTTCCCACGCTCGCTCTTTTTCCCGCGCTCGCACTTCTTCCCGCGCTGTTTCTTTTTCACACACTCGCTCTTTCTCCCGCTCTCTCTCTATTTTCCCCTCTCTCTTTTTCCCGCACTCGCTTTTTCCCGCACTCGGTATATTTCCCACGATCGATCTTTTTCCCATGCTCTTTTTTCCCGCGCTCTTTCTTTTTCCCGCGCTCACTGTTTTTCCCACTCTCGCTCTTTTTCCCGCGCTTGCTCTTTTTGCTGCGCTCGCTCATTTTCCTGCGCATTTTATAGCAGTCGCTATATTTCTCATGCTCGCTATTTTTCCCGGGCTGTCTCTTTATCCCACGCACTCTCTTTTTTTCCTACGCTTGCTCTTTTTCCTGCTCTTTCTTTTTCCCGCACTCGCTTTTTCCCGCACTCGTTGTTTTTCACACGCTCGCGCTTTTTCCCACGCTCTCTTTTTCCCGCGCTTGCTTTTTTTCCCACGCTCGCTCTTTTTCCCGCGCTTTTTCCACCAGTCGCTATTTTTCTCATGCTCGCTATTTTTCCCGCGCTCGCTCTTTTTCCCACGCTCGCTCGTTTTCCCGCGCTTTTTCCATCAGTCGCTATTTTTCTCATGCTCGCTAGTTTTCCCTTGCTCGCTTTTTATCACACGCTCTCTCTTTTTTTCCTATGCTTGCTCTTTTTCCCACTCTCTCTTTTCCCCGCACTCACTTTTTCCCGCACTCGTTATTTTTCCCACGCTCTCGCTTTTTCCCACGCTTGCTTTTTTTCCCGCACTCGCTCTTTTTCACGCACTCGCTTTTTCCCGGACTTGCATTTTTTCTCTCGCACTCTCTTTTTCCCGCGCTTGCTCTTTTTCCCGCGTTCGCTCATTTTCCCGCGCTTTTTCCACCACTCGCTATTTTTCTCATGCTCGCTATTTTTGCCACTCTCGCTCTTTATCACAGGCTCTCTCTTTTTTTCTTATGCTTCCTGTTTTTCCCGCTCTCTCTTTTTCCCACACCCGCTTTTTCCCGCACTCGTTATTTTTCCCACGCTCGCGCTTTTTCCCACGCTCTCTTTTTCCCGCGCTTGCTTTTTTTCCCACGCTCGCTCTTTTTCCCGCGCTTTTTCCACCAGTCGCTATTTTTCTCATGCTCGCTATTTTTCCCGCGCTCGCTCTTTATCACACGCTCTCTCTTATTTTCCTACGCTTGCTCTTTTACCCACTCTCGTTTTTTCCCGCACTCCCTTTTTCCTGGACTCGATATTTTTCCCACGCTCGCTCTTTTTCCCGCGCTCCCTATTTTTCCCACGCTCGCTCTTTTTCCCACGCTCGCTCGTTTTCCCGCGCTTTTTCCATCAGTCGCTATTTTTCTCATGCTCGCTAGTTTTCCCATCCTCGCTTTTTATCACACACTCTCTCTTTTTTTCCTATGCTTGCTCTTTTTCCCACTCTCTCTTTTCCCTGCCACTCACTTTTTCCCGCACTTGTTATTTTTCCCACGCTCTCGCTTTTTCCCACGCTTGCTTTTTTTCCCACACTCGCTCTTTTTCACGCACTCGCTTTTTCCCGGACTTGCATTTTTTCTCTCGCACTCTCTTTTTCCCGCGCTTGCTCTTTTTCCCGCGTTCGCTCATTTTCCCGCGCTTTTTCCACCACTCGCTATTTTTCTCATGCTCGCTATTTTTGCCACTCTCGCTCTTTACCACAGGCTCTCTCTTTTTTTCTTATGCTTCCTGTTTTTCCCGCTCTCTCTTTCTCCCACACCCGCTTCTTCCCGCACTCGTTATTTTTCCCACGCTCGCGCTTTTTCCCACGCTCTCTTTTTCCCGCGCTTGCTTTTTTTCCCACGCTCGCTCTTTTTCCCGCGCTTTTTCCACCAGTCGCTATTTTTCTCATGCTCGCTATTTTTCCCGCGCTTGCTCTTTATCACACGCTCTCTTTTTTTTTCCTACGCTTTCTGTTTTATCCACTCGCTCTTTTTCCCACGCTCCCTTTTTCCTGGACTCGATATTTTTCCCACGCTCGCTCTTTTTCCCGCGCTCCCTATTTTTCCCACGCTCGCTCTTTTTCCCGCGCTCGCACTTCTTCCCGCGCTGTTTCTTTTTCACACACTCGCTCTTTCTCCCGCTCTCTCTCTATTTTCCCCTCTCTCTCTTTTTCCCGCACTCGCTTTTTCCCGCACTCGGAATTTTTCCCACGATCAATCTTTTTCCCATGCTCTTTTTTCCCGCGCTCTTTCTTTTTCCCGCGCTCACTGTTTTTCCCACTCCCGCTCTTTTTTCCGCGCTTGCTCTTTTTGCTGCGCTCGCTCATTTTCCTGCGCTTTTTATAGCAGTCGCTATATTTCTCATGCTTGCTATTTTTCCCGGGCTGTCTCTTTATCCCACGCACTCTCTTTTTTTCCTACGCTTGCTCTTTTTCCTGCTGTTTCTTTTTCCCGCACTCGCTTTTTCCCGCACTCGTTGTTTTTCACACGCTCGCGCTTTTTCCCACGCTCTCTTTTTCCCGCGCTTGCTTTTTTTCCCACGCTCGCTCTTTTTCCCGCGCTTTTTCCACCAGTCGCTATTTTTCTCATGCTCGCTATTTTTCCCGCGCTTGCTCTTTCTCACACGCTCTCATTTTTTTTCCTATGCTTGCTCTTTTTCCCACTCTCCTCTTTTCCCCGCACTCACTTTTTCCCGCACTCGATTTTTTTCCCACGCTCTCGCTTTTTCCCACGCTTGATTTTTTTCCCGCACTCGCTCTTTTTCACGCAGTCGCTTTTTCCCGGACTTGCATTTTTTCTCTCGCACTCTCTTTTTCCCGCGCTTGCTCTTTTTCCCGCGTTCGCTCATTTTCCCGCGCTTTTTCCACCACTCGCTATTTTTCTCATGCTCGCTATTTTTGCCACTCTCGCTCTTTATCACAGGCTCTCTCTTTTTTTCTTATGCTTCCTGTTTTTCCCGCTCTCTCTTTTTCCCACACCCGCTTTTTCCCGCACTCGTTATTTTTCCCACGCTCGCGCTTTTTCCCACGCTCTCTTTTTCCCGCGCTTGCTTTTTTTCCCACGCTCGCTCTTTTTCCCGCGCTTTTTCCACCAGTCGCTATTTTTCTCATGCTCGCTATTTTTCCCGCGCTCGCTCTTTATCACACGCTCTCTCTTATTTTCCTACGCTTGCTCTTTTACCCACTCTCGTTTTTTCCCGCACTCCCTTTTTCCTGGACTCGATATTTTTCCCACGCTCGCTCTTTTTCCCGCGCTCCCTATTTTTCCCACGCTCGCTCTTTTTCCCACGCTCGCTCGTTTTCCCGCGCTTTTTCCATCAGTCGCTATTTTTCTCATGCTCGCTAGTTTTCCCGTGCTCGCTTTTTATCACACACTCTCTCTTTTTTTCCTATGCTTGCTCTTTTTCCCACTCTCTCTTTTCCCTGCCACTCACTTTTTCCCGCACTTGTTATTTTTCCCACGCTCTCGCTTTTTCCCACGCTTGCTTTTTTTCCCACACTCGCTCTTTTTCACGCACTCGCTTTTTCCCGGACTTGCATTTTTTCTCTCGCACTCTCTTTTTCCCGCGCTTGCTCTTTTTCCCGCGTTCGCTCATTTTCCCGCGCTTTTTCCACCACTCGCTATTTTTCTCATGCTCGCTATTTTTGCCACTCTCGCTCTTTACCACAGGCTCTCTCTTTTTTTCTTATGCTTCCTGTTTTTCCCGCTCTCTCTTTCTCCCACACCCGCTTCTTCCCGCACTCGTTATTTTTCCCACGCTCGCGCTTTTTCCCACGCTCTCTTTTTCCCGCGCTTGCTTTTTTTCCCACGCTCGCTCTTTTTCCCGCGCTTTTTCCACCAGTCGCTATTTTTCTCATGCTCGCTATTTTTCCCGCGCTTGCTCTTTATCACACGCTCTCTTTTTTTTTCCTACGCTTTCTGTTTTATCCACTCGCTCTTTTTCCCACGCTCCCTTTTTCCTGGACTCGATATTTTTCCCACGCTCGCTCTTTTTCCCGCGCTCCCTATTTTTCCCACGCTCGCTCTTTTTCCCGCGCTCGCACTTCTTCCCGCGCTGTTTCTTTTTCACACACTCGCTCTTTCTCCCGCTCTCTCTCTATTTTCCCCTCTCTCTCTTTTTCCCGCACTCGCTTTTTCCCGCACTCGGAATTTTTCCCACGATCAATCTTTTTCCCATGCTCTTTTTTCCCGCGCTCTTTCTTTTTCCCGCGCTCACTGTTTTTCCCACTCCCGCTCTTTTTTCCGCGCTTGCTCTTTTTGCTGCGCTCGCTCATTTTCCTGCGCTTTTTATAGCAGTCGCTATATTTCTCATGCTTGCTATTTTTCCCGGGCTGTCTCTTTATCCCACGCACTCTCTTTTTTTCCTACGCTTGCTCTTTTTCCTGCTGTTTCTTTTTCCCGCACTCGCTTTTTCCCGCACTCGTTGTTTTTCACACGCTCGCGCTTTTTCCCACGCTCTCTTTTTCCCGCGCTTGCTTTTTTTCCCACGCTCGCTCTTTTTCCCGCGCTTTTTCCACCAGTCGCTATTTTTCTCATGCTCGCTATTTTTCTCGCGCTTGCTCTTTATCACACGCTCTCATTTTTTTTCCTATGCTTGCTCTTTTTCCCACTCTCCTCTTTTCCCCGCACTCACTTTTTCCCGCACTCGATTTTTTTCCCACGCTCTCGCTTTTTCCCACGCTTGCTTTTTTTCCCGCACTCGCTCTTTTTCACGCACTCGCTTTTTCCCGGACTTGCATTTTTTCTCTCGCACTCTCTTTTTCCCGCGCTTGCTCTTTTTCCCGCGTTCGCTCATTTTCCCGCGCTTTTTCCACCACTCGCTATTTTTCTCATGCTCGCTATTTTTGCCACTCTCGCTCTTTATCACAGGCTCTCTCTTTTTTTCTTATGCTTCCAGTTTTTCCCGCTCTCTCTTTTTCCCACACCCGCTTTTTCCCGCACTCGTTATTTTTCCCACGCTCGCGCTTTTTCCCATGCTCTCTTTTTCCCGCGCTTGCTATTTTTCCCACGCTCGCTCTTTTTCCCGCGCTTTTTCCACCAGTCACTATTTTTCTCATGCTCGCTATTTTTCCCGTGCTCTCTCTTTATCACACGCTCTCTCTTATTTTCCTACGCTTGCTCTTTTACCCACTCTCGTTTTTTCCCGCTCTCCCTTTTTCCTGGACTCGATATTTTTCCCACGCTCGCTCTTTTTCCCACGCTCCCTATTTTTCCCACGCTCGCTCTTGTTCCCACGCTCGCTCATTTTCCCGCGCTTTTTCCACCAGTCGCTATATTTCTCATGCTCGCTAGTTTTCCCGTGCTCGCTTTTTATCACACGCTCTCTCTTTTTTTCCTATGCTTGCTCTTTTTCCCACTCTCTCTTTTCCCCGCACTCACTTTTTCCCGCACTTGTTATTTTTCCCACGCTCTCGCTTTTTCCCACGCTTGCTTTTTTTCCCACACTCGCTCTTTTTCACGCACTCGCTTTTTCCCGGACTTGAATTTTTTCTCTCGCACTCTCTCTTTCCCGCGCTTGCTCTTTTTCCCGCGTTCGCTCATTTTCCCGCGCTTTTTCCACCACTCGCTATTTTTCTCATGCTCGCTATTTTTGCCACTCTCGCTCTTTACCACAGGCTCTCTCTTTTTTTTCTTATGCTTCCTGTTTTTCCCGCTCTCTCTTTCTCCCACACCCGCTTCTTCCCGCACTCGTTATTTTTCCCACGCTCGCGCTTTTTCCCACGCTCTCTTTTTCCCGCGCTTGCTTTTTTTCCCACGCTCGCTCTTTTTCCCGCGCTTTTTCCACCAGTCGCTATTTTTCTCATGCTCGCTATTTTTCCCGCGCTTGCTCTTTATCACACGCTCTCTTTTTTTTTCCTACGCTTTCTGTTTTATCCACTCGCTCTTTTTCCCACGCTCCCTTTTTCCTGGACTCGATATTTTTCCCACGCTCGCTCTTTTTCCCGCGCTCCCTATTTTTCCCACGCTCGCTCTTTTTCCCGCGCTCGCACTTCTTCCCGCGCTGTTTCTTTTTCACACACTCGCTCTTTCTCCCGCTCTCTCTCTATTTTCCCCTCTCTCTCTTTTTCCCGCACTCGCTTTTTCCCGCACTCGGTATTTTTCCCACGATCGATCTTTTTCCCATGCTCTTTTTTCCCGCGCTCTTTCTTTTTCCCGCGCTCACTGTTTTTCCCACTCCCGCTCCTTTTTCCGCGCTTGCTCTTTTTGCTGCGCTCGCTCATTTTCCTGCGCTTTTTATAGCAGTCGCTATATTTCTCATGCTCGCTATTTTTCCCGGGCTGTCTCTTTATCCCACGCACTCTCTTTTTTTCCTACGCTTGCTCTTTTTCCTGCTCTTTCTTTTTCCCGCACTCGCTTTTTCCCGCACTCGTTGTTTTTCACACGCTCGCCCTTTTTCCCACGCTCTCTTTTTCCCGCGCTTGTATTTTTTCCCACGCTCGCTCTTTTTCACGCACTCGCTTTTTCCCGGACTTGCATTTTTTCTCTCGCACTCTCTTTTTCCCGCGCTTGCTCTTTTTCCCGCGTTCGCTCATTTTCCCGTGCTTTTTCCACCACTCGCTATTTTTCTCATGCTCGCTATTTTTGCCACTCTCGCTCTTTATCACAGGCTCTCTCTTTTTTTCTTATGCTTCCTGTTTTTCCCGCTCTCTCTTTTTCCCACACCCGCTTTTTCCCGCACTCGTTATTTTTCCCACGCTCGCGCTTTTTCCCACGCTCTCTTTTTCCCGCGCTTGCTTTTTTTCCCACGCTCGCTCTTTTTCCCGCGCTTTTTCCACCAGTCGCTATTTTTCTCATGCTCGCTATTTTTCCCGCGCTCGCTCTTTATCACACGCTCTCTCTTATTTTCCTACGCTTGCTCTTTTACCCACTCTCGTTTTTTCCCGCGCTCCCTTTTTCCTGGACTCGATATTTTTCCCACGCTCGCTCTTTTTCCCGCGCTCCCTATTTTTCCCACGCTCGCTCTTTTTCCCACGCTCGCTCGTTTTCCCGCGCTTTTTCCATCAGTCGCTATTTTTCTCATGCTCGCTAGTTTTCCCATCCTCGCTTTTTATCACACACTCTCTCTTTTTTTCCTATGCTTGCTCTTTTTCCCACTCTCTCTTTTCCCTGCCACTCACTTTTTCCCGCACTTGTTATTTTTCCCACGCTCTCGCTTTTTCCCACGCTTGCTTTTTTTCCCGCACTCGCTCTTTTTCACACACTCGCTTTTTCCCGGACTTGCATTTTTTCTCTCGCACTCTCTTTTTCCCGCGCTTGCTCTTTTTCCCGCGTTCGCTCATTTTCCCGCGCTTTTTCCACCACTCGCTATTTTTCTCATGCTCGCTATTTTTGCCACTCTCGCTCTTTATCACAGGCTCTCTCTTTTTTTCTTATGCTTCCTGTTTTTCCCGCTCTCTCTTTTTCCCACACCCGCTTTTTCCCACACTCGTTATTTTTCCCACGCTCGCGCTTTTTCCCACGCTCTCTTTTTCCCGCGCTTGCTTTTTTTCCCACGCTCGCTCTGTTTCCCGCGCTTTTTCCACCAGTCGCTATTTTTCTCATGCTCGCTAGTTTTCCCGCGCTTGCACTTTATCACACGCTCTCATTTTTTTTCCTATGCTTGCTCTTTTTCCCACTCTTTCTTTTCCCCGCACTCACTTTTTCCCGCACTCGATTTTTTTCCCACGCTCTCGCTTTTTCCCACGCTTGCTTTTTTTCCCGCACTCGCTCTTTTTCACGCACTCGCTTTTTCCCGGACTTGCATTTTTTCTCTCACACTCTCTTTTTCCCGCGCTTGCTTTTTTTCCCACGCTCGCTCTTTTTCCCGCGCTTTTTCCACCAGTCGCTATTTTTCTCATGCTCGCTATTTTTCCCGCGCTTGCTCTTAATCACACGCTCTCTTTTTTTTTTCCTACGCTTTCTGTTTTATCCACTCGCTCTTTTTCCCACGCTCCCTTTTTCCTGGACTCGATATTTTTCCCACGCTCGCTCTTTTTCCCGCGCTCGCACTTCTTCCCGCGCTGTTTCTTTTTCACACACTAGCTCTTTCTCCCGCTCTCTCTCTATTTTCCCCTCTCTCTCTTTTTCCCGCACTCGCTTTTTCCCGCACTCGGAATTTTTCCCACGATCAATCTTTTTCCCATGTTCTTTTTTCCCGCGCTCTTTCTTTTTCCCGCGCTCACTGTTTTTCCCACTCCCGCTCTTTTTTCCGCGCTTGCTCTTTTTGCTGCGCTCGCTCATTTTCCTGCGCTTTTTCTAGCAGTCGCTATATTTCTCATGCTCGCTATTTTTCCCGGGCTGTCTCTTTATCCCACGCACTCTCTTTTTTTCCTACGCTTGCTCTTTTTCCTGCTCTTTCTTTTTCCCGCACTCGCTTTTTCCCGCACTCGTTGTTTTTCACACGCTCGCGCTTTTTCCCACGCTCTCTTTTTCCCGCGCTTGCTTTTTTTCCCACGCTCGCTCTTTTTCACGCACTCGCTTTTTCCTGGACTTGCATTTTTTCTCTCGCACTCTCTTTTTCCCGCGCTTGCTCTTTTTCCCGCGTTCGCTCATTTTCCCGCGCTTTTTCCACCACTCGCTATTTTTCTCATGCTCGCTATTTTTGCCACTCTCGCTCTTTACCACAGGCTCTCTCTTTTTTTTTTATGCTTCCTGTTTTTCCCGCTCTCTCTTTTTCCCACACCCGCTTTTTCCCGCACTCGTTATTTTTCCCACGCTCGCGCTTTTTCCCACGCTCTCTTTTTCCCGCGCTTGCTTTTTTTCCCACGCTCGCTCTTTTTCCCGAGCTTTTTCCACCAGTCGCTATTTTTCTCATGCTCGCTATTTTTCCCGCGCTTGCTCTTTATCACACGCTCTCTTTTTTTTTCCTATGCTTGCTCTTTTTCCCACTCTCTCTTTTCCCAGCACTCACTTTTTCCCGCACTCGATTTTTTTCCCACGCTCTCGCTTTTTCCCACGCTTGCTTTTTTTCCCGCACTCGCTCTTTTTCACGCACTCGCTTTTTCCCGGACTTGCATTTTTTCTCTCGCACTCTCTCTTTCCCGCGCTTGCTCTTTTTCCCGCGTTCGCTCATTTTCCCGCGCTTTTTCCACCACTCGCTATTTTTCTCATGCTCGCTATTTTTGCCACTCTCGCTCTTTACCACAGGCTCTCTCTTTTTTTCTTATGCTTCCTGTTTTTCCCGCTCTCTCTTTTTCCCACACCCGCTTTTTCCCGCACTCGTTATTTTTCCCACGCTCGCGCTTTTTCCCACGCTCTCTTTTTCCCGCGCTTGCTTTTTTTCCCACGCTCGCTCTTTTTCCTGCGCTTTTTCCACCAGTCGCTATTTTTCTCATGCTCGCTATTTTTCCCACGCTCGCTCTTTTTCCCGCGCTCGCACTTCTTCCCGCGCTGTTTCTTTTTCACACACTCGCTCTTTCTCCCGCTCTCTCTCTATTTTCCCCTCTCTCTTTTTCCCGCACTCGCTTTTTCCCGCACTCGGTATTTTTCCCACGATCGATCTTTTTCCCATGCTCTTTTTTCCCGCGCTCTTTCTTTTTCCCGCGCTCACTGTTTTTCCCACTCTCGCTCTTTTTCCCGCGCTTGCTCTTTTTGCTGCGCTCGCTCATTTTCCCACGCTTTTTCTAGCAGTCGCTATATTTCTCATGCTCGCTATTTTTCCCGGGCTGTCTCTTTATCCCACGCACTCTCTTTTTTTCCTACGCTTGCTCTTTTTCCTGCTCTTTCTTTTTCCCGCACTCGCTTTTTCCCGCACTCGTTATTTTTCACCCGCTCGCGCTTTTTCCCACGCTCTCTTTTTCCCGCGCTTGCTTTTTTTCCCACGCTCGCTCTTTTTCCCGCGCTTTTTCCACCAGTCGCTATTTTTCTCATGCTCGCTATTTTTCCCGCGCTCGCTCTTTATCACACGCTCTCTCTTATTTTCCTACGCTTGCTCTTTTACCCACTCTCGTTTTTTCCCGCACTCCCTTTTTCCTGGACTCGATATTTTTCCCACGCTCGCTCTTTTTCCCACGCTCCCTATTTTTCCCACGCTCGCTCTTTTTCCCACGCTCGCTCATTTTCCCACGCTTTTTCCACCAGTCGCTATATTTCTCATGCTCGCTAGTTTTCCCGTGCTCGCTTTTTATCACACGCTCTCTCTTTTTTTCCTATGCTTGCTCTTTTTCCCACTCTCTCTTTTCCCCGCACTCACTTTTTCCCGCACTCGATTTTTTTCCCACGCTCTCGCTTTTTCCCACGCTTGCTTTTTTTCCCGCACTCGCTCTTTTTCACGCACTCGCTTTTTCCCGGACTTGCATTTTTTCTCTCGCACTCTCTCTTTCCCGCGCTTGCTCTTTTTCCCGCGTTCGCTCATTTTCCCGCGCTTTTTCCACCACTCGCTATTTTTCTCATGCTCGCTATTTTTGCCACTCTCGCTCTTTACCACAGGCTCTCTCTTTTTTTCTTATGCTTCCTGTTTTTCCCGCTCTCTCTTTTTCCCACACCCGCTTTTTCCCGCACTCGTTATTCTTCCCACGCTCGCGCTTTTTCCCACGCTCTCTTTTTCCCGCGCTTGCTTTTTTTCCAACGCTCGCTCTTTTTCCTGCGCTTTTTCCACCAGTCGCTATTTTTCTCATGCTCGCTATTTTTCCCACGCTCGCTCTTTTTCCCGCGCTCGCACTTCTTCCCGCGCTGTTTCTTTTTCACACACTCGCTCTTTCTCCCGCTCTCTCTCTATTTTCCCCTCTCTCTTTTTCCCGCACTCGCTTTTTCCCGCACTCGGTATTTTTCCCACGATCGATCTTTTTCCCATGCTCTTTTTTCCCGCGCTCTTTCTTTTTCCCGCGCTCACTGTTTTTCCCACTCTCGCTCTTTTTCCCGCGCTTGCTCTTTTTGCTGCGCTCGCTCATTTTCCCACGCTTTTTCTAGCAGTCGCTATATTTCTCATGCTCGCTATTTTTCCTGGGCTGTCTCTTTATCCCACGCACTCTCTTTTTTTCCTACGCTTGCTCTTTTTCCTGCTCTTTCTTTTTCCCGCACTCGCTTTTTCCCGCACTCGTTATTTTTCACCCGCTCGCGCTTTTTCCCACGCTCTCTTTTTCCCGCGCTTGCTTTTTTTCCCACGCTCGCTCTTTTTCCCGCGCTTTTTCCACCAGTCGCTATTTTTCTCATGCTCGCTATTTTTCCCGCGCTCGCTCTTTATCACACGCTCTCTCTTATTTTCCTACGCTTGCTCTTTTACCCACTCTCGTTTTTTCCCGCACTCCCTTTTTCCTGGACTCGATATTTTTCCCACGCTCGCTCTTTTTCCCACGCTCCCTATTTTTCCCACGCTCGCTCTTTTTCCCACGCTCGCTCATTTTCCCACGCTTTTTCCACCAGTCGCTATATTTCTCATGCTCGCTAGTTTTCCCGTGCTCGCTTTTTATCACACGCTCTCTCTTTTTTTCCTATGCTTGCTCTTTTTCCCACTCTCTCTTTTCCCCGCACTCACTTTTTCCCGCACTCGATTTTTTTCCCACGCTCTCGCTTTTTCCCACGCTTGCTTTTTTTCCCGCACTCGCTCTTTTTCACGCACTCGCTTTTTCCCGGACTTGCATTTTTTCTCTCGCACTCTCTCTTTCCCGCGCTTGCTCTTTTTCCCGCGTTCGCTCATTTTCCCGCGCTTTTTCCACCACTCGCTATTTTTCTCATGCTCGCTATTTTTGCCACTCTCGCTCTTTACCACAGGCTCTCTCTTTTTTTCTTATGCTTCCTGTTTTTCCCGCTCTCTCTTTTTCCCACACCCGCTTTTTCCCGCACTCGTTATTCTTCCCACGCTCGCGCTTTTTCCCACGCTCTCTTTTTCCCGCGCTTGCTTTTTTTCCAACGCTCGCTCTTTTTCCTGCGCTTTTTCCACCAGTCGCTATTTTTCTCATGCTCGCTATTTTTCCCACGCTCGCTCTTTTTCCCGCGCTCGCACTTCTTCCCGCGCTGTTTCTTTTTCACACACTCGCTCTTTCTCCCGCTCTCTCTCTATTTTCCCCTCTCTCTTTTTCCCGCACTCGCTTTTTCCCGCACTCGGTATTTTTCCCACGATCGATCTTTTTCCCATGCTCTTTTTTCCCGCGCTCTTTCTTTTTCCCGCGCTCACTGTTTTTCCCACTCTCGCTCTTTTTCCCGCGCTTGCTCTTTTTGCTGCGCTCGCTCATTTTCCCACGCTTTTTCTAGCAGTCGCTATATTTCTCATGCTCGCTATTTTTCCCGGGCTGTCTCTTTATCCCACGCACTCTCTTTTTTTCCTACGCTTGCTCTTTTTCCTGCTCTTTCTTTTTCCCGCACTCGCTTTTTCCCGCACTCGTTATTTTTCACCCGCTCGCGCTTTTTCCCACGCTCTCTTTTTCCCGCGCTTGCTTTTTTTCCCACACTCGCTCTTTTTCCCGCGCTTTTTCCACCAGTCGCTATTTTTCTCATGCTCGCTATTTTTCCCGCGCTCGCTCTTTATCACACGCTCTCTCTTATTTTCCTACGCTTGCTCTTTTACCCACTCTCGTTTTTTCCCGCACTCCCTTTTTCCTGGACTCGATATTTTTCCCACGCTCGCTCTTTTTCCCACGCTCCCTATTTTTCCCACGCTCGCTCTTTTTCCCACGCTCGCTCATTTTCCCACGCTTTTTCCACCAGTCGCTATATTTCTCATGCTCGCTAGTTTTCCCGTGCTCGCTTTTTATCACACGCTCTCTCTTTTTTTCCTATGCTTGCTCTTTTTCCCACTCTCTCTTTTCCCCGCACTCACTTTTTCCCGCACTCGATTTTTTTCCCACGCTCTCGCTTTTTCCCACGCTTGCTTTTTTTCCCGCACTCACTCTTTTTCACGCACTCGCTTTTTCCCGGACTTGCATTTTTTCTCTCGCACTCTCTTTTTCCCGCGCTTGCTCTTTTTCCCGCGTTCGCTCATTTTCCCGCGCTTTTTCCACCACTCGCTATTTTTCTCATGCTCGCTATTTTTGCCACTCTCGCTCTTTACCACAGGCTCTCTCTTTTTTTCTTATGCTTCCTGTTTTTCCCGCTCTCTCTTTTTCCCACACCCGCTTTTTCCCGCACTCGTTATTTTTCCCACGCTCGCGCTATTTCCCACACTCTCTTTTTCCCGCGCTTGCTTTTTTTCCCACGCTCGCTCTTTTTCCCGAGCTTTTTCCACCAGTCGCTATTTTTCTCATGCTCGCTATTTTTCCCGCGCTTGCTCTTTATCACACGCTCTCTTTTTTTTTCCTACGCTTTCTGTTTTATCCACTCGCTCTTTTTCCCACGCTCCCTTTTTCCTGGACTCGATATTTTTCCCACGCTCGCTCTTTTTCCCGCGCTCCCTATTTTTCCCACGCTCGCTCTTTTTCCCGCGCTCGCACTTCTTCCCGCGCTGTTTCTTTTTCACACACTCGCTCTTTCTCCCGCTCTCTCTCTATTTTCCCCTCTCTCTTTTTCCCGCACTCGCTTTTTCCCGCACTCGGTATTTTTCCCACGATCGATCTTTTTCCCATGCTCTTTTTTCCCGCGCTCTTTCTTTTTCCCGCGCTCACTGTTTTTCCCACTCTCGCTCTTTTTCCCGCGCTTGCTCTTTTTGCTGCGCTCGCTCATTTTCCCACGCTTTTTCTAGCAGTCGCTATATTTCTCATGCTCGCTATTTTTCCCGGGCTGTCTCTTTATCCCACGCACTCTCTTTTTTTCCTACGCTTGCTCTTTTTCCTGCTCTTTCTTTTTCCCGCACTCGCTTTTTCCCGCACTCGTTATTTTTCACCCGCTCGCGCTTTTTCCCACGCTCTCTTTTTCCCGCGCTTGCTTTTTTTCCCACGCTCGCTCTTTTTCCCGCGCTTTTTCCACCAGTCGCTATTTTTCTCATGCTCGCTATTTTTCCCGCGCTCGCTCTTTATCACACGCTCTCTCTTATTTTCCTACGCTTGCTCTTTTACCCACTCTCGTTTTTTCCCGCACTCCCTTTTTCCTGGACTCGATATTTTTCCCACGCTCGCTCTTTTTCCCACGCTCCCTATTTTTCCCGCACTCGTTATTTTTCCCACGCTCGCGCTTTTTCCCACGCTCTCTTTTTCCCGCGTTTGCTTTTTTTCCCACGCTCGCTCTTTTTCCCGAGCTTTTTCCACCAGTCGCTATTTTTCTCATGCTCGCTATTTTTCCCGCGCTTGCTCATTATCACACGCTCTCTTTTTTTTTCCTATGCTTGCTCTTTTTCCCACTCTCTCTTTTCCCCGCACTCACTTTTTCCCGCACTCGATTTTTTTCCCACGCTCTCGCTTTTTCCCACGCTTGCTTTTTTTCCCGCACTCGCTCTTTTTCACGCACTCGCTTTTTCCCGGACTTGCATTTTTTCTCTCGCACTCTCTCTTTCCCGCGCTTGCTCTTTTTCCCGCGTTCGCTCATTTTCCCGCGCTTTTTCCACCACTCGCTATTTTTCTCATGCTCGCTATTTTTGCCACTCTCGCTCTTTACCACAGGCTCTCTCTTTTTTTCTTATGCTTCCTGTTTTTCCCGCTCTCTCTTTTTCCCACACCCGCTTTTTCCCGCACTCGTTATTTTTCCCACGCTCGCGCTTTTTCCCACGCTCTCTTTTTCCCGCGCTCCCTTTTTTTCCCACGCTCGCTCTTTTTCCTGCGCTTTTTCCACCAGTCGCTATTTTTCTCATGCTCGCTATTTTTCCCGCGCTTGCTCTTTATCACACGCTCTCTTTTTTTTTCCTACTCTTTCTGTTTTATCCACTCGCTATTTATCCCACGCTCCCTTTTTCCTGGACTCGATATTTTTCCCACGCTCGCTCTTTTTCCCGCGCTCCCTATTTTTCCCACGCTCGCTCTTTTTCCCGCGCTCGCACTTCTTCCCGCGCTGTTTCTTTTTCACACACTCGCTCTTTCTCCCGCTCTCTCTCTATTTTCCCCTCTCTCTTTTTCCCGCACTCGCTTTTTCCCGCACTCGGTATTTTTCCCACGATCGATCTTTTTCCCATGCTCTTTTTTCCCGCGCTCTTTCTTTTTCCCGCGCTCACTGTTTTTCCCACTCTCGCTCTTTTTCCCGCGCTTGCTCTTTTTGCTGCGCTCGCTCATTTTCCCACGCTTTTTCTAGCAGTCGCTATATTTCTCATGCTCGCTATTTTTCCCGGGCTGTCTCTTTATCCCACGCACTCTCTTTTTTTCCTACGCTTGCTCTTTTTCCTGCTCTTTCTTTTTCCCGCACTCGCTTTTTCCCGCACTCGTTATTTTTCACCCGCTCGCGCTTTTTCCCACGCTCTCTTTTTCCCGCGCTTGCTTTTTTTCCCACGCTCGCTCTTTTTCCCGCGCTTTTTCCACCAGTCGCTATTTTTCTCATGCTCGCTATTTTTCCTGCGCTCGCTCTTTATCACACGCTCTCTCTTATTTTCCTACGCTTGCTCTTTTACCCACTCTCGTTTTTTCCCGCACTCCCTTTTTCCTGGACTCGATATTTTTCCCACGCTCGCTCTTTTTCCCACGCTCCCTATTTTTCCCACGCTCGCTCTTTTTCCCACGCTCGCTCATTTTCCCACGCTTTTTCCACCAGTCGCTATATTTCTCATGCTCGCTAGTTTTCCCGTGCTCGCTTTTTATCACACGCTCTCTCTTTTTTTCCTATGCTTGCTCTTTTTCCCACTCTCTCTTTTCCCCGCACTCACTTTTTCCCGCACTCGATTTTTTTCCCACGCTCTCGCTTTTTCCCACGCTTGCTTTTTTTCCCGCACTCGCTCTTTTTCACGCACTCGCTTTTTCCCGGACTTGCATTTTTTCTCTCGCACTCTCTTTTTCCCGCGCTTGCTCTTTTTCCCGCGTTCGCTCATTTTCCCGCGCTTTTTCCACCACTCGCTATTTTTCTCATGCTCGCTATTTTTGCCACTCTCGCTCTTTACCACAGGCTCTCTCTTTTTTTCTTATGCTTCCTGTTTTTCCCGCTCTCTCTTTTTCCCACACCCGCTTTTTCCCGCACTCGTTATTTTTCCCACGCTCGCGCTATTTCCCACGCTCTCTTTTTCCCGCGCTTGCTTTTTTTCCCACGCTCGCTCTTTTTCCCGAGCTTTTTCCACCAGTCGCTATTTTTCTCATGCTCGCTATTTTTCCCGCGCTTGCTCTTTATCACACGCTCTCTTTTTTTTTCCTATGCTTGCTCTTTTTCCCACTCTCTCTTTTCCCCGCACTCACTTTTTCCCGCACTCGATTTTTTTCCCACGCTCTCGCTTTTTCCCACGCTTGCTTTTTTTCCCGCACTCGCTCTTTTTCACGCACTCGCTTTTTCCCGGACTTGCATTTTTTCTGTCGCACTCTCTTTTTCCCGCGCTTGCTCTTTTTCCCGCGTTCGCTCATTTTCCCGCGCTTTTTCCACCACTCGCTATTTTTCTCATGCTCGCTATTTTTGCCACTCTCGCTCTTTACCACAGGCTCTCTCTTTTTTTCTTATGCTTCCTGTTTTTCCCGCTCTCTCTTTTTCCCACACCCGCTTTTTCCCGCACTCGTTATTTTTCCCACGCTCGCGCTTTTTCCCAAGCTCTCTTTTTCCCACGCTTGCTTTTTTTCCCACGCTCGCTCTTTTTCCCGCGCTTTTTCCACCAGTCACTATTTTTCTCATGCTCGCTATTTTTCCCGCGCTTGCTCTTTATCACACGCTCTCTTTTTTTTTCCTACGCTTTCTGTTTTATCCACTCGCTCTTTTTCCCACGCTCCCTTTTTCCTGGACTCGATATTTTTCCCACGCTCGCTCTTTTTCCCGCGCTCCCTATTTTTCCCACGCTCGCTCTTTCTCCCGCTCTCTCTCTATTTTCCCCTCTCTCTCTTTTTCCCGCACTCGCTTTTTCCCGCACTCGGTATTTTTCCCACGATCGATCTTTTTCCCATGCTCTTTTTTCCCGCGCTCTTTCTTTTTCCCGCGCTCACTGTTTTTCCCACTCTCGCTCTTTTTCCCGCGCTTGCTCTTTTTGCTGCGCTCGCTCATTTTCCCACGCTTTTTCTAGCAGTCGCTATATTTCTCATGCTCGCTATTTTTCCCGGGCTGTCTCTTTATCCCACGCACTCTCTTTTTTTCCTACGCTTGCTCTTTTTCCTGCTCTTTCTTTTTCCCGCACTCGCTTTTTCCCGCACTCGTTATTTTTCACCCGCTCGCGCTTTTTCCCACGCTCTCTTTTTCCCGCGCTTGCTTTTTTTCCCACGCTCGCTCTTTTTCCCGCGCTTTTTCCACCAGTCGCTATTTTTCTCATGCTCGCTATTTTTCCCGCGCTCGCTCTTTATCACACGCTCTCTCTTATTTTCCTACGCTTGCTCTTTTACCCACTCTCGTTTTTTCCCGCACTCCCTTTTTCCTGGACTCGATATTTTTCCCACGCTCGCTCTTTTTCCCACGCTCCCTATTTTTCCCACGCTCGCTCTTTTTCCCACGCTCGCTCATTTTCCCACGCTTTTTCCACCAGTCGCTATATTTCTCATGCTCGCTAGTTTTCCCGTGCTCGCTTTTTATCACACGCTCTCTCTTTTTTTCCTATGCTTGCTCTTTTTCCCACTCTCTCTTTTCCCCGCACTCACTTTTTCCCGCACTCGATTTTTTTCCCACGCTCTCGCTTTTTCCCACGCTTGCTTTTTTTCCCGCACTCACTCTTTTTCACGCACTCGCTTTTTCCCGGACTTGCATTTTTTCTCTCGCACTCTCCTTTTCCCGCGCTTGCTCTTTTTCCCGCGTTCGCTCATTTTCCCGCGCTTTTTCCACCACTCGCTATTTTTCTCATGCTCGCTATTTTTGCCACTCTCGCTCTTTACCACAGGCTCTCTCTTTTTTTCTTATGCTTCCTGTTTTTCCCGCTCTCTCTTTTTCCCACACCCGCTTTTTCCCGCACTCGTTATTTTTCCCACGCTCGCGCTATTTCCCACACTCTCTTTTTCCCGCGCTTGCTTTTTTTCCCACGCTCGCTCTTTTTCCCGAGCTTTTTCCACCAGTCGCTATTTTTCTCATGCTCGCTATTTTTCCCGCGCTTGCTCTTTATCACACGCTCTCTTTTTTTTTCCTATGCTTGCTCTTTTTCCCACTCTCTCTTTTCCCCGCACTCACTTTTTCCCGCACTCGATTTTTTTCCCACGCTCTCGCTTTTTCCCACGCTTGCTTTTTTTCCCGCACTCGCTCTTTTTCACGCACTCGCTTTTTCCCGGACTTGCATTTTTTCTCTCGCACTCTCTTTTTCCCGCGCTTGCTCTTTTTCCCGCGTTCGCTCATTTTCCCGCGCTTTTTCCACCACTCGCTATTTTTCTCATGTTCGCTATTTTTGCCACTCTCGCTCTTTACCACAGGCTCTCTCTTTTTTTCTTATGCTTCCTGTTTTTCCCGCTCTCTCTTTTTCCCACACCCGCTTTTTCCCGCACTCGTTATTTTTCCCACGCTCGCGCTTTTTCCCACGCTCTCTTTTTCCCACGCTTGCTTTTTTTCCCACGCTCGCTCTTTTTCCCGCGCTTTTTCCACCAGTCACTATTTTTCTCATGCTCGCTATTTTTCCCGCGCTTGCTCTTTATCACACGCTCTCTTTTTTTTTCCTACGCTTTCTGTTTTATCCACTCGCTCTTTTTCCCACGCTCCCTTTTTCCTGGACTCGATATTTTTCCCACGCTCGCTCTTTTTCCCGCGCTCCCTATTTTTCCCACGCTCGCTCTTTCTCCCGCTCTCTCTCTATTTTCCCCTCTCTCTCTTTTTCCCGCACTCGGTATTTTTCCCACGATCGATCTTTTTCCCATGCTCTTTTTTCCCGCGCTCTTTCTTTTTCCCGCGCTCACTGTTTTTCCCACTCTCGCTCTTTTTCCCGCGCTTGCTCTTTTTGCTGCGCTCGCTCATTTTCCCACGCTTTTTCTAGCAGTCGCTATATTTCTCATGCTCGCTATTTTTCCCGGGCTGTCTCTTTATCCCACGCACTCTCTTTTTTTCCTACGCTTGCTCTTTTTCCTGCTCTTTCTTTTTCCCGCACTCGCTTTTTCCCGCACTCGTTATTTTTCACCCGCTCGCGCTTTTTCCCACGCTCTCTTTTTCCCGCGCTTGCTTTTTTTCCCACGCTCGCTCTTTTTCCCGCGCTTTTTCCACCAGTCGCTATTTTTCTCATGCTCGCTATTTTTCCCGCGCTCGCTCTTTATCACACGCTCTCTCTTATTTTCCTACGCTTGCTCTTTTACCCACTCTCGTTTTTTCCCGCACTCCCTTTTTCCTGGACTCGATATTTTTCCCACGCTCGCTCTTTTTCCCACGCTCCCTATTTTTCCCACGCTCGCTCTTTTTCCCACGCTCGCTCATTTTCCCACGCTTTTTCCACCAGTCGCTATATTTCTCATGCTCGCTAGTTTTCCCGTGCTCGCTTTTTATCACACGCTCTCTCTTTTTTTCCTATGCTTGCTCTTTTTCCCACTCTCTCTTTTCCCCGCACTCACTTTTTCCCGCACTCGATTTTTTTCCCACGCTCTCGCTTTTTCCCACGCTTGCTTTTTTTCCCGCACTCGCTCTTTTTCACGCACTCGCTTTTTCCCGGACTTGCATTTTTTCTCTCGCACTCTCTTTTTCCCGCGCTTGCTCTTTTTCCCGCGTTCGCTCATTTTCCCGCGCTTTTTCCACCACTCGCTATTTTTCTCATGCTCGCTATTTTTGCCACTCTCGCTCTTTACCACAGGCTCTCTCTTTTTTTCTTATGCTTCCTGTTTTTCCCGCTCTCTCTTTTTCCCACACCCGCTTTTTCCCGCACTCGTTATTTTTCCCACGCTCGCGCTATTTCCCACACTCTCTTTTTCCCGCGCTTGCTTTTTTTCCCACGCTCGCTCTTTTTCCCGAGCTTTTTCCACCAGTCGCTATTTTTCTCATGCTCGCTATTTTTCCCGCGCTTGCTCTTTATCACACGCTCTCTTTTTTTTTCCTATGCTTGCTCTTTTTCCCACTCTCTCTTTTCCCCGCACTCACTTTTTCCCGCACTCGATTTTTTTCCCACGCTCTCGCTTTTTCCCACGCTTGCTTTTTTTCCCGCACTCGCTCTTTTTCACGCACTCGCTTTTTCCCGGACTTGCATTTTTTCTCTCGCACTCTCTTTTTCCCGCGCTTGCTCTTTTTCCCGCGTTCGCTCATTTTCCCGCGCTTTTTCCACCACTCGCTATTTTTCTCATGCTCGCTATTTTTGCCACTCTCGCTCTTTACCACAGGCTCTCTCTTTTTTTCTTATGCTTCCTGTTTTTCCCGCTCTCTCTTTTTCCCACACCCGCTTTTTCCCGCACTCGTTATTTTTCCCACGCTCGCGCTTTTTCCCACGCTCTCTTTTTCCCACGCTTGCTTTTTTTCCCACGCTCGCTCTTTTTCCCGCGCTTTTTCCACCAGTCACTATTTTTCTCATGCTCGCTATTTTTCCCGCGCTTGCTCTTTATCACACGCTCTCTTTTTTTTTCCTACGCTTTCTGTTTTATCCACTCGCTCTTTTTCCCACGCTCCCTTTTTCCTGGACTCGATATTTTTCCCACGCTCGCTCTTTTTCCCGCGCTCCCTATTTTTCCCACGCTCGCTCTTTCTCCCGCTCTCTCTCTATTTTCCCCTCTCTCTCTTTTTCCCGCACTCGGTATTTTTCCCACGATCGATCTTTTTCCCATGCTCTTTTTTCCCGCGCTCTTTCTTTTTCCCGCGCTCCCTTTTTTTCCCACGCTCGCTCTTTTTCCTGCGCTTTTTCCACCAGTCGCTATTTTTCTCATGCTCGCTATTTTTCCCGCGCTTGCTCTTTATCACACGCTCTCTTTTTTTTTCCTACTCTTTCTGTTTTATCCACTCGCTATTTATCCCACGCTCCCTTTTTCCTGGACTCGATATTTTTCCCACGCTCGCTCTTTTTCCCGCGCTCCCTATTTTTCCCACGCTCGCTCTTTTTCCCGCGCTCGCACTTCTTCCCGCGCTGTTTCTTTTTCACACACTCGCTCTTTCTCCCGCTCTCTCTCTATTTTCCCCTCTCTCTTTTTCCCGCACTCGCTTTTTCCCGCACTCGGTATTTTTCCCACGATCGATCTTTTTCCCATGCTCTTTTTTCCCGCGCTCTTTCTTTTTCCCGCGCTCACTGTTTTTCCCACTCTCGCTCTTTTTCCCGCGCTTGCTCTTTTTGCTGCGCTCGCTCATTTTCCCACGCTTTTTCTAGCAGTCGCTATATTTCTCATGCTCGCTATTTTTCCCGGGCAGTCTCTTAATCCCACGCACTCTCTTTTTTTCCTACGCTTGCTCTTTTTCCTGCTCTTTCTTTTTCCCGCACTCGCTTTTTCCCGCACTCGTTATTTTTCACCCGCTCGCGCTTTTTCCCACGCTCTCTTTTTCCCGCGCTTGCTTTTTTTCCCACGCTCGCTCTTTTTCCCGCGCTTTTTCCACCAGTCGCTATTTTTCTCATGCTCGCTATTTTTCCTGCGCTCGCTCTTTATCACACGCTCTCTCTTATTTTCCTACGCTTGCTCTTTTACCCACTCTCGTTTTTTCCCGCACTCCCTTTTTCCTGGACTCGATATTTTTCCCACGCTCGCTCTTTTTCCCACGCTCCCTATTTTTCCCACGCTCGCTCTTTTTCCCACGCTCGCTCATTTTCCCACGCTTTTTCCACCAGTCGCTATATTTCTCATGCTCGCTAGTTTTCCCGTGCTCGCTTTTTATCACACGCTCTCTCTTTTTTTCCTATGCTTGCTCTTTTTCCCACTCTCTCTTTTCCCCGCACTCACTTTTTCCCGCACTCGATTTTTTTCCCACGCTCTCGCTTTTTCCCACGCTTGCTTTTTTTCCCGCACTCGCTCTTTTTCACGCACTCGCTTTTTCCCGGACTTGCATTTTTTCTCTCGCACTCTCTCTTTCCCGCGCTTGCTCTTTTTCCCGCGTTCGCTCATTTTCCCGCGCTTTTTCCACCACTCGCTATTTTTCTCATGCTCGCTATTTTTGCCACTCTCGCTCTTTACCACAGGCTCTCTCTTTTTTTCTTATGCTTCCTGTTTTTCCCGCTCTCTCTTTTTCCCACACCCGCTTTTTCCCGCACTCGTTATTTTTCCCACGCTCGCGCTATTTCCCACGCTCTCTTTTTCCCGCGCTTGCTTTTTTTCCCACGCTCGCTCTTTTTCCCGAGCTTTTTCCACCAGTCGCTATTTTTCTCATGCTCGCTATTTTTCCCGCGCTTGCTCTTTATCACACGCTCTCTTTTTTTTTCCTATGCTTGCTCTTTTTCCCACTCTCTCTTTTCCCCGCACTCACTTTTTCCCGCACTCGATTTTTTTCCCACGCTCTCGCTTTTTCCCACGCTTGCTTTTTTTCCCGCACTCGCTCTTTTTCACGCACTCGCTTTTTCCCGGACTTGCATTTTTTCTGTCGCACTCTCTTTTTCCCGCGCTTGCTCTTTTTCCCGCGTTCGCTCATTTTCCCGCGCTTTTTCCACCACTCGCTATTTTTCTCATGCTCGCTATTTTTGCCACTCTCGCTCTTTACCACAGGCTCTCTCTTTTTTTCTTATGCTTCCTGTTTTTCCCGCTCTCTCTTTTTCCCACACCCGCTTTTTCCCGCACTCGTTATTTTTCCCACGCTCGCGCTTTTTCCCAAGCTCTCTTTTTCCCACGCTTGCTTTTTTTCCCACGCTCGCTCTTTTTCCCGCGCTTTTTCCACCAGTCACTATTTTTCTCATGCTCGCTATTTTTCCCGCGCTTGCTCTTTATCACACGCTCTCTTTTTTTTTCCTACGCTTTCTGTTTTATCCACTCGCTCTTTTTCCCACGCTCCCTTTTTCCTGGACTCGATATTTTTCCCACGCTCGCTCTTTTTCCCGCGCTCCCTATTTTTCCCACGCTCGCTCTTTCTCCCGCTCTCTCTCTATTTTCCCCTCTCTCTCTTTTTCCCGCACTCGCTTTTTCCCGCACTCGGTATTTTTCCCACGATCGATCTTTTTCCCATGCTCTTTTTTCCCGCGCTCTTTCTTTTTCCCGCGCTCACTGTTTTTCCCACTCTCGCTCTTTTTCCCGCGCTTGCTCTTTTTGCTGCGCTCGCTCATTTTCCCACGCTTTTTCTAGCAGTCGCTATATTTCTCATGCTCGCTATTTTTCCCGGGCTGTCTCTTTATCCCACGCACTCTCTTTTTTTCCTACGCTTGCTCTTTTTCCTGCTCTTTCTTTTTCCCGCACTCGCTTTTTCCCGCACTCGTTATTTTTCACCCGCTCGCGCTTTTTCCCACGCTCTCTTTTTCCCGCGCTTGCTTTTTTTCCCACGCTCGCTCTTTTTCCCGCGCTTTTTCCACCAGTCGCTATTTTTCTCATGCTCGCTATTTTTCCCGCGCTCGCTCTTTATCACACGCTCTCTCTTATTTTCCTACGCTTGCTCTTTTACCCACTCTCGTTTTTTCCCGCACTCCCTTTTTCCTGGACTCGATATTTTTCCCACGCTCGCTCTTTTTCCCACGCTCCCTATTTTTCCCACGCTCGCTCTTTTTCCCACGCTCGCTCATTTTCCCACGCTTTTTCCACCAGTCGCTATATTTCTCATGCTCGCTAGTTTTCCCGTGCTCGCTTTTTATCACACGCTCTCTCTTTTTTTCCTATGCTTGCTCTTTTTCCCACTCTCTCTTTTCCCCGCACTCACTTTTTCCCGCACTCGATTTTTTTCCCACGCTCTCGCTTTTTCCCACGCTTGCTTTTTTTCCCGCACTCACTCTTTTTCACGCACTCGCTTTTTCCCGGACTTGCATTTTTTCTCTCGCACTCTCCTTTTCCCGCGCTTGCTCTTTTTCCCGCGTTCGCTCATTTTCCCGCGCTTTTTCCACCACTCGCTATTTTTCTCATGCTCGCTATTTTTGCCACTCTCGCTCTTTACCACAGGCTCTCTCTTTTTTTCTTATGCTTCCTGTTTTTCCCGCTCTCTCTTTTTCCCACACCCGCTTTTTCCCGCACTCGTTATTTTTCCCACGCTCGCGCTATTTCCCACACTCTCTTTTTCCCGCGCTTGCTTTTTTTCCCACGCTCGCTCTTTTTCCCGAGCTTTTTCCACCAGTCGCTATTTTTCTCATGCTCGCTATTTTTCCCGCGCTTGCTCTTTATCACACGCTCTCTTTTTTTTTCCTATGCTTGCTCTTTTTCCCACTCTCTCTTTTCCCCGCACTCACTTTTTCCCGCACTCGATTTTTTTCCCACGCTCTCGCTTTTTCCCACGCTTGCTTTTTTTCCCGCACTCGCTCTTTTTCACGCACTCGCTTTTTCCCGGACTTGCATTTTTTCTCTCGCACTCTCTTTTTCCCGCGCTTGCTCTTTTTCCCGCGTTCGCTCATTTTCCCGCGCTTTTTCCACCACTCGCTATTTTTCTCATGTTCGCTATTTTTGCCACTCTCGCTCTTTACCACAGGCTCTCTCTTTTTTTCTTATGCTTCCTGTTTTTCCCGCTCTCTCTTTTTCCCACACCCGCTTTTTCCCGCACTCGTTATTTTTCCCACGCTCGCGCTTTTTCCCACGCTCTCTTTTTCCCACGCTTGCTTTTTTTCCCACGCTCGCTCTTTTTCCCGCGCTTTTTCCACCAGTCACTATTTTTCTCATGCTCGCTATTTTTCCCGCGCTTGCTCTTTATCACACGCTCTCTTTTTTTTTCCTACGCTTTCTGTTTTATCCACTCGCTCTTTTTCCCACGCTCCCTTTTTCCTGGACTCGATATTTTTCCCACGCTCGCTCTTTTTCCCGCGCTCCCTATTTTTCCCACGCTCGCTCTTTCTCCCGCTCTCTCTCTATTTTCCCCTCTCTCTCTTTTTCCCGCACTCGGTATTTTTCCCACGATCGATCTTTTTCCCATGCTCTTTTTTCCCGCGCTCTTTCTTTTTCCCGCGCTCACTGTTTTTCCCACTCTCGCTCTTTTTCCCGCGCTTGCTCTTTTTGCTGCGCTCGCTCATTTTCCCACGCTTTTTCTAGCAGTCGCTATATTTCTCATGCTCGCTATTTTTCCCGGGCTGTCTCTTTATCCCACGCACTCTCTTTTTTTCCTACGCTTGCTCTTTTTCCTGCTCTTTCTTTTTCCCGCACTCGCTTTTTCCCGCACTCGTTATTTTTCACCCGCTCGCGCTTTTTCCCACGCTCTCTTTTTCCCGCGCTTGCTTTTTTTCCCACGCTCGCTCTTTTTCCCGCGCTTTTTCCACCAGTCGCTATTTTTCTCATGCTCGCTATTTTTCCCGCGCTCGCTCTTTATCACACGCTCTCTCTTATTTTCCTACGCTTGCTCTTTTACCCACTCTCGTTTTTTCCCGCACTCCCTTTTTCCTGGACTCGATATTTTTCCCACGCTCGCTCTTTTTCCCACGCTCCCTATTTTTCCCACGCTCGCTCTTTTTCCCACGCTCGCTCATTTTCCCACGCTTTTTCCACCAGTCGCTATATTTCTCATGCTCGCTAGTTTTCCCGTGCTCGCTTTTTATCACACGCTCTCTCTTTTTTTCCTATGCTTGCTCTTTTTCCCACTCTCTCTTTTCCCCGCACTCACTTTTTCCCGCACTCGATTTTTTTCCCACGCTCTCGCTTTTTCCCACGCTTGCTTTTTTTCCCGCACTCGCTCTTTTTCACGCACTCGCTTTTTCCCGGACTTGCATTTTTTCTCTCGCACTCTCTTTTTCCCGCGCTTGCTCTTTTTCCCGCGTTCGCTCATTTTCCCGCGCTTTTTCCACCACTCGCTATTTTTCTCATGCTCGCTATTTTTGCCACTCTCGCTCTTTACCACAGGCTCTCTCTTTTTTTCTTATGCTTCCTGTTTTTCCCGCTCTCTCTTTTTCCCACACCCGCTTTTTCCCGCACTCGTTATTTTTCCCACGCTCGCGCTATTTCCCACACTCTCTTTTTCCCGCGCTTGCTTTTTTTCCCACGCTCGCTCTTTTTCCCGAGCTTTTTCCACCAGTCGCTATTTTTCTCATGCTCGCTATTTTTCCCGCGCTTGCTCTTTATCACACGCTCTCTTTTTTTTTCCTATGCTTGCTCTTTTTCCCACTCTCTCTTTTCCCCGCACTCACTTTTTCCCGCACTCGATTTTTTTCCCACGCTCTCGCTTTTTCCCACGCTTGCTTTTTTTCCCGCACTCGCTCTTTTTCACGCACTCGCTTTTTCCCGGACTTGCATTTTTTCTCTCGCACTCTCTTTTTCCCGCGCTTGCTCTTTTTCCCGCGTTCGCTCATTTTCCCGCGCTTTTTCCACCACTCGCTATTTTTCTCATGCTCGCTATTTTTGCCACTCTCGCTCTTTACCACAGGCTCTCTCTTTTTTTCTTATGCTTCCTGTTTTTCCCGCTCTCTCTTTTTCCCACACCCGCTTTTTCCCGCACTCGTTATTTTTCCCACGCTCGCGCTTTTTCCCACGCTCTCTTTTTCCCACGCTTGCTTTTTTTCCCACGCTCGCTCTTTTTCCCGCGCTTTTTCCACCAGTCACTATTTTTCTCATGCTCGCTATTTTTCCCGCGCTTGCTCTTTATCACACGCTCTCTTTTTTTTTCCTACGCTTTCTGTTTTATCCACTCGCTCTTTTTCCCACGCTCCCTTTTTCCTGGACTCGATATTTTTCCCACGCTCGCTCTTTTTCCCGCGCTCCCTATTTTTCCCACGCTCGCTCTTTCTCCCGCTCTCTCTCTATTTTCCCCTCTCTCTCTTTTTCCCGCACTCGGTATTTTTCCCACGATCGATCTTTTTCCCATGCTCTTTTTTCCCGCGCTCTTTCTTTTTCCCGCGCTCACTGTTTTTCCCACTCTCGCTCTTTTTCCCGCGCTTGCTCTTTTTGCTGCGCTCGCTCATTTTCCCACGCTTTTTCTAGCAGTCGCTATATTTCTCATGCTCGCTATTTTTCCCGGGCTGTCTCTTTATCCCACGCACTTTCTTTTTTTCCTACGCTTGCTCTTTTTCCTGCTCTTTCTTTTTCCCGCACTCGCTTTTTCCCGCACTCGTTATTTTTCACCCGCTCGCGCTTTTTCCCACGCTCTCTTTTTCCCGCGCTTGCTTTTTTTCCCACGCTCGCTCTTTTTCCCGCGCTTTTTCCACCAGTCGCTATTTTTCTCATGCTCGCTATTTTTCCTGCGCTCGCTCTTTATCACACGCTCTCTCTTATTTTCCTACGCTTGCTCTTTTACCCACTCTCGTTTTTTCCCGCACTCCCTTTTTCCTGGACTCGATATTTTTCCCACGCTCGCTCTTTTTCCCACGCTCCCTATTTTTCCCACGCTCGCTCTTTTTCCCACGCTTTTTCCACCAGTCGCTATATTTCTCATGCTCGCTAGTTTTCCCGTGCTCGCTTTTTATCACACGCTCTCTCTTTTTTTCCTATGCTTGCTCTTTTTCCCACTCTCTCTTTTCCCCGCACTCACTTTTTCCCGCACTCGATTTTTTTCCCACGCTCTCGCTTTTTCCCACGCTTGCTTTTTTTCCCGCACTCACTCTTTTTCACGCACTCGCTTTTTCCCGGACTTGCATTTTTTCTCTCGCACTCTCCTTTTCCCGCGCTTGCTCTTTTTCCCGCGTTCGCTCATTTTCCCGCGCTTTTTCCACCACTCGCTATTTTTCTCATGCTCGCTATTTTTGCCACTCTCGCTCTTTACCACAGGCTCTCTCTTTTTTTCTTATGCTTCCTGTTTTTCCCGCTCTCTCTTTTTCCCACACCCGCTTTTTCCCGCACTCGTTATTTTTCCCACGCTCGCGCTATTTCCCACACTCTCTTTTTCCCGCGCTTGCTTTTTTTCCCACGCTCGCTCTTTTTCCCGAGCTTTTTCCACCAGTCGCTATTTTTCTCATGCTCGCTATTTTTCCCGCGCTTGCTCTTTATCACACGCTCTCTTTTTTTTTCCTATGCTTGCTCTTTTTCCCACTCTCTCTTTTCCCCGCACTCACTTTTTCCCGCACTCGATTTTTTTCCCACGCTCTCGCTTTTTCCCACGCTTGCTTTTTTTCCCGCACTCGCTCTTTTTCACGCACTCGCTTTTTCCCGGACTTGCATTTTTTCTCTCGCACTCTCTTTTTCCCGCGCTTGCTCTTTTTCCCGCGTTCGCTCATTTTCCCGCGCTTTTTCCACCACTCGCTATTTTTCTCATGTTCGCTATTTTTGCCACTCTCGCTCTTTACCACAGGCTCTCTCTTTTTTTCTTATGCTTCCTGTTTTTCCCGCTCTCTCTTTTTCCCACACCCGCTTTTTCCCGCACTCGTTATTTTTCCCACGCTCGCGCTTTTTCCCACGCTCTCTTTTTCCCACGCTTGCTTTTTTTCCCACGCTCGCTCTTTTTCCCGCGCTTTTTCCACCAGTCACTATTTTTCTCATGCTCGCTATTTTTCCCGCGCTTGCTCTTTATCACACGCTCTCTTTTTTTTTCCTACGCTTTCTGTTTTATCCACTCGCTCTTTTTCCCACGCTCCCTTTTTCCTGGACTCGATATTTTTCCCACGCTCGCTCTTTTTCCCGCGCTCCCTATTTTTCCCACGCTCGCTCTTTCTCCCGCTCTCTCTCTATTTTCCCCTCTCTCTCTTTTTCCCGCACTCGGTATTTTTCCCACGATCGATCTTTTTCCCATGCTCTTTTTTCCCGCGCTCTTTCTTTTTCCCGCGCTCACTGTTTTTCCCACTCTCGCTCTTTTTCCCGCGCTTGCTCTTTTTGCTGCGCTCGCTCATTTTCCCACGCTTTTTCTAGCAGTCGCTATATTTCTCATGCTCGCTATTTTTCCCGGGCTGTCTCTTTATCCCACGCACTCTCTTTTTTTCCTACGCTTGCTCTTTTTCCTGCTCTTTCTTTTTCCCGCACTCGCTTTTTCCCGCACTCGTTATTTTTCACCCGCTCGCGCTTTTTCCCACGCTCTCTTTTTCCCGCGCTTGCTTTTTTTCCCACGCTCGCTCTTTTTCCCGCGCTTTTTCCACCAGTCGCTATTTTTCTCATGCTCGCTATTTTTCCCGCGCTCGCTCTTTATCACACGCTCTCTCTTATTTTCCTACGCTTGCTCTTTTACCCACTCTCGTTTTTTCCCGCACTCCCTTTTTCCTGGACTCGATATTTTTCCCACGCTCGCTCTTTTTCCCACGCTCCCTATTTTTCCCACGCTCGCTCTTTTTCCCACGCTCGCTCATTTTCCCACGCTTTTTCCACCAGTCGCTATATTTCTCATGCTCGCTAGTTTTCCCGTGCTCGCTTTTTATCACACGCTCTCTCTTTTTTTCCTATGCTTGCTCTTTTTCCCACTCTCTCTTTTCCCCGCACTCACTTTTTCCCGCACTCGATTTTTTTCCCACGCTCTCGCTTTTTCCCACGCTTGCTTTTTTTCCCGCACTCGCTCTTTTTCACGCACTCGCTTTTTCCCGGACTTGCATTTTTTCTCTCGCACTCTCTTTTTCCCGCGCTTGCTCTTTTTCCCGCGTTCGCTCATTTTCCCGCGCTTTTTCCACCACTCGCTATTTTTCTCATGCTCGCTATTTTTGCCACTCTCGCTCTTTACCACAGGCTCTCTCTTTTTTTCTTATGCTTCCTGTTTTTCCCGCTCTCTCTTTTTCCCACACCCGCTTTTTCCCGCACTCGTTATTTTTCCCACGCTCGCGCTATTTCCCACACTCTCTTTTTCCCGCGCTTGCTTTTTTTCCCACGCTCGCTCTTTTTCCCGAGCTTTTTCCACCAGTCGCTATTTTTCTCATGCTCGCTATTTTTCCCGCGCTTGCTCTTTATCACACGCTCTCTTTTTTTTTCCTATGCTTGCTCTTTTTCCCACTCTCTCTTTTCCCCGCACTCACTTTTTCCCGCACTCGATTTTTTTCCCACGCTCTCGCTTTTTCCCACGCTTGCTTTTTTTCCCGCACTCGCTCTTTTTCACGCACTCGCTTTTTCCCGGACTTGCATTTTTTCTCTCGCACTCTCTTTTTCCCGCGCTTGCTCTTTTTCCCGCGTTCGCTCATTTTCCCGCGCTTTTTCCACCACTCGCTATTTTTCTCATGCTCGCTATTTTTGCCACTCTCGCTCTTTACCACAGGCTCTCTCTTTTTTTCTTATGCTTCCTGTTTTTCCCGCTCTCTCTTTTTCCCACACCCGCTTTTTCCCGCACTCGTTATTTTTCCCACGCTCGCGCTTTTTCCCACGCTCTCTTTTTCCCACGCTTGCTTTTTTTCCCACGCTCGCTCTTTTTCCCGCGCTTTTTCCACCAGTCACTATTTTTCTCATGCTCGCTATTTTTCCCGCGCTTGCTCTTTATCACACGCTCTCTTTTTTTTTCCTACGCTTTCTGTTTTATCCACTCGCTCTTTTTCCCACGCTCCCTTTTTCCTGGACTCGATATTTTTCCCACGCTCGCTCTTTTTCCCGCGCTCCCTATTTTTCCCACGCTCGCTCTTTCTCCCGCTCTCTCTCTATTTTCCCCTCTCTCTCTTTTTCCCGCACTCGGTATTTTTCCCACGATCGATCTTTTTCCCATGCTCTTTTTTCCCGCGCTCTTTCTTTTTCCCGCGCTCACTGTTTTTCCCACTCTCGCTCTTTTTCCCGCGCTTGCTCTTTTTGCTGCGCTCGCTCATTTTCCCACGCTTTTTCTAGCAGTCGCTATATTTCTCATGCTCGCTATTTTTCCCGGGCTGTCTCTTTATCCCACGCACTTTCTTTTTTTCCTACACTTGCTCTTTTTCCTGCTCTTTCTTTTTCCCGCACTCGCTTTTTCCCGCACTCGTTATTTTTCACCCGCTCGCGCTTTTTCCCACGCTCTCTTTTTCCCGCGCTTGCTTTTTTTCCCACGCTCGCTCTTTTTCCCGCGCTTTTTCCACCAGTCGCTATTTTTCTCATGCTCGCTATTTTTCCTGCGCTCGCTCTTTATCACACGCTCTCTCTTATTTTCCTACGCTTGCTCTTTTACCCACTCTCGTTTTTTCCCGCACTCCCTTTTTCCTGGACTCGATATTTTTCCCACGCTCGCTCTTTTTCCCACGCTCCCTATTTTTCCCACGCTCGCTCTTTTTCCCACGCTTTTTCCACCAGTCGCTATATTTCTCATGCTCGCTAGTTTTCCCGTGCTCGCTTTTTATCACACGCTCTCTCTTTTTTTCCTATGCTTGCTCTTTTTCCCACTCTCTCTTTTCCCCGCACTCACTTTTTCCCGCACTCGATTTTTTTCCCACGCTCTCGCTTTTTCCCACGCTTGCTTTTTTTCCCGCACTCACTCTTTTTCACGCACTCGCTTTTTCCCGGACTTGCATTTTTTCTCTCGCACTCTCTTTTTCCCGCGCTTGCTCTTTTTCCCGCGTTCGCTCATTTTCCCGCGCTTTTTCCACCACTCGCTATTTTTCTCATGCTCGCTATTTTTGCCACTCTCGCTCTTTACCACAGGCTCTCTCTTTTTTTCTTATGCTTCCTGTTTTTCCCGCTCTCTCTTTTTCCCACACCCGCTTTTTCCCGCACTCGTTATTTTTCCCACGCTCGCGCTATTTCCCACGCTCTCTTTTTCCCGCGCTTGCTTTTTTTCCCACGCTCGCTCTTTTTCCTGCGCTTTTTCCACCAGTCGCTATTTTTCTCATGCTCGCTATTTTTCCCGCGCTTGCTCTTTATCACACGCTCTCTTTTTTTTTCCTACGCTTTCTGTTTTATCCACTCGCTATTTTTCCCACGCTCCCTTTTTCCTGGACTCGATATTTTTCCCACGCTCGCTCTTTTTCCCGCGCTCCCTATTTTTCCCACGCTCGCTCTTTTTCCCGCGCTCGCACTTCTTCCCGCGCTGTTTCTTTTTCACACACTCGCTCTTTCTCCCGCTCTCTCTCTATTTTCCCCTCTCTCTTTTTCCCGCACTCGCTTTTTCCCGCACTCGGTATTTTTCCCACGATCGATCTTTTTCCCATGCTCTTTTTTCCCGCGCTCTTTCTTTTTCCCGCGCTCACTGTTTTTCCCACTCTCGCTCTTTTTCCCGCGCTTGCTCTTTTTGCTGCGCTCGCTCATTTTCCCACGCTTTTTCTAGCAGTCGCTATATTTCTCATGCTCGCTATTTTTCCTGGGCTGTCTCTTTATCCCACGCACTCTCTTTTTTTCCTACGCTTGCTCTTTTTCCTGCTCTTTCTTTTTCCCGCACTCGCTTTTTCCCGCACTCGTTATTTTTCACCCGCTCGCGCTTTTTCCCACGCTCTCTTTTTCCCGCGCTTGCTTTTTTTCCCACGCTCGCTCTTTTTCCCGCGCTTTTTCCACCAGTCGCTATTTTTCTCATGCTCGCTATTTTTCCCGCGCTCGCTCTTTATCACACGCTCTCTCTTATTTTCCTACGCTTGCTCTTTTACCCACTCTCGTTTTTTCCCGCACTCCCTTTTTCCTGGACTCGATATTTTTCCCACGCTCGCTCTTTTTCCCACGCTCCCTATTTTTCCCACGCTCGCTCTTTTTCCCACGCTCGCTCATTTTCCCACGCTTTTTCCACCAGTCGCTATATTTCTCATGCTCGCTAGTTTTCCCGTGCTCGCTTTTTATCACACGCTCTCTCTTTTTTTCCTATGCTTGCTCTTTTTCCCACTCTCTCTTTTCCCCGCACTCACTTTTTCCCGCACTCGATTTTTTTCCCACGCTCTCGCTTTTTCCCACGCTTGCTTTTTTTCCCGCACTCACTCTTTTTCACGCACTCGCTTTTTCCCGGACTTGCATTTTTTCTCTCGCACTCTCCTTTTCCCGCGCTTGCTCTTTTTCCCGCGTTCGCTCATTTTCCCGCGCTTTTTCCACCACTCGCTATTTTTCTCATGCTCGCTATTTTTGCCACTCTCGCTCTTTACCACAGGCTCTCTCTTTTTTTCTTATGCTTCCTGTTTTTCCCGCTCTCTCTTTTTCCCACACCCGCTTTTTCCCGCACTCGTTATTTTTCCCACGCTCGCGCTATTTCCCACGCTCTCTTTTTCCCGCGCTTGCTTTTTTTCCCACGCTCGCTCTTTTTCCCGAGCTTTTTCCACCAGTCGCTATTTTTCTCATGCTCGCTATTTTTCCCGCGCTTGCTCTTTATCACACGCTCTCTTTTTTTTTCCTACGCTTTCTGTTTTATCCACTCGCTCTTTTTCCCACGCTCCCTTTTTCCTGGACTCGATATTTTTCCCACGCTCGCTCTTTTTCCCGCGCTCCCTATTTTTCCCACGCTCGCTCTTTCTCCCGCTCTCTCTCTATTTTCCCCTCTCTCTCTTTTTCCCGCACTCGCTTTTTCCCGCACTCGGTATTTTTCCCACGATCGATCTTTTTCCCATGCTCTTTTTTCCCGCGCTCTTTCTTTTTCCCGCGCTCACTGTTTTTCCCACTCTCGCTCTTTTTCCCGCGCTTGCTCTTTTTGCTGCGCTCGCTCATTTTCCCACGCTTTTTCTAGCAGTCGCTATATTTCTCATGCTCGCTATTTTTCCCGGGCTGTCTCTTTATCCCACGCACTCTCTTTTTTTCCTACGCTTGCTCTTTTTCCTGCTCTTTCTTTTTCCCGCACTCGCTTTTTCCCGCACTCGTTATTTTTCACCCGCTCGCGCTTTTTCCCACGCTCTCTTTTTCCCGCGCTTGCTTTTTTTCCCACGCTCGCTCTTTTTCCCGCGCTTTTTCCACCAGTCGCTATTTTTCTCATGCTCGCTATTTTTCCCGCGCTCGCTCTTTATCACACGCTCTCTCTTATTTTCCTACGCTTGCTCTTTTACCCACTCTCGTTTTTTCCCGCACTCCCTTTTTCCTGGACTCGATATTTTTCCCACGCTCGCTCTTTTTCCCACGCTCCCTATTTTTCCCACGCTCGCTCTTTTTCCCACGCTCGCTCATTTTCCCACGCTTTTTCCACCAGTCGCTATATTTCTCATGCTCGCTAGTTTTCCCGTGCTCGCTTTTTATCACACGCTCTCTCTTTTTTTCCTATGCTTGCTCTTTTTCCCACTCTCTCTTTTCCCCGCACTCACTTTTTCCCGCACTCGATTTTTTTCCCACGCTCTCGCTTTTTCCCACGCTTGCTTTTTTTCCCGCACTCACTCTTTTTCACGCACTCGCTTTTTCCCGGACTTGCATTTTTTCTCTCGCACTCTCCTTTTCCCGCGCTTGCTCTTTTTCCCGCGTTCGCTCATTTTCCCGCGCTTTTTCCACCACTCGCTATTTTTCTCATGCTCGCTATTTTTGCCACTCTCGCTCTTTACCACAGGCTCTCTCTTTTTTTCTTATGCTTCCTGTTTTTCCCGCTCTCTCTTTTTCCCACACCCGCTTTTTCCCGCACTCGTTATTTTTCCCACGCTCGCGCTATTTCCCACACTCTCTTTTTCCCGCGCTTGCTTTTTTTCCCACGCTCGCTCTTTTTCCCGAGCTTTTTCCACCAGTCGCTATTTTTCTCATGCTCGCTATTTTTCCCGCGCTTGCTCTTTATCACACGCTCTCTTTTTTTTTCCTATGCTTGCTCTTTTTCCCACTCTCTCTTTTCCCCGCACTCACTTTTTCCCGCACTCGATTTTTTTCCCACGCTCTCGCTTTTTCCCACGCTTGCTTTTTTTCCCGCACTCGCTCTTTTTCACGCACTCGCTTTTTCCCGGACTTGCATTTTTTCTCTCGCACTCTCTTTTTCCCGCGCTTGCTCTTTTTCCCGCGTTCGCTCATTTTCCCGCGCTTTTTCCACCACTCGCTATTTTTCTCATGCTCGCTATTTTTGCCACTCTCGCTCTTTACCACAGGCTCTCTCTTTTTTTCTTATGCTTCCTGTTTTTCCCGCTCTCTCTTTTTCCCACACCCGCTTTTTCCCGCACTCGTTATTTTTCCCACGCTCGCGCTTTTTCCCACGCTCTCTTTTTCCCACGCTTGCTTTTTTTCCCACGCTCGCTCTTTTTCCCGCGCTTTTTCCACCAGTCACTATTTTTCTCATGCTCGCTATTTTTCCCGCGCTTGCTCTTTATCACACGCTCTGTTTTTTTTTCCTACGCTTTCTGTTTTATCCACTCGCTCTTTTTCCCACGCTCCCTTTTTCCTGGACTCGATATTTTTCCCACGCTTGCTCTTTTTCCCGCGCTCCCTATTTTTCCCACGCTCGCTCTTTCTCCCGCTCTCTCTCTATTTTCCCCTCTCTCTCTTTTTCCCGCACTCGCTTTTTCCCGCACTCGGTATTTTTCCCACGATCGATCTTTTTCCCATGCTCTTTTTTCCCGCGCTCTTTCTTTTTCCCGCGCTCACTGTTTTTCCCACTCTCGCTCTTTTTCCCGCGCTTGCTCTTTTTGCTGCGCTCGCTCATTTTCCCACGCTTTTTCTAGCAGTCGCTATATTTCTCATGCTCGCTATTTTTCCCGGGCTGTCTCTTTATCCCACGCACTCTCTTTTTTTCCTACGCTTGCTCTTTTTCCTGCTCTTTCTTTTTCCCGCACTCGCTTTTTCCCGCACTCGTTATTTTTCACCCGCTCGCGCTTTTTCCCACGCTCTCTTTTTCCCGCGCTTGCTTTTTTTCCCACGCTCGCTCTTTTTCCCGCGCTTTTTCCACCAGTCGCTATTTTTCTCATGCTCGCTATTTTTCCCGAGCTTGCTCTTTATCACACGCTCTCCTTTTTTTTCCTACGCTTTCTGTTTTATCCACTCGCTCTTTTTCCCGCGCTCGCACTTCTTCCCCGCTGTTTCTTTTTCACACACTCGCTCTTTCTCCCGCTCTATCTCTATTTTCCCCTCTCTCTCTTTTTCCCGCACTCGCTTTTTCCCGCACTCGGTATTTTTCCCACGATCGATCTTTTTCCCATGCTCTTTTTTCCCCGCGCTCTTTCTTTTTTCCGCGCTCACTGTTTTTCCCACTCTCGCTCTTTTTCCCGCGCTTGCTCTTTTTGCTGCGCTCGCTCATTTTCCCACGCTTTTTCTAGCAGTCGCTATATTTCTCATGCTCGCTATTTTTCCCGGGCTGTCTCTTTATCCCACGCACTCTCTTTTTTTCCTACGCTTGCTCTTTTTCCTGCTCTTTCTTCTTCCCGCACTCGCTTTTTCCCGCACTCGATGTTTTTCACACGCTCGCGCTTTTTCCCACGCTCTCTTTTTCCCGCGCTTGCTTTTTTTCCCACGCTCGCTCTTTTTCCCGCGCTTTTTCCACCAGTCGCTATTTTTCTCATGCTCGCTATTTTTCCTGCGCTCGCTCTTTATCACACGCTCTCTCTTATTTTCCTACGCTTGCTCTTTTACCCACTCTCGTTTTTTCCCGCACTCCCTTTTTCCTGGACTCGATATTTTTCCCACGCTCGCTCTTTTTCCCGCGCTCCCTATTTTTCCCACGCTCGCTCTTTTTCCCACGCTCGCACATTTTCCCGCGCTTTTTCCACCAGTCGCTATATTTCTCATGCTCGCTAGTTTTCCCGTGCTCGCTTTTTATCACACGCTCTCTCTTTTTTTCCTATGCTTGCTCTTTTTCCCACTCTCTCTTTTCCCCGCACTCACTTTTTCCCGCACTCGATTTTTTTCCCACGCTCTCGCTTTTTCCCACGCTTGCTTTTTTTCCCGCACTCGCTCTTTTTCACGCACTCGCTTTTTCCCGGACTTGCATTTTTTCTCTCGCACTCTCTTTTTCCCGCGCTTGCTCTTTTTCCCGCGTTCGCTCATTTTCCCGCGCTTTTTCCACCACTCGCTATTTTTCTCATGCTCGCTATTTTTGCCACTCTCGCTCTTTATCACAGGCTCTCTCTTTTTTTCTTATGCTTCCTGTTTTTCCCGCTCTCTCTTTCTCCCACAACCGCTTCTTCCCGCACTCGTTATTTTTCCCACGCTCGCGCTTTTTCCCACGCTCTCTTTTTCCCGCGCTTGCTTTTTTTCCCACGCTCGCTCTTTTTCCCGCGCTTTTTCCACCAGTCGCTATTTTTCTCATGCTCGCTATTTTTCCCGAGCTTGCTCTTTATCACACGCTCTCCTTTTTTTTCCTACGCTTTCTGTTTTATCCACTCGCTCTTTTTCCCGCGCTCGCACTTCTTCCCCGCTGTTTCTTTTTCACACACTCGCTCTTTCTCCCGCTCTATCTCTATTTTCCCCTCTCTCTCTTTTTCCCGCACTCGCTTTTTCCCGCACTCGGTATTTTTCCCACGATCGATCTTTTTCCCATGCTCTTTTTTCCCCGCGCTCTTTCTTTTTTCCGCGCTCACTGTTTTTCCCACTCTCGCTCTTTTTCCCGCGCTTGCTCTTTTTGCTGCGCTCGCTCATTTTCCCACGCTTTTTCTAGCAGTCGCTATATTTCTCATGCTCGCTATTTTTCCCGGGCTGTCTCTTTATCCCACGCACTCTCTTTTTTTCCTACGCTTGCTCTTTTTCCTGCTCTTTCTTCTTCCCGCACTCGCTTTTTCCCGCACTCGATGTTTTTCACACGTTCGCGCTTTTTCCCACGCTCTCTTTTTCCCGCGCTTGCTTTTTTTCCCACGCTCGCTCTTTTTCCCGCGCTTTTTCCACCAGTCGCTATTTTTCTCATGCTCGCTATTTTTCCCGCGCTCGCTCTTTATCACACGCTCTCTCTTATTTTCCTACGCTTGCTCTTTTACCCACTCTCGTTTTTTCCCGCACTCCCTTTTTCCTGGACTCAATGTTTTTCCCACGCTCGCTCTTTTTCCCGCGCTCCCTATTTTTCCCACGCTCTTTCTTTTTCCCACGCTCGCTCAATTTACCGCGCTTTTTCCACCAGTCGCTATATTTCTCATGTTCGCTAGTTTTCCCGTGCTCGCTTATTATCACACGCTCTCTCTTTTTTTCCTATGCTTGCTCTTTTTCCCGCACTCGCTTTTTCCCGCACTCTATTTTTTTCCCACGCTCTCGCTTTTTCCCACGCTTGCTTTTTTTCCCGCACTCGCTCTTTTTCACGCACTCGCTTTTTCCCGGACTTGCATTTTTTCTCTCGCACTCTCTTTTTCCCGCGCTTGCTCTTTTTCCCGCGTTCGCTCATTTTCCCGCGCTTTTTCCACCACTCGCTATTTTTCTCATGCTCGCTATTTTTGCCACTCTCGCTCTTTATCACAGGCTCTCTCTTTTTTTCTTATGCTTCCTGTTTTTCCCGCTCTCTCTTTTTCCCACACCCGCTTTTTCCCGCACTCGTTATTTTTCCCACGCTCGAGCTTTTTCCCACGCTCTCTTTTTCCCGCGCTTGCTTTTTCTCCCACGCTCGCTCTTTTTCCCGCGCTTTTTCCACCAGTCGCTATTTTTCTCATGCTCGCTATTTTTCCCGCGCTCGCTCTTTATCACACGCTCTCTCTTATTTTCCTACGCTTGCTCTTTTACCCACTCTCGTTTTTTCCCGCACTCCCTTTTTCCTGGACTCGATATTTTTCCCACGCTCGCTCTTTTTCCCGCGCTCCCTATTTTTCCCACGCTCGCTCTTTTTCCCGCGCTCGCACTTCTTCCCGCGCTGTTTCTTTTTCACACACTCGCTCTTTTTCCCGCTCTCTCTCTATTTTCCCCTCTCTCTCTTTTTCCCGCACTCGCTTTTTCCCGCACTCGGTATTTTTCCCACGATCGATCTTTTTCCCATGCTCTTTTTTCCCGCGCTCTTTCTTTTTCCCGCGCTCACTGTTTTTCCCACTCTCGCTCTTTTTCCCGCGCTTGCTCTTTTTGCTGCGCACGCTCATTTTCCCACGCTTTTTCCAGCAGTCGATATATTTCTCATGCTCGCTATTTTTCCTGGGCTGTCTCTTTATCCCACGCACTCTCTTTTTTTCCTACGCTTGCTCTTTTTCCTGCTCTTTCTTTTTCCCGCACTCGTTATTTTTCACCCGCTCGCGCTTTTTCCCACGCTCTCTTTTTCCCGCGCTTGCTTTTTTTCCCACGCTCGCTCTTTTTCCCGCGCTTTTTCCACCAGTCGCTATTTTTCTCATGCTCGCTATTTTTCCCGCGCTCGCTCTTTATCTCACGCTCTCTCTTATTTTCCTACGCTTGCTCTTTTACCCACTCTCGTTTTTTCCCGCACTCCCTTTTTCCTGGACTCGATATTTTTCCCACGCTCGCTCTTTTTCCCGCGCTCCCTATTTTTCCCACGCTCGCTCTTTTTCCCACGCTTGCTCATTTTCCCGCGCTTTTTCCACCAGTCGCTATATTTCTCATGCTCGCTAGTTTTCCCGTGCTCGCTTTTTATCACACGCTCTCTCTTTTTTTCCTATGCTTGCTCTTTTTCCCACTCTCTCTTTTCACCGCACTCACTTTTTCCCGCACTCGATTTTTTTCCCACGCTCTCGCTTTTTCCCACGCTTCCTTTTTTTCCCGCACTCGCTCTTTTTCACGCACTCGCTTTTTCCCGGACTTGCATTTTTTCTCTCGCACTCTTTTTCCCGCGCTTGCTCTTTTTCCCGCGTTCGCTCATTTTCCCGCGCTTTTTCCACCACTCGCTATTTTTCTCATGCTCGCTATTTTTGCCACTCTCGCTCTTTACCACAGGCTCTCTCTTTTTTTTTTATGCTTGCTGTTTTTCCCCCTCTCTCTTTTTCCCACACCCGCTTTTTCCCGCACTCGTTATTTTTCCCACGCTCGCGCTATTTCCCACGCTCTCTTTTTCCCGCGCTTGCTTTTTTTCCCACGCTCGCTCTTTTTCCCGCGCTTTTTCCACCAGTCACTATTTTTCTCATGCTCGCTATTTTTCCCGCGCTTGCTCTTTATCACACGCTCTCTTTTTTTTTCCTACGCTTTCTGTTTTATCCACTCGCTCTTTTTCCCACGCTCCCTTTTTCCTGGACTCGATATTTTTCCCACGCTCGCTCTTTTTCACGCGCTCCCTATTTTTCCCACGCTCGCTCTTTTTCCCGCACTCGCACTTCTTCCCGCGCTGTTTCTTTTTCACACACTCGCTCTTTCTCCCGCTCTCTCTCTATTTTCCCCTCTCTCTCTTTTTCCCGCACTCGCTTTTTCCCGCACTCGGTATTTTTCCCACGATCGATCACTTTCCCATGCTCTTCTTTCCCGCGCTCTTTCTTTTTCCCGCGCTCACTGTTTTTCCCACTCTCGCTCTTTTTCCCGCGCTTGCTCTTTTTACTGCGCTCGCTCATTTTCCTGCGCTTTTTCTAGCAGTCGCTATATTTCTCATGCTCGCTATTTTTCCTGGGCTGTCTCTTTATCCCACGCACTCTCCTTTTTTCCTACGCTTGCTCTTTTTCCTGCTCTTTCTTTTTCCCGCACTCGCTTTTTCCCGCACTCGTTATTTTTCACCCGCTCGCGCTTTTTCCCACGCTCTCTTTTTCCCGCACTTGCTTTTTTTCCCACGCTCGCTCTTTTTCCCGCGCTTTTTCCACCAGTCGCTATATTTCTCATGCTCGCTATTTTTCCCGCGCTCGCTCTTTATCACACGCTCTCTCTTATTTTCCTACGCTTGCTCTTTTACCCACTCTCGTTTTTTCCCGCACTCCCTTTTTCCTGGACTCGATATTTTTCCCACGCTCGCTCTTTTTCCCGCGCTCCCTATTTTTCCCACGCTCGCTCTTTTTCTCACGCTCGCTCGTTTTCCCGCGCTTTTTCCACCAGTCTCTATATTTCTCATGCTCGCTAGTTTTCCCGTGCTCGCTTTTTATCACACGCTCTCTCTTTTTTTCCTATGCTTGCTCTTTTTCCCACTCTCTCTTTTCCCCGCACTCACTTTTTCCCGCACTCGATTTTTTTCCCACGCTCTCGCTTTTTCCCACGCTTGCTTTTTTTCCCGCACTCGCTCTTTTTCACGCACTCGCTTTTTCCCGGACTTGCATTTTTTCTCTCGCACTCTCTCTTTCCCGCGATTGCTCTTTTTCCCGCGTTCGCTCATTTTCCCGCGCTTTTTCCACCACTCGCTATTTTTCTCATGCTCGCTATTTTTGCCACTCTCGCTCTTTACCACAGGCTCTCTCTTTTTTTCTTTTGCTTCCTGTTTTTCCCGCTCTCTCTTTTTCCCACACCCGCTTTTTCCCGCACTCGTTATTTTTCCCACGCTCGCGCTTTTTCCCACGCTCTCTTTTTCCCGCGCTTGCTTTTTTTCCCACGCTCGCTCATTTTCCCGCGCTTTTTCCACCAGTCGCTATTTTTCTCATGCTCGCTATTTTTCCCGCGCTCGCTCTTTATCACACGCTCTCTCTTATTTTCCTACGCTTGCTCTTTTACCCACTCTCGTTTTTTCCCGCACTCCCTTTTTCCTGGACTCGATATTTTTCCCACGCTCGCTCTTTTTCCCGCGCTCCCTATTTTTCCCACGCTCGCTCTTTTTCCCGCGCTCGCACTTCTTCCCGCGCTGTTTATTTTTCACACACTCGCTCTTTCTCCCGCTCTCTCTCTATTTTCCCCTCTCTCTCTTTTTCCCGCACTCGCTTTTTCCCGCACTCGGTATTTTTCCCCCGATCGATCTTGTTCCCATGCTCTTTTTTCCCACGCTCTTTCTTTTTCCCGCACTCACTGTTTTTCCCACTCTCGCTCTTTTTCCCGCACTTGCTCTTTTTGCTGCGCTCGCTCATTTTCCTGCGCTTTTTCTAGCAGTCGCTATATTTCTCATGCTCGCTATTTTTCCTGGGCTGTCTCTTTATCCCACGCACTCTCTTTTTTTCCTACGCTTGCTCTTTTACCCACTCTCGTTTTTTCCCGCACTCCCTTTTTCCTGGACTCGATATTTTTCCCACGCTCGCTCTTTTTCCCGCGCTCCCTATTTTTCCCACGCTCGCTCTTTTTCTCACGCTCGCTCGTTTTCCCGCGCTTTTTCCACCAGTCTCTATATTTCTCATGCTCGCTAGTTTTCCCGTGCTCGCTTTTTATCACACGCTCTCTCTTTTTTTCCTATGCTTGCTCTTTTTCCCACTCTCTCTTTTCCCCGCACTCACTTTTTCCCGCACTCGATTTTTTTCCCACGCTCTCGCTTTTTCCCACGCTTGCTTTTTTTACCGCACTCGCTCTTTTTCACGCACTCGCTTTTTCCCGGACTTGCATTTTTTCTCTCGCACTCTCTTTTTCCCGCGCTTGCTCTTTTTCCCGCGTTCGCTCATTTTCCCGCGCTTTTTCCACCACTCGCTATTTTTCTCATGCTCGCTATTTTTGCCACTCTCGCTCTTTACCACAGGCTCTCTCTTTTTTTCTTATGCTTCCTGTTTTTCCCGCTCTCTCTTTTTCCCACACCCGCTTTTTCCCGCACTCGATATTTTTCCCACGCTCGCGCTTTTTCCCACGCTCTCTTTTTCCCGCGCTTGCTTTTTTTCCCACGCTCGCTCATTTTCCCGCGCTTTTTCCACCAGTCGCTATTTTTCTCATGCTCGCTATTTTTCCCGCGCTCGCTCTTTATCTCACGCTCTCTCTTATTTTCCTACGCTTGCTCTTTTACCCACTCTCGTTTTTTCCCGCACTCCCTTTTTCCTGGACTCGATATTTTTCCCACGCTCGCTCTTTTTCCCGCGCTCCCTATTTTTCCCACGCTCGCTCTTTTTCCCACGCTTGCTCATTTTCCCGCGCTTTTTCCACCAGTCGCTATATTTCTCATGCTCGCTAGTTTTCCCGTGCTCGCTTTTTATCACACGCTCTCTCTTTTTTTCCTATGCTTGCTCTTTTTCCCACTCTCTCTTTTCCCCGCACTCACTTTTTCCCGCACTCGATTTTTTTCCCACGCTCTCGCTTTTTCCCACGCTTGCTTTTTTTACCGCACTCGCTCTTTTTCACGCACTCGCTTTTTCCCGGACTTGCATTTTTTCTCTCGCACTCTCTTTTTCCCGCGCTTGCTCTTTTTCCCGCGTTCGCTCATTTTCCCACGCTTTTTCCACCACTCGCTATTTTTCTCATGCTCGCTATTTTTGCCACTCTCGCTCTTTACCACAGGCTCTCTCTTTTTTTCTTATGCTTGCTGTTTTTCCCCCTCTCTCTTTTTCCCACACCCGCTTTTTCCCGCACTCGTTATTTTTCCCACGCTCGCGCTTTTTCCCACGCTCTCTTTTTCCCGCGCTTGCTTTTTTTCCCACGCTCGCTCTTTTTCCCGCGCTTTTTCCACCAGTCACTATTTTTCTCATGCTCGCTATTTTTTCCGCGCTTGCTCTTTATCACACGCTCTCTTTTTTTTTCCTACGCTTTCTGTTTTATCCACTCGCTCTTTTTCCCACGCTCCCTTTTTCCTGGACTCGATATTTTTCCCACGCTCGCTCTTTTTCACGCGCTCCCTATTTTTCCCACGCCGCTCTTTTTCCCGCACTCGCACTTCTTCCCGCGCTGTTTCTTTTTCACACACTCGCTCTTTCTCCCGCTCTCTCTCTATTTTCCCCTCTCTCTCTTTTTCCCGCACTCGCTTTTTCCCGCACTCGGTATTTTTCCCACGATCGATCACTTTCCCATGCTCTTCTTTCCCGCGCTCTTTCTTTTTCCCACGCTCACTGTTTTTCCCACTCTCGCTCTTTTTCCCGCGCTTGCTCTTTTTGCTGCGCTCGCTCATTTTCCCACGCTTTTTCTAGCAGTCGCTATATTTCTCATGCTCGCTATTTTTCCTGGGCTGTCTCTTTATCCCACGCACTCTCTTTTTTTCCTACGCTTGCTCTTTTTCCTGCTCTTTCTTTTTCCCACACTCGCTTTTTCCCGCACTCGTTGTTTTTCCCACGCTCGCGCTTTTTCCCGGGTTTTTTCACCAGTCGCTATTTTTCTCATGCTCGCTAGTTTTCCCGTGCTCTCTTTTTATCACACGCTCTCTCTTTTTTTCCTATGCTTGCTCTTTTTCCCACTCTCTCTTTTCCCCGCACTCACTTTTTCTCGCACTCGATTTTTTTCCCACGCTCTCACTTTTTCCCACGCTTGCTTTTTTTCCCGCACTCGCTCTTTTTCACGCACTCGCTTTTTCCCGGACTTGCATTTTTTCTCTCGCACTCTCTTTTTCCCGCGCTTGCTCTTTTTCCCGCGTTCGCTCATTTTCCCGCCCTTTTTCCACCAGTCGCTATTTTTTTCATGCTCGCTATTTTTGCCACTCTCGCTCTTTATCACAGGCTCTCTCTTTTTTTCTTATGCTTCCTGTTTTTCCCGCTCTCTCTTTCTCCCACACCCGCTTCTTCCCGCACTCGTTATTTTTCCCACGCTCGCGCATTTTCCCACGCTTGCTTTTTCCCGCGCTTGCTTTTTTTCCCACGCTCGCTCTTTTTCCCGCGCTTTTTCCACCAGTCGCTATTTTTCTCATGCTCGCTATTTTTCCCGCGCTCGCTCTTTATCTCACGCTCTCTCTTATTTTCCTATCCTTGCTCTTTTACCCACTCTCGTTTTTTCCCGCACTCCCTTTTTCCTGGACTCGATATTTTTCCCACGCTCGCTCTTTTTCCTGCGCTCCCTATTTTTCCCACGCTCGCTCATTTTCCCGCACTTTTTCCACCAGTCGCTATATTTCTCATGCTCGCTAGTTTTCCCGCGCTCGCTCTTTATCACACGCTCTCTCTTATTTTCCTACGCTTGCTCTTTTACCCACTCTCGTTTTTCCCGCACTCCCTCTTTCCTGGACTCGATATTTTTCCCACGCTCGCTCTTTTTCCCGCGCTCCCTATTTTTCCCACGCTCGCTCTTTTTCACGCGCTCGCACTTCTTCCCGCGCTGTTTCTTTTTCACACACTCGCTCTTTCTCCCGCTCTCTCTCTATTTTCCCCTCTCTCTCTTTTTCCCGCACTCGCTTTTTCCCGCACTCGGTATTTTTCCCACGATCGATATTTTTCCCATGCTCTTTTTTCCCGCGCTCTTTCTTTTTCCCGCGCTCACTGTTTTTCCCACTCTCGCTCTTTTTCCCGCGCTTGCTCTTTTTGCTGCGCTCGCTCATTTTCCCACGCTTTTTCTAGCAGTCGCTATATTTCTCATGCTCGCTATTTTTCCTGGGCTGTCTCTTTATCCCACGCACTCTCTTTTTTTCCTACGCTTGCTCTTTTTCCTGCTCTTTCTTTTTCCCGCACTTGCTTTTTCCCGCACTCGTTATTTTTCACCCGCTCGCCCTTTTTCCCACGCTCTCTTTTTCCCGCGCTTGCTTTTTTTCCCACGCTCGCTCTTTTTCCCGCGCTCGCTCATTTTCCCGCGCTTTTTCCACCAGTCGCTATATTTCTCATGCTCGCTAGTTTTCCCGTGCTCGCTTTTTATCACACGCTCTCTCTTTTTTTCCTATGCTTGCTCTTTTTCCCACTCTCTCTTTTCCCCGCACTCACTTTTTCCCGCACTCGTTATTTTTCCCACGCTCTCGCTTTTTCCCACGCTTGCTTTTTTTCCCGCACTCGCTCTTTTTCACGCACTCGCTTTTTCCCGGACTTGCATTTTTTCTCTCGCACTCTCTTCTTCCCGCGCTTGCTCTTTTTCCCGCGTTCGCTCATTTTCCCGCGCTTTTTCCACCACTCGCTATTTTTCTCATGCTCGCTATTTTTTCCACTCGACTCTTTATCACAGGCTCTCTCTTTTTTTCTTATGCTTCCTGTTTTTCCCGCTCTCTCTTTTTCCCACACCCGCTTTTTCCCGCACTCGATATTTTTCCCACGCTCGCGCTTTTTCCCACGCTCTCTTTTTCCCGCGCTTGCTTTTTTTCCCACGCTCGCTCATTTTCCCGCGCTTTTTCCACCAGTCGCTATTTTTCTCATGCTCGCTATTTTTCCCGCGCTCGCTCTTTATCTCACGCTCTCTCTTATTTTCCTACGCTTGCTCTTTTACCCACTCTCGTTTTTTCCCGCACTCCCTTTTTCCTGGACTCGATATTTTTCCCACGCTCGCTCTTTTTCCCGCGCTCCCTATTTTTCCCACGCTCGCTCTTTTTCCCACGCTTGCTCATTTTCCCGCGCTTTTTCCACCAGTCGCTATATTTCTCATGCTCGCTAGTTTTCCCGTGCTCGCTTTTTATCACACGCTCTCTCTTTTTTTCCTATGCTTGCTCTTTTTCCCACTCTCTCTTTTCACCGCACTCACTTTTTCCCGCACTCGATTTTTTTCCCACGCTCTCGCTTTTTCCCACGCTTGCTTTTTTTCCCGCACTCGCTCTTTTTCACGCACTCGCTTTTTCCCGGACTTGCATTTTTTCTCTCGCACTCTCTTCTTCCCGCGCTTGCTCTTTTTCCCGCGTTCGCTCATTTTCCCGCGCTTTTTCCACCACTCGCTATTTTTCTCATGCTCGCTATTTTTGCCACTCTCGCTCTTTACCACAGGCTCTCTCTTTTTTTCTTATGCTTGCTGTTTTTCCCCCTCTCTCTTTTTCCCACACCCGCTTTTTCCCGCACTCGTTATTTTTCCCACGCTCGCGCTTTTTCCCACGCTCTCTTTTTCCCGCGCTTGCTTTTTTTCCCACGCTCGCTCTTTTTCCCGCGCTTTTTCCACCAGTCACTATTTTTCTCATGCTCGCTATTTTTCCCGCGCTTGCTCTTTATCACACGCTCTCTTTTTTTTTCCTACGCTTTCTGTTTTATCCACTCGCTCTTTTTCCCACGCTCCCTTTTTCCTGGACTCGATATTTTTCCCACGCTCGCTCTTTTTCACGCGCTCCCTATTTTTCCCACGCTCGCTCTTTTTCCCGCACTCGCACTTCTTCCCGCGCTGTTTCTTTTTCACACACTCGCTCTTTCTCCCGCTCTCTCTCTATTTTCCCCTCTCTCTCTTTTTCCCACACTCGCTTTTTCCCGCACTCGTTGTTTTTCCCACGCTCGCGCTTTTTCCCACGCTCCCTTTTTCCCGCGCTCGCTCTTTTTCCCACGCTCGCTCATTTTCCCGGGTTTTTTCACCAGTCGCTATTTTTCTCATGCTCGCTAGTTTTCCCGTGCTCTCTTTTTATCACACGCTCTCTCTTTTTTTCCTATGCTTGCTCTTTTTCCCACTCTCTCTTTTCCCCGCACTCACTTTTTCTCGCACTCGATTTTTTTCCCACGCTCTCACTTTTTCCCACGCTTGCTTTTTTTCCCGCACTCGCTCTTTTTCACGCACTCGCTTTTTCCCGGACTTGCATTTTTTCTCTCGCACTCTCTTTTTCCCGCGCTTGCTCTTTTTCCCGCGTTCGCTCATTTTCCCGCCCTTTTTCCACCAGTCGCTATTTTTTTCATGCTCGCTATTTTTGCCACTCTCGCTCTTTATCACAGGCTCTCTCTTTTTTTCTTATGCTTCCTGTTTTTCCCGCTCTCTCTTTCTCCCACACCCGCTTCTTCCCGCACTCGTTATTTTTCCCACGCTCGCGCTTTTTCCCACGCTTGCTTTTTCCCGCGCTTGCTTTTTTTCCCACGCTCGCTCTTTTTCCCGCGCTTTTTCCACCAGTCGCTATTTTTCTCATGCTCGCTATTTTTCCCGCGCTCGCTCTTTATCTCACGCTCTCTCTTATTTTCCTATCCTTGCTCTTTTACCCACTCTCGTTTTTTCCCGCACTCCCTTTTTCCTGGACTCGATATTTTTCCCACGCTCGCTCTTTTTCCTGCGCTCCCTATTTTTCCCACGCTCGCTCATTTTCCCGCACTTTTTCCACCAGTCGCTATATTTCTCATGCTCGCTAGTTTTCCCGCGCTCGCTCTTTATCACACGCTCTCTCTTATTTTCCTACGCTTGCTCTTTTACCCACTCTCGTTTTTCCCGCACTCCCTCTTTCCTGGACTCGATATTTTTCCCACGCTCGCTCTTTTTCCCGCGCTCCCTATTTTTCCCACGCTCGCTCTTTTTCACGCGCTCGCACTTCTTCCCGCGCTGTTTCTTTTTCACACACTCGCTCTTTCTCCCGCTCTCTCTCTATTTTCCCCTCTCTCTCTTTTTCCCGCACTCGCTTTTTCCCGCACTCGGTATTTTTCCCACGATCGATCTTTTTCCCATGCTCTTTTTTCCCGCGCTCTTTCTTTTTCCCGCGCTCACTGTTTTTCCCACTCTCGCTCTTTTTCCCGCGCTTGCTCTTTTTGCTGCGCTCGCTCATTTTCCCACGCTTTTTCTAGCAGTCGCTATATTTCTCATGCTCGCTATTTTTCCTGGGCTGTCTCTTTATCCCACGCACTCTCTTTTTTTCCTACGCTTGCTCTTTTTCCTGCTCTTTCTTTTTCCCGCACTTGCTTTTTCCCGCACTCGTTATTTTTCACCCGCTCGCCCTTTTTCCCACGCTCTCTTTTTCCCGCGCTTGCTTTTTTTCCCACGCTCGCTCTTTTTCCCGCGCTCGCTCATTTTCCCGCGCTTTTTCCACCAGTCGCTATATTTCTCATGCTCGCTAGTTTTCCCGTGCTCGCTTTTTATCACACGCTCTCTCTTTTTTTCCTATGCTTGCTCTTTTTCCCACTCTCTCTTTTCCCCGCACTCACTTTTTCCCGCACTCGTTATTTTTCACACGCTCTCGCTTTTTCCCACGCTTGCTTTTTTTCCCGCACTCGCTCTTTTTCACGCACTCGCTTTTTCCCGGACTTGCATTTTTTCTCTCGCACTCTCTTCTTCCCGCCCTTGCTCTTTTTCCCGCGTTCGCTCATTTTCCCGCGCTTTTTCCACCACTCGCTATTTTTCTCATGCTCGCTATTTTTGCCACTCTCGCTCTTTACCACAGGCTCTCTCTTTTTTTCTTATGCTTCCTGTTTTTCCCGCTCTCTCTTTTTCCCACACCCGCTTTTTCCCGCACTCGTTATTTTTCACCCGCTTGCGCTTTTTCCCACGCTCTCTTTTTCCCGCGCTTGCTTTTTTTCCCACGCTCGCTCTTTTTCCCGCGCTTTTTCCACCAGTCACTATTTTTCTCATGCTCGCTATTTTTCCCGCGCTTGCTCTCTATCTCACGCTCTCTTTTTTTTTCCTACGCTTTCTGTTTTATCCACTCGCTCTTTTTCCCACGCTCCCTTTTTCCTGGACTCGATATTTTTCCCACGCTCGCTCTTTTTCCCGCGCTCCCTATTTTTCCCACGCTCGCTCTTTTTCGCGCGCTCGCACTTCTTCCCGCGCTGTTTCTTTTTCACACACTCGCTCTTTCTCCCGCTCTCTCTCTATTTTCCCCTCTCTCTTTTTCCCGCACTCGCTTTTTCCCGCACTCGGTATTTTTCCCACGATCGATCACTTTCCCATGCTCTTCTTTCCCGCGCTCTTTCTTTTTCCCGCGCTCACTGTTTTTCCCACTCTCGCTCTTTTTCCCGCACTTGCTCTTTTTGCTGCGCTCGCTCATTTTCCTGCGCTTTTTCTAGCAGTCGCTATATTTCTCATGCTCGCTATTTTTCCTGTGCTGTCTCTTTATCCCACGCACTCTCTTTTTTTCCTACGCTTGCTCTTTTTCCTGCTCTTTCTTTTTCCCGCACTCGCTTTTTCCCGCACTCGTTATTTTTCACCCGCTCGCGCTTTTTCCCACGCTCTTTTTCCCGCGCTTGCTTTTTTTCCCACGCTCGCTCTATTTCCCACACTTTTTCCACCAGTCGCTATTTTTCTCATGCTTGCTATTTTTCCTGCGCTCGCTCTTTATCACACGCTCTCTCTTATTTTCCTACGCTTGCTCTTTTACCCACGCTCGTTTTTTCCCGCACTCCCTTTTTCCTGGACTCGATATTTTTCCCACGCTCGCTCTTTTTCCCACGCTCCCTATTTTTCCATCGCTCGCTCTTTTTCCCACGCTTGCTCATTTTCCCGCGCTTTTTCCACCAGTCGCTATATTTCTCATGCTCGCTTGTTTTCCCGTGCTCGCTTTTTATCACACGCTCTCTTTTTTTCCTATGCTTGCTCTTTTTCCCACTCTCTCTTTTCCCCGCACTCACTTTTTCCCGCACTCGATTTTTTTCCCACGCTCTCGCTTTTTCCCACGCTTGCTTTTTTTCCCGCACTCGCTCTTTTTCACGCACTCGCTTTTTCCCGGACTTGCATTTTTTCTCTCGCACTCTCTTCTTCCCGCGCTTGCTCTTTTTCCCGCGTTCGCTCATTTTCCCGCGCTTTTTCCACCACTCGCTATTTTTCTCATGCTCGCTATTTTTGCCACTCTCGCTCTTTACACACAGGCTCTCTCTTTTTTTCTTATGCTTCCTGTTTTTCCTGCTCTCTCTTTTTCCCACACCCGCTTTTTCCCGCACTCGTTATTTTTCACCCGCTCGCGCTTTTTCCCACGCTCTCTTTTTCCCGCGCTTGCTTTTTTTCACACGCTCGCTCTTTTTCCCGCGCTTTTTCCACCAGTCACTATTTTTCTCATGCTCGCTATTTTTCCCGCGCTCGCTCTTTATCACACGCTCTCTCTTATTTTCCTACGCTTGCTCTTTTACCCACTCTCGTTTTTCCCGCACTCCCTTTTTCCTGGACTCGATATTTTTCCCACGCTCGCTCTTTTTCCCGCGCTCCCTATTTTTCCCACGCTCGCTCTTTTTCCCGCGCTCGCACTTCTTCCCGCGCTGTTTCTTTTTCACACACTCGCTCTTTCTCCCGCTCTCTCTCTATTTTCCCCTCTCTCTCTTTTTCCCGCACTCGCTTTTTCCCGCACTCGGTATTTTTCCCCCGATCGATCTTGTTCCCATGCTCTTTTTTCCCACGCTCTTTCTTTTTCCCGCGCTCACTGTTTTTCCCACTCTCGCTCTTTTTCCCGCGCTTGCTCTTTTTGCTGCGCTTGCTCATTTTCCCACGCTTTTTCTAGCAGTCGCTGTATTTCTCATGCTCGCTATTTTTCCTGGGCTGTCTCTTTATACCACGCACTCTCTTTTTTTCCTAAGCTTGCTCTTTTTCCTGCTCTTTCTTTTTCCCGCACCCGCTTTTTCCCGCACTCGTTATTTTTCACCCGCTCGCGCTTTTTCCCACGCTCTCTTTTTCCCGCGCTTGCTTTTTTTCCCACGCTCGCTCTATTTCCCGCACTTTTTCCACCAGTCGCTATTTTTCTCATGCTCGATATTTTTCCTGCGCTCGCTCTTTATCACACGCTCTCTCTTATTTTCCTACGCTTGCTCTTTTACCCACTCTCGTTTTTTCCCGCACTCCCTTTTTCCTGGACTCGATATTTTTCCCACGCTCGCTCTTTTTCCCGCGCTCCCTATTTTTCCCACGCTCGCTCTTTTTCACGCGCTCGCACTTCTTCCCGCGCTGTTTCTTTTTCACACACTCGCTCTTTCTCCCGCTCTCTCTCTATTTTCCCCTCTCTCTCTTTTTCCCGCACTCGCTTTTTCCCGCACTCGGTATTTTTCCCCCGATCGATCTTGTTCCCATGCTCTTTTTTCCCACGCTCTTTCTTTTTCCCGCGCTCACTGTTTTTCCCACTCTCGCTCTTTTTCCCGCACTTGCTCTTTTTGCTGCGCTCGCTCATTTTCCTGCGCTTTTTCTAGCAGTCGCTATATTTCTCATGCTCGCTATTTTTCCTGGGCTGTCTCTTTATCCCACGCACTCTCTTTTTTTCCTACGCTTGCTCTTTTTCCTGCTCTTTCTTTTTCCCGCACTCGGTTTTTCCCGCACTCGTTATTTTTCACCCGCTCGCGCTTTTTCCCACGCTCTTTTTCCCGCGCTTGCTTTTTTTCCCACGCTCGCTCTATTTCCCGCACTTTTTCCACCAGTCGCTATTTTTCTCATGCTCGCTATTTTTCCTGCGCTCGCTCTTTATCACACGCTCTCTCTTATTTTCCTACGCTTGCTCTTTTACCCACGCTCGTTTTTTCCCGCACTCCCTTTTTCCTGGACTCGATATTTTTCCCACGCTCTCTCTTTTTCCCACGCTCCCTATTTTTCCCTCGCTCGCTCTTTTTCCCACGCTTGCTCATTTTCCCGCGCTTTTTCCACCAGTCGCTATATTTCTCATGCTCGCTAGTTTTCCCGTGCTCGCTTTTTATCACACGCTCTCTCTTTTTTTCCTATGCTTGCTCTTTTTCCCACTCTCTCTTTTCCCCGCACTCACTTTTTCCCGCACTCGTTATTTTTCACACGCTCTCGCTTTTTCCCACGCTTGCTTTTTTTCCCGCACTCGCTCTTTTTCACGCACTCGCTTTTTCCCGGACTTGCATTTTTTCTCTCGCACTCTCTTCTTCCCGCGCTTGCTCTTTTTCCCGCGTTCGCTCATTTTCCCGCGCTTTTTCCACCACTCGCTATTTTTCTCATGCTCGCTATTTTTGCCACTCTCGCTCTTTATCACAGGCTCTCTCTTTTTTTCTTATGCTTCCTGTTTTTCCCGCTCTCTCTTTTTCCCACACCCGCTTTTTCCCGCACTCGTTATTTTTCACCCGCTCGCGCTTTTTCCCACGCTCTCTTTTTCCCGCGCTTGCTTTTTTTCCCACGCTCGCTCTTTTTCCCGCGCTTTTTCCACCAGTCGCTATTTTTCTCATGCTCGCTATTTTTCCTGCGCTCGCTCTTTATCACACGCTCTCTCTTATTTTCCTACGCTTGCTCTTTTACCCACTCTCGTTTTTTCCTGCACTCCCTTTTTCCTGGACACGATATTTTTCCCACGCTCGCTCTTTTTCCCGCGCTCCCTATTTTTCCCTCGCTCGCTCTTTTTCCCACGCTTGCTCATTTTCCCGCGCTTTTTCCACCAGTCGCTATATTTCTCATGCTCGCTAGTTTTCCCGTGCTCGCTTTTTATCACACGCTCTCTCTTTTTTTCCTATGCTTGCTCTTTTTCCCACTCTCTCTTTTCCCCGCACTCACTTTTTCCCGCACTCGTTATTTTTCCCACGCTCTCGCTTTTTCCCACGCTTGCTTTTTTTCCCGCACTCGCTCTTTTTCACGCACTCGCTTTTTCCCGGACTAACATTTTTTCTCTCGCACTCTCTTCTTCCCGCGCTTGCTCATTTTTCCCACGCTCGCTCTTTTTCCCGCGCTTTTTCCACCACTCGCTATTTTTCTCAAGCTCGCTATTTTTGCCACTCTCGCTCTTTATCACACGCTCTCTCTTATTTTCCTACGCTTGCTCTTTTACCCACTCTCGTTTTTCCCGCACTCCCTTTTTCCTGGACTCGATATTTTTCCCACGCTCGCTCTTTTTCCCGCGCTCCCTATTTTTCCCACGCTCGCTCTTTTTCCCGCGCTCGCACTTCTTCCCGCGCTGTTTCTTTTTCACACACTCGCTCTTTCTCCCGCTCTCTCTCTATTTTCCCCTCTCTCTCTTTTTCCCGCACTCGCTTTTTCCCGCACTCGGTATTTTTCCCCCGATCGATCTTGTTCCCATGCTCTTTTTTCCCACGCTCTTTCTTTTTCCCGCGCTCACTGTTTTTCCCACTCTCGCTCTTTTTCCCGCACTTGCTCTTTTTGCTGCGCTCGCTCATTTTCCTGCGCTTTTTCTAGCAGTCGCTATATTTCTCATGCTCGCTATTTTTCCTGGGCTGTCTCTTTATCCCACGCACTCTCTTTTTTTCCTACGCTTGCTCTTTTTCCTGCTCTTTCTTTTTCCCGCACTCGGTTTTTCCCGCACTCGTTATTTTTCACCCGCTCGCGCTTTTTCCCACGCTCTTTTTCCCGCGCTTGCTTTTTTTCCCACGCTCGCTCTATTTCCCGCACTTTTTCCACCAGTCGCTATTTTTCTCATGCTCGCTATTTTTCCTGCGCTCGCTCTTTATCACACGCTCTCTCTTATTTTCCTACGCTTGCTCTTTTACCCACGCTCGTTTTTTCCCGCACTCCCTTTTTCCTGGACTCGATATTTTTCCCACGCTCGCTCTTTTTCCCACGCTCCCTATTTTTCCCTCGCTCGCTCTTTTTCCCACGCTTGCTCATTTTCCCGCGCTTTTTCCACCAGTCGCTATATTTCTCATGCTCGCTAGTTTTCCCGTGCTCGCTTTTTATCACACGCTCTCTCTTTTTTTCCTATGCTTGCTCTTTTTCCCACTCTCTCTTTTCCCCGCACTCACTTTTTCCCGCACTCGTTATTTTTCACACGCTCTCGCTTTTTCCCACGCTTGCTTTTTTTCCCGCACTCGCTCTTTTTCACGCACTCGCTTTTTCCCGGACTTGCATTTTTTCTCTCGCACTCTCTTCTTCCCGCGCTTGCTCTTTTTCCCGCGTTCGCTCATTTTCCCGCCCTTTTTCCACCAGTCGCTATTTTTTTCATGCTCGCTATTTTTGCCACTCTCGCTCTTTATCACAGGCTCTCTCTTTTTTTCTTATGCTTCCTGTTTTTCCCGCTCTCTCTTTCTCCCACACCCGCTTCTTCCCGCACTCGTTATTTTTCCCACGCTCGCGCTTTTTCCCACGCTTGCTTTTTCCCGCGCTTGCTTTTTTTCCCACGCTCGCTCTTTTTCCCGCGCTTTTTCCACCAGTCGCTATTTTTCTCATGCTCGCTATTTTTCCCGCGCTCGCTCTTTATCTCACGCTCTCTCTTATTTTCCTATCCTTGCTCTTTTACCCACTCTCGTTTTTTCCCGCACTCCCTTTTTCCTGGACTCGATATTTTTCCCACGCTCGCTCTTTTTCCTGCGCTCCCTATTTTTCCCACGCTCGCTCATTTTCCCGCACTTTTTCCACCAGTCGCTATATTTCTCATGCTCGCTAGTTTTCCCGCGCTCGCTCTTTATCACACGCTCTCTCTTATTTTCCTACGCTTGCTCTTTTACCCACTCTCGTTTTTCCCGCACTCCCTCTTTCCTGGACTCGATATTTTTCCCACGCTCGCTCTTTTTCCCGCGCTCCCTATTTTTCCCACGCTCGCTCTTTTTCACGCGCTCGCACTTCTTCCCGCGCTGTTTCTTTTTCACACACTCGCTCTTTCTCCCGCTCTCTCTCTATTTTCCCCTCTCTCTCTTTTTCCCGCACTCGCTTTTTCCCGCACTCGGTATTTTTCCCACGATCGATCTTTTTCCCATGCTCTTTTTTCCCGCGCTCTTTCTTTTTCCCGCGCTCACTGTTTTTCCCACTCTCGCTCTTTTTCCCGCGCTTGCTCTTTTTGCTGCGCTCGCTCATTTTCCCACGCTTTTTCTAGCAGTCGCTATATTTCTCATGCTCGCTATTTTTCCTGGGCTGTCTCTTTATCCCACGCACTCTCTTTTTTTCCTACGCTTGCTCTTTTTCCTGCTCTTTCTTTTTCCCGCACTTGCTTTTTCCCGCACTCGTTATTTTTCACCCGCTCGCCCTTTTTCCCACGCTCTCTTTTTCCCGCGCTTGCTTTTTTTCCCACGCTCGCTCTTTTTCCCGCGCTCGCTCATTTTCCCGCGCTTTTTCCACCAGTCGCTATATTTCTCATGCTCGCTAGTTTTCCCGTGCTCGCTTTTTATCACACGCTCTCTCTTTTTTTCCTATGCTTGCTCTTTTTCCCACTCTCTCTTTTCCCCGCACTCACTTTTTCCCGCACTCGTTATTTTTCACACGCTCTCGCTTTTTCCCACGCTTGCTTTTTTTCCCGCACTCGCTCTTTTTCACGCACTCGCTTTTTCCCGGACTTGCATTTTTTCTCTCGCACTCTCTTCTTCCCGCCCTTGCTCTTTTTCCCGCGTTCGCTCATTTTCCCGCGCTTTTTCCACCACTCGCTATTTTTCTCATGCTCGCTATTTTTGCCACTCTCGCTCTTTACCACAGGCTCTCTCTTTTTTTCTTATGCTTCCTGTTTTTCCCGCTCTCTCTTTTTCCCACACCCGCTTTTTCCCGCACTCGTTATTTTTCACCCGCTTGCGCTTTTTCCCACGCTCTCTTTTTCCCGCGCTTGCTTTTTTTCCCACGCTCGCTCTTTTTCCCGCGCTTTTTCCACCAGTCACTATTTTTCTCATGCTCGCTATTTTTCCCGCGCTTGCTCTCTATCTCACGCTCTCTTTTTTTTTCCTACGCTTTCTGTTTTATCCACTCGCTCTTTTTCCCACGCTCCCTTTTTCCTGGACTCGATATTTTTCCCACGCTCGCTCTTTTTCCCGCGCTCCCTATTTTTCCCACGCTCGCTCTTTTTCGCGCGCTCGCACTTCTTCCCGCGCTGTTTCTTTTTCACACACTCGCTCTTTCTCCCGCTCTCTCTCTATTTTCCCCTCTCTCTCTTTTTCCCGCACTCGCTTTTTCCCGCACTCGGTATTTTTCCCACGATCGATCACTTTCCCATGCTCTTCTTTCCCGCGCTCTTTCTTTTTCCCGCGCTCACTGTTTTTCCCACTCTCGCTCTTTTTCCCGCACTTGCTCTTTTTGCTGCGCTCGCTCATTTTCCTGCGCTTTTTCTAGCAGTCGCTATATTTCTCATGCTCGCTATTTTTCCTGTGCTGTCTCTTTATCCCACGCACTCTCTTTTTTTCCTACGCTTGCTCTTTTTCCTGCTCTTTCTTTTTCCCGCACTCGCTTTTTCCCGCACTCGTTATTTTTCACCCGCTCGCGCTTTTTCCCACGCTCTTTTTCCCGCGCTTGCTTTTTTTCCCACGCTCGCTCTATTTCCCACACTTTTTCCACCAGTCGCTATTTTTCTCATGCTCGCTATTTTTCCTGCGCTCGCTCTTTATCACACGCTCTCTCTTATTTTCCTACGCTTGCTCTTTTACCCACGCTCGTTTTTTCCCGCACTCCCTTTTTCCTGGACTCGATATTTTTCCCACGCTCGCTCTTTTTCCCACGCTCCCTATTTTTCCATCGCTCGCTCTTTTTCCCACGCTTGCTCATTTTCCCGCGCTTTTTCCACCAGTCGCTATATTTCTCATGCTCGCTTGTTTTCCCGTGCTCGCTTTTTATCACACGCTCTCTTTTTTTCCTATGCTTGCTCTTTTTCCCACTCTCTCTTTTCCCCGCACTCACTTTTTCCCGCACTCGATTTTTTTCCCACGCTCTCGCTTTTTCCCACGCTTGCTTTTTTTCCCGCACTCGCTCTTTTTCACGCACTCGCTTTTTCCCGGACTTGCATTTTTTCTCTCGCACTCTCTTCTTCCCGCGCTTGCTCTTTTTCCCGCGTTCGCTCTTTTTCCCGCGCTTTTTCCACCACTCGCTATTTTTCTCATGCTCGCTATTTTTGCCACTCTCGCTCTTTACACACAGGCTCTCTCTTTTTTTCTTATGCTTCCTGTTTTTCCTGCTCTCTCTTTTTCCCACACCCGCTTTTTCCCGCACTCGTTATTTTTCACCCGCTCGCGCTTTTTCCCACGCTCTCTTTTTCCCGCGCTTGCTTTTTTTCACACGCTCGCTCTTTTTCCCGCGCTTTTTCCACCAGTCACTATTTTTCTCATGCTCGCTATTTTTCCCGCGCTCGCTCTTTATCACACGCTCTCTCTTATTTTCCTACGCTTGCTCTTTTACCCACTCTCGTTTTTCCCGCACTCCCTTTTTCCTGGACTCGATATTTTTCCCACGCTCGCTCTTTTTCCCGCGCTCCCTATTTTTCCCACGCTCGCTCTTTTTCCCGCGCTCGCACTTCTTCCCGCGCTGTTTCTTTTTCACACACTCGCTCTTTCTCCCGCTCTCTCTCTATTTTCCCCTCTCTCTCTTTTTCCCGCACTCGCTTTTTCCCGCACTCGGTATTTTTCCCCCGATCGATCTTGTTCCCATGCTCTTTTTTCCCACGCTCTTTCTTTTTCCCGCGCTCACTGTTTTTCCCACTCTCGCTCTTTTTCCCGCGCTTGCTCTTTTTGCTGCGCTTGCTCATTTTCCCACGCTTTTTCTAGCAGTCGCTGTATTTCTCATGCTCGCTATTTTTCCTGGGCTGTCTCTTTATCCCACGCACTCTCTTTTTTTCCTAAGCTTGCTCTTTTTCCTGCTCTTTCTTTTTCCCGCACCCGCTTTTTCCCGCACTCGTTATTTTTCACCCGCTCGCGCTTTTTCCCACGCTCTCTTTTTCCCGCGCTTGCTTTTTTTCCCACGCTCGCTCTATTTCCCGCACTTTTTCCACCAGTCGCTATTTTTCTCATGCTCGATATTTTTCCTGCGCTCGCTCTTTATCACACGCTCTCTCTTATTTTCCTACGCTTGCTCTTTTACCCACTCTCGTTTTTTCCCGCACTCCCTTTTTCCTGGACTCGATATTTTTCCCACGCTCGCTCTTTTTCCCGCGCTCCCTATTTTTCCCACGCTCGCTCTTTTTCACGCGCTCGCACTTCTTCCCGCGCTGTTTCTTTTTCACACACTCGCTCTTTCTCCCGCTCTCTCTCTATTTTCCCCTCTCTCTCTTTTTCCCGCACTCGCTTTTTCCCGCACTCGGTATTTTTCCCCCGATCGATCTTGTTCCCATGCTCTTTTTTCCCACGCTCTTTCTTTTTCCCGCGCTCACTGTTTTTCCCACTCTCGCTCTTTTTCCCGCACTTGCTCTTTTTGCTGCGCTCGCTCATTTTCCTGCGCTTTTTCTAGCAGTCGCTATATTTCTCATGCTCGCTATTTTTCCTGGGCTGTCTCTTTATCCCACGCACTCTCTTTTTTTCCTACGCTTGCTCTTTTTCCTGCTCTTTCTTTTTCCCGCACTCGGTTTTTCCCGCACTCGTTATTTTTCACCCGCTCGCGCTTTTTCCCACGCTCTTTTTCCCGCGCTTGCTTTTTTTCCCACGCTCGCTCTATTTCCCGCACTTTTTCCACCAGTCGCTATTTTTCTCATGCTCGCTATTTTTCCTGCGCTCGCTCTTTATCACACGCTCTCTCTTATTTTCCTACGCTTGCTCTTTTACCCACGCTCGTTTTTTCCCGCACTCCCTTTTTCCTGGACTCGATATTTTTCCCACGCTCGCTCTTTTTCCCACGCTCCCTATTTTTCCCTCGCTCGCTCTTTTTCCCACGCTTGCTCATTTTCCCGCGCTTTTTCCACCAGTCGCTATATTTCTCATGCTCGCTAGTTTTCCCGTGCTCGCTTTTTATCACACGCTCTCTCTTTTTTTCCTATGCTTGCTCTTTTTCCCACTCTCTCTTTTCCCCGCACTCACTTTTTCCCGCACTCGTTATTTTTCACACGCTCTCGCTTTTTCCCACGCTTGCTTTTTTTCCCGCACTCGCTCTTTTTCACGCACTCGCTTTTTCCCGGACTTGCATTTTTTCTCTCGCACTCTCTTCTTCCCGCGCTTGCTCTTTTTCCCGCGTTCGCTCATTTTCCCGCGCTTTTTCCACCACTCGCTATTTTTCTCATGCTCGCTATTTTTGCCACTCTCGCTCTTTATCACAGGCTCTCTCTTTTTTTCTTATGCTTCCTGTTTTTCCCGCTCTCTCTTTTTCCCACACCCGCTTTTTCCCGCACTCGTTATTTTTCACCCGCTCGCGCTTTTTCCCACGCTCTCTTTTTCCCGCGCTTGCTTTTTTTCCCACGCTCGCTCTTTTTCCCGCGCTTTTTCCACCAGTCGCTATTTTTCTCATGCTCGCTATTTTTCCTGCGCTCGCTCTTTATCACACGCTCTCTCTTATTTTCCTACGCTTGCTCTTTTACCCACTCTCGTTTTTTCCTGCACTCCCTTTTTCCTGGACACGATATTTTTCCCACGCTCGCTCTTTTTCCCGCGCTCCCTATTTTTCCCTCGCTCGCTCTTTTTCCCACGCTTGCTCATTTTCCCGCGCTTTTTCCACCAGTCGCTATATTTCTCATGCTCGCTAGTTTTCCCGTGCTCGCTTTTTATCACACGCTCTCTCTTTTTTTCCTATGCTTGCTCTTTTTCCCACTCTCTCTTTTCCCCGCACTCACTTTTTCCCGCACTCGTTATTTTTCCCACGCTCTCGCTTTTTCCCACGCTTGCTTTTTTTCCCGCACTCGCTCTTTTTCACGCACTCGCTTTTTCCCGGACTAACATTTTTTCTCTCGCACTCTCTTCTTCCCGCGCTTGCTCATTTTTCCCACGCTCGCTCTTTTTCCCGCGCTTTTTCCACCACTCGCTATTTTTCTCAAGCTCGCTATTTTTGCCACTCTCGCTCTTTATCACACGCTCTCTCTTATTTTCCTACGCTTGCTCTTTTACCCACTCTCGTTTTTCCCGCACTCCCTTTTTCCTGGACTCGATATTTTTCCCACGCTCGCTCTTTTTCCCGCGCTCCCTATTTTTCCCACGCTCGCTCTTTTTCCCGCGCTCGCACTTCTTCCCGCGCTGTTTCTTTTTCACACACTCGCTCTTTCTCCCGCTCTCTCTCTATTTTCCCCTCTCTCTCTTTTTCCCGCACTCGCTTTTTCCCGCACTCGGTATTTTTCCCCCGATCGATCTTGTTCCCATGCTCTTTTTTCCCACGCTCTTTCTTTTTCCCGCGCTCACTGTTTTTCCCACTCTCGCTCTTTTTCCCGCACTTGCTCTTTTTGCTGCGCTCGCTCATTTTCCTGCGCTTTTTCTAGCAGTCGCTATATTTCTCATGCTCGCTATTTTTCCTGGGCTGTCTCTTTATCCCACGCACTCTCTTTTTTTCCTACGCTTGCTCTTTTTCCTGCTCTTTCTTTTTCCCGCACTCGGTTTTTCCCGCACTCGTTATTTTTCACCCGCTCGCGCTTTTTCCCACGCTCTTTTTCCCGCGCTTGCTTTTTTTCCCACGCTCGCTCTATTTCCCGCACTTTTTCCACCAGTCGCTATTTTTCTCATGCTCGCTATTTTTCCTGCGCTCGCTCTTTATCACACGCTCTCTCTTATTTTCCTACGCTTGCTCTTTTACCCACGCTCGTTTTTTCCCGCACTCCCTTTTTCCTGGACTCGATATTTTTCCCACGCTCTCTCTTTTTCCCACGCTCCCTATTTTTCCCTCGCTCGCTCTTTTTCCCACGCTTGCTCATTTTCCCGCGCTTTTTCCACCAGTCGCTATATTTCTCATGCTCGCTAGTTTTCCCGTGCTCGCTTTTTATCACACGCTCTCTCTTTTTTTCCTATGCTTGCTCTTTTTCCCACTCTCTCTTTTCCCCGCACTCACTTTTTCCCGCACTCGTTATTTTTCACACGCTCTCGCTTTTTCCCACGCTTGCTTTTTTTCCCGCACTCGCTCTTTTTCACGCACTCGCTTTTTCCCGGACTTGCATTTTTTCTCTCGCACTCTCTTCTTCCCGCGCTTGCTCTTTTTCCCGCGTTCGCTCATTTTCCCGCGCTTTTTCCACCACTCGCTATTTTTCTCATGCTCGCTATTTTTGCCACTCTCGCTCTTTATCACAGGCTCTCTCTTTTTTTCTTATGCTTCCTGTTTTTCCCGCTCTCTCTTTTTCCCACACCCGCTTTTTCCCGCACTCGTTATTTTTCACCCGCTCGCGCTTTTTCCCACGCTCTCTTTTTCCCGCGCTTGCTTTTTTTCCCACGCTCGCTCTTTTTCCCGCGCTTTTTCCACCAGTCGCTATTTTTCTCATGCTCGCTATTTTTCCTGCGCTCGCTCTTTATCACACGCTCTCTCTTATTTTCCTACGCTTGCTCTTTTACCCACTCTCGTTTTTTCCTGCACTCCCTTTTTCCTGGACACGATATTTTTCCCACGCTCGCTCTTTTTCCCGCGCTCCCTATTTTTCCCTCGCTCGCTCTTTTTCCCACGCTTGCTCATTTTCCCGCGCTTTTTCCACCAGTCGCTATATTTCTCATGCTCGCTAGTTTTCCCGTGCTCGCTTTTTATCACACGCTCTCTCTTTTTTTCCTATGCTTGCTCTTTTTCCCACTCTCTCTTTTCCCCGCACTCACTTTTTCCCGCACTCGTTATTTTTCCCACGCTCTCGCTTTTTCCCACGCTTGCTTTTTTTCCCGCACTCGCTCTTTTTCACGCACTCGCTTTTTCCCGGACTAACATTTTTTCTCTCGCACTCTCTTCTTCCCGCGCTTGCTCATTTTTCCCACGCTCGCTCTTTTTCCCGCGCTTTTTCCACCACTCGCTATTTTTCTCAAGCTCGCTATTTTTGCCACTCTCGCTCTTTATCACACGCTCTCTCTTATTTTCCTACGCTTGCTCTTTTACCCACTCTCGTTTTTCCCGCACTCCCTTTTTCCTGGACTCGATATTTTTCCCACGCTCGCTCTTTTTCCCGCGCTCCCTATTTTTCCCACGCTCGCTCTTTTTCCCGCGCTCGCACTTCTTCCCGCGCTGTTTCTTTTTCACACACTCGCTCTTTCTCCCGCTCTCTCTCTATTTTCCCCTCTCTCTCTTTTTCCCGCACTCGCTTTTTCCCGCACTCGGTATTTTTCCCCCGATCGATCTTGTTCCCATGCTCTTTTTTCCCACGCTCTTTCTTTTTCCCGCGCTCACTGTTTTTCCCACTCTCGCTCTTTTTCCCGCACTTGCTCTTTTTGCTGCGCTCGCTCATTTTCCTGCGCTTTTTCTAGCAGTCGCTATATTTCTCATGCTCGCTATTTTTCCTGGGCTGTCTCTTTATCCCACGCACTCTCTTTTTTTCCTACGCTTGCTCTTTTTCCTGCTCTTTCTTCTTCCCGCACTCGCTTTTTCCCGCACTCGATGTTTTTCACACGTTCGCGCTTTTTCCCACGCTCTCTTTTTCCCGCGCTTGCTTTTTTTCCCACGCTCGCTCTTTTTCCCGCGCTTTTTCCACCAGTCGCTATTTTTCTCATGCTCGCTATTTTTCCCGCGCTCGCTCTTTATCACACGCTCTCTCTTATTTTCCTACGCTTGCTCTTTTACCCACTCTCGTTTTTTCCCGCACTCCCTTTTTCCTGGACTCAATGTTTTTCCCACGCTCGCTCTTTTTCCCGCGCTCCCTATTTTTCCCACGCTCTTTCTTTTTCCCACGCTCGCTCAATTTACCGCGCTTTTTCCACCAGTCGCTATATTTCTCATGTTCGCTAGTTTTCCCGTGCTCGCTTATTATCACACGCTCTCTCTTTTTTTCCTATGCTTGCTCTTTTTCCCGCACTCGCTTTTTCCCGCACTCTATTTTTTTCCCACGCTCTCGCTTTTTCCCACGCTTGCTTTTTTTCCCGCACTCGCTCTTTTTCACGCACTCGCTTTTTCCCGGACTTGCATTTTTTCTCTCGCACTCTCTTTTTCCCGCGCTTGCTCTTTTTCCCGCGTTCGCTCATTTTCCCGCGCTTTTTCCACCACTCGCTATTTTTCTCATGCTCGCTATTTTTGCCACTCTCGCTCTTTATCACAGGCTCTCTCTTTTTTTCTTATGCTTCCTGTTTTTCCCGCTCTCTCTTTTTCCCACACCCGCTTTTTCCCGCACTCGTTATTTTTCCCACGCTCGCGCTTTTTCCCACGCTCTCTTTTTCCCGCGCTTGCTTTTTCTCCCACGCTCGCTCTTTTTCCCGCGCTTTTTCCACCAGTCGCTATTTTTCTCATGCTCGCTATTTTTCCCGCGCTCGCTCTTTATCACACGCTCTCTCTTATTTTCCTACGCTTGCTCTTTTACCCACTCTCGTTTTTTCCCGCACTCCCTTTTTCCTGGACTCGATATTTTTCCCACGCTCGCTCTTTTTCCCGCGCTCCCTATTTTTCCCACGCTCGCTCTTTTTCCCGCGCTCGCACTTCTTCCCGCGCTGTTTCTTTTTCACACACTCGCTCTTTTTCCCGCTCTCTCTCTATTTTCCCCTCTCTCTCTTTTTCCCGCACTCGCTTTTTCCCGCACTCGGTATTTTTCCCACGATCGATCTTTTTCCCATGCTCTTTTTTCCCGCGCTCTTTCTTTTTCCCGCGCTCACTGTTTTTCCCACTCTCGCTCTTTTTCCCGCGCTTGCTCTTTTTGCTGCGCACGCTCATTTTCCCACGCTTTTTCCAGCAGTCGATATATTTCTCATGCTCGCTATTTTTCCTGGGCTGTCTCTTTATCCCACGCACTCTCTTTTTTTCCTACGCTTGCTCTTTTTCCTGCTCTTTCTTTTTCCCGCACTCGTTATTTTTCACCCGCTCGCGCTTTTTCCCACGCTCTCTTTTTCCCGCGCTTGCTTTTTTTCCCACGCTCGCTCTTTTTCCCGCGCTTTTTCCACCAGTCGCTATTTTTCTCATGCTCGCTATTTTTCCCGCGCTCGCTCTTTATCACACGCTCTCTCTTTTTTTCCTATGCTTGCTCTTTAACCCACTCTCGTTTTTTCCCGCACTCCCTTTTTCCTGGACTCGATATTTTTCCCACGCTCGCTCTTTTTCCCACGCTCGCTCATTTTCCCGCGCTTTTTCCACCAGTCGCTATATTTCTCATGCTCGCTAGTTTTCCCGTGCTCGCTTTTTATCACACGCTCTCTCTTTTTTTCCTATGCTTGCTCTTTTTCCCATTCTCTTTTTTCCCCGCACTCACTTTTTCCCGCACTCGTTATTTTTCCCACGCTCTCGCTTTTTCCCACGCTTGCTTTTTTTCCCGCACTCGCTCTTTTTCACGCACTCGCTTTTTCCCGGACTTGCATTTTTTCTCTCGCACTCTCTTCTTCCCGCGCTTGCTCTTTTTCCCGCGTTCGCTCATTTTCCCGCGCTTTTTCCACCACTCGCTATTTTTCTCATGCTCGCTATTTTGCCACTCTCGCTCTTTACCACAGGCTCTCTCTTTTTTTCTTATGCTTGCTGTTTTTCCCCCTCTCTCTTTTTCCCACACCCGCTTTTTCCCGCACTCGTTATTTTTCCCACGCTCGCGCTTTTTCCCACGCTCTCTTTTTCCCGTGCTTGCTTTTTTTCCCACGCTCGCTCTTTTTCCCGCGCTTTTTCCACCAGTCACTATTTTTCTCATGCTCGCTATTTTTCCCGCGCTTGCTCTTTATCACACGCTCTCTTTTTTTTCCCTACGCTTTCTGTTTTATCCACTCGCTCTTTTTCCCACGCTCCCTTTTTCCTGGACTCGATATTTTTCCCACGCTCGCTCTTTTTCCCGCGCTCCCTATTTTTCCCACGCTCGCTCATTTTCCCGCGCTTTTTCCACCAGTCGCTATATTTCTCATGCTCGCTAGTTTTCCCGTGCTCGCTTTTTATCACACGCGCTCTCTTTTTTTCCTATGCTTGCTCTTTTTCCCACTCTCTCTTTTCCCCGCACTCACTTTTTCCCGCACTCGTTATTTTTCCCACGCTCTCGCTTTTTCCCACGCTTGCTTTTTTTCCCGCACTCGCTCTTTTTCACGCACTCGCTTTTTCCCGGACTTGCATTTTTTCTCTCGCACTCTCTTCTTCCCGCGCTTGCTCTTTTTCCCGCGTTCGCTCATTTTCCCGCGCTTTTTCCACCACTCGCTATTTTTCTCATGCTCGTTTTTTTTGCCACTCTCGCTCTTTACCACAGGCTCTCTCTTTTTTTCTTATGCTTCCTGTTTTTCCCGCTCTCTCTTTCTCCCACACCCGCTTCTTCCCGCACTCGTTATTTTTCCCACGCTCGCGCTTTTTCCCACGCTCTCTTTTTCCCGCGCTTGCTTTTTTTCCCACGCTCGCTCTTTTTCCCGCGCTTTTTCCACCAGTCACTATTTTTCTCATGCTCGCTATTTTTCCCGCGCTCGCTCTTTATCACACGCTCTCTCTTATTTTCCTACGCTTGCTCTTTTACCCACTCTCGTTTTTTCCCGCACTCCCTTTTTCCTGGACTCGATATTTTTCCCACGCTCGCTCTTTTTCCCGCGCTCCCTATTTTTCCCACGCTCGCTCTTTTTCCCGCGCTCGCACTTCTTCCCGCGCTGTTTCTTTTTCACACACTCGCTCTTTCTCCCGCTCTCTCTCTATTTTCCCCTCTCTCTCTTTTTCCCGCACTCGCTTTTTCCCGCACTCGGTATTTTTCCCACGATCGATCACTTTCCCATGCTCTTCATTCCCGCGCTCTTTCTTTTTCCCGCGCTCAGTGTTTTTCCCACTCTCGCGCTTTTTCCCGCGCTTGCTCTTTTTGCTGCGCTCGCTCATTTTCCTGCGCTTTTTCTAGCAGTCGCTATATTTCTCATGCTCGCTATTTTTCCTGGGCTGTCTCTTTATCCCACGCACTCTCTTTTTTTCCTACGCTTGCTCTTTTTCCTGCTCTTTCTTTTTCCCGCACTCGCTTTTTCCCGCTCTCGTTATTTTTCCTGCGCTCGCACTTTTTCCCACGCTCTTTTTCCCGCGCTTGCTTTTCTTCCCACGCTCGCTCTTTTTCCCGCGCTTTTTCCACCAGTCACTATTTTTCTCATGCTCGCTATTTTTCCCGCGCTCGCTCTTTATCACACGCTCTCTCTTATTTTCCTACGCTTGCTCTTTTACCCACTCTCGTTTTTCCCGCACTCCCTTTTTCCTGGACTCGATATTTTTCCCACGCTCGCTCTTTTTCCCGCGCACCCTATTTTTCCCACGCTCGCTCTTTTTCCCGCGCTCGCACTTCTTCCCGCGCTGTTTCTTTTTCACACACTCGCTCTTTCTCCCGCTCTCTCTCTATTTTCCCCTCTCTCTCTTTTTCCCGCACTCGCTTTTTCCCGCACTCGGTATTTTTCCCCCGATCGATCTTGTTCCCATGCTCTTTTTTCCCACGCTCTTTCTTTTTCCCGCACTCACTGTTTTTCCCACTCTCGCTCTTTTTCCCGCACTTGCTCTTTTTGCTGCTCTCGCTCATTTTCCTGCGCTTTTTCTAGCAGTCGCTATATTTCTCATGCTCGCTATTTTTCCTGGGCTGTCTCTTTATCCCACGCACTCTCTTTTTTTCCTACGCTTGCTCTTTTACCCACTCTCGTTTTTTCCCGCACTCCCTTTTTCCTGGACTCGATATTTTTCCCACGCTCGCTCTTTTTCCCGCGCTCCCTATTTTTCCCACGATCGCTCTTTTTCCCGCGCTTGCTCGTTTTCCCGCGCTTTTTCCACCAGTCTCTATATTTCTCATGCTCGCTAGTTTTCCCGTGCTCGCTTTTTATCACACGCTCTCTCTTTTTTTCCTATGCTTGCTCTTTTTCCCACTCTCTCTTTTCCCCGCACTCACTTTTTCCCGCACTCGATTTTTTTCCCACGCTCTCGCTTTTTCCCACGCTTGCTTTTTTTCCCGCACTCGCTCTTTTTCACGCACTCGCTTTTTCCCGGACTTGCATTTTTTCTCTCGCACTCTCTTCTTCCCGCGCTTGCTCTTTTTCCCGCGTTCGCTCATTTTCCCGCGCTTTTTCCACCACTCGCTATTTTTCTCATGCTCGCTATTTTTGCCACTCTCGCTCTTTACCACAGGCTCTCTCTTTTTTTCTTATGCTTCCTGTTTTTCCCGCTCTCTCTTTTTCCCACACCCGCTTTTTCCCGCACTCGATATTTTTCCCACGCTCGCGCTTTTTCCCAAGCTCTCTTTTTCCCGCGCTTGCTTTTTTTCCCACGCTCGCTCATTTTCCCGCGCTTTTTCCACCAGTCGCTATTTTTCTCATGCTCGCTATTTTTCCCGCGCTCGCTCTTTATCTCACGCTCTCTCTTATTTTCCTACGCTTGCTCTTTTACCCACTCTCGTTTTTTCCCGCACTCCCTTTTTCCTGGACTCGATATTTTTCCCACGCTCGCTCTTTTTCCCGCGCTCCCTATTTTTCCCACGCTCGCTCTTTTTCCCACGCTTGCTCATTTTCCCGCGCTTTTTCCACCAGTCGCTATATTTCTCATGCTCGCTAGTTTTCCCGTGCTCGCTTTTTATCACACGCTCTCTCTTTTTTTCCTATGCTTGCTCTTTTTCCCACTCTCTCTTTTCACCGCACTCACTTTTTCCCGCACTCGATTTTTTTCCCACGCTCTCGCTTTTTCCCACGCTTGCTTTTTTTACCGCACTCGCTCTTTTTCACGCACTCGCTTTTTCCCGGACTTGCATTTTTTCTCTCGCACTCTTTTTCCCGCGCTTGCTCTTTTTCCCGCGTTCGCTCATTTTCCCGCGCTTTTTCCACCACTCGCTATTTTTCTCATGCTCGCTATTTTTGCCACTCTCGCTCTTTACCACAGGCTCTCTCTTTTTTTCTTATGCTTGCTGTTTTTCCCCCTCTCTCTTTTTCCCACACCCGCTTTTTCCCGCACTCGTTATTTTTCCCACGCTCGCGCTATTTCCCACGCTCTCTTTTTCCCGCGCTTGCTTTTTTTCCCACGCTCGCTCTTTTTCCCGCGCTTTTTCCACCAGTCACTATTTTTCTCATGCTCGCTATTTTTCCCGCGCTTGCTCTTTATCACACGCTCTCTTTTTTTTTCCTACGCTTTCTGTTTTATCCACTCGCTCTTTTTCCCACGCTCCCTTTTTCCTGGACTCGATATTTTTCCCACGCTCGCTCTTTTTCCCGCACTCCCTATTTTTCCCACGCTCGCTCTTTTTCCCGCGCTCGCACTTCTTCCCGCGCTGTTTCTTTTTCACACACTCGCTCTTTCTCCCGCTCTCTCTCTATTTTCCCCTCTCTCTCTTTTTCCCGCACTCGCTTTTTCCCGCACTCGGTATTTTTCCCACGATCGATCACTTTCCCATGCTCTTCTTTCCCGCGCTCTTTCTTTTTCCCGCGCTCACTGTTTTTCCCACTCTCGCTCTTTTTCCCGCGCTTGCTCTTTTTACTGCGCTCGCTCATTTTCCTGCGCTTTTTCTAGCAGTCGCTATATTTCTCATGCTCGCTATTTTTCCTGGGCTGTCTCTTTATCCCACGCACTCTCCTTTTTTCCTACGCTTGCTCTTTTTCCTGCTCTTTCTTTTTCCCGCACTCGCTTTTTCCCGCACTCGTTATTTTTCACCCGCTCGCGCTTTTTCCCACGCTCTCTTTTTCCCGCACTTGCTTTTTTTCCCACGCTCGCTCTTTTTCCCGCGCTTTTTCCACCAGTCGCTATTTTTCTCATGCTCGCTATTTTTCCCGCGCTCGCTCTTTATCACACGCTCTCTCTTATTTTCCTACGCTTGCTCTTTTACCCACTCTCGTTTTTTCCCGCACTCCCTTTTTCCTGGACTCGATATTTTTCCCACGCTCGCTCTTTTTCCCGCGCTCCCTATTTTTCCCACGCTCGCTCTTTTTCCCACGCTTGCTCATTTTCCCGCGCTTTTTCCACCAGTCGCTATATTTCTCATGCTCGCTAGTTTTCCCGTGCTCGCTTTTTATCACACGCTCTCTCTTTTTTTCCTATGCTTGCTCTTTTTCCCACTCTCTCTTTTCCCCGCACTCACTTTTTCCCGCACTCGATTTTTTTCCCACGCTCTCGCTTTTTCCCACGCTTGCTTTTTTTCCCGCACTCGCTCTTTTTCACGCACTCGCTTTTTCCCGGACTTGCATTTTTTCTCTCGCACTCTCTTTTTCCCGCGCTTGCTCTTTTTCCCGCGTTCGCTCATTTTCCCGCGCTTTTTCCACCACTCGCTATTTTTCTCATGCTCGCTATTTTTGCCACTCTCGCTCTTTACCACAGGCTCTCTCTTTTTTTCTTATGCTTGCTGTTTTTCCCCCTCTCTCTTTTTCCCACACCCGCTTTTTCCCGCACTCGTTATTTTTCCCACGCTCGCGCTTTTTCCCACGCTCTCTTTTTCCCGCGCTTGCTTTTTTTCCCACGCTCGCTCTTTTTCCCGCGCTTTTTCCACCAGTCACTATTTTTCTCATGCTCGCTATTTTTTCCGCGCTTGCTCTTTATCACACGCTCTCTTTTTTTTTCCTACGCTTTCTGTTTTATCCACTCGCTCTTTTTCCCACGCTCCCTTTTTCCTGGACTCGATATTTTCCACACGCTCGCTCTTTTTCACGCGCTCCCTATTTTTCCCACGCCGCTCTTTTTCCCGCACTCGCACTTCTTCCCGCGCTGTTTCTTTTTCACACACTCGCTCTTTCTCCCGCTCTCTCTCTATTTTCCCCTCTCTCTCTTTTTCCCGCACTCGCTTTTTCCCGCACTCGGTATTTTTCCCACGATCGATCACTTTCCCATGCTCTTCTTTCCCGCGCTCTTTCTTTTTCCCACGCTCACTGTTTTTCCCACTCTCGCTCTTTTTCCCGCGCTTGCTCTTTTTGCTGCGCTCGCTCATTTTCCCACGCTTTTTCTAGCAGTCGCTATATTTCTCATGCTCGCTATTTTTCCCGGGCTGTCTCTTTATCCCACGCACTCTCTTTTTTTCCTACGCTTGCTCTTTTTCCTGCTCTTTCTTTTTCCCACACTCGCTTTTTCCCGCACTCGTTGTTTTTCCCACGCTCGCGCTTTTTCCCACGCTCCCTTTTTCCCGCGCTCGCTCTTTTTCCCACGCTTGCTCATTTTCCCGGGTTTTTTCACCAGTCGCTATTTTTCTCATGCTCGCTAGTTTTCCCGTGCTCTCTTTTTATCACACGCTCTCTCTTTTTTTCCTATGCTTGCTCTTTTTCCCACTCTCTCTTTTCCCCGCACTCACTTTTTCTCGCACTCGATTTTTTTCCCACGCTCTCACTTTTTCCCACGCTTGCTTTTTTTCCCGCACTCGCTCTTTTTCACGCACTCGCTTTTTCCCGGACTTGCATTTTTTCTCTCGCACTCTCTTTTTCCCGCGCTTGCTCTTTTTCCCGCGTTCGCTCATTTTCCCGCCCTTTTTCCACCAGTCGCTACTTTTTTCATGCTCGCTATTTTTGCCACTCTCGCTCTTTATCACAGGCTCTCTCTTTTTTTCTTATGCTTCCTGTTTTTCCCGCTCTCTCTTTCTCCCACACCCGCTTCTTCCCGCACTCGTTATTTTTCCCACGCTCGCGCTTTTTCCCACGCTTGCTTTTTCCCGCGCTTGCTTTTTTTCCCACGCTCGCTCTTTTTCCCGCGCTTTTTCCACCAGTCGCTATTTTTCTCATGCTCGCTATTTTTCCCGCGCTCGCTCTTTATCTCACGCTCTCTCTTATTTTCCTATCCTTGCTCTTTTACCCACTCTCGTTTTTTCCCGCACTCCCTTTTTCCTGGACTCGATATTTTTCCCACGCTCGCTCTTTTTCCTGCGCTCCCTATTTTTCCCACGCTCGCTCATTTTCCCGCACTTTTTCCACCAGTCGCTATATTTCTCATGCTCGCTAGTTTTCCCGCGCTCGCTCTTTATCACACGCTCTCTCTTATTTTCCTACGCTTGCTCTTTTACCCACTCTCGTTTTTCCCGCACTCCCTCTTTCCTGGACTCGATATTTTTCCCACGCTCGCTCTTTTTCCCGCGCTCCCTATTTTTCCCACGCTCGCTCTTTTTCACGCGCTCGCACTTCTTCCCGCGCTGTTTCTTTTTCACACACTCGCTCTTTCTCCCGCTCTCTCTCTATTTTCCCCTCTCTCTCTTTTTCCCGCACTCGCTTTTTCCCGCACTCGGTATTTTTCCCACGATCGATATTTTTCCCATGCTCTTTTTTCCCGCGCTCTTTCTTTTTCCCGCGCTCACTGTTTTTCCCACTCTCGCTCTTTTTCCCGCGCTTGCTCTTTTTGCTGCGCTCGCTCATTTTCCCACGCTTTTTCTAGCAGTCGCTATATTTCTCATGCTCGCTATTTTTCCTGGGCTGTCTCTTTATCCCACGCACTCTCTTTTTTTCCTACGCTTGCTCTTTTTCCTGCTCTTTCTTTTTCCCGCACTTGCTTTTTCCCGCACTCGTTATTTTTCACCCGCTCGCCCTTTTTCCCACGCTCTCTTTTTCCCGCGCTTGCTTTTTTTCCCACGCTCGCTCTTTTTCCCGCGCTCGCTCATTTTCCCGCGCTTTTTCCACCAGTCGCTATATTTCTCATGCTCGCTAGTTTTCCCGTGCTCGCTTTTTATCACACGCTCTCTCTTTTTTTCCTATGCTTGCTCTTTTTCCCACTCTCTCTTTTCCCCGCACTCACTTTTTCCCGCACTCGTTATTTTTCCCACGCTCTCGCTTTTTCCCACGCTTGCTTTTTTTCCCGCACTCGCTCTTTTTCACGCACTCGCTTTTTCCCGGACTTGCATTTTTTCTCTCGCACTCTCTTCTTCCCGCGCTTGCTCTTTTTCCCGCGTTCGCTCATTTTCCCGCGCTTTTTCCACCACTCGCTATTTTTCTCATGCTCGCTATTTTTGCCACTCTCGCTCTTTACCACAGGCTCTCTCTTTTTTTCTTATGCTTCCTGTTTTTCCCGCTCTCTCTTTTTCCCACACCCGCTTTTTCCCGCACTCGTTATTTTTCACCCGCTTGCGCTTTTTCCCACGCTCTCTTTTTCCCGCGCTTGCTTTTTTTCCCACGCTCGCTCTTTTTCCCGCGCTTTTTCCACCAGTCACTATTTTTCTCATGCTCGCTATTTTTCCCGCGCTTGCTCTCTATCTCACGCTCTCTTTTTTTTTCCTACGCTTTCTGTTTTATCCACTCGCTCTTTTTCCCACGCTCCCTTTTTCCTGGACTCGATATTTTTCCCACGCTCGCTCTTTTTCCCGCGCTCCCTATTTTTCCCACGCTCGCTCTTTTTCGCGCGCTCGCACTTCTTCCCGCGCTGTTTCTTTTTCACACACTCGCTCTTTCTCCCGCTCTCTCTCTATTTTCCCCTCTCTCTCTTTTTCCCGCACTCGCTTTTTCCCGCACTCGGTATTTTTCCCCCGATCGATCTTGTTCCCATGCTCTTTTTTCCCACGCTCTTTCTTTTTCCCGCGCTCACTGTTTTTCCCACTCTCGCTCTTTTTCCCGCGCTTGCTCTTTTTGCTGCGCTTGCTCATTTTCCCACGCTTTTTCTAGCAGTCGCTGTATTTCTCATGCTCGCTATTTTTCCTGGGCTGTCTCTTTATCCCACGCACTCTCTTTTTTTCCTAAGCTTGCTCTTTTTCCTGCTCTTTCTTTTTCCCGCACCCGCTTTTTCCCGCACTCGTTATTTTTCACCCGCTCGCGCTTTTTCCCACGCTCTCTTTTTCCCGCGCTTGCTTTTTTTCCCACGCTCGCTCTATTTCCCGCACTTTTTCCACCAGTCGCTATTTTTCTCATGCTCGATATTTTTCCTGCGCTCGCTCTTTATCACACGCTCTCTCTTATTTTCCTACGCTTGCTCTTTTACCCACTCTCGTTTTTTCCCGCACTCCCTTTTTCCTGGACTCGATATTTTTCCCACGCTCGCTCTTTTTCCCGCGCTCCCTATTTTTCCCACGCTCGCTCTTTTTCACGCGCTCGCACTTCTTCCCGCGCTGTTTCTTTTTCACACACTCGCTCTTTCTCCCGCTCTCTCTCTATTTTCCCCTCTCTCTCTTTTTCCCGCACTCGCTTTTTCCCGCACTCGGTATTTTTCCCCCGATCGATCTTGTTCCCATGCTCTTTTTTCCCACGCTCTTTCTTTTTCCCGCGCTCACTGTTTTTCCCACTCTCGCTCTTTTTCCCGCACTTGCTCTTTTTGCTGCGCTCGCTCATTTTCCTGCGCTTTTTCTAGCAGTCGCTATATTTCTCATGCTCGCTATTTTTCCTGGGCTGTCTCTTTATCCCACGCACTCTCTTTTTTTCCTACGCTTGCTCTTTTTCCTGCTCTTTCTTTTTCCCGCACTCGCTTTTTCCCGCACTCGTTATTTTTCACCCGCTCGCGCTTTTTCCCACGCTCTTTTTCCCGCGCTTGCTTTTTTTCCCACGCTCGCTCGATTTCCCGCACTTTTTCCACCAGTCGCTATTTTTCTCATGCTCGCTATTTTTCCTGCGCTCGCTCTTTATCACACGCTCTCTCTTATTTTCCTACGCTTGCTCTTTTACCCACTCTCGTTTTTTCCCGCACTCCCTTTTTCCTGGACTCGATATTTTTCCCACGCTCACTCTTTTTCCCGCGCTCCCTATTTTTCCCTCGCTCGCTCTTTTTCCCACGCTTGCTCATTTTCCCGCGCTTTTTCCACCAGTCGCTATATTTCTCATGCTCGCTAGTTTTCCCGTGCTCGCTTTTTATCACACGCTCTCTCTTTTTTTCCTATGCTTGCTCTTTTTCCCACTCTCTCTTTTCCCCGCACTCACTTTTTCCCGCACTCGTTATTTTTCACACGCTCTCGCTTTTTCCCACGCTTGCTTTTTTTCCCGCACTCGCTCTTTTTCACGCACTCGCTTTTTCCCGGACTTGCATTTTTTCTCTCGCACTCTCTTCTTCCCGCGCTTGCTCTTTTTCCCGCGTTCGCTCATTTTCCCGCGCTTTTTCCACCACTCGCTATTTTTCTCATGCTCGCTATTTTTGCCACTCTCGCTCTTTACCACAGGCTCTCTCTTTTTTTCTTATGCTTCCTGTTTTTCCCGCTCTCTCTTTTTCCCACACCCGCTTTTTCCCGCACTCGATATTTTTCCCACGCTCGCGCTTTTTCCCACGCTCTCTTTTTCCCGCGCTTGCTTTTTTTCCCACGCTCGCTCATTTTCCCGCGCTTTTTCCACCAGTCGCTATTTTTCTCATGCTCGCTATTTTTCCCGCACTCGCTCTTTATCTCACGCTCTCTCTTATTTTCCTACGCTTGCTCTTTTACCCACTCTCGTTTTTTCCCGCACTCCCTTTTTCCTGGACTCGATATTTTTCCCACGCTCGCTCTTTTTCCCGCGCTCCCTATTTTTCCCACGCTCGCTCTTTTTCCCACGCTTGCTCATTTTCCCGCGCTTTTTCCACCAGTCGCTATATTTCTCATGCTCGCTAGTTTTCCCGTGCTCGCTTTTTATCACACGCTCTCTCTTTTTTTCCTATGCTTGCTCTTTTTCCCACTCTCTCTTTTCACCGCACTCACTTTTTCCCGCACTCGATTTTTTTCCCACGCTCTCGCTTTTTCCCACGCTTGCTTTTTTTCCCGCACTCGCTCTTTTTCACGCACTCGCTTTTTCCCGGACTTGCATTTTTTCTCTCGCACTCTCTTTTTCCCGCGCTTGCTCTTTTTCCCGCGTTCGCTCATTTTCCCGCGCTTTTTCCACCACTCGCTATTTTTCTCATGCTCGCTATTTTTGCCACTCTCGCTCTTTACCACAGGCTCTCTCTTTTATTCTTATGCTTGCTGTTTTTCCCCCTCTCTCTTTTTCCCACACCCGCTTTTTCCCGCACTCGTTATTTTTCCCACGCTCGCGCTTTTTCCCACGCTCTCTTTTTCCCGCGCTTGCTTTTTTTCCCACGCTCGCTCTTTTTCCCGCGCTTTTTCCACCAGTCACTATTTTTCTCATGCTCGCTATTTTTCCCGCGCTTGCTCTTTATCACACGCTCTCTTTTTTTTTCCTACGCTTTCTGTTTTATCCACTCGCTCTTTTTCCCACGCTCCCTTTTTCCTGGACTCGATATTTTTCCCACGCTCGCTCTTTTTCCCGCGCTCCCTATTTTTCCCACGCTCGCTCTTTTTCCCGCACTCGCACTTCTTCCCGCGCTGTTTCTTTTTCACACACTCGCTCTTTCTCCCGCTCTCTCTCTATTTTCCCCTCTCTCTCTTTTTCCCGCACTCGCTTTTTCCCGCACTCGGTATTTTTCCCACGATCGATCACTTTCCCATGCTCTTCTTTCCCGCGCTCTTTCTTTTTCCCACGCTCACTGTTTTTCCCACTCTCGCTTTTTTTCCCGCGCTTGCTCTTTTTGCTGCGCTCGCTCATTTTCCCACGCTTTTTCTAGCAGTCGCTATATTTCTCATGCTCGCTATTTTTCCCGGGCTGTCTCTTTATCCCACGCACTCTCTTTTTTTCCTACGCTTGCTCTTTTTCCTGCTCTTTCTTTTTCCCACACTCGCTTTTTCCCGCACTCGTTGTTTTTCCCACGCTCGCGCTTTTTCCCACGCTTGCTTTTTCCCGCGCTTGCTTTTTTTCCCACGCTCGCTCTTTTTCCCGCGCTTTTTCCACCAGTCGCTATTTTTCTCATGCTCGCTATTTTTCCCGCGCTCGCTCTTTATCTCACGCTCTCTCTTATTTTCCTATCCTTGCTCTTTTACCCACTCTCGTTTTTTCCCGCACTCCCTTTTTCCTGGACTCGATATTTTTCCCACGCTCGCTCTTTTTCCTGCGCTCCCTATTTTTCCCACGCTCGCTCATTTTCCCGCACTTTTTCCACCAGTCGCTATATTTCTCATGCTCGCTAGTTTTCCCGCGCTCGCTCTTTATCACACGCTCTCTCTTATTTTCCTACGCTTGCTCTTTTACCCACTCTCGTTTTTCCCGCACTCCCTCTTTCCTGGACTCGATATTTTTCCCACGCTCGCTCTTTTTCCCGCGCTCCCTATTTTTCCCACGCTCGCTCTTTTTCACGCGCCCGCACTTCTTCCCGCGCTGTTTCTTTTTCACACACTCGCTCTTTCTCCCGCTCTCTCTCTATTTTCCCCTCTCTCTCTTTTTCCCGCACTCGCTTTTTCCCGCACTCGGTATTTTTCCCACGATCGATATTTTTCCCATGCTCTTTTTTCCCGCGCTCTTTCTTTTTCCCGCGCTCACTGTTTTTCCCACTCTCGCTCTTTTTCCCGCGCTTGCTCTTTTTGCTGCGCTCGCTCATTTTCCCACGCTTTTTCTAGCAGTCGCTATATTTCTCATGCTCGCTATTTTTCCTGGGCTGTCTCTTTATCCCACGCACTCTCTTTTTTTCCTACGCTTGCTCTTTTTCCTGCTCTTTCTTTTTCCCGCACTTGCTTTTTCCCGCACTCGTTATTTTTCACCCGCTCGCCCTTTTTCCCACGCTCTCTTTTTCCCGCGCTTGCTTTTTTTCCCACGCTCGCTCTTTTTCCCGCGCTCGCTCATTTTCCCGCGCTTTTTCCACCAGTCGCTATATTTCTCATGCTCGCTAGTTTTCCCGTGCTCGCTTTTTATCACACGCTCTCTCTTTTTTTCCTATGCTTGCTCTTTTTCCCACTCTCTCTTTTCCCCGCACTCACTTTTTCCCGCACTCGTTATTTTTCCCACGCTCTCGCTTTTTCCCACGCTTGCTTTTTTTCCCGCACTCGCTCTTTTTCACGCACTCGCTTTTTCCCGGACTTGCATTTTTTCTCTCGCACTCTCTTCTTCCCGCCCTTGCTCTTTTTCCCGCGTTCGCTCATTTTCCCGCGCTTTTTCCACCACTCGCTATTTTTCTCATGCTCGCTATTTTTGCCACTCTCGCTCTTTACCACAGGCTCTCTCTTTTTTTCTTATGCTTCCTGTTTTTCCCGCTCTCTCTTTTTCCCACACCTGCTTTTTCCCGCACTCGTTATTTTTCACCCGCTTACGCTTTTTCCCACGCTCTCTTTTTCCCGCGCTTGCTTTTTTTCCCACGCTCGCTCTTTTTCCCGCGCTTTTTCCACCAGTCACTATTTTTCTCATGCTCGCTATTTTTCCCGCGCTTGCTCTCTATCTCACGCTCTCTTTTTTTTTCCTACGCTTTCTGTTTTATCCACTCGCTCTTTTTCCCACGCTCCCTTTTTCCTGGACTCGATATTTTTCCCACGCTCGCTCTTTTTCCCGCGCTCCCTATTTTTCCCACGCTCGCTCTTTTTCGCGCGCTCGCACTTCTTCCCGCGCTGTTTCTTTTTCACACACTCGCTCTTTCTCCCGCTCTCTCTCTATTTTCCCCTCTCTCTCTTTTTCCCGCACTCGCTTTTTCCCGCACTCGGTATTTTTCCCACGATCGATCACTTTCCCATGCTCTTCTTTCCCGCGCTCTTTCTTTTTCCCACGCTCACTGTTTTTCCCACTCTCGCTCTTTTTCCCGCGCTTGCTCTTTTTGCTGCGCTCGCTCATTTTCCCACGCTTTTTCTAGCAGTCGCTATATTTCTCATGCTCGCTATTTTTCCCGGGCTGTCTCTTTATCCCACGCACTCTCTTTTTTTCCTACGCTTGCTCTTTTTCCTGCTCTTTCTTTTTCCCACACTCGCTTTTTCCCGCACTCGTTGTTTTTCCCACGCTCGCGCTTTTTCCCACGCTCCCTTTTTCCCGCGCTCGCTCTTTTTTCCACGCTCGCTCATTTTCCCGGGTTTTTTCACCAGTCGCTATTTTTCTCATGCTCGCTAGTTTTCCCGTGCTCTCTTTTTATCACACGCTCTCTCTTTTTTTCCTATGCTTGCTCTTTTTCCCACTCTCTCTTTTCCCCGCACTCACTTTTTCTCGCACTCGATTTTTTTCCCACGCTCTCACTTTTTCCCACGCTTGCTATTTTCCCGCACTCGCTCTTTTTCACGCACTCGCTTTTTCCCGGACTTGCATTTTTTCTCTCGCACTCTCTTTTTCCCGCGCTTGCTCTTTTTCCCGCGTTCGCTCATTTTCCCGCCCTTTTTCCACCAGTCGCTATTTTTTTCATGCTCGCTATTTTTGCCACTCTCGCTCTTTATCACAGGCTCTCTCTTTTTTTCTTATGCTTCCTGTTTTTCCCGCTCTCTCTTTCTCCCACACCCGCTTCTTCCCGCACTCGTTATTTTTCCCACGCTCGCGCTTTTTCCCACGCTTGCTTTTTCCCGCGCTTGCTTTTTTTCCCACGCTCGCTCTTTTTCCCGCGCTTTTTCCACCAGTCGCTATTTTTCTCATGCTCGCTATTTTTCCCGCGCTCGCTCTTTATCTCACGCTCTCTCTTATTTTCCTATCCTTGCTCTTTTACCCACTCTCGTTTTTTCCCGCACTCCCTTTTTCCTGGACTCGATATTTTTCCCACGCTCGCTCTTTTTCCTGCGCTCCCTATTTTTCCCACGCTCGCTCATTTTCCCGCACTTTTTCCACCAGTCGCTATATTTCTCATGCTCGCTAGTTTTCCCGCGCTCGCTCTTTATCACACGCTCTCTCTTATTTTCCTACGCTTGCTCTTTTACCCACTCTCGTTTTTCCCGCACTCCCTCTTTCCTGGACTCGATATTTTTCCCACGCTCGCTCTTTTTCCCGCGCTCCCTATTTTTCCCACGCTCGCTCTTTTTCACGCGCCCGCACTTCTTCCCGCGCTGTTTCTTTTTCACACACTCGCTCTTTCTCCCGCTCTCTCTCTATTTTCCCCTCTCTCTCTTTTTCCCGCACTCGCTTTTTCCCGCACTCGGTATTTTTCCCACGATCGATATTTTTCCCATGCTCTTTTTTCCCGCGCTCTTTCTTTTTCCCGCGCTCACTGTTTTTCCCACTCTCGCTCTTTTTCCCGCGCTTGCTCTTTTTGCTGCGCTCGCTCATTTTCCCACGCTTTTTCTAGCAGTCGCTATATTTCTCATGCTCGCTATTTTTCCTGGGCTGTCTCTTTATCCCACGCACTCTCTTTTTTTCCTACGCTTGCTCTTTTTCCTGCTCTTTCTTTTTCCCGCACTTGCTTTTTCCCGCACTCGTTATTTTTCACCCGCTCGCCCTTTTTCCCACGCTCTCTTTTTCCCGCGCTTGCTTTTTTTCCCACGCTCGCTCTTTTTCCCGCGCTCGCTCATTTTCCCGCGCTTTTTCCACCAGTCGCTATATTTCTCATGCTCGCTAGTTTTCCCGTGCTCGCTTTTTATCACACGCTCTCTCTTTTTTTCCTATGCTTGCTCTTTTTCCCACTCTCTCTTTTCCCCGCACTCACTTTTTCCCGCACTCGTTATTTTTCCCACGCTCTCGCTTTTTCCCACGCTTGCTTTTTTTCCCGCACTCGCTCTTTTTCACGCACTCGCTTTTTCCCGGACTTGCATTTTTTCTCTCGCACTCTCTTCTTCCCGCCCTTGCTCTTTTTCCCGCGTTCGCTCATTTTCCCGCGCTTTTTCCACCACTCGCTATTTTTCTCATGCTCGCTATTTTTGCCACTCTCGCTCTTTACCACAGGCTCTCTCTTTTTTTCTTATGCTTCCTGTTTTTCCCGCTCTCTCTTTTTCCCACACCTGCTTTTTCCCGCACTCGTTATTTTTCACCCGCTTGCGCTTTTTCCCACGCTCTCTTTTTCCCGCGCTTGCTTTTTTTCCCACGCTCGCTCTTTTTCCCGCGCTTTTTCCACCAGTCACTATTTTTCTCATGCTCGCTATTTTTCCCGCGCTTGCTCTCTATCTCACGCTCTCTTTTTTTTTCCTACGCTTTCTGTTTTATCCACTCGCTCTTTTTCCCACGCTCCCTTTTTCCTGGACTCGATATTTTTCCCACGCTTGCTCTTTTTCCCGCGCTCCCTATTTTTCCCACGCTCGCTCTTTTTCGCGCGCTCGCACTTCTTCCCGCGCTGTTTCTTTTTCACACACTCGCTCTTTCTCCCGCTCTCTCTCTATTTTCCCCTCTCTCTCTTTTTCCCGCACTCGCTTTTTCCCGCACTCGGTATTTTTCCCACGATCGATCACTTTCCCATGCTCTTCTTTCCCGCGCTCTTTCTTTTTCCCGCGCTCACTGTTTTTCCCACTCTCGCTCTTTTTCCCGCACTTGCTCTTTTTGCTGCGCTCGCTCATTTTCCTGCGCTTTTTCTAGCAGTCGCTATATTTCTCATGCTCGCTATTTTTCCTGTGCTGTCTCTTTATCCCACGCACTCTCTTTTTTTCCTACGCTTGCTCTTTTTCCTGCTCTTTCTTTTTCCCGCACTCGCTTTTTCCCGCACTCGTTATTTTTCACCCGCTCGCGCTTTTTCCCACGCTCTTTTTCCCGCGCTTGCTTTTTTTCCCACGCTCGCTCTATTTCCCACACTTTTTCCACCAGTCGCTATTTTTCTCATGCTCGCTATTTTTCCTGCGCTCGCTCTTTATCACACGCTCTCTCTTATTTTCCTACGCTTGCTCTTTTACCCACGCTCGTTTTTTCCCGCACTCCCTTTTTCCTGGACTCGATATTTTTCCCACGCTCGCTCTTTTTCCCACGCTCCCTATTTTTCCCTCGCTCGCTCTTTTTCCCACGCTTGCTCATTTTCCCGCGCTTTTTCCACCAGTCGCTATATTTCTCATGCTCGCTAGTTTTCCCGTGCTCGCTTTTTATCACACGCTCTCTTTTTTTCCTATGCTTGCTCTTTTTCCCACTCTCTCTTTTCCCCGCACTCACTTTTTCCCGCACTCGATTTTTTTCCCACGCTCTCGCTTTTTCCCACGCTTGCTTTTTTTCCCGCACTCGCTCTTTTTCACGCACTCGCTTTTTCCCGGACTTGCATTTTTTCTCTCGCACTCTCTTCTTCCCGCGCTTGCTCTTTTTCCCGCGTTCGCTCATTTTCCCGCGCTTTTTCCACCACTCGCTATTTTTCTCATGCTCGCTATTTTTGCCACTCTCGCTCTTTACCACAGGCTCTCTCTTTTTTTCTTATGCTTCCTGTTTTTCCTGCTCTCTCTTTTTCCCACACCCGCTTTTTCCCGCACTCGTTATTTTTCACCCGCTCGCGCTTTTTCCCACGCTCTCTTTTTCCCGCGCTTGCTTTTTTTCCCACGCTCGCTCTTTTTCCCGCGCTTTTTCCACCAGTCACTATTTTTCTCATGCTCGCTATTTTTCCCGCGCTCGCTCTTTATCACACGCTCTCTCTTATTTTCCTACGCTTGCTCTTTTACCCACTCTCGTTTTTCCCGCACTCCCTTTTTCCTGGACTCGATATTTTTCCCACGCTCGCTCTTTTTCCCGCGCTCCCTATTTTTCCCACGCTCGCTCTTTTTCCCGCGCTCGCACTTCTTCCCGCGCTGTTTCTTTTTCACACACTCGCTCTTTCTCCCGCTCTCTCTCTATTTTCCCCTCTCTCTCTTTTTCCCGCACTCGCTTTTTCCCGCACTCGGTATTTTTCCCCCGATCGATCTTGTTCCCATGCTCTTTTTTCCCACGCTCTTTCTTTTTCCCGCGCTCACTGTTTTTCCCACTCTCGCTCTTTTTCCCGCGCTTGCTCTTTTTGCTGCGCTTGCTCATTTTCCCACGCTTTTTCTAGCAGTCGCTGTATTTCTCATGCTCGCTATTTTTCCTGGGCTGTCTCTTTATCCCACGCACTCTCTTTTTTTCCTAAGCTTGCTCTTTTTCCTGCTCTTTCTTTTTCCCGCACCCGCTTTTTCCCGCACTCGTTATTTTTCACCCGCTCGCGCTTTTTCCCACGCTCTCTTTTTCCCGCGCTTGCTTTTTTTCCCACGCTCGCTCTATTTCCCGCACTTTTTCCACCAGTCGCTATTTTTCTCATGCTCGATATTTTTCCTGCGCTCGCTCTTTATCACACGCTCTCTCTTATTTTCCTACGCTTGCTCTTTTACCCACTCTCGTTTTTTCCCGCACTCCCTTTTTCCTGGACTCGATATTTTTCCCACGCTCGCTCTTTTTCCCGCGCTCCCTATTTTTCCCACGCTCGCTCTTTTTCACGCGCTCGCACTTCTTCCCGCGCTGTTTCTTTTTCACACACTCGCTCTTTCTCCCGCTCTCTCTCTATTTTCCCCTCTCTCTCTTTTTCCCGCACTCGCTTTTTCCCGCACTCGGTATTTTTCCCCCGATCGATCTTGTTCCCATGCTCTTTTTTCCCACGCTCTTTCTTTTTCCCGCGCTCACTGTTTTTCCCACTCTCGCTCTTTTTCCCGCACTTGCTCTTTTTGCTGCGCTCGCTCATTTTCCTGCGCTTTTTCTAGCAGTCGCTATATTTCTCATGCTCGCTATTTTTCCTGGGCTGTCTCTTTATCCCACGCACTCTCTTTTTTTCCTACGCTTGCTCTTTTTCCTGCTCTTTCTTTTTCCCGCACTCGCTTTTTCCCGCACTCGTTATTTTTCACCCGCTCGCGCTTTTTCCCACGCTCTTTTTCCCGCGCTTGCTTTTTTTCCCACGCTCGCTCGATTTCCCGCACTTTTTCCACCAGTCGCTATTTTTCTCATGCTCGCTATTTTTCCTGCGCTCGCTCTTTATCACACGCTCTCTCTTATTTTCCTACGCTTGCTCTTTTACCCACGCTCGTTTTTTCCCGCACTCCCTTTTTCCTGGACTCGATATTTTTCCCACGCTCGCTCTTTTTCCCACGCTCCCTATTTTTCCCTCGCTCGCTCTTTTTCCCACGCTTGCTCATTTTCCCGCGCTTTTTCCACCAGTCGCTATATTTCTCATGCTCGCTAGTTTTCCCGTGCTCGCTTTTTATCACACGCTCTCTCTTTTTTTCCTATGCTTGCTCTTTTTCCCACTCTCTCTTTTCCCCGCACTCACTTTTTCCCGCACTCGTTATTTTTCACACGCTCTCGCTTTTTCCCACGCTTGCTTTTTTTCCCGCACTCGCTCTTTTTCACGCACTCGCTTTTTCCCGGACTTGCATTTTTTCTCTCGCACTCTCTTCTTCCCGCGCTTGCTCTTTTTCCCGCGTTCGCTCATTTTCCCGCGCTTTTTCCACCACTCGCTATTTTTCTCATGCTCGCTATTTTTGCCACTCTCGCTCTTTATCACAGGCTCTCTCCTTTTTTCTTATGCTTCCTGTTTTTCCCGCTCTCTCTTTTTCCCACACCCGCTTTTTCCCGCACTCGTTATTTTTCACCCGCTCGCGCTTTTTCCCACGCTCTCTTTTTCCCGCGCTTGCTTTTTTTCCCACGCTCGCTCATTTTCCCGCGCTTTTTCCACCAGTCGCTATTTTTCTCATGCTCGCTATTTTTCCTGCGCTCGCTCTTTATCACACGCTCTCTCTTATTTTCCTACGCTTGCTCTTTTACCCACTCTCGTTTTTTCCTGCACTCCCTTTTTCCTGGACACGATATTTTTCCCACGCTCGCTCTTTTTCCCGCGCTCCCTATTTTTCCCTCGCTCGCTCTTTTTCCCACGCTTGCTCATTTTCCCGCGCTTTTTCCACCAGTCGCTATATTTCTCATGCTCGCTAGTTTTCCCGTGCTCGCTTTTTATCACACGCTCTCTCTTTTTTTCCTATGCTTGCTCTTTTTCCCACTCTCTCTTTTCCCCGCACTCACTTTTTCCCGCACTCGTTATTTTTCCCACGCTCTCGCTTTTTCCCACGCTTGCTTTTTTTCCCGCACTCGCTCTTTTTCACGCACTCGCTTTTTCCCGGACTAACATTTTTTCTCTCGCACTCTCTTCTTCCCGCGCTTGCTCATTTTTCCCACGCTCGCTCTTTTTCCCGCGCTTTTTCCACCACTCGCTATTTTTCTCAAGCTCGCTATTTTTGCCACTCTCGCTCTTTATCACACGCTCTCTCTTATTTTCCTACGCTTGCTCTTTTACCCACTCTCGTTTTTCCCGCACTCCCTTTTTCCTGGACTCGATATTTTTCCCACGCTCGCTCTTTTTCCCGCGCTCCCTATTTTTCCCACGCTCGCTCTTTTTCCCGCGCTCGCACTTCTTCCCGCGCTGTTTCTTTTTCACACACTCGCTCTTTCTCCCGCTCTCTCTCTATTTTCCCCTCTCTCTCTTTTTCCCGCACTCGCTTTTTCCCGCACTCGGTATTTTTCCCCCGATCGATCTTGTTCCCATGCTCTTTTTTCCCACGCTCTTTCTTTTTCCCGCGCTCACTGTTTTTCCCACTCTCGCTCTTTTTCCCGCACTTGCTCTTTTTGCTGCGCTCGCTCATTTTCCTGCGCTTTTTCTAGCAGTCGCTATATTTCTCATGCTCGCTATTTTTCCTGGGCTGTCTCTTTATCCCACGCACTCTCTTTTTTTCCTACGCTTGCTCTTTTTCCTGCTCTTTCTTTTTCCCGCACTCGGTTTTTCCCGCACTCGTTATTTTTCACCCGCTCGCGCTTTTTCCCACGCTCTTTTTCCCGCGCTTGCTTTTTTTCCCACGCTCGCTCTATTTCCCGCACTTTTTCCACCAGTCGCTATTTTTCTCATGCTCGCTATTTTTCCTGCGCTCGCTCTTTATCACACGCTCTCTCTTATTTTCCTACGCTTGCTCTTTTACCCACGCTCGTTTTTTCCCGCACTCCCTTTTTCCTGGACTCGATATTTTTCCCACGCTCGCTCTTTTTCCCGCGCTCCCTATTTTTCCCACGCTCTCTCTTTTTCCCACGCTCGCTCGTTTTCCCGCGCTTTTTCCACCTGTCTCTATATTTCTCATGCTCGCTAGTTTTCCCGTGCTCGCTTTTTATCACACGCTCTCTCTTTTTTTCCTATGCTTGCTCTTTTTCCCACTCTCTCTTTTCCCCGCACTCACTTTTTCCCGCACTCGTTATTTTTCCCACGCTCTCGCTTTTTCCCACGCTTGCTTTTTTTCCCGCACTCGCTCTTTTTCACGCACTCGCTTTTTCCACCACTCGCTATTTTTCTCATGCTCGCTATTTTTGCCACTCTCGCTCTTTATCACAGGCTCTCTCTTTTTTTCTTATGCTTCCTGTTTTTCCCGCTCTCTCTTTTTCCCACACCCGCTTTTTCCCGCACTCGTTATTTTTCACCCGCTCGCGCTTTTTCCCACGCTCTCTTTTTCCCGCGCTTGCTTTTTTTCCCACGCTCGCTCTTTTTCCCGCGCTTTTTCCACCAGTCACTATTTTTCTCATGCTCGCAATTTTTCCCGCGCTTGCTCTCTATCTCACGCTCTCTTTTTTTTTCCTACGCTTTCTGTTTTATCCACTCGCTCTTTTTCCCACGCTCCCTTTTTCCTGGACTCGATATTTTTCCCACGCTCGCTCTTTTTCCCGCGCTCCCTATTTTTCCCACGCTCGCTCTTTTTCACGCGCTCGCACTTCTTCCCGCGCTGTTTCTTTTTCACACACTCGCTCTTTCTCCCGCTCTCTCTCTATTTTCCCCTCTCTCTCTTTTTCCCGCACTCGCTTTTTCCCGCACTCGGTATTTTTCCCACGATCGATCTTTTTCCCATGCTCTTCTTTCCCGCGCTCTTTCTTTTTCCCGCGCTCACTGTTTTTCCCACTCTCGCTCTTTTTCCCGCACTTGCTCTTTTTGCTGCGCTCGCTCATTTTCCTGCGCTTTTTCTAGCAGTCGCTATATTTCTCATGCTCGCTATTTTTCCTGGGCTGTCTCTTTATCCCACGCACTCTCTTTTTTTCCTACGCTTGCTCTTTTTCCTGCTCTTTCTTTTTCCCGCACTCGCTTTTTCCCGCACTCGTTATTTTTCACCCGCTCGCGCTTTTTCCCACGCTCTTTTTCCCGCGCTTGCTTTTTTTCCCACGCTCGCTCTATTTCCCACACTTTTTCCACCAGTCGCTATTTTTCTCATGCTCGCTATTTTTCCTGCGCTCGCTCTTTATCACACGCTCTCTCTTATTTTCCTACGCTTGCTCTTTTACCCACGCTCGTTTTTTCCCGCACTCCCTTTTTCCTGGACTCGATATTTTTCCCACGCTCGCTCTTTTTCCCACGCTCCCTATTTTTCCATCGCTCGCTCTTTTTCCCACGCTTGCTCATTTTCCCGCGCTTTTTCCACCAGTCGCTATATTTCTCATGCTCGCTAGTTTTCCCGTGCTCGCTTTTTATCACACGCTCTCTCTTTTTTTCCTATGCTTGCTCTTTTTCCCACTCTCTCTTTTCCCCGCACTCACTTTTTCCCGCACTCGATTTTTTTCCCACGCTCTCGCCTTTTCCCACGCTTGCTTTTTTTCCCGCACTCGCTCTTTTTCACGCACTCGCTTTTTCCCGGACTTGCATTTTTTCTCTCGCACTCTCTTCTTCCCGCGCTTGCTCTTTTTCCCGCGTTCGCTCATTTTCCCGCGCTTTTTCCACCACTCGCTATTTTTCTCATGCTCGCTATTTTTGCCACTCTCGCTCTTTACCACAGGCTCTCTCTTTTTTTCTTATGCTTCCTGTTTTTCCCGCTCTCTCTTTTTCCCACACCCGCTTCTTCCCGCACTCGTTATTTTTCACCCGCTCGCGCTTTTTCCCACGCTCTCTTTTTCCCGCGCTTGCTTTTTTTCACACGCTCGCTCTTTTTCCCGCGCTTTTTCCACCAGTCACTATTTTTCTCATGCTCGCTATTTTTCCCGCGCTCGCTCTTTATCACACGCTCTCTCTTATTTTCCTACGCTTGCTCTTTTACCCACTCTCGTTTTTCCCGCACTCCCTTTTTCCTGGACTCGATATTTTTCCCACGCTCGCTCTTTTTCCCGCGCTCCCTATTTTTCCCACGCTCGCTCTTTTTCCCGCGCTCGCACTTCTTCCCGCGCTGTTTCTTTTTCACACACTCGCTCTTTCTCCCGCTCTCTCTCTATTTTCCCCTCTCTCTCTTTTTCCCGCACTCGCTTTTTCCCGCACTCGGTATTTTTCCCCCGATCGATCTTGTTCCCATGCTCTTTTTTCCCACGCTCTTTCTTTTTCCCGCGCTCACTGTTTTTCCCACTCTCGCTCTTTTTCCCGCGCTTGCTCTTTTTGCTGCGCTCGCTCATTTTCCCACGCTTTTTCTAGCAGTCGCTGTATTTCTCATGCTCGCTATTTTTCCTGGGCTGTCTCTTTATCCCACGCACTCTCTTTTTTTCCTAAGCTTGCTCTTTTTCCTGCTCTTTCTTTTTCCCGCACCCGCTTTTTCCCGCACTCGTTATTTTTCACCCGCTCGCGCTTTTTCCCACGCTCTCTTTTTCCCGCGCTTGCTTTTTTTCCCACGCTCGCTCTATTTCCCGCACTTTTTCCACCAGTCGCTATTTTTCTCATGCTCGATATTTTTCCTGCGCTCGCTCTTTATCACACGCTCTCTCTTATTTTCCTACGCTTGCTCTTTTACCCACTCTCGTTTTTTCCCGCACTCCCTTTTTCCTGGACTCGATATTTTTCCCACGCTCGCTCTTTTTCCCGCGCTCCCTATTTTTCCCACGCTCGCTCTTTTTCACGCGCTCGCACTTCTTCCCGCGCTGTTTCTTTTTCACACACTCGCTCTTTCTCCCGCTCTCTCTCTATTTTCCCCTCTCTCTCTTTTTCCCGCACTCGCTTTTTCCCGCACTCGGTATTTTTCCCCCGATCGATCTTGTTCCCATGCTCTTTTTTCCCACGCTCTTTCTTTTTCCCGCGCTCACTGTTTTTCCCACTCTCGCTCTTTTTCCCGCACTTGCTCTTTTTGCTGCGCTCGCTCATTTTCCTGCGCTTTTTCTAGCAGTCGCTATATTTCTCATGCTCGCTATTTTTCCTGGGCTGTCTCTTTATCCCACGCACTCTCTTTTTTTCCTACGCTTGCTCTTTTTCCTGCTCTTTCTTTTTCCCGCACTCGCTTTTTCCCGCACTCGTTATTTTTCACCCGCTCGCGCTTTTTCCCACGCTCTTTTTCCCGCGCTTGCTTTTTTTCCCACGCTCGCTCGATTTCCCGCACTTTTTCCACCAGTCGCTATTTTTCTCATGCTCGCTATTTTTCCTGCGCTCGCTCTTTATCACACGCTCTCTCTTATTTTCCTACGCTTGCTCTTTTACCCACGCTCGTTTTTTCCCGCACTCCCTTTTTCCTGGACTCGATATTTTTCCCACGCTCACTCTTTTTCCCGCGCTCCCTATTTTTCCCTCGCTCGCTCTTTTTCCCACGCTTGCTCATTTTCCCGCGCTTTTTCCACCAGTCGCTATATTTCTCATGCTCGCTAGTTTTCCCGTGCTCGCTTTTTATCACACGCTCTCTCTTTTTTTCCTATGCTTGCTCTTTTTCCCACTCTCTCTTTTCCCCGCACTCACTTTTTCCCGCACTCGTTATTTTTCCCACGCTCTCGCTTTTTCCCACGCTTGCTTTTTTTCCCGCACTCGCTCTTTTTCACGCACTCGCTTTTTCCCGGACTTGCATTTTTTCTCTCGCACTCTCTTCTTCCCGCGCTTGCTCTTTTTCCCGCTTTCGCTCATTTTCCCGCGCTTTTTCCACCACTCGCTATTTTTCTCATGCTCGCTATTTTTGCCACTCTCGCTCTTTATCACAGGCTCTCTCTTTTTTTCTTATGCTTCCTGTTTTTTTCGCTCTCTCTTTTTCCCACACCCGCTTTTTCCCGCACTCGTTATTTTTCACCCGCTCGCGCTTTTTCCCACGCTTGCTTTTTTTCCCGCACTCGCTCTTTTTCACGCACTCGCTTTTTCCCGGACTAACATTTTTTCTCTCGCACTCTCTTCTTCCCGCGCTTGCTCTTTTTTCCCACGTTCGCTCATTTTCCCGCGCTTTTTCCACCACTCGCTATTTTTCTCAAGCTCGCTATTTTTGCCACTCTCGCTCTTTATCACACGCTCTCTCTTATTTTCCTACGCTTGCTCTTTTACCCACTCTCGTTTTTCCCGCACTCCCTTTTTCCTGGACTCGATATTTTTCCCACGCTCGCTCTTTTTCCCGCGCTCCCTATTTTTCCCACGCTCGCTCTTTTTCACGCGCTCGCACTTCTTCCCGCGCTGTTTCTTTTTCACACACTCGCTCTTTCTCCCGCTCTCTCTCTATTTTCCCCTCTCTCTCTTTTTCCCGCACTCGCTTTTTCCCGCACTCGGTATTTTTCCCCCGATCGATCTTGTTCCCATGCTCTTTTTTCCCACGCTCTTTCTTTTTCCCGCGCTCACTGTTTTTCCCACTCTCGCTCTTTTTCCCGCACTTGCTCTTTTTGCTGCGCTCGCTCATTTTCCTGCGCTTTTTCTAGCAGTCGCTATATTTCTCATGCTCGCTATTTTTCCTGGGCTGTCTCTTAATCCCACGCACTCTCTTTTTTTCCTACGCTTGCTCTTTTACCTGCTCTTTCTTTTTCCCGCACTCGGTTTTTCCCGCACTCGTTATTTTTCACCCGCTCGCGCTTTTTCCCACGCTCTTTTTCCCGCGCTTGCTTTTTTTCCCACGCTCGCTCTATTTCCCGCACTTTTTCCACCAGTCGCTATTTTTCTCATGCTCGCTATTTTTCCTGCGCTCGCTCTTTATCACACGCTCTCTCTTATTTTCCTACGCTTGCTCTTTTACCCACGCTCGTTTTTTCCCGCACTCCCTTTTTCCTGGACTTGATATTTTTCCCACGCTCGCTCTTTTTCCCGCGCTCCCTATTTTTCCCACGCTCTCTCTTTTTCCCACGCTCGCTCGTTTTCCCGCGCTTTTTCCACCTGTCTCTATATTTCTCATGCTCGCTAGTTTTCCCGTGCTCGCTTTTTATCACACGCTCTCTCTTTTTTTCCTATGCTTGCTCTTTTTCCCACTCTCTCTTTTCCCCGCACTCACTTTTTCCCGCACTCGTTATTTTTCCCACGCTCTCGCTTTTTCCCACGCTTGCTTTTTTTCCCGCACTCGCTCTTTTTCACGCACTCGCTTTTTCCACCACTCGCTATTTTTCTCATGCTCGCTATTTTTGCCACTCTCGCTCTTTATCACAGGCTCTCTCTTTTTTTCTTATGCTTCCTGTTTTTCCCGCTCTCTCTTTTTCCCACACCCGCTTTTTCCCGCACTCGTTATTTTTCCCACGCTCGCGCTTTTTCCCACGCTCTCTTTTTCCCGCGCTTGCTTTTTTTCCCACGCTCGCTCTTTTTCCCGCGCTTTTTCCACCAGTCACTATTTTTCTCATGCTCGCTATTTTTCCCGCGCTTGCTCTTTATCACACGCTCTCTTTTTTTTTCCTACGCTTTCTGTTTTATCCACTCGCTCTTTTTCCCACACTCCCTTTTTCCTGGACTCGATATTTTTCCCACGCTCGCTCTTTTTCCCGCGCTCCCTATTTTTCCCACGCTCGCTCTTTTTCACGCGCTCGCACTTCTTCCCGCGCTGTTTCTTTTTCACACACTCGCTCTTTCTCCCGCTCTCTCTCTATTTTCCCCTCTCTCTCTTTTTCCCGCACTCGCTTTTTCCCGCACTCGGTATTTTTCCCACGATCGATCTTTTTCCCACGCCTTGCTTTTTTTCCCGCACTCGCTCTTTTTCACGCACTCGCTTTTTCCCGGACTTGCATTTTTTCTCTCGCACTCTCTTCTTTCCGCGCTTGCTCTTTTTCCCGCGTTCGCTCATTTTCCCGCGCTTTTTCCACCACTCGCTATTTTTCTCATGCTCGCTATTTTTGCCACTCTCGCTCTTTATCACAGGCTCTCTCTTTTTTTCTTATGCTTCCTGTTTTTCCCGCTCTCTCTTTTTCCCACACCCGCTTTTTCCCGCACTCGTTATTTTTCACCCGCTCGCGCTTTTTCCCATGCTCTCTTTTTCCCGCGCTTGCTTTTTTTCCCACGCTCGCTCTTTTTCCCGCGCTTTTTCCACCAGTCACTATTTTTCTCATGCTCGCTATTTTTCCCGCGCTTGCTCTTTATCACACGCTCTCTTTTTTTTTCCTACGCTTTCTGTTTTATCCACTCGCTCTTTTTCCCACGCTCCCTTTTTCCTGGACTCGATATTTTTCCCACGCTCGCTCTTTTTCCCGTGCTCCCTATTTTTCCCACGCTCGCTCTTTTTCACGCGCTCGCACTTCTTCCCGCGCTGTTTCTTTTTCACACACTCGCTCTTTCTCCCGCTCTCTCTCTGTTTTCCCCTCTCTCTCTTTTTCCCGCACTCGCTTTTTCCCGCACTCGGTATTTTTCCCACGATCGATCTTTTTCCCATGCTCTTCTTTCCCGCGCTCTTTCTTTTTCCCGCGCTCACTGTTTTTCCCACTCTCGCTCTTTTTCCCGCGCTTGCTCTTTTTGCTGCGCTCGCTCATTTTCCCACGCTTTTTCTAGCAGTCGCTGTATTTCTCCTGCTCGCTATTTTTCCTGGGCTGTCTCTTTATCCCACGCACTCTCTTTTTTTCCTAAGCTTGCTCTTTTTCCTGCTCTTTCTTTTTCCCGCACCCGCTTTTTCCCGCACTCGTTATTTTTCACCCGCTCGCGCTTTTTCCCACGCTCTCTTTTTCCCGCGCTTGCTTTTTTTCCCACGCTCGCTCTATTTCCCGCACTTTTTCCACCAGTCGCTATTTTTCTTATGCTCGATATTTTTCCTGCGCTCGCTCTTTATCACACGCTCTCTCTTATTTTCCTACGCTTGCTCTTTTACCCACTCTCGTTTTTTCCCGCACTCCCTTTTTCCTGGACTCGATATTTTTCCCACGCTCGCTCTTTTTCCCGCGCTCCCTATTTTTCCCACGCTCGCTCTTTTTCCCGCGCTCGCACTTCTTCCCGCGCTGTTTCTTTTTCACACACTCGCTCTTTCTCCCGCTCTCTCTCCATTTTCCCCTCTCTCTCTTTTTCCCGCACTCGCTTTTTCCCGCACTCGGTATTTTTCCCCCGATCGATCTTGTTCCCATGCTCTTTTTTCCCACGCTCTTTCTTTTTCCCGCGCTCACTGTTTTTCCCACTCTCGCTCTTTTTCCCGCACTTGCTCTTTTTGCTGCGCTCGCTCATTTTCCTGCGCTTTTTCTAGCAGTCGCTATATTTCTCATGCTCGCTATTTTTCCTGGGCTGTCTCTTTATCCCACGCACTCTCTTTTTTTCCTACGCTTGCTCTTTTTCCTGCTCTTTCTTTTTCCCGCACACGCTTTTTGCCGCACTCGTTATTTTTCCCCCGCTCGCGCTTTTTCCCACGCTCTCTTTTTCCCGCGCTTGCTTTTTTTCCCACGCTCGCTCTTTTTCCCGCGCTTTTTCCACCAGTCGCTATTTTTCTCATGCTCGTTATTTTTCCCGCGCTCGCTCTTTATCACACGCTCTCTCTTATTTTCCTACGCTTGCTCTTTTACCCACTCTCGTTTTTTCCCGCACTCCCTTTTTCCTAGACTCGATATTTTTCCCACGCTCGCTCTTTTTCCCGCGCTCCCTATTTTTCCCACGCTCGCTCTTTTTCCCACGCTCGCTCATTTTCCCGCGCTTTTTCCACCAGTCGCTATATTTCTCATGCTCGCTAGTTTTCCCGTGCTCGCTTTTTATCACACGCTCTCTCTTTTTTTCCTATGCTTGCTCTTTTTCCCACTCTCTCTTTTCCCCGCACTCACTTTTTCCCGCACTCGATTTTTTTCCCACGCTCTCGCCTTTTCCCACGCTTGCTTTTTTTACCGCACTCGCTCTTTTTCACGCACTCGCTTTTTCCCGGACTTGCATTTTTTCTCTCGCACTCTCTTTTTCCCGCGCTTGCTCTTTTTCCCGCGTTCGCTCATTTTCCCGAGCTTTTTCCACCACTCGCTATTTTTCTCATGCTCGCTATTTTACCACTCTCGCTCTTTACCACAGGCTCTCTCTTTTTTTCTTATGCTTGCTGTTTTTCCCGCTCTCTCTTTTATCCACACCTGCTTTTTCCCGCACTCGTTATTTTTCCCACGCTCGCGCTTTTTCCCATGCTCTCTTTTTCCCGCGCTTGCTTTTTTTCCCACGCTCGCTCTTTTTCCCGCGCTTTTTCCACCAGTCACTATTTTTCTCATGCTCGCTATTTTACCCGCGCTTGCTCTTTATCACACGCTCTCTTTTTTTTTCCTACGCTTTCTGTTTTATCCACTCGCTCTTTTTCCCACGCTCCCTTTTTCCTGGACTCGATATTTTTCCCACGCTCGCTCTTTTTCCCGCGCTCCCTATTTTTCCCACGCTCGCTCTTTTTCCCGCGCTCGCACTTCTTCCCGCGCTGTTTCTTTTTCACACACTCGCTCTTTCTCCCGCTCTCTCTCTATTTTCCCCTCTCTCTCTTTTTCCCGCACTCGCTTTTTCCCGCACTCGGTATTTTTCCCACGATCGATCTTTTTCCCATGCTCTTTTTTCCCGCGCTCTTTCTTTTTCCCGCGCTCACTGTTTTTCCCACTCTCGCTCTTTTTCCCGCGCTTGCTCTTTTTGCTGCGCTCGCTCATTTTCCCACGCTTTTTCTAGCAGTCGCTATATTTCTCATGCTCGCTATTTTTCCCGGGCTGTCTCTTAATCCCACGCACTCTCTTTTTTTCCTACGCTTGCTCTTTTTCCTGCTCTTTCTTTTTCCCGCACTCGCTTTTTCCCGCACCCGTTATTTTTCACCCGCTCGCGCTTTTTCCCACGCTCTCTTTTTCCCGCGCTTGCTTTTTTTCCCACGCTCGCTCTTTTTCCCGCACTTTTTCCACCAGTCGCTATTTTTCTCATGCTCGCTATTTTTCCCGCGCTCGCTCTTTATCACACGCTCTCTTATTTTCCTACGCTTCCTCTTTTACCCACTCTCGTTTTTTCCCGCACTCCCTTTTTCCTGGACTCGATATTTTTCCCACGCTCGCTCTTTTTCCCGCGCTCCCTATTTTTCCCACGCTCGCTCTTTTTCCCGCGCTCGCTCATTTTCCCGCGCTGTTTCTTTTTCACACACTCGCTCTTTCTCCTGCTCTCTCTCTATTTTCCCCTCTCTCTCTTTTTCCCGCACTCGGTATTTTTCCCACGATCGATCTTTTTCCCATGCTCTTTTTTCCCGCGCTCTTTCTTTTTCCCGCGCTCACTGTTTTTCCCACTCTCGCTCTTTTTCCCGCGTTTGCCCTTTTTGCTGCGCTCGCTCATTTTCCCACGCTTTTTCTAGCAGTCGCTATATTTCTCATGCTCGCTATTTTTCCCGGGCTGTCTCTTAATCCCACGCACTCTCTTTTTTTCCTACGCTTGCTCTTTTACCTGCTCTTTCTTTTTCCCGCACTCGCTTTTTCCCGCACTCGTTATTTTTCACACGCTCGCGCTTTTTCCCACGCTCTCTCTTTCCCGCGCTTGCTTTTTTTCCCACGCTCGCTCTTTTTCCCGCGCTCGCACTTCTTCCCGCGCTGTTTCTTTTTCACACACTCGCTCTTTCTCCCGCTCTCTCTCTATTTTCCCCTCTCTCTCTTTTTCCCGCACTCGCTTTTTCCCGCACTCGGTATTTTTCCCACGATCGATCTTTTTCCCATGCTCTTTTTTCCCGCGCTCTTTCTTTTTCCCGCGCTCACTGTTTTTCCCACTCTCGCTCTTTTTCCCGCGCTTGCTCTTTTTGCTGCGCTCGCTCATTTTCCCATGCTTTTTCTAGCAGTCGCTATATTTCTCATGCTCGCTATTTTTCCCGGGCTGTCTCTTAATCCCACGCACTCTCTTTTCTTCCTACGCTTGCTCTTTTTCCTGCTCTTTCTTTTTCCCGCACTCGCTTTTTCCCGCACTCGTTATTTTTCACACGCTCGCGCTTTTTCCCACGCTCTCTCTTTCCCGCGCTTGCTTTTTTTCCCACGCTCGCTCTTTTTCCCGCGCTTTTTCCACCAGTCGCTATTTTTCTCATGCTCGTTATTTTTCCCGCGCTCGCTCTTTATCACACGCTCTCTTATTTTCCTACGCTTGCTCTTTTACCCACTCTCGTTTTTTCCCGCACTCCCTTTTTCCTGGACTCGATATTTTTCCCACGCTCGCTCTTTTTCCCGCGCTCCCTATCTTTCCCACGCTCGCTCTTTTTCCCACGCTCGCTCATTTTCCCGCGCTTTTTCCACCAGTCGCTATATTTCTCATGCTCGCTAGTTTTCCCGTGCTCGCTTTTTATCACACGCTCTCTCTTTTTTTCCTATGCTTGCTCTTTTTCCCACTCTCTCTTTTCCCCGCACTCACTTTTTTCCCGCGCTCGTTATTTTTCCCACGCTCTCGCTTTTTCCCACGCTTGCTTTTTTTCCCGCACTCGCTCTTTTTCACGCACTCGCTTTTTCCCGGACTTGCATTTTTTCTCTCGCACTCTCTTTTTCCCACGCTCGCTCTTTTTCCCACGCTCGCTCATTTTCCCGCGCTCGCTCTTTTTCCCGCGCTCGCACTTCTTCCCGCGCTGTTTCTTTTTCACACACTCGCTCTTTCTCCCGCTCTCTCTCTATTTTCCCCTCTCTCTCTTTTTCCCGCACTCGCTTTTTCCCGCACTCGGTATTTTTCCCACGATCGATCTTTTTCCCATGCTCTTTTTTCCCGCGCTCTTTCTTTTTCCCGCGCTCACTGTTTTTCCCACTCTCGCTCTTTTTCCCGCGCTTGCTCTTTTTGCTGCGCTCGCTCATTTTCCCACGCTTTTTCTAGCAGTCGCTATATTTCTCATGCTCGCTATTTTTCCCGGGCTGTCTCTTCATCCCACGCACTCTCTTTTTTTCCTACGCTTGCTCTTTTTCCTGCTCTTTCTTTTTCCCGCACTCGCTTTTTCCCGCACCCGTTATTTTTCACACGCTCGCGCTTTTTCCCACGCTCTCTTTTTCCCGCGCTTGCTTTTTTTCCCACGCTCGCTCTTTTTCCCGCGCTTTTTCCACGAGTCGCTATTTTTCTCATGCTCGTTATTTTTCCCGCGCTCGCTCTTTATCACACGCTCTCTTATTTTCCTACGCTTGCTCTTTTACCCACTCTCGTTTTTTCCCGCACTCCCTTTTTCCTGGACTCGATATTTTTCCCACGCTCGCTCTTTTTCCCGCGCTCCCTATCTTTCCCACGCTCGCTCTTTTTCCCACGCTCGCTCATTTTCCCGCGCTTTTTCCACCAGTCGCTATATTTCTCATGCTCGCTAGTTTTCCCGTGCTCGCTTTTTATCACACGCTCTCTCTTTTTTTCCTATGCTTGCTCTTTTTCCCACTCTCTCTTTTCCCCGCACTCACTTTTTTCCCGCGCTCGTTATTTTTCCCACGCTCTCGCTTTTTCCCACGCTTGCTTTTTTTCCCGCACTCGCTCTTTTTCACGCACTCGCTTTTTCCCGGACTTGCATTTTTTCTCTCGCACTCTCTTTTTCCCACGCTCGCTCTTTTTCCCACGCTCGCTCATTTTCCCGCGCTCGCTCTTTTTCCCGCGCTCGCACTTCTTCCCGCGCTGTTTCTTTTTCACACACTCGCTCTTTCTCCCGCTCTCTCTCTATTTTCCCCTCTCTCTCTTTTTCCCGCACTCGCTTTTTCCCGCACTCGGTATTTTTCCCACGATCGATCTTTTTCCCATGCTCTTTTTTCCCGCGCTCTTTCTTTTTCCCGCGCTCACTGTTTTTCCCACTCTCGCTCTTTTTCCCGCGCTTGCTCTTTTTGCTGCGCTCGCTCATTTTCCCACGCTTTTTCTAGCAGTCGCTATATTTCTCATGCTCGCTATTTTTCCCGGGCTGTCTCTTCATCCCACGCACTCTCTTTTTTTCCTACGCTTGCTCTTTTTCCTGCTCTTTCTTTTTCCCGCACTCGCTTTTTCCCGCACCCGTTATTTTTCACACGCTCGCGCTTTTTCCCACGCTCTCTTTTTACCGCGCTTGCTTTTTTTCCCACGCTCGCTCTTTTTCCCGCGCTTTTTCCACCAGTCGCTATTTTTCTCATGCTCGTTATTTTTCCCGCGCTCGCTCTTTATCACACGCTCTCTTATTTTCCTACGCTTGCTCTTTTACCCACTCTCGTTTTTTCCCGCACTCCCTTTTTCCTAGACTCGATATTTTTCCCACGCTCGCTCATTTTCCCGCGCTGTTTCTTTTTCACACACTCGCTCTTTCTCCTGCTCTCTCTCTATTTTCCCCTCTCTCTCTATTTCCCGCACTCGGTATTTTTCCCACGATCGATCTTTTTCCCATGCTCTTTTTTCCCGCGCTCTTTCTTTTTCCCGCGCTCACTGTTTTTCCCACTCTCGCTCTTTTTCCCGCGCTTGCTCTTTTTGCTGCGCTCGCTCATTTTCCCACGCTTTTTCTAGCAGTCGCTATATTTCTCATGCTCGCTATTTTTCCCGGGCTGTCTCTTAATCCCACGCACTCTCTTTTCTTCCTACGCTTGCTCTTTTTCCTGCTCTTTCTTTTTCCCGCACTCGCTTTTTCCCGCACTCGTTATTTTTCACACGCTCGCGCTTTTTCCCACGCTCTCTCTTTCCCGCACTTGCTTTTTTTCCCACGCTCGCTCTTTTTCCCGCGCTTTTTCCACCAGTCGCTATTTTTCTCATGCTCGCTATTTTTCCCGCGCTCGCTCTTTATCACACGCTCTCTTATTTTCCTACGCTTGCTCTTTTACCCACTCTCGTTTTTTCCCGCACTCCCTTTTTCCTGGACTCGATATTTTTCCCACGCTCGCTCTTTTTCCCGCGCTCCCTATTTTTCCCACGCTCGCTCATTTTCCCACGCTCGCTCATTTTCCTGCGCTTTTTCCACCAGTCGCTATATTTCTCATGCTCGCTAGTTTTCCCGTGCTCGCTTTTTATCACACGCTCTCTCTTTTTTTCCTATGCTTGCTCTTTTTCCCACTCTCTCTTTTCCCCGCACTCACTTTTTTCCCGCGCTCGTTATTTTTCCCACGCTCTCGCTTTTTCCCACGCTTGCTTTTTTTCCCGCACTCGCTCTTTTTCACGCACTCGCTTTTTCCCGGACTTGCATTTTTTCTCTCGCACTCTCTTTTTCCCACGCTCGCTCTTTTTCCCACGCTCGCTCATTTTCCCACGCTCGCTCTTTTTCCCGCGCTCGCACTTCTTCCCGCGCTGTTTCTTTTTCACACACTCGCTCTTTCTCCCGCTCTCTCTCTATTTTCCCCTCTCTCTCTTTTTCCCGCACTCGCTTTTTCCCGCACTCGGTATTTTTCCCACGATCGATCTTTTTCCCATGCTCTTTTTTCCCGCGCTCTTTCTTTTTCCCGCGCTCACTGTTTTTCCCACTCTCGCTCTTTTTCCCGCGCTTGCTCTTTTTGCTGCGCTCGCTCATTTTCCCACGCTTTTTCTAGCAGTCGCTATATTTCTCATGCTCGCTATTTTTCCCGGGCTGTCTCTTTATCCCACGCACTCTCTTTTTTTCCTACGATTGTTCTTTTTCCTGCTCTTTCTTTTTCCCGCACTCGCTTTTTCCCGCACTCGTTGTTTTTCACACGCTCGCGCTTTTTCCCACGCTCTCTTTTTCCCGCGCTTGTTTTTTTTCTCACGCTCGCTCTTTTTCCCGCGCTTTTTCCACCAGTCACTATTTTTCTCATGCTCGCTATTTTTCCCGCTCTCGCTCTTTATCACACGCTCTCTCTTATTTTCCTACGCTTGCTCTTTTTCCTGCTCTTTCTTTTTCCCGCACTCGCTTTTTCCCGCACTCGTTATTTTTCCCACGCTCGCGCTTTTTCCCACGCTCTCTTTTTCCCGCGCTTGCTTTTTTTCCCACGCTCGCTCTTTTTCCCGCGCTTTTTCCACCAGTCGCTATTTTTCTCATGCTCGCTATTTTCCCGCGCTCGCTCTTTATCACACACGCTCTTATTTTCCTACGCTTGCTCTTTTACCCACTCTCGTTTTTTCCCGAACTCCCTTTTTCCTGGACTCGATATTTTTCCCACGCTCGCTCATTTTCCCGCGCTGTTTCTTTTTCACACACTCGCTCTTTCTCCTGCTCTCTCTCTATTTTCCCCTCTCTCTCTTTTTCCCGCACTCGGTATTTTTCCCACGATCGATCTTTTTCCCATGCTCTTTTTTCCCGCGCTCTTTCTTTTTCCCGCGCTCACTGTTTTTCCCACTCTCGCTCTTTTTCCCGCGTTTGCCCTTTTTGCTGCGCTCGCTCATTTTCCCACGCTTTTTCTAGCAGTCGCTATATTTCTCATGCTCGCTATTTTTCCCGGGCTGTCTCTTAATCCCACGCACTCTCTTTTTTTCCTACGCTTGCTCTTTTACCTGCTCTTTCTTTTTCCCGCACTCGCTTTTTCCCGCACTCGTTATTTTTCACACGCTCGCGCTTTTTCCCACGCTCTCTCTTTCCCGCGCTTGCTTTTTTTCCCACGCTCGCTCTTTTTCCCGCGCTCGCACTTCTTCCCGCGCTGTTTCTTTTTCACACACTCGCTCTTTCTCCCGCTCTCTCTCTATTTTCCCCTCTCTCTCTTTTTCCCGCACTCGCTTTTTCCCGCACTCGGTATTTTTCCCACGATCGATCTTTTTCCCATGCTCTTTTTTCCCGCGCTCTTTCTTTTTCCCGCGCTCACTGTTTTTCCCACTCTCGCTCTTTTTCCCGCGCTTGCTCTTTTTGCTGCGCTCGCTCATTTTCCCATGCTTTTTCTAGCAGTCGCTATATTTCTCATGCTCGCTATTTTTCCCGGGCTGTCTCTTAATCCCACGCACTCTCTTTTCTTCCTACGCTTGCTCTTTTTCCTGCTCTTTCTTTTTCCCGCACTCGCTTTTTCCCGCACTCGTTATTTTTCACACGCTCGCGCTTTTTCCCACGCTCTCTCTTTCCCGTACTTGCTTTTTTTCCCACGCTCGCTCTTTTTCCCGCGCTTTTTCCACCAGTCGCTATTTTTCTCATGCTCGTTATTTTTCCCGCGCTCGCTCTTTATCACACGCTCTCTTATTTTCCTACGCTTGCTCTTTTACCCACTCTCGTTTTTTCCCGCACTCCCTTTTTCCTGGACTCGATATTTTTCCCACGCTCGCTCTTTTTCCCGCGCTCCCTATCTTTCCCACGCTCGCTCTTTTTCCCACGCTCGCTCATTTTCCCGCGCTTTTTCCACCAGTCGCTATATTTCTCATGCTCGCTAGTTTTCCCGTGCTCGCTTTTTATCACACGCTCTCTCTTTTTTTCCTATGCTTGCTCTTTTTCCCACTCTCTCTTTTCCCCGCACTCACTTTTTTCCCGCGCTCGTTATTTTTCCCACGCTCTCGCTTTTTCCCACGCTTGCTTTTTTTCCCGCACTCGCTCTTTTTCACGCACTCGCTTTTTCCCGGACTTGCATTTTTTCTCTCGCACTCTCTTTTTCCCACGCTCGCTCTTTTTCCCACGCTCGCTCATTTTCCCGCGCTCGCTCTTTTTCCCGCGCTCGCACTTCTTCCCGCGCTGTTTCTTTTTCACACACTCGCTCTTTCTCCCGCTCTCTCTCTATTTTCCCCTCTCTCTCTTTTTCCCGCACTCGCTTTTTCCCGCACTCGGTATTTTTCCCACGATCGATCTTTTTCCCATGCTCTTTTTTCCCGCGCTCTTTCTTTTTCCCGCGCTCACTGTTTTTCCCACTCTCGCTCTTTTTCCCGCGCTTGCTCTTTTTGCTGCGCTCGCTCATTTTCCCACGCTTTTTCTAGCAGTCGCTATATTTCTCATGCTCGCTATTTTTCCCGGGCTGTCTCTTCATCCCACGCACTCTCTTTTTTTCCTACGCTTGCTCTTTTTCCTGCTCTTTCTTTTTCCCGCACTCGCTTTTTCCCGCACCCGTTATTTTTCACACGCTCGCGCTTTTTCCCACGCTCTCTTTTTACCGCGCTTGCTTTTTTTCCCACGCTCGCTCTTTTTCCCGCGCTTTTTCCACCAGTCGCTATTTTTCTCATGCTCGTTATTTTTCCCGCGCTCGCTCTTTATCACACGCTCTCTTATTTTCCTACGCTTGCTCTTTTACCCACTCTCGTTTTTTCCCGCACTCCCTTTTTCCTAGACTCGATATTTTTCCCACGCTCGCTCATTTTCCCGCGCTGTTTCTTTTTCACACACTCGCTCTTTCTCCTGCTCTCTCTCTATTTTCCCCTCTCTCTCTATTTCCCGCACTCGGTATTTTTCCCACGATCGATCTTTTTCCCATGCTCTTTTTTCCCGCGCTCTTTCTTTTTCCCGCGCTCACTGTTTTTCCCACTCTCGCTCTTTTTCCCGCGCTTGCTCTTTTTGCTGCGCTCGCTCATTTTCCCACGCTTTTTCTAGCAGTCGCTATATTTCTCATGCTCGCTATTTTTCCCGGGCTGTCTCTTAATCCCACGCACTCTCTTTTCTTCCTACGCTTGCTCTTTTTCCTGCTCTTTCTTTTTCCCGCACTCGCTTTTTCCCGCACTCGTTATTTTTCACACGCTCGCGCTTTTTCCCACGCTCTCTCTTTCCCGCGCTTGCTTTTTTTCCCACGCTCGCTCTTTTTCCCGCGCTTTTTCCACCAGTCGCTATTTTTCTCATGCTCGCTATTTTTCCCGCGCTCGCTCTTTATCACACGCTCTCTTATTTTCCTACGCTTGCTCTTTTACCCACTCTCGTTTTTTCCCGCACTCCCTTTTTCCTGGACTCGATATTTTTCCCACGCTCGCTCTTTTTCCCGCGCTCCCTATTTTTCCCACGCTCGCTCATTTTCCCACGCTCGCTCATTTTCCTGCGCTTTTTCCACCAGTCGCTATATTTCTCATGCTCGCTAGTTTTCCCGTGCTCGCTTTTTATCACACGCTCTCTCTTTTTTTCCTATGCTTGCTCTTTTTCCCACTCTCTCTTTTCCCCGCACTCACTTTTTTCCCGCGCTCGTTATTTTTCCCACGCTCTCGCTTTTTCCCACGCTTGCTTTTTTTCCCGCACTCGCTCTTTTTCACGCACTCGCTTTTTCCCGGACTTGCATTTTTTCTCTCGCACTCTCTTTTTCCCACGCTCGCTCTTTTTCCCACGCTCGCTCATTTTCCCGCGCTCGCTCTTTTTCCCGCGCTCGCACTTCTTCCCGCGCTGTTTCTTTTTCACACACTCGCTCTTTCTCCCGCTCTCTCTCTATTTTCCCCTCTCTCTCTTTTTCCCGCACTCGCTTTTTCCCGCACTCGGTATTTTTCCCACGATCGATCTTTTTCCCATGCTCTTTTTTCCCGCGCTCTTTCTTTTTCCCGCGCTCACTGTTTTTCCCACTCTCGCTCTTTTTCCCGCGCTTGCTCTTTTTGCTGCGCTCGCTCATTTTCCCACGCTTTTTCTAGCAGTCGCTATATTTCTCATGCTCGCTATTTTTCCCGGGCTGTCTCTTCATCCCACGCACTCTCTTTTTTTCCTACGCTTGCTCTTTTTCCTGCTCTTTCTTTTTCCCGCACTCGCTTTTTCCCGCACCCGTTATTTTTCACACGCTCGCGCTTTTTCCCACGCTCTCTTTTTACCGCGCTTGCTTTTTTTCCCACGCTCGCTCTTTTTCCCGCGCTTTTTCCACCAGTCGCTATTTTTCTCATGCTCGTTATTTTTCCCGCGCTCGCTCTTTATCACACGCTCTCTTATTTTCCTACGCTTGCTCTTTTACCCACTCTCGTTTTTTCCCGCACTCCCTTTTTCCTAGACTCGATATTTTTCCCACGCTCGCTCATTTTCCCGCGCTGTTTCTTTTTCACACACTCGCTCTTTCTCCTGCTCTCTCTCTATTTTCCCCTCTCTCTCTATTTCCCGCACTCGGTATTTTTCCCACGATCGATCTTTTTCCCATGCTCTTTTTTCCCGCGCTCTTTCTTTTTCCCGCGCTCACTGTTTTTCCCACTCTCGCTCTTTTTCCCGCGCTTGCTCTTTTTGCTGCGCTCGCTCATTTTCCCACGCTTTTTCTAGCAGTCGCTATATTTCTCATGCTCGCTATTTTTCCCGGGCTGTCTCTTAATCCCACGCACTCTCTTTTCTTCCTACGCTTGCTCTTTTTCCTGCTCTTTCTTTTTCCCGCACTCGCTTTTTCCCGCACTCGTTATTTTTCACACGCTCGCGCTTTTTCCCACGCTCTCTCTTTCCCGCACTTGCTTTTTTTCCCACGCTCGCTCTTTTTCCCGCGCTTTTTCCACCAGTCGCTATTTTTCTCATGCTCGCTATTTTTCCCGCGCTCGCTCTTTATCACACGCTCTCTTATTTTCCTACGCTTGCTCTTTTACCCACTCTCGTTTTTTCCCGCACTCCCTTTTTCCTGGACTCGATATTTTTCCCACGCTCGCTCTTTTTCCCGCGCTCCCTATTTTTCCCACGCTCGCTCATTTTCCCACGCTCGCTCATTTTCCTGCGCTTTTTCCACCAGTCGCTATATTTCTCATGCTCGCTAGTTTTCCCGTGCTCGCTTTTTATCACACGCTCTCTCTTTTTTTCCTATGCTTGCTCTTTTTCCCACTCTCTCTTTTCCCCGCACTCACTTTTTTCCCGCGCTCGTTATTTTTCCCACGCTCTCGCTTTTTCCCACGCTTGCTTTTTTTCCCGCACTCGCTCTTTTTCACGCACTCGCTTTTTCCCGGACTTGCATTTTTTCTCTCGCACTCTCTTTTTCCCACGCTCGCTCTTTTTCCCACGCTCGCTCATTTTCCCACGCTCGCTCTTTTTCCCGCGCTCGCACTTCTTCCCGCGCTGTTTCTTTTTCACACACTCGCTCTTTCTCCCGCTCTCTCTCTATTTTCCCCTCTCTCTCTTTTTCCCGCACTCGCTTTTTCCCGCACTCGGTATTTTTCCCACGATCGATCTTTTTCCCATGCTCTTTTTTCCCGCGCTCTTTCTTTTTCCCGCGCTCACTGTTTTTCCCACTCTCGCTCTTTTTCCCGCGCTTGCTCTTTTTGCTGCGCTCGCTCATTTTCCCACGCTTTTTCTAGCAGTCGCTATATTTCTCATGCTCGCTATTTTTCCCGGGCTGTCTCTTTATCCCACGCACTCTCTTTTTTTCCTACGATTGTTCTTTTTCCTGCTCTTTCTTTTTCCCGCACTCGCTTTTTCCCGCACTCGTTGTTTTTCACACGCTCGCGCTTTTTCCCACGCTCTCTTTTTCCCGCGCTTGTTTTTTTTCTCACGCTCGCTCTTTTTCCCGCGCTTTTTCCACCAGTCACTATTTTTCTCATGCTCGCTATTTTTCCCGCTCTCGCTCTTTATCACACGCTCTCTCTTATTTTCCTACGCTTGCTCTTTTTCCTGCTCTTTCTTTTTCCCGCACTCGCTTTTTCCCGCACTCGTTATTTTTCCCACGCTCGCGCTTTTTCCCACGCTCTCTTTTTCCCGCGCTTGCTTTTTTTCCCACGCTCGCTCTTTTTCCCGCGCTTTTTCCACCAGTCGCTATTTTTCTCATGCTCGCTATTTTCCCGCGCTCGCTCTTTATCACACACGCTCTTATTTTCCTACGCTTGCTCTTTTACCCACTCTTGTTTTTTCCCGAACTCCCTTTTTCCTGGACTCGATATTTTTCCCACGCTCGCTCATTTTCCCGCGCTGTTTCTTTTTCACACACTCGCTCTTTCTCCTGCTCTCTCTCTATTTTCCCCTCTCTCTCTTTTTCCCGCACTCGGTATTTTTCCCACGATCGATCTTTTTCCCATGCTCTTTTTTCCCGCGCTCTTTCTTTTTCCCGCGCTCACTGTTTTTCCCACTCTCGCTCTTTTTCCCGCGTTTGCCCTTTTTGCTGCGCTCGCTCATTTTCCCACGCTTTTTCTAGCAGTCGCTATATTTCTCATGCTCGCTATTTTTCCCGGGCTGTCTCTTAATCCCACGCACTCTCTTTTTTTCCTACGCTTGCTCTTTTACCTGCTCTTTCTTTTTCCCGCACTCGCTTTTTCCCGCACTCGTTATTTTTCACACGCTCGCGCTTTTTCCCACGCTCTCTCTTTCCCGCGCTTGCTTTTTTTCCCACGCTCGCTCTTTTTCCCGCGCTCGCACTTCTTCCCGCGCTGTTTCTTTTTCACACACTCGCTCTTTCTCCCGCTCTCTCTCTATTTTCCCCTCTCTCTCTTTTTCCCGCACTCGCTTTTTCCCGCACTCGGTATTTTTCCCACGATCGATCTTTTTCCCATGCTCTTTTTTCCCGCGCTCTTTCTTTTTCCCGCGCTCACTGTTTTTCCCACTCTCGCTCTTTTTCCCGCGCTTGCTCTTTTTGCTGCGCTCGCTCATTTTCCCATGCTTTTTCTAGCAGTCGCTATATTTCTCATGCTCGCTATTTTTCCCGGGCTGTCTCTTAATCCCACGCACTCTCTTTTCTTCCTACGCTTGCTCTTTTTCCTGCTCTTTCTTTTTCCCGCACTCGCTTTTTCCCGCACTCGTTATTTTTCACACGCTCGCGCTTTTTCCCACGCTCTCTCTTTCCCGTACTTGCTTTTTTTCCCACGCTCGCTCTTTTTCCCGCGCTTTTTCCACCAGTCGCTATTTTTCTCATGCTCGTTATTTTTCCCGCGCTCGCTCTTTATCACACGCTCTCTTATTTTCCTACGCTTGCTCTTTTACCCACTCTCGTTTTTTCCCGCACTCCCTTTTTCCTGGACTCGATATTTTTCCCACGCTCGCTCTTTTTCCCGCGCTCCCTATCTTTCCCACGCTCGCTCTTTTTCCCACGCTCGCTCATTTTCCCGCGCTTTTTCCACCAGTCGCTATATTTCTCATGCTCGCTAGTTTTCCCGTGCTCGCTTTTTATCACACGCTCTCTCTTTTTTTCCTATGCTTGCTCTTTTTCCCACTCTCTCTTTTCCCCGCACTCACTTTTTTCCCGCGCTCGTTATTTTTCCCACGCTCTCGCTTTTTCCCACGCTTGCTTTTTTTCCCGCACTCGCTCTTTTTCACGCACTCGCTTTTTCCCGGACTTGCATTTTTTCTCTCGCACTCTCTTTTTCCCACGCTCGCTCTTTTTCCCACGCTCGCTCATTTTCCCGCGCTCGCTCTTTTTCCCGCGCTCGCACTTCTTCCCGCGCTGTTTCTTTTTCACACACTCGCTCTTTCTCCCGCTCTCTCTCTATTTTCCCCTCTCTCTCTTTTTCCCGCACTCGCTTTTTCCCGCACTCGGTATTTTTCCCACGATCGATCTTTTTCCCATGCTCTTTTTTCCCGCGCTCTTTCTTTTTCCCGCGCTCACTGTTTTTCCCACTCTCGCTCTTTTTCCCGCGCTTGCTCTTTTTGCTGCGCTCGCTCATTTTCCCACGCTTTTTCTAGCAGTCGCTATATTTCTCATGCTCGCTATTTTTCCCGGGCTGTCTCTTCATCCCACGCACTCTCTTTTTTTCCTACGCTTGCTCTTTTTCCTGCTCTTTCTTTTTCCCGCACTCGCTTTTTCCCGCACCCGTTATTTTTCACACGCTCGCGCTTTTTCCCACGCTCTCTTTTTACCGCGCTTGCTTTTTTTCCCACGCTCGCTCTTTTTCCCGCGCTTTTTCCACCAGTCGCTATTTTTCTCATGCTCGTTATTTTTCCCGCGCTCGCTCTTTATCACACGCTCTCTTATTTTCCTACGCTTGCTCTTTTACCCACTCTCGTTTTTTCCCGCACTCCCTTTTTCCTAGACTCGATATTTTTCCCACGCTCGCTCATTTTCCCGCGCTGTTTCTTTTTCACACACTCGCTCTTTCTCCTGCTCTCTCTCTATTTTCCCCTCTCTCTCTATTTCCCGCACTCGGTATTTTTCCCACGATCGATCTTTTTCCCATGCTCTTTTTTCCCGCGCTCTTTCTTTTTCCCGCGCTCACTGTTTTTCCCACTCTCGCTCTTTTTCCCGCGCTTGCTCTTTTTGCTGCGCTCGCTCATTTTCCCACGCTTTTTCTAGCAGTCGCTATATTTCTCATGCTCGCTATTTTTCCCGGGCTGTCTCTTAATCCCACGCACTCTCTTTTCTTCCTACGCTTGCTCTTTTTCCTGCTCTTTCTTTTTCCCACACTCGCTTTTTCCCGCACTCGTTATTTTTCACACGCTCGCGCTTTTTCCCACGCTCTCTCTTTCCCGCGCTTGCTTTTTTTCCCACGCTCGCTCTTTTTCCCGCGCTTTTTCCACCAGTCGCTATTTTTCTCATGCTCGCTATTTTTCCCGCGCTCGCTCTTTATCACACGCTCTCTTATTTTCCTACGCTTGCTCTTTTACCCACTCTCGTTTTTTCCCGCACTCCCTTTTTCCTGGACTCGATATTTTTCCCACGCTCGCTCTTTTTCCCGCGCTCCCTATTTTTCCCACGCTCGCTCATTTTCCCACGCTCGCTCATTTTCCTGCGCTTTTTCCACCAGTCGCTATATTTCTCATGCTCGCTAGTTTTCCCGTGCTCGCTTTTTATCACACGCTCTCTCTTTTTTTCCTATGCTTGCTCTTTTTCCCACTCTCTCTTTTCCCCGCACTCACTTTTTTCCCGCGCTCGTTATTTTTCCCACGCTCTCGCTTTTTCCCACGCTTGCTTTTTTTCCCGCACTCGCTCTTTTTCACGCACTCGCTTTTTCCCGGACTTGCATTTTTTCTCTCGCACTCTCTTTTTCCCACGCTCGCTCTTTTTCCCACGCTCGCTCATTTTCCCACGCTCGCTCTTTTTCCCGCGCTCGCACTTCTTCCCGCGCTGTTTCTTTTTCACACACTCGCTCTTTCTCCCGCTCTCTCTCTATTTTCCCCTCTCTCTCTTTTTCCCGCACTCGCTTTTTCCCGCACTCGGTATTTTTCCCACGATCGATCTTTTTCCCATGCTCTTTTTTCCCGCGCTCTTTCTTTTTCCCGCGCTCACTGTTTTTCCCACTCTCGCTCTTTTTCCCGCGCTTGCTCTTTTTGCTGCGCTCGCTCATTTTCCCACGCTTTTTCTAGCAGTCGCTATATTTCTCATGCTCGCTATTTTTCCCGGGCTGTCTCTTTATCCCACGCACTCTCTTTTTTTCCTACGATTGTTCTTTTTCCTGCTCTTTCTTTTTCCCGCACTCGCTTTTTCCCGCACTCGTTGTTTTTCACACGCTCGCGCTTTTTCCCACGCTCTCTTTTTCCCGCGCTTGTTTTTTTTCTCACGCTCGCTCTTTTTCCCGCGCTTTTTCCACCAGTCGCTATTTTTCTCATGCTCGCTATTTTTCCCGCTCTCGCTCTTTATCACACGCTCTCTCTTATTTTCCTACGCTTGCTCTTTTTCCTGCTCTTTCTTTTTCCCGCACTCGCTTTTTCCCGCACTCGTTATTTTTCCCACGCTCGCGCTTTTTCCCACGCTCTCTTTTTCCCGCGCTTGCTTTTTTTCCCACGCTCGCTCTTTTTCCCGCGCTTTTTCCACCAGTCGCTATTTTTCTCATGCTCGCTATTTTCCCGCGCTCGCTCTTTATCACACACGCTCTTATTTTCCTACGCTTGCTCTTTTACCCACTCTCGTTTTTTCCCGAACTCCCTTTTTCCTGGACTCGATATTTTTCCCACGCTCGCTCATTTTCCCGCGCTGTTTCTTTTTCACACACTCGCTCTTTCTCCTGCTCTCTCTCTATTTTCCCCTCTCTCTCTTTTTCCCGCACTCGGTATTTTTCCCACGATCGATCTTTTTCCCATGCTCTTTTTTCCCGCGCTCTTTCTTTTTCCCGCGCTCACTGTTTTTCCCACTCTCGCTCTTTTTCCCGCGTTTGCCCTTTTTGCTGCGCTCGCTCATTTTCCCACGCTTTTTCTAGCAGTCGCTATATTTCTCATGCTCGCTATTTTTCCCGGGCTGTCTCTTAATCCCACGCACTCTCTTTTTTTCCTACGCTTGCTCTTTTTCCTGCTCTTTCTTTTTCCCGCACTCGCTTTTTCCCGCACTCGTTATTTTTCACACGCTCGCGCTTTTTCCCACGCTCTCTCTTTCCCGCGCTTGCTTTTTTTCCCACGCTCGCTCTTTTTCCCGCGCTCGCACTTCTTCCCGCGCTGTTTCTTTTTCACACACTCGCTCTTTCTCCCGCTCTCTCTCTATTTTCCCCTCTCTCTCTTTTTCCCGCACTCGCTTTTTCCCGCACTCGGTATTTTTCCCACGATCGATCTTTTTCCCATGCTCTTTTTTCCCGCGCTCTTTCTTTTTCCCGCGCTCACTGTTTTTCCCACTCTCGCTCTTTTTCCCGCGCTTGCTCTTTTTGCTGCGCTCGCTCATTTTCCCATGCTTTTTCTAGCAGTCGCTATATTTCTCATGCTCGCTATTTTTCCCGGGCTGTCTCTTAATCCCACGCACTCTCTTTTCTTCCTACGCTTGCTCTTTTTCCTGCTCTTTCTTTTTCCCGCACTCGCTTTTTCCCGCACTCGTTATTTTTCACACGCTCGCGCTTTTTCCCACGCTCTCTCTTTCCCGTACTTGCTTTTTTTCCCACGCTCGCTCTTTTTCCCGCGCTTTTTCCACCAGTCGCTATTTTTCTCATGCTCGTTATTTTTCCCGCGCTCGCTCTTTATCACACGCTCTCTTATTTTCCTACGCTTGCTCTTTTACCCACTCTCGTTTTTTCCCGCACTCCCTTTTTCCTGGACTCGATATTTTTCCCACGCTCGCTCTTTTTCCCGCGCTCCCTATCTTTCCCACGCTCGCTCTTTTTCCCACGCTCGCTCATTTTCCCGCGCTTTTTCCACCAGTCGCTATATTTCTCATGCTCGCTAGTTTTCCCGTGCTCGCTTTTTATCACACGCTCTCTCTTTTTTTCCTATGCTTGCTCTTTTTCCCACTCTCTCTTTTCCCCGCACTCACTTTTTTCCCGCGCTCGTTATTTTTCCCACGCTCTCGCTTTTTCCCACGCTTGCTTTTTTTCCCGCACTCGCTCTTTTTCACGCACTCGCTTTTTCCCGGACTTGCATTTTTTCTCTCGCACTCTCTTTTTCCCACGCTCGCTCTTTTTCCCACGCTCGCTCATTTTCCCGCGCTCGCTCTTTTTCCCGCGCTCGCACTTCTTCCCGCGCTGTTTCTTTTTCACACACTCGCTCTTTCTCCCGCTCTCTCTCTATTTTCCCCTCTCTCTCTTTTTCCCGCACTCGCTTTTTCCCGCACTCGGTATTTTTCCCACGATCGATCTTTTTCCCATGCTCTTTTTTCCCGCGCTCTTTCTTTTTCCCGCGCTCACTGTTTTTCCCACTCTCGCTCTTTTTCCCGCGCTTGCTCTTTTTGCTGCGCTCGCTCATTTTCCCACGCTTTTTCTAGCAGTCGCTATATTTCTCATGCTCGCTATTTTTCCCGGGCTGTCTCTTCATCCCACGCACTCTCTTTTTTTCCTACGCTTGCTCTTTTTCCTGCTCTTTCTTTTTCCCGCACTCGCTTTTTCCCGCACCCGTTATTTTTCACACGCTCGCGCTTTTTCCCACGCTCTCTTTTTACCGCGCTTGCTTTTTTTCCCACGCTCGCTCTTTTTCCCGCGCTTTTTCCACCAGTCGCTATTTTTCTCATGCTCGTTATTTTTCCCGCGCTCGCTCTTTATCACACGCTCTCTTATTTTCCTACGCTTGCTCTTTTACCCACTCTCGTTTTTTCCCGCACTCCCTTTTTCCTAGACTCGATATTTTTCCCACGCTCGCTCATTTTCCCGCGCTGTTTCTTTTTCACACACTCGCTCTTTCTCCTGCTCTCTCTCTATTTTCCCCTCTCTCTCTATTTCCCGCACTCGGTATTTTTCCCACGATCGATCTTTTTCCCATGCTCTTTTTTCCCGCGCTCTTTCTTTTTCCCGCGCTCACTGTTTTTCCCACTCTCGCTCTTTTTCCCGCGCTTGCTCTTTTTGCTGCGCTCGCTCATTTTCCCACGCTTTTTCTAGCAGTCGCTATATTTCTCATGCTCGCTATTTTTCCCGGGCTGTCTCTTAATCCCACGCACTCTCTTTTCTTCCTACGCTTGCTCTTTTTCCTGCTCTTTCTTTTTCCCGCACTCGCTTTTTCCCGCACTCGTTATTTTTCACACGCTCGCGCTTTTTCCCACGCTCTCTCTTTCCCGCGCTTGCTTTTTTTCCCACGCTCGCTCTTTTTCCCGCGCTTTTTCCACCAGTCGCTATTTTTCTCATGCTCGCTATTTTTCCCGCGCTCGCTCTTTATCACACGCTCTCTTATTTTCCTACGCTTGCTCTTTTACCCACTCTCGTTTTTTCCCGCACTCCCTTTTTCCTGGACTCGATATTTTTCCCACGCTCGCTCTTTTTCCCGCGCTCCCTATTTTTCCCACGCTCGCTCATTTTCCCACGCTCGCTCATTTTCCTGCGCTTTTTCCACCAGTCGCTATATTTCTCATGCTCGCTAGTTTTCCCGTGCTCGCTTTTTATCACACGCTCTCTCTTTTTTTCCTATGCTTGCTCTTTTTCCCACTCTCTCTTTTCCCCGCACTCACTTTTTTCCCGCGCTCGTTATTTTTCCCACGCTCTCGCTTTTTCCCACGCTTGCTTTTTTTCCCGCACTCGCTCTTTTTCACGCACTCGCTTTTTCCCGGACTTGCATTTTTTCTCTCGCACTCTCTTTTTCCCACGCTCGCTCTTTTTCCCACGCTCGCTCATTTTCCCGCGCTCGCTCTTTTTCCCGCGCTCGCACTTCTTCCCGCGCTGTTTCTTTTTCACACACTCGCTCTTTCTCCCGCTCTCTCTCTATTTTCCCCTCTCTCTCTTTTTCCCGCACTCGCTTTTTCCCGCACTCGGTATTTTTCCCACGATCGATCTTTTTCCCATGCTCTTTTTTCCCGCGCTCTTTCTTTTTCCCGCGCTCACTGTTTTTCCCACTCTCGCTCTTTTTCCCGCGCTTGCTCTTTTTGCTGCGCTCGCTCATTTTCCCACGCTTTTTCTAGCAGTCGCTATATTTCTCATGCTCGCTATTTTTCCCGGGCTGTCTCTTCATCCCACGCACTCTCTTTTTTTCCTACGCTTGCTCTTTTTCCTGCTCTTTCTTTTTCCCGCACTCGCTTTTTCCCGCACCCGTTATTTTTCACACGCTCGCGCTTTTTCCCACGCTCTCTTTTTACCGCGCTTGCTTTTTTTCCCACGCTCGCTCTTTTTCCCGCGCTTTTTCCACCAGTCGCTATTTTTCTCATGCTCGTTATTTTTCCCGCGCTCGCTCTTTATCACACGCTCTCTTATTTTCCTACGCTTGCTCTTTTACCCACTCTCGTTTTTTCCCGCACTCCCTTTTTCCTAGACTCGATATTTTTCCCACGCTCGCTCATTTTCCCGCGCTGTTTCTTTTTCACACACTCGCTCTTTCTCCTGCTCTCTCTCTATTTTCCCCTCTCTCTCTATTTCCCGCACTCGGTATTTTTCCCACGATCGATCTTTTTCCCATGCTCTTTTTTCCCGCGCTCTTTCTTTTTCCCGCGCTCACTGTTTTTCCCACTCTCGCTCTTTTTCCCGCGCTTGCTCTTTTTGCTGCGCTCGCTCATTTTCCCACGCTTTTTCTAGCAGTCGCTATATTTCTCATGCTCGCTATTTTTCCCGGGCTGTCTCTTAATCCCACGCACTCTCTTTTCTTCCTACGCTTGCTCTTTTTCCTGCTCTTTCTTTTTCCCGCACTCGCTTTTTCCCGCACTCGTTATTTTTCACACGCTCGCGCTTTTTCCCACGCTCTCTCTTTCCCGCACTTGCTTTTTTTCCCACGCTCGCTCTTTTTCCCGCGCTTTTTCCACCAGTCGCTATTTTTCTCATGCTCGCTATTTTTCCCGCGCTCGCTCTTTATCACACGCTCTCTTATTTTCCTACGCTTGCTCTTTTACCCACTCTCGTTTTTTCCCGCACTCCCTTTTTCCTGGACTCGATATTTTTCCCACGCTCGCTCTTTTTCCCGCGCTCCCTATTTTTCCCACGCTCGCTCATTTTCCCACGCTCGCTCATTTTCCTGCGCTTTTTCCACCAGTCGCTATATTTCTCATGCTCGCTAGTTTTCCCGTGCTCGCTTTTTATCACACGCTCTCTCTTTTTTTCCTATGCTTGCTCTTTTTCCCACTCTCTCTTTTCCCCGCACTCACTTTTTTCCCGCGCTCGTTATTTTTCCCACGCTCTCGCTTTTTCCCACGCTTGCTTTTTTTCCCGCACTCGCTCTTTTTCACGCACTCGCTTTTTCCCGGACTTGCATTTTTTCTCTCGCACTCTCTTTTTCCCACGCTCGCTCTTTTTCCCACGCTCGCTCATTTTCCCACGCTCGCTCTTTTTCCCGCGCTCGCACTTCTTCCCGCGCTGTTTCTTTTTCACACACTCGCTCTTTCTCCCGCTCTCTCTCTATTTTCCCCTCTCTCTCTTTTTCCCGCACTCGCTTTTTCCCGCACTCGGTATTTTTCCCACGATCGATCTTTTTCCCATGCTCTTTTTTCCCGCGCTCTTTCTTTTTCCCGCGCTCACTGTTTTTCCCACTCTCGCTCTTTTTCCCGCGCTTGCTCTTTTTGCTGCGCTCGCTCATTTTCCCACGCTTTTTCTAGCAGTCGCTATATTTCTCATGCTCGCTATTTTTCCCGGGCTGTCTCTTTATCCCACGCACTCTCTTTTTTTCCTACGATTGTTCTTTTTCCTGCTCTTTCTTTTTCCCGCACTCGCTTTTTCCCGCACTCGTTGTTTTTCACACGCTCGCGCTTTTTCCCACGCTCTCTTTTTCCCGCGCTTGTTTTTTTTCTCACGCTCGCTCTTTTTCCCGCGCTTTTTCCACCAGTCACTATTTTTCTCATGCTCGCTATTTTTCCCGCTCTCGCTCTTTATCACACGCTCTCTCTTATTTTCCTACGCTTGCTCTTTTTCCTGCTCTTTCTTTTTCCCGCACTCGCTTTTTCCCGCACTCGTTATTTTTCCCACGCTCGCGCTTTTTCCCACGCTCTCTTTTTCCCGCGCTTGCTTTTTTTCCCACGCTCGCTCTTTTTCCCGCGCTTTTTCCACCAGTCGCTATTTTTCTCATGCTCGCTATTTTCCCGCGCTCGCTCTTTATCACACACGCTCTTATTTTCCTACGCTTGCTCTTTTACCCACTCTTGTTTTTTCCCGAACTCCCTTTTTCCTGGACTCGATATTTTTCCCACGCTCGCTCATTTTCCCGCGCTGTTTCTTTTTCACACACTCGCTCTTTCTCCTGCTCTCTCTCTATTTTCCCCTCTCTCTCTTTTTCCCGCACTCGGTATTTTTCCCACGATCGATCTTTTTCCCATGCTCTTTTTTCCCGCGCTCTTTCTTTTTCCCGCGCTCACTGTTTTTCCCACTCTCGCTCTTTTTCCCGCGTTTGCCCTTTTTGCTGCGCTCGCTCATTTTCCCACGCTTTTTCTAGCAGTCGCTATATTTCTCATGCTCGCTATTTTTCCCGGGCTGTCTCTTAATCCCACGCACTCTCTTTTTTTCCTACGCTTGCTCTTTTACCTGCTCTTTCTTTTTCCCGCACTCGCTTTTTCCCGCACTCGTTATTTTTCACACGCTCGCGCTTTTTCCCACGCTCTCTCTTTCCCGCGCTTGCTTTTTTTCCCACGCTCGCTCTTTTTCCCGCGCTCGCACTTCTTCCCGCGCTGTTTCTTTTTCACACACTCGCTCTTTCTCCCGCTCTCTCTCTATTTTCCCCTCTCTCTCTTTTTCCCGCACTCGCTTTTTCCCGCACTCGGTATTTTTCCCACGATCGATCTTTTTCCCATGCTCTTTTTTCCCGCGCTCTTTCTTTTTCCCGCGCTCACTGTTTTTCCCACTCTCGCTCTTTTTCCCGCGCTTGCTCTTTTTGCTGCGCTCGCTCATTTTCCCATGCTTTTTCTAGCAGTCGCTATATTTCTCATGCTCGCTATTTTTCCCGGGCTGTCTCTTAATCCCACGCACTCTCTTTTCTTCCTACGCTTGCTCTTTTTCCTGCTCTTTCTTTTTCCCGCACTCGCTTTTTCCCGCACTCGTTATTTTTCACACGCTCGCGCTTTTTCCCACGCTCTCTCTTTCCCGTACTTGCTTTTTTTCCCACGCTCGCTCTTTTTCCCGCGCTTTTTCCACCAGTCGCTATTTTTCTCATGCTCGTTATTTTTCCCGCGCTCGCTCTTTATCACACGCTCTCTTATTTTCCTACGCTTGCTCTTTTACCCACTCTCGTTTTTTCCCGCACTCCCTTTTTCCTGGACTCGATATTTTTCCCACGCTCGCTCTTTTTCCCGCGCTCCCTATCTTTCCCACGCTCGCTCTTTTTCCCACGCTCGCTCATTTTCCCGCGCTTTTTCCACCAGTCGCTATATTTCTCATGCTCGCTAGTTTTCCCGTGCTCGCTTTTTATCACACGCTCTCTCTTTTTTTCCTATGCTTGCTCTTTTTCCCACTCTCTCTTTTCCCCGCACTCACTTTTTTCCCGCGCTCGTTATTTTTCCCACGCTCTCGCTTTTTCCCACGCTTGCTTTTTTTCCCGCACTCGCTCTTTTTCACGCACTCGCTTTTTCCCGGACTTGCATTTTTTCTCTCGCACTCTCTTTTTCCCACGCTCGCTCTTTTTCCCACGCTCGCTCATTTTCCCGCGCTCGCTCTTTTTCCCGCGCTCGCACTTCTTCCCGCGCTGTTTCTTTTTCACACACTCGCTCTTTCTCCCGCTCTCTCTCTATTTTCCCCTCTCTCTCTTTTTCCCGCACTCGCTTTTTCCCGCACTCGGTATTTTTCCCACGATCGATCTTTTTCCCATGCTCTTTTTTCCCGCGCTCTTTCTTTTTCCCGCGCTCACTGTTTTTCCCACTCTCGCTCTTTTTCCCGCGCTTGCTCTTTTTGCTGCGCTCGCTCATTTTCCCACGCTTTTTCTAGCAGTCGCTATATTTCTCATGCTCGCTATTTTTCCCGGGCTGTCTCTTCATCCCACGCACTCTCTTTTTTTCCTACGCTTGCTCTTTTTCCTGCTCTTTCTTTTTCCCGCACTCGCTTTTTCCCGCACCCGTTATTTTTCACACGCTCGCGCTTTTTCCCACGCTCTCTTTTTACCGCGCTTGCTTTTTTTCCCACGCTCGCTCTTTTTCCCGCGCTTTTTCCACCAGTCGCTATTTTTCTCATGCTCGTTATTTTTCCCGCGCTCGCTCTTTATCACACGCTCTCTTATTTTCCTACGCTTGCTCTTTTACCCACTCTCGTTTTTTCCCGCACTCCCTTTTTCCTAGACTCGATATTTTTCCCACGCTCGCTCATTTTCCCGCGCTGTTTCTTTTTCACACACTCGCTCTTTCTCCTGCTCTCTCTCTATTTTCCCCTCTCTCTCTATTTCCCGCACTCGGTATTTTTCCCACGATCGATCTTTTTCCCATGCTCTTTTTTCCCGCGCTCTTTCTTTTTCCCGCGCTCACTGTTTTTCCCACTCTCGCTCTTTTTCCCGCGCTTGCTCTTTTTGCTGCGCTCGCTCATTTTCCCACGCTTTTTCTAGCAGTCGCTATATTTCTCATGCTCGCTATTTTTCCCGGGCTGTCTCTTAATCCCACGCACTCTCTTTTCTTCCTACGCTTGCTCTTTTTCCTGCTCTTTCTTTTTCCCGCACTCGCTTTTTCCCGCACTCGTTATTTTTCACACGCTCGCGCTTTTTCCCACGCTCTCTCTTTCCCGCGCTTGCTTTTTTTCCCACGCTCGCTCTTTTTCCCGCGCTTTTTCCACCAGTCGCTATTTTTCTCATGCTCGCTATTTTTCCCGCGCTCGCTCTTTATCACACGCTCTCTTATTTTCCTACGCTTGCTCTTTTACCCACTCTCGTTTTTTCCCGCACTCCCTTTTTCCTGGACTCGATATTTTTCCCACGCTCGCTCTTTTTCCCGCGCTCCCTATTTTTCCCACGCTCGCTCTTTTTCCCACGCTCGCTCATTTTCCTGCGCTTTTTCCACCAGTCGCTATATTTCTCATGCTCGCTAGTTTTCCCGTGCTCGCTTTTTATCACACGCTCTCTCTTTTTTTCCTATGCTTGCTCTTTTTCCCACTCTCTCTTTTCCCCGCACTCACTTTTTTCCCGCGCTCGTTATTTTTCCCACGCTCTCGCTTTTTCCCACGCTTGCTTTTTTTCCCGCACTCGCTCTTTTTCACGCACTCGCTTTTTCCCGGACTTGCATTTTTTCTCTCGCACTCTCTTTTTCCCACGCTCGCTCTTTTTCCCGCGCTCCCTATTTTTCCCACGCTCGCTCTTTTTCCCGCGCTCGCACTTCTTCCCGCGCTGTTTCTTTTTCACACACTCGCTCTTTCTCCCGCTCTCTCTCTATTTTCCCCTCTCTCTCTTTTTCCCGCACTCGCTTTTTCCCGCACTCGGTATTTTTCCCACGATCGATCTTTTTCCCATGCTCTTTTTTCCCGCGCTCTTTCTTTTTCCCGCGCTCACTGTTTTTCCCACTCTCGCTCTTTTTCCCGCGCTTGCTCTTTTTGCTGCGCTCGCTCATTTTCCCACGCTTTTTCTAGCAGTCGCTATATTTCTCATGCTCGCTATTTTTCCCGGGCTGTCTCTTTATCCCACGCACTCTCTTTTTTTCCTACGCTTGCTCTTTTTCCTGCTCTTTCTTTTTCCCGCACTCGCTTTTTCCCGCACCCGTTATTTTTCACACGCTCGCGCTTTTTCCCACGCTTGCTTTTTTTCCCGCACTCGCTCTTTTTCACGCACTCGCTTTTTCCCGGACTTGCATTTTTTCTCTCGCACTCTCTTTTTCCCACGCTTGCTTTTTTTCCCGCGTTCGCTCATTTTCCCGTGCTTTTTCCACCAGTCGCTATTTTTCTCATGCTCGCTATTTTTGCCACTCTCGCTCTTTATCACAGGCTCTCTCTTTTTTTCTTATGCTTGCTGTTTTTCCCGCTCTCTCTTTTTCCCACACCCGCTTTTTCCCGCACTCGTTATTTTTCTCACGCTCGCGCTTTTTCCCACGCTCTCTTTTTCCCGCGCTTGCTTTTTCTCCCGCGCTCGCTCATTTTCCCGCGCTTTTTCCACCAGTCGCTATTTTTACCGTGCGCGCTTTTTATCACACGCTCTCTCTTTTTTTCCTACGCATGCTCTTTATCCCGCTCTCTCGTTTTCCCTCACTTTTATTGCCGCAATCGTTCTTGTTCGCACGCTTCCGCGATTTCCCACGCTCTCTTTTGCCCGCGCTTGCTTTTTTTCTCACGCTCGCTCTTTTTCCCGCGCTCGCTCATTTTCCCGCGCTCGCACTTCTTTCCGGCGCTGTTTCTTTTTCCCACGCTCGCTCTCTTTCCCCCTCTCTCTCTATTTTCTGCTCTCTCACTTTTTCCCGCACTCGCTTTTTCCCGCACATGGTATTTTTCTCACTTTCTCTCTTTTTCCCACGCTGTTTCCTTATCCCGCACTCGCTCTTATTTACAAGCTCGCTTTTTCCCGCATTTGCCATTTTTCCCACGCTGGCTTTTTTTGTCACGCTCTCTTTTTCCCGCGCTCACTTTTTTTCCCATGCTCACACTTTTTCCCACGCTCGCTCTTTTTCCCACGCTCGCTTTCTTTCCCACGCTCGCTCTTTTTCCCACACTCGCTCTTTTACATTCGCTTGCTCTTTTCCCGGTCTCTCTTTTTATCCCGCCCTCGCTTTTACCCGGACTTGCTTTTTTTCCCTCGCTCTCTCTTTTTCCCACGCTTGCTCTTTTTGCTGCGCTCGCTCATTTTCCTGCGCTTTTTCCGCCAGTCACTATTTTTCTCATGCTCGCTATTTTTCCCACGCTTCCTCTTTATCACACGCTCTCTTTTTTTTCCTACGCTTTCTGTTTTATCCACTCGCTCTTTTTCCCACGCTCCCTTTTTCCTGGTCTCGATATTTTTCCCACGCTCGCTCTTTTTCCCGCGCTCCCTATTTTTCCCACGCTCGCTCTTTTTCCCGCGCTCGCACTTCTTCCCGCGCTGTTTCTTTTTTACACACTCGCTCTTTCTCCCGCTCTCTCTCTATTTTCCCCTCTCTCTCTTTTTCCCGCACTCGCTTTTTCCCGCACTCGGTATTTTTCCCACGATCGATCTTTTTCCCATGCTCTTTTTCCTGCGCTCTTTCTTTTTCCCGCGCTCACTGTTTTTCCCACTCTCGTTCTTTTTCCCGCGCTTGCTCTTTTTCCTGCGCTCGCTCATTTTCCCATGCTTTTTCTAGCAGTCGCTATATTTCTCATGCTCGCTATTTTTCCCGGGCTGTCTCTTTAATCCCACGCACTCTCTTTTTTTCCTACGCTTGCTCTTTTTCCTGCTCTTTATTTTCCCGCACTCGCTTTTTCCCGCACCCGTTATTTTTCACACGCTCGCGCTTATTCCCACGCTCTCTTTTTCCCGCGCTTGCTTTTTTTCCCACGCTCGCTCTTTTTGCCTCGCTTTTTCGACCAGTCGCTATTTTTCTCATGCTCGCTATTTTTCCCGCGCTCGCTCTTGATCACACGCTCTCTCTTATTTTCCCACGCTTGCTCTTTTACCCACTCTCGTTTTTTCCCGCACTCGCTTTTTCCTGGACTCGATATTTTTCCCACGCTCACTCTTTTTCCCGCGCTCCCTTTTTTTTCCACGCTCGCTCTTTTTCCTTCGCTCGCTCTTTTTCCCGCGCTTTTTGCACCAGTCGCTATTTTTCTCGTCCTCGCTACGTTTGCTACTCTCGCGCTTTATCACAGGCTCTCTTTTTCTTATGCTTGCTGTTTTTCCCGCTCTCTCTTTTTCCTACACCCGCTTTTTCCCGCACTCGTTATTTTTCGCACGCTCGCGCTTTTTCCCTCGCTCTCTTTTTCCCGCGCTTGCTTTTTTTCCCACGCTCGCTCTTTTTCCCGCGCTTTTTGCACCAGTCACTATTTTTCTCATGTTCGCTATTTTTCCCGCGCTCACTCTTTATCACACGCTCTCTCTTATTTTCCTACGCTTGCTCTTTTACGCACTCTCGTTTTTTCCCGCACTCGCTTTTTCCTGGACTCGATTTATTTCCCACGCTCACTCTTTTTCCCACGCTCCCTATTTTTCCCACGCTCGCTCTTTTTCCCACGCTCGCTCGATTTCCCGCGCTTTTTCCACCAGTCGCTATATTTCTCATGCTCGCTAGTTTTCCCGTGCTCGCTTTTTATCACACGCTCTCTCTTTTTTTCCTATGCTTGCTCTTTTTCCCACTCTCTCTTTTCCCCGCACTCACTTTTTTCCCGCGCTCGTTATTTTTCCCACGCTCTCGCTTTTTCCCACGCTTGCTTTTTTTCCCGCACTCGCTCTTTTTCACGCACTCGCTTTTTCCCGGACTTGCATTTTTTCTCTCGCACTCTCTTTTTCCCACGCTCGCTCTTTTTCCCACGCTCGCTCATTTTCCCGCGCTCGCTCTTTTTCCCGCGCTCGCACTTCTTCCCGCGCTGTTTCTTTTTCACACACTCGCTCTTTCTCCCGCTCTCTCTCTATTTTCCCCTCTCTCTCTTTTTCCCGCACTCGCTTTTTCCCGCACTCGGTATTTTTCCCACGATCGATCTTTTTCCCATGCTCTTTTTTCCCGCGCTCTTTCTTTTTCCCGCGCTCACTGTTTTTCCCACTCTCGCTCTTTTTCCCGCGCTTGCTCTTTTTGCTGCGCTCGCTCATTTTCCCACGCTTTTTCTAGCAGTCGCTATATTTCTCATGCTCGCTATTTTTCCCGGGCTGTCTCTTCATCCCACGCACTCTCTTTTTTTCCTACGCTTGCTCTTTTTCCTGCTCTTTCTTTTTCCCGCACTCGCTTTTTCCCGCACCCGTTATTTTTCACACGCTCGCGCTTTTTCCCACGCTCTCTTTTTACCGCGCTTGCTTTTTTTCCCACGCTCGCTCTTTTTCCCGCGCTTTTTCCACCAGTCGCTATTTTTCTCATGCTCGTTATTTTTCCCGCGCTCGCTCTTTATCACACGCTCTCTTATTTTCCTACGCTTGCTCTTTTACCCACTCTCGTTTTTTCCCGCACTCCCTTTTTCCTAGACTCGATATTTTTCCCACGCTCGCTCATTTTCCCGCGCTGTTTCTTTTTCACACACTCGCTCTTTCTCCTGCTCTCTCTCTATTTTCCCCTCTCTCTCTATTTCCCGCACTCGGTATTTTTCCCACGATCGATCTTTTTCCCATGCTCTTTTTTCTTGCGCTCTTTCTTTTTCCCGCGCTCACTGTTTTTCCCACTCTCGCTCTTTTTCCCGCGCTTGCTCTTTTTGCTGCGCTCGCTCATTTTCCCACGCTTTTTCTAGCAGTCGCTATATTTCTCATGCTCGCTATTTTTCCCGGGCTGTCTCTTAATCCCACGCACTCTCTTTTCTTCCTACGCTTGCTCTTTTTCCTGCTCTTTCTTTTTCCCGCACTCGCTTTTTCCCGCACTCGTTATTTTTCACACGCTCGCGCTTTTTCCCACGCTCTCTCTTTCCCGCGCTTGCTTTTTTTCCCACGCTCGCTCTTTTTCCCGCGCTTTTTCCACCAGTCGCTATTTTTCTCATGCTCGCTATTTTTCCCGCGCTCGCTCTTTATCACACGCTCTCTTATTTTCCTACGCTTGCTCTTTTACCCACTCTCGTTTTTTCCCGCACTCCCTTTTTCCTGGACTCGATATTTTTCCCACGCTCGCTCTTTTTCCCGCGCTCCCTATTTTTCTCACGCTCGCTCTTTTTCCCACGCTCGCTCTTTTTCCCGTTGTCTATTTTCCGCTCTCTCTCTTTTTCCCGCACTCGCTTTTTCCCACACTCTCTATTTTTCCCACGCTCGCGTTTTTCCACGCTCTCTTTTTCCGGCGCTTGCTCTTTTTCCCGCGCTCTTTCTTTTTCCCGCGCTCACTGTTTTTCCCACACTCACTCGTTATTTTTCACACGCTCGCGCTTTTTCCCACTCTCTCTTTTTCTCACGCTCTCTATTTTTCCCACGCTCGCTCTTTTTCCCACGCTCGATCTTTTTCCCGCGATTTTTCCACTAGTCGCTATTTTTCACATGCTCGCTATTTTTCCCGCGCTCGCTCTTTATCACACGCTCTCTCTTATTTTCCTACGCTTGCTCTTTTACCCACTATCGTTTTTTCCCGCACTCGCTTTTTCCTGGACTCGATATTTTTCCCACGCTCACTCTTTTTCCCACGCTCCCTATTTTTCCCACGCTCGCTCTTTTTCCCACGCTCGCTCATTTTCCCGCGCTTTTTCCACCAGTCGCTATTTTTCTCATGCTCGCTATTTTTCTCGCGCTCGCTCTTTTTCACACGCTCTCTCTTATTTTCCTGCGCTTGCTCTTTTACCCACTCTCGTTTTTTCCCGCACTCGCTTTTTCCTGGACTCGATTTTTTTCCCACGCTCGGTCTTTTTCCCGCGCTCCCTTTTTTTTCCACGCTCGCTCTTTTTCCTACACTCGCTCTTTTTCCCGCACTTTTTCCACCAGTCGCTATTTTTCTCGTGCTCGCTATTTTTCCCGTGCGCGCTTTTTATCACACGCTCTCTCTTTTTTTCCTACGCATGCTCTTTATACCGCTCTCTCGTTTTCCCGCACTTTTTTTCCCGCACTCGTTCTTTTTCGCACGCTACCGTGTTTTCCCATGCTCTCTTTTGCCCGCGCTTGCTTTTTTTCCCACGCTCGCTCTTTTTCCCACGCTCGCTCTCTTTCCCCCTCTCTCTCTATTTTCTGCTCTCTCGCTTTTTCCCGCACTCGCTTTTTCCCGCACATGGTATTTTTCTCACGTTCTCTCTTTTTCCCACGCTTGCTCTTTATCCCGCGCTCGCTCTTTTTTACAAGCTCGCTTTTTCCCGCACTCGCCATTTTTCCCACGCTGGCTTTTTTTGACACGCTCTCTTTTTCCCGCGCTCCCTTTTTTTCCCACGCTCGCTCTTTTTCCCGCGCTCGCTTTCTTTCCCACGCTCGCTCTTTTTCCTGCGCTCGCTCTTTTACATTCGCTTGCTCTTTTCCCGGTCTCTCTCTTTATCCCGCCCTCGCTTTTACCCGGACTTGCTTTTCTTCCCTCGCTCTCTCTTTTTCCCACGCTTGCTCTTTTTGCTGCGCTCGCTCATTTTCCCACGCTTTTTCCACCAGTCGCTATATTTCTCATGCTTGCTCTTTTTCCCGTGCTCGCTTTTTATCACACGCTCTCTCTTTTTTTCCTATGCTTGCTCTTTTTCCCACTCTCTCTTTTCCCCGCACACACTTTTTCCCGCAGTCGTTATTTTTCCCACGCTCTCGCTTTTTCCCACGCTTGCTTTCTTTCCCGCACTCGCTCTTTTTCACGCACTCGCTTTTTCCCGGACTTGCATTTTTTCTCTCGCACTCTTTTTCCCGCGCTTGCTCTTTTTCCCGCGTTCGCTCATTTTCACGCGCTTTTTCCGCCAGTCGCTGTTTTTCTCATGCTCGCTATTTTTGCCACTCTCGCTCTTTATCACAGGCTCTCCCTTTTTTTCTTATGCTTGCTGTTTTTCCCGCTCTCTCTTTTTCCCACACCCGCTTTTTCCCGCACTCGTTATTTTTCCCACGCTCGCGCGTTTTCCCACGCTCTCTTTTTCCCGCGCTTGCTTTTTTTCCCACGCTTGCTCTTTTTCCCGCGCTTTTTCCACCAGTCACTATTTTTCCCACGCTCGCTCTTTTTTCCGCGCTTGCTCTATTTCCGGCAATCGCTTTTTTTCCCACGCTCGCTCTTTTCCCCATGGTCTCTTTTTTCCGCGCTCGCTCTTCTTTCCACATTCGTTGTTTTTTCCGCGCTCGCACTTTTTCCCGCACTCGTTCTTTTTCCCGTGCTTTTTCCACCAGTCGGTATTTTTCCCCTGCTCCCTCTATTTCCCACGCTCGCTCTTTTTCCCGCACTCTCTGTTTTTCCCACGATCACTCTTTTTCCCACGATCACTCTTTTTCCCACGCTCTCTTTCTCCACCAGTCGCAATTTTTCCCACGCTCGCTCTTTTTCCCACGCTCGCTCTATTTCCCGCACTCACTTTTTTTCCCACACTCGTTTTTTTTTCCACACTCTCTTTTTCCCGCGCTCACTTTTATTCCCACGGTCTCTTTTTCCCACGCTCTTTCTTTATCCCGCGCTCGCCCTTTTGCCGGCACTCGCTTTTTCCCGCACTCTCTATTTTTCCCACGGTCCCTATTTTTCCCATGCTCTCTTTTTCCTGTAATCGCTACTTTTCTCACGTTCTCTTTTTCCCACGCTTGCTCTTTTCCCACGCTCGCTCTTTTTTACAAGCTCGCTTATTCCCACACTCGCCATTTTTCCCACGCTCGCTTTTTTTACCACGCTCTTTTTCCCGCGCTCACTTTTTTTCCCACGCTCACTCTTTTTCCCACTCTCGCTTTTTCCCGCGCTCGCTTTAATTCCCGCGCTGTTTCTTTTTCCCACGTTCGCTCTTTTTCCCGTTGTCTATTTTCCGCTCTCTCTCTTTTTCCCGCACTCGCTTTTTCCCACACTCTCTATTTTTCCCACGCTCGCGTTTTTCCACGCACTCTTTTTCCCGCGCATGCTTTTTTTCCCACGCTTGCTTTTTTTTTTTTCCATGCTTTTTCCACCAGTCACTATTTTTCTCATGCTCGCTATTTTCCCGCGCTTGCTCTTTATCACACGCTCTCTCTTTTTTTCCTACGCTTTCTGTTTTATCCACTCTCCCTTTTTCCCGCGCTCCCTTTTTCCTGGACTCGATATTTTTCCCACGCTCGCTCTTTTTCCCGCGCTCGCACTTGTTTCCGCGCTGTTTCTTTTTCACACACTCGCTCTTTCTCCCGCTCTCTCTCTATTTTCCCCTCTCTCTCTTTTTCCCGCACTCGGTAGTTTTCCCACGATCGATCTTTTTCCCATGCTCTTTTTTCCCGCGCTCTTTCTTTTTCCTGCGCTCACTTTTTTTCCCACTCTCGCTCTTTTTCCCGCGCTTGCTCTTTTTGCTGCGCTCGCTCATTTTCCCGCGCTTTTTCTAGCAGTCGCTATATTTCTCATGCTCGCTATTATTCCCGGGCTGTCTCTTTATCTCACGCACTCTCTTTTTTTCCTACGCTTGCTCTTTTTCCCGCGCTCTTTCTTTTTCCCGCGCTCACTGTTTTTCCCACTCTCGCTCTTTTTCCCGCGCTTGCTCTTTTTGCTGCGCTCGCTCATTTTCCCGCGCTTTTTCCACCAGTCGCTATATTTCTCATGCTCGCTATTTTTCCCGTGCTCGCTTTTTATCACACGCTCTCTCTTTTTTTCCTATGCTTGCTCTTTTTCCCACTCTCTCTTTTCCCCGCACACACTTTTCCCCGCACTCGTTATTTTTCCCACGCTCTCGCTTTTTCCCACGCTTGCTTTTTTTCCCGCACTCGCTCTTTTTCACGCACTCGCTTTTTCCCGGATTTTCATTTTTTCTCTCGCACTCTCCTTTTCCCGCGCTTGCTCTTTTTCCCACGCTCGCTCATTTTCCCGCGCTTTTTCCACCAGTCGCTGTTTTTCTCATGCTCTCTATTTTTGCCACTCTCGCTCTTTATCACAGGCTCTCTCTTTTTTTTTTATGCTTGCTGTTTTTCCCGCTCTCTCTTTTTCCCACACCCGCTTTTTCCCGCACTCGTTATTTTTCCCACGCTCGCGCTTTTTCCCACGCTCTCTTTTTCCCGCGCTTGCTTTTTTTCCCACGCTAGCTCTTTTTCCCGCGCTTGCTCTATTTCCGGCAATCGCTTTTTTTCCCACGCTCGCTCTTTTCCCCATGGTCTCTTTTTTCCGCGCTCGCTCTTCTTTCCACATCCGCTGTTTTTTCCGCGCTCGCCCTTTTTCCCGCACTCGTTCTTTTTCCCGTGCTTTTTCCACCAGTCGGTATTTTTCCCCTGCTTCCTCTATTTCCCACGCTCGCTCTTTTTCCCGCACTCGCTTTTTCCCGCACTCTCTGTTTTTCCCACGATCACTTTTTCCCACGCTCTCTTTCTCCACCAGTCGCAATTTTTCCCACGCTCGCTTTTTCCCACGCTCGCTCTATTTCCCGCATTCACTTTTTTTCCCACGCTCTGTTTTTTTCCCACGCTCTTTCTTTTTCCCACGCTCGCCCTTTTGCCGGCACTCGCTTTTTCCCGCAGTCTCTATTTTTCCCACGCTCGCTCTTTTTCCCATGGTCTCTTTTTCCTGTAATCGCTACTTTTCCCACGTTCTCTTTTTCCCAAGCTTGCTCTTTTTCCCACGCTCGCTCTTTTTTACAAGCTCGCTTATTCCCGTACTCGCCATTTTTCCCACGCTCGCTTTTTTTACCACACTCTTTTTCCCGCGCCCACTTTTTTTCCCACGCTCACTCGTTTTCCCACGCTTGCTTTTTCCCGCACTCGCTTTTATTCCCGTGCTTTTTCTTTTTCCCACGCTCGCTCTTTTTCCCGTTGTCTATTAACCGCTCTCTCTCTTTTTACCGCACTCACTTTTTCCCACACTCTCTATTTTTCCCACGCTCGCGTTTTTCCACGCTCCATTTTTCCCGCGCTTGCTCTTTTTCCCACGCTTGCTCTTTTTCCCGCGCTTTTTCCACCAGTCGCTATTTTTCTCATACTCGCTATTTTTCCCGCGCTCGCTCTTTATCACACGCTGTCTCTTATTTTCCTTTGATTGCTCTTTTACCCACTCTCGTTTTTTCCCGCACTCGCTTTTTCCTGGACTCGATTTTTTTCCCACGCTCACTCTTTTTCCCGCGCTCGCTCATTTTCCCGCGCTTTTTCCACCAGTTGCTATTTTTCCCGCGCGCTATTTTATCACACGCTCTCTCTTTTTTTCTACGCATGCTCTTTATCCCGCTGTCTCATTTTCCAGCACTTGTTTTCCCGCACTCGTTCTTTTTCGCACGCTTCCGCGTTTTCCCACGCTCTCTTTTGCCCGCGCTTGCTTTTTTTCCCACGCTCGCTCTTTTTCCCACGCTCGCTCTTTTTCCCGTGCTCGCACTTCTTCCCGCGCTGTTTCTTTTTCACTCACTCGCTCTTTTTCCCGCTCTCTCTCTATTTTCCGCTCTCTCTCTTTTTCCCACACTCGCTTTTTCCCGCACTCGGTATTTTTCCCACGATCGATCTTTTTCCCATGCTCTTTTTTCCCGCGCTCTTTCTTTTTCCCGCGCTCACTGTTTTTCCCACTCTCGCTCTTTTTCCCGCGCTTGCTCTTTTTGCTGCGCTCGCTCATTTTCCCACGCTTTTTCTAGCAGTCGCTATATTTCTCATGCTCGCTATTTTTCCCGCGCTTGCTCTTTATCACACGCTCTCTCATTTTTTCCTACGCTTTCTGTTTTATCCACTCTCTCATTTTCCCGCGCTCCCTTTTTCCTGGACTCGATATTTTTCCCACGCTCGCTCTTTTTCCCGCGCTCGCACTTCTTCCCGCGCTTTTTCTTTTTCACACACTCGCTCTTTCTCCCGCTCTCTCTCTATTTTCCGCTCTCTCTCTTTTTCCCACAATCGCTTTTTTCCGATCTCGGTATTTTTCCCACGATCGATCTTTTTCCCATGCTCTTTTTTCCTGCGCTCTTTCTTTTTCCCGCGCTTACTGTTTTTCCCATTCTCATTCTTTTTCCCGCGCTTGCTCTTTTTGCTGCGCTCGCTCATTTTCCCGCGCTTTTTCTAGCAGTCGCTATATTTCTATTTTTCCCGGGCTGTCTCTTTATCCCACGCACTCTCTTTTTTTCCTACGCTTGCTCTTTTTCCAGCTCTTTCTTTTTCCCGCACTCGCTTTTTCACGCACTCGTTATTTTTCCCACGCTCGCGCTTTTTCCCACGCTCTCTTTTTCCCGCGCTTGCTTTTTTTCCCACGCTCGCTCTTTTTCCCGCGCTTGCTCTATTTCCGGCAATCGCTTTTTATCACACACTCTCTCTTTTTTTCCTACGCATGCTCTTTATTCCGCTCTCTCATTTTCACTCACTTTTTCTTCCGCACTCGTTCTTTCTCGCACGCTTCCGTGTTTACCCACGCTCTCTTTTGCCCGCACTTGCTTTTTTTCCCACGCTCGCTCTTTTTCCCACGCTCCCTATTTTTCCCACGCTCGCTCTTTTTCCCCCTCTCTCTCTATTTTCTGCTCTCTCGCCTTTTCCCGCACTCGCTTTTTCCCGCACATGGTATTTTTCTCACGTTCTCTCTTTTTCCCACGCTCGCTCTTTTTCCCACGCTCGCTCTTTTTCCTGCGCTCGCTTTCTTTCCCACGTTCGCTCTTTTTCCCGCGCTCGCTCTTTTACATTCGCTTGCTCTTTTCCCGGTCTCTCTTTTTATCCCGCCCTCGCTTTTACCCGGACTTGCTTTTCTTCCCTCGCTCTCTCTTTTTCCCACGCTTGCTCTTTTTGCTGCGCTCGCTCATTTTCCCGCGCTTTTTCCACCAGTCGCTATTTTTCTCATGCTCGCTATTTTCCCGCGCTCGCTCTTTATCACACGCTCTCTCATTTTCCTACGCTTGCTCTTTTACCCACTCTCGTTTTTTCCCGCACTCCCTTTTTCCTGGACTCGATATTTTTCCCACGCTCGCTCTTTTTCCCACGCTCGCTCTATTTCCCGCACTCACTTTTTTTCCCACACTCGTTTTTTTTCCCATGCTCTCTTTTCCCCGCGCTCACTTTTTTTCCCACGGTCTCTTTTTCCCACGCTCTGTTTTTTTCCCACGCTCTTTCTTTTTCCCGCGCTCGCCCTTTTTCCGGCACTCGCTTATTCCCGCACTCGCCATTTTTCCCACGCTCGCTCTTTTTACCACGCTCGCTCTTTTTCCCGCGCTTTTTCCACCAGTCGCTATTTTTCTCATGCTCGCTATTTTTCCCACGCTCGCTTTTTATCACACGCTCTCTCTTATTTTCCTACGCTTGCTCTTTTACCCACTCTCGTTTTTTCCTGCAGTCGCTTTTTCCTGGACTCGATTTTTTTCCCACGCTCACTCTTTTTCCCGCACTTGCTTTTTTTCCCACGCTGTTTCTTTTTCCCACGCTCACTCTTTTTCCCACGCTCCCTATTTTTCCCACGCTCGCTCTTTTTCCAGCGCTTTTTCCACCAGTCACTATTTTTCTCATGCTCGCTATTTTTCCCGTGCTTGCTCTTTATCACACGCTCTCTTTTTTTTTCCTACGCTTTCTGTTTTATCCACTCGGTCTTTTTCCCACGCTCCCTTTTTCCTGGACTCGATATTTCTCCCACTCTCGCTCTTTTTCCCGCGCTCCCTATTTTTCCCACGCTCGCTCTTTTTCCCACGCTTGCTCTTTTTCCCCCTCTCTCTCTATTTTCTGCTCTCTCGCTTTTTCCCGCACTCGCCACTTTTCCCACGCTGGCTTTTTTTGCCACGCTCTCTTTTTCCCGCGCTCACTTTTTTTCCCATGCTCACACTTTTTCCCACGCTCGCTCTTTTTCCTGCGCTCGCTTTCTTTCCCACGTTCGCTCTTTTTCCCGCGCTCGCTCTTTTACATTCGCTTGCTCTTTTCCCGGTCTCTCTTTTTATCCCGCCCTCGCTTTTACCCGGACTTGCTTTTCTTCCCTCGCTCTCTCTTTTTCCCACGCTTGCTCTTTTTGCTGCGCTCGCTCATTTTCCCGCGCTTTTTCCACCAGTCGCTAAATTTCTCATGCTCGCTATTTTTCCCGCGCTCGCTCTTTATCACACGCTGTCTCTTATTTTCCTATGTTTGCTCTTTTACCCACTCTCGTTTTTTCCCGCACTCGCTTTTTCCTGGACTCGATATTTTTCCCACGCTCGCTCTTTTTCCCACGCTCGCTCTATTTCCCGCACTCACTTTTTTTCCCACACTCGTTTTTTTTCCCACGCTCTCTTTTCCCCGCGCTCACTTTTTTTACCACGGTCTCTTTTTCCCACGCTCTGTTTTTTTCCCACGCTCTTTCTTTTTCCCGCGCTCGCCCTTTTTCCGGCACTCGCTTATTCCCGCACTCGCCATTTTTCCCACGCTCGCTCTTTTTACCACGCTCGCTCTTTTTCCCGCGCTTTTTCCACCAGTCGCTATTTTTCTCATGCTCGCTATTTTTCCCACGCTCGCTCTTTATCACACGCTCTCTCTTATTTTCCTACGCTTGCTCTTTTACCCACTCTCGTTTTTTCCCGCAGTCGCTTTTTCCTGGACTCGATTTTTTTCCCACGCTCACTCTTTTTCCCGCACTTGCTTTTTTTCCCACGCTGTTTCTTTTTCCCACGCTCACTCTTTTTCCCACGCTCCCTATTTTTCCCACGCTCGCTCTTTTTCCAGCGCTTTTTCCACCAGTCACTATTTTTCTCATGCTCGCTATTTTTCCCGCGCTTGCTCTTTATCACACGCTCTCTTTTTTTTTCCTACGCTTTCTGTTTTATCCACTCGGTCTTTTTCCCACGCTCCCTTTTTCCTGGACTCGATATTTTTCCCACGCTCGCTCTTTTTCCCGCGCTCCCTATTTTTCCCACGCTCGCTCTTTTTCCCACGCTTGCTCTTTTTCCCCCTCTCTCTCTATTTTCTGCTCTCTCGCTTTTTCCCGCACTCGCTTTTTCCCGCACATGGTATTTTTCTCACGTTCTCTCTTTTTCCCACGCTTGCTCTTTATCCCGCGCTCGCTCTTTTTTACAAGCTCGCTTTTTCCCGCACTCGCCATTTTTCCCACGCTGGCTTTTTTTGATACGCTCTCTTTTTCCCGCGCTCACTTTTTTTCCCATGCTCACACTTTTTCCCACGCTCTCTTTCTCCACCAGTCGCAATTTTTCCCACACTCGTTTTTATTGCCACGCACTCATTTTCCCGTGTCTACTTCACTGATAAAACTCGGTATTTTTGGGAGCGAACGTCCTGTTCTTGTAAAACATAGTCATATTTCGTGAGGAAAATTTCTTATTTGAGGGATACAAATTGGCATATGGGGGAGAAAATATCTAATCTGGGGGATGAAAAGGTGTTTTTTAGGTAAGAAAAGTCCTATTTTGGTAATAAAATGGGTATTCTGGGGAGAAAATGACTTGTTTTGGGGATAAAAGGCGGTATTCTGGGAAGAAAATGTGTTATTATTGGAATAAAATGTGATGTCCCAATAAAAGACGCTGTCTTCCCCAAATGCGTCTTTTTATGCTGCAAATCAGACATTTTCTCCCCGAAAGATCACCTTGATCCTCTAAAGAAGACATTTTCTCCACAAAATGCCACTTATTAGCTCAATACCATGCTTTCACGCCAAAATAATGCACTTTATCCCCAAAACTCATGCATTTTCTCGCCAAAACACTCTTTTTCTCTCCCAAATACAACCATTTCTCCCCTGCATATCAATTTCTGCCAACAATTAGACATTTTCTCCCCGAATATCACTCTTCATCCCAGAAACCAAACAGGTTCTCTCTTAAGTGCCACTCTTTAGCCCCCCAAAAAGGCATTTTCTCCCCAGAATACTGCCTTTCATCTTCCAATGTCTCCTTTTTGGGAAAGGAAACGAAAGCGCTACTTTGGGGAGAGTATTTCTTATTCGGGGGATCAAAAGAGCAATTTGGGGGAGAAAATGTGTAATATAGGGAACCCTACGTGGTATTTAATGGAGAAAAAGTCTTCTCTTTGGAACCAAGAATGATATTTTGGGGAGAAAATTTCTCATTTTGAGGACAGAAATAGGTCTTTTTTGGAGAGGATGACTTATTTTCGGTCTAAAAAGCAGTATTCTGGGAAGAAAATGCATTCTTTTGGGGATCAAAGGAGGTATTCTGGGAAGAAAATATGTTATTATTGGAATAAAATGTGTTGTCCCAATAAAAGACGCTGTCTTCCCCAAATGCGTCTTTGTATGCTGCAAATCAGACATTTTCTCCCCAAAAGATCACCTTTATCCTCTAAAGAAGACATTTTCTCCACAAAATGACGATTATTAGCTCAATATCAGGCTTTCACGCCAAAATAATGCACTTTATCCCCAAAACTCGTGCATTTTCTCCCCAAAACACTCTTTTTCTCTCCAAAATACAACCATTTCTCACCTGCATATCAATTTCTGCCAACAATTAGACATTTTCTCCCCAAATATCACTCTTCATCCCAGAAACCAAACAGGTTCTCTCTTAATGCCACTCCTTAGCCCCCCAAAAAGGCGTTTTCTCCCCAGAATACTGCCTTTCATCTTCAAATGTCTCCTTCTTGGGAAAGGGAACGAAAGCGCTACTTTGGGGAGAGTATTTCTTATTTGGGGGATCAAAAGAGCAATTTGGGGGAGAAAATGTGTAATATAGGGAACCCTACGTGGTATTTAATGGATAAAAAATCTTCTCTTTGGAACCAAGAATGATATTTTGGCGAGAAAATTTCTCTTTTTGAGGATAGAAATAGGTGTTTTTTGGAGAGGATGACTTATTTTCGGTCTAAAAATCAGTATTCTGGGAAGAAAATGCCTTCTTTTGGGGATCAAAGGCGGTATTCGGGGAAGAAAATGTATTATTATTGGAATAAAATGTGTTGTCCCAATAAAAGACGCTGTCTTCCCCAAATGCGTCTTTTTATGCTGCAAATCAGACATTTTCTCCCCGAAAGATCACCTTAATCCTCTAAAGAAGACATTTTCTCCACAAAATGCTGCTTATTAGCTCAATACCATGCTTTCACGCCAAAATAATGCACTTTATCCCCAAAACTCAGGCATTTTCTCCCCAAAACACTCTTTTTCTCTCCCAAATACAACCATTTCTCCCCTGCATATCAATTTCTGCCAACAATTAGACATTTTCTCCCCGAATATCACTCTTCATCCCAGAAACCAAACAGGTTCTCTCTTAAGTGCCACTCTTTAGCCCCCCAAAAAGGCATTTTCTCCCCAGAATACTGCCTTTCATCTTCCAATGTCTCATATTAGGGAAAGAAAACGAAAGCGCTACTTTGGGGAGAGTATTTCTTATTCTGGGGATCAAAAGAGCAATTTGGGGGAGAAAATGTGTAATATAGGGAACCCTACGTGGTATTTAATGGATAAAAAGTCTTCTCTTTGGAACCAAGAATGATATTTTGGGGAGAATATTTCTCATTTTGAGGACAGAAATAGGTCTTTTTTGGAGAGGATGACTTATTTTTGGTCTAAAAAGCAGTATTCTGGGAAGAAAATGCCTTCTTTTGGGGATCAAAGGAGGTATTCTGGGAAGAAAATGTGTTATTAGTGGAATAAAATGTGTTGTCCCAATAAAAGACGCTGTCTTCCCCAAATGCGTCTTTTTATGCTGCAAATCAGACATTTTCTCCCCGAAAGATCACCTTAATCCTCAAAAGAAGACATTTTCTCCAAAAAATGCTGCTTATTAGCTCAATACCATGCTTTCACGCCAAAATAATGCACTTTATCCCCAAAACTCATGCATTTTCTCGCCAAAACACTCTTTTTCTCTCCCAAATACAACCATTTCTCCCCTGCATATCAATTTCTGCCAACAATTAGACATTTTCTCCCCGAATATCACTCTTCATCCCAGAAACCAAACAGGTTCTCTCTGAAGTGCCACTCTTTAGCCCCCCAAAAAGGCGTTTTCTCCCCAGAATACTGCCTTTCATCTTCAAATGTCTCCTTCTTGGGAAAGGGAACGAAAGCGCTACTTTGGGGAGAGTATTTCTTATTTGGGGGATCAAAAGAGCAATTTGGGGGAGAAAATGTGTAATATAGGGAACCCTACGTGGTATTTAATGGATAAAAAATCTTCTCTTTGGAACCAAGAATGATATTTTGGCGAGAAAATTTCTCTTTTTGAGGATAGAAATAGGTGTTTTTTGGAGAGGATGACTTATTTTCGGTCTAAAAAGCAGTATTCTGGGAAGAAAATGCCTTCTTTTGGGGATCAAAGGCGGTATTCGGGGAAGAAAATGTATTATTATTGGAATAAAATGTGTTGTCCCAATAAAAGACGCTGTCTTCCCCAAATGCGTCTTTTTATGCTGCAAATCAGACATTTTCTCCCCGAAAGATCACCTTAATCCTCTAAAGAAGACATTTTCTCCACAAAATGCTGCTTATTAGCTCAATACCATGCTTTCACGCCAAAATAATGCACTTTATCCCCAAAACTCAGGCATTTTCTCCCCAAAACACTCTTTTTCTCTCCCAAATACAACCATTTCTCCCCTGCATATCAATTTCTGCCAACAATTAGACATTTTCTCCCCGAATATCACTCTTCATCCCAGAAACCAAACAGGTTCTCTCTTAAGTGCCACTCTTTAGCCCCCCAAAAAGGCATTTTCTCCCCAGAATACTGCCTTTCATCTTCCAATGTCTCATATTAGGGAAAGAAAACGAAAGCGCTACTTTGGGGAGAGTATTTCTTATTCTGGGGATCAAAAGAGCAATTTGGGGGAGAAAATGTGTAATATAGGGAACCCTACGTGGTATTTAATGGATAAAAAGTCTTCTCTTTGGAACAAACTGATATTTTGGGGATAATATTTCTCATTTTGAGGACAGAAATAGGTCTTTTTTGGAGAGGATGACTTATTTTTGGTCTAAAAAGCAGTATTCTGGGAAGAAAATGCCTTCTTTTGGGGATCAAAGGAGGTATTCTGGGAAGAAAATGTGTTATTAGTGGAATAAAATGTGATGTCCCAATAAAAGACGCTGTCTTCCCCAAATGCGTCTTTTTATGCTGCAAATCAGACATTTTCTCCCCGAAACATCACCTCAATCCTCAAAAGAAGACATTTTCTCCACAAAATGCTGCTTATTAGCTCAATACCATGCTTTCACGCCAAAATAATGCACTTTATCCCCAAAACTCAGGCATTTTCTCGCCAAAACACTCTTTTTCTCTCCCAAATACAACCATTTCTCCCCTGCATATCAATTTCTGCCAACAATTAGACATTTTCTCCCCGAATATCACTCTTCATCCCAGAAACCAAACAGGTTCTCTCTTAAGTGCCACTCTTTAGCCCCCCAAAAAGGCGTTTTCTCCCCAGAATACTGCCTTTCATCTTCCAATGTCTCCTTTTTGGGAAAGGAAACGAAAGCGCTACTTTGGGGAGAGTATTTCTTATTTGGGGGATCAAAAGAGCAATTTGGGGGAGAAAATGTGTAATATAGGGAACCCTATGCGGTATTTAATGGATAAAAAATCTTCTCTTTGGAACCAAGAATGATATTTTGGGGAGAAAATTTCTCATTTTGAGGAGAGAAATAGGTCTTTTTTGGAGAGGATGACTTATTTTCGGTCTAAAAAGCAGTATTCTGGGAAGAAAATGCCTTCTTTTGGGGATCAAAGGCGGTATTCGGGGAAGAAAATGTATTATTATTGGAATAAAATGTGTTGTCCCAATAAAAGACGCTGTCTTCCCCAAATGCGTCTTTTTATGCTGCAAATCAGACATTTTCTCCCCGAAAGATCACCTTAATCCTCTAAAGAAGACATTTTCTCCACAAAATGCTGCTTATTAGCTCAATACCATGCTTTCACGCCAAAATAATGCACTTTATCCCCAAAACTCAGGCATTTTCTCCCCAAAACACTCTTTTTCTCTCCCAAATACAACCATTTCTCCCCTGCATATCAATTTCTGCCAACAATTAGACATTTTCTCCCCAAATATCACTCTTCATCCCAGAAACCAAACAGGTTCTCTCTTAAGTGCCACTCTTTAGCCCCCCAAAAAGGCATTTTCTCCCCAGAATACTGCCTTTCATCTTCAAATGTCTCATATTAGGGAAAGAAAACGAAAGCGCTACTTTGGGGAGAGTATTTCTTATTTGGGGGATCAAAAGAGCAATTTGGGGGAGAAAATGTGTAATATAGGGAACCCTACGTGGTATTTAATGGAGAAAAATTCTTCTATTATGAACCAAGAATGATATTTTGGGGAGAATATTTCTCTTTTTGAGGACAGAAATAGGTCTTTTTTGGAGAGGATGACTTATTTTCGGTCTAAAAAGCAGTATTCTGGGAAGAAAATGCCTTCTTTTGGGGATCAAAGGCGGTATTCGGGGAAGAAAATGTGTTATTATTGGAATAAAATGTGTTGTCCCAATAAAAGACGCTGTCTTCCCCAAATGCGTCTTTTTATGCTGCAAATCAGACATTTTCTCCCCGAAACATCACCTTAATCCTCTAAAGAAGACATTTTCTCCACAAAATGCGGCTTATTAGCTCAATACCATGCTTTCACGCCAAAATAATGCACTTTATCCCCAAAACTCAGGCATTTTCTCCACAAAACACTCTTTGTCTCTCCAAAATACAACCATTTCTCCCCTGCATATCAATTGCTGCAGACATTTAGACATTTTCTCCCCGAATATCACTCTTCATCCCAGAAACCAAACAGGTTCTCTCTTAAGTGCCACTCTTTAGCCCCCCAAAAAGGCATTTTCTCCCCAGAATACTGCCTTTCATCTTCAAATGTCTCATATTTGGGAAAGGGAACGAAAGCACTACTTTGGGGAGAGTATTTCTTATTTGGGGGATCAAAAGAGCAATTTGGGGGAGAAAATGTGTAATATAGGGAACCCTACGTGGTATTTAATGGATAAAAAGTCTTCTCTTTGGAACAAAGAATGATGCTTTGGGGAGAACATTTCTCATTTTGAGGACAGAAATAGGTCTTTTTTGGAGAGGATGACTTATTTTCGGTCTAAAAAGCAGTATTCTGGGAAGAAAATGCCTTCTTTTGGGGATCAAAGGCGGTATTCCTTGACGAAAATGTGTTATTATTGGAATAAAATGTGTTGTCCCAATAAAAGACGCTGTCTTCCCCACATGCGTCTTTTTATGCTGCAAATCAGACATTTTCTCCCCGAAAGATCACCTTTATCCTCTAAAGAAGACATTTTCTCCACAAAATGCCGCTTATTAGCTCAATACCAGGCTTTCACGCCAAAATAATGCACTTTATCCCCAAAACTCATGCATTTTCTCCCCAAAACACTCTTTTTCTCTCCAAAATACAACCAGTTCTCCCCTGCATATCAATTTCTGCCAACAATTAGACATTTTCTCCCCGAATATCACTCTTCATCCCAGAAACCAAACAGGTTCTCTCTTCAGTGCCACTCTTTAGCCCCCCAAAAAGGCATTTTCTCCCCAGAATACTGCCTTTCATCTTCAAATGTCTCATATTTGGGAAAGGGAACGAAAGCGCTACTTGGGGGAGAGTATTTCTTATTCTGGGGATCAAAAGAGCAATTTGGGGGAGAAAATGTGTAATATAGGGAACCCTACGTGGTATTTAATGGATAAAAAGTCTTCTCTTTGGAACCAAGAATGATATTTTGGGGAGAATATTTCTCTTTTTGAGGACAGAAATAGGTCTTTTTTGGAGAGGATGACTTATTTTCGGTCTAAAAAGCAGTATTCTGGGAAGAAAATGCCTTCTTTTGGGGATCAAAGGAGGTATTCTGGGAAGAAAATGTGTTATTAGTGGAATAAAATGTGATGTCCCAATAAAAGACGCTGTCTTCCCCACATGCGTCTTTGTATGCTGCAAATCAGACATTTTCTCCCCGAAAGATCACCTTAATCCTCTAAAGAAGACATTTTCTCCACAAAATGCCGCTTATTAGCTCAATACCAGGCTTTCACGCCAAAATAATGCACTTTATCCCCAAAACTCATGCATTTTCTCCCCAAAACACTCTTTTTCTCTCCAAAATACAACCATTTCTCCCCTGCATATCAATTTCTGCCAACAATTAGACATTTTCTCCCCGAATATCACTCTTCATCCCAGAAACCAAACAAGTTCTCTCTTAAGTGCCACTCTTTAGCCCCCCAAAAAGGCATTTTCTCCCCAGAATACTGCCTTTCATCTTCAAATGTCTCATATTTGGGAAAGGGAACGAAAGCGCTACTTTGGGGAGAGTATTTCTTATTTGGGGGATCAAAAGAGCAATTTGGGGGAGAAAATGTGTAATATAGGGAACCCTACGTGGTATTGAATGGAGAAAAAGTCTTCTATTTGGAACCAAGAATGATATTTTGGCGAGAAAATTTCTCTTTTTGAGGACAGAAATAGGTCTTTTTTGGAGAGGATGACTTATTTTCGGTCTAAAAAGCAGTATTCTGGGAAGAAAATGCCTTCTTTTGGGGATAAAAGGCGGTATTCTGGGGAGAAAAAGTGTTACTTTTGTAATAAAATGTGTTGTCCCAATAAAAGACGCTGTCTTCCCCAAATGCGTCTTTTTATGCTGCAAATCAGACATTTTCTCCCCGAAAGATCACCTTAATCCTCTAAAGAAGACATTTTCTCCACAAAATGCTGCTTATTAGCTCAATACCATGCTTTCACGCCAAAATAATGCACTTTATCCCCAAAACTCAAGCATTTTCTCCCCAAAACACTCTTTTTCTCTCCCAAATACAACCATTTCTCCCCTGCATATCAATTTCTGCCAACAATTAGACATTTTCTCCCCAAATATCACTCTTCATCCCAGAAACCAAACAGGTTCTCTCTTAAGTGCCACTCTTTAGCCCCCCAAAAAGGCATTTTCTCCCCAGAATACTGCCTTTCATCTTCAAATGTCTCATATTTGGGAAAGGGAACGAAAGCACTACTTTGGGGAGAGTATTTCTTATTTGGGGGATCAAAAGAGCAATTTGGGGGAGAAAATGTGTAATATAGGGAACCCTATGCGGTATTTAATGGAGAAAAAGTCTTCTCTTTGGAACAAAGAATGATGCTTTGGGGAGAACATTTCTCATTTTGAGGACAGAAATAGGTGTTTTTTGGAGAGGATGACTTATTTTTGGTCTAAAAAGCAGTATTCTGGGAAGAAAATGCCTTCTTTTGGGGATCAAAGGAGGTATTCTGGGAAGAAAATGTGTTATTATTGGAATAAAATGTGTTGTCCCAATAAAAGACGCTGTCTTCCCCACATGCGTCTTTTTATGCTGCAAATCAGACATTTTCTCCCCGAAAGATCACCTTAATCCTCTAAAGAAGACATTTTCTCCACAAAATGCTGCTTATTAGCTCAATACCATGCTTTCACGCCAAAATAATGCACTTTATCCCCAAAACTCAGGCATTTTCTCCACAAAACACTCTTTTTCTCTCCCAAATACAACCATTTCTCCCCTGCATATCAATTTCTGCCAACAATTAGACATTTTCTCCCCGAATATCACTCTTCATCCCAGAAACCAAACAGGTTCTCTCTTAAGTGCCACTCTTTAGCCCCCCAAAAAGGCATTTTCTCCCCAGAATACTGCCTTTCATCTTCAAATGTCTCATATTTGGGAAAGGGAACGAAAGCACTACTTTGGGGAGAGTATTTCTTATTTGGGGGATCAAAAGAGCAATTTGGGGGAGAAAATGTGTAATATAGGGAACCCTACGTGGTATTTAATGGATAAAAAGTCTTCTCTTTGGAACAAAGAATGATGCTTTGGGGAGAACATTTCTCATTTTGAGGACAGAAATAGGTGTTTTTTGGAGAGGATGACTTATTTTTGGTCTAAAAAGCAGTATTCTGGGAAGAAAATGCCTTCTTTTGGGGATCAAAGGAGGTATTCTGGGAAGAAAATGTGTTATTATTGGAATAAAATGTGTTGTCCCAATAAAAGACGCTGTCTTCCCCACATGCGTCTTTTTATGCTGCAAATCAGACATTTTCTCCCCGAAAGATCACCTTTATCCTCTAAAGAAGACATTTTCTCCACAAAATGCCGCTTATTAGCTCAATACCATGCTTTCACGCCAAAATAATGCACTTTATCCCCAAAACTCATGCATTTTCTCGCCAAAACACTCTTTTTCTCTCCCAAATACAACCAGTTCTCCCCTGCATATCAATTTCTGCCAACAATTAGACATTTTCTCCCCGAATATCACTCTTCATCCCAGAAACCAAACAGGTTCTCTCTGAAGTGCCACTCTTTAGCCCCCCAAAAAGGCATTTTCTCCCCAGAATACTGCCTTTCATCTTCCAATGTCTCATTATTGGGAAAGGGAACGAAAGCGCTACTTTGGGGAGAGTATTTCTTATTCTGGGGATCAAAAGAGCAATTTGGGGGAGAAAATGTGTAATATAGGGAACCCTACGTGGTATTTAATGGATAAAAAGTCTTCTCTTTGGAACCAAGAATGATATTTTGGGGAGAATATTTCTCTTTTTGAGGACAGAAATAGGTCTTTTTTGGAGAGGATGACTTATTTTCGGTCTAAAAAGCAGTATTCTGGGAAGAAAAGGCCTTCTTTTGGGGATCAAAGGCAGAGTTCTGGGAAGAAAATGTGTTATTAGTGGAATAAAATGTGTTGTCCCAATAAAAGACGCTCTCTTCCCCAAATGCGTCTTTTTATGCTGCAAATCAGACATTTTCTCCCCGAAAGATCACCTTAATCCTCTAAAGAAGACATTTTCTCCACAAAATGCTGCTTATTAGCTCAATACCATGCTTTCACGCCAAAATAATGCACTTTATACCCAAAACTCATGCATTTTCTCCACAAAACACTCTTTTTCTCTCCCAAATACAACCATTTCTCCCCTGCATATCAATTTCTGCCAACAATTAGACATTTTCTCCCCGAATATCACTCTTCATCCCAGAAACCAAACAGGTTCTCTCTTAATGCCACTCTTTAGCCCCCCAAAAAGGCGTTTTCTCCCCAGAATACTGCCTTTCATCTTCAAATGTCTCATATTTGGGAAAGGGAACGAAAGCGCTACTTTGGGGAGAGTATTTCTTATTTGGGGCATCAAAAGAGCAATTTGGGGGAGAAAATGTGTAATATAGGGAACCCTACGTGGTATTTAATGGATAAAAAATCTTCTATTTGGAACCAAGAATGATATTTTGGGGAGAAAATTTCTCTTTTTGAGGACAGAAATAGGTCTTTTTTGGAGAGGATGACTTATTTTCGGTCTAAAAAGCAGTATTCTGGGAAGAAAATGCCTTCTTTTGGGGATCAAAGGCGGTATTCGGGGAAGAAAATGTGTTATTATTGGAATAAAATGTGTTGTCCCAATAAAAGACGCTGTCTTCCCCAAATGCGTCTTTTTATGCTGCAAATCAGACATTTTCTCCCCGAAAGATCACCTTGATCCTCTAAAGAAGACATTTTCTCCACAAAATGCTGCTTATTAGCTCAATACCATGCTTTCACGCCAAAATAATGCACTTTATCCCCAAAACTCAGGCATTTTCTCCACAAAACACTCTTTTTCTCTCCCAAATACAATCATTTCTCCCCTGCATATCAATTTCTGCCAACAATTAGACATTTTCTCCCCGAATATCACTCTTCATCCCAGAAACCAAACAAGTTCTCTCTTAAGTGCCACTCTTTAGCCCCCCAAAAAGGCATTTTCTCCCCAGAATACTGCCTTTCATCTTCAAATGTCTCATATTTGGGAAAGGAAACGAAAGCGCTACTTTGGGGAGAGTATTTCTTATTTGGGGGATCAAAAGAGCAATTTGGGGGAGAAAATGTGTAATATTGGGAACCCTACGTGGTATTTAATGGAGAAAAAGTCTTCTCTTTGGAACCAAGAATGATATTTTGGGGAGAATATTTCTCATTTTGAGGACAGAAATAGGTCTTTTTTGGAGAGGATGACTTATTTTCGGTCTAAAAAGCAGTATTCTGGGAAGAAAATGCCTTCTTTTGGGGATCAAAGGCGGTATTCGGGGAAGATAATGTGTTATTATTGGAATAAAATGTGTTGTCCCAATAAAAGACGCTGTCTTCCCCAAATGCGTCTTTTTATGCTGCAAATCAGACATTTTCTCCCCAAAAGATCACCTTGATCCTCTAAAGAAGACATTTTCTCCACAAAATGCTGCTTATTAGCTCAATACCAGGCTTTCACGCCAAAATAATGCACTTTATCCCCAAAACTCAGGCATTTTCTCCACAAAACACTCTTTTTCTCTCCAAAATACAACCATTTCTCCCCTGCATATCAATTTCTGCCAACAATTAGACATTTTCTCCCCGAATATCACTCTTCATCCCAGAAACCAAACAAGTTCTCTCTTAAGTGCCACTCTTTAGCCCCCCAAAAAGGCATTTTCTCCCCAGAATACTGCCTTTCATCTTCAAATGTCTCATATTTGGGAAAGGAAACGAAAGCGCTACTTTGGGGAGAGTATTTCTTATTTGGGGGATCAAAAGAGCAATTTGGGGGAGAAAATGTGTAATATTGGGAACCCTACGTGGTATTTAATGGAGAAAAAGTCTTCTCTTTGGAACCAAGAATGATATTTTGGGGAGAATATTTCTCATTTTGAGGACAGAAATAGGTCTTTTTTGGAGAGGATGACTTATTTTCGGTCTAAAAAGCAGTATTCTGGGAAGAAAATGCCTTCTTTTGGGGATCAAAGGCGGTATTCGGGGAAGAAAATGTGTTATTAGTGGAATAAAATGTGTTGTCCCAATAAAAGACGCTGTCTTCCCCAAATGCGTCTTTTTATGCTGCAAATCAGACATTTTCTCCCCGAAAGATCACCTTAATCCTCTAAAGAAGACATTTTCTCCACAAAATGCTGCTTATTAGCTCAATACCATGCTTTCACGCCAAAATAATGCACTTTATCCCCAAAACTCAGGCATTTTCTCGCCAAAACACTCTTTTTCTCTCCCAAATACAACCATTTCTCCCCTGCATATCAATTTCTGTCAACAATTAGACATTTTCTCCCCGAATATCACTCTTCATCCCAGAAACCAAACAAGTTCTCTCTTAAGTGCCACTCTTTAGCCCCCCAAAAAGGCATTTTCTCCCCAGAATACTGCCTTTCATCTTCCAATGTCTCATATTTGGGAAAGGAAACAAAAGCGCTACTTTGGGGAGAGTATTTCTTATTTGGGGGATCAAAAGAGCAATTTGGGGGAGAAAATGTGTAATATAGGGAACCCTACGTGGTATTTAATGGATAAAAAATCTTCTCTTTGGAACCAAGAATGATATTTTGGCGAGAAAATTTCTCTTTTTGAGGATAGAAATAGGTCTTTTTTGGAGAGGATGACTTATTTTCGGTCTAAAAATCAGTATTCTGGGAAGAAAATGCCTTCTTTTGGGGATCAAAGGCGGTATTCCTTGAAGAAAATGTGTTATTAGTGGAATAAAATGTGATGTCCCAATAAAAGACGCTGTCTTCCCCAAATGCGTCTTTTTATGCTGCAAATCAGACATTTTCTCCCCGAAAGATCACCTTAATCCTCTAAAGAAGACATTTTCTCCACAAAATGCTGCTTATTAGCTCAATACCATGCTTTCACGCCAAAATAATGCACTTTATCCCCAAAACTCAGGCATTTTCTCGCCAAAACACTCTTTTTCTCTCCCAAATACAACCATTTCTCACCTGCATATCAATTGCTGCCAACAATTAGACATTTTCTCCCCGAATATCACTCTTCATCCCAGAAACCAAACAGGTTCTCTCTTAAGTGCCACTCTTTAGCCCCCCAAAAAGGCATTTTCTCCCCAGAATACTGCCTTTCATCTTCCAATGTCTCATATTAGGGAAAGGGAATGAAAGCGCTACTTAGAGAAGAGTATTTCTTATTCTGGGGATCAAAAGAGCAATTTGGGGGAGAAAATGTGTAATATAGGGAACCCTACGTGGTATTTAATGGAGAAAAAGTCTTCTCTTTGGAACAAACTGATATTTTGGGGAGAATATTTCTCATTTTGAGGACAGAAATAGGTCTTTTTTGGAGAGGATGACTTATTTTTGGTCTAAAAAGCAGTATTCTGGGAAGAAAATGCCTTCTTTTGGGGATCAAAGGAGGTATTCTGGGAAGAAAATGTGTTATTAGTGGAATAAAATATGTTGTCCCAATATAAGACGCTGTCTTCCCCACATGCGTCTTTTTATGCTGCAAATCAGACATTTTCTCCCCGAAAGATCACCTTAATCCTCTAAAGAAGACATTTTCTCCACAAAATGCTGCTTATTAGCTCAATACCATGCTTTCACGCCAAAATAATGCACTTTATCCCCAAAACTCATGCATTTTCTCCACAAAACACTCTTTTTCTCTACCAAATACAACCATTTCTCCCCTGCATATCAATTTCTGCACACATTTAGACATTTTCTCCCCGAATATCACTCTTCATCCCAGAAACCAAACAGGTTCTCTCTGAAGTGCCACTCTTTAGCCCCCCAAAAAGGCATTTTCTCCCCAGAATACAGCCTTTCATCTTCAAATGTCTCATATTTGGGAAAGGGAACGAAAGCGCTACTTTGGGGAGAGTATTTCTTATTTGGGGGATCAAAAGAGCAATTTGGGGGAGAAAATGTGTAATATAGGGAACCCTACGTGGTATTTAACGGATAAAAAATCTTCTCTTTAGAACCAAGAATGATATTTTGGGGAGAATATTTCTCTTTTTGAGGACAGAAATAGGTCTTTTTTGGAGAGGATGACTTATTTTCGGTCTAAAAAGCAGTATTCTGGGAAGAAAAGGCCTTCTTTTGGGGATCAAAGGCGGTATTCTGGGAAGAAAATGTGTTATTAGTGGAATAAAATGTGTTGTCCCAATAAAAGACGCTGTCTTCCCCAAATGCGTCTTTTTATGCTGCAAATCAGGCATTTTCTCCCCGAAAGATCACCTTAATCCTCTAAAGAAGACATTTTCTCCACAAAATGCTGCTTATTAGCTCAATACCATGCTTTCACGCCAAAATAATGCACTTTATCCCCAAAACTCATGCATTTTCTCGCCAAAACACTCTTTTTCGCTCCCAAATACAACCGTTTCTCCCCTGCATATCAATTTCTGCCAACAATTAGACATTTTCTCCCCGAATATCACTCTTCATCCCAGAAACCAAACAGGTTCTCTCTGAAGTGCCACTCTTTAGCCCCCCAAAAAGGCATTTTCTCCCCAGAATACTGCCTTTCATCTTCCAATGTCTCCTTTTTGGGAAAGGAAACGAAAGCGCTACTTTGGGGAGAGTATTTCTTATTTGGGGGATCAAAAGAGCAATTTGGGGGAGAAAATGTGTAATATAGGGAACCCTACGTGGTATTTAATGGATAAAAAATCTTCTCTTTGGAACCAAGAATGATATTTTGGCGAGGAAATTTCTCTTTTTGAGGATAGAAATAGGTCTTTTTTGAAGAGGATGACTTATTTTCGGCCTAAAAAGCAGTATTCTGGGAAGAAAATGCCTTCTTTTGGGGATCAAAGGCGGTATTCTGGGAAGAAAATGTGTTATTAGTGGAATAAAATGTGATGTCCCAATAAAAGACGCTGTCTTCCCCAAATGCGTCTTTTTATGCTGCAAATAAGGCATTTTCTCCCCGACAGATCACCTTAATCCTCAAAAGAAGACATTTTCTCCACAAAATGCCGCTTATTAGCTCAATACCAGGCTTTCACGCCAAAATAATGCACTTTATCCCCAAAACTCATGCATTTTCTCCCCAAAACACTCTTTTTCTCTCCAAAATACAACCATTTCTCCCCTGCATATCAATTTCTGCCAACAATTAGACATTTTCTCCCCGAATATCACTCTTCATCCCAGAAACCAAACAGGTTCTCTCTTAATGCCACTCTTTATCCCCCCAAAATGGCGTTTTCTCCCCAGAATACTGCCTTTCATCTTCAAATGTCTCATTATTGGGAAAGGGAACGAAAGCGCTACTTTGGGGAGAGTATTTCTTATTTGGGGGATCAAAAGAGCAATTTGGGGGAGAAAATGTGTAATATAGGGAACCCTACGTGGTATTTAATGGATAAAAAATCTTCTCTTTGGAACCAAGAATGATATTTTGGCGAGAAAATTTCTCATTTTGAGGACAGAAATAGGTCTTTTTTGGAGAGGATGACTTATTTTCGGTCTAAAAAGCAGTATTCTGGGAAGAAAATGCCTTCTTTTGGGGATCAAAGGCGGTATTCTGGGAAGAAAATGTGTTATTAGTGGAATAAAATGTGTTGTCCCAATATAAGACGCTGTCTTCCCCACATGCGTCTTTTTATGCTGCAAATCAGGCATTTTCTCCCCGAAAGATCACCTTAATCCTCTAAAGAAGACATTTTCTCCACAAAATGCTGCTTATTAGCTCAATACCATGCTTTCACGCCAAAATAATGCACTTTATCCCCAAAACTCAGGCATTTTCTCCACAAAACAGTCTTTTTCTATCCAAAATACAACCATTTCTCCCCTGCATATCAATTGCTGCCAACAATTAGACATTTTCTCCCCGAATATCACTCTTCATCCCAGAAACCAAACAGGTTCTCTCTTAAGTGCCACTCTTTAGCCCCCCAAAAAGGCATTTTCTCCCCAGAATACTGCCTTTCATCTTCAAATGTCTCATATTTGGGAAAGGGAACGAAAGCGCTACTTTGGGGAGAGTATTTCTTATTCTGGGGATCAAAAGAGCAATTTGGGGGAGAAAATGTGTAATATAGGGAACCCTACGTGGTATTTAATGGAGAAAAAGTCTTCTCTTTGGAACAAACTGATATTTTGGGGAGAATATTTCTCTTTTTGAGGACAGAAATAGGTCTTTTTTGGAGAGGATGACTTATTTTCGGTCTAAAAAGCAGTATTCTGGGAAGAAAATGCCTTCTTTTGGGGATCAAAGGCGGTATTCTGGGAAGAAAATGTGTTATTAGTGGAATAAAATGTGTTGTCCCAATAAAAGACGCTGTCTTCCCCAAATGCGTCTTTTTATGCTGCAAATAAGGCATTTTCTCCCCGACAGATCACCTTTATCCTCAAAAGAAGACATTTTCTCCACAAAATGCCGCTTATTAGCTCAATACCATGCTTTCACGCCAAAATAATGCACTTTATCCCCAAAACTCAGGCATTTTCTCGCCAAAACACTCTTTTTCTCTCCCAAATACAACCATTTCTCCCCTGCATATCAATTTCTGCCAACAATTAGACATTTTCTCCCCGAATATCACTCTTCATCCCAGAAACCAAACAGGTTCTCTCTTAAGTGCCACTCTTTAGCCCCCCAAAAAGGCATTTTCTCCCCAGAATACTGCCTTTCATCTTCAAATGTCTCATATTTGGGAAAGGGAACGAAAGCGCTACTTTGGGGAGAGTATTTCTTATTTGGGGGATCAAAAGAGCAATTTGGGGGAGAAAATGTGTAATATAGGGAACCCTACGTGGTATTTAATGGAGAAAAAATCTTCTCTTTGGAACAAACTGATATTTTGGGGAGAATATTTCTCATTTTGAGGACAGAAATAGGTCTTTTTTGGAGAGGATGACTTATTTTCGGTCTAAAAAGCAGTATTCTGGGAAGAAAATGCCTTCTTTTGGGGATCAAAGGCGGTATTCCTTGAAGAAAATGTGTTATTAGTGGAATAAAATGTGTTGTCCCAATAAAAGATGCTGTCTTCCCCAAATGCGTCTTTGTATGCTGCAAATAAGGCATTTTCTCCCCGAAAGATCACCTTAATCCTCTAAAGAAGACATTTTCTCCACAAAATGCTGCTTATTAGCTCAATACCATGCTTTCACGCCAAAATAATGCACTTTATCCCCAAAACTCATGCATTTTCTCCACAAAACACTCTTTTTCTCTCCCAAATACAACCATTTCTCCCCTGCATATCAATTTCTGCCAACAATTAGACATTTTCTCCCCGAATATCACTCTTCATCCCAGAAACCAAACAGGTTCTCTCTTAAGTGCCACTCTTTAGCCCCCCAAAAAGGCATTTTCTCCCCAGAATACTGCCTTTCATCTTCAAATGTCTCATATTTGGGAAAGGGAACGAAAGCGCTACTTTGGGGAGAGTATTTCTTATTTGGGGGATCAAAAGAGCAATTTGGGGGAGAAAATGTGTAATATAGGGAACCCTACGTGGTATTTAATGGATAAAAAATCTTCTCTTTGGAACCAAGAATGATATTTTGGCGAGAAAATTTCTCTTTTTGAGGATAGAAATAGGTCTTTTTTGGAGAGGATGACTTATTTTCGGTCTAAAAAGCAGTATTCTGGGAAGAAAATGCCTTCTTTTGGGGATAAAAGGCGGTATTCCTTGAAGAAAATGTGTTATTAGTGGAATAAAATGTGTTGTCCCAATAAAAGACGCTGTCTTCCCCAAATGCGTCTTTTTATGCTGCAAATCAGACATTTTCTCCCCAAAAGATCACCTTAATCCTCTAAAGAAGACATTTTCTCCACAAAATGCTGCTTATTAGCTCAATACCATGCTTTCACGCCAAAATAATGCACTTTATCCCCAAAACTCATGCATTTTCTCCACAAAACACTCTTTTTCTCTACCAAATACAACCATTTCTCCCCTGCATATCAATTGCTGCCAACAATTAGACATTTTCTCCCCGAATATCACTCTTCATCCCAGAAACCAAACAAGTTCTCTCTTAAGTGCCACTCTTTAGCCCCCCAAAAAGGCATTTTCTCCCCAGAATACTGCCTTTCATCTTCAAATGTCTCATTATTGGGAAAGGGAACGAAAGCGCTACTTTGGGGAGAGTATTTCTTATTTGGGGGATCAAAAGAGCAATTTGGGGGAGAAAATGTGTAATATTGGGAACCCTACGTGGTATTTAATGGAGAAAAAGACTTCTCTTTGGAACAAACTGATATTTTGGGGAGAATATTTCTCATTTTGAGGACAGAAATAGGTCTTTTTTGGAGAGGATGACTTATTTTCGGTCTAAAAAGCAGTATTCTGGGAAGAAAATGCCTTCTTTTGGGGATCAAAGGAGGTATTCTGGGAAGAAAATGTGTTATTAGTGGAATAAAATGTGTTGTCCAAATAAAAGACGCTGTCTTCCCCAAATGCGTCTTTGTATGCTGCAAATCAGACATTTTCTCCCCGACAGATCACCTTAATCCTCAAAAGAAGACATTTTCTCCACAAAATGCCGCTTATTAGCTCAATACCATGCTTTCACGCCAAAATAATGCACTTTATCCCCAAAACTCATGCATTTTCTCCACAAAACACTCTTTTTCTCTCCCAAATACAACCATTTCTCCCCTGCATATCAATTTCTGCCAACAATTAGACATTTTCTCCCCGAATATCACTCTTCATCCCAGAAACCAAACAGGTTTTCTCTTAATGCCACTCTTTAGCCCCCCAAAAAGGCATTTTCTCCCCAGAATACTGCCTTTCATCTTCAAATGTCTCATTATTGGGAAAGGGAACGAAAGCGCTACTTTGGGGAGAGTATTTCTTATTTGGGGGATCAAAAGAGCAATTTGGGGGAGAAAATGTGTAATATAGGGAACCCTACGTGGTATTTAATGGATAAAAAATCTTCTCTTTGGAACCAAGAATGATATTTTGGCGAGAAAATTTCTCTTTTTGAGGATAGAAATAGGTCTTTTTTGGAGAGGATGACTTATTTTCGGTCTAAAAAGCAGTATTCTGGGAAGAAAATGCCTTCTTTTGGGGATAAAAGGCGGTATTCCTTGAAGAAAATGTGTTATTAGTGGAATAAAATGTGTTGTCCCAATAAAAGACGCTGTCTTCCCCAAATGCGTCTTTTTATGCTGCAAATCAGACATTTTCTCCCCGAAAGATCACCTTGATCCTCTAAAGAAGACATTTTCTCCACAAAATGCTGCTTATTAGCTCAATACCATGCTTTCACGCCAAAATAATGCACTTTATCCCCAAAACTCAGGCATTTTCTCCACAAAACACTCTTTTTCTCTCCCAAATACAACCATTTCTCCCCTGCATATCAATTTCTGCCAACAATTAGACATTTTCTCCCCGAATATCACTCTTCATCCCAGAAACCAAACAGGTTCTCTCTTAAGTGCCACTCTTTAGCCCCCCAAAAAGGCATTTTCTCCCCAGAATACTGCCTTTCATCTTCAAATGTCTCATATTTGGGAAAGGGAACGAAAGCGCTACTTTGGGGAGAGTATTTCTTATTTGGGGGATCAAAGGAGCAATTTGGGGGAGAAAATGTGTAATATAGGGAACCCTACGTGGTATTTAACTGATAAAAAATCTTCTCTTTAGAACCAAGAATGATATTTTGGGGAGAATATTTCTCTTTTTGAGGACAGAAATAGGTCTTTTTTGGAGAGGATGACTTATTTTCGGTCTAAAAAGCAGTATTCTGGGAAGAAAATGCCTTCTTTTGGGGATCAAAGGCGGTATTCGGGGAAGAAAATGTGTTATTATTGGAATAAAATGTGCTGTCCCAATAAAAGACGCTGTCTTCCCCAAATGCGTCTTTTTATGCTGCAAATCAGACATTTTCTCCCCGAAACATCACCTTAATCCTCTAAAGAAGACATTTTCTCCACAAAATGCCGATTATTAGCTCAATACCATGCTTTCACACCAAAATAATGCACTTTATCCCCAAAACTCATGCATTTTCTCCACAAAACACTCTTTTTCTCTCCCAAATACAACCATTTCTCCCCTGCATATCAATTTCTGCCAACAATTAGACATTTTCTCCCCGAATATCACTCTTCATCCCAGAAACCAAACAGGTTCTCTCTTAAGTGCCACTCTTTAGCCCCCCAAAAAGGCATTTTCTCCCCAGAATACTGCCTTTCATCTTCAAATGTCTCATTATTGGGAAAGGGAACGAAAGCGCTACTTTGGGGAGAGTATTTCTTATTTGGGGGATCAAAAGAGCAATTTGGGGGAGAAAATGTGTAATATAGGGAACCCTACGTGGTATTTAATGGAGAAAAAGTCTTCTCTTTGGAACAAACTGATATTTTGGGGAGAATATTTCTCTTTTTGAGGACAGAAATAGGTCTTTTTTGGAGAGGATGACTTATTTTCGGTCTAAAAAGCAGTATTCTGGGAAGAAAATGCCTTCTTTTGGGGATCAAAGGCGGTATTCTGGGAAGAAAATGTGTTATTAGTGGAATAAAATGTGTTGTCCAAATAAAAGACGCTGTCTTCCCCAAATGCGTCTTTGTATGCTGCAAATCAGACATTTTCTCCCCGACAGATCACCTTTATCCTCTAAAGAAGACATTTTCTCCACAAAATGCCGCTTATTAGCTCAATACCAGGCTTTCACGCCAAAATAACGCACTTTATCCCCAAAACTCAGGCATTTTCTCCACAAAACACTCTTTTTCTCTACAAAATACAACCAGTTCTCCCCTGCATATCAATTTCTGCCAACAATTAGACATTTTCTCCCCGAATATCACTCTTCATCCCAGAAACCAAACAGGTTTTCTCTTAATGCCACTCTTTAGCCCCCCAAAAAGGCATTTTCTCCCCAGAATACTGCCTTTCATCTTCAAATGTCTCATTATTGGGAAAGGGAACGAAAGCGCTACTTTGGGGAGAGTATTTCTTATTTGGGGGATCAAAAGAGCAATTTGGGGGAGAAAATGTGTAATATAGGGAACCCTACGTGGTATTTAATGGATAAAAAATCTTCTCTTTGGAACCAAGAATGATATTTTGGCGAGAAAATTTCTCTTTTTGAGGATAGAAATAGGTCTTTTTTGGAGAGGATGACTTATTTTCGGCCTAAAAAGCAGTATTCTGGGAAGAAAATGCCTTCTTTTGGGGATCAAAGGCGGTATTCTGGGAAGAAAATGTGTTATTATTGGAATAAAATGTGTTGTCCCAATAAAAGACGCTGTCTTCCCCAAATGCGTCTTTTTATGCTGCAAATCAGACATTTTCTCCCCGAAAGATCACCTTGATCCTCTAAAGAAGACATTTTCTCCACAAAATGCTGCTTATTAGCTCAATACCATGCTTTCACGCCAAAATAATGCACTTTATCCCCAAAACTCAGGCATTTTTTCCCCAAAACACTCTTTTTCGCTCCCAAATACAACCATTTCTCCCCTGCATATCAATTTCTGCCAACAATTAGACATTTTCTCCCCGAATATCACTCTTCATCCCAGAAACCAAACAGGTTCTCTCTTAAGTGCCACTCTTTAGCCCCCCAAAAAGGCATTTTCTCCCCAGAATACTGCCTTTCATCTTCAAATGTCTCATATTTGGGAAAGGGAACGAAAGCGCTACTTTGGGGAGAGTATTTCTTATTTGGGGGATCAAAAGAGCAATTTGGGGGAGAAAATGTGTAATATAGGGAACCCTACGTGGTATTTAACGGATAAAAAATCTTCTCTTTAGAACCAAGAATGATATTTTGGGGAGAATATTTCTCTTTTTGAGGACAGAAATAGGTCTTTTTTGGAGAGGATGACTTATTTTCGGTCTAAAAAGCAGTATTCTGGGAAGAAAATGCCTTCTTTTGGGGATCAAAGGCGGTATTCGGGGAAGAAAATGTGTTATTATTGGAATAAAATGTGCTGTCCCAATAAAAGACGCTGTCTTCCCCAAATGCGTCTTTTTATGCTGCAAATCAGACATTTTCTCCCCGAAACATCACCTTAATCCTCTAAAGAAGACATTTTCTCCACAAAATGCTGCTTATTAGCTCAATACCATGCTTTCACGCCAAAATAATGCACTTTATCCCCAAAACTCATGCATTTTCTCCACAAAACACTCTTTTTCTCTCCCAAATACAACCATTTCTCCCCTGCATATCAATTTCTGCCAACAATTAGACATTTTCTCCCCGAATATCACTCTTCATCCCAGAAACCAAACAGGTTCTCTCTTAAGTGCCACTCTTTAGCCCCCCAAAAAGGCATTTTCTCCCCAGAATACTGCCTTTCATCTTCAAATGTCTCATATTTGGGAAAGGGAACGAAAGCACTACTTTGGGGAGAGTATTTCTTATTTGGGGGATCAAAAGAGCAATTTGGGGGAGAAAATGTGTAATATAGGGAACCCTACGTGGTATTTAATGGAGAAAAAGTCTTCTCTTTGGAACAAACTGATATTTTGGGGAGAATATTTCTCTTTTTGAGGACAGAAATAGGTCTTTTTTGGAGAGGATGACTTATTTTCGGTCTAAAAAGCAGTATTCTGGGAAGAAAATGCCTTCTTTTGGGGATCAAAGGCGGTATTCTGGGAAGAAAATGTGTTATTAGTGGAATAAAATGTGTTGTCCAAATAAAAGACGCTGTCTTCCCCAAATGCGTCTTTGTATGCTGCAAATCAGACATTTTCTCCCCGACAGATCACCTTTATCCTCTAAAGAAGACATTTTCTCCACAAAATGCCGCTTATTAGCTCAATACCAGGCTTTCACGCCAAAATAACGCACTTTATCCCCAAAACTCAGGCATTTTCTCCACAAAACACTCTTTTTCTCTCCAAAATACAACCAGTTCTCCCCTGCATATCAATTTCTGCCAACAATTAGACATTTTCTCCCCGAATATCACTCTTCATCCCAGAAACCAAACAGGTTTTCTCTTAATGCCACTCTTTAGCCCCCCAAAAAGGCATTTTCTCCCCAGAATACTGCCTTTCATCTTCAAATGTCTCATTATTGGGAAAGGGAACGAAAGCGCTACTTTGGGGAGAGTATTTCTTATTTGGGGGATCAAAAGAGCAATTTGGGGGAGAAAATGTGTAATATAGGGAACCCTACGTGGTATTTAATGGATAAAAAATCTTCTCTTTGGAACCAAGAATGATATTTTGGCGAGAAAATTTCTCTTTTTGAGGATAGAAATAGGTCTTTTTTGGAGAGGATGACTTATTTTCGGCCTAAAAAGCAGTATTCTGGGAAGAAAATGCCTTCTTTTGGGGATCAAAGGCGGTATTCTGGGAAGAAAATGTGTTATTATTGGAATAAAATGTGTTGTCCCAATAAAAGACGCTGTCTTCCCCAAATGCGTCTTTTTATGCTGCAAATCAGACATTTTCTCCCCGAAAGATCACCTTGATCCTCTAAAGAAGACATTTTCTCCACAAAATGCTGCTTATTAGCTCAATACCATGCTTTCACGCCAAAATAATGCACTTTATCCCCAAAACTCAGGCATTTTCTCACCAAAACACTCTTTTTCTCTCCCAAATACAAACATTTCTCCCCTGCATATCAATTTCTGCCAACAATTAGACATTTTCTCCCCGAATATCACTCTTCATCCCAGAAACCAAACAGGTTCTCTCTTAAGTGCCACTCTTTAGCCCCCCAAAAAGGCATTTTCTCCCCAGAATACTGCCTTTCATCTTCAAATGTCTCATATTTGGGAAAGGGAACGAAAGCGCTACTTTGGGGAGAGTATTTCTTATTTGGGGGATCAAAAGAGCAATTTGGGGGAGAAAATGTGTAATATAGGGAACCCTACGTGGTATTTAATGGAGAAAAAGTCTTCTCTTTGGAACAAACTGATATTTTGGGGAGAATATTTCTCTTTTTGAGGACAGAAATAGGTCTTTTTTGGAGAGGATTACTTATTTTCGGTCTAAAAAGCAGTATTCTGGGAAGAAAATGCCTTCTTTTGAGGATCAAAGGCGGTATTCGGGGAAGAAAATGTGTTATTATTGGAATAAAATGTGTTGTCCCAATAAAAGACGCTGTCTTCCCCAAATGCGTCTTTATGCTGCAAATCAGACATTTTCTCCCCGAAAGATCACCTTAATCCTCTAAAGAAGACATTTTCTCCACAAAATGCTGCTTATTAGCTCAATACCATGCTTTCAAGCCAAAATAATGCACTTTATCCCCAAAACTCAGGCATTTTCTCCACAAAACACTCTTTGTCTCTCCAAAATACAACCATTTCTCCCCTGCATATCAATTTCTGCCAACAATTAGACATTTTCTCCCCGAATATCACTCTTCATCCCAGAAACCAAACAGGTTCTCTCTTAAGTGCCACTCTTTAGCCCCCCAAAAAGGCATTTTCTCCCCAGAATACTGCCTTTCATCTTCCAATGTCTCCTTTTTGGGAAAGGGAACGAAAGCGCTACTTTGGGGAGAGTATTTCTTATTCGGGGGATCAAAAGAGCAAGTTGGGGGAGAAAATGTGTAATATAGGGAACCCTACGTGGTATTTAATGGAGGAAAAGTCTTCTCTTTGGGACAAACTGATATTTTGGGGAGAATATTTCTCTTTTTGAGGACAGAAATAGGTCTTTTTTGGAGAGGATGACTTATTTTCGGTCTAAAAAGCAGTATTCTGGGAAGAAAATGCCTTCTTTTGGGGATCAAAGGCGGTATTCCTTGAAGAAAATGTGTTATTAGTGGAATAAAATGTGTTGTCCCAATAAAAGACGCTGTCTTCCCCAAATGCGTCTTTTTATGCTGCAAATCAGGCATTTTCTCCCCGAAAGATCACCTTAATCCTCTAAAGAAGACATTTTCTCCACAAAATGCTGCTTATTAGCTCAATACCATGCTTTCACGCCAAAATAATGCACTTTATCCCCAAAACTCAGGCATTTTCTCCCCAAAACACTCTTTTTCTCTCCCAAATACAACCATTTCTCCCCTGCATATCAATTTCTGCCAACAATTAGACATTTTCTCCCCGAATATCACTCTTCATCCCAGAAACCAAACAGGTTCTCTCTTAAGTGCCACTCTTTAGCCCCCCAAAAAGGCATTTTCTCCCCAGAATACTGCCTTTCATCTTCAAATGTCTCATATTTGGGAAAGGGAACGAAAGCACTACTTTGGGGAGAGTATTTCTTATTTGGGGGATCAAAAGAGCAATTTGGGGGAGAAAATGTGTAATATAGGGAACCCTACGTGGTATTTAATGGAGAAAAAGTCTTCTCTTTGGAACAAACTGATATTTTGGGGAGAATATTTCTCATTTTGAGGACAGAAATAGGTCTTTTTTGGAGAGGATGACTTATTTTCGGTCTAAAAAGCAGTATTCTGGGAAGAAAATGCCTTCTTTTGAGGATCAAAGGCGGTATTCGGGGAAGATAATGTGTTATTATTGGAATAAAATGTGTTGTCCCAATAAAAGACGCTGTCTTCCCCAAATGCGTCTTTTTATGCTGCAAATCAGACATTTTCTCCCCGAAAGATCACCTTAATCCTCTAAAGAAGACATTTTCTCCACAAAATGCTGCTTATTAGCTCAATACCATGCTTTCACGCCAAAATAATGCACTTTATCCCCAAAACTCAGGCATTTTCTCCACAAAACACTCTTTTTCTCTCCCAAATACAACCATTTCTCCCCTGCATATCAATTTCTGCCAACAATTAGACATTTTCTCCCCGAATATCACTCTTCATCCCTGAAACCAAACAGGTTCTCTCTTAAGTGCCACTCTATAGGCCCCCAAAAAGGCATTTTCTCCCCAGAATACTGCCTTTCATCTTCAAATGTCTCCTTTTTGGGAAAGGAAACGAAAGCGCTACTTTGGGGAGAGTATTTCTTATTCTGGGGATCAAAAGAGCAATTTGGGGGAGAAAATGTGTAATATAGGGAACCCTACGTGGCATTTAATGTATAAAAAGTCTACTCTTTGGAACAAACAATCATGCTTTGGGGAGAAAATTTCTCATTTTGAGGACAGAAATAGGCCTTTTTTGGAGAGGATGACTTATTTTCGGTCTAAAAAGCAGTATTCTGGGAAGAAAATGCCTTCTTTTGGGGATCAAAGGCGGTATTCTGGGAAGAAAATGTGTTATTAGTGGAATAAAATGTGTTGTCCCAATAAAAGACGCTGTCTTCCCCAAATGCGTCTTTGTATGCTGCAAATCAGACATTTTCTCCCCGAAAGAACACCTTGATCCTCTAAAGAAGACATTTTCTCCACAAAATGCTGCTTATTAGCTCAATACCATGCTTTCACGCCAAAATAATGCAGTTTATCCCCAAAACTCATGCATTTTCTCCCCAAAACACTCTTTTTCGCTCCCAAATACAACCGTTTCTCCCCTGCATATCAATTTCTGCCAACAATTAGACATTTTCTCCCCGAATATCACTCTTCATCCCAGAAACCAAACAGGTTCTCTCTGAAGTGCCACTCTTTAGCCCCCCAAAAAGGCATTTTCTCCCCAGAATACAGCCTTTCATCTTCAAATGTCTCATTATTGGGAAAGGGAACGAAAGCGCTACTTTGGGGAGAGTATTTCTTATTTGGGGGATCAAAAGAGCAATTTGGGGGAGAAAATGTGTAATATAGGGAACCCTACGTGGTATTTAATGGATAAAAATCTTCTCTTTGGAACCAAGAATGATATTTTGGCGAGAACATTTCTCATTTTGAGGACAGAAATAGGTCTTTTTTGAAGAGGATGACTTATTTTCGGTCTAAAAAGCAGTATTCTGGGAAGAAAATGCCTACTTTTGGGGATCAAAGGCGGTATTCGGGGAAGAAAATGTGTTATTATTGGAATAAAATGTGTTGTCCCAATAAAAGACGCTGTCTTCCCCAAATGCGTCTTTGTATGCTGCAAATCAGACATTTTCTCCCCGAAAGATCACCTTAATCCTCAAAAGAAGACATTTTCTCCACAAAATGCTGCTTATTAGCTCAATACCAGGCTTTCACGCCAAAATAATGCAATTTATCCCCAAAACTCATGCATTTTCTCCACAAAACACTCTTTTTCTCTCCCAAATACAACCATTTCTCCCCTGCATATCAATTTCTGCCAACAATTAGACATTTTCTCCCCGAATATCACTCTTCATCCCTGAAACCAAACAGGTTCTCTCTTAAGTGCCACTCTTTAGCCCCCCAAAAAGGCATTTTCTCCCCAGAATACTGCCTTTCATCTTCCAATGTCTCATATTTGGGAAAGGGAACGAAAGCGCTACTTTGGGGAGAGTATTTCTTATTTGGGGGATCAAAAGAGCAATTTGGGGGAGAAAATGTGTAATATAGGGAACCCTACGTGGTATTTAATGGAGAAAAAGTCTTCTCTTTGGAACAAACTGATATTTTGGGGAGAATATTTCTCATTTTGAGGACAGAAATAGGTCTTTTTTGGAGAGGATGACTTATTTTCGGTCTAAAAAGCAGTATTCTGGGAAGAAAATGCCTTCTTTTGAGGATCAAAGGCGGTATTCGGGGAAGATAATGTGTTATTATTGGAATAAAATGTGTTGTCCCAATAAAAGACGCTGTCTTCCCCAAATGCGTCTTTTTATGCTGCAAATCAGACATTTTCTCCCCGAAAGATCACCTTAATCCTCTAAAGAAGACATTTTCTCCACAAAATGCTGCTTATTAGCTCAATACCATGCTTTCACGCCAAAATAATGCACTTTATCCCCAAAACTCAGGCATTTTCTCCACAAAACACTCTTTTTCTCTCCCAAATACAACCATTTCTCCCCTGCATATCAATTTCTGCCAACAATTAGACATTTTCTCCCCGAATATCACTCTTCATCCCTGAAACCAAACAGGTTCTCTCTTAAGTGCCACTCTATAGGCCCCCAAAAAGGCATTTTCTCCCCAGAATACTGCCTTTCATCTTCAAATGTCTCCTTTTTGGGAAAGGAAACGAAAGCGCTACTTTGGAGAGAGTATTTCTTATTCTGGGGATCAAAAGAGCAATTTGGGGGAGAAAATGTGTAATATAGGGAACCCTACGTGGCATTTAATGTATAAAAAGTCTACTCTTTGGAACAAACAATCATGCTTTGGGGAGAAAATTTCTCATTTTGAGGACAGAAATAGGCCTTTTTTGGAGAGGATGACTTATTTTCGGTCTAAAAAGCAGTATTCTGGGAAGAAAATGCCTTCTTTTGGGGATCAAAGGCGGTATTCTGGGAAGAAAATGTGTTATTAGTGGAATAAAATGTGTTGTCCCAATAAAAGACGCTGTCTTCCCCAAATGCGTCTTTGTATGCTGCAAATCAGACATTTTCTCCCCGAAAGAACACCTTGATCCTCTAAAGAAGACATTTTCTCCACAAAATGCTGCTTATTAGCTCAATACCATGCTTTCACGCCAAAATAATGCACTTTATCCCCAAAACTCATGCATTTTCTCCCCAAAACACTCTTTTTCGCTCCCAAATACAACCGTTTCTCCCCTGCATATCAATTTCTGCCAACAATTAGACATTTTCTCCCCGAATATCACTCTTCATCCCAGAAACCAAACAGGTTCTCTCTGAAGTGCCACTCTTTAGCCCCCCAAAAAGGCATTTTCTCCCCAGAATACAGCCTTTCATCTTCAAATGTCTCATTATTGGGAAAGGGAACGAAAGCGCTACTTTGGGGAGAGTATTTCTTATTTGGGGGATCAAAAGAGCAATTTGGGGGAGAAAATGTGTAATATAGGGAACCCTACGTGGTATTTAATGGATAAAAATCTTCTCTTTGGAACCAAGAATGATATTTTGGCGAGAACATTTCTCATTTTGAGGACAGAAATAGGTCTTTTTTGGAGAGGATGACTTATTTTCGGTCTAAAAAGCAGTATTCTGGGAAGAAAATGCCTTCTTTTGGGGATCAAAGGCGGTATTCGGGGAAGAAAATGTGTTATTATTGGAATAAAATGTGTTGTCCCAATAAAAGACGCTGTCTTCCCCAAATGCGTCTTTGTATGCTGCAAATCAGACATTTTCTCCCCGAAAGATCACCTTAATCCTCAAAAGAAGACATTTTCTCCACAAAATGCTGCTTATTAGCTCAATACCAGGCTTTCACGCCAAAATAATGCACTTTATCCCCAAAACTCATGCATTTTCTCCACAAAACACTCTTTTTCTCTACCAAATACAACCATTTCTCCCCTGCATATCAATTTCTGCCAACAATTAGACATTTTCTCCCCGAATATCACTCTTCATCCCTGAAACCAAACAGGTTCTCTCTTAAGTGCCACTCTTTAGCCCCCCAAAAAGGCATTTTCTCCCCAGAATACTGCCTTTCATCTTCCAATGTCTCATTATTGGGAAAGGGAACGAAAGCGCTACTTTGGGGAGAGTATTTCTTATTTGGGGGATCAAAAGAGCAATTTGGGGGAGAAAATGTGTAATATAGGGAACCCTACGTGGTATTTAATGGAGAAAAAGTCTTCTCTTTGGAACAAACTGATATTTTGGGGAGAATATTTCTCTTTTTGAGGACAGAAATAGGTCTTTTTTGGAGAGGATGACTTATTTTCGGTCTAAAAAGCAGTATTCTGGGAAGAAAATGCCTTCTTTTGGGGATAAAAGGTGGTATTCGGGGAAGAAAATGTGTTATTAGTGGAATAAAATGTGATGTCCCAATAAAAGACGCTGTCTTCCCCAAATGCGTCTTTTTATGCTGCAAATCAGACATTTTCTCCCCGAAAGATCACCTTAATCCTCTAAAGAAGACATTTTCTCCACAAAATGCTGCTTATTAGCTCAATACCATGCTTTCACGCCAAAATAATGCACTTTATCCCCAAAACTCAGGCATTTTCTCCCCAAAACACTCTTTTTCTCTCCCAAATACAACAATTTCTCCCCTGCATATCAATTTCTGCCAACAATTAGACATTTTCTCCCCGAATATCACTCTTCATCGCAGAAACCAAACAGGTTCTCTCTTAAGTGCCACTCTTTAGCCCCCCAAAAAGGCATTTTCTCCCCAGAATACTGCCTTTCATCTTCAAATGTCTCATATTTGGGAAAGGGAACGAAAGCGCTACTTTGGGGAGAGTATTTCTTATTTGGGGGATCAAAAGAGCAATTTGGGGGAGAAAATGTGTAATATAGGGAACCCTACGTGGCATTTAATGTATAAAAAGTCTACTCTTTGGAACAAACAATCATGCTTTGGGGAGAAAATTTCTCATTTTGAGGACAGAAATAGGTCTTTTTTGGAGAGGATGACTTATTTTCGGTCTAAAAAGCAGTATTCTGGGAAGAAAATGCCTTCTTTTGAGGATCAAAGGCGGTATTCGGGGAAGATAATGTGTTATTATTGGAATAAAATGTGTTGTCCCAATAAAAGACGCTGTCTTCCCCAAATGCGTCTTTTTATGCTGCAAATCAGACATTTTCTCCCCGAAAGATCACCTTAATCCTCTAAAGAAGACATTTTCTCCACAAAATGCTGCTTATTAGCTCAATACCATGCTTTCACGCCAAAATAATGCACTTTATCCCCAAAACTCAGGCATTTTCTCCACAAAACACTCTTTTTCTCTCCCAAATACAACCATTTCTCCCCTGCATATCAATTTCTGCCAACAATTAGACATTTTCTCCCCGAATATCACTCTTCATCCCTGAAACCAAACAGGTTCTCTCTTAAGTGCCACTCTATAGGCCCCCAAAAAGGCATTTTCTCCCCAGAATACTGCCTTTCATCTTCAAATGTCTCCTTTTTGGGAAAGGAAACGAAAGCGCTACTTTGGGGAGAGTATTTCTTATTCTGGGGATCAAAAGAGCAATTTGGGGGAGAAAATGTGTAATATAGGGAACCCTACGTGGCATTTAATGTATAAAAAGTCTACTCTTTGGAACAAACAATCATGCTTTGGGGAGAAAATTTCTCATTTTGAGGACAGAAATAGGTCTTTTTTGGAGAGGATGACTTATTTTCGGTCTAAAAAGCAGTATTCTGGGAAGAAAATGCCTTCTTTTGGGGATCAAAGGCGGTATTCTGGGAAGAAAATGTGTTATTAGTGGAATAAAATGTGTTGTCCCAATAAAAGACGCTGTCTTCCCCAAATGCGTCTTTGTATGCTGCAAATCAGACATTTTCTCCCCGAAAGAACACCTTGATCCTCTAAAGAAGACATTTTCTCCACAAAATGCTGCTTATTAGCTCAATACCATGCTTTCACGCCAAAATAATGCACTTTATCCCCAAAACTCATGCATTTTCTCCCCAAAACACTCTTTTTCTCTCCCAAATACAACCGTTTCTCCCCTGCATATCAATTTCTGCCAACAATTAGACATTTTCTCCCCGAATATCACTCTTCATCCCAGAAACCAAACAGGTTCTCTCTGAAGTGCCACTCTTTAGCCCCCCAAAAAGACATTTTCTCCCCAGAATACAGCCTTTCATCTTCAAATGTCTCATTATTGGGAAAGGGAACGAAAGCGCTACTTTGGGGAGAGTATTTCTTATTTGGGGGATCAAAAGAGCAATTTGGGGGAGAAAATGTGTAATATAGGGAACCCTACGTGGTATTTAATGGATAAAAATCTTCTCTTTGGAACCAAGAATGATATTTTGGCGAGAACATTTCTCATTTTGAGGACAGAAATAGGTCTTTTTTGAAGAGGATGACTTATTTTCGGTCTAAAAAGCAGTATTCTGGGAAGAAAATGCCTTCTTTTGGGGATCAAAGGCGGTATTCGGGGAAGAAAATGTGTTATTATTGGAATAAAATGTGTTGTCCCAATAAAAGACGCTGTCTTCCCCAAATGCGTCTTTGTATGCTGCAAATCAGACATTTTCTCCCCGAAAGATCACCTTAATCCTCAAAAGAAGACATTTTCTCCACAAAATGCTGCTTATTAGCTCAATACCAGGCTTTCACGCCAAAATAATGCACTTTATCCCCAAAACTCATGCATTTTCTCCACAAAACACTCTTTTTCTCTACCAAATACAACCATTTCTCCCCTGCATATCAATTTCTGCCAACAATTAGACATTTTCTCCCCGAATATCACTCTTCATCCCTGAAACCAAACAGGTTCTCTCTTAAGTGCCACTCTTTAGCCCCCCAAAAAGGCATTTTCTCCCCAGAATACTGCCTTTCATCTTCCAATGTCTCATTATTGGGAAAGGGAACGAAAGCGCTACTTTGGGGAGAGTATTTCTTATTTGGGGGATCAAAAGAGCAATTTGGGGGAGAAAATGTGTAATATAGGGAACCCTACGTGGTATTTAATGGATAAAAAGTCTTCTCTTTGGAACAAACTGATATTTTGGGGAGAATATTTCTCTTTTTGAGGACAGAAATAGGTCTTTTTTGGAGAGGATGACTTATTTTCGGTCTAAAAAGCAGTATTCTGGGAAGAAAATGCCTTCTTTTGGGGATAAAAGGTGGTATTCTCGGAAGAAAATGTGTTATTAGTGGAATAAAATGTGATGTCCCAATAAAAGACGCTGTCTTCCCCAAATGCGTCTTTTTATGCTGCAAATCAGACATTTTCTCCCCGAAAGATCACCTTAATCCTCTAAAGAAGACATTTTCTCCACAAAATGCTGCTTATTAGCTCAATACCATGCTTTCACGCCAAAATAATGCACTTTATCCCCAAAACTCAGGCATTTTCTCCCCAAAACACTCTTTTTCTCTCCCAAATACAACCATTTCTCCCCTGCATATCAATTTCTGCCAACAATTAGACATTTTCTCCCCGAATATCACTCTTCATCGCAGAAACCAAACAGGTTCTCTCTTAAGTGCCACTCTTTAGCCCCCCAAAAAGGCATTTTCTCCCCAGAATACTGCCTTTCATCTTCAAATGTCTCATATTTGGGAAAGGGAACGAAAGCACTACTTTGGGGAGAGTATTTCTTATTTGGGGGATCAAAAGAGCAATTTGGGGGAGAAAATGTGTAATATAGGGAACCCTACGTGGTATTTAATGGATAAAAATCTTCTCTTTGGAACCAAGAATGATATTTTGGCGAGAACATTTCTCATTTTGAGGACAGAAATAGGTCTTTTTTGGAGAGGATGACTTATTTTCGGTCTAAAAAGCAGTATTCTGGGAAGAAAATGCCTTCTTTTGAGGATCAAAGGCGGTATTCGGGGAAGATAATGTGTTATTATTGGAATAAAATGTGTTGTCCCAATAAAAGACGCTGTCTTCCCCAAATGCGTCTTTTTATGCTGCAAATCAGACATTTTCTCCCCGAAAGATCACCTTAATCCTCTAAAGAAGACATTTTCTCCACAAAATGCTGCTTATTAGCTCAATACCATGCTTTCACGCCAAAATAATGCACTTTATCCCCAAAACTCATGCATTTTCTCCACAAAACACTCTTTTTCTCTCCCAAATACAACCATTTCTCCCCTGCATATCAATTTCTGCCAACAATTAGACATTTTCTCCCCGAATATCACTCTTCATCCCTGAAACCAAACAGGTTCTCTCTTAAGTGCCACTCTATAGGCCCCCAAAAAGGCATTTTCTCCCCAGAATACTGCCTTTCATCTTCAAATGTCTCCTTTTTGGGAAAGGAAACGAAAGCGCTACTTTGGGGAGAGTATTTCTTATTCTGGGGATCAAAAGAGCAATTTGGGGGAGAAAATGTGTAATATAGGGAACCCTACGTGGCATTTAATGTATAAAAAGTCTACTCTTTGGAACAAACAATCATGCTTTGGGGAGAAAATTTCTCATTTTGAGGACAGAAATAGGTCTTTTTTGGAGAGGATGACTTATTTTCGGTCTAAAAAGCAGTATTCTGGGAAGAAAATGCCTTCTTTTGGGGATCAAAGGCGGTATTCTGGGAAGAAAATGTGTTATTAGTGGAATAAAATGTGTTGTCCCAATAAAAGACGCTGTCTTCCCCAAATGCGTCTTTGTATGCTGCAAATCAGACATTTTCTCCCCGAAAGAACACCTTGATCCTCTAAAGAAGACATTTTCTCCACAAAATGCTGCTTATTAGCTCAATACCATGCTTTCACGCCAAAATAATGCACTTTATCCCCAAAACTCATGCATTTTCTCCCCAAAACACTCTTTTTCTCTCCCAAATACAACCGTTTCTCCCCTGCATATCAATTTCTGCCAACAATTAGACATTTTCTCCCCGAATATCACTCTTCATCCCAGAAACCAAACAGGTTCTCTCTGAAGTGCCACTCTTTAGCCCCCCAAAAAGACATTTTCTCCCCAGAATACAGCCTTTCATCTTCAAATGTCTCATTATTGGGAAAGGGAACGAAAGCGCTACTTTGGGGAGAGTATTTCTTATTTGGGGGATCAAAAGAGCAATTTGGGGGAGAAAATGTGTAATATAGGGAACCCTACGTGGTATTTAATGGATAAAAATCTTCTCTTTGGAACCAAGAATGATATTTTGGCGAGAACATTTCTCATTTTGAGGACAGAAATAGGTCTTTTTTGAAGAGGATGACTTATTTTCGGTCTAAAAAGCAGTATTCTGGGAAGAAAATGCCTTCTTTTGGGGATCAAAGGCGGTATTCGGGGAAGAAAATGTGTTATTATTGGAATAAAATGTGTTGTCCCAATAAAAGACGCTGTCTTCCCCAAATGCGTCTTTGTATGCTGCAAATCAGACATTTTCTCCCCGAAAGATCACCTTAATCCTCAAAAGAAGACATTTTCTCCACAAAATGCTGCTTATTAGCTCAATACCAGGCTTTCACGCCAAAATAATGCACTTTATCCCCAAAACTCATGCATTTTCTCCACAAAACACTCTTTTTCTCTACCAAATACAACCATTTCTCCCCTGCATATCAATTTCTGCCAACAATTAGACATTTTCTCCCCGAATATCACTCTTCATCCCTGAAACCAAACAGGTTCTCTCTTAAGTGCCACTCTTTAGCCCCCCAAAAAGGCATTTTCTCCCCAGAATACTGCCTTTCATCTTCCAATGTCTCATTATTGGGAAAGGGAACGAAAGCGCTACTTTGGGGAGAGTATTTCTTATTTGGGGGATCAAAAGAGCAATTTGGGGGAGAAAATGTGTAATATAGGGAACCCTACGTGGTATTTAATGGATAAAAAGTCTTCTCTTTGGAACAAACTGATATTTTGGGGAGAATATTTCTCTTTTTGAGGACAGAAATAGGTCTTTTTTGGAGAGGATGACTTATTTTCGGTCTAAAAAGCAGTATTCTGGGAAGAAAATGCCTTCTTTTGGGGATAAAAGGTGGTATTCTCGGAAGAAAATGTGTTATTAGTGGAATAAAATGTGATGTCCCAATAAAAGACGCTGTCTTCCCCAAATGCGTCTTTTTATGCTGCAAATCAGACATTTTCTCCCCGAAAGATCACCTTAATCCTCTAAAGAAGACATTTTCTCCACAAAATGCTGCTTATTAGCTCAATACCATGCTTTCACGCCAAAATAATGCACTTTATCCCCAAAACTCAGGCATTTTCTCCCCAAAACACTCTTTTTCTCTCCCAAATACAACCATTTCTCCCCTGCATATCAATTTCTGCCAACAATTAGACATTTTCTCCCCGAATATCACTCTTCATCGCAGAAACCAAACAGGTTCTCTCTTAAGTGCCACTCTTTAGCCCCCCAAAAAGGCATTTTCTCCCCAGAATACTGCCTTTCATCTTCAAATGTCTCATATTTGGGAAAGGGAACGAAAGCACTACTTTGGGGAGAGTATTTCTTATTTGGGGGATCAAAAGAGCAATTTGGGGGAGAAAATGTGTAATATAGGGAACCCTACGTGGTATTTAATGGATAAAAATCTTCTCTTTGGAACCAAGAATGATATTTTGGCGAGAACATTTCTCATTTTGAGGACAGAAATAGGTCTTTTTTGGAGAGGATGACTTATTTTCGGTCTAAAAAGCAGTATTCTGGGAAGAAAATGCCTTCTTTTGGGGATCAAAGGCGGTATTCCTTGAAGAAAATGTGTTATTAGTGGAATAAAATGTGATGTCCCAATAAAAGACGCTGTCTTCCCCAAATGCGTCTTTTTATGCTGCAAATCAGACATTTTCTCCCCGAAAGATCACCTTAATCCTCTAAAGAAGACATTTTCTCCACAAAATGCTGCTTATTAGCTCAATACCATGCTTTCACGCCAAAATAATGCACTTTATCCCCAAAACTCAGGCATTTTCTCCACAAAACACTCTTTTTCTCTCCCAAATACAACCATTTCTCCCCTGCATATCAATTTCTGCCAACAATTAGACATTTTCTCCCCGAATATCACTCTTCATCCCTGAAACCAAACAGGTTCTCTCTTAAGTGCCACTCTATAGGCCCCCAAAAAGGCATTTTCTCCCCAGAATACTGCCTTTCATCTTCAAATGTCTCCTTTTTGGGAAAGGAAACGAAAGCGCTACTTTGGGGAGAGTATTTCTTATTCTGGGGATCAAAAGAGCAATTTGGGGGAGAAAATGTGTAATATAGGGAACCCTACGTGGCATTTAATGTATAAAAAGTCTACTCTTTGGAACAAACAATCATGCTTTGGGGAGAAAATTTCTCATTTTGAGGACAGAAATAGGTCTTTTTTGGAGAGGATGACTTATTTTCGGTCTAAAAAGCAGTATTCTGGGAAGAAAATGCCTTCTTTTGGGGATCAAAGGCGGTATTCTGGGAAGAAAATGTGTTATTAGTGGAATAAAATGTGTTGTCCCAATAAAAGACGCTGTCTTCCCCAAATGCGTCTTTGTATGCTGCAAATCAGACATTTTCTCCCCGAAAGAACACCTTGATCCTCTAAAGAAGACATTTTCTCCACAAAATGCTGCTTATTAGCTCAATACCATGCTTTCACGCCAAAATAATGCACTTTATCCCCAAAACTCATGCATTTTCTCCCCAAAACACTCTTTTTCTCTCCCAAATACAACCATTTCTCCCCTGCATATCAATTTCTGCCAACAATTAGACATTTTCTCCCCGAATATCACTCTTCATCCCAGAAACCAAACAGGTTCTCTCTGAAGTGCCACTCTTTAGCCCCCCAAAAAGACATTTTCTCCCCAGAATACAGCCTTTCATCTTCAAATGTCTCATTATTGGGAAAGGGAACGAAAGCGCTACTTTGGGGAGAGTATTTCTTATTCTGGGGATCAAAAGAGCAATTTGGGGGAGAAAATGTGTAATATAGGGAACCCTACGTGGTATTTAATGGATAAAAATCTTCTCTTTGGAACCAAGAATGATATTTTGGCGAGAACATTTCTCATTTTGAGGACAGAAATAGGTCTTTTTTGAAGAGGATGACTTATTTTCGGTCTAAAAAGCAGTATTCTGGGAAGAAAATGCCTTCTTTTGGGGATCAAAGGCGGTATTCGGGGAAGAAAATGTGTTATTATTGGAATAAAATGTGTTGTCCCAATAAAAGACGCTGTCTTCCCCAAATGCGTCTTTGTATGCTGCAAATCAGACATTTTCTCCCCGAAAGATCACCTTAATCCTCAAAAGAAGACATTTTCTCCACAAAATGCTGCTTATTAGCTCAATACCAGGCTTTCACGCCAAAATAATGCACTTTATCCCCAAAACTCATGCATTTTCTCCACAAAACACTCTTTTTCTCTACCAAATACAACCATTTCTCCCCTGCATATCAATTTCTGCCAACAATTAGATATTTTCTCCCCGAATATCACTCTTCATCCCTGAAACCAAACAGGTTCTCTCTTAAGTGCCACTCTTTAGCCCCCCAAAAAGGCATTTTCTCCCCAGAATACTGCCTTTCATCTTCCAATGTCTCATATTTGGGAAAGGGAACGAAAGCGCTACTTTGGGGAGAGTATTTCTTATTTGGGGGATCAAAAGAGCAATTTGGGGGAGAAAATGTGTAATATAGGGAACCCTACGTGGTATTTAATGGATAAAAAGTCTTCTCTTTGGAACAAACTGATATTTTGGGGAGAATATTTCTCTTTTTGAGGACAGAAATAGGTCTTTTTTGGAGAGGATGACTTATTTTCGGTCTAAAAAGCAGTATTCTGGGAAGAAAATGCCTTCTTTTGGGGATAAAAGGTGGTATTCTCGGAAGAAAATGTGTTATTAGTGGAATAAAATGTGATGTCCCAATAAAAGACGCTGTCTTCCCCAAATGCGTCTTTTTATGCTGCAAATCAGACATTTTCTCCCCGAAAGATCACCTTAATCCTCAAAAGAAGACATTTTCTCCACAAAATGCTGCTTATTAGCTCAATACCATGCTTTCACGCCAAAATAATGCACTTTATCCCCAAAACTCAGGCATTTTCTCCCCAAAACACTCTTTTTCGCTCCCTAATACAACCGTTTCTCTACTGCATATCAATTTCTGCCAACAATTAGACATTTTCTCCCCGAATATCACTCTTCATCCCTGAAACCAAACAGGTTCTCTCTGAAGTGCCACTCTTTAGCCCCCCAAAAAGGCATTTTCTCCCCAGAATACTGCCTTTCATCTTCAAATGTCTCCTTTTTGGGAAAGGAAACAAAAGCGCTACTTTGGGGAGAGTATTTCTTATTTGGGGGATCAAAAGAGCAATTTGGGGGAGAAAATGTGTAATATAGGGAACCCTACGTGGTATTTAATGGATAAAAAGTCTTCTCTTTGGAACAAACAATGATGCTTTGGGGAGAATATTTCTCATTTTGAGGACAGAAATAGGTCTTTTTTGGAGAGGATGACTTATTTTCGGTCTAAAAAGCAGTATTCTGGGAAGAAAATTCCTTCTTTTGGGGATAAAAGGTGGTATTCTCGGAAGAAAATGTGTTATTAGTGGAATAAAATGTGATGTCCCAATAAAAGACGCTGTCTTCCCCAAATGCGTCTTTTTATGCTGCAAATCAGACATTTTCTCCCCGAAAGATCACCTTAATCCTCTAAAGAAGACATTTTCTCCACAAAATGCCGCTTATTAGCTCAATACCAGGCTTTCACGCCAAAATAATGCACTTTATCCCCAAAACTCATGCATTTTCTCCACAAAACACTCTTTTTCTCTCCAAAATACAACCATTTCTCCCCTGCATATCAATTTCTGCCAACAATTAGACATTTTCTCCCCGAATATCACTCTTCATCCCAGAAACCAAACAGGTTCTCTCTTAAGTGCCACTCTTTAGCCCCCCAAAAAGGCATTTTCTCCCCAGAATACTGCCTTTCATCTTCCAATGTCTCCTTTTTGGGAAAGGAAACGAAAGCGCTACTTTGGGGAGAGTATTTCTTATTTGGGGGATCAAAAGAGCAATTTGGGGGAGAAAATGTGTAATATAGGGAACCCTACGTGGTATTTAATGGATAAAAAGTCTTCTCTTTGGAACCAAGAATGATATTTTGGGGAGAATATTTCTCTTTTTGAGGACAGAAATAGGTCTTTTTTGGAGAGGATGACTTATTTTCGGTCTAAAAAGCAGTATTCTGGGAAGAAAATGCCTTCTTTTGGGGATCAAAGGCGGTATTCTGGGAAGAAAATGTGTTATTAGTGGAATAAAATGTGTTGTCCCAATAAAAGACGCTGTCTTCCCCAAATGCGTCTTTTTATGCTGCAAATAAGGCATTTTCTCCCCAAAAGATCACCTTGATCCTCTAAAGAAGACATTTTCTCCACAAAATGCTGCTTATTAGCTCAATACCATGCTTTCACGCCAAAATAATGCACTTTATCCCCAAAACTCATGCATTTTCTCCCCAAAACACTCTTTTTCGCTCCCTAATACAACCATTTACCCCCTGCATATCAATTTCTGCACACATTTAGACATTTTCTCCCCGAATATCACTCTTCATCCCAGAAACCAAACAGGTTCTCTCTTAAGTGCCACTCTTTAGCCCCCCAAAAAGGCATTTTCTCCCCAGAATACTGCCTTTCATCTTCAAATGTCTCATTATTGGGAAAGGGAACGAAAGCGCTACTTTGGGGAGAGTATTTCTTATTTGGGGGATCAAAAGAGCAATTTGGGGGAGAAAATGTGTAATATAGGGAACCCTACGTGGTATTTAATGGATAAAAATCTTCTCTTTGGAACCAAGAATGATATTTTGGCGAGAACATTTCTCATTTTGAGGACAGAAATAGGTCTTTTTTGAAGAGGATGACTTATTTTCGGTCTAAAAAGCAGTATTCTGGGAAGAAAATGCCTTCTTTTGGGGATCAAAGGCGGTATTCGGGGAAGATAATGTGTTATTATTGGAATAAAATGTGTTGTCCCAATAAAAGACTCTGTCTTCCCCAAATGCGTCTTTGTATGCTGCAAATAAGATATTTTCTCCCCGAAAGATCACCTTAATCCTCAAAAGAAGACATTTTCTCCACAAAATGCTGCTTATTAGCTCAATACCAGGCTTTCACGCCAAAATAATGCACTTTATCCCCAAAACTCATGCATTTTCTCCACAAAACACTCTTTTTCTCTACCAAATACAACCATTTCTCCCCTGCATATCAATTTCTGCCAACAATTAGACATTTTCTCCCCGAATATCACTCTTCATCCCTGAAACCAAACAGGTTCTCTCTTAAGTGCCACTCTTTAGCCCCCCAAAAAGGCATTTTCTCCCCAGAATACTGCCTTTCATCTTCCAATGTCTCCTTTTTGGGAAAGGGAACGAAAGCGCTACTTTGGGGAGAGTATTTCTTATTTGGGGGATCAAAAGAGCAATTTGGGGGAGAAAATGTGTAATATAGGGAACCCTACGTGGTATTTAAGGGAGAAAAAGTCTTCTCTTTGGAACAAACTGATATTTTGGGGAGAATATTTCTCATTTTGAGGACAGAAATAGGTCTTTTTTGGAGAGGATGACTTATTTTCGGTCTAAAAAGCAGTATTCTGGGAAGAAAATGCCTTCTTTTGGGGATAAAAGGTGGTATTCTGGGAAGAAAATGTGTTATTAGTGGAATAAAATGTGATGTCCCAATAAAAGACGCTGTCTTCCCCAAATGCGTCTTTTTATGCTGCAAATCAGGCATTTTCTCCCCGAAAGATCACCTTAATCCTCTAAAGAAGACATTTTCTCCACAAAATGCTGCTTATTAGCTCAATACCATGCTTTCACGCCAAAATAATGCACTTTATCCCCAAAACTCATGCATTTTCTCCACAAAACACTCTTTTTCGCTCCCAAATACAACCGTTTCTCTACTGCATATCAATTTCTGCCAACAATTAGACATTTTCTCCCCGAATATCACTCTTCATCCCAGAAACCAAACAGGTTCTCTCTGAAGTGCCACTCTTTAGCCCCCCAAAAAGGCATTTTCTCCCCAGAATACTGCCTTTCATCTTCAAATGTCTCATATTTGGGAAAGGGAACGAAAGCGCTACTTTGGGGAGAGTATTTCTTATTCTGGGGATCAAAAGAGCAATTTGGGGGAGAAAATGTGTAATATAGGGAACCCTACGTGGTATTTAATGGAGAAAAAGTCTTCTCTTTGGAACAAACTGATATTTTGGGGAGAATATTTCTCATTTTGAGGACAGAAATAGGTCTTTTTTGGAGAGGATGACTTATTTTCGGTCTAAAAAGCAGTATTCTGGGAAGAAAATGCATTCTTTTGGGGATCAAAAGCGGTATTCTGGGAAGAAAATGTGTTATTAGTGGAATAAAATGTGATGTCCCAATAAAAGACGCTGTCTTCCCCAAATGCGTCTTTGTATGCTGCAAATCAGACATTTTCTCCCCGAAAGATCACCTTAATCCTCTAAAGAAGACATTTTCTCCACAAAATGCTGCTTATTAGCTCAATACCAGGCTTTCACGCCAAAATAATGCACTTTATCCCCAAAACTCATGCATTTTCTCCACAAAACACTCTTTTTCTCTCCAAAATACAACCATTTCTCCCCTGCATATCAATTTCTGCCAACAATTAGACATTTTCTCCCCGAATATCACTCTTCATCCCAGAAACCAAACAGGTTCTCTCTGAAGTGCCACTCTTTAGCCCCCCAAAAAGGCATTTTCTCCCCAGAATACTGCCTTTCATCTTCCAATGTCTCCTTTTTGGGAAAGGAAACGAAAGCGCTACTTTGGGGAGAGTATTTCTTATTTGGGGGATCAAAAGAGCAATTTGGGGGAGAAAATGTGTAATATAGGGAACCCTACGTGGTATTTAATGGAGAAAAAATCTTCTCTTTGGAACCAAGAATGATATTTTGGGGAGAACATTTCTCATTTTGAGGACAGAAATAGGTCTTTTTTGGAGAGGATGACTTATTTTCGGTCTAAAAAGCAGTATTCTGGGAAGAAAATGCCTTCTTTTGGGGATCAAAGGCGGTATTCTGGGAAGAAAATGTGTTATTATTGGAATAAAATGTGTTGCCCCAATAAAAGACGCTGTCTTCCCCAAATGCGTCTTTTTATGCTGCAAATCAGACATTTTCTCCCCGAAAGATCACCTTTATCCTCTAAAGAAGACATTTTCTCCACAAAATGCCGCTTATTAGCTCAATACCATGCTTTCACGCCAAAATAATGCACTTTATCCCCAAAACTCAGGCATTTTCTCCCCAAAACACTCTTTTTCGCTCCCAAATACAACCATTTCTCCCCTGCATATCAATTTCTGCCAACAATTAGACATTTTCTCCCCGAATATCACTCTTCATCCCAGAAACCAAACAGGTTCTCTCTTCAGTGCCACTCTTTAGCCCCCCAAAAAGGCATTTTCTCCCCAGAATACTGCCTTTCATATTCCAATGTCTCCTTTTTGGGAAACGAAACGAAAGCGCTACTTTGGGGAGAGTATTTCTTATTTGGGGGATCAAAAGAGCAATTTGGGGGAGAAAATGTGTAATATAGGGAACCCAACGTGGTATTTAATGGAGAAAAAATCTTCTCTTTGGAACCAAGAATGATATTTTGGGGAGAACATTTCTCATTTTGAGGACAGAAATAGGTCTTTTTTGGAGAGGATGACTTATTTTCGGTCTAAAAAGCAGTATTCTGGGAAGAAAATGCCTTCTTTTGGGGATAAAAGGCGGTATTATGGGAAGAAAATGTGTTATTAGTGGAATAAAATGTGATGTCCCAATAAAAGACGCTGTCTTCCCCAAATGCGTCTTTTTATGCTGCAAATCAGACATTTTCCCCCCGACAGATCACCTTTATCCTCTAAAGAAGACATTTTCTCCACAAAATGCTGCTTATTAGCTCAATACCATGCTTTCACGCCAAAATAATGCACTTTATCCCCAAAACTCATGCATTTTCTCGCCAAAACACTCTTTTTCGCTCCCAAATACAACCATTTCTCCCCTGCATATCAATTTCTGCCAACAATTAGACATTTTCTCCCCGAATATCACTCTTCATCCCAGAAACCAAACAGGTTCTCTCTTCAGTGCCACTCTTTAGCCCCCCAAAAAGGCATTTTCTCCCCAGAATACTGCCTTTCATCTTCCAATGTCTCCTTTTTGGGAAAGGAAACGAAAGCGCTACTTTGGGGAGAGTATTTCTTATTTGGGGGATCAAAAGAGCAATTTGGGGGAGAAAATGTGTAATATAGGGAACCCTACGTGGTATTTAATGGATAAAAAATCTTCTCTTTGGAACCAAGAATGATATTTTGGGGAGAACATTTCTCTTTTTGAGGACAGAAATAGGTCTTTTTTGGAGAGGATGACTTATTTTCGGTCTAAAAAGCAGTATTCTGGGAAGAAAATGCCTTCTTTTGGGGATCAAAGGCGGTATTCTGGGAAGAAAATGTGTTATTATTGGAATAAAATGTGTTGCCCCAATAAAAGACGCTGTCTTCCCCAAATGCGTCTTTTTATGCTGCAAATCAGACATTTTCTCCCCGAAAGATCACCTTAATCCTCTAAAGAAGACATTTTCTCCACAAAATGCCGCTTATTAGCTCAATACCATGCTTTCACGCCAAAATAATGCACTTTATCCCCAAAACTCAGGCATTTTCTCCCCAAAACACTCTTTTTCGCTCCCAAATACAACCATTTCTCCCCTGCATATCAATTTCTGCCAACAATTAGACATTTTCTCCCCGAATATCACTCTTCATCCCAGAAACCAAACAGGTTCTCTCTTCAGTGCCACTCTTTAGCCCCCCAAAAAGGCATTTTCTCCCCAGAATACTGCCTTTCATCTTCAAATGTCTCATATTTGGGAAAGGAAACGAAAGCGCTACTTTGGGGAGAGTATTTCTTATTTGGGGGATCAAAAGAGCAATTTGGGGGAGAAAATGTGTAATATAGGGAACCCTACGTGGTATTTAATGGAGAAAAAATCTTCTCTTTGGAACCAAGAATGATATTTTGGGGAGAACATTTCTCATTTTGAGGACAGAAATAGGTCTTTTTTGGAGAGGATGACTTATTTTCGGTCTAAAAAGCAGTATTCTGGGAAGAAAATGCCTTCTTTTGGGGATAAAAGGCGGTATTATGGGAAGAAAATGTGTTATTAGTGGAATAAAATGTGATGTCCCAATAAAAGACGCTGTCTTCCCCAAATGCGTCTTTTTATGCTGCAAATCAGACATTTTCTCCCCAAAAGATCACCTTTATCCTCTAAAGAAGACATTTTCTCCACAAAATGCTGCTTATTAGCTCAATACCATGCTTTCACGCCAAAATAATGCACTTTATCCCCAAAACTCATGCATTTTCTCGCCAAAACACTCTTTTTCGCTCCCAAATACAACCATTTCTCCCCTGCATATCAATTTCTGCCAACAATTAGACATTTTCTCCCCAAATATCACTCTTCATCCCAGAAACCAAACAGGTTCTCTCTTAAGTGCCACTCTTTAGCCCCCCAAAAAGGCATTTTCTCCCCAGAATACTGCCTTTCATATCCCAATGTCTCCTTTTTGGGAAAGGAAACGAAAGCGCTACTTTGGGGAGAGTATTTCTTATTTGGGGGATCAAAAGAGCAATTTGGGGGAGAAAATGTGTAATATAGGGAACCCTACGTGGTATTTAATGGAGAAAAATTCTTCTATTATGAACCAAGAATGATATTTTGGGGAGAACATTTCTCTTTTTGAGGACAGAAATAGGTCTTTTTTGGAGAGGATGACTTATTTTCGGTCTAAAAAGCAGTATTCTGGGAAGAAAATGCCTTCTTTTGGGGATCAAAGGCGGTATTCTGGGAAGAAAATGTGTTATTATTGGAATAAAATGTGTTGCCCCAATAAAAGACGCTGTCTTCCCCAAATGCGTCTTTTTATGCTGCAAATCAGACATTTTCTCCCCGAAAGATCACCTTAATCCTCTAAAGAAGACATTTTCTCCACAAAATGCTGCTTATTAGCTCAATACCATGCTTTCACGCCAAAATAATGCACTTTATCCCCAAAACTCAGGCATTTTCTCCCCAAAACACTCTTTTTCGCTCCCAAATACAACCATTTCTCCCCTGCATATCAATTTCTGCCAACAATTAGACATTTTCTCCCCGAATATCACTCTTCATCCCAGAAACCAAACAGGTTCTCTCTTAAGTGCCACTCTTTAGCCCCCCAAAAAGGCATTTTCTCCCCAGAATACTGCCTTTCATATCCCAATGTCTCCTTTTTGGGAAAGGAAACGAAAGCGCTACTTTGGGGAGAGTATTTCTTATTTGGGGGATCAAAAGAGCAATTTGGGGGAGAAAATGTGTAATATAGGGAACCCTACGTGGTATTTAATGGATAAAAATCTTCTCTTTGGAACCAAGAATGATATTTTGGCGAGAACATTTCTCTTTTTGAGGACAGAAATAGGTCTTTTTTGAAGAGGATGACTTATTTTCGGTCTAAAAAGCAGTATTCTGGGAAGAAAATGCCTTCTTTTGGGGATCAAAGGCGGTATTCGGGGAAGAAAATGTGTTATTATTGGAATAAAATGTGTTGTCCCAATAAAAGACTCTGTCTTCCCCAAATGCGTCTTTGTATGCTGCAAATAAGATATTTTCTCCCCGAAAGATCACCTTAATCCTCAAAAGAAGACATTTTCTCCACAAAATGCTGCTTATTAGCTCAATACCAGGCTTTCACGCCAAAATAATGCACTTTATCCCCAAAACTCATGCATTTTCTCCACAAAACACTCTTTTTCTCTACCAAATACAACCATTTCTCCCCTGCATATCAATTTCTGCCAACAATTAGACATTTTCTCCCCGAATATCACTCTTCATCCCTGAAACCAAACAGGTTCTCTCTTAAGTGCCACTCTTTAGCCCCCCAAAAAGGCATTTTCTCCCCAGAATACTGCCTTTCATCTTCAAATGTCTCATATTTGGGAAAGGGAACGAAAGCGCTACTTTGGGGAGAGTATTTCTTATTTGGGGGATCAAAAGAGCAATTTGGGGGAGAAAATGTGTAATATAGGGAACCCTACGTGGTATTTAAGGGAGAAAAAGTCTTCTCTTTGGAACAAACTGATATTTTGGGGAGAATATTTCTCATTTTGAGGACAGAAATAGGTCTTTTTTGGAGAGGATGACTTATTTTCGGTCTAAAAAGCAGTATTCTGGGAAGAAAATGCCTTCTTTTGGGGATAAAAGGTGGTATTCTGGGAAGAAAATGTGTTATTAGTGGAATAAAATGTGTTGCCCCAATAAAAGACGCTGTCTTCCCCAAATGCGTCTTTTTATGCTGCAAATCAGGCATTTTCTCCCCGAAAGATCACCTTAATCCTCTAAAGAAGACATTTTCTCCACAAAATGCTGCTTATTAGCTCAATACCATGCTTTCACGCCAAAATAATGCACTTTATCCCCAAAACTCATGCATTTTCTCCACAAAACACTCTTTTTCGCTCCCAAATACAACCGTTTCTCTACTGCATATCAATTTCTGCCAACAATTAGACATTTTCTCCCCGAATATCACTCTTCATCCCAGAAACCAAACAGGTTCTCTCTTCAGTGCCACTCTTTAGCCCCCCAAAAAGGCATTTTCTCCCCAGAATACTGCCTTTCATCTTCAAATGTCTCCTTTTTGGGAAAGGAAACAAAAGCGCTACTTTGGGGAGAGTATTTCTTATTTGGGGGATCAAAAGAGCAATTTGGGGGAGAAAATGTGTAATATAGGGAACCCTACGTGGTATTTAAGGGAGAAAAAGTCTTCTCTTTGGAACAAACTGATATTTTGGGGAGAATATTTCTCATTTTGAGGACAGAAATAGGTCTTTTTTGGAGAGGATGACTTATTTTCGGTCTAAAAAGCAGTATTCTGGGAAGAAAATGCATTCTTTTGGGGATCAAAAGCGGTATTCTGGGAAGAAAATGTGTTATTAGTGGAATAAAATGTGATGTCCCAATAAAAGACGCTGTCTTCCCCAAATGCGTCTTTTTATGCTGCAAATCAGACATTTTCTCCCCGAAAGATCACCTTAATCCTCTAAAGAAGACATTTTCTCCACAAAATGCCGCTTATTAGCTCAATACCAGGCTTTCACGCCAAAATAATGCACTTTATCCCCAAAACTCATGCATTTTCTCCACAAAACACTCTTTTTCTCTCCAAAATACAACCATTTCTCCCCTGCATATCAATTTCTGCCAACAATTAGACATTTTCTCCCCGAATATCACTCTTCATCCCAGAAACCAAACAGGTTCTCTCTGAAGTGCCACTCTTTAGCCCCCCAAAAAGGCATTTTCTCCCCAGAATACTGCCTTTCATCTTCCAATGTCTCCTTTTTGGGAAAGGAAACGAAAGCGCTACTTTGGGGAGAGTATTTCTTATTTGGGGGATCAAAAGAGCAATTTGGGGGAGAAAATGTGTAATATAGGGAACCCTACGTGGTATTTAATGGATAAAAAATCTTCTCTTTGGAACCAAGTATGATATTTTGGGGAGAAAATTTCTCATTTTGAGGACAGAAATAGGTCTTTTTTGGAGAGGATGACTTATTTTCGGTCTAAAAAGCAGTATTCTGGGAAGAAAATGCCTTCTTTTGGGGATCAAAGGCGGTATTCTGGGAAGAAAATGTGTTATTATTGGAATAAAATGTGTTGCCCCAATAAAAGACGCTGTCTTCCCCAAATGCGTCTTTTTATGCTGCAAATCAGACATTTTCTCCCCGAAAGATCACCTTAATCCTCAAAAGAAGACATTTTCTCCACAAAATGCCGCTTATTAGCTCAATACCATGCTTTCACGCCAAAATAATGCACTTTATCCCCAAAACTCAGGCATTTTCTCCCCAAAACACTCTTTTTCGCTCCCAAATACAACCATTTCTCCCCTGCATATCAATTTCTGCCAACAATTAGACATTTTCTCCCCGAATATCACTCTTCATCCCAGAAACCAAACAGGTTCTCTCTTCAGTGCCACTCTTTAGCCCCCCAAAAAGGCATTTTCTCCCCAGAATACTGCCTTTCATCTTCCAATGTCTCATATTTGGGAAAGGAAACGAAAGCGCTACTTTGGGGAGAGTATTTCTTATTTGGGGGATCAAAAGAGCAATTTGGGGGAGAAAATGTGTAATATAGGGAACCCTACGTGGTATTTAATGGATAAAAAATCTTCTCTTTGGAACCAAGAATGATATTTTGGGGAGAATATTTCTCTTTTTGAGGACAGAAATAGGTCTTTTTTGGAGAGGATGACTTATTTTCGGTCTAAAAAGCAGTATTCTGGGAAGAAAATGCCTTCTTTTGGGGATCAAAGGCGGTATTCTGGGAAGAAAATGTGTTATTAGTGGAATAAAATGTGTTGCCCCAATAAAAGACGCTGTCTTCCCCAAATGCGTCTTTTTATGCTGCAAATCAGACATTTTCTCCCCGAAAGATCACCTTAATCCTCTAAAGAAGACATTTTCTCCACAAAATGCCGCTTATTAGCTCAATACCATGCTTTCACGCCAAAATAATGCACTTTATCCCCAAAACTCAGGCATTTTCTCCCCAAAACACTCTTTTTCGCTCCCAAATACAACCATTTCTCCCCTGCATATCAATTTCTGCCAACAATTAGACATTTTCTCCCCGAATATCACTCTTCATCCCAGAAACCAAACAGGTTCTCTCTGAAGTGCCACTCTTTAGCCCCCCAAAAAGGCATTTTCTCCCCAGAATACTGCCTTTCATCTTCAAATGTCTCATATTTGGGAAAGGAAAAGAAAGCGCTACTTTGGGGAGAGTATTTCTTATTTGGGGGATCAAAAGAGCAATTTGGGGGAGAAAATGTGTAATATAGGGAACCCTACGTGGTATTTAATGGAGAAAAAATCTTCTCTTTGGAACCAAGAATGATATTTTGGCGAGAACATTTCTCATTTTGAGGACAGAAATAGGTCTTTTTTGGAGAGGATGACTTATTTTCGGTCTAAAAAGCAGTATTCTGGGAAGAAAATGCCTTCTTTTGGGGATCAAAGGCGGTATTCTGGGAAGAAAATGTGTTATTATTGGAATAAAATGTGTTGCCCCAATAAAAGACGCTGTCTTCCCCAAATGCGTCTTTTTATGCTGCAAATCAGACATTTTCTCCCCGAAAGATCACCTTAATCCTCTAAAGAAGACATTTTCTCCACAAAATGCCGCTTATTAGCTCAATACCATGCTTTCACGCCAAAATAATGCACTTTATCCCCAAAACTCAGGCATTTTCTCCCCAAAACACTCTTTTTCGCTCCCAAATACAACCATTTCTCCCCTGCATATCAATTTCTGCCAACAATTAGACATTTTCTCCCCGAATATCACTCTTCATCCCAGAAACCAAACAGGTTCTCTCTTCAGTGCCACTCTTTAGCCCCCCAAAAAGGCATTTTCTCCCCAGAATACTGCCTTTCATCTTCCAATGTCTCATATTTGGGAAAGGAAACGAAAGCGCTACTTTGGGGAGAGTATTTCTTATTTGGGGGATCAAAAGAGCAATTTGGGGGAGAAAATGTGTAATATAGGGAACCCTACGTGGTATTTAATGGATAAAAAATCTTCTCTTTGGAACCAAGAATGATATTTTGGGGAGAATATTTCTCTTTTTGAGGACAGAAATAGGTCTTTTTTGGAGAGGATGACTTATTTTCGGTCTAAAAAGCAGTATTCTGGGAAGAAAATGCCTTCTTTTGGGGATCAAAGGCGGTATTCTGGGAAGAAAATGTGTTATTAGTGGAATAAAATGTGTTGCCCCAATAAAAGACGCTGTCTTCCCCAAATGCGTCTTTTTATGCTGCAAATCAGACATTTTCTCCCCGAAAGATCACCTTAATCCTCTAAAGAAGACATTTTCTCCACAAAATGCCGCTTATTAGCTCAATACCATGCTTTCACGCCAAAATAATGCACTTTATCCCCAAAACTCAGGCATTTTCTCCCCAAAACACTCTTTTTCGCTCCCAAATACAACCATTTCTCCCCTGCATATCAATTTCTGCCAACAATTAGACATTTTCTCCCCGAATATCACTCTTCATCCCAGAAACCAAACAGGTTCTCTCTGAAGTGCCACTCTTTAGCCCCCCAAAAAGGCATTTTCTCCCCAGAATACTGCCTTTCATCTTCAAATGTCTCATATTTGGGAAAGGAAAAGAAAGCGCTACTTTGGGGAGAGTATTTCTTATTTGGGGGATCAAAAGAGCAATTTGGGGGAGAAAATGTGTAATATAGGGAACCCTACGTGGTATTTAATGGAGAAAAAATCTTCTCTTTGGAACCAAGAATGATATTTTGGCGAGAACATTTCTCATTTTGAGGACAGAAATAGGTCTTTTTTGGAGAGGATGACTTATTTTCGGTCTAAAAAGCAGTATTCTGGGAAGAAAATGCCTTCTTTTGGGGATCAAAGGCGGTATTCTGGGAAGAAAATGTGTTATTATTGGAATAAAATGTGTTGCCCCAATAAAAGACGCTGTCTTCCCCAAATGCGTCTTTTTATGCTGCAAATCAGACATTTTCTCCCCGAAAGATCACCTTAATCCTCTAAAGAAGACATTTTCTCCACAAAATGCCGCTTATTAGCTCAATACCATGCTTTCACGCCAAAATAATGCACTTTATCCCCAAAACTCAGGCATTTTCTCCCCAAAACACTCTTTTTCGCTCCCAAATACAACCATTTCTCCCCTGCATATCAATTTCTGCCAACAATTAGACATTTTCTCCCCGAATATCACTCTTCATCCCAGAAACCAAACAGGTTCTCTCTTCAGTGCCACTCTTTAGCCCCCCAAAAAGGCATTTTCTCCCCAGAATACTGCCTTTCATTTTCCAATGTCTCCTTTTTGGGAAAGGAAAAGAAAGCGCTACTTTGGGGAGAGTATTTCTTATTTGGGGGATCAAAAGAGCAATTTGGGGGAGAAAATGTGTAATATAGGGAACCCTACGTGGTATTTAATGGAGAAAAAATCTTCTCTTTGGAACCAAGAATGATATTTTGGGGAGAACATTTCTCATTTTGAGGACAGAAATAGGTCTTTTTTGGAGAGGATGACTTATTTTCGGTCTAAAAAGCAGTATTCTGGGAAGAAAATGCCTTCTTTTGGGGATAAAAGGCGGTATTATGGGAAGAAAATGTGTTATTAGTGGAATAAAATGTGATGTCCCAATAAAAGACGCTGTCTTCCCCAAATGCGTCTTTTTATGCTGCAAATCAGACATTTTCTCCCCGAAAGATCACCTTTATCCTCTAAAGAAGACATTTTCTCCACAAAATGCTGCTTATTAGCTCAATACCAGGCTTTCACGCCAAAATAATGCACTTTATCCCCAAAACTCATGCATTTTCTCGCCAAAACACTCTTTTTCGCTCCCAAATACAACCATTTCTCCCCTGCATATCAATTTCTGCCAACAATTAGACATTTTCTCCCCGAATATCACTCTTCATCCCAGAAACCAAACAGGTTCTCTCTTCAGTGCCACTCTTTAGCCCCCCAAAAAGGCATTTTCTCCCCAGAATACTGCCTTTCATATCCCAATGTCTCCTTTTTGGGAAAGGAAACGAAAGCGCTACTTTGGGGAGAGTATTTCTTATTTGGGGGATCAAAAGAGCAATTTGGGGGAGAAAATGTGTAATATAGGGAACCCTACGTGGTATTTAATGGAGAAAAAATCTTCTCTTTGGAACCAAGAATGATATTTTGGGGAGAACATTTCTCATTTTGAGGACAGAAATAGGTCTTTTTTGGAGAGGATGACTTATTTTCGGTCTAAAAAGCAGTATTCTGGGAAGAAAATGCCTTCTTTTGGGGATCAAAGGCGGTATTCTGGGAAGAAAATGTGTTATTATTGGAATAAAATGTGTTGCCCCAATAAAAGACGCTGTCTTCCCCAAATGCGTCTTTTTATGCTGCAAATCAGACATTTTCTCCCCGAAAGATCACCTTAATCCTCTAAAGAAGACATTTTCTCCACAAAATGCCGCTTATTAGCTCAATACCATGCTTTCACGCCAAAATAATGCACTTTATCCCCAAAACTCAGGCATTTTCTCCCCAAAACACTCTTTTTCGCTCCCAAATACAACCATTTCTCCCCTGCATATCAATTTCTGCCAACAATTAGACATTTTCTCCCCGAATATCACTCTTCATCCCAGAAACCAAACAGGTTCTCTCTGAAGTGCCACTCTTTAGCCCCCCAAAAAGGCATTTTCTCCCCAGAATACTGCCTTTCATCTTCAAATGTCTCATATTTGGGAAAGGAAAAGAAAGCGCTACTTTGGGGAGAGTATTTCTTATTTGGGGGATCAAAAGAGCAATTTGGGGGAGAAAATGTGTAATATAGGGAACCCTACGTGGTATTTAATGGAGAAAAAATCTTCTCTTTGGAACCAAGAATGATATTTTGGCGAGAACATTTCTCATTTTGAGGACAGAAATAGGTCTTTTTTGGAGAGGATGACTTATTTTCGGTCTAAAAAGCAGTATTCTGGGAAGAAAATGCCTTCTTTTGGGGATCAAAGGCGGTATTCTGGGAAGAAAATGTGTTATTATTGGAATAAAATGTGTTGCCCCAATAAAAGACGCTGTCTTCCCCAAATGCGTCTTTTTATGCTGCAAATCAGACATTTTCTCCCCGAAAGATCACCTTAATCCTCTAAAGAAGACATTTTCTCCACAAAATGCCGCTTATTAGCTCAATACCATGCTTTCACGCCAAAATAATGCACTTTATCCCCAAAACTCAGGCATTTTCTCCCCAAAACACTCTTTTTCGCTCCCAAATACAACCATTTCTCCCCTGCATATCAATTTCTGCCAACAATTAGACATTTTCTCCCCGAATATCACTCTTCATCCCAGAAACCAAACAGGTTCTCTCTTCAGTGCCACTCTTTAGCCCCCCAAAAAGGCATTTTCTCCCCAGAATACTGCCTTTCATTTTCCAATGTCTCCTTTTTGGGAAAGGAAAAGAAAGCGCTACTTTGGGGAGAGTATTTCTTATTTGGGGGATCAAAAGAGCAATTTGGGGGAGAAAATGTGTAATATAGGGAACCCTACGTGGTATTTAATGGAGAAAAAATCTTCTCTTTGGAACCAAGAATGATATTTTGGGGAGAACATTTCTCATTTTGAGGACAGAAATAGGTCTTTTTTGGAGAGGATGACTTATTTTTGGTCTAAAAAGCAGTATTCTGGGAAGAAAATGCCTTCTTTTGGGGATAAAAGGCGGTATTATGGGAAGAAAATGTGTTATTAGTGGAATAAAATGTGATGTCCCAATAAAAGACGCTGTCTTCCCCAAATGCGTCTTTTTATGCTGCAAATCAGACATTTTCTCCCCGAAAGATCACCTTTATCCTCTAAAGAAGACATTTTCTCCACAAAATGCTGCTTATTAGCTCAATACCAGGCTTTCACGCCAAAATAATGCACTTTATCCCCAAAACTCATGCATTTTCTCGCCAAAACACTCTTTTTCGCTCCCAAATACAACCATTTCTCCCCTGCATATCAATTTCTGCCAACAATTAGACATTTTCTCCCCGAATATCACTCTTCATCCCAGAAACCAAACAGGTTCTCTCTTCAGTGCCACTCTTTAGCCCCCCAAAAAGGCATTTTCTCCCCAGAATACTGCCTTTCATATCCCAATGTCTCCTTTTTGGGAAAGGAAACGAAAGCGCTACTTTGGGGAGAGTATTTCTTATTTGGGGGATCAAAAGAGCAATTTGGGGGAGAAAATGTGTAATATAGGGAACCCTACGTGGTATTTAATGGAGAAAAAATCTTCTCTTTGGAACCAAGAATGATATTTTGGGGAGAACATTTCTCATTTTGAGGACAGAAATAGGTCTTTTTTGGAGAGGATGACTTATTTTCGGTCTAAAAAGCAGTATTCTGGGAAGAAAATGCCTTCTTTTGGGGATCAAAGGCGGTATTCTGGGAAGAAAATGTGTTATTATTGGAATAAAATGTGTTGCCCCAATAAAAGACGCTGTCTTCCCCAAATGCGTCTTTTTATGCTGCAAATCAGACATTTTCTCCCCGAAAGATCACCTTAATCCTCTAAAGAAGACATTTTCTCCACAAAATGCCGCTTATTAGCTCAATACCATGCTTTCACGCCAAAATAATGCACTTTATCCCCAAAACTCAGGCATTTTCTCCCCAAAACACTCTTTTTCGCTCCCAAATACAACCATTTCTCCCCTGCATATCAATTTCTGCCAACAATTAGACATTTTCTCCCCGAATATCACTCTTCATCCCAGAAACCAAACAGGTTCTCTCTTCAGTGCCACTCTTTAGCCCCCCAAAAAGGCATTTTCTCCCCAGAATACTGCCTTTCATATTCCAATGTCTCCTTTTTGGGAAAGGAAACGAAAGCGCTACTTTGGGGAGAGTATTTCTTATTTGGGGGATCAAAAGAGCAATTTGGGGGAGAAAATGTGTAATATAGGGAACCCTACGTGGTATTTAATGGAGAAAAAGTCTTCTCTTTGGAACAAACAATGATATTTTGGGGAGAAACTTTCTCATTTTGAGGACAGAAATAGGTCTTTTTTGGAGAGGATGACTTATTTTCGGTCTAAAAAGCAGTATTCTGGGAAGAAAATGCCTTCTTTTGGGGATCAAAGGCGGTATTCTGGGAAGAAAATGTGTTATTAGTGGAATAAAATGTGATGTCCCAATAAAAGACGCTGTCTTCCCCAAATGCGTCTTTTTATGCTGCAAATCAGACATTTTCTCCCCGAAAGATCACCTTTATCCTCTAAAGAAGACATTTTCTCCACAAAATGCTGCTTATTAGCTCAATACCATGCTTTCACGCCAAAATAATGCACTTTATCCCCAAAACTCATGCATTTTCTCGCCAAAACACTCTTTTTCTCTCCCAAATACAACCATTTCTCCCCTGCATATCAATTTCTGCCAACAATTAGACATTTTCTCCCCGAATATCACTCTTCATCCCAGAAACCAAACAGGTTCTCTCTTAAGTGCCACTCTTTAGCCCCCCAAAAAGGCATTTTCTCCCCAGAATACTGCCTTTCATATCCCAATGTCTCCTTTTTGGGAAAGGAAACGAAAGCGCTACTTTGGGGAGAGTATTTCTTATTTGGGGGATCAAAAGAGCAATTTGGGGGAGAAAATGTGTAATATAGGGAACCCTACGTGGTATTTAATGGAGAAAAATTCTTCTATTATGAACCAAGAATGATATTTTGGGGAGAACATTTCTCTTTTTGAGGACAGAAATAGGTCTTTTTTGGAGAGGATGACTTATTTTCGGTCTAAAAAGCAGTATTCTGGGAAGAAAATGCCTTCTTTTGGGGATAAAAGGCGGTATTATGGGAAGAAAATGTGTTATTAGTGGAATAAAATGTGATGTCCCAATAAAAGACGCTGTCTTCCCCAAATGCGTCTTTTTATGCTGCAAATCAGACATTTTCTCCCCGAAAGATCACCTTTATCCTCTAAAGAAGACATTTTCTCCACAAAATGCTGCTTATTAGCTCAATACCAGGCTTTCACGCCAAAATAATGCACTTTATCCCCAAAACTCATGCATTTTCTCGCCAAAACACTCTTTTTCGCTCCCAAATACAACCATTTCTCCCCTGCATATCAATTTCTGCCAACAATTAGACATTTTCTCCCCGAATATCACTCTTCATCCCAGAAACCAAACAGGTTCTCTCTTAAGTGCCACTCTTTAGCCCCCCAAAAAGGCATTTTCTCCCCAGAATACTGCCTTTCATATCCCAATGTCTCCTTTTTGGGAAAGGAAACGAAAGCGCTACTTTGGGGAGAGTATTTCTTATTTGGGGGATCAAAAGAGCAATTTGGGGGAGAAAATGTGTAATATAGGGAACCCTACGTGGTATTTAATGGAGAAAAAATCTTCTCTTTGGAACCAAGAATGATATTTTGGGGAGAACATTTCTCATTTTGAGGACAGAAATAGGTCTTTTTTGGAGAGGATGACTTATTTTCGGTCTAAAAAGCAGTATTCTGGGAAGAAAATGCCTTCTTTTGGGGATCAAAGGCGGTATTCTGGGAAGAAAATGTGTTATTATTGGAATAAAATGTGTTGCCCCAATAAAAGACGCTGTCTTCCCAAATGCGTCTTTTTATGCTGCAAATCAGACATTTTCTCCCCGAAAGATCACCTTAATCCTCTAAAGAAGACATTTTCTCCACAAAATGCCGCTTATTAGCTCAATACCATGCTTTCACGCCAAAATAATGCACTTTATCCCCAAAACTCAGGCATTTTCTCCCCAAAACACTCTTTTTCGCTCCCAAATACAACCATTTCTCCCCTGCATATCAATTTCTGCCAACAATTAGACATTTTCTCCCCGAATATCACTCTTCATCCCAGAAACCAAACAGGTTCTCTCTTCAGTGCCACTCTTTAGCCCCCCAAAAAGGCATTTTCTCCCCAGAATACTGCCTTTCATATTCCAATGTCTCCTTTTTGGGAAAGGAAACGAAAGCGCTACTTTGGGGAGAGTATTTCTTATTTGGGGGATCAAAAGAGCAATTTGGGGGAGAAAATGTGTAATATAGGGAACCCTACGTGGTATTTAATGGAGAAAAAATCTTCTCTTTGGAACCAAGAATGATATTTTGGGGAGAACATTTCTCATTTTGAGGACAGAAATAGGTCTTTTTTGGAGAGGATGACTTATTTTCGGTCTAAAAAGCAGTATTCTGGGAAGAAAATGCCTTCTTTTGGGGATCAAAGGCGGTATTCCTTGAAGAAAATGTGTTATTAGTGGAATAAAATGTGATGTCCCAATAAAAGACGCTGTCTTCCCCAAATGCGTCTTTTTATGCTGCAAATCAGACATTTTCTCCCCGAAAGATCACCTTTATCCTCTAAAGAAGACATTTTCTCCACAAAATGCTGCTTATTAGCTCAATACCATGCTTTCACGCCAAAATAATGCACTTTATCCCCAAAACTCATGCATTTTCTCGCCAAAACACTCTTTTTCTCTCCCAAATACAACCATTTCTCCCCTGCATATCAATTTCTGCCAACAATTAGACATTTTCTCCCCGAATATCACTCTTCATCCCAGAAACCAAACAGGTTCTCTCTTCAGTGCCACTCTTTAGCCCCCCAAAAAGGCATTTTCTCCCCAGAATACTGCCTTTCATATCCCAATGTCTCCTTTTTGGGAAAGGAAACGAAAGCGCTACTTTGGGGAGAGTATTTCTTATTTGGGGGATCAAAAGAGCAATTTGGGGGAGAAAATGTGTAATATAGGGAACCCTACGTGGTATTTAATGGATAAAAAATCTTCTCTTTGGAACCAAGAATGATATTTTGGCGAGGAAATTTCTCTTTTTGAGGATAGAAATAGGTCTTTTTTGAAGAGGATGACTTATTTTCGGCCTAAAAAGCAGTATTCTGGGAAGAAAATGCCTTCTTTTGGGGATCAAAGGCGGTATTCTGGGAAGAAAATGTGTTATTAGTGGAATAAAATGTGATGTCCCAATAAAAGACGCTGTCTTCCCCAAATGCGTCTTTGTATGCTGCAAATCAGACATTTTCTCCCCGAAAGATCACCTTTATCCTCTAAAGAAGACATTTTCTCCACAAAATGCCGCTTATTAGCTCAATACCATGCTTTCACGCCAAAATAATGCACTTTATCCCCAAAACTCAGGCATTTTCTCCCCAAAACACTCTTTTTCGCTCCCAAATACAACCATTTCTCCCCTGCATATCAATTTCTGCCAACAATTAGACATTTTCTCCCCGAATATCACTCTTCATCCCAGAAACCAAACAGGTTCTCTCTTAAGTGCCACTCTTTAGCCCCCCAAAAAGGCATTTTCTCCCCAGAATACTGCCTTTCATATCCCAATGTCTCCTTTTTGGGAAAGGAAACGAAAGCGCTACTTTGGGGAGAGTATTTCTTATTTGGGGGATCAAAAGAGCAATTTGGGGGAGAAAATGTGTAATATAGGGAACCCTACGTGGTATTTAATGGAGAAAAATTCTTCTCTTTGGAACCAAGAATGATATTTTGGGGAGAACATTTCTCATTTTGAGGACAGAAATAGGTCTTTTTTGGAGAGGATGACTTATTTTCGGTCTAAAAAGCAGTATTCTGGGAAGAAAATGCCTTCTTTTGGGGATCAAAGGCGGTATTCTGGGAAGAAAATGTGTTATTAGTGGAATAAAATGTGTTGTCCCAATAAAAGACGCTGTCTTCCCCAAATGCGTCTTTTTATGCTGCAAATCAGACATTTTCTCCCCGAAAGATCACCTTAATCCTCTAAAGAAGACATTTTCTCCACAAAATGCCGCTTATTAGCTCAATACCAGGCTTTCACGCCAAAATAATGCACTTTATCCCCAAAACTCAGGCATTTTCTCGCCAAAACACTCTTTATCTCTCCCAAATACAACCGTTTCTCCACTGCATATCAATTTCTGCCAACAATTAGACATTTTCTCCCCGAATATCACTCTTCATCCCAGAAACCAAACAGGTTCTCTCTTAAGTGCCACTCTTTAGCCCCCCAAAAAGGCATTTTCTCCCCAGAATACTGCCTTTCATCTTCTAATGTCTTCTTTTAGGGAAAGGGAACGAAAGCGCTACTTTGGGGAGAGTATTTCTTATTTGGGGGATCAAAAGAGCAATTTGGGGGAGAAAATGTGTAATATAGGGAACCCTACGTGGTATTTAATGGATAAAAAGTCTTCTCTTTGGAACAAACTGATATTTTGGGGAGAATATTTCTCTTTTTGAGGACAGAAATAGGTCTTTTTTGGAGAGGATGACTTATTTTTGGTCTAAAAAGCAGTATTCTGGGAAGAAAATGCCTTCTTTTGGGGATCAAAGGCGGTATTCTGGGAAGAAAATGTGTTATTAGTGGAATAAAATGTGATGTCCCAATAAAAGACGCTGTCTTCCCCAAATGTGTCTTTTTATGCTGCAAATCAGACATTTTCTCCCCGACAGATCACCTTAATCCTCTAAAGAAGACATTTTCTCCACAAAATGCTGCTTATTAGCTCAATACCAGGCTTTCACGCCAAAATAATGCACTTTATCCCCAAAACTCATGCATTTTCTCCACAAAACACTCTTTTTCTCTCCAAAATACAACCATTTCTCCCCTGCATATCAATTTCTGCCAACAATTAGACATTTTCTCCCCGAATATCACTCTTCATCCCTGAAACCAAACAGGTTCTCTCTTAAGTGCCACTCTTTAGCCCCCCAAAAAGGCATTTTCTCCCCAGAATACTGCCTTTCATCTTCCAATGTCTCCTTTTTGGGAAAGGAAACAAAAGCACTACTTTGGGGAGAGTATTTCTTATTTGGGGGATCAAAAGAGCAATTTGGGGGAGAAAATGTGTAATATAGGGAACCCTACGTGGTATTTAATGGATAAAAAATCTCTTTGGAACCAAGAATGATATTTTGGGGAGAACATTTCTCATTTTGAGGACAGAAATAGGTCTTTTTTGGAGAGGATGACTTATTTTCGGTCTAAAAAGCAGTATTCTGGGAAGAAAATGCCTTCTTTTGGGGATCAAAGGCGGTATTCCTTGAAGAAAATGTGTTATTAGTGGAATAAAATGTGATGATCCAATAAAAGACGCAGTCTTCCCCAAATGCGTCTTTTTGTGCTGCAAATCAGACATTTTCTCCCCGAAAGATCACCTTTATCCTCAAAAGAAGACATTTTCTCCACAAAATGCTGCTTATTAGCTCAATACCATGCTTTCACGCCAAAATAATGCACTTTATCCCCAAAACTCATGCATTTTCTCGCCAAAACACTCTTTTTCGCTCCCAAATACAACCATTTCTCCCCTGCATATCAATTTCTGCCAACAATTAGATATTTTCTCCCCGAATATCACTCTTCATCCCAGAAACCAAACAGGTTCTCTCTTCAGTGCCACTCTTTAGCCCCCCAAAAAGGCATTTTCTCCCCAGAATACTGCCTTTCATCTTCAAATGTCTCATATTTGGGAAAGGAAACAAAAGCGCTACTTTGGGGAGAGTATTTCTTATTTGGGGGATCAAAAGAGCAATTTGGGGGAGAAAATGTGTAATATAGGGAACCCTACGTGGCATTTAATGGATAAAAAGTCTTCTCTTTGGAACCAAGAATGATATTTTGGGGAGAATATTTCTCTTTTTGAGGACAGAAATAGGTCTTTTTTGGAGAGGATGACTTATTTTTGGTCTAAAAAGCAGTATTCTGGGAAGAAAATGCCTTCTTTTGGGGATAAAAGGCGGTATTATGGGAAGAAAATGTGTTATTATTGGAATAAAATGTGTTGTCCCAATAAAAGACGCTGTCTTCCCCAAATGCGTCTTTGTATGCTGCAAATCAGACATTTTCTCCCCGAAAGATCACCTTAATCCTCTAAAGAAGACATTTTCTCCACAAAATGCTGCTTATTAGCTCAATACCATGCTTTCACGCCAAAATAATGCACTTTATCCCCAAAACTCATGCATTTTCTCCACAAAACACTCTTTTTCTCTCCCAAATACAAGCATTTCTCAACTGCATATCAATTTCTGCCAACAATTAGACATTTTCTCCCCGAATATCACTCTTCATCCCTGAAACCAAACAGGTTCTCTCTTAAGTGCCACTCTTTAGCCCCCCAAAAAGGCATTTTCTCCCCAGAATACTGCCTTTCATCTTCAAATGTCTCATATTTGGGAAAGGAAACGAAAGCGCTACTTTGGGGAGAGTATTTCTTATTTGGGGGATCAAAAGAGCAATTTGGGGGAGAAAATGTGTAATATAGGGAACCCTACGTGGTATTTAATGGAGAAAAAGTCTTCTCTTTGGAACAAACAATGATGCTTTGGGGAGAATATTTCTCATTTTGAGGACAGAAATAGGTCTTTTTTGGAGAGGATGACTTATTTTCGGTCTAAAAAGCAGTATTCTGGGAAGAACATGCCTTCTTTTGGGGATAAAAGGCGGTATTCCTTGAAGAAAATGTGTTATTACTGGAATAAAATGTGTTGTCCCAATATAAGACGCTGTCTTCCCCAAATGCATCTTTGTATGCTGCAAATCAGACATTTTCTCCCCGAAAGATCACCTTGATCCTCAAAAGAAGACATTTTCTCCACAAAATGCTGCTTATTAGCTCAATACCAGGCTTTCACGCCAAAATAATGCACTTTATCCCCAAAACTCAGGCATTTTCTCCCCAAAACACTCTTTTTCGCTCCCAAACACAACCATTTCCCCCCTGCATATCAATTTCTGCACACATTTAGACATTTTCTCCCCGAATATCACTCTTCATCCCAGAAACCAAACAGGTTCTCTCTTAAGTGCCACTCTTTAGCCCCCCAAAAAGGCATTTTCTCCCCAGAATACTGCCTTTCATCTTCCAATGTCTCCTTTTTGGGAAAGGGAACGAAAGCGCTACTTTGGGGAGAGTATTTCTTATTTGGGGGATCAAAAGAGCAATTTGGGGGAGAAAATGTGTAATATAGGGAACCCTACGTGGTATTTAATGGATAAAAAATCTTCTCTTTGGAACCAAGAATGATATTTTGGGGAGAAAATTTCTCTTTTTGAGGACAGAAATAGGTCTTTTTTGGAGAGGATGACTTATTTTCGGTCTAAAAAGCAGTATTCTGGGAAGAACATGCCTTCTTTTGGGGATCAAAGGCGGTATTCTGGGAAGAAAATGTGTTATTAGTGGAATAAAATGTGATGACCCAATAAAAGACGCTGTCTTCCCCACATGCGTCTTTTTATGCTGCAAATCAGACATTTTCTCCCCGAAAGATCACCTTTATCCTCAAAAGAAGACATTTTCTCCACAAAATGCTGCTTATTAGCTCAATACCAGGCTTTCACGCCAAAATAATGCAGTTTATCCCCAAAACTCATGCATTTTCTCACCAAAACACTCTTTTTCTCTCCAAAATACAACCATTTCTACCCTGCATATCAATTTCTGCCAACAATTAGACATTTTCTCCCCGAATATCACTCTTCATCCCAGAAACCAAACAGGTTCTCTCTGAAGTGCCACTCTTTAGCCCCCCAAAAAGGCATTTTCTCCCCAGAATACTGCCTTTCATCTTCCAATGTCTCCTTTTTGGGAAAGGGAACGAAAGCGCTACTTTGGGGAGAGTATTTCTTATTTGGGGGATCAAAAGAGCAATTTGGGGGAGAAAATGTGTAATATAGGGAACCCTACGTGGTATTTAATGGATAAAAAGTCTTCTCTTTGGAACAAACTGATATTTTGGGGAGAATATTTCTCATTTTGAAGACAGAAATAGGTCTTTTTTGGAGAGGATGACTTATTTTCGGTCTAAAAAGCAGTATTCTGGGAAGAAAATGCCTTCTTTTGGGGATCAAAGGCGGTATTCTGGGAAGAAAATGTGTTATTAGTGGAATAAAATGTGTTGTCCCAATAAAAGACGCTGTCTTCCCCAAATGCGTCTTTTTATGCTGCAAATCAGACATTTTCTCCCCGAAAGATCACCTTGATCCTCAAAAGAAGACATTTTCTCCACAAAATGCTGCTTATTAGCTCAATACCATGCTTTCACGCCAAAATAATGCACTTTATCCCCAAAACTCAGGCATTTTCTCCACAAAACACTCTTTTTCGCTCCCAAATACAACCATTTCCCCCCTGCATACCAATTTCTGCCAACAATTAGACATTTTCTCCCCGAATATCACTCTTCATCCCAGAAACCAAACAGGTTCTCTCTTAATGCCACTCTTTAGCCCCCCAAAAAGGCATTTTCTCCCCAGAATACTGCCTTTCATCTTCAAGTGTCTCATATTTGGGAAAGGAAACGAAAGCGCTACTTTGGGGAGAGTATTTCTTATTTGGGGGATCAAAAGAGCAATTTGGGGGAGAAAATGTGTAATATAGGGAACCCTACGTGGTATTTAATGGAGAAAAAGTCTTCTCTTTGGAACAAACAATGATGCTTTGGGGAGAATATTTCTCATTTTGAGGACAGAAATAGGTCTTTTTTGGAGAGGATGACTTATTTTCGGTCTAAAAAGCAGTATTCTGGGAAGAACATGCCTTCTTTTGGGGATAAAAGGCGGTATTCCTTGAAGAAAATGTGTTATTACTGGAATAAAATGTGTTGTCCCAATATAAGACGCTGTCTTCCCCAAATGCATCTTTGTATGCTGCAAATCAGACATTTTCTCCCCGAAAGATCACCTTGATCCTCAAAAGAAGACATTTTCTCCACAAAATGCTGCTTATTAGCTCAATACCAGGCTTTCACGCCAAAATAATGCACTTTATCCCCAAAACTCAGGCATTTTCTCCCCAAAACACTCTTTTTCGCTCCCAAACACAACCATTTCCCCCCTGCATATCAATTTCTGCACACATTTAGACATTTTCTCCCCGAATATCACTCTTCATCCCAGAAACCAAACAGGTTCTCTCTTAAGTGCCACTCTTTAGCCCCCCAAAAAGGCATTTTCTCCCCAGAATACTGCCTTTCATCTTCCAATGTCTCATATTTGGGAAAGGAAACGAAAGCGCTACTTTGGGGAGAGTATTTCTTATTTGGGGGATCAAAAGAGCAATTTGGGGGAGAAAATGTGTAATATAGGGAACCCTACGTGGTATTTAATGGATAAAAAATCTTCTCTTTGGAACCAAGAATGATATTTTGGGGAGAAAATTTCTCTTTTTGAGGACAGAAATAGGTCTTTTTTGGAGAGGATGACTTATTTTCGGTCTAAAAAGCAGTATTCTGGGAAGAACATGCCTTCTTTTGGGGATCAAAGGCGGTATTCTGGGAAGAAAATGTGTTATTAGTGGAATAAAATGTGATGACCCAATAAAAGACGCTGTCTTCCCCACATGCGTCTTTTTATGCTGCAAATCAGACATTTTCTCCCCGAAAGATCACCTTGATCCTCAAAAGAAGACATTTTCTCCACAAAATGCTGCTTATTAGCTCAATACCAGGCTTTCACGCCAAAATAATGCAGTTTATCCCCAAAACTCATGCATTTTCTCACCAAAACACTCTTTTTCTCTCCAAAATACAACCATTTCTACCCTGCATATCAATTTCTGCCAACAATTAGACATTTTCTCCCCGAATATCACTCTTCATCCCAGAAACCAAACAGGTTCTCTCTGAAGTGCCACTCTTTAGCCCCCCAAAAAGGCATTTTCTCCCCAGAATACTGCCTTTCATCTTCCAATGTCTCCTTTTTGGGAAAGGGAACGAAAGCGCTACTTTGGGGAGAGTATTTCTTATTTGGGGGATCAAAAGAGCAATTTGGGGGAGAAAATGTGTAATATAGGGAACCCTACGTGGTATTTAATGGATAAAAAGTCTTCTCTTTGGAACAAACTGATATTTTGGGGAGAATATTTCTCATTTTGAAGACAGAAATAGGTCTTTTTTGGAGAGGATGACTTATTTTCGGTCTAAAAAGCAGTATTCTGGGAAGAAAATGCCTTCTTTTGGGGATCAAAGGCGGTATTCTGGGAAGAAAATGTGTTATTAGTGGAATAAAATGTGTTGTCCCAATAAAAGACGCTGTCTTCCCCAAATGCGTCTTTTTATGCTGCAAATCAGACATTTTCTCCCCGAAAGATCACCTTGATCCTCAAAAGAAGACATTTTCTCCACAAAATGCTGCTTATTAGCTCAATACCATGCTTTCACGCCAAAATAATGCACTTTATCCCCAAAACTCAGGCATTTTCTCCACAAAACACTCTTTTTCGCTCCCAAATACAACCATTTCCCCCCTGCATACCAATTTCTGCCAACAATTAGACATTTTCTCCCCGAATATCACTCTTCATCCCAGAAACCAAACAGGTTCTCTCTTAATGCCACTCTTTAGCCCCCCAAAAAGGCATTTTCTCCCCAGAATACTGCCTTTCATCTTCAAATGTCTCATATTTGGGAAAGGAAACGAAAGCGCTACTTTGGGGAGAGTATTTCTTATTTGGGGGATCAAAAGAGCAATTTGGGGGAGAAAATGTGTAATATAGGGAACCCTACGTGGCATTTAATGGATAAAAAATCTTCTCTTTGGAACCAAGAATGATATTTTGGGGAGAAAATTTCTCTTTTTGAGGACAGAAATAGGTCTTTTTTGGAGAGGATGACTTATTTTCGGTCTAAAAAGCAGTATTCTGGGAAGAAAAGGCCTTCTTTTGGGGATCAAAGGCGGTATTCTGGGAAGAAAATGTGTTATTAGTGGAATAAAATGTGCTGTCCCAATAAAAGACGCTGTCTTCCCCAAATGCGTCTTTTTATGCTGCAAATCAGACATTTTCTCCCCGAAAGATCACCTTTATCCTCTAAAGAAGACATTTTCTCCACAAAATGCTGCTTATTAGCTCAATACCATGCTTTCACGCCAAAATAATGCACTTTATCCCCAAAACTCAGGCATTTTCTCGCCAATACACTCTTTTTCGCTCCCAAATACAAACGTTTCTCCCCTGCATATCAATTTCTTCCAACAATTAGACATTTTCTCCCCGAATATCACTCTTCATCCCAGAAACCAAACAGGTTCTCTCTTAAGTGCCACTCTTTAGCCCCCCAAAAAGGCATTTTCTCCCCAGAATACTGCCTTTCATCTTCCAATGTCTCCTTTTTGGGAAAGGGAACGAAAGCGCTACTTTGGGGAGAGTATTTCTTATTTGGGGGATCAAAAGAGCAATTTGGGGGAGAAAATGTGTAATATAGGGAACCCTACGTGGTATTTAATGGAGAAAAAGTCTTCTCTTTGGAACAAACAATGATATTTTGGGGAGAAACTTTCTCATTTTGAGGACAGAAATAGGTCTTTTTTGGAGAGGATGACTTATTTTCGGTCTAAAAAGCAGTATTCTGGGAAGAAAATGCCTTCTTTTGGGGATCAAAGGCGGTATTCCTTGAAGAAAATGTGTTATTATTGGAATAAAATGTGATGATCCAATAAAAGACACTGTATTCCACAAATGCGTCTTTGTATGCTGCAAATCAGACATTTTCCCCCCGACAGATCACCTTAATCCTCTAAAGAAGACATTTTCTCCACAAAAAGCCGCTTATTAGCTCTATACCAGGCTTTCACACGAAAATAATGCAGTTTATCCCCAAAACTCATGCATTTTCTCCACAAAACACGCTTTTTCTCTCCCAAATACAACCATTTCTCCCCTGCATATCAATTTCATCCAACAATTAGACATTTTCTCCCCAAATATCACTCTTCATCCCAGAAACCAAACAGGTTCTCTCTTAATGCCACTCTTTAGCCCCCCAAAAAGGCATTTTCTCCCCAGAATACTGCCTTTCATCTTCCAATGTCTCCTTTTTGGGAAAGGGAACGAAAGCGCTACTTTGGGGAGAGTATTTCTTATTTGGGGGATCAAAAGAGCAATTTGGGGGAGAAAATGTGTAATATAGGGAACCCTACGTGGTATTTAATGGAGAAAAAGTCTTCTCTTTGGAACAAACAATGATATTTTGGGGAGAAACTTTCTCATTTTGAGGACAGAAATAGGTCTTTTTTGGAGAGGATGACTTATTTTCGGTCTAAAAAGCAGTATTCTGGGAAGAAAATGCCTTCTTTTGGGGATCAAAGGCGGTATTCTGGGAAGAAAATGTGTTATTATTGGAATAAAATGTGATGATCCAATAAAAGACTCTGTATTCCACAAATGCGTCTTTGTATGCTGCAAATCAGACATTTTCCCCCCGACAGATCACCTTAATCCTCTAAAGAAGACATTTTCTCCACAAAAAGCCGCTTATTAGCTCTATACCAGGCTTTCACACGAAAATAATGCAGTTTATCCCCAAAACTCATGCATTTTCTCCACAAAACACTCTTTTTCTCTCCCAAATACAACCATTTCTCCCCTGCATATCAATTTCATCCAACAATTAGACATTTTCTCCCCAAATATCACTCTTCATCCCAGAAACCAAACAGGTTCTCTCTTCAGTGCCACTTTTTAGCCCCCCAAAAAGGCATTTTCTCCCCAGAATACTGCCTTTCATCTTCAAATGTCTCATATTTGGGAAAGGAAACGAAAGCGCTACTTTGGGGAGAGTATTTCTTATTTGGGGGATCAAAAGAGCAATTTGGGGGAGAAAATGTGTAATATAGGGAACCCTACGTGGTATTTAATGGATAAAAAATCTTCTCTTTGGAACCAAGAATGATATTTTGGGGAGAATATTTCTCATTTTGAGGACAGAAATAGGTCTTTTTTGGAGAGGATGACTTATTTTCGGTCTAAAAAGCAGTATTCTGGGAAGAAAATGTGTTATTATTGGAATAAAATGTGCTGTCCCAATAAAAGACGCTGTCTTCCCCAAATGCGTCTTTGTATGCTGCAAATCAGACATTTTCTCCCCGAAAGATCACCTTTATCCTCTAAAGAAGACATTTTCTCCACAAAATGCTGCTTATTAGCTCAATACCAGGCTTTCACGCCAAAATAATGCACTTTATCCCCAAAACTCATGCATTTTCTCCCCAAAACACTCTTTTTCTCTCCAAAATACAACCATTTCTCCCCTGCATACCAATTTCAGCCAACAATTAGACATTTTCTCCCCGAATATCACTCTTCATCTCAGAAACCAAACAGGTTCTATCTTTATCCCCCCAAAAAGGCATTTTCTCCCCAGAATACTGCCTTTCATCTTCAAATGTCTTCTTTTTGGGAAAGGGAACGAAAGCGCTACTTTGGGGAGAGTATTTCTTATTCTGGGGATCAAAAGAGCAATTTGGGGGAGAAAATGTGTAATATAGGGAACCCTACGTGGTATTTAATGGAGAAAAATTCTTCTCTTTGGAACCAAGAATGATATTTTGGGGAGAATATTTCTCTTTTTGAGGACAGAAATAGGTCTTTTTTGGAGAGGATGACTTATTTTCGGTCTAAAAAGCAGTATTCTGGGAAGAAAATGCCTTCTTTTGGGGATCAAAGGCGGTATTCTGGGAAGAAAATGTGTTATTAGTGGAATAAAATGTGCTGTCCCAATAAAAGACGCTGTCTTCCCCAAATGCGTCTTTTTATGCTGCAAATCAGACATTTTCTCCCCGAAAGATCACCTTTATCCTCTAAAGAAGACATTTGCTCCACAAAATGCCGCTTATTAGCTCAATACCAGGCTTTCACGCCAAAATAATGCACTTTATCCCCAAAACTCAGGCATTTTCTCCCCAAAACACTCTTTTTCGCTCCCAAATACAACCATTTCTCCCCTGCATATCAATTTCTGCCAACAATTAGACATTTTCTCCCCGAATATCACTCTTCATCCCAGAAACCAAACAGGTTCTCTCTGAAGTGCCACTCTTTAGCCCCCCAAAAAGGCATTTTCTCCCCAGAATACTGCCTTTCATCTTCCAATGTCTCCTTTTTGGGAAAGGGAACGAAAGCGCTACTTTGGGGAGAGTATTTCTTATTTGGGGGATCAAAAGAGCAATTTGGGGGAGAAAATGTGTAATATAGGGAACCCTACGTGGTATTTAATGGAGAAAAAGTCTTCTCTTTGGAACCAAGAATGATATTTTGGGGAGAAACTTTCTCATTTTGAGGACAGAAATAGGTCTTTTTTGGAGAGGATGACTTATTTTCGGTCTAAAAAGCAGTATTCTGGGAAGAAAATGCCTTCTTTTGGGGATCAAAGGCGGTATTCCTTGAAGAATATGTGTTATTATTGGAATAAAATGTGATGATCCAATAAAAGACACTGTATTCCACAAATGCGTCTTTGTATGCTGCAAATCAGACATTTTCCCCCCGACAGATCACCTTAATCCTCTAAAGAAGACATTTTCTCCACAAAATGCTGCTTATTAGCTCTATACCAGGCTTTCACACGAAAATAATGCAGTTTATCCCCAAAACTCATGCATTTTCTCCACAAAACACGCTTTTTCTCTCCCAAATACAACCATTTCTCCCCTGCATATCAATTTCATCCAACAATTAGACATTTTCTCCCCAAATATCACTCTTCATCCCAGAAACCAAACAGGTTCTCTCTGAAGTGCCACTCTTTAGCCCCCCAAAAAGGCATTTTCTCCCCAGAATACTGCCTTTCATCTTCCAATGTCTCCTTTTTGGGAAAGGGAACGAAAGCGCTACTTTGGGGAGAGTATTTCTTATTTGGGGGATCAAAAGAGCAATTTGGGGGAGAAAATGTGTAATATAGGGAACCCTACGTGGTATTTAATGGAGAAAAAGTCTTCTCTTTGGAACAAACAATGATATTTTGGGGAGAAACTTTCTCATTTTGAGGACAGAAATAGGTCTTTTTTGGAGAGGATGACTTATTTTCGGTCTAAAAAGCAGTATTCTGGGAAGAAAATGCCTTCTTTTGGGGATCAAAGGCGGTATTCTGGGAAGAAAATGTGTTATTATTGGAATAAAATGTGATGATCCAATAAAAGACTCTGTATTCCACAAATGCGTCTTTGTATGCTGCAAATCAGACATTTTCCCCCCGACAGATCACCTTAATCCTCTAAAGAAGACATTTTCTCCACAAAAAGCCGCTTATTAGCTCTATACCAGGCTTTCACACGAAAATAATGCAGTTTATCCCCAAAACTCATGCATTTTCTCCACAAAACACGCTTTTTCTCTCCCAAATACAACCATTTCTCCCCTGCATATCAATTTCATCCAACAATTAGACATTTTCTCCCCAAATATCACTCTTCATCCCAGAAACCAAACAGGTTCTCTCTTAAGTGCCACTTTTTAGCCCCCCAAAAAGGCATTTTCTCCCCAGAATACTGCCTTTCATCTTTAAATGTCTCATATTTGGGAAAGGAAACGAAAGCGCTACTTTGGGGAGAGTATTTCTTATTTGGGGGATCAAAAGAGCAATTTGGGGGAGAAAATGTGTAATATAGGGAACCCTACGTGGTATTTAATGGATAAAAAATCTTCTCTTTGGAACCAAGAATGATATTTTGGGGAGAATATTTCTCATTTTGAGGACAGAAATAGGTCTTTTTTGGAGAGGATGACTTATTTTCGGTTTAAAAAGCAGTATTCTGGGAAGAAAATGTGTTATTATTGGAATAAAATGTGCTGTCCCAATAAAAGACGCTGTCTTCCCCAAATGCGTCTTTGTATGCTGCAAATCAGACATTTTCTCCCCGAAAGATCACCTTTATCCTCTAAAGAAGACATTTTCTCCACAAAATGCTGCTTATTAGCTCAATACCAGGCTTTCACGCCAAAATAATGCACTTTATCCCCAAAACTCATGCATTTTCTCCCCAAAACACTCTTTTTCTCTCCAAAATACAACCATTTCTCCCCTGCATACCAATTTCAGCCAACAATTAGACATTTTCTCCCCGAATATCACTCTTCATCTCAGAAACCAAACAGGTTCTATCTTTATCCCCCCAAAAAGGCATTTTCTCCCCAGAATACTGCCTTTCATCTTCAAATGTCTTCTTTTTGGGAAAGGGAACGAAAGCGCTACTTTGGGGAGAGTATTTCTTATTTGGGGGATCAAAAGAGCAATTTGGGGGAGAAAATGTGTAATATAGGGAACCCTACGTGGTATTTAATGGAGAAAAATTCTTCTATTATGAACCAAGAATGATATTTTGGGGAGAATATTTCTCTTTTTGAGGACAGAAATAGGTCTTTTTTGGAGAGGATGACTTATTTTCGGTCTAAAAAGCAGTATTCTGGGAAGAAAATGCCTTCTTTTGGGGATCAAAGGCGGTATTCTGGGAAGAAAATGTGTTATTAGTGGAATAAAATGTGATGTCCCAATAAAAGACGCTGTCTTCCCCAAATGCGTCTTTGTATGCTGCAAATCAGACATTTTCTCCCCGAAAGATCACCTTGATCCTCAAAAGAAGACATTTTCTCCACAAAATGCCGCTTATTAGCTCAATACCATGCTTTCACGACAAAATAATGCACTTTATCCCCAAAACTCATGCATTTTCTCGCCAAAACACTCTTTTTCGCTCCCAAATACAACCATTTCCCCCCTGCATATCAATTTCTGCCAACAATTAGACATTTTCTCCCCGAATATCACTCTTCATCCCAGAAACCAAACAGGTTCTCTCTGAAGTGCCACTCTTTAGCCCCCCAAAAAGGCATTTTCTCCCCAGAATACTGCCTTTCATCTTCAAATGTCTCATATTTGGGAAAGGAAACGAAAGCGCTACTTTGGGGAGAGTATTTCTTATTTGGGGGATCAAAAGAGCAATTTGGGGGAGAAAATGTGTAATATAGGGAACCCTACGTGGTATTTAATGGAGAAAAATTCTTCTATTATGAACCAAGAATGATATTTTGGGGAGAAAATTTCTCTTTTTGAGGACAGAAATAGGTCTTTTTTGGAGAGGATGACTTATTTTTGGTCTAAAAAGCAGTATTCTGGGAAGAAAATGCCTTCTTTTGGGGATCAAAGGCGGTATTCTGGGAAGAAAATGTGTTATTAGTGGAATAAAATGTGCTGTCCCAATAAAAGACGCTGTCTTCCCCAAATGCGTCTTTTTATGCTGCAAATCAGACATTTTCTCCCCGAAAGATCACCTTTATCCTCAAAAGAAGACATTTTCTCCACAAAATGCTGCTTATTAGCTCAATACCAGGCTTTCACGACAAAATAATGCACTTTATCCCCAAAACTCAGGCATTTTCTCCCCAAAACACTCTTTTTCGCTCCCAAATACAACCATTTCTCCCCTGCATATCAATTTCAGCCAACAATTAGACATTTTCTCCCCGAATATCACTCTTCATCCCAGAAACCAAACAGGTTCTCTCTGAAGTGCCACTCTTTAGCCCCCCAAAAAGGCATTTTCTCCCCAGAATACTGCCTTTCATCTTCCAATGTCTCCTTTTTGGGAAAGGGAACGAAAGCGCTACTTTGGGGAGAGTATTTCTTATTTGGGGGATCAAAAGAGCAATTTGGGGGAGAAAATGTGTAATATAGGGAACCCTACGTGGTATTTAATGGAGAAAAAGTCTTCTCTTTGGAACAAACAATGATATTTTGGGGAGAAACTTTCTCATTTTGAGGACAGAAATAGGTCTTTTTTGGAGAGGATGACTTATTTTCGGTCTAAAAAGCAGTATTCTGGGAAGAAAATGCCTTCTTTTGGGGATCAAAGGCGGTATTCCTTGAAGAAAATGTGTTATTATTGGAATAAAATGTGATGATCCAATAAAAGACTCTGTATTCCACAAATGCGTCTTTGTATGCTGCAAATCAGACATTTTCCCCCCGACAGATCACCTTAATCCTTTAAGAAGACATTTTCTCCACAAAAAGCCGCTTATTAGCTCTATACCAGGCTTTCACACGAAAATAATGCAGTTTATCCCCAAAACTCATGCATTTTCTCCACAAAACACGCTTTTTCTCTCCCAAATACAACCATTTCTCCCCTGCATATCAATTTCATCCAACAATTAGACATTTTCTCCCCGAATATCACTCTTCATCCCAGAAACCAAACAGGTTCTCTCTTAAGTGCCACTCTTTAGCCCCCCAAAAAGGCATTTTCTCCCCAGAATACTGCCTTTCATCTTCAAATGTCTCATATTTGGGAAAGGAAACGAAAGCGCTACTTTGGGGAGAGTATTTCTTATTTGGGGGATCAAAAGAGCAATTTGGGGGAGAAAATGTGTAATATAGGGAACCCTACGTGGTATTTAATGGATAAAAAATCTTCTCTTTGGAACCAAGAATGATATTTTGGGGAGAAAATTTCTCTTTTTGAGGACAGAAATAGGTCTTTTTTGGAGAGGATGACTTATTTTCGGTCTAAAAAGCAGTATTCTGGGAAGAAAATGTGTTATTATTGGAATAAAATGTGATGTCCCAATAAAAGACGCTGTCTTCCCCAAATGCGTCTTTGTATGCTGCAAATCAGACATTTTCTCCCCGAAAGATCACCTTTATCCTCTAAAGAAGACATTTTCTCCACAAAATGCTGCTTATTAGCTCAATACCAGGCTTTCACGCCAAAATAATGCACTTTATCCCCAAAACTCATGCATTTTCTCCCCAAAACACTCTTTTTCTCTCCAAAATACAACCATTTCTCCCCTGCATACCAATTTCAGCCAACAATTAGACATTTTCTCCCCGAATATCACTCTTCATCTCAGAAACCAAACAAGTTCTATCTTTATCCCCCCAAAAAGGCATTTTCTCCCCAGAATACTGCCTTTCATCTTCAAATGTCTTCTTTTTGGGAAAGGGAACGAAAGCGCTACTTTGGGGAGAGTATTTCTTATTTGGGGGATCAAAAGAGCAATTTGGGGGAGAAAATGTGTAATATAGGGAACCCTACGTGTTATTTAATGGAGAAAAATTCTTCTATTATGAACCAAGAATGATATTTTGGGGAGAATATTTCTCATTTTGAGGACAGAAATTGGTCTTTTTTGGAGAGGATGACTTATTTTCGGCCTAAAAAGCAGTATTCTGGGAAGAAAATGCCTTCTTTTGGGGATCAAAGGCGGTATTCTGGGAAGAAAATGTGTTATTAGTGGAATAAAATGTGCTGTCCCAATAAAAGACGCTGTCTTCCCCAAATGCGTCTTTGTATGCTGCAAATCAGACATTTTCTCCCCGACAGATCACCTTTATCCTCAAAAGAAGACATTTTCTCCACAAAATGCTGCTTATTAGCTCAATACCATGCTTTCACGCCAAAATAATACACTTTATCCCCAAAACTCAGGCATTTTCTCGCCAATACACTCTTTTTCGCTCCCAAATACAACCATTTCCCCCCTGCATATCAATTTCTGCACACATTTAGACATTTTCTCCCCGAATATCACTCTTCATCCCAGAAACCAAACAGGTTCTCTCTTAAGTGCCACTCTTTAGCCCCCCAAAAAGGCATTTTCTCCCCAGAATACTGCCTTTCATCTTCCAATGTCTCATATTTGGGAAAGGAAACGAAAGCGCTACTTTGGGGAGAGAATTTCTTATTTGGGGTATCAAAAGAGCAATTTGGGGGAGAAAATGTGTAATATTGGGAACCCTACGTGGTATTTAATGGAGAAAAATTCTTCTATTATGAACCAAGAATGATATTTTGGGGAGAAAATTTCTCTTTTTGAGGACAGAAATAGGTCTTTTTTGGAGAGGATGACTTATTTTCGGTCTAAAAAGCAGTATTCTGGGAAGAAAATGCCTTCTTTTGGGGATCAAAGGCGGTATTCTGGGAAGAAAATGTGTTATTAGTGGAATAAAATGTGCTGTCCCAATAAAAGACGCTGTCTTCCCCAAATGCGTCTTTGTATGCTGCAAATCAGACATTTTCTCCCCGACAGATCACCTTTATCCTCAAAAGAAGACATTTTCTCCACAAAATGCTGCTTATTAGCTCAATACCATGCTTTTACGCCAAAATAATGCACTTTATCCCCAAAACTCATGCATTTTCTCCACAAAACACTCTTTTTCGCTCCCAAATACAACCATTTCCCCCCTGCATATCAATTTCTGCACACATTTAGACATTTTCTCCCCGAATATCACTCTTCATCCCAGAAACCAAACAGGTTCTCTCTGAAGTGCCACTCTTTAGCCCCCCAAAAAGGCATTTTCTCCCCAGAATACTGCCTTTCATCTTCAAATGTCTCATATTTGGGAAAGGAAACGAAAGCGCTACTTTGGGGAGAGTATTTCTTATTTGGGGGATCAAAAGAGCAATTTGGGGGAGAAAATGTGTAATATTGGGAACCCTACGTGGTATTTAATGGAGAAAAATTCTTCTATTATGAACCAAGAATGATATTTTGGGGAGAAAATTTCTCATTTTGAGGACAGAAATAGGTCTTTTTTGGAGAGGATGACTTATTTTCGGTCTAAAAAGCAGTATTCTGGGAAGAAAATGCCTTCTTTTGGGGATCAAAGGCGGTATTCCTTGAAGAAAATGTGTTATTACTGGAATAAAATGTGATGTCCCAATAAAAGACGCTGTCTTCCCCAAATGCGTCTTTGTATGCTGCAAATCAGACATTTTCTCCCCGAAAGATCACCTTGATCCTCAAAAGAAGACATTTGCTCCACAAAATGCTGCTTATTAGCTCAATACCATGCTTTCACGCCAAAATAATGCACGTTATCACCAAAACTCATGCATTTTCTCGCCAAAACACTCTTTTTCGCTCCCAAATACAACCATTTTCCCCCTGCATATCAATTTCTGCACACATTTAGACATTTTCTCCCCGAATATCACTCTTCATCCCAGAAACCAAACAGGTTCTCTCTTAAGTGCCACTCTTTAGCCCCCCAAAAAGGCATTTTCTCCCCAGAATACTGCCTTTCATCTTCAAATGTCTCATATTTGGGAAAGGAAACGAAAGCGCTACTTTGGGGAGAGTATTTCTTATTTGGGGGATCAAAAGAGCAATTTGGGGGAGAAAATGTGTAATATTGGGAACCCTACGTGGTATTTAATGGAGAAAAATTCTTCTATTATGAACCAAGAATGATATTTTGGGGAGAAAATTTCTCATTTTGAGGACAGAAATAGGTCTTTTTTGAAGAGGATGACTTATTTTCGGTCTAAAAAGCAGTATTCTGGGAAGAAAATGCCTTCTTTTGGGGATCAAAGGCGGTATTCTGGGAAGAAAATGTGTTATTAGTGGAATAAAATGTGCTGTCCCAATAAAAGACGCTGTCTTCCCCAAATGCGTCTTTGTATGCTGCAAATCAGACATTTTCTCCCCGAAAGATCACCTTTATCCTCTAAAGAAGACATTTTCTCCACAAAATGCTGCTTATTAGCTCAATACCAGGCTTTCACGCCAAAATAATGCACTTTATCCCCAAAACTCATGCATTTTCTCGCCAAAACACTCTTTTTCGCTCCCAAATACAACCATTTCCCCCTGCATATCAATTTCTGCACACATTTAGACATTTTCTCCCCGAATATCACTCTTCATCCCAGAAACCAAACAGGTTCTCTCTTAAGTGCCACTCTTTAGCCCCCCAAAAAGGCATTTTCTCCCCAGAATACTGCCTTTCATCTTCAAATATCTCATATTTGGGAAAGGAAACGAAAGCGCTACTTTGGGGAGAGTATTTCTTATTTGGGGGATCAAAAGAGCAATTTGGGGGAGAAAATGTGTAATATAGGGAACCCTACGTGGTATTTAATGGAGAAAAATTCTTCTATTATGAACCAAGAATGATATTTTGGGGAGAAAATTTCTCATTTTGAGGATAGAAATAGGTCTTTTTTGGAGAGGATGACTTATTTTCGGTCTAAAAAGCAGTATTCTGGGAAGAAAATGCCTTCTTTTGGGGATCAAAGGCGGTATTCTGGGAAGAAAATGTGTTATTACTGGAATAAAATGTGATGTCCCAATAAAAGACGCTGTCTTCCCCAAATGCGTCTTTTTATGCTGCAAATCAGACATTTTCTCCCCGAAAGATCACCTTTATCCTCTAAAGAAGACATTTTCTCCACAAAATGCTGCTTATTAGCTCAATACCATGCTTTCACGCCAAAATAATGCACTTTATCCCCAAAACTCAGGCATTTTCTCCACAAAACACTCTTTTTCTCTCCCAAATACAACCATTTCCCCCCTGCATATCAATTTCTGCCAACAATTAGACATTTTCTCCCCGAATATCACTCTTCATCCCAGAAACCAAACAGGTTCTCTATTCAGTGCCACTCTTTAGCCCCCCAAAAAGGCATTTTCTCCCCAGAATACTGCCTTTCATCTTCAAATGTCTCATATTTGGGAAAGGAAACGAAAGCGCTACTTTGGGGAGAGTATTTCTTATTTGGGGGATCAAAAGAGCAATTTGGGGGAGAAAATGTGTAATATTGGGAACCCTACGTGGTATTTAATGGAGAAAAATTCTTCTATTATGAACCAAGAATGATATTTTGGGGAGAAAATTTCTCTTTTTGAGGACAGAAATAGGTCTTTTTTGGAGAGGATGACTTATTTTCGGTCTAAAAAGCAGTATTCTGGGAAGAAAATGCCTTCTTTTGGGGATCAAAGGCGGTATTCTGGGAAGAAAATGTGTTATTAGTGGAATAAAATGTGATGTCCCAATAAAAGACGCTGTCTTCCCCAAATGCGTCTTTTTATGCTGCAAATCAGACATTTTCTCCCCGAAAGATCACCTTTATCCTCTAAAGAAGACATTTTCTCCACAAAATGCTGCTTATTAGCTCAATACCATGCTTTTACGCCAAAATAATGCACTTTATCCCCAAAACTCATGCATTTTCTCGCCAAAACACTCTTTTTCGCTCCCAAATACAACCATTTCCCCCCTGCATATCAATTTCTGCACACATTTAGACATTTTCTCCCCGAATATCACTCTTCATCCCAGAAACCAAACAGGTTCTCTCTTAAGTGCCACTCTTTAGCCCCCCAAAAAGGCATTTTCTCCCCAGAATACTGCCTTTCATCTTCAAATGTCTCATATTTGGGAAAGGGAACGAAAGCGCTACTTTGGGGAGAGTATTTCTTATTTGGGGGATCAAAAGAGCAATTTGGGGGAGAAAATGTGTAATATAGGGAACCCTACGTGGTATTTAATGGATAAAAAATCTTCTCTTTGGAACCAAGAATGATATTTTGGGGAGAAAATTTCTCTTTTTGAGGACAGAAATAGGTCTTTTTTGGAGAGGATGACTTATTTTCGGTCTAAAAAGCAGTATTCTGGGAAGAAAATGCCTTCTTTTGGGGATCAAAGGCGGTATTCCTTGAAGAAAATGTGTTATTAGTGGAATAAAATGTGCTGTCCCAATAAAAGACGCTGTCTTCCCCAAATGCGTCTTTGTATGCTGCAAATCAGACATTTTCTCCCCGAAAGATCACCTTTATCCTCTAAAGAAGACATTTGCTCCACAAAATGCTGCTTATTAGCTCAATACCAGGCTTTCACGCCAAAATAATGCACTTTATCCCCAAAACTCAGGCATTTTCTCCCCAAAACACTCTTTTTCGCTCCCAAATACAACCATTTCCCCCCTGCATATCAATTTCTGCCAATAATTAGACATTTTCTCCCCGAATATCACTCTTCATCCCAGAAACCAAACAGGTTCTCTCTGAAGTGCCACTCTTTAGCCCCCCAAAAAGGCATTTTCTCCCCAGAATACTGCCTTTCATCTTCAAATGTCTCATATTTGGGAAAGGAAATGAAAGCGCTACTTTGGGGAGAGTATTTCTTATTCTGGGGATCAAAAGAGCAATTTGGGGGAGAAAATGTGTAATATAGGGAACCCTACGTGGTATTTAATGGATAAAAAATCTTCTCTTTGGAACCAAGAATGATATTTTGGGGAGAATATTTCTCTTTTTGAGGACAGAAATAGGTCTTTTTTGGAGAGGATGACTTATTTTCGGTCTAAAAAGCAGTATTCTGGGAAGAAAATGCCTTCTTTTGGGGATCAAAGGCGGTATTCTGGGAAGAAAATGTGTTATCAGTGGAATAAAATGTGATGTCCCAATAAAAGACGCTGTCTTCCCCAAATGCGTCTTTGTATGCTGCAAATCAGACATTTTCTCCCCGAAAGATCACCTTGATCCTCTAAAGAAGACATTTTCTCCACAAAATGCTGCTTATTAGCTCAATACCAGGCTTTCACGCCAAAATAATGCACTTTATCCCCAAAACTCATGCATTTTCTCCCCAAAACACTCTTTTTCGCTCCCAAATACAACCATTTCCCCACTGCATATCAATTTCTGCCAACAATTAGACATTTTCTCCCCGAATATCACTCTTCATCCCAGAAACCAAACAGGTTCTCTCTTAAGTGCCACTCTTTAGCCCCCCAAAAAGGCATTTTCTCCCCAGAATACTGCCTTTCATCTTCAAATGTCTCATATTTGGGAAAGGGAACGAAAGCGCTACTTTGGGGAGAGTATTTCTTATTTGGGGGATCAAAAGAGCAGTTTGGGGGAGAAAATGTGTAATATTGGGAACCCTACGTGGTATTTAATGGAGAAGAATTCTTCTATTATGAACCAAGAATGATATTTTGGGGAGAATATTTCTCTTTTTGAGGACAGAAATAGGTCTTTTTTGAAGAGGATGACTTATTTTCGGTCTAAAAAGCAGTATTCTGGGAAGAAAATGCCTTCTTTTGGGGATCAAAGGCGGTATTCTGGGAAGAAAATGTGTTATTAGTGGAATAAAATGTGCTGTCCCAATAAAAGACGCTGTCTTCCCCAAATGCGTCTTTGTATGCTGCAAATCAGACATTTTCTCCCCGAAAGATCACCTTTATCCTCAAAAGAAGACATTTTCTAAACAAAATGCCGCTTATTAGCTCAATATCATGCTTTCACGCCAAAATAATGCACTTTATCCCCAAAACTCAGGCATTTTCTCCCCAAAACACTCTTTTTCGCTCCCAAATACAACCATTTCCCCCCTGCATATCAATTTCTGCCAACAATTAGACATTTTCTCCCCGAATATCACTCTTCATCCCAGAAACCAAACAGGTTCTCTCTTAATGCCACTCTTTAGCCCCCCAAAAAGGCGTTTTCTCCCCAGAATACTGCCTTTCATCTTCAAATATCTCATATTAGGGAAAGGGGACGAAAGCGCTACTTTGAGGAGAGTATTTCTTATTTGGGGGATCAAAAGAGCAATTTGGGGGAGAAAATGTGTAATATAGGGAACCCTACGTGGTATTTAATGGATAAAAAGTCTTCTCTTTGGAACCAAGAATGATATTTTGGGGAGAATATTTCTCTTTTTGAGGACAGAAATAGGTCTTTTTTGGAGAGGATGACTTATTTTCGGTCTAAAAAGCAGTATTCTGGGAAGAAAATGCCTTCTTTTGGGGATCAAAGGCGGTATTCCTTGAAGAAAATGTGTTATTAGTGGAATAAAATGTGCTGTCCCAATAAAAGACGCTGTCCTCCCCAAATGCGTCTTTGTATGCTGCAAATCAGACATTTTCTCCCCGAAAGATCACCTTGATCCTCAAAAGAAGACATTTTCTCCACAAAATGCTGCTTATTAGCTCAATACCAGGCTTTCACGCCAAAATAATGCACTTTATCCCCAAAACTCATGCATTTTCTCCCCAAAACACTCTTTTTCTCTCCCAAATACAACCATTTCTCCCCTGCATATCAATTTCAGCCAACAATTAGACATTTTCTCCCCGAATATCACTCTTCATCCCAGAAACCAAACAGGTTCTCTCTTAAGTGCCACTCTTTAGCCCCCCAAAAAGGCATTTTCTCCCCAGAATACTGCCTTTCATCTTCAAATGTCTCATATTTGGGAAAGGAAACGAAAGCGCTACTTTGGGGAGAGTATTTCTTATTCTGGGGATCAAAAGAGCAATTTGGGGGAGAAAATGTGTAATATAGGGAACCCTACGTGGTATTTAATGGATAAAAAATCTTCTCTTTGGAACCAAGAATGATATTTTGGGGAGAATATTTCTCTTTTTGAGGACAGAAATAGGTCTTTTTTGGAGAGGATGACTTATTTTCGGTCTAAAAAGCAGTATTCTGGGAAGAAAATGCCTTCTTTTGGGGATCAAAGGCGGTATTCTGGGAAGAAAATGTGTTATTAGTGGAATAAAATGTGCTGTCCCAATAAAAGACGCTGTCTTCCCCAAATGCGTCTTTGTATGCTGCAAATCAGACATTTTCTCCCCGAAACATCACCTTGATCCTCTAAAGAAGACATTTGCTCCACAAAATGCTGCTTATTAGCTCAATACCATGCTTTCACGCCAAAATAATGCACGTTATCACCAAAACTCATGCATTTTCTCGCCAAAACACTCTTTTTCGCTCCCAAATACAACCATTTTCCCCCTGCATATCAATTTCTGCACACATTTAGACATTTTCTCCCCGAATATCACTCTTCATCCCAGAAACCAAACAGGTTCTCTCTTAAGTGCCACTCTTTAGCCCCCCAAAAAGGCATTTTCTCCCCAGAATACTGCCTTTCATCTTCAAATGTCTCATATTTGGGAAAGGAAACGAAAGCGCTACTTTGGGGAGAGTATTTCTTATTTGGGGGATCAAAAGAGCAATTTGGGGGAGAAAATGTGTAATATTGGGAACCCTACGTGGTATTTAATGGAGAAAAAGTCTTCTCTTTGGAACCAAGAATGATATTTTGGGGAGAAAATTTCTCATTTTGAGGACAGAAATAGGTCTTTTTTGGAGAGGATGACTTATTTTCGGTCTAAAAAGCAGTATTCTGGGAAGAAAATGCCTTCTTTTGGGGATCAAAGGCGGTATTCTGGGAAGAAAATGTGTTATTAGTGGAATAAAATGTGCTGTCCCAATAAAAGACGCTGTCTTCCCCAAATGCGTCTTTTTATGCTGCAAATCAGACATTTTCTCCCTGAAAGATCACCTTTATCCTCTAAAGAAGACATTTGCTCCACAAAATGCTGCTTATTAGCTCAATACCAGGCTTTCACGCAAAAATAATGCACTTTATCCCCAAAACTCAGGCATTTTCTCCCCAAAACACTCTTTGTCGCTCCCAAATACAACCATTTCTCCCCTGCATATCAATTTCTGCCAACAATTAGACATTTTCTCCCCGAATATCACTCTTCATCCCAGAAACCAAACAGGTTCTCTCTTCAGTGCCACTCTTTAGCCCCCCAAAAAGGCATTTTCTCCCCAGAATACTGCCTTTCATATCCCAATGTCTCCTTTTTGGGAAAGGAAACGAAAGCGCTACTTTGGGGAGAGTATTTCTTATTTGGGGGGTCAAAAGAGCAATTTGGGGGAGAAAATGTGTAATATTGGGAACCTTACGTGGTATTTAATGGAGAAAAATTCTTCTATTATGAACCAAGAATGATATTTTGGGGAGAAAATTTCTCATTTTGAGGACAGAAATAGGTCTTTTTTGAAGAGGATGACTTATTTTCGGTCTAAAAAGCAGTATTCTGGGAAGAAAATGCCTTCTTTTGGGGATCAAAGGCGGTATTCTGGGAAGAAAATGTGTTATTAGTGGAATAAAATGTGCTGTCCCAATAAAAGACGCTGTCTTCCCCAAATGCGTCTTTTTATGCTGCAAATCAGACATTTTCTCCCCGAAAGATCACCTTTATCCTCTAAAGAAGACATTTTCTCCACAAAATGCTGCTTATTAGCTCAATACCAGGCTTTCATGCCAAAATAATGCACTTTATCCCCAAAACTCATGCATTTTCTCGCCAAAACACTCTTTTTCGCTCCCAAATACAACCATTTCCCCCTGCATATCAATTTCTGCACACATTTAGACATTTTCTCCCCGAATATCACTCTTCATCCCAGAAACCAAACAGGTTCTCTCTTAAGTGCCACTCTTTAGCCCCCCAAAAAGGCATTTTCTCCCCAGAATACTGCCTTTCATCTTCAAATATCTCATATTTGGGAAAGGAAACGAAAGCGCTACTTTGGGGAGAGTATTTCTTATTTGGGGGATCAAAAGAGCAATTTGGGGGAGAAAATGTGTAATATAGGGAACCCTACGTGGTATTTAATGGAGAAAAATTCTTCTATTATGAACCAAGAATGATATTTTGGGGAGAAAATTTCTCATTTTGAGGATAGAAATAGGTCTTTTTTGGAGAGGATGACTTATTTTCGGTCTAAAAAGCAGTATTCTGGGAAGAAAATGCCTTCTTTTGGGGATCAAAGGCGGTATTCTGGGAAGAAAATGTGTTATTAGTGGAATAAAATGTGATGTCCCAATAAAAGACGCTGTCTTCCCCAAATGCGTCTTTGTATGCTGCAAATCAGACATTTTCTCCCCGAAAGATCACCTTTATCCTCTAAAGAAGACATTTTCTCCACAAAATGCTGCTTATTAGCTCAATACCATGCTTTCACGCCAAAATAATGCACTTTATCCCCAAAACTCAGGCATTTTCTCCACAAAACACTCTTTTTCTCTCCCAAATACAACCATTTCCCCCCTGCATATCAATTTCTGCACACATTTAGACATTTTCTCCCCGAATATCACTCTTCATCCCAGAAACCAAACAGGTTCTCTCTGAAGTGCCACTCTTTAGCCCCCCAAAAAGGCATTTTCTCCCCAGAATACTGCCTTTCATCTTCAAATGTCTCATATTTGGGAAAGGAAACGAAAGCGCTACTTTGGGGAGAGTATTTCTTATTTGGGGGATCAAAAGAGCAATTTGGGGGAGAAAATGTGTAATATTGGGAACCCTACGTGGTATTTAATGGAGAAAAATTCTTCTATTATGAACCAAGAATGATATTTTGGGGAGAAAATTTCTCTTTTTGAGGACAGAAATAGGTCTTTTTTGGAGAGGATGACTTATTTTCGGTCTAAAAAGCAGTATTCTGGGAAGAAAATGCCTTCTTTTGGGGATCAAAGGCGGTATTCTGGGAAGAAAATGTGTTATTAGTGGAATAAAATGTGATGTCCCAATAAACGACGCTGTCTTCCCCAAATGCGTCTTTTTATGCTGCAAATCAGACATTTTCTCCCCGAAAGATCACCTTGATCCTCAAAAGAAGACATTTTCTCCACAAAATGCTGCTTATTAGCTCAATACCATGCTTTCACGCCAAAATAATGCACTTTATCCCCAAAACTCAGGCATTTTCTCCCCAAAACACTCTTTTTCGCTCCCAAATACAACCATTTCCCCCCTGCATATCAATTTCTGCACACATTTAGACATTTTCTCCCCGAATATCACTCTTCATCCCAGAAACCAAACAGGTTCTCTCTTAAGTGCCACTCTTTAGCCCCCCAAAAAGGCATTTTCTCCCCAGAATACTGCCTTTCATCTTCAAGTGTCTCATATTTGGGAAAGGGAACGAAAGCGCTACTTGGGGGAGAGTATTTCTTATTTGGGGGATCAAAAGAGCAATTTGGGGGAGAAAATGTGTAATATAGGGAACCCTACGTGGTATTTAATGGATAAAAAATCTTCTCTTTGGAACCAAGAATGATATTTTGGGGAGAAAATTTCTCTTTTTGAGGACAGAAATAGGTCTTTTTTGGAGAGGATGACTTATTTTCGGTCTAAAAAGCAGTATTCTGGGAAGAAAATGCCTTCTTTTGGGGATCAAAGGCGGTATTCCTTGAAGAAAATGTGTTATTAGTGGAATAAAATGTGCTGTCCCAATAAAAGACGCTGTCTTCCCCAAATGCGTCTTTGTATGCTGCAAATCAGACATTTTCTCCCCGAAAGATCACCTTTATCCTCTAAAGAAGACATTTGCTCCACAAAATGCTGCTTATTAGCTCAATACCAGGCTTTCACGCCAAAATAATGCACTTTATCCCCAAAACTCAGGCATTTTCTCCCCAAAACACTCTTTTTCGCTCCCAAATACAACCATTTCCCCCCTGCATATCAATTTCTGCACACATTTAGACATTTTCTCCCCGAATATCACTCTTCATCCCAGAAACCAAACAGGTTCTCTCTTAAGTGCCACTCTTTAGCCCCCCAAAAAGGCATTTTCTCCCCAGAATACTGCCTTTCATCTTCAAATGTCTCATATTTGGGAAAGGAAACGAAAGCGCTACTTTGGGGAGAGTATTTCTTATTCTGGGGATCAAAAGAGCAATTTGGGGGAGAAAATGTGTAATATAGGGAACCCTACGTGGTATTTAATGGATAAAAAATCTTCTCTTTGGAACCAAGAATGATATTTTGGGGAGAAAATTTCTCTTTTTGAGGACAGAAATAGGTCTTTTTTGGAGAGGATGACTTATTTTCGGTCTAAAAAGCAGTATTCTGGGAAGAAAATGCCTTCTTTTGGGGATCAAAGGCGGTATTCTGGGAAGAAAATGTGTTATCAGTGGAATAAAATGTGATGTCCCAATAAAAGACGCTGTCTTCCCCAAATGCGTCTTTGTATGCTGCAAATCAGACATTTTCTCCCCGAAAGATCACCTTGATCCTCTAAAGAAGACATTTTCTCCACAAAATGCTGCTTATTAGCTCAATACCAGGCTTTCACGCCAAAATAATGCACTTTATCCCCAAAACTCAGGCATTTTCTCCCCAAAACACTCTTTTTCGCTCCCAAACACAACCATTTCCCCCCTGCATATCAATTTCTGCCAACAATTAGACATTTTCTCCCCGAATATCACTCTTCATCCCAGAAACCAAACAGGTTCTCTCTTAAGTGCCACTCTTTAGCCCCCCAAAAAGGCATTTTCTCCCCAGAATACTGCCTTTCATATCCCAATGTCTCCTTTTTGGGAAAGGAAACGAAAGCGCTACTTTGGGGAGAGTATTTCTTATTTGGGGGATCAAAAGAGCAATTTGGGGGAGAAAATGTGTAATATAGGGAACCCTACGTGGTATTTAATGGATAAAAAATCTTCTCTTTGGAACCAAGAATGATATTTTGGGGAGAAAATTTCTCTTTTTGAGGACAGAAATAGGTCTTTTTTGGAGAGGATGACTTATTTTCGGTCTAAAAAGCAGTATTCTGGGAAGAAAATGCCTTCTTTTGGGGATCAAAGGCGGTATTCCTTGAAGAAAATGTGTTATTAGTGGAATAAAATGTGCTGTCCCAATAAAAGACGCTGTCTTCCCCAAATGCGTCTTTTTATGCTGCAAATCAGACATTTTCTCCCCGAAAGATCACCTTTATCCTCTAAAGAAGACATTTTCTCCACAAAATGCTGCTTATTAGCTCAATACCAGGCTTTCACGCCAAAATAATGCACTTTATCCCCAAAACTCATGCATTTTCTCCCCAAAACACTCTTTTTCGCTCCCAAATACAACCATTTCTCCCCTGCATATCAATTTCAGCCAACAATTAGACATTTTCTCCCCGAATATCACTCTTCATCCCAGAAACCAAACAGGTTCTCTCTGAAGTGCCACTCTTTAGCCCCCCAAAAAGGCATTTTCTCCCCAGAATACTGCCTTTCATCTTCAAATGTCTTCTTTTAGGAAAAGGGAACGAAAGCGCTACTTTGGGGAGAGTATTTCTTATTCTGGGGATCAAAAGAGCAATTTGGGGGAGAAAATGTGTAATATAGGGAACCCTACGTGGTATTTAATGGATAAAAAATCTTCTCTTTGGAACCAAGAATGATATTTTGGGGAGAAAATTTCTCTTTTTGAGGACAGAAATAGGTCTTTTTTGGAGAGGATGACTTATTTTCGGTCTAAAAAGCAGTATTCTGGGAAGAAAATGCCTTCTTTTGGGGATCAAAGGCGGTATTCTGGGAAGAAAATGTGTTATTAGTGGAATAAAATGTGCTGTCCCAATAAAAGACGCTGTCTTCCCCAAATGCGTCTTTTTATGCTGCAAATCAGACATTTTCTCCCTGAAAGATCACCTTTATCCTCTAAAGAAGACATTTGCTCCACAAAATGCTGCTTATTAGCTCAATACCAGGCTTTCACGCAAAAATAATGCACTTTATCCCCAAAACTCAGGCATTTTCTCCCCAAAACACTCTTTGTCGCTCCCAAATACAACCATTTCTCCCCTGCATATCAATTTCATCCAACAATTAGACATTTTCTCCCCGAATATCACTCTTCATCCCAGAAACCAAACAGGTTCTCTCTTCAGTGCCACTCTTTAGCCCCCCAAAAAGGCATTTTCTCCCCAGAATACTGCCTTTCATATCCCAATGTCTCCTTTTTGGGAAAGGAAACGAAAGCGCTACTTTGGGGAGAGTATTTCTTATTTGGGGGGTCAAAAGAGCAATTTGGGGGAGAAAATGTGTAATATTGGGAACCTTACGTGGTATTTAATGGAGAAAAATTCTTCTATTATGAACCAAGAATGATATTTTGGGGAGAACATTTCTCATTTTGAGGACAGAAATAGGTCTTTTTTGGAGAGGATGACTTATTTTCGGTCTAAAAAGCAGTATTCTGGGAAGAAAATGCCTTCTTTTGGGGATCAAAGGCGGTATTCTGGGAAGAAAATGTGTTATTAGTGGAATAAAATGTGATGTCCCAATAAACGACGCTGTCTTCCCCAAATGCGTCTTTGTATGCTGCAAATCAGACATTTTCTCCCCGAAAGATCACCTTGATCCTCAAAAGAAGACATTTTCTCCACAAAATGCTGCTTATTAGCTCAATACCATGCTTTCACGCCAAAATAATGCACTTTATCCCCAAAACTCATGCATTTTCTCCACAAAACACTCTTTTTCGCTCCCAAATACAACCATTTCCCCCCTGCATATCAATTTCTGCCAACAATTAGACATTTTCTCCCCGAATATCACTCTTCATCCCAGAAACCAAACAGGTTCTCTATTCAGTGCCACTCTTTAGCCCCCCAAAAAGGCATTTTCTCCCCAGAATACTGCCTTTCATCTTCAAATGTCTCATATTTGGGAAAGGAAACGAAAGCGCTACTTTGGGGAGAGTATTTCTTATTTGGGGGATCAAAAGAGCAATTTGGGGGAGAAAATGTGTAATATAGGGAACCCTACGTGGTATTTAATGGAGAAAAATTCTTCTATTATGAACCAAGAATGATATTTTGGGGAGAAAATTTCTCTTTCTGAGGACAGAAATAGGTCTTTTTTGGAGAGGATGACTTATTTTCGGTCTAAAAAGCAGTATTCTGGGAAGAAAATGCCTTCTTTTGGGGATCAAAGGCGGTATTCCTTGAAGAAAATGTGTTATTAGTGGAATAAAATGTGATGTCCCAATAAAAGACGCTGTCTTCCCCAAATGCGTCTTTTTATGCTGCAAATCAGACATTTTCTTCCCGAAAGATCACCTTGATCCTCTAAAGAAGACATTTTCTCCACAAAATGCTGCTTATTAGCTCAATACCATGCTTTCACGCCAAAATAATGCACTTTATCCCCAAAACTCAGGCATTTTCTCGCCAAAACACTCTTTTTCGCTCCCAAATACAACCATTTCCCCCCTGCATATCAATTTCTGCACACATTTAGACATTTTCTCCCCGAATATCACTCTTCATCCCAGAAACCAAACAGGTTCTCTCTTAAGTGCCACTCTTTAGCCCCCCAAAAAGGCATTTTCTCCCCAGAATACTGCCTTTCATCTTCAAATGTCTCATATTTGGGAAAGGGAACGAAAGCGCTACTTTGGGGAGAGTATTTCTTATTTGGGGGATCAAAAGAGCAATTTGGGGGAGAAAATGTGTAATATAGGGAACCCTACGTGGTATTTAATGGATAAAAAATCTTCTCTTTGGAACCAAGAATGATATTTTGGGGAGAATATTTCTCTTTTTGAGGACAGAAATAGGTCTTTTTTGGAGAGGATGACTTATTTTCGGTCTAAAAAGCAGTATTCTGGGAAGAAAATGCCTTCTTTTGGGGATCAAAGGCGGTATTCCTTGAAGAAAATGTGTTATTAGTGGAATAAAATGTGCTGTCCCAATAAAAGACGCTGTCTTCCCCAAATGCGTCTTTGTATGCTGCAAATCAGACATTTTCTCCCCGAAAGATCACCTTGATCCTCAAAAGAAGACATTTTCTCCACAAAATGCTGCTTATTAGCTCAATACCAGGCTTTCACGCCAAAATAATGCACTTTATCCCCAAAACTCAGGCATTTTCTCCCCAAAACACTCTTTTTCTCTCCCAAATACAACCATTTCTCCCCTGCATATCAATTTCTGCCAACAATTAGACATTTTCTCCCCGAATATCACTCTTCATCCCAGAAACCAAACAGGTTCTCTCTGAAGTGCCACTCTTTAGCCCCCCAAAAAGGCATTTTCTCCCCAGAATACTGCCTTTCATCTTCAAATGTCTCATATTTGGGAAAGGAAACAAAAGCGCTACTTTGGGGAGAGTATTTCTTATTTGGGGGATCAAAAGAGCAATTTGGGGGAGAAAATGTGTAATATAGGGAACCCTACGTGGTATTTAATGGATAAAAAATCTTCTCTTTGGAACCAAGAATGATATTTTGGGGAGAAAATTTCTCTTTTTGAGGACAGAAATAGGTCTTTTTTGGAGAGGATGACTTATTTTCGGTCTAAAAAGCAGTATTCTGGGAAGAAAATGCCTTCTTTTGGGGATCAAAGGCGGTATTCTGGGAAGAAAATGTGTTATCAGTGGAATAAAATGTGATGTCCCAATAAAAGACGCTGTCTTCCCCAAATGCGTCTTTTTATGCTGCAAATCAGACATTTTCTCCCCGAAAGATCACCTTTATCCTCTAAAGAAGACATTTTCTCCACAAAATGCTGCTTATTAGCTCAATACCAGGCTTTCACGCCAAAATAATGCACTTTATCCCCAAAACTCATGCATTTTCTCCCCAAAACACTCTTTTTCGCTCCCAAATACAACCATTTCTCCCCTGCATATCAATTTCTGCCAACAATTAGACATTTTCTCCCCGAATATCACTCTTCATCCCAGAAACCAAACAGGTTCTCTCTTAAGTGCCACTCTTTAGCCCCCCAAAAAGGCATTTTCTCCCCAGAATACTGCCTTTCATCTTCAAATGTCTCATATTTGGGAAAGGAAACAAAAGCGCTACTTTGGGGAGAGTATTTCTTATTTGGGGGATCAAAAGAGCAATTTGGGGGAGAAAATGTGTAATATAGGGAACCCTACGTGGTATTTAATGGATAAAAAATCTTCTCTTTGGAACCAAGAATGATATTTTGGGGAGAAAATTTCTCTTTTTGAGGACAGAAATAGGTCTTTTTTGGAGAGGATGACTTATTTTCGGTCTAAAAAGCAGTATTCTGGGAAGAAAATGCCTTCTTTTGGGGATCAAAGGCGGTATTCTGGGAAGAAAATGTGTTATCAGTGGAATAAAATGTGATGTCCCAATAAACGACGCTGTCTTCCCCAAATGCATCTTTTTATGCTGCAAATCAGACATTTTCTCCCCGAAAGATCACCTTTATCCTCTAAAGAAGACATTTTCTCCACAAAATGCTGCTTATTAGCTCAATACCAGGCTTTCACGCCAAAATAATGCACTTTATCCCCAAAACTCAGGCATTTTCTCCCCAAAACACTCTTTTTCGCTCCCAAATACAACCATTTCCCCCCTGCATATCAATTTCTGCCAACAATTAGACATTTTCTCCCCGAATATCACTCTTCATCCCAGAAACCAAACAGGTTCTCTCTGAAGTGCCACTCTTTAGCCCCCCAAAAAGGCATTTTCTCCCCAGAATACTGCCTTTCATCTTCCAATGTCTCCTTTTTGGGAAAGGAAACGAAAGCGCTACTTTGGGGAGAGTATTTCTTATTTGGGGGATCAAAAGAGCAATTTGGGGGAGAAAATGTGTAATATAGGGAACCCTACGTGGTATTTAATGGATAAAAAATCTTCTCTTTGGAACCAAGAATGATATTTTGGGGAGAAAATTTCTCTTTTTGAGGACAGAAATAGGTCTTTTTTGGAGAGGATGACTTATTTTTGGTCTAAAAAGCAGTATTCTGGGAAGAAAATGCCTTCTTTTGGGGATCAAAGGCGGTATTCCTTGAAGAAAATGTGTTATTAGTGGAATAAAATGTGCTGTCCCAATAAAAGACGCTGTCTTCCCCAAATGCGTCTTTGTATGCTGCAAATCAGACATTTTCTCCCCGAAAGATCACCTTGATCCTCTAAAGAAGACATTTTCTCCACAAAATGCCGCTTATTAGCTCAATACCATGCTTTCACGCCAAAATAATGCACTTTATCCCCAAAACTCATGCATTTTCTCCCCAAAACACTCTTTTTCTCTCCCAAATACAACCATTTCTCCCCTGCATATCAATTTCAGCCAACAATTAGACATTTTCTCCCCGAATATCACTCTTCATCCCAGAAACCAAACAGGTTCTCTCTTAATGCCACTCTTTAGCCCCCCAAAAAGGCATTTTCTCCCCAGAATACTGCCTTTCATCTTCAAATGTCTTCTTTTTGGGATAGGGAACGAAAGCGCTACTTTGGGGAGAGTATTTCTTATTTGGGGGATCAAAAGAGCAATTTGGGGGAGAAAATGTGTAATATAGGGAACCCTACGTGGTATTTAATGGAGAAAACGTCTTCTATTTGGAACCAAGAATGATATTTTGGGGAGAAAATTTCTCTTTTTGAGGACAGAAATAGGTCTTTTTTGGAGAGGATGACTTATTTTCGGTCTAAAAAGCAGTATTCTGGGAAGAAAATGCCTTCTTTTGGGGATCAAAGGCGGTATTCTGGGAAGAAAATGTGTTATTAGTGGAATAAAATGTGATGTCCCAATAAAAGACGCTGTCTTCCCCAAATGCGTCTTTTTATGCTGCAAATCAGACATTTTCTCCCCGAAAGATCACCTTTATCCTCTAAAGAAGACATTTGCTCCACAAAATGCTGCTTATTAGCTCAATACCAGGCTTTCACGCCAAAATAATGCACTTTATCCCCAAAACTCAGGCATTTTCTCCCCAAAACACTCTTTTTCGCTCCCAAATACAACCATTTCCCCCTGCATATCAATTTCTGCACACATTTAGACATTTTCTCCCCGAATATCACTCTTCATCCCAGAAACCAAACAGGTTCTCTCTTAAGTGCCACTCTTTAGCCCCCCAAAAAGGCATTTTCTCCCCAGAATACTGCCTTTCATCTTCAAATATCTCATATTTGGGAAAGGAAACGAAAGCACTACTTTGGGGAGAGTATTTCTTATTCTGGGGATCAAAAGAGCAATTTGGGGGAGAAAATGTGTAATATAGGGAACCCTACGTGGTATTTAATGGAGAAAAAATCTTCTCTTTGGAACCAAGAATGATATTTTGGGGAGAAAATTTCTCATTTTGAGGATAGAAATAGGTCTTTTTTGGAGAGGATGACTTATTTTCGGTCTAAAAAGCAGTATTCTGGGAAGAAAATGCCTTCTTTTGGGGATCAAAGGCGGTATTCTGGGAAGAAAATGTGTTATTAGTGGAATAAAATGTGATGTCCCAATAAACGACGCTGTCTTCCCCAAATGCGTCTTTTTATGCTGCAAATCAGACATTTTCTCCCCGAAAGATCACCTTGATCCTCAAAAGAAGACATTTTCTCCACAAAATGCTGCTTATTAGCTCAATACCATGCTTTCATGCCAAAATAATGCACTTTATCCCCAAAACTCATGCATTTTCTCCACAAAACACTCTTTTTCTCTCCCAAATACAACCATTTCCCCCCTGCATATCAATTTCTGCCAACAATTAGACATTTTCTCCCCGAATATCACTCTTCATCCCAGAAACCAAACAGGTTCTCTATTCAGTGCCACTCTTTAGCCCCCCAAAAAGGCATTTTCTCCCCAGAATACTGCCTTTCATCTTCAAATGTCTCATATTTGGGAAAGGAAACGAAAGCGCTACTTTGGGGAGAGTATTTCTTATTTGGGGGATCAAAAGAGCAATTTGGGGGAGAAAATGTGTAATATAGGGAACCCTACGTGGTATTTAATGGAGAAAAATTCTTCTATTATGAACCAAGAATGATATTTTGGGGAGAAAATTTCTCTTTCTGAGGACAGAAATAGGTCTTATTTGGAGAGGATGACTTATTTTCGGTCTAAAAAGCAGTATTCTGGGAAGAAAATGCCTTCTTTTGGGGATCAAAGGCGGTATTCTGGGAAGAAAATGTGTTATTACTGGAATAAAATGTGATGTCCCAATAAAAGACGCTGTCTTCCCCAAATGCGTCTTTTTATGCTGCAAATCAGACATTTTCTTCCCGAAAGATCACCTTTATCCTCTAAAGAAGACATTTGCTCCACAAAATGCTGCTTATTAGCTCAATACCATGCTTTCACGCCAAAATAATGCACTTTATCCCCAAAACTCATGCATTTTCTCCCCAAAACACTCTTTTTCGCTCCCAAATACAACCATTTCCCCCCTGCATATCAATTTCTGCACACATTTAGACATTTTCTCCCCGAATATCACTCTTCATCCCAGAAACCAAACAGGTTCTCTCTTAAGTGCCACTCTTTAGCCCCCCAAAAAGGCATTTTCTCCCCAGAATACTGCCTTTCATCTTCAAATGTCTCATATTTGGGAAAGGGAACGAAAGCGCTACTTTGGGGAGAGTATTTCTTATTTGGGGGATCAAAAGAGCAATTTGGGGGAGAAAATGTGTAATATAGGGAACCCTACGTGGTATTTAATGGATAAAAAATCTTCTCTTTGGAACCAAGAATGATATTTTGGGGAGAATATTTCTCTTTTTGAGGACAGAAATAGGTCTTTTTTGGAGAGGATGACTTATTTTCGGTCTAAAAAGCAGTATTCTGGGAAGAAAATGCCTTCTTTTGGGGATCAAAGGCGGTATTCTGGGAAGAAAATGTGTTATTAGTGGAATAAAATGTGCTGTCCCAATAAAAGACGCTGTCTTCCCCAAATGCGTCTTTGTATGCTGCAAATCAGACATTTTCTCCCCGAAAGATCACCTTTATCCTCTAAAGAAGACATTTGCTCCACAAAATGCTGCTTATTAGCTCAATACCAGGCTTTCACGCAAAAATAATGCACTTTATCCCCAAAACTCATGCATTTTCTCCCCAAAACACTCTTTTTCGCTCCCAAATACAACCATTTCCCCCTGCATATCAATTTCTGCCAACAATTAGACATTTTCTCCCCGAATATCACTCTTCATCCTGGAAACCAAACAGGTTCTCTCTTAAGTGCCACTCTTTAGCCCCCCAAAAAGGCATTTTCTCCCCAGAATACTGCCTTTCATCTTCAAATGTCTCATATTTGGGAAAGGGAACGAAAGCGCTACTTTGGGGAGAGTATTTCTTATTTGGGGGATCAAAAGAGCAGTTTGGGGGAGAAAATGTGTAATATTGGGAACCCTACGTGGTATTTAATGGAGAAAAATTCTTCTATTATGAACCAAGAATGATATTTTGGGGAGAAAATTTCTCTTTTTGAGGACAGAAATAGGTCTTTTTTGGAGAGGATGACTTATTTTCGGTCTAAAAAGCAGTATTCTGGGAAGAAAATGCCTTCTTTTGGGGATCAAAGGCGGTATTCCTTGAAGAAAATGTGTTATTAGTGGAATAAAATGTGCTGTCCCAATAAAAGACGCTGTCTTCCCCAAATGCGTCTTTGTATGCTGCAAATCAGACATTTTCTCCCCGAAAGATCACCTTGATCCTCAAAAGAAGACATTTTCTCCACAAAATGCTGCTTATTAGCTCAATACCAGGCTTTCACGCCAAAATAATGCACTTTATCCCCAAAACTCAGGCATTTTCTCCCCAAAACACTCTTTTTCGCTCCCAAATACAACCATTTCTCCCCTGCATATCAATTTCTGCCAACAATTAGACATTTTCTCCCCGAATATCACTCTTCATCCCAGAAACCAAACAGGTTCTCTCTGAAGTGCCACTCTTTAGCCCCCCAAAAAGGCATTTTCTCCCCAGAATACTGCCTTTCATCTTCAAATGTCTCATATTTGGGAAAGGAAACGAAAGCGCTACTTTGGGGAGAGTATTTCTTATTTGGGGGATCAAAAGAGCAATTTGGGGGAGAAAATGTGTAATATAGGGAACCCTACGTGGTATTTAATGGATAAAAAATCTTCTCTTTGGAACCAAGAATGATATTTTGGGGAGAAAATTTCTCTTTTTGAGGACAGAAATAGGTCTTTTTTGGAGAGGATGACTTATTTTCGGTCTAAAAAGCAGTATTCTGGGAAGAAAATTCCTTCTTTTGGGGATCAAAGGCGGTATTCTGGGAAGAAAATGTGTTATTACTGGAATAAAATGTGATGTCCCAATAAAAGACGCTGTCTTCCCCAAATGCGTCTTTTTATGCTGCAAATCAGACATTTACTCCCCGAAAGATCACCTTTATCCTCTAAAGAAGACATTTGCTCCACAAAATGCTGCTTATTAGCTCAATACCAGGCTTTCACGCAAAAATAATGCACTTTATCCCCAAAACTCATGCATTTTCTCCCCAAAACACTCTTTTTCGCTCCCAAATACAACCATTTCCCCCCTGCATATCAATTTCTGCCAACAATTAGACATTTTCTCCCCGAATATCACTCTTCATCCTGGAAACCAAACAGGTTCTCTCTTAAGTGCCACTCTTTAGCCCCCCAAAAAGGCATTTTCTCCCCAGAATACTGCCTTTCATCTTCAAATGTCTCATATTTGGGAAAGGGAACGAAAGCGCTACTTTGGGGAGAGTATTTCTTATTTGGGGGATCAAAAGAGCAGTTTGGGGGAGAAAATGTGTAATATTGGGAACCCTACGTGGTATTTAATGGAGAAAAATTCTTCTATTATGAACCAAGAATGATATTTTGGGGAGAAAATTTCTCTTTTTGAGGACAGAAATAGGTCTTTTTTGGAGAGGATGACTTATTTTCGGTCTAAAAAGCAGTATTCTGGGAAGAAAATGCCTTCTTTTGGGGATCAAAGGCGGTATTCTGGGAAGAAAATGTGTTATTACTGGAATAAAATGTGATGTCCCAATAAAAGACGCTGTCTTCCCCAAATGCGTCTTTTTATGCTGCAAATCAGACATTTTCTCCCCGAAAGATCACCTTTATCCTCTAAAGAAGACATTTGCTCCACAAAATGCTGCTTATTAGCTCAATACCAGGCTTTCACGCAAAAATAATGCACTTTATCCCCAAAACTCATGCATTTTCTCCCCAAAACACTCTTTTTCGCTCCCAAATACAACCATTTCCCCCTGCATATCAATTTCTGCCAACAATTAGACATTTTCTCCCCGAATATCACTCTTCATCCTGGAAACCAAACAGGTTCTCTCTTAAGTGCCACTCTTTAGCCCCCCAAAAAGGCATTTTCTCCCCAGAATACTGCCTTTCATCTTCAAATGTCTCATATTTGGGAAAGGGAACGAAAGCGCTACTTTGGGGAGAGTATTTCTTATTTGGGGGATCAAAAGAGCAGTTTGGGGGAGAAAATGTGTAATATTGGGAACCCTACGTGGTATTTAATGGAAAAAATTCTTCTATTATGAACCAAGAATGATATTTTGGGGAGAAAATTTCTCTTTTTGAGGACAGAAATAGGTCTTTTTTGGAGAGGATGACTTATTTTCGGTCTAAAAAGCAGTATTCTGGGAAGAAAATGCCTTCTTTTGGGGATCAAAGGCGGTATTCCTTGAAGAAAATGTGTTATTACTGGAATAAAATGTGATGTCCCAATAAAAGACGCTGTCTTCCCCAAATGCGTCTTTTTATGCTGCAAATCAGACATTTTCTCCCCGAAAGATCACCTTTATCCTCTAAAGAAGACATCTTCTCCACAAAATGCTGCTTATTAGCTCAATACCATGCTTTCACGCCAAAATAATGCACTTTATCCCCAAAACTCAGGCATTTTCTCCCCAAAACACACTTTTTCTCTCCCAAATACAACCATTTCTCCTCTGCATATCAATTTCTGCCAACAATTAGACATTTTCTCCCCGAATATCACTCTTCATCCCAGAAACCAAACAGGTTCTCTCTTCAGTGCCACTCTTTAGCCCCCCAAAAAGGCATTTTCTCCCCAGAATACTGCCTTTCATCTTCAAATGTCTCATATTTGGGAAAGGAAACAAAAGCGCTACTTTGGGGAGAGTATTTCTTATTTGGGGGATCAAAAGAGCAATTTGGGGGAGAAAATGTGTAATATAGGGAACCCTACGTGGTATTTAATGGATAAAAAATCTTCTCTTTGGAACCAAGAATGATATTTTGGGGAGAAAATTTCTCTTTTTGAGGACAGAAATAGGTCTTTTTTGGAGAGGATGACTTATTTTCGGTCTAAAAAGCAGTATTCTGGGAAGAAAATTCCTTCTTTTGGGGATCAAAGGCGGTATTCTGGGCAGAAAATGTGTTATTACTGGAATAAAATGTGATGTCCCAATAAAAGACGCTGTCTTCCCCAAATGCGTCTTTTTATGCTGCAAATCAGACATTTTCTCCCCGAAAGATCACCTTTATCCTCTAAAGAAGACATTTGCTCCACAAAATGCTGCTTATTAGCTCAATACCAGGCTTTCACGCAAAAATAATGCACTTTATCCCCAAAACTCATGCATTTTCTCCCCAAAACACTCTTTTTCGCTCCCAAATACAACCATTTCCCCCTGCATATCAATTTCTGCCAACAATTAGACATTTTCTCCCCGAATATCACTCTTCATCCTGGAAACCAAACAGGTTCTCTCTTAAGTGCCACTCTTTAGCCCCCCAAAAAGGCATTTTCTCCCCAGAATACTGCCTTTCATCTTCAAATGTCTCATATTTGGGAAAGGGAACGAAAGCGCTACTTTGGGGAGAGTATTTCTTATTTGGGGGATCAAAAGAGCAGTTTGGGGGAGAAAATGTGTAATATTGGGAACCCTACGTGGTATTTAATGGAGAAAAATTCTTCTATTATGAACCAAGAATGATATTTTGGGGAGAAAATTTCTCTTTTTGAGGACAGAAATAGGTCTTTTTTGGAGAGGATGACTTATTTTCGGTCTAAAAAGCAGTATTCTGGGAAGAAAATGCCTTCTTTTGGGGATCAAAGGCGGTATTCCTTGAAGAAAATGTGTTATTACTGGAATAAAATGTGATGTCCCAATAAAAGACGCTGTCTTCCCCAAATGCGTCTTTGTATGCTGCAAATCAGACATTTTCTCCCCGAAAGATCACCTTGATCCTCTAAAGAAGACATTTTCTCCACAAAATGCCGCTTATTAGCTCAATACCATGCTTTCACGCCAAAATAATGCACTTTATCCCCAAAACTCATGCATTTTCTCCCCAAAACACTCTTTTTCTCTCCCAAATACAACCATTTCTCCCCTGCATATCAATTTCTGCCAACAATTAGACATTTTCTCCCCGAATATCACTCTTCATCCCAGAAACCAAACAGGTTCTCTCTTAATGCCACTCTTTAGCCCCCCAAAAAGGCATTTTCTCCCCAGAATACTGCCTTTCATCTTCAAATGTCTTCTTTTAGGAAAAGGGAACGAAAGCGCTACTTTGGGGAGAGTATTTCTTATTCGGGGGATCAAAAGAGCAATTTGGGGGAGAAAATATGTAATATAGGGAACCCTACGTGGTATTTAATGGATAAAAAATCTTCTCTTTGGAACCAAGAATGATATTTTGGGGAGAAAATTTCTCTTTTTGAGGACAGAAATAGGTCTTTTTTGGAGAGGATGACTTATTTTCGGTCTAAAAAGCAGTATTCTGGGAAGAAAATGCCTTCTTTTGGGGATCAAAGGCGGTATTCTGGGAAGAAAATGTGTTATTAGTGGAATAAAATGTGCTGTCCCAATAAAAGACGCTGTCTTCCCCAAATGCGTCTTTTTATGCTGCAAATCAGACATTTTCTTCCCGAAAGATCACCTTTATCCTCTAAAGAAGACATTTGCTCCACAAAATGCTGCTTATTAGCTCAATACCATGCTTTCACGCCAAAATAATGCACTTTATCCCCAAAACTCAGGCATTTTCTCGCCAAAACACTCTTTTTCGCTCCCAAATACAACCATTTCCCCCCTGCATATCAATTTCTGCACACATTTAGACATTTTCTCCCCGAATATCACTCTTCATCCCAGAAACCAAACAGGTTCTCTCTTAAGTGCCACTCTTTAGCCCCCCAAAAAGGCATTTTCTCCCCAGAATACTGCCTTTCATCTTCAAATATCTCATATTTGGGAAAGGAAACGAAAGCGCTACTTTGGGGAGAGTATTTCTTATTCTGGGGATCAAAAGAGCAATTTGGGGGAGAAAATGTGTAATATTGGGAACCCTACGTGGTATTTAATGGAGAAAAATTCTTCTATTATGAACCAAGAATGATATTTTGGGGAGAAAATTTCTCATTTTGAGGACAGAAATAGGTCTTTTTTGGAGAGGATGACTTATTTTCGGTCTAAAAAGCAGTATTCTGGGAAGAAAATGCCTTCTTTTGGGGATCAAAGGCGGTATTCCTTGAAGAAAATGTGTTATTACTGGAATAAAATGTGATGTCCCAATAAAAGACGCTGTCTTCCCCAAATGCGTCTTTTTATGCTGCAAATCAGACATTTTCTCCCCGAAAGATCACCTTTATCCTCAAAAGAAGACATTTTCTCCACAAAATGCTGCTTATTAGCTCAATACCATGCTTTCACGCCAAAATAATGCACTTTATCCCCAAAACTCATGCATTTTCTCCACAAAACACTCTTTTTCTCTCCCAAATACAACCATTTCCCCCCTGCATATCAATTTCTGCCAACAATTAGACATTTTCTCCCCGAATATCACTCTTCATCCCAGAAACCAAACAGGTTCTCTCTTCAGTGCCACTCTTTAGCCCCCCAAAAAGGCATTTTCTCCCCAGAATACTGCCTTTCATCTTCAAATGTCTCATATTTGGGAAAGGAAACGAAAGCGCTACTTTGGGGAGAGTATTTCTTATTCGGGGGATCAAAAGAGCAATTTGGGGGAGAAAATGTGTAATATAGGGAACCCTACGTGGTATTTAATGGATAAAAAGTCTTCTCTTTGGAACCAAGAATGATATTTTGGGGAGAAAATTTGTCTTTTTGAGGACAGAAATAGGTCTTTTTTGGAGAGGATGACTTATTTTCGGTCTAAAAAGCAGTATTCTGGGAAGAAAATGCCTTCTTTTGGGGATCAAAGGCGGTATTCTGGGAAGAAAATGTGTTATTAGTGGAATAAAATGTGCTGTCCCAATAAAAGACGCTGTCTTCCCCAAATGCGTCTTTGTATGCTGCAAATCAGACATTTTCTCCCCGAAAGATCACCTTGATCCTCAAAAGAAGACATTTTCTCCACAAAATGCTGCTTATTAGCTCAATACCAGGCTTTCACGCAAAAATAATGCACTTTATCCCCAAAACTCAGGCATTTTCTCCACAAAACACTCTTTTTCGCTCCCAAATACAACCATTTCCCCACTGCATATCAATTTCTGCCAACAATTAGACATTTTCTCCCCGAATATCACTCTTCATCCCAGAAACCAAACAGGTTCTCTCTTCAGTGCCACTCTTTAGCCCCCCAAAAAGGCATTTTCTCCCCAGAATACTGCCTTTCATCTTCCAATGTCTCCTTTTTGGGAAAGGAAACGAAAGCGCTACTTTGGGGAGAGTATTTCTTATTTGGGGGATCAAAAGAGCAATTTGGGGGAGAAAATGTGTAATATAGGGAACCCTACGTGGTATTTAATGGATAAAAAATCTTCTCTTTGGAACCAAGAATGATATTTTGGGGAGAATATTTCTCTTTTTGAGGACAGAAATAGGTCTTTTTTGGAGAGGATGACTTATTTTCGGTCTAAAAAGCAGTATTCTGGGAAGAAAATGCCTTCTTTTGGGGATCAAAGGCGGTATTCTGGGAAGAAAATGTGTTATTAGTGGAATAAAATGTGCTGTCCCAATAAAAGACGCTGTCTTCCCCAAATGCGTCTTTGTATGCTGCAAATCAGACATTTTCTCCCCGAAAGATCACCTTGATCCTCTAAAGAAGACATTTTCTCCACAAAATGCCGCTTATTAGCTCAATACCATGCTTTCACGCCAAAATAATGCACTTTATCCCCAAAACTCATGCATTTTCTCCCCAAAACACTCTTTTTCTCTCCCAAATACAACCATTTCTCCCCTGCATATCAATTTCTGCCAACAATTAGACATTTTCTCCCCGAATATCACTCTTCATCCCAGAAACCAAACAGGTTCTCTCTTAATGCCACTCTTTAGCCCCCCAAAAAGGCATTTTCTCCCCAGAATACTGCCTTTCATCTTCAAATGTCTCATATTTGGGAAAGGAAACGAAAGCGCTACTTTGGGGAGAGTATTTCTTATTCGGGGGATCAAAAGAGCAATTTGGGGGAGAAAATATGTAATATAGGGAACCCTACGTGGTATTTAATGGATAAAAAGTCTTCTCTTTGGAACCAAGAATGATATTTTGGGGAGAAAATTTGTCTTTTTGAGGACAGAAATAGGTCTTTTTTGGAGAGGATGACTTATTTTCGGTCTAAAAAGCAGTATTCTGGGAAGAAAATGCCTTCTTTTGGGGATCAAAGGCGGTATTCTGGGAAGAAAATGTGTTATTAGTGGAATAAAATGTGCTGTCCCAATAAAAGACGCTGTCTTCCCCAAATGCGTCTTTGTATGCTGCAAATCAGACATTTTCTCCCCGAAAGATCACCTTGATCCTCAAAAGAAGACATTTTCTCCACAAAATGCTGCTTATTAGCTCAATACCAGGCTTTCACGCCAAAATAATGCACTTTATCCCCAAAACTCAGGCATTTTCTCCACAAAACACTCTTTTTCGCTCCCAAATACAACCATTTCCCCACTGCATATCAATTTCTGCCAACAATTAGACATTTTCTCCCCGAATATCACTCTTCATCCCAGAAACCAAACAGGTTCTCTCTTCAGTGCCACTCTTTAGCCCCCCAAAAAGGCATTTTCTCCCCAGAATACTGCCTTTCATCTTCCAATGTCTCCTTTTTGGGAAAGGAAACGAAAGCGCTACTTTGGGGAGAGTATTTCTTATTTGGGGGATCAAAAGAGCAATTTGGGGGAGAAAATGTGTAATATAGGGAACCCTACGTGGTATTTAATGGATAAAAAATCTTCTCTTTGGAACCAAGAATGATATTTTGGGGAGAATATTTCTCTTTTTGAGGACAGAAATAGGTCTTTTTTGGAGAGGATGACTTATTTTCGGTCTAAAAATCAGTATTCTGGGAAGAAAATGCCTTCTTTTGGGGATCAAAGGCGGTATTCTGGGAAGAAAATGTGTTATTAGTGGAATAAAATGTGCTGTCCCAATAAAAGACGCTGTCTTCCCCAAATGCGTCTTTGTATGCTGCAAATCAGACATTTTCTCCCCGAAAGATCACCTTGATCCTCTAAAGAAGACATTTTCTCCACAAAATGCCGCTTATTAGCTCAATACCATGCTTTCACGCCAAAATAATGCACTTTATCCCCAAAACTCATGCATTTTCTCCCCAAAACACTCTTTTTCTCTCCCAAATACAACCATTTCTCCCCTGCATATCAATTTCTGCCAACAATTAGACATTTTCTCCCCGAATATCACTCTTCATCCCAGAAACCAAACAGGTTCTCTCTTAATGCCACTCTTTAGCCCCCCAAAAAGGCATTTTCTCCCCAGAATACTGCCTTTCATCTTCAAATGTCTTCTTTTAGGAAAAGGGAACGAAAGCGCTACTTTGGGGAGAGTATTTCTTATTCTGGGGATCAAAAGAGCAATTTTGGGGAGAAAATATGTAATATAGGGAACCCTACGTGGTATTTAATGGATAAAAAATCTTCTCTTTGGAACCAAGAATGATATTTTGGGGAGAAAATTTCTCTTTTTGAGGACAGAAATAGGTCTTTTTTGGAGAGGATGACTTATTTTCGGTCTAAAAAGCAGTATTCTGGGAAGAAAATGCCTTCTTTTGGGGATCAAAGGCGGTATTCTGGGAAGAAAATGTGTTATTAGTGGAATAAAATGTGCTGTCCCAATAAAAGACGCTGTCTTCCCCAAATGCGTCTTTTTATGCTGCAAATCAGACATTTTCTTCCCGAAAGATCACCTTTATCCTCTAAAGAAGACATTTGCTCCACAAAATGCCGCTTATTAGCTCAATACCATGCTTTCACGCCAAAATAATGCACTTTATCCCCAAAACTCAGGCATTTTCTCGCCAAAACACTCTTTTTCGCTCCCAAATACAACCATTTCCCCCCTGCATATCAATTTCTGCACACATTTAGACATTTTCTCCCCGAATATCACTCTTCATCCCAGAAACCAAACAGGTTCTCTCTTAAGTGCCACTCTTTAGCCCCCCAAAAAGGCATTTTCTCCCCAGAATACTGCCTTTCATCTTCAAATATCTCATATTTGGGAAAGGAAACGAAAGCGCTACTTTGGGGAGAGTATTTCTTATTCTGGGGATCAAAAGAGCAATTTGGGGGAGAAAATGTGTAATATTGGGAACCCTACGTGGTATTTAATGGAGAAAAATTCTTCTATTATGAACCAAGAATGATATTTTGGGGAGAAAATTTCTCATTTTGAGGACAGAAATAGGTCTTTTTTGGAGAGGATGACTTATTTTCGGTCTAAAAAGCAGTATTCTGGGAAGAAAATGCCTTCTTTTGGGGATCAAAGGCGGTATTCCTTGAAGAAAATGTGTTATTACTGGAATAAAATGTGATGTCCCAATAAAAGACGCTGTCTTCCCCAAATGCGTCTTTTTATGCTGCAAATCAGACATTTTCTCCCCGACAGATCACCTTTATCCTCAAAAGAAGACATTTTCTCCACAAAATGCTGCTTATTAGCTCAATACCATGCTTTCACGCCAAAATAATGCACTTTATCCCCAAAACTCATGCATTTTCTCCACAAAACACTCTTTTTCTCTCCCAAATACAACCATTTCCCCCCTGCATATCAATTTCTGCCAACAATTAGACATTTTCTCCCCGAATATCACTCTTCATCCCAGAAACCAAACAGGTTCTCTCTTCAGTGCCACTCTTTAGCCCCCCAAAAAGGCATTTTCTCCCCAGAATACTGCCTTTCATCTTCCAATGTCTCATTTTTGGGAAAGGAAACGAAAGCGCTACTTTGGGGAGAGTATTTCTTATTTGGGGGATCAAAAGAGCAATTTGGCGGAGAAAATGTGTAATATAGGGAACCCTACGTGGTATTTAATGGATAAAAAATCTTCTCTTTGGAACCAAGAATGATATTTTGGGGAGAAAATTTCTCTTTTTGAGGACAGAAATAGGTCTTTTTTGGAGAGGATGACTTATTTTTGGTCTAAAAAGCAGTATTCTGGGAAGAAAATGCCTTCTTTTGGGGATCAAAGGCGGTATTCTGGGAAGAAAATGTGTTATTAGTGGAATAAAATGTGCTGTCCCAATAAAAGACGCTGTCTTCCCCAAATGCGTCTTTGTATGCTGCAAATCAGACATTTTCTCCCCGAAAGATCACCTTGATCCTCAAAAGAAGACATTTTCTCCACAAAATGCTGCTTATTAGCTCAATACCAGGCTTTCACGCAAAAATAATGCACTTTATCCCCAAAACTCAGGCATTTTCTCCCCAAAACACACTTTTTCGCTCCCAAATACAACCATTTCCCCCCTGCATATCAATTTCTGCCAACAATTAGACATTTTCTCCCCGAATATCACTCTTCATCCCAGAAACCAAACAGGTTCTCTCTTCAGTGCCACTCTTTAGCCCCCCAAAAAGGCATTTTCTCCCCAGAATACTGCCTTTCATCTTCAAATGTCTCATATTTGGGAAAGGAAACGAAAGCGCTACTTTGGGGAGAGTATTTCTTAATTGGGGGATCAAAAGAGCAATTTGGGGGAGAAAATGTGTAATATAGGGAACCCTACGTGGTATTTAATGGATAAAAAATCTTCTCTTTGGAACCAAGAATGATATTTTGGGGAGAAAATTTCTCATTTTGAGGACAGAAATAGGTCTTTTTTGGAGAGGATGACTTATTTTCGGTCTAAAAAGCAGTATTCTGGGAAGAAAATGCCTTCTTTTGGGGATCAAAGGCGTTATTCTGGGAAGAAAATGTGTTATTACTGGATTAAAATGTGATGTCCCAATAAAAGACGCTGTCTTCCCCAAATGCGTCTTTGTATGATGCAAATCAGACATTTTCTCCCCGAAAGATCACCTTGATCCTCTAAAGAAGACATTTTCTCCACAAAATGCTGCTTATTAGCTCAATACCATGCTTTCACGCCAAAATAATGCACTTTTTCCCCAAAACTCAGGCATTTTCTCGCCAAAACACTCTTTTTCGCTCCCAAACACAACCATTTCCCCCCTGCATATCAATTTCTGCACACATTTAGACATTTTCTCCCCGAATATCACTCTTCATCCCAGAAACCAAACAGGTTCTCTCTTCAGTGCCACTCTTTAGCCCCCCAAAAAGGCATTTTCACCCAAGAATACTGCCTTTCATCTTCAAATGTCTTCTTTCTGGGAAAGGGAACGAAAGCACTACTTTGGGGAGAGTATTTCTTATTCTGGGGAACAAAAGAGCAATTTGGGGGAGAAAATGTGTAATATAGGGAACCCTACGTGGTATTTAATGGATAAAAAATCTTCTCTTTGGAACCAAGAATGATATTTTGGGGAGAAAATTTCTCTTTTTGAGGACAGAAATAGGTCTTTTTTGGAGAGGATGACTTATTTTCGGTCTAAAAAGCAGTATTCTGGGAAGAAAATGCCTTCTTTTGGGGATCAAAGGCGGTATTCTGGGAAGAAAATGTGTTATTAGTGGAATAAAATGTGCTGTCCCAATAAAAGACGCTGTCTTCCCCAAATGCGTCTTTGTATGCTGCAAATCAGACATTTTCTCCCCGAAAGATCACCTTGATCCTCAAAAGAAGACATTTTCTCCACAAAATACTGCTTATTAGCTCAATACCAGGCTTTCACGTCAAAATAATGCACTTTATCCCCAAAACTCAGGCATTTTCTCCCCAAAACACTCTTTTTCGCTCCCAAACACAACCATTTCCCCCCTGCATATCAATTTCTGCACACATTTAGACATTTTCTCCCCGAATATCACTCTTCATCCCAGAAACCAAACAGGTTCTCTCTTCAGTGCCACTCTTTAGCCCCCCAAAAAGGCATTTTCACCCAAGAATACTGCCTTTCATCTTCAAATGTCTTCTTTTTGGGAAAGGGAACGAAAGCACTACTTTGGGGAGAGTATTTCTTATTTGGGGAACAAAAGAGCAATTTGGGGGAGAAAATGTGTAATATAGGGAACCCTACGTGGTATTTAATGGATAAAAAATCTTCTCTTTGGAACCAAGAATGATATTTTGGGGAGAAAATTTCTCTTTTTGAGGACAGAAATAGGTCTTTTTTGGAGAGGATGACTTATTTTCGGTCTAAAAAGCAGTATTCTGGGAAGAAAATGCCTTCTTTTGGGGATCAAAGGCGGTATTCCTTGAAGAAAATGTGTTATTATTGGAATAAAATGTGTTGCCCCAATAAAAGACGCTGTCTTCCCCACATGCGTCTTTGTATGCTGCAAATCAGACATTTTCTCCCCGAAAGATCACCTTGATCCTCTAAAGAAGACATTTGCTCCACAAAATGCCGCTTATTAGCTCAATACCAGGCTTTCACGCCAAAATAATGCACTTTATCCCCAAAACTCATGCATTTTCTCCACAAAACACTCTTTTTCTCTACCAAATACAACCATTTCTCCCCTGCATATCAATTTCTGCCAACAATTAGACATTTTCTCCCCGAATATCACTCTTCATCCCAGAAACCAAACAGGTTCTCTCTTAAGTGCCACTCTTTAGCCCCCCAAAAAGGCATTTTCTCCCCAGAATACTGCCTTTCATCTTCAAATATCTTCTTTTAGGGAAAGGGAACGAAAGCGCTACTTTGGGGAGAGTATTTCTTATTCTGGGGATCAAAAGAGCAATTTGGGGGAGAAAATATGTAATATAGGGAACCCTACGTGGTATTTAATGGATAAAAAATCTTCTCTTTGGAACCAAGAATGATATTTTGGGGAGAAAATTTCTCTTTTTGAGGACAGAAATAGGTCTTTTTTGGAGAGGATGACTTATTTTTGGTCTAAAAAGCAGTATTCTGGGAAGAAAATGCCTTCTTTTGGGGATCAAAGGCGGTATTCCTTGAAGAAAATGTGTTATTAGTGGAATAAAATGTGCTGTCCCAATAAAAGACGCTGTCTTCCCCAAATGCGTCTTTGTATGCTGCAAATCAGACATTTTCTCCCCGAAAGATCACCTTGATCCTCTAAAGAAAACATTTTCTCCACAAAATGCTGCTTATTAGCTCAATACCAGGCTTTCACGCCAAAATAATGCACTTTATCCCCAAAACTCAGGCATTTTCTCGCCAAAACACTCTTTTTCGCTCCCAAATACAACCATTTCCCCCCTGCATATCAATTTCTGCCAACAATTAGACATTTTCTCCCCGAATATCACTCTTCATCCCGGAAACCAAACAGGTTCTCTCTGAAGTGCCACTCTTTAGCCCCCCAAAAAGGCATTTTCTCCCCAGAATACTGCCTTTCATCTTCAAATGTCTCATATTTGGGAAAGGAAACGAAAGCGCTACTTTGGGGAGAGTATTTCTTATTTGGGGGATCAAAAGAGCAATTTGGGGGAGAAAATGTGTAATATTGGGAACCCTACGTGGTATTTAATGGAGAAAAATTCTTCTATTATGAACCAAGAATGATATTTTGGGGAGAAAATTTCTCTTTTTGAGGACAGAAATAGGTCTTTTTTTGGAGAGGATGACTTATTTTCGGTCTAAAAAGCAGTATTCTGGGAAGAAAATGCCTTCTTTTGGGGATCAAAGGCGGTATTCCTTGAAGAAAATGTGTTATTACTGGAATAAAATGTGATGTCCCAATAAAAGACGCTGTCTTCCCCAAATGCGTCTTTTTATGCTGCAAATCAGACATTTTCTCCCCGAAAGATCACCTTGATCCTCTAAAGAAGACATTTGCTCCACAAAATGCTGCTTATTAGCTCAATACCATGCTTTCACGCCAAAATAATGCACTTTATCCCCAAAACTCATGCATTTTCTCGCCAAAACACTCTTTTTCTCTCCCAAATACAACCATTTCCCCCCTGCATATCAATTTCTGCCAACAATTAGACATTTTCTCCCCGAATATCACTCTTCATCCCAGAAACCAAACAGGTTCTCTCTTAAGTGCCACTCTTTAGCCCCCCAAAAAGGCATTTTCTCCCCAGAATACTGCCTTTCATCTTCAAATGTCTCATATTTGGGAAAGGAAACGAAAGCTCTACTTTGGGGAGAGTATTTCTTATTTGGGGGATCAAAAGAGCAATTTGGGGGAGAAAATGTGTAATATTGGGAACACTACGTGGTATGTAATGGAGAAAAATTCTTCTATTATGAACCAAGAATGATATTTTGGGGAGAAAATTTCTCTTTTTGAGGACAGAAATAGGTCTTTTTTGGAGATGATGACTTATTTTTGGTCTAAAAAGCAGTATTCTGGGAAGAAAATGCCTTCTTTTGGGGATCAAAGGCGGTATTCTGGGAAGAAAATGTGTTATTAGTGGAATAAAATGTGATGTCCCAATAAAAGACGCTGTATTCCCCAAATGCGTCTTTTTATGCTGCAAATCAGACATTTTCTCCCCGAAAGATCACCTTTATCCTCTAAAGAAGACATTTTCTCCACAAAATGCTGCTTATTAGCTCAATACCATGCTTTCACTCCAAAATAATGCACTTTATCCCCAAAACTCATGCATTTTCTCGCCAAAACACTCTTTTTCTCTCCCAAATACAACCATTTCTCCCCTGCATATCAATTTCTGACCAACAATTAGACATTTTCTCCCCGAATATCACTCTTCATCCCAGAAACCAAACAGGTTCTCTCTTAAGTGCCACTCTTTAGCCCCCCAAAAAGGCATTTTCTCCCCAGAATACTGCCTTTCATCTTCAAATGTCTCATATTTGGGAAAGGAAACGAAAGCGCTACTTTGGGGAGAGTATTTCTTATTTGGGGGATCAAAAGAGCAATTTGGGGGAGAAAATGTGTAATATAGGGAACCCTACGTGGTATTTAATGGAGAAAAATTCTTCTATTATGAACCAAGAATGATATTTTGGGGAGAAAATTTCTCTTTTTGAGGACAGAAATAGGTCTTTTTTGGAGAGGATGACTTATTTTCGGTCTAAAAAGCAGTATTCTGGGAAGAAAATGCCTTCTTTTGGAGATAAAAGGCGGTATTCTGGGAAGAAAATGTGTTATTATTTAATAAAATGTGATGTCCCAATAAAAGACGCTGTCTTCCCCAAATGCGTCTTTTTATGCTGCAAATCAGACATTTTCTCCCCGAAAGATCACCTTGATCCTCAAAAGAAGACATTTTCTCCACAAAATGCTGCTTATTAGCTCAATACCATGCTTTCACGCCAAAATAATTCACTTTATCCCCAAAACTCATGCATTTTCTCCCCAAAACACTCTTTTTCGCTCCCAAATACAACCATTTCCCCCCTGCATATCAATTTCTGCCAACAATTAGACATTTTCTCCCCGAATATCACTCTTCATCCCAGAAACCAAACAGGTTCTCTCTTCAGTGCCACTCTTTAGCCCCCCAAAAAGGCATTTTCTCCCCAGAATACTGCCTTTCATCTTCAAATGTCTCATATTTGGGAAAGGAAACGAAAGCGCTACTTTGGGGAGAGTATTTCTTATTTGGGGGATCAAAAGAGCAATTTGGGGGAGAAAATGTGTAATATTGGGAACCCTACGTGGTATTTAATGGATAAAAAATCTTCTCTTTGGAACCAAGAATGATATTTTGGGGAGAAAATTTCTCTTTTTGAGGACAGAAATAGGTCTTTTTTGGAGAGGATGACTTATTTTCGGTCTAAAAAGCAGTATTCTGGGAAGAAAATGCCTTCTTTTGGGGATCAAAGGCGGTATTCCTTGAAGAAAATGTGTTATTACTGGAATAAAATGTGATGTCCCAATAAAAGACGCTGTCTTCCCCAAATGCGTCTTTTTATGCTGCAAATCAGACATTTTCTCCCCGAAAGATCACCTTGATCCTCTAAAGAAGACATTTTCTCCACAAAATGCTGCTTATTAGCTCAATACCAGGCTTTCACGCCAAAATAATGCACTTTATCCCCAAAACTCAGGCATTTTCTCCACAAAACACTCTTTTTCGCTCCCAAATACAACCATTTCCCCCCTGCATATCAATTTCTGACCAACAATTAGACATTTTCTCCCCGAATATCACTCTTCATCCCAGAAACCAAACAGGTTCTCTCTTAAGTGCCACTCTTTAGCCCCCCAAAAAGGCATTTTCTCCCCAGAATACTGCCTTTCATCTTCAAATGTCTCATATTTGGGAAAGGAAACGAAAGCGCTACTTTGGGGAGAGTATTTCTTATTTGGGGGATCAAAAGAGCAATTTGGGGGAGAAAATGTGTAATATTGGGAACCCTACGTGGTATTTAATGGAGAAAAATTCTTCTATTTGGAACCAAGAATGATATTTTGGGGAGAAAATTTCTCTTTTTGAGGACAGAAATAGGTCTTTTTTGGAGAGGATGACTTATTTTCGGTCTAAAAAGCAGTATTCTGGGAAGAAAATGCCTTCTTTTGGAGATAAAAGGCGGTATTCGGGAAGAAAATGTGTTGTTATTTAATAAAATGTGATGTCCCAATAAAAGACGCAGTCTTCCCCAAATGCGTATTTTTGTGCTGCAAATCAGACATTTTCTCCCCGAAAGATCACCTTTATCCTCAAAAGAAGACATTTTCTCCACAAAATGCTGCTTATTAGCTCAATAGCATGCTTTCACTCCAAAATAATGCACTTTATCCCCAAAACTCAGGCATTTTCTCGCCAAAACACTCTTTTTCGCTCCCAAATACAACCATTTCCCCCCTGCATATCAATTTCTGCCAACAATTAGACATTTTCTCCCCGAATATCACTCTTCATCCCAGAAACCAAACAGGTTCTCTCTGAAGTGCCACTCTTTAGCCCCCCAAAAAGGCATTTTCTCCCCAGAATACTGCCTTTCATCTTCCAATGTCTCATATTTGGGAAAGGAAACGAAAGCGCTACTTTGGGGAGAGTATTTCTTATTTGGGGGATCAAAAGAGCAATTTGGGGGAGAAAATGTGTAATATTGGGAACCCTACGTGGTATTTAATGGAGAAAACGTCTTCTATTTGGAACCAAGAATGATATTTTGGGGAGAAAATTTCTCTTTTTGAGGACAGAAATAGGTCTTTTTTGGAGAGGATGACTTATTTTCGGTCTAAAAAGCAGTATTCTGGGAAGAAAATGCCTTCTTTTGGGGATCAAAGGCGGTATTCCTTGAAGAAAATGTGTTATTACTGGAATAAAATGTGATGTCCCAATAAAAGACGCTGTCTTCCCCAAATGCGTCTTTTTATGCTGCAAATCAGACATTTTCTCCCCGAAAGATCACCTTTATCCTCTAAAGAAGACATTTTCTCCACAAAATGCTGCTTATTAGCTCAATACCAGGCTTTCACGCCAAAATAATTCACTTTATCCCCAAAACTCATGCATTTTCTCCCCAAAACACTCTTTTTCGCTCCCAAATACAACCATTTCCCCCCTGCATATCAATTTCTGCCAACAATTAGACATTTTCTCCCCGAATATCACTCTTCATCCCAGAAACCAAACAGGTTCTCTCTGAAGTGCCACTCTTTAGCCCCCCAAAAAGGCATTTTCTCCCCAGAATACTGCCTTTCATCTTCAAATGTCTCATATTTGGGAAAGGAAACGAAAGCGCTACTTTGGGGAGAGTATTTCTTATTTGGGGGATCAAAAGAGCAATTTGGGGGAGAAAATGTGTAATATAGGGAACCCTACGTGGTATTTAATGGATAAAAAATCTTCTCTTTGGAACCAAGAATGATATTTTGGGGAGAAAATTTCTCTTTTTGAGGACAGAAATAGGTCTTTTTTGGAGAGGATGACTTATTTTCGGTCTAAAAATCAGTATTCTGGGAAGAAAATGCCTTCTTTTGGGGATCAAAGGCGGTATTCCTTGAAGAAAATGTGTTATTAGTGGAATAAAATGTGATGTCCCAATAAAAGACGCTGTCTTCCCCAAATGCGTCTTTTTATGCTGCAAATCAGACATTTTCTCCCCGAAAGATCACCTTGATCCTCTAAAGAAGACATTTTCTCCACAAAATGCTGCTTATTAGCTCAATACCAGGCTTTCACGCCAAAATAATGCACTTTATCCCCAAAACTCAGGCATTTTCTCCCCAAAACACTCTTTTTCGCTCCCAAATACAACCATTTCCCCCCTGCATATCAATTTCTGACCAACAATTAGACATTTTCTCCCCGAATATCACTCTTCATCCCAGAAACCAAACAGGTTCTCTCTTAAGTGCCACTCTTTAGCCCCCCAAAAAGGCATTTTCTCCCCAGAATACTGCCTTTCATCTTCAAATGTCTCATATTTGGGAAAGGAAACGAAAGCGCTTCTTTGGGGAGAATATTTCTTATTTGGGGGATCAAAAGAGCAATTTGGGGGAGAAAATGTGTAATATAGGGAACCCTACGTGGTATTTAATGGAGAAAAATTCTTCTATTATGAACCAAGAATGATATTTTGGGGAGAAAATTTCTCTTTTTGAGGACAGAAATAGGTCTTTTTTGGAGAGGATGACTTATTTTCGGTCTAAAAAGCAGTATTCTGGGAAGAAAATGCCTTCTTTTGGAGATAAAAGGCGGTATTCGGGAAGAAAATGTGTTGTTATTTAATAAAATGTGATGTCCCAATAAAAGACGCAGTCTTCCCCAAATGCGTATTTTTGTGCTGCAAATCAGACATTTTCTCCCCGAAAGATCACCTTTATCCTCAAAAGAAGACATTTTCTCCACAAAATGCTGCTTATTAGCTCAATAGCATGCTTTCACTCCAAAATAATGCACTTTATCCCCAAAACTCAGGCATTTTCTCGCCAAAACACTCTTTTTCGCTCCCAAATACAACCATTTCCCCCCTGCATATCAATTTCTGCCAACAATTAGACATTTTCTCCCCGAATATCACTCTTCATCCCAGAAACCAAACAGGTTCTCTCTGAAGTGCCACTCTTTAGCCCCCCAAAAAGGCATTTTCTCCCCAGAATACTGCCTTTCATCTTCCAATGTCTCATATTTGGGAAAGGAAACGAAAGCGCTACTTTGGGGAGAGTATTTCTTATTTGGGGGATCAAAAGAGCAATTTGGGGGAGAAAATGTGTAATATAGGGAACCCTACGTGGTATTTAATGGAGAAAACGTCTTCTCTTTGGAACCAAGAATGATATTTTGGGGAGAAAATTTCTCTTTTTGAGGACAGAAATAGGTCTTTTTTGGAGAGGATGACTTATTTTCGGTCTAAAAAGCAGTATTCTGGGAAGAAAATGCCTTCTTTTGGGGATCAAAGGCGGTATTCCTTGAAGAAAATGTGTTATTACTGGAATAAAATGTGATGTCCCAATAAAAGACGCTGTCTTCCCCAAATGCGTCTTTTTATGCTGCAAATCAGACATTTTCTCCCCGAAAGATCACCTTTATCCTCTAAAGAAGACATTTTCTCCACAAAATGCTGCTTATTAGCTCAATACCAGGCTTTCACTCCAAAATAATGCACTTTATCCCCAAAACTCATGCATTTTCTCCCCAAAACACTCTTTTTCGCTCCCAAATACAACCATTTCCCCCCTGCATATCAATTTCTGCCAACAATTAGACATTTTCTCCCCGAATATCACTCTTCATCCCAGAAACCAAACAGGTTCTCTCTGAAGTGCCACTCTTTAGCCCCCCAAAAAGGCATTTTCTCCCCAGAATACTGCCTTTCATCTTCAAATGTCTCATATTTGGGAAAGGAAACGAAAGCGCTACTTTGGGGAGAGTATTTCTTATTTGGGGGATCAAAAGAGCAATTTGGGGGAGAAAATGTGTAATATAGGGAACCCTACGTGGTATTTAATGGATAAAAAATCTTCTCTTTGGAACCAAGAATGATATTTTGGGGAGAATATTTCTCATTTTGAGGACAGAAATAGGTCTTTTTTGGAGAGGATGACTTATTTTCGGTCTAAAAATCGGTATTCTGGGAAGAAAATGCCTTCTTTGGGGGATAAAAGGCGGTATTCGGGAAGAAAATGTGTTATTTTTGGAATAAAACTTGATGTCCCATAAAAGACGCTGTATTCCCCACATGCGTCTTTGTATGCTGCAAATCAGACACTTTCTCCCCGAAAGATCACCTTTATCCTCTAAAGAAGACATTTTCTCCACAAAATGCCGCTTATTAGCTCAATACCATGCTTTCACGCCAAAATAATGCACTTTATCCCCAAAACTCAGGCATTTTCTCCCCAAAACACTCTTTTCCTCTCCCAAATACAACCATTTCTCCCCTGCATATCAAATTCAGCCAACAATTAGACATTTTCTCCCCGAATATCACTCTTCATCCCAGAAACCAAACAGGTTCTCTCTTCAGTGCCACTCTTTATCCCCCAAAAAAGGCATTTTCTCCCCAGAATACTGCCTTTCATCTTCAAATGTCTCATATTTGGGAAAGGAAACGAAAGCGCTACTTTGGGGAGAGTATTTCTTATTTGGGGGATCAAAAGAGCAATTTGGGGGAGAAAATGTGTAATATTGGGAACCCTACGTGGTATTTAAGGGAGAAAACGTCTTCTATTTGGAACCAAGAATGATATTTTGGGGAGAAAATTTCTCTTTTTGAGGACAGAAATAGGTCTTTTTTGGAGAGGATGACTTATTTTCGGTCTAAAAAGCAGTATTCTGGGAAGAAAATGCCTTCTTTTGGGTATCAAAGGCGGTATTCTGGGAAGAAAATGTGTTACTTTTGTAATAAAATGTGTTGTCCCAATAAAAGACGCAGTCTTCCCCAAATGCGTCTTTGTATGCTGCAAATCAGACATTTTCTCCCCGAAAGATCACCTTGATCCTCAAAAGAAGACATTTGCTCCACAAAATGCTGCTTATTAGCTCAATACCATGCTTTCACGCCAAAATAATGCACTTTATCCCCAAAACTCATGCATTTTCTCCACAAAACACTCTTTTTCGCTCCCAAATACAACCATTTCCCCCCTGCATATCAATTTCTGCACACATTTAGACATTTTCTCCCCGAATATCACTCTTCATCCCAGAAACCAAACAGGTTCTCTCTTCAGTGCCACTCTTTAGCCCCCCAAAAAGGCATTTTCTCCCCAGAATACTGCCTTTCATCTTCAAATGTCTCATATTTGGGAAAGGAAACGAAAGCACTACTTTGGGGAGAGTATTTCTTATTTGGGGGATCAAAAGAGCAATTTGGGGGAGAAAATGTGTAATATTGGGAACCCTACGTGGTATTTAATGGAGAAAACGTCTTCTATTTGGAACCAAGAATGATATTTTGGGGAGAAAATTTCTCTTTTTGAGGACAGAAATAGGTCTTTTTTGGAGAGGATGACTTATTTTCGGTCTAAAAAGCAGTATTCTGGGAAGAAAATGCCTTCTTTTGGGGATCAAAGGCGGTATTCCTTGAAGAAAATGTGTTATTACTGGAATAAAATGTGATGTCCCAACAAAAGACGCTGTCTTCCCCAAATGCGTCTTTGTATGCTGCAAATCAGACATTTTCTCCCCGAAAGATCACCTTGATCCTCTAAAGAAGACATTTTCTCCACAAAATGCTGCTTATTAGCTCAATACCAGGCTTTCACGCCAAAATAATGCACTTTATCCCCAAAACTCAGGCATTTTCTCGCCAAAACACTCTTTTTCGCTCCCAAATACAACCATTTCTCCCCTGCATATCAATTTCTGCCAACAATTAGACATTTTCTCCCCGAATATCACTCTTCATCCCAGAAACCAAACAGGTTCTCTCTGAAGTGCCACTCTTTAGCCCCCCAAAAAGGCATTTTCTCCCCAGAATACTGCCTTTCATCTTCAAATGTCTCATATTTGGGAAAGGAAACGAAAGCGCTACTTTGGGGAGAGTATTTCTTATTTGGGGGATCAAAAGAGCAATTTGGGGGAGAAAATGTGTAATATAGGGAACCCTACGTGGTATTTAATGGATAAAAAATCTTCTCTTTGGAACCAAGAATGATATTTTGGGGAGAATATTTCTCATTTTGAGGACAGAAATAGGTATTTCTTGGAGAGGATGACTTATTTTCGGTCTAAAAAGCAGTATTCTGGGAAGAAAATGCCTTCTTTTGGGGATCAAAGGCGGTATTCCTTGAAGAAAATGTGTTATTACTGGAATAAAATGTGATGTCCCAATAAAAGACGCTGTCTTCCCCAAATGCGTCTTTTTATGCTGCAAATCAGACATTTTCTCCCCAAAAGATCACCTTTATCCTCTAAAGAAGACATTTTCTCCACAAAATGCCGCTTATTAGCTCAATACCAGGCTTTCACGACAAAATAATGCACTTTATCCCCATAACTCATGCATTTTCTCCCCAAAACACTCTTTTTCGCTCCCAAATACAACCATTTCTCCCCTGCATATCAATTTCTGCACACATTTAGACATTTTCTCCCCGAATATCACTCTTCATCCCAGAAACCAAACAGGTTCTCTCTTAAGTGCCACTCTTTAGCCCCCCAAAAAGGCATTTTCTCCCCAGAATACTGCCTTTCATCTTCAAATGTCTCATATTTGGGAAAGGAAACGAAAGCGCTACTTTGGGGAGAGAATTTTTTATTTGGGGGATCAAAAGAGCAATTTGGGGGAGAAAATGTGTAATATTGGGAACCCTACGTGGTATTTAATGGAGAAAAAGTCTTCTCTTTGGAACCAAGAATGATATTTTGGGGAGAAAATTTCTCTTTTTGAGGACAGAAATAGGTCTTTTTTGGAGAGGATGACTTATTTTCGGTCTAAAAAGCAGTATTCTGGGAAGAAAATGCCTTCTTTTGGGGATCAAAGGCAGTATTCTGGGAAGAAAATGTGTTATTAGTGGAATAAAATGTGATGTCCCAACAAAAGACGCTGTCTTCCCCAAATGCGTCTTTGTATGCTGCAAATCAGACATTTTCTCCCCGAAAGATCACCTTGATCCTCAAAAGAAGACATTTTCTCCACAAAATGCTGCTTATTAGCTCAATACCAGGCTTTCACGCCAAAATAATGCACTTTATCCCCAAAACTCAGGCATTTTCTCGCCAAAACACTCTTTTTCGCTCCCAAATACAACCATTTCTCCCCTGCATATCAATTTCTGCCAACAATTAGACATTTTCTCCCCGAATATCACTCTTCATCCCAGAAACCAAACAGGTTCTCTCTGAAGTGCCACTCTTTAGCCCCCCAAAAAGGCATTTTCTCCCCAGAATACTGCCTTTCATCTTCAAATGTCTCATATTTGGGAAAGGAAACGAAAGCGCTACTTTGGGGAGAGTATTTCTTATTTGGGGGATCAAAAGAGCAATTTGGGGGAGAAAATGTGTAATATAGGGAACCCTACGTGGTATTTAATGGATAAAAAATCTTCTCTTTGGAACCAAGAATGATATTTTGGGGAGAATATTTCTCATTTTGAGGACAGAAATAGGTCTTTTTTGGAGAGGATGACTTATTTTCGGTCTAAAAAGCAGTATTCTGGGAAGAAAATGCCTTCTTTGGGGGATAAAAGGCGGTATTCGGGAAGAAAATGTGTTATTTTTGGAATAAAACTTGATGTCCCATAAAAGACGCTGTATTCCCCACATGCGTCTTTGTATGCTGCAAATCAGACATTTTCTCCCTGAAAAATCACCTTTATCCTCTAAAGAAGACATTTTCTCCACAAAATACTGCTTATTAGCTCAATACCATGCTTTCACGCCAAAATAATGCACTTTATCCCCAAAACTCAGGCATTTTCTCCCCAAAACACTCTTTTCCTCTCCCAAATACAACCATTTCTCCCCTGCATATCAAATTCAGCCAACAATTAGACATTTTCTCCCCGAATATCACTCTTCATCCCAGAAACCAAACAGGTTCTCTCTTCAGTGCCACTCTTTATCCCCCCAAAAAGGCATTTTCTCCCCAGAATACTGCCTTTCATCTTCAAATGTCTCATATTTGGGAAAGGAAACGAAAGCGCTACTTTGGGGAGAGTATTTCTTATTTGGGGGATCAAAAGAGCAATTTGGGGGAGAAAATGTGTAATATAGGGAACCCTACGTGGTATTTAAGGGAGAAAACCTCTTCTATTTGGAACCAAGAATGATATTTTGGGGAGAAACTTTCTCATTTTGAGGACAGAAATAGGTCTTTTTTGGAGAGGATGACTTATTTTCGGTCTAAAAAGCAGTATTCTGGGAAGAAAATGCCTTCTTTTGGGGATCAAAGGCGGTATTCCTTGAAGAAAATGTGTTATTACTGGAATAAAATGTGATGTCCCAATAAAAGACGCTGTCTTCCCCAAATGCGTCTTTTTATGCTGCAAATCAGACATTTTCTCCCCGAAAGATCACCTTGATCCTCTAAAGAAGACATTTTCTCCACAAAATGCTGCTTATTAGCTCAATACCAGGCTTTCACGCCAAAATAATGCACTTTATCCCCAAAACTCAGGCATTTTCTCCCCAAAACACTCTTTTTCGCTCCCAAATACAACCATTTCCCCCCTGCATATCAATTTCTGCCAACAATTAGACATTTTCTCCCCAAATATCACTCTTCATCCCAGAAACCAAACAGGTTCTCTCTTAAGTGCCACACTTTAGCCCCCCAAAAAGGCATTTTCACCCAAGAATACTGCCTTTCATCTTCAAATGTCTTCTTTTTGGGAAAGGGAACGAAAGCACTACTTTGGGGAGAGTATTTCTTATTTGGGGGATCAAAAGAGCAATTTGGGGGAGAAAATGTGTAATATTGGGAACCCGACGTGGTATTTAATGGAGAAAAAGTCTTCTCTTTGGAACCAAGAATGATATTTTGGGGAGAATATTTCTCATTTTGAGGACAGAAATAGGTCTTTTTTGGAGAGGATGACTTATTTTCGGTCTAAAAAGCAGTATTCTGGGAAGAAAATGCCTTCTTTTGGGGATAAAAGGCGGTATTCTGGGGAGAAAATGTGTTACTTTTGTAATAAAATGTGTTGTCCCAATAAAAGACGCTGTCTTCCCCAAATGCGTCTTTTTATGCTGCAAATCAGACATTTTCTCCCCAAAAGATCACCTTTATCCTCTAAAGAAGACATTTTCTCCACAAAATGCTGCTTATTAGCTCAATACCAGGCTTTCACTCCAAAATAATGCACTTTATCCCCAAAACTCATGCATTTTCTCCCCAAAACACTCTTTTTCGCTCCCAAATACAACCATTTCCCCCCTGCATATCAATTTCTGCCAACAATTAGACATTTTCTCCCCGAATATCACTCTTCATCCCAGAAACCAAACAGGTTCTCTCTTCAGTGCCACTCTTTAGCCCCCCAAAAAGGCATTTTCTCCCCAGAATACTGCCTTTCATCTTCAAATGTCTCATATTTGGGAAAGGAAACGAAAGCGCTACTTTGGGGAGAGAATTTCTTATTTGGGGGATCAAAAGAGCAATTTGGGGGAGAAAATGTGTAATATTGGGAACCCTACGTGGTATTTAATGGATAAAAAATCTTCTCTTTGGAACCAAGAATGATATTTTGGGGAGAAAATTTCTCTTTTTGAGGACAGAAATAGGTCTTTTTTGGAGAGGATGACTTATTTTCGGTCTAAAAAGCAGTATTCTGGGAAGAAAATGCCTTCATTTGGGGATCAAAGGCGGTATTCCTTGAAGAAAATGTGTTATTAGTGGAATAAAATGTGATGTCCCAATAAAAGACGCTGTCTTCCCCAAATGCGTCTTTGTATGCTGCAAATCAGACATTTTCTCCCCGAAAGATCACCTTGATCCTCAAAAGAAGACATTTTCTCCACAAAATGCTGCTTATTAGCTCAATACCATGCTTTCACTCCAAAATAATGCACTTTATCCCCAAAACTCATGCATTTTCTCGCCAAAACACACTTTTTCGCTCCCAAATACAACCATTTCCCCCCTGCATATCAATTTCTGCACACATTTAGACATTTTCTCCCCGAATATCACTCTTCATTCCAGAAACCAAACAGGTTCTCTCTTAAGTGCCACTCTTTAGCCCCCCAAAAAGGCATTTTCTCCCCAGAATACTGCCTTTCATCTTCAAATGTCTCATTTTTGGGAAAGGGAACGAAAGCGCTACTTTGGGGAGAGTATTTCTTATTTGGGGGATCAAAAGAGCAATTTGGGGGAGAAAATGTGTAATATTGGGAACCCTACGTGGTATTTAATGGAGAAAAATTCTTCTATTATGAACCAAGAATGATATTTTGGGGAGAAAATTTCTCTTTTTGAGGACAGAAATAGGTCTTTTTTGGAGAGGATGACTTATTTTTGGTCTAAAAAGCAGTATTCTGGGAAGAAAATGCCTTCTTTTGGGGATCAAAGGCGGTATTCTGGGAAGAAAATGTGTTATTAGTGGAATAAAATGTGATGTCCCAATAAAAGACGCTGTCTTCCCCAAATGCGTCTTTGTATGCTGCAAATCAGACATTTTCTCCCCGAAAGATCACCTTTATCCTCTAAAGAAGACATTTTCTCCACAAAATGCTGCTTATTAGCTCAATACCATGCTTTCACGCCAAAATAATGCACTTTATCCCCAAAACTCATGCATTTTCTCGCCAAAACACTCTTTTTCTCTCCCAAATACAACAATTTCTCCCCTGCATATCAATTTCTGACCAACAATTAGACATTTTCTCCCCGAATATCACTCTTCATCCCAGAAACCAAACAGGTTCTCTCTTCAGTGCCACTCTTTAGCCCCCCAAAAAGGCATTTTCTCCCCAGAATACTGCCTTTCATCTTCAAATGTCTCATATTTGGGAAAGGAAACGAAAGCGCTACTTTGGGGAGAGTATTTCTTATTTGGGGGATCAAAAGAGCAATTTGGGGGAGAAAATGTGTAATATTGGGAACCCTACGTGGTATTTAATGGAGAAAAAGTCTTCTCTTTGGAACCAAGAATGATATTTTGGGGAGAATATTTCTCTTTTTGAGGACAGAAATAGGTCTTTTTTGGAGAGGATGACTTATTTTCGGTCTAAAAAGCAGTATTCTGGGAAGAAAATGCCTTCTTTTGGGGATCAAAGGCAGTATTCCTTGAAGAAAATGTGTTATTAGTGGAATAAAATGTGATGTCCCAATAAAAGACGCTGTCTTCCCCAAATGCGTCTTTGTATGCTGCAAATCAGACATTTTCTCCCCGAAAGATCACCTTTATCCTCTAAAGAAGACATTTTCTCCACAAAATGCTGCTTATTAGCTCAATACCATGCTTTCACGCCAAAATAATGCACTTTATCCCCAAAACTCATGCATTTTCTCGCCAAAACACTCTTTTTCTCTCCCAAATACAACAATTTCTCCCCTGCATATCAATTTCTGACCAACAATTAGACATTTTCTCCCCGAATATCACTCTTCATCCCAGAAACCAAACAGGTTCTCTCTTCAGTGCCACTCTTTAGCCCCCCAAAAAGGCATTTTCTCCCCAGAATACTGCCTTTCATCTTCAAATGTCTCATATTTGGGAAAGGAAACGAAAGCGCTACTTTGGGGAGAGTATTTCTTATTTGGGGGATCAAAAGAGCAATTTGGGGGAGAAAATGTGTAATATTGGGAACCCTACGTGGTATTTAATGGAGAAAAAGTCTTCTCTTTGGAACCAAGAATGATATTTTGGGGAGAATATTTCTCTTTTTGAGGACAGAAATAGGTCTTTTTTGGAGAGGATGACTTATTTTCGGTCTAAAAAGCAGTATTCTGGGAAGAAAATGCCTTCTTTTGGGGATCAAAGGCAGTATTCCTTGAAGAAAATGTGTTATTAGTGGAATAAAATGTGATGTCCCAATAAAAGACGCTGTCTTCCCCACATGCGTCTTTGTATGCTGCAAATCAGACATTTTCTCCCCGAAAGATCACCTTGATCCTCAAAAGAAGACATTTTCTCCACAAAATGCTGCTTATTAGCTCAATACCAGGCTTTCATGCCAAAATAATGCACTTTATCCCCAAAACTCAGGCATTTTCTCGCCAAAACACTCTTTTTCGCTCCCAAATACAACCATTTCCCCCCTGCATATCAATTTCTGCACACATTTAGACATTTTCTCCCCGAATATCACTCTTCATCCCAGAAACCAAACAGGTTCTCTCTTAAGTGCCACTCTTTAGCCCCCCAAAAAGGCATTTTCTCCCCAGAATACTGCCTTTCATCTTCCAATGTCTCATATTTGGGAAAGGAAACGAAAGCGCTACTTTGGGGAGAGTATTTCTTATTTGGGGGATCAAAAGAGCAATTTGGGGGAGAAAATGTGTAATATTGGGAACCCTACGTGGTATTTAATGGAGAAAACGTCTTCTATTTGGAACCAAGAATGATATTTTGGGGAGAAAATTTCTCTTTTTGAGGACAGAAATAGGTCTTTTTTGGAGAGGATGACTTATTTTCGGTCTAAAAAGCAGTATTCTGGGAAGAAAATGCCTTCTTTTGGGGATCAAAGGCGGTATTCCTTGAAGAAAATGTGTTATTACTGGAATAAAATGTGATGTCCCAATAAAAGACGCTGTCTTCCCCAAATGCGTCTTTTTATGCTGCAAATAAGGCATTTTCTCCCCGAAAGATCACCTTTATCCTCAAAAGAAGACATTTTCTCCACAAAATGCCGCTTATTATCTCAATACCAGGCTTTCACGCCAAAATAATTCACTTTATCCCCAAAACTCATGCATTTTCTCCCCAAAACACTCTTTTTCGCTCCCAAATACAACCATTTCCCCCCTGCATATCAATTTCTGCCAACAATTAGACATTTTCTCCCCGAATATCACTCTTCATCCCAGAAACCAAACAGGTTCTCTCTTAAGTGCCACTCTTTAGCCCCCCAAAAAGGCATTTTCACCCAAGAATTCTGCCTTTCATCTTCAAATGTCTTCTTTCTGGGAAAGGGAACGAAAGCGCTACTTGGGGGAGAGTATTTCTTATTTGGGGGATCAAAAGAGCAATTTGGGGGAGAAAATGTATAATATAGGGAACACTACGTGGTATTTAATGGAGAAAAAGTCTTCTATTTGGAACCAAGAATGATATTTTGGGGAGAATATTTCTCTTTTTGAGGACAGAAATAGGTCTTTTTTGGAGAGGATGACTTATTTTCGGTCTAAAAAGCAGTATTCTGGGAAGAAAATGCCTTCATTTGGGGATCAAAGGCGGTATTCCTTGAAGAAAATGTGTTATTACTGGAATAAAATGTGATGTCCCAATAAAAGACGCTGTCTTCCCCAAATGCGTCTTTTTATGCTGCAAATAAGGCATTTTCTCCCCGAAAGATCACCTTTATCCTCAAAAGAAGACATTTTCTCCACAAAATGCTGCTTATTAGCTCAATACCAGGCTTTCACGCCAAAATAATTCACTTTATCCCCAAAACTCATGCATTTTCTCCCCAAAACACTCTTTTTCGCTCCCAAATACAACCATTTCTCCCCTGCATATCAATTTCTGCCAACAATTAGACATTTTCTCCCCGAATATCACTCTTCATCCCAGAAACCAAACAGGTTCTCTCTGAAGTGCCACTCTTTAGCCCCCCAAAAAGGCATTTTCTCCCCAGAATACTGCCTTTCATCTTCAAATGTCTCATATTTGGGAAAGGGAACGAAAGCGCTACTTTGGGGAGAGTATTTCTTATTTGGGGGATCAAAAGAGCAATTTGGGGGAGAAAATGTGTAATATAGGGAACCCTACGTGGTATTTAATGGAGAAAAAATCTTCTCTTTGGAACCAAGAATGATATTTTGGGGAGAAAATTTCTCTTTTTGAGGACAGAAATAGGTCTTTTTTGGAGAGGATGACTTATTTTCGGTCTAAAAAGCAGTATTCTGGGAAGAAAATGCCTTCTTTTGGGGATCAAAGGCAGTATTCTGGGAAGAAAATGTGTTATTAGTGGAATAAAATGTGCTGTCCCAATAAAAGACGCTGTCTTCCCCAAATGCGTCTTTGTATGCTGCAAATCAGACATTTTCTCCCCGAAAGATCACCTTGATCCTCTAAAGAAGACATTTTCTCCACAAAATGCTGCTTATTAGCTCAATACCAGGCTTTCACGCCAAAATAATGCACTTTATCCCCAAAACTCATGCATTTTCTCCCCAAAACACTCTTTTTCGCTCCCAAATACAACCATTTCTCCCCTGCATATCAATTTCTGCACACATTTAGACATTTTCTCCCCGAATATCACTCTTCATCCCAGAAACCAAACAGGTTCTCTCTTAAGTGCCACTCTTTAGCCCCCCAAAAAGGCATTTTCTCCCCAGAATACTGCCTTTCATCTTCAAATGTCTCATATTTGGGAAAGGAAACGAAAGCGCTACTTTGGGGAGAGTATTTCTTATTTGGGGGATCAAAAGAGCAATTTGGGGGAGAAAATGTGTAATATAGGGAACCCTACGTGGTATTTAATGGATAAAAAAATCTTCTCTTTGGAACCAAGAATGATATTTTGGGGAGAATATTTCTCATTTTGAGGACAGAAATAGGTCTTTTTTGGAGAGGATGACTTATTTTCGGTCTAAAAATCGGTATTCTGGGAAGAAAATGCCTTCTTTGGGGGATAAAAGGCGGTATTCGGGAAGAAAATGTGTTATTTTTGGAATAAAACTTGATGTCCCATAAAAGACGCTGTATTCCCCAAATGCGTCTTTGTATGCTGCAAATCAGACATTTTCTCCCTGAAAAATCACCTTTATCCTCTAAAGAAGACATTTTCTCCACAAAATGCCGCTTATTAGCTCAATACCATGATTTCACGCCAAAATAAAGCACTTTATCCCCAAAACTCAGGCATTTTCTCCCCAAAACACTCTTTTTCTCTCCCAAATACAACCATTTCTCCACTGCATATCAATTTCTGCCAACAATTAGACATTTTCTCCCCGAATATCACTCTTCATCCCAGAAACCAAACAGGTTCTCTCTTAAGTGCCACTCTTTAGCCCCCCAAAAAGGCATTTTCTCCCCAGAATACTGCCTTTCATCTTCAAATGTCTCATATTTGGGAAAGTAAACGAAAGCGCTACTTTGGGGAGAGTATTTCTTATTTGGGGGATCAAAAGAGCAATTTGGGGGAGAAAATGTGTAATATTGGGAACCCTACGTGGTATTTAATGGAGAAAACGTCTTCTATTTGGAACCAAGAATGATATTTTGGGGAGAAAATTTCTCTTTTTGAGGACAGAAATAGGTCTTTTTTGGAGAGGATGACTTATTTTCGGTCTAAAAAGCAGTATTCTGGGAAGAAAATGCCTTCTTTTGGGGATCAAAGGCGGTATTCCTTGAAGAAAATGTGTTATTACTGGAATAAAATGTGATGTCCCAATAAAAGACGCTGTCTTCCCCAAATGCGTCTTTTTATGCTGCAAATCAGACATTTTCTCCCCGAAAGATCACCTTGATCCTCTAAAGAAGACATTTTCTCCACAAAATGCTGCTTATTAGCTCAATACCAGGCTTTCACGACAAAATAATGCACTTTATCCCCAAAACTCAGGCATTTTCTCGCCAAAACACTCTTTTTCTCTCCCAAATACAACCATTTCTCCCCTGCATATCAATTTCTGCCAACAATTAGACATTTTCTCCCCGAATATCACTCTTCATCCCAGAAACCAAACAGGTTCTCTATTCAGTGCCACTCTTTAGCCCCCCCAAAAAGGCATTTTCTCCCCAGAATACTGCCTTTCATCTTCAAATGTCTTCTTTTTGGGAAAGGGAACGAAAGCACTACTTTGGGGAGAGTATTTCTTATTTGGGGGATCAAAAGAGCAATTTGGGGGAGAAAATGTGTAATATTGGGAACCCGACGTGGTATTTAATGGAGAAAAAGTCTTCTCTTTGGAACCAAGAATGATATTTTGGGGAGAATATTTCTCATTTTGAGGACAGAAATAGGTCTTTTTTGGAGAGGATGACTTATTTTCGGTCTAAAAAGCAGTATTCTGGGAAGAAAATGCCTTCTTTTGGGGATAAAAGGCGGTATTCTGGGGAGAAAATGTGTTACTTTTGTAATAAAATGTGTTGTCCCAATAAAAGACGCTGTCTTCCCCAAATGCGTCTTTTTATGCTGCAAATCAGACATTTTCTCCCCAAAAGATCACCTTTATCCTCTAAAGAAGACATTTTCTCCACAAAATGCTGCTTATTAGCTCAATACCAGGCTTTCACTCCAAAATAATGCACTTTATCCCCAAAACTCATGCATTTTCTCCCCAAAACACTCTTTTTCGCTCCCAAATACAACCATTTCCCCCCTGCATATCAATTTCTGCCAACAATTAGACATTTTCTCCCCGAATATCACTCTTCATCCCAGAAACCAAACAGGTTCTCTCTGAAGTGCCACTCTTTAGCCCCCCAAAAAGGCATTTTCTCCCCAGAATACTGCCTTTCATCTTCAAATGTCTCATATTTGGGAAAGGAAACGAAAGCGCTACTTTGGGGAGAGTTTCTTATTTGGGGGATCAAAAGAGCAATTTGGGGGAGAAAATGTGTAATATAGGGAACCCTACGTGGTATTTAATGGAGAAAAATTCTTCTCTTTGGAACCAAGAATGATATTTTGGGGAGAATATTTCTCATTTTGAGGACAGAAATAGGTCTTTTTTGGAGAGGATGACTTATTTTCGGTCTAAAAAGCAGTATTCTGGGAAGAAAATGCCTTCTTTTGGGGATCAAAGGCGGTATTCCTTGAAGAAAATGTGTTATTAGTGGAATAAAATGTGCTGTCCCAATAAAAGACGCTGTCTTCCCCAAATGCGTCTTTGTATGCTGCAAATCAGACATTTTCTCCCCGAAAGATCACCTTGATCCTCAAAAGAAGACATTTTCTCCACAAAATGCTGCTTATTAGCTCAATACCAGGCTTTCACGCAAAAATAATGCACTTTATCCCCAAAACTCATGCATTTTCTCCCCAAAACACTCTTTTTCTCTCCCAAATACAATCATTTCTCCACTGCATATCAATTTCTGCCAACAATTAGACATTTTCTCCCCGAATATCACTCTTCATCCCAGAAACCAAACAGGTTCTCTCTTCAGTGCCACTCTTTAGCCCCCCAAAAAGGCATTTTCTCCCCAGAATACTGCCTTTCATCTTCAAATGTCTCATATTTGGGAAAGGAAACGAAAGCGCTACTTGGGGGAGAGTATTTCTTATTTGGGGGATCAAAAGAGCAATTTGGGGGAGAAAATGTGTAATATAGGGAACCCTACGTGGTATTTAATGGAGAAAAATTCTTCTATTATGAACCAAGAATGATATTTTGGGGAGAAAATTTCTCTTTTTGAGGACAGAAATAGGTCTTTTTTGGAGAGGATGACTTATTTTCGGTCTAAAAAGCAGTATTCTGGGAAGAAAATGCCTTCTTTTGGGGATCAAAGGCGGTATTCTGGGAAGAAAATGTGTTATTAGTGGAATAAAATGTGATGTCCCAATAAAAGACGCTGTCTTCCCCAAATGCGTCTTTGTATGCTGCAAATCAGACATTTTCTCCCCGAAAGATCACCTTGATCCTCTAAAGAAGACATTTTCTCCACAAAATGCTGCTTATTAGCTCAATACCAGGCTTTCACGCCAAAATAATGCACTTTATCCCCAAAACTCAGGCATTTTCTCCCCAAAACACTCTTTTTCGCTCCCAAATACAACCATTTCCCCCCTGCATATCAATTTCTGCCAACAATTAGACATTTTCTCCCCGAATATCACTCTTCATCCCAGAAACCAAACAGGTTCTCTCTTCAGTGCCACTCTTTAGCCCCCCAAAAAGGCATTTTCTCCCCAGAATACTGCCTTTCATCTTCAAATGTCTCATATTTGGGAAAGGAAACGAAAGCGCTACTTTGGGGAGAGTATTTCTTATTTGGGGGATCAAAAGAGCAATTTGGGGGAGAAAATGTGTAATATAGGGAACACTACGTGGTATTTAAAGGAGAAAAAGTCTTCTATTTGGAACCAAGAATGATATTTTGGGGAGAAAATTTCTCTTTTTGAGGACAGAAATAGGTCTTTTTTGGAGAGGATGACTTATTTTCGGTCTAAAAAGCAGTATTCTGGGAAGAAAATGCCTTCTTTTGGGGATCAAAGGCGGTATTCTGGGAAGAAAATGTGTTATTACTGGAATAAAATGTGATGTCCCAATAAAAGACACTGTCTTCACCAAATGCGTCTTTTTATGCTGCAAATCAGACATTTTCTCCCCGAAAGATCACCTTGATCCTCTAAAGAAGACATTTTCTCCACAAAATGCTGCTTATTAGCTCAATACCAGGCTTTCACGCAAAAATAATGCACTTTATCCCCAAAACTCATGCATTTTCTCCCCAAAACACTCTTTTTCGCTCCCAAATACAACCATTTCCCCCCTGCATATCAATTTCTGCACACATTTAGACATTTTCTCCCCGAATATCACTCTTCATCCCAGAAACCAAACAGGTTCTCTCTGAAGTGCCACTCTTTAGCCCCCCAAAAAGGCATTTTCTCCCCAGAATACTGCCTTTCATCTTCAAATGTCTCGTATTTGGGAAAGGAAACGAAAGCGCTACTTTGGGGAGAGAATTTCTTATTTGGGGGATCAAAAGAGCAATTTGGGGGAGAAAATGTGTAATATTGGGAACCCTACGTGGTATTTAATGGAGAAAAAGTCTTCTCTTTGGAACCAAGAATGATATTTTGGGGAGAATATTTCTCTTTTTGAGGACAGAAATAGGTCTTTTTTGGAGAGGATGACTTCTTTTCGGTCTAAAAAGCAGTATTCTGGGAAGAAAATGCCTTCTTTTGGGGATCAAAGGCGGTATTCCTTGAAGAAAATGTGTTACTTTTGTAATAAAATGTGTTGTCTTAATAAAAGACGCTGTCTTCCCCAAATGCGTCTTTTTATGCTGCAAATCAGACATTTTCTCCCCGAAAGATCACCTTGATCCTCTAAAGAAGACATTTTCTCCACAAAATGCTGCTTATTAGCTCAATACCAGGCTTTCACTCAAAAATAATGCACTTTATCCCCAAAACTCAGGCATTTTCTCGCCAAAACACTCTTTTTCGCTCCCAAACACAACCATTTCTCCCCTGCATATCAATTTCTGCCAACAATTAGACATTTTCTCCCCGAATATCACTCTTCATCCCAGAAACCAAACAGGTTCTCTCTTCAGTGCCACTCTTTAGCCCCCCAAAAAGGCATTTTCACCCAAGAATACTGCCTTTCATCTTCAAATGTCTTCTTTCTGGGAAAGGGAACGAAAGCACTACTTTGGGGAGAGTATTTCTTATTCTGGGGAACAAAAGAGCAATTTGGGGGAGAAAATGTGTAATATAGGGAACCCTACGTGGTATTTAATGGATAAAAAATCTTCTCTTTGGAATCAAGAATGATATTTTGGGGAGAATATTTCTCTTTTTGAGGACAGAAATAGGTCTTTTTTGGAGAGGATGACTTATTTTCGGTCTAAAAAGCAGTATTCTGGGAAGAAAATGCCTTCTTTTGGGGATAAAAGGCGGTATTCTGGGAAGAAAATGTGTTATTACTGGAATAAAATGTGATGTCCCAATAAAAGACGCTGTCTTCCCCAAATGCGTCTTTTTATGCTGCAAATCAGACATTTTCTCCCCGAAAGATCACCTTGATCCTCAAAAGAAGACATTTTCTCCACAAAATGCTGCTTATTAGCTCAATACCAGGCTTTCACGCCAAAATAATGCACTTTATCCCCAAAACTCAGGCATTTTCTCGCCAAAACACTCTTTTTCGCTCCCAAATACAACCATTTCCCCCCTGCATATCAATTTCTGCACACATTTAGACATTTTCTCCCCGAATATCACTCTTCATCCCAGAAACCAAACAGGTTCTCTCTTCAGTGCCACTCTTTAGCCCCCCAAAAAGGCATTTTCTCCCCAGAATACTGCCTTTCATCTTCAAATGTCTCATATTTGGGAAAGGAAACGAAAGCGCTACTTTGGGGAGAGTATTTCTTATTTGGGGGATCAAAAGAGCAATTTGGGGGAGAAAATGTGTAATATAGGGAACACTACGTGGTATTTAAAGGAGAAAAAGTCTTCTATTTGGAACCAAGAATGATATTTTGGGGAGAAAATTTCTCTTTTTGAGGACAGAAATAGGTCTTTTTTGGAGAGGATGACTTATTTTCGGTCTAAAAAGCAGTATTCTGGGAAGAAAATGCCTTCTTTTGGGGATCAAAGGCGGTATTCTGGGAAGAAAATGTGTTATTAGTGGAATAAAATGTGATGTCCCAATAAAAGACGCTGTCTTCCCCAAATGCGTCTTTGTATGCTGCAAATCAGACATTTTCTCCCCGAAAGATCACCTTGATCCTCTAAAGAAGACATTTTCTCCACAAAATGCTGCTTATTAGCTCAATACCAGGCTTTCACTCCAAAATAATGCACTTTATCCCCAAAACTCATGCATTTTCTCCCCAAAACACTCTTTTTCGCTCCCAAATACAACCATTTCTCCCCTGCATATCAATTTCAGACAACATTTAGACATTTTCTCCCCGAATATCACTCTTCATCCCAGAAACCAAACAGGTTCTCTCTTCAGTGCCACTCTTTAGCCCCCCAAAAAGGCATTTTCTCCCCAGAATACTGCCTTTCATCTTCAAATGTCTCATATTTGGGAAAGGGAACGAAAGCGCTACTTTGGGGAGAGTATTTCTTATTTGGGGGATCAAAAGAGCAATTTGGGGGAGAAAATGTGTAATATTGGGAACCCTACGTGGTATTTAAAGGAGAAAAATTCTTCTATTTGGAACCAAGAATGATATTTTGGGGAGAAAATTTCTCTTTTTGAGGACAGAAATAGGTTTTTTTTGGAGAGGATGACTTCTTTTCGGTCTAAAAAGCAGTATTCTGGGAAGAAAATTCCTTCTTTTGGGGATCAAAGGCGGTATTCCTTGAAGAAAATGTGTTATTACTGGAATAAAATGTGATGTCCCGATAAAAGACGCTGTCTTCCCCAAATGCGTCTTTGTATGCTGCAAATCAGACATTTTCTCCCCGAAAGATCACCTTGATCCTCTAAAGAAGACATTTTCTCCACAAAATTCTGCTTATTAGCTCAATGCCATGATTTCACGCCAAAATAATGACGTTTATCCGAAAAACTCATGCATTTTCTCGCCAAAACACTCTTTTTCGCTCCCAAATACAACCATTTCTCCCCTGCATATCAATTTCTGCCAACAATTAGACATTTTCTCCCTGAATATCACTCTTCATCCCAGAAACCAAACAGGTTCTCTCTTAAGTGCCACTCTTTATCCCCCCAAAATGGCATTTTCACCCAAGAATACTGCCTTTCATCTTCAAATGTCTCATATTTGGGAAAGGGAACGAAAGCGCTACTTTGGGGAGAGTATTTCTTATTTGGGGGATCAAAAGAGCAATTTGGGGGAGAAAATGTGTAATATAGGAAACCCTACGTGGTATTTAATGAATAAAAAATATTCTCATTGGAACCAAGAATGATATTTTGGGGAGAAAATTTCTCTTTTTGAGGACAGAAATAGGTCTTTTTTGGAGAGGATGACTTATTTTCGGTCTAAAAAGCAGTATTCTGGGAAGAAAATGCCTTCTTTTGGGGATAAAAGGCAGTATTCTGGGAAGAAAATGAGTTATTATTGGAATAAAATGTGATGTCCCAATAAAAGACGCTGTCTTCCCCAAATGCGTCTTTTTATGCTGCAAATCAGACATTTTCTCCCGGAAAGATCACCTTAATCCTCAAAAGAAGACATTTTCTCCACAAAATGCTGCTTATTAGCTCAATACCATGCTTTCACGCCAAAATAATGCAGTTTATCCCCAAAACTCAGGCATTTTCTCTCCAAAACACGCTTTTTCGCTCCAAATTACAACCATTTCTCCCCTGCATATCAATTTCTGCCAACAATTAGACATTTTCTCCCCGAATATCACTCTTCTTCCCAGAAACCAAACAGGTTCTCTCTTAAGTGCCACTCTTTAGCCCCCCAAAAAGGCATTTTCACCCAAGAATACTGCCTTTCATCTTCAAGTGTCTCATATTTGGGAAAGTAAACGAAAGCGCTACTTTGGGGAGAGTATTTCTTATTTGGGGGATCAAAAGAGCAATTTGGGGGAGAAAATGTGTAATATTGGGAACCCGACGTGGCATTTAAGGGAGAAAAAGTCTTCTATTTGGAACCAAGAATGATATTTTGGGGAGAACATTTCTCTTTTTGAGGACAGGAATAGGTCTTTTTTGGAGAGGATGACTTCTTTTCGGTCTAAAAAGCAGTATTCTGGGAAGAAAATGCCTTCTTTTGGGGATAAAAGGAGGTATTCGGGAAGAAAATGTGGTATTATTGGAATAAAATGTGACGTCCCAATAAAAGACGCTGTCTTCCCCAAATGCGTCTTTGTATGCTGCAAATCAGACATTTTCTCCCCGAAAGATCACCTTGATCCTCAAAAGAAGACATTTTCTCCACAAAATGCTGCTTATTAGCTCAATGCCATGATTTCACGCCAAAATAATGCAGTTTATCCGAAAAACTCATGCATTTTCTCCCCAAAACACGCTTTTTCTCTCCCAAATACAACCATTTCTCCCCTGCATATCAATTTCTGCCAACAATTAGACATTTTCTCCCCGAATATCACTCTTCATCCCAGAAACCAAACAGGTTCTCTCTTAAGTGCCACTCTTTAGCCCCCGAAAAAGGCATTTTCTCCCCAGAATACTGCCTTTCATCTTCAAGTGTCTCATATTTGGGAAAGGGAACGAAAGCGCTACTTGGGGGAGAGTATTTTTTATTTGGGGGATCAAAAGAGCAATTTGGGGGAGAAAATGTATAATATAGGGAACACTACGTGGTATTTAATGGAGAAAAAGTCTTCTATTTGGAACCAAGAATGATATTTTGGGGAGAATATTTCTCATTTTGAGGACAGAAATAGGTATTTCTTGGAGAGGATGACTTATTTTCGGTCTAAAAAGCAGTATTCTGGGAAGAAAATGCCTTCTTTTGGGGATCAAAGGCGGTATTCTGGGAAGAATATTTGTTATTAGTGGAATAAAATGTGATGTCCCAATAAAAGACGCTGTCTTCCCCAAATGCGTCTTTTTATGCTGCAAATCAGACATTTTCTCCCGGAAAGATCACCTTAATCCTCTAAAGAAGACATTTTCTCCACAAAATGCCGCTTATTAGCTCAATACCATGCTTTCACACCAAAATAATGCACTTTATCCCCAAAACTCAGGCATTTTCACCCCAAAACACTCTTTTTCGCTCCCAAATACAACCATTTCTCCCCTGCATATCAATTTCTGCCAACAATTAGACATTTTCTCCCCGAATATCACTCTTCATCCCAGAAACCAAACAGGTTCTCTCTTCAGTGCCACTCTTTAGCCCCCCAAAAAGGCATTTTCTCCCCAGAATACTGCCTTTCATCTTCAAATGTCTCATTTTTGGGAAAGGGAACGAAAGCACTACTTTGGGGAGAGTATTTCTTATTTGGGGGATCAAAAGAGCAATTTGGGGGAGAAAATGTATAATATAGGGAACACTACGTAGTATTTAATGGAGAAAAAGTCTTCTATTTGGAACCAAGAATGATATTTTGGGGAGAAAATTTCACATTTTGAGGACAGAAATAGGTCTTTTTTGGAGAGGATGACTTATTTTCGGTCTAAAAAGCAGTATTCTGGGAAGAAAATGCCTTCTTTTGGGGATCAAAGGCGGTATTCTGGGAAGAAAATGTGTTATTATTGGAATAAAATGTGTTGTCCCAATAAAAGACGCTGTCTTCCCCAAATGCGTCTTTTTGTGCTGCAAATCAGACATTTTCTCCCCGAAAGATTACCTTGATCCTCTAAAGAAGACATTTTCTCCACAAAATGCTGCTTATTAGCTCAATACCAGGCTTTCACGCCAAAATAATGCACTTTATCCCCAAAACTCAGGCATTTTCTCGCCAAAACACTCTTTTTCGCTCCCAAATACAACCATTTCTCCCCTGCATATCAATTTCTGCCAACAATTAGACATTTTCTCCCCGAATATCACTCTTCATCCCAGAAACCAAACAGGTTCTCTCTTAAGTGCCACTCTTTAGCCCCCGAAAAAGGCATTTTCTCCCCAGAATACTGCCTTTCATCTTCAAATGTCTCATTTTTGGGAAAGGGAACGAAAGCGCTACTTGGGGGAGAGTATTTCTTATTTGGGGGATCAAAAGAGCAATTTGGGGGAGAAAATGTGTAATATAGGGAACCCTACGTGGTATTTAATGGAGAAAAAGTCTTCTATTATGAACCAAGAATGATATTTTGGGGAGAAAATTTCTCATTTTGAGGACAGAAATAGGTATTTCTTGGAGAGGATGACTTATTTTCGGTCTAAAAAGCAGTATTCTGGGAAGAAAATGCCTTCTTTTGGGGATAAAAGGCGGTATTCTGGGAAGAATATTTGTTATTATTGGAATAAAATGTGATGTCCCAATAAAAGACGCTGTCTTCCCCAAATGCGTCTTTTTATGCTGCAAATCAGACATTTTCTCCCCAAAAGATCACCTTAATCCTCTAAAGAAGACATTTTCTCCACAAAATGCTGCTTATTAGCTCAATACCATGATTTCACTCCAAAATAATGCACTTTATCCCCCAAATTCTGGAATTTCTCCCCAAAACACTCTTTTTCGCTCCCAAATACAACCATTTCTCCCCTGCATATCAATTTCTGCCAACAATTAGACATTTTCTCCCCGAATATCACTCTTCATCCCAGAAACCAAACAGGTTCTCTCTTCAGTGCCACTCTTTAGCCCCCCAAAAAGGCATTTTCTCCCCAGAATACTGCCTTTCATCTTCAAATGTCTCATTTTTGGGAAAGGGAACGAAAGCGCTACTTGGGGGAGAGTATTTCTTATTTGGGGGATCAAAAGAGCAATTTGGGGGAGAAAATGTGTAATATTGGGAACCCTACGTGGTATTTAATGGAGAAAACGTCTTCTATTTGGAACCAAGAATGATATTTTGGGGAGAAAATTTCACATTTTGAGGACAGAAATAGGTCTTTTTTGGAGAGGATGACTTATTTTCGGTCTAAAAAGCAGTATTCTGGGAAGAAAATGCCTTCTTTTGGGGATCAAAGGCGGTATTCTGGGAAGAAAATGTGTTATTATTGGAATAAAATGTGATGTCCCAATAAAAGACGCTGTCTTCCCCAAATGCGTCTTTTTGTGCTGCAAATCAGACATTTTCTCCCCGAAAGATCACCTTGATCCTCAAAAGAAGACATTTTCTCCACAAAATGCCGCTTATTAGCTCAATACCATTTTTTCATGCCAAAATAATGCACTTTATCCCCCAAATTCAGGCATTTCTCCCCAAAACACTCTTTTTCGCTCCCAAATACAACCATTTCTCCCCTGCATATCAATTTCTGCCAACAATTAGACATTTTCTCCCCGAATATCACTCTTCATCCCAGAAACCAAACAGGTTCTCTCTGAAGTGCCACTCTTTAGCCCCCCAAAAAGGCATTTTCTCCCCAGAATACTGCCTTTCATCTTCAAGTGTCTCATATTTGGGAAAGGGAACGAAAGCGCTACTTGGGGGAGAGTATTTCTTATTTGGGGGATCAAAAGAGCAATTTGGGGGAGAAAATGTGTAATATAGGGAACCCTACGTGGCATTTAATTGAGAAAAAGTCTTCTATTTGGAACCAAGAATGATATTTTGGGAAGAATATTTCTCATTTTGAGGACAGAAATAGGTCTTTTTTGGAGAGGATGACTTATTTTCGGTCTAAAAAGCAGTATTCTGGGAAGAAAATGCCTTCTTTTGGGGATCAAAGGAGGTATTCTGGGAAGAAAATGTGTTATTAGTGGAATAAAATGTGTTGTCCCAATAAAAGACGCTGTCTTCCCCACATGCGTCTTTTTATGCTGCAAATCAGACATTTTCTCCCCGAAAGATCACCTTGATCCTCAAAAGAAGACATTTTCTCCACAAAATGCTGCATTTAGCTCAATACCAGGCTTTCACGCCAAAATAATGCACTTTATCCCCAAAACTCATGCATTTTCACCCCAAAACACTCTTTTTCGCTCCCAAATACAACCATTTCTCCCCTGCATATCAATTTCTGCCAACAATTAGACATTTTCTCCCCGAATATCACTCTTCATCCCAGAAACCAAACAGGTTCTCTCTTCAGTGCCACTCTTTAGCCCCCCAAAAAGGCATTTTCTCCCCAGAATACTGCCTTTCATCTTCAAATGTCTCATTTTTGGGAAAGGGAACGAAAGCGCTACTTTGGGGAGAGTATTTCTTATTTGGGGGATCAAAAGAGCAATTTGGGGGAGAAAATGTGTAATATAGGGAACACTACGTGGTATTTAATGGAGAAAAAGTCTTCTATTTGGAACAAACAATGATATTTTGGGGAGAAAATTTCTCATTTTGAGGACAGAAATAGGTATTTCTTGGAGAGGATGACTTATTTTCGGTCTAAAAAGCAGTATTCTGGGAAGAAAATGCCTTCTTTTGGGGATCAAAGGCGGTATTCTGGGAAGAATATTTGTTATTATTGGAATAAAATGTGATGTCCCAATAAAAGACGCTGTCTTCCCCACATGCGTCTTTTTATGCTGCAAATCACACATTTCCTCCCCGAAAGATCACCTTAATCCTCTAAAGAAGACATTTTCTCCACAAAATGCTGCTTATTAGCTCAATACCATGATTTCACTCCAAAATAATGCACTTTATCCCCCAAATTCAGGCATTTTCTCCCCAAAACACTCTTTTTCTCTCCCAAATACAACCATTTCTCCCCTGCATATCAATTTCTGCCAACAATTAGACATTTTCTCCCCGAATATCACTCTTCATCCCAGAAACCAAACAGGTTCTCTCTTCAGTGCCACTCTTTAGCCCCCCAAAAAGGCATTTTCTCCCCAGAATACTGCCTTTCATCTTCAAATGTCTCATTTTTGGGAAAGGGAACGAAAGCGCTACTTGGGGGAGAGTATTTCTTATTTGGGGGATCAAAAGAGCAATTTGGGGGAGAAAATGTATAATATAGGGAACACTACGTAGTATTTAATGGAGAAAAAGTCTTCTATTTGGAACCAAGAATGATATTTTGGGGAGAAAATTTCAAATTTTGAGGACAGAAATAGGTCTTTTTTGGAGAGGATGACTTATTTTCGGTCTAAAAAGCAGTATTCTGGGAAGAAAATGCCTTCTTTTGGGGATAAAAGGCGGTATTCTGGGAAGAAAATGTGTTATTAGTGGAATAAAATGTGTTGTCCCAATAAAAGACGCTGTCTTCCCCACATGCGTCTTTTTGTGCTGCAAATCAGACATTTTCTCCCCGAAAGATCACCTTGATCCTCAAAAGAAGACATTTTCTCCACAAAATGCTGCTTATTAGCTCAATGCCATGATTTCACGCCAAAATAATGCACTTTATACCCAAAACTCATGCATTTTCTCCCCAAAACACGCTTTTTCGCTCCAAATTACAACCATTTCCCCCCTGCATATCAATTTCTGCCAACAATTAGACATTTTCTCCCCGAATATCACTCTTCATCCCAGAAACCAAACAGGTTCTCTCTTAAGTGCCACTCTTTAGCCCCCGAAAAAGGCATTTTCTCCCCAGAATACTGCCTTTCATCTTCAAGTGTCTCATATTTGGGAAAGGGAACGAAAGCGCTACTTGGGGGAGAGTATTTCTTATTTGGGGGATCAAAAGAGCAATTTGGGGGAGAAAATGTATAATATAGGGAACACTACGTGGTATTTAATGGAGAAAAAGTCTTCTCTTTGGAACCAAGAATGATATTTTGGGGAGAATATTTCTCATTTTGAGGACAGAAATAGGTCTTTTTTGGAGAGGATGACTTATTTTCGGTCTAAAAAGCAGTATTCTGGGAAGAAAATGCCTTCTTTTGGGGATCAAAGGCGGTATTCTGGGAAGAATATTTGTTATTATTGGAATAAAATGTGATGTCCCAATAAAAGACGCTGTCTTCCCCAAATGCGTCTTTTTATGCTGCAAATCAGACATTTTCTTCCCGAAAGATCACCTTTATCCTCTAAAGAAGACATTTTCTCCACAAAATGCTGCTTATTAGCTCAATACCATGATTTCACTCCAAAATAATGCACTTTATCCCCCAAATTCAGGCATTTTCTCCCCAAAACACTCTTTTTCTCTCCCAAATACAACCATTTCTCCCCTGCATATCAATTTCTGCCAACAATTAGACATTTTCTCCCCGAATATCACTCTTCATCCCAGAAACCAAACAGGTTCTCTCTTCAGTGCCACTCTTTAGCCCCCCAAAAAGGCATTTTCTCCCCAGAATACTGCCTTTCATCTTCAAATGTCTCATTTTTGGGAAAGGGAACGAAAGCGCTACTTGGGGGAGAGTATTTCTTATTTGGGGGATCAAAAGAGCAATTTGGGGGAGAAAATGTATAATATAGGGAACACTACGTAGTATTTAATGGAGAAAAAGTCTTCTATTTGGAACCAAGAATGATATTTTGGGGAGAAAATTTCACATTTTGAGGACAGAAATAGGTCTTTTTTGGAGAGGATGACTTATTTTCGGTCTAAAAAGCAGTATTCTGGGAAGAAAATGCCTTCTTTTGGGGATAAAAGGCGGTATTCTGGGAAGAAAATGTGTTATTAGTGGAATAAAATGTGTTGTCCCAATAAAAGACGCTGTCTTCCCCACATGCGTCTTTTTGTGCTGCAAATCAGACATTTTCTCCCCGAAAGATCACCTTGATCCTCAAAAGAAGACATTTTCTCCACAAAATGCTGCTTATTAGCTCAATGCCATGATTTCACGCCAAAATAATGCACTTTATACCCAAAACTCATGCATTTTCTCCCCAAAACACGCTTTTTCGCTCCGAATTACAACCATTTCCCCCCTGCATATCAATTTCTGCCAACAATTAGACATTTTCTCCCCGAATATCACTCTTCATCCCAGAAACCAAACAGGTTCTCTCTTAAGTGCCACTCTTTAGCCCCCGAAAAAGGCATTTTCTCCCCAGAATACTGCCTTTCATCTTCAAGTGTCTCATATTTGGGAAAGGGAACAAAAGCGCTACTTGGGGGAGAGTATTTCTTATTTGGGGGATCAAAAGAGCAATTTGGGGGAGAAAATGTATAATATAGGGAACACTACGTGGTATTTAATGGAGAAAAAGTCTTCTATTTGGAACCAAGAATGATATTTTGGGGAGAATATTTCTCATTTTGAGGACAGAAATAGGTATTTCTTGGAGAAGATGACTTATTTTCGGTCTAAAAAGCAGTATTCTGGGAAGAAAATGCCTTCTTTTGGGGATCAAAGGCGGTATTCTGGGAAGAATATTTGTTATTATTGGAATAAAATGTGATGTCCCAATAAAAGACGCTGTCTTCCCCAAATGCGTCTTTTTATGCTGCAAATCAGACATTTTCTCCCCGAAAGATCACCTTAATCCTCTAAAGAAGACATTTTCTCCACAAAATGCTGCTTATTAGCTCAATACCATGATTTCACTCCAAAATAATGCACTTTATCCCCCAAATTCAGGCATTTTCTCCCCAAAACACTCTTTTTCTCTCCCAAATACAACCATTTCTCCCCTGCATATCAATTTCTGCCAACAATTAGGCATTTTCTCCCCGAATATCACTCTTCATCCTGGAAACCAAACAGGTTCTCTCTTAAGTGCCACTCTTTAGCCCCCCAAAAAGGCATTTTCTCCCCAGAATACTGCCTTTCATCTTCAAATGTCTCATTTTTGGGAAAGGGAACGAAAGCGCTACTTGGGGGAGAGTATTTCTTATTTGGGGGATCAAAAGAGCAATTTGGGGGAGAAAATGTATAATATAGGGAACACTACGTGGTATTTAATGGAGAAAAAGTCTTCTATTTGGAACCAAGAATGATATTTTGGGGAGAATATTTCTCTTTTTGAGGACAGAAATAGGTCTTTTTTGGAGAGGATGACTTATTTTCGGTCTAAAAAGCAGTATTCTGGGAAGAAAATGCCTTCTTTTGGGGATAAAAGGCAGTATTCTGGGAAGAAAATGTGTTATTAGTGGAATAAAATGTGATGTCCCAATAAAAGACGCTGTCTTCCCCACATGCGTCTTTTTATGCTGCAAATCACACATTTCCTCCCCGAAAGATCACCTTAATCCTCAAAAGAAGACATTTTCTCCACAAAATGCCGCTTATTAGCTCAATACCATGATTTCACTCCAAAATAATGCACTTTATCCCCCAAATTCAGGCATTTTCTCCCCAAAACACGCTTTTTCTCTCCCAAATACAACCATTTCTCCCCTGCATATCAATTTCTGCCAACAATTAGACATTTTCTCCCCGAATATCACTCTTCATCCCAGAAACCAAACAGGTTCTCTCTGAAGTGCCACTCTTTAGCCCCCCAAAAAGGCATTTTCTCCCCAGAATACTGCCTTTCATCTTCAAATGTCTCATATTTGGGAAAGGGAACGAAAGCGCTACTTTGGGGAGAGTATTTCTTATTTGGGGGATCAAAAGAGCAATTTGGGGGAGAAAATGTGTAATATTGGGAACCCTACGTGGCATTTAATGGGGAAAGAGTCTTCTATTTGAAACAAACAATGATATTTTGGGGAGAACATTTCTAATTTTGAGGACAGAAATAGGTCTTTTTTGAGAGGATGACTTATTTTCGGTCTAAAAAGCAGTATTCTGGGAAGAAAATGCCTTCTTTTGGGGATCAAAGGCGGTATTCCTTGAAGAAAATGTGTTATTATTGGAATAATATGTGATGTCCCAATAAATGACACTTTATTCCCCAAATGGGTCTTTTTATGCTGCAAATCAGACATTTTCTCCCCGAAAGATCACCTTAATCCTCTAAAGAAGACATTTTCTCCACAAAATGCTGCTTATTAGCTCAATACCATGCTTTCACGCCAAAATAATGCACTTTATCCCCAAAACTCATGCATTTTCTCCACAAAACACTCTTTCTCTCCCAAATACAACCATTTCTCCCCTGCATATCAATTTCTGCCAACAATTAGACATTTTCTCCCCGAATATCACTCTTCATCCCAGAAACCAAACAGGTTCTCTCTTAAGTGCCACTCTTTAGCCCCCCAAAAAGGCATTTTCTCCCCAGAATACTGCCTTTCATCTTCAAATGTCTCATTTTTGGGAAAGGGAACGAAAGCGCTACTTGGGGGAGAGTATTTCTTATTTGGGGGATCAAAAGAGCAATTTGGGGGAGAAAATGTGTAATATTGGGAACCCTACGTGGTATTTAATGGAGAAAACGTCTTCTATTTGGAACCAAGAATGATATTTTGGGGAGAAAATTTCTCATTTTGAGGACAGAAATAGGTCTTTTTTGGAGAGGATGACTTATTTTCGGTCTAAAAAGCAGTATTCTGGGAAGAAAATGCCTTCTTTTGGGGATCAAAGGCGGTATTCTGGGAAGAAAATGTGTTATTATTGGAATAAAATGTGATGTCCCAATAAAAGACGCTGTCTTCCCCAAATGCGTCTTTGTATGCTGCAAATCAGACATTTTCTCCCCGAAAGATCACCTTAATCCTCTAAAGAAGACATTTTCTCCACAAAATGCCGCTTATTAGCTCAATACCATTTTTTCATGCCAAAATAATGCACTTTATCCCCCAAATTCTGGAATTTCTCCCCAAAACACTCTTTTTCGCTCCCAAATACAACCATTTCTCCCCTGCATATCAATTTCTGCCAACAATTAGACATTTTCTCCCCGAATATCACTCTTCATCCCAGAAACCAAACAGGTTCTCTCTGAAGTGCCACTCTTTAGCCCCCCAAAAAGGCATTTTCTCCCCAGAATACTGCCTTTCATCTTCAAGTGTCTCATATTTGGGAAAGGGAACGAAAGCGCTACTTGGGGGAGAGTATTTCTTATTTGGGGGATCAAAAGAGCAATTTGGGGGAGAAAATGTATAATATAGGGAACACTACGTGGTATTTAATGGAGAAAAAGTCTTCTCTTTGGAACCAAGAATGATATTTTGGGGAGAATATTTCTCATTTTGAGGACAGAAATAGGTATTTCTTGGAGAGGATGACTTATTTTCGGTCTAAAAAGCAGTATTCTGGGAAGAAAATGCCTTCTTTTGGGGATCAAAGGCGGTATTCTGGGAAGAATATTTGTTATTATTGGAATAAAATGTGATGTCCCAATAAAAGACGCTGTCTTCCCCAAATGCGTCTTTTTATGCTGCAAATCAGACATTTTCTTCCCGAAAGATCACCTTTATCCTCTAAAGAAGACATTTTCTCCACAAAATGCTGCTTATTAGCTCAATACCATGATTTCACTCCAAAATAATGCACTTTATCCCCCAAATTCAGGCATTTTCTCCCCAAAACACTCTTTTTCTCTCCCAAATACAACCATTTCTCCCCTGCATATCAATTTCTGCCAACAATTAGACATTTTCTCCCCGAATATCACTCTTCATCCCAGAAACCAAACAGGTTCTCTCTTCAGTGCCACTCTTTAGCCCCCCAAAAAGGCATTTTCTCCCCAGAATACTGCCTTTCATCTTCAAATGTCTCATTTTTGGGAAAGGGAACGAAAGCGCTACTTGGGGGAGAGTATTTCTTATTTGGGGGATCAAAAGAGCAATTTGGGGGAGAAAATGTATAATATAGGGAACACTACGTAGTATTTAATGGAGAAAAAGTCTTCTATTTGGAACCAAGAATGATATTTTGGGGAGAAAATTTCACATTTTGAGGACAGAAATAGGTCTTTTTTGGAGAGGATGACTTATTTTCGGTCTAAAAAGCAGTATTCTGGGAAGAAAATGCCTTCTTTTGGGGATAAAAGGCGGTATTCTGGGAAGAAAATGTGTTATTAGTGGAATAAAATGTGTTGTCCCAATAAAAGACGCTGTCTTCCCCACATGCGTCTTTTTGTGCTGCAAATCAGACATTTTCTCCCCGAAAGATCACCTTGATCCTCAAAAGAAGACATTTTCTCCACAAAATGCTGCTTATTAGCTCAATGCCATGATTTCACGCCAAAATAATGCACTTTATACCCAAAACTCATGCATTTTCTCCCCAAAACACGCTTTTTCGCTCCAAATTACAACCATTTCCCCCCTGCATATCAATTTCTGCCAACAATTAGACATTTTCTCCCCGAATATCACTCTTCATCCCAGAAACCAAACAGGTTCTCTCTTAAGTGCCACTCTTTAGCCCCCGAAAAAGGCATTTTCTCCCCAGAATACTGCCTTTCATCTTCAAGTGTCTCATATTTGGGAAAGGGAACAAAAGCGCTACTTGGGGGAGAGTATTTCTTATTTGGGGGATCAAAAGAGCAATTTGGGGGAGAAAATGTATAATATAGGGAACACTACGTGGTATTTAATGGAGAAAAAGTCTTCTATTTGGAACCAAGAATGATATTTTGGGGAGAATATTTCTCATTTTGAGGACAGAAATAGGTATTTCTTGGAGAGGATGACTTATTTTCGGTCTAAAAAGCAGTATTCTGGGAAGAAAATGCCTTCTTTTGGGGATCAAAGGCGGTATTCTGGGAAGAATATTTGTTATTATTGGAATAAAATGTGATGTCCCAATAAAAGACGCTGTCTTCCCCAAATGCGTCTTTTTATGATGCAAATCAGACATTTTCTCCCCGAAAGATCACCTTAATCCTCTAAAGAAGACATTTTCTCCACAAAATGCTGCTTATTAGCTCAATACCATGATTTCACTCCAAAATAATGCACTTTATCCCCCAAATTCTGGAATTTCTCCCCAAAACACTCTTTTTCTCTCCCAAATACAACCATTTCTCCCCTGCATATCAATTTCTGCCAACAATTAGGCATTTTCTCCCCGAATATCACTCTTCATCCTGGAAACCAAACAGGTTCTCTCTTAAGTGCCACTCTTTAGCCCCCCAAAAAGGCATTTTCTCCCCAGAATACTGCCTTTCATCTTCAAATGTCTCATTTTTGGGAAAGGGAACGAAAGCGCTACTTGGGGGAGAGTATTTCTTATTTGGGGGATCAAAAGAGCAATTTGGGGGAGAAAATGTATAATATAGGGAACACTACGTGGTATTTAATGGAGAAAAAGTCTTCTATTTGGAACCAAGAATGATATTTTGGGGAGAATATTTCTCTTTTTGAGGACAGAAATAGGTCTTTTTTGGAGAGGATGACTTATTTTCGGTCTAAAAAGCAGTATTCTGGGAAGAAAATGCCTTCTTTTGGGGATAAAAGGCAGTATTCTGGGAAGAAAATGTGTTATTAGTGGAATAAAATGTGATGTCCCAATAAAAGACGCTGTCTTCCCCACATGCGTCTTTTTATGCTGCAAATCACACATTTCCTCCCCGAAAGATCACCTTAATCCTCAAAAGAAGACATTTTCTCCACAAAATGCCGCTTATTAGCTCAATACCATGATTTCACTCCAAAATAATGCACTTTATCCCCCAAATTCAGGCATTTTCTCCCCAAAACACTCTTTTTCTCTCCCAAATACAACCATTTCTCCCCTGCATATCAATTTCTGCCAACAATTAGACATTTTCTCCCCGAATATCACTCTTCATCCCAGAAACCAAACAGGTTCTCTCTGAAGTGCCACTCTTTAGCCCCCCAAAAAGGCATTTTCTCCCCAGAATACTGCCTTTCATCTTCAAATGTCTCATATTTGGGAAAGGGAACGAAAGCGCTACTTTGGGGAGAGTATTTCTTATTTGGGGGATCAAAAGAGCAATTTGGGGGAGAAAATGTGTAATATTGGGAACCCTACGTGGCATTTAATGGGGAAAGAGTCTTCTATTTGAAACAAACAATGATATTTTGGGGAGAACATTTCTAATTTTGAGGACAGAAATAGGTCTTTTTTGAGAGGATGACTTATTTTCGGTCTAAAAAGCAGTATTCTGGGAAGAAAATGCCTTCTTTTGGGGATCAAAGGCGGTATTCCTTGAAGAAAATGTGTTATTATTGGAATAATATGTGATGTCCCAATAAATGACACTATATTCCCCAAATGGGTCTTTTTATGCTGCAAATCAGACATTTTCTCCCCGAAAGATCACCTTAATCCTCTAAAGAAGACATTTTCTCCACAAAATGCTGCTTATTAGCTCAATACCATGCTTTCACGCCAAAATAATGCACTTTATCCCCAAAACTCATGCATTTTCTCCACAAAACACTCTTTCTCTCCCAAATACAACCATTTCTCCCCTGCATATCAATTTCTGCCAACAATTAGACATTTTCTCCCCGAATATCACTCTTCATCCCAGAAACCAAACAGGTTCTCTCTTCAGTGCCACTCTTTAGCCCCCCAAAAAGGCATTTTCTCCCCAGAATACTGCCTTTCATCTTCAAATGTCTCATTTTTGGGAAAGGGAACGAAAGCGCTACTTGGGGGAGAGTATTTCTTATTTGGGGGATCAAAAGAGCAATTTGGGGGAGAAAATGTATAATATAGGGAACACTACGTAGTATTTAATGGAGAAAAAGTCTTCTATTTGGAACCAAGAATGATATTTTGGGGAGAAAATTTCACATTTTGAGGACAGAAATAGGTCTTTTTTGGAGAGGATGACTTATTTTCGGTCTAAAAAGCAGTATTCTGGGAAGAAAATGCCTTCTTTTGGGGATAAAAGGCGGTATTCTGGGAAGAAAATGTGTTATTAGTGGAATAAAATGTGTTGTCCCAATAAAAGACGCTGTCTTCCCCACATGCGTCTTTTTGTGCTGCAAATCAGACATTTTCTCCCCGAAAGATCACCTTGATCCTCAAAAGAAGACATTTTCTCCACAAAATGCTGCTTATTAGCTCAATGCCATGATTTCACGCCAAAATAATGCACTTTATACCCAAAACTCATGCATTTTCTCCCCAAAACACGCTTTTTCGCTCCAAATTACAACCATTTCCCCCCTGCATATCAATTTCTGCCAACAATTAGACATTTTCTCCCCGAATATCACTCTTCATCCCAGAAACCAAACAGGTTCTCTCTTAAGTGCCACTCTTTAGCCCCCGAAAAAGGCATTTTCTCCCCAGAATACTGCCTTTCATCTTCAAGTGTCTCATATTTGGGAAAGGGAACAAAAGCGCTACTTGGGGGAGAGTATTTCTTATTTGGGGGATCAAAAGAGCAATTTGGGGGAGAAAATGTATAATATAGGGAACACTACGTGGTATTTAATGGAGAAAAAGTCTTCTATTTGGAACCAAGAATGATATTTTGGGGAGAATATTTCTCATTTTGAGGACAGAAATAGGTATTTCTTGGAGAGGATGACTTATTTTCGGTCTAAAAAGCAGTATTCTGGGAAGAAAATGCCTTCTTTTGGGGATCAAAGGCGGTATTCTGGGAAGAATATTTGTTATTATTGGAATAAAATGTGATGTCCCAATAAAAGACGCTGTCTTCCCCAAATGCGTCTTTTTATGCTGCAAATCAGACATTTTCTCCCCGAAAGATCACCTTAATCCTCTAAAGAAGACATTTTCTCCACAAAATGCTGCTTATTAGCTCAATACCATGATTTCACTCCAAAATAATGCACTTTATCCCCCAAATTCTGGAATTTCTCCCCAAAACACTCTTTTTCTCTCCCAAATACAACCATTTCTCCCCTGCATATCAATTTCTGCCAACAATTAGGCATTTTCTCCCCGAATATCACTCTTCATCCCAGAAACCAAACAGGTTCTCTCTTAAGTGCCACTCTTTAGCCCCCCAAAAAGGCATTTTCTCCCCAGAATACTGCCTTTCATCTTCAAATGTCTCATTTTTGGGAAAGGGAACGAAAGCGCTACTTGGGGGAGAGTATTTCTTATTTGGGGGATCAAAAGAGCAATTTGGGGGAGAAAATGTATAATATAGGGAACACTACGTGGTATTTAATGGAGAAAAAGTCTTCTATTTGGAACCAAGAATGATATTTTGGGGAGAATATTTCTCTTTTTGAGGACAGAAATAGGTCTTTTTTGGAGAGGATGACTTATTTTCGGTCTAAAAAGCAGTATTCTGGGAAGAAAATGCCTTCTTTTGGGGATAAAAGGCAGTATTCTGGGAAGAAAATGTGTTATTAGTGGAATAAAATGTGATGTCCCAATAAAAGACGCTGTCTTCCCCACATGCGTCTTTTTATGCTGCAAATCACACATTTCCTCCCCGAAAGATCACCTTAATCCTCAAAAGAAGACATTTTCTCCACAAAATGCCGCTTATTAGCTCAATACCATGATTTCACTCCAAAATAATGCACTTTATCCCCCAAATTCAGGCATTTTCTCCCCAAAACACTCTTTTTCTCTCCCAAATACAACCATTTCTCCCCTGCATATCAATTTCTGCCAACAATTAGACATTTTCTCCCCGAATATCACTCTTCATCCCAGAAACCAAACAGGTTCTCTCTGAAGTGCCACTCTTTAGCCCCCCAAAAAGGCATTTTCTCCCCAGAATACTGCCTTTCATCTTCAAATGTCTCATATTTGGGAAAGGGAACGAAAGCGCTACTTTGGGGAGAGTATTTCTTATTTGGGGGATCAAAAGAGCAATTTGGGGGAGAAAATGTGTAATATTGGGAACCCTACGTGGCATTTAATGGGGAAAGAGTCTTCTATTTGAAACAAACAATGATATTTTGGGGAGAACATTTCTAATTTTGAGGACAGAAATAGGTCTTTTTTGAGAGGATGACTTATTTTCGGTCTAAAAAGCAGTATTCTGGGAAGAAAATGCCTTCTTTTGGGGATCAAAGGCGGTATTCCTTGAAGAAAATGTGTTATTATTGGAATAATATGTGATGTCCCAATAAATGACACTATATTCCCCAAATGGGTCTTTTTATGCTGCAAATCAGACATTTTCTCCCCGAAAGATCACCTTAATCCTCTAAAGAAGACATTTTCTCCACAAAATGCTGCTTATTAGCTCAATACCATGCTTTCACGCCAAAATAATGCACTTTATCCCCAAAACTCATGCATTTTCTCCACAAAACACTCTTTCTCTCCCAAATACAACCATTTCTCCCCTGCATATCAATTTCTGCCAACAATTAGACATTTTCTCCCCGAATATCACTCTTCATCCCAGAAACCAAACAGGTTCTCTCTTAAGTGCCACTCTTTAGCCCCCCAAAAAGGCATTTTCTCCCCAGAATACTGCCTTTCATCTTCAAATGTCTCATTTTTGGGAAAGGGAACGAAAGCGCTACTTGGGGGAGAGTATTTCTTATTTGGGGGATCAAAAGAGCAATTTGGGGGAGAAAATGTGTAATATTGGGAACCCTACGTGGTATTTAATGGAGAAAACGTCTTCTATTTGGAACCAAGAATGATATTTTGGGGAGAAAATTTCACATTTTGAGGACAGAAATAGGTCTTTTTTGGAGAGGATGACTTATTTTCGGTCTAAAAAGCAGTATTCTGGGAAGAAAATGCCTTCTTTTGGGGATCAAAGGCGGTATTCTGGGAAGAAAATGTGTTATTATTGGAATAAAATGTGATGTCCCAATAAAAGACGCTGTCTTCCCCAAATGCGTCTTTTTGTGCTGCAAATCAGACATTTTCTCCCCGAAAGATCACCTTAATCCTCTAAAGAAGACATTTTCTCCACAAAATGCCGCTTATTAGCTCAATACCATTTTTTCATGCCAAAATAATGCACTTTATCCCCCAAATTCTGGAATTTCTCCCCAAAACACTCTTTTTCGCTCCCAAATACAACCATTTCTCCCCTGCATATCAATTTCTGCCAACAATTAGACATTTTCTCCCCGAATATCACTCTTCATCCCAGAAACCAAACAGGTTCTCTCTTAAGTGCCACTCTTTAGCCCCCCAAAAAGGCATTTTCTCCCCAGAATACTGCCTTTCATCTTCAAGTGTCTCATATTTGGGAAAGGGAACGAAAGCGCTACTTGGGGGAGAGTATTTCTTATTTGGGGGATCAAAAGAGCAATTTGGGGGAGAAAATGTGTAATATAGGGAACCCTACGTGGCATTTAATTGAGAAAAAGTCTTCTATTTGGAACCAAGAATGATATTTTGGGAAGAATATTTCTCATTTTGAGGACAGAAATAGGTCTTTTTTGGAGAGGATGACTTCTTTTCGGTCTAAAAAGCAGTATTCTGGGAAGAAAATGCCTTCTTTTGGGGATCAAAGGAGGTATTCTGGGAAGAAAATGTGTTATTAGTGGAATAAAATGTGTTGTCCCAATAAAAGACGCTGTCTTCCCCACATGCGTCTTTTTGTGCTGCAAATCAGACATTTTCTCCCCGAAAGATCACCTTGATCCTCAAAAGAAGACATTTTCTCCACAAAATGCTGCATTTAGCTCAATACCAGGCTTTCACGCCAAAATAATTCACTTTATCCCCAAAACTCATGCATTTTCACCCCAAAACACTATTTTTCTCTCCCAAATACAACCATTTCTCCCCTGCATATCAATTTCTGCCAACAATTAGACATTTTCTCCCCGAATATCACTCTTCATCCCAGAAACCAAACAGGTTCTCTCTTCAGTGCCACTCTTTAGCCCCCCAAAAAGGCATTTTCTCCCCAGAATACTGCCTTTCATCTTCAAATGTCTCATTTTTGGGAAAGGGAACGAAAGCGCTACTTGGGGGAGAGTATTTCTTATTTGGGGGATCAAAAGAGCAATTTGGCGGAGAAAATGTGTAATATAGGGAACACTACGTGGTATTTAATGGAGAAAAAGTCTTCTATTTGGAACCAAGAATGATATTTTGGGGAGAAAATTTCTCATTTTGAGGACAGAAATAGGTATTTCTTGGAGAGGATGACTTATTTTCGGTCTAAAAAGCAGTATTCTGGGAAGAAAATGCCTTCTTTTGGGGATCAAAGGCGGTATTCTGGGAAGAATATTTGTTATTATTGGAATAAAATGTGATGTCCCAATAAAAGACGCTGTCTTCCCCAAATGCGTCTTTTTATGCTGCAAATCAGACATTTTCTCCCCGAAAGATCACCTTAATCCTCTAAAGGAGACATTTTCTCCACAAAATGCTGCTTATTAGCTCAATACCATGATTTCACTCCAAAATAATGCACTTTATCCCCCAAATTCAGGCATTTTCTCCCCAAAACACTCTTTTTCTCTCCCAAATACAACCATTTCTCCCCTGCATATCAATTTCTGCCAACAATTAGACATTTTCTCCCCGAATATCACTCTTCATCCCAGAAACCAAACAGGTTCTCTCTGAAGTGCCACTCTTTAGCCCCCCAAAAAGGCATTTTCTCCCCAGAATACTGCCTTTCATCTTCAAATGTCTCATTTTTGGGAAAGGGAACGAAAGCGCTACTTGGGGGAGAGTATTTCTTATTTGGGGGATCAAAAGAGCAATTTGGGGGAGAAAATGTATAATATAGGGAACACTACGTAGTATTTAATGGAGAAAAAGTCTTCTATTTGGAACCAAGAATGATATTTTGGGGAGAAAATTTCACATTTTGAGGACAGAAATAGGTCTTTTTTGGAGAGGATGACTTATTTTCGGTCTAAAAAGCAGTATTCTGGGAAGAAAATGCCTTCTTATGGGGATCAAAGGAGGTATTCTGGGAAGAAAATGTGTTATTAGTGGAATAAAATGTGTTGTCCCAATAAAAGACGCTGTCTTCCCCACATGCGTCTTTTTGTGCTGCAAATCAGACATTTTCTCCCCGAAAGATCACCTTGATCCTCAAAAGAAGACATTTTCTCCACAAAATGCTGCTTATTAGCTCAATGCCATGATTTCACGCCAAAATAATGCAGTTTATACCCAAAACTCATGCATTTTCTCCCCAAAACACGCTTTTTCGCTCCAAATTACAACCATTTCCCCCCTGCATATCAATTTCTGCCAACAATTAGACATTTTCTCCCCGAATATCACTCTTCATCCCAGAAACCAAACAGGTTCTCTCTTAAGTGCCACTCTTTAGCCCCCGAAAAAGGCATTTTCTCCCCAGAATACTGCCTTTCATCTTCAAGTGTCTCATATTTGGGAAAGGGAACGAAAGCGCTACTTGGGGGAGAGTATTTCTTATTTGGGGGATCAAAAGAGCAATTTGGGGGAGAAAATGTATAATATAGGGAACACTACGTGGTATTTAATGGAGAAAAAGTCTTCTATTTGGAACCAAGAATGATATTTTGGGGAGAATATTTCTCATTTTGAGGACAGAAATAGGTATTTCTTGGAGAGGATGACTTATTTTCGGTCTAAAAAGCAGTATTCTGGGAAGAAAATGCCTTCTTTTGGGGATCAAAGGCGGTATTCTGGGAAGAATATTTGTTATTATTGGAATAAAATGTGATGTCCCAATAAAAGACGCTGTCTTCCCCAAATGCGTCTTTTTATGCTGCAAATCAGACATTTTCTCCCCGAAAGATCACCTTAATCCTCTAAAGGAGACATTTTCTCCACAAAATGCCGCTTATTAGCTCAATACCAGGCTTTCACGCCAAAATAATGCACTTTATCCCCAAAACTCATGCATTTTCTCCACAAAACACTCTTTTTCTCTCCCAAATACAACCATTTCTCCCCTGCATATCAATTTCTGCCAACAATTAGGCATTTTCTCCCCGAATATCACTCTTCATCCTGGAAACCAAACAGGTTCTCTCTTAAGTGCCACTCTTTAGCCCCCCAAAAAGGCATTTTCTCCCCAGAATACTGCCTTTCATCTTCAAATGTCTCATTTTTGGGAAAGGGAACGAAAGCGCTACTTGGGGGAGAGTATTTCTTATTTGGGGGATCAAAAGAGCAATTTGGGGGAGAAAATGTATAATATAGGGAACACTACGTGGTATTTAATGGAGAAAAAGTCTTCTATTTGGAACCAAGAATGATATTTTGGGGAGAATATTTCTCATTTTGAGGACAGAAATAGGTCTTTTTTGGAGAGGATGACTTATTTTCGGTCTAAAAAGCAGTATTCTGGGAAGAAAATGCCTTCTTTTGGGGATCAAAGGCGGTATTCTGGGAAGAAAATGTGTTATTAGTGGAATAAAATGTGATGTCCCAATAAAAGACGCTGTCTTCCCCAAATGCGTCTTTTTATGCTGCAAATCAGACATTTTCTCCCCGAAAGATCACCTTAATCCTCTAAAGAAGACATTTTCTCCACAAAATGCCGCTTATTAGCTCAATACCATGCTTTCACGCCAAAATAATGCACTTTATCCCCTAAATTCAGGCATTTTCTCCCCAAAACACTCTTTTCCTCTCCCAAATACAACCATTTCTCCCCTGCATATCAATTTCTGCCAACAATTAGACATTTTCTCCCCGAATATCACTCTTCATCCCAGAAACCAAACAGGTTCTCTCTTAAGTGCCACTCCTTATACCCCCACAAAGGCATTTTCTCCCCAGAATACTGCCTTTCATCTTCAAATGTCTCATATTTGGGAAAGGGAACGAAAGCGCTACTTTGGGGAGAGTATTTCTTATTTGGGGGATCAAAAGGGGTGTTTTGGGGAGGAAAAGTCTTCCTTGGGGGATAAGAAGCGGTATTTTTGGGAACGTTTGTCTTGTTTTTGTCACACAAAGCCATATTTGAAGGGAAGAATTTCGTATTGGAGGGATACAAATTGGCATTTGGGGGAGACAATGTCTAATGCTGGGAATAAAAAGGTGTGTTTTGGGTAAGAAACGTTTTGTTTTGGTAATAAAATCAGTCTTGTGCGGAGAAAATGCCTGATTCTTGGGATCAAAAGTGTTATTGGAGTGAGAACGCCTCATTCTGGGGAGAAAAAGAGAAATTTGGGGGATAATATGTGTAATATTGGGAACCCGACGTGGTATTTAATGGAGAAAAGGTCTTCTCTTTGGAACCAAGAATGATATTTTGGGGAGAATATTTCTCATTTTGAGGACAGAAATAGGTCTTTTTTGGAGAGGATGACTTCTTTTCGGTCTAAAAAGCAGTATTCTGGGAAGAAAATGCCTTCCTTAGGGTATAAAAGGCGGTATTCTGGGAAGAAAATGTGTTATTATTGGAATAAAATGTGATGTCCCCATAAAAGACGCTGTCTTCCCCACATGCGTCTTTGTATGCTGCAAATCAGACATTTTCTCCCCGAAACATCACCTTTATCCTCTAAAGAAGACATTTTCTCCACAAAATGCCGCTTATTAGCTCAATACCATGCTTTCACGCCAAAATAATGCACTTTATCCCCCAAATTCAGGCATTTTCTCCCCAAAACACTCTTTTCCTCTCCCAAATACAACCATTTCTCCCCTGCATATCAATTTCTGCCAACAATTAGACATTTTCTCCCCGAATATCACTCTTCATCCCAGAAACCAAACAGGTTCTCTCTTCAGTGCCACTCTTTAGCCCCCCACAAAGGCATTTTCTCCCCAGAATACTGCCTTTCATCTTCAAATGTCTCATATTTGGGAAAGGGAACGAAAGCGCTACTTTGGGGAGAGTATTTCTTATTTGGGGGATCAAAAGGGGTGTTTTGGGGAGGAAAAGTCTTCCTTGGGGGATAAGAAGCGGTATTTTTGGGAACGTTTGTCTTGTTTTTGTCACACAAAGCCATATTTGAAGGGAAGAATTTCGTATTGGAGGGATACAAATTGGCATTTGGGGGAGACAATGTCTAATGCTGGGAATAAAAAGGTGTGTTTTGGGTAAGAAATGTTTTGTTTTGGTAATAAAATCAGTCTTGTGCGGAGAAAATGCCTGATTCTTGGGATCAAAAGTGTTATTGGAGTGAGAACGCCTCATTCTGGGGAGAAAAAGAGAAATTTGGGGGATAATATGTGTAATATTGGGAACCCGACGTGGTATTTAATGGAGAAAAGGTCTTCTCTTTGGAACCAAGAATGATATTTTGGGGAGAATATTTCTCATTTTGAGGACAGAAATAGGTCTTTTTTGGAGAGGATGACTTCTTTTCGGTCTAAAAAGCAGTATTCTGGGAAGAAAAGGCCTTCTTTTGGGGATAAAAGGCGGTATTCGGGAAGAAAATGTGTTATTTTTGGAATACAACTTGATGTCCCATAAAAGACGCTGTCTTCCCCACATGCGTCTTTGTATGCTGCAAATCAGACATTTTCTCCCTGAAAAATCACCTTTATCCTCTAAAGAAGACATTTTCTCCACAAAATGCCGCTTATTAGCTCAATACCATGCTTTCACGCCAAAATAATGCACTTTATCCCCCAAATTCAGGCATTTTCTCCCCAAAACACTCTTTTCCTCTCCCAAATACAACCATTTCTCCCCTGCATATCAATTTCTGCCAACAATTAGACATTTTCTCCCCGAATATCACTCTTCATCCCAGAAACCAAACAGGTTCTCTCTGAAGTGCCACTCTTTAGCCCCCCAAAAAGGCATTTTCTCCCCAGAATACTGCCTTTCATCTTCAAATGTCTCATATTTGGGAAAGGGAACGAAAGCGCTACTTTGGGGAGAGTATTTCTTATTTGGGGGATCAAAAGGGGTGTTTTGGGGAGGAAAAGTCTTCCTTGGGGGATAAGAAGCGGTATTTTTGGGAACGTTTGTCTTGTTTTTGTCACACAAAGCCATATTTGAAGGGAAGAATTTCGTATTGGAGGGATACAAATTGGCATTTGGGGGAGACAATGTCTAATGCTGGGAATAAAAAGGTGTGTTTTGGGTAAGAAACGTTTTGTTTTGGTAATAAAATCAGTCTTGTGCGGAGAAAATGCCTGATTCTTGGGATCAAAAGTGTTATTGGAGTGAGAACGCCTCATTCTGGGGAGTAAAAGAGAAATTTGGGGGATAATATGTGTAATATTGGGAACCCGACTTGGTATTTAATGGAGAAAAGGTCTTCTCTTTGGAACCAAGAATGATATTTTGGGGAGAACATTTCTCATTTTGAGGACAGAAATAGGTATTTTTTGGAGAGGATGACTTATTTTCGGTCTAAAAATCGGTATTCTGGGAAGAAAATGCCTTCTTTGGGGGATCAAAGGCGGTATTCGGGAAGAAAATGTGTTATTTTTGGAATAAAACTTGATGTCCCATAAAAGACGCTGTCTTCCCCACATGCGTCTTTGTATGCTGCAAATCAGACATTTTCTCCCTGAAAAATCACCTTTATCCTCTAAAGAAGACATTTTCTCCACAAAATGCCGCTTATTAGCTCAATACCATGCTTTCACGCCAAAATAATGCACTTTATCCCCCAAATTCAGGCATTTTTTCCCCAAAACACTCTTTTCCTCTCCCAAATACAACCATTTCTCCCCTGCATATCAATTTCTGCCAACAATTAGACATTTTCTCCCCGAATATCACTCTTCATCCCAGAAACCAAACAGGTTCTCTCTTAAGTGCCACTCTTTAGCCCCCCAAAAAGGCATTTTCTCCCCAGAATACTGCCTTTCATCTTCAAATGTCTCATATTTGGGAAAGGAAACGAAAGCGCTACTTTGGGGAGAGTATTTCTTATTTGGGGGATCAAAAGAGCAATTTGGGGGAGAAAATGTGTAATATAGGGAACCCTACGTGGCATTTAATGGAGAAAAAGTCTTCTCTTTGGAACCAAGAATGATATTTTGGGGAGAATATTTCTCATTTTGAGGACAGAAATAGGTCTTTTTTGGAGAGGATGACTTCTTTTCGGTCTAAAAAGCAGTATTCTGGGAAGAAAATGCCTTCTTTTGGGGATAAAAGGCCGTATTCTGGGAAGAAAATGTGTTATTTTTGGAAGAAAATGTGATGTCCCCATAAAAGACGCTGTCTTCCCCACATGCGTCTTTGTATGCTGCAAATCAGACATTTTCTCCCCGAAACATCACCTTTATCCTCTAAAGAAGACATTTTCTCCACAAAATGCCGCTTATTAGCTCAATACCATGCTTTCACGCCAAAATAATGCACTTTATCCCCCAAATTCAGGCATTTTCTCCCCAAAACACTCTTTTCCTCTCCCAAATACAACCATTTCTCCCCTGCATATCAATTTCTGCCAACAATTAGACATTTTCTCCCCGAATATCACTCTTCATCCCAGAAACCAAACAGGTTCTCTCTGAAGTGCCACTCTTTAGCCCCCCAAAAAGGCATTTTCTCCCCAGAATACTGCCTTTCATCTTCAAATGTCTCATATTTGGGAAAGGGAACGAAAGCGCTACTTTGGGGAGAGTATTTCTTATTTGGGGGATCAAAAGGGGTGTTTTGGGGAGGAAAAGTCTTCCTTGGGGGATAAGAAGCGGTATTTTTGGGAACGTTTGTCTTGTTTTTGTCACACAAAGCCATATTTGAAGGGAAGAATTTCGTATTGGAGGGATACAAATTGGCATTTGGGGGAGACAATGTCTAATGCTGGGAATAAAAAGGTGTGTTTTGGGTAAGAAATGTTTTGTTTTGGTAATAAAATCAGTCTTGTGCGGAGAAAATGCCTGATTCTTGGGATCAAAAGTGTTATTGGAGTGAGAACGCCTCATTCTGGGGAGAAAAAGAGAAATTTGGGGGATAATATGTGTAATATTGGGAACCCGACGTGGTATTTAATGGAGAAAAGGTCTTCTCTTTGGAACCAAGAATGATATTTTGGGGGGAATATTTCTCATTTTGAGGACAGAAATAGGTCTTTTTTGGAGAGGATGACTTCTTTTCGGTCTAAAAATCGGTATTCTGGGAAGAAAATGCCTTCTTTGGGGGATAAAAGGCGGTATTCGGGAAGAAAATGTGTTATTTTTGGAATAAAACTTGATGTCCCATAAAAGACGCTGTCTTCCCCACATGCGTCTTTGTATGCTGCAAATCAGACATTTTCTCCCTGAAAAATCACCTTTATCCTCTAAAGAAGACATTTTCTCCACAAAATGCTGCGTATTAGCTCAATACCATGCTTTCACGCCAAAATAATGCACTTTATCCCCTAAATTCAGGCATTTTCTCCCCAAAACACTCTTTTCCTCTCCCAAATACAACCATTTCTCCACTGCATATCAATTTCTGCCAACAATTAGACATTTTCTCCCCGAATATCACTCTTCATCCCAGAAACCAAACAGGTTCTCTCTGAAGTGCCACTCTTTAGCCCCCCAAAAAGGCATTTTCTCCCCAGAATACTGCCTTTCATCTTCAAATGTCTCATATTTGGGAAAGGGAACGAAAGCGCTACTTTGGGGAGAGTATTTCTTATTTGGGGGATCAAAAGGGGTGTTTTGGGGAGGAAAAGTCTTCCTTGGGGGATAAGAAGCGGTATTTTTGGGAACGTTTGTCTTGTTTTTGTCACACAAAGCCATATTTGAAGGGAAGAATTTCGTATTGGAGGGATACAAATTGGCATTTGGGGGAGACAATGTCTAATGCTGGGAATAAAAAGGTGTGTTTTGGGTAATAAATGTTTTGTTTTGGTAATAAAATCAGTCTTGTGCGGAGAAAATGCCTGATTCTTGGGATTAAAAGTGTTATTGGAGTGAGAACGCCTCATTCTGGGGAGAAAAAGAGAAATTTGGGGGATAATATGTGTAATATTGGGAACCCGACGTGGTATTTAATGGAGAAAAGGTCTTCTCTTTGGAACCAAGAATGATATTTTGGGGAGAATATTTCTCATTTTGAGGACAGAAATAGGTCTTTTTTGGAGAGGATGACTTCTTTTCGGTCTAAAAATCGGTATTCTGGGAAGAAAATGCCTTCTTTGGGGGATAAAAGGCGGTATTCGGGAAGAAAATGTGTTATTTTTGGAATACAACTTGATGTCCCATAAAAGACGCTGTCTTCCCCACATGCGTCTTTGTATGCTGCAAATCAGACATTTTCTCCCTGAAAAATCACCTTTATCCTCTAAAGAAGACATTTTCTCCACAAAATGCTGCGTATTAGCTCAATACCATGCTTTCACGCCAAAATAATGCACTTTATCCCCAAAACTCAGGCATTTTCTCCCCAAAACACTCTTTTCCTCTCCCAAATACAACCATTTCTCCACTGCATATCAAATTCAGCCAACAATTAGACATTTTCTCCCCGAATATCACTCTTCATCCCAGAAACCAAACAGGTTCTCTCTTCAGTGCCACTCTTTATCCCCCAAAAAGGCATTTTCTCCCCAGAATACTGCCTTTCATCTTCAAATATCTCATATTTGGGAAAGGGAATGAAAGCGCTACTTTGGGGAGAGTATTTCTTATTTGGGGGATCAAAAGAGCAATTTGGGGGAGAAAATGTGTAATATAGGGAACCCTACGTGGCATTTAATGGAGAAACAGTCTTGTATTTGGAACCAAGAATGATATTTTGGGGAGATAATTTCTCATTTTGAGGACAGAAATAGGTCTTTTTTGGAGAGGATGACTTATTTATGGTCTAAAAAGCTGTATTCTGGGAAGAAAATGCCTTCCTTAGGGTATAAAAGGCGGTATTCTGGGAAGAAAATGTGTTATTATTGGAATAAAATGTGATGTCCCCATAAAAGACGCTGTCTTCCCCACATGCGTCTTTTTATGCTGCAAATCAGACATTTTCTCCCCGAAACATCACCTTTATCCTCTAAAGAAGACATTTTCTCCACAAAATGCCGCTTATTAGCTCAATACCATGTTTTCACGCCAAAATAATGCACTTTATCCCCAAACCTCATGCATTTTCTCCCCAAAACACGCTTTTTACCTCCAAAATACCACCTTTTCTCCCCTGCATATCAATTTCTGCCAACAATTAGACATTTTCTCCCCGAATATCACTCTTCATCCCAGAAACCAAACAGGTTCTCTCTTCAGTGCCACTCTTTATCCCCCAAAAAAAGGCATTTTCTCCCCAGAATACTGCCTTTCATCTTCAAATGTCTCATATTTGGGAAAGGAAACGAAAGCGCTACTTTGGGGAGAGTATTTCTTATTTGGGGGATCAAAAGGGGTGTTTTGGGGAGGAAAAGTCTTCCTTGGGGGATAAGAAGCGGTATTTTTGGGAACGTTTGTCTTGTTTTTGTCACACAAAGCCATATTTGAAGGGAAGAATTTCGTATTGGAGGGATACAAATTGGCATTTGGGGGAGACAATGTCTAATGCTGGGAATAAAAAGGTGTGTTTTGGGTAAGAAATGTTTTGTTTTGGTAATAAAATCAGTCTTGTGCGGAGAAAATGCCTGATTCTTGGGATCAAAAGTGTTATTGGAGTGAGAACGCCTCATTCTGGGGAGAAAAAGAGAAATTTGGGGGATAATATGTGTAATATTGGGAACCCGACTTGGTATTTAATGGAGAAAAGGTCTTCTCTTTGGAACCAAGAATGATATTTTGGGGAGAATATTTCTCATTTTGAGGACAGAAATAGGTCTTTTTTGGAGAGGATGACTTCTTTTTGGTCTAAAAATCGGTATTCTGGGAAGAAAATGCCTTCTTTTGGGGATAAAAGGCGGTATTCTGGGAAGAATATTTGTTATTATTGGAATAAAATGTGATGTCCCAATAAAAGACGCTGTCTTCCCCAAATGCGTCTTTTTATGCTGCAAATCAGACATTTTCTCCCTGAAAAATCACCTTTATCCTCTAAAGAAGACATTTTCTCCACAAAATGCCGCTTATTAGCTCAATACCATGCTTTCACGCCAAAATAATGCACTTTATCCCCAAACCTCATGCATTTTCTCCCCAAAACAGGCTTTTTACCTCCAAAATACAACCATTTCTCCCCTGCATATCAATTTCTGCCAACAATTAGACATTTTCTCCCCGAATATCACTCTTCATCCCAGAAACCAAACAGGTTCTCTCTTCAGTGCCACTCTTTATCCCCCAAAAAAGGTATTTTCTCCCCAGAATACTGCCTTTCATCTTCAAATGTCTCATATTTGGGAAAGGAAACGAAAGCGCTACTTTGGGGAGAGTATTTCTTATTTGGGGGATCAAAAGAGCAATTTGGGGGAGAAAATGTGTAATATAGGGAACCCTACGTGGCATTTAATGGAGAAAAAGTCTTCTATTTGGAACCAAGAATGATATTTTGGGGAGATAATTTCTCATTTTGAGGACAGAAATAGGTCTTTTTTGGAGAGGATGACTTATTTTCGGTCTAAAAAGCAGTATTCTGGGAAGAAAATGCCTTCCTTAGGGTATAAAAGGCGGTATTCTGGGAAGAAAATGTGTTATTATTGGAATAAAATGTGATGTCCCCATAAAAGACGCTGTCTTCCCCACATGCGTCTTTTTATGCTGCAAATCAGACATTTTCTCCCCGAAACATCACCTTTATCCTCTAAAGAAGACATTTTCTCCACAAAATGCCGCTTATTAGCTCAATACCATGTTTTCACGCCAAAATAATGCACTTTATCCCCAAACCTCATGCATTTTCTCCCCAAAACACGCTTTTTACCTCCAAAATACCACCTTTTCTCCCCTGCATATCAATTTCTGCCAACAATTAGACATTTTCTCCCCGAATATCACTCTTCATCCCAGAAACCAAACAGGTTCTCTCTTCAGTGCCACTCTTTATCCCCCAAAAAAAGGCATTTTCTCCCCAGAATACTGCCTTTCATCTTCAAATGTCTCATATTTGGGAAAGGAAACGAAAGCGCTACTTTGGGGAGAGTATTTCTTATTTGGGGGATCAAAAGGGGTGTTTTGGGGAGGAAAAGTCTTCCTTGGGGGATAAGAAGCGGTATTTTTGGGAACGTTTGTCTTGTTTTTGTCACACAAAGCCATATTTGAAGGGAAGAATTTCGTATTGGAGGGATACAAATTGGCATTTGGGGGAGACAATGTCTAATGCTGGGAATAAAAAGGTGTGTTTTGGGTAAGAAATGTTTTGTTTTGGTAATAAAATCAGTCTTGTGCGGAGAAAATGCCTGATTCTTGGGATCAAAAGTGTTATTGGAGTGAGAACGCCTCATTCTGGGGAGAAAAAGAGAAATTTGGGGGATAATATGTGTAATATTGGGAACCCGACGTGGTATTTAATGGAGAAAAGGTCTTCTCTTTGGAACCAAGAATGATATTTTGGGGAGAATATTTCTCATTTTGAGGACAGAAATAGGTCTTTTTTGGAGAGGATGACTTCTTTTCGGTCTAAAAATCGGTATTCTGGGAAGAAAATGCCTTCTTTGGGGGATAAAAGGCGGTATTCGGGAAGAAAATGTGTTATTTTTGGAATACAACTTGATGTCCCATAAAAGACGCTGTCTTCCCCACATGCGTCTTTGTATGCTGCAAATCAGACATTTTCTCCCTGAAAAATCACCTTTATCCTCTAAAGAAGACATTTTCTCCACAAAATGCTGCGTATTAGCTCAATACCATGCTTTCACGCCAAAATAATGCACTTTATCCCCAAAACTCAGGCATTTTCTCCCCAAAACACTCTTTTCCTCTCCCAAATACAACCATTTCTCCACTGCATATCAAATTCAGCCAACAATTAGACATTTTCTCCCCGAATATCACTCTTCATCCCAGAAACCAAACAGGTTCTCTCTTCAGTGCCACTCTTTATCCCCCAAAAAGGCATTTTCTCCCCAGAATACTGCCTTTCATCTTCAAATGTCTCATATTTGGGAAAGGGAATGAAAGCGCTACTTTGGGGAGAGTATTTCTTATTTGGGGGATCAAAAGAGCAATTTGGGGGAGAAAATGTGTAATATAGGGAACCCTACGTGGCATTTAATGGAGAAACAGTCTTGTATTTGGAACCAAGAATGATATTTTGGGGAGATAATTTCTCATTTTGAGGACAGAAATAGGTCTTTTTTGGAGAGGATGACTTATTTATGGTCTAAAAAGCTGTATTCTGGGAAGAAAATGCCTTCCTTAGGGTATAAAAGGCGGTATTCTGGGAAGAAAATGTGTTATTATTGGAATAAAATGTGATGTCCCCATAAAAGACGCTGTCTTCCCCACATGCGTCTTTTTATGCTGCAAATCAGACATTTTCTCCCCGAAACATCACCTTTATCCTCTAAAGAAGACATTTTCTCCACAAAATGCCGCTTATTAGCTCAATACCATGTTTTCACGCCAAAATAATGCACTTTATCCCCAAACCTCATGCATTTTCTCCCCAAAACACGCTTTTTACCTCCAAAATACCACCTTTTCTCCCCTGCATATCAATTTCTGCCAACAATTAGACATTTTCTCCCCGAATATCACTCTTCATCCCAGAAACCAAACAGGTTCTCTCTTCAGTGCCACTCTTTATCCCCCAAAAAAAGGCATTTTCTCCCCAGAATACTGCCTTTCATCTTCAAATGTCTCATATTTGGGAAAGGAAACGAAAGCGCTACTTTGGGGAGAGTATTTCTTATTTGGGGGATCAAAAGGGGTGTTTTGGGGAGGAAAAGTCTTCCTTGGGGGATAAGAAGCGGTATTTTTGGGAACGTTTGTCTTGTTTTTGTCACACAAAGCCATATTTGAAGGGAAGAGTTTCGTATTGGAGGGATACAAATTGGCATTTGGGGGAGACAATGTCTAATGCTGGGAATAAAAAGGTGTGTTTTGGGTAAGAAATGTTTTGTTTTGGTAATAAAATCAGTCTTGTGCGGAGAAAATGCCTGATTCTTGGGATCAAAAGTGTTATTGGAGTGAGAACGCCTCATTCTGGGGAGAAAAAGAGAAATTTGGGGGATAATATGTGTAATATTGGGAACCCGACGTGGTATTTAATGGAGAAAAGGTCTTCTCTTTGGAACCAAGAATGATATTTTGGGGAGAATATTTCTCATTTTGAGGACAGAAATAGGTCTTTTTTGGAGAGGATGACTTCTTTTTGGTCTAAAAATCGGTATTCTGGGAAGAAAATGCCTTCTTTTGGGGATAAAAGGCGGTATTCTGGGAAGAATATTTGTTATTATTGGAATAAAATGTGATGTCCCAATAAAAGACGCTGTCTTCCCCAAATGCGTCTTTTTATGCTGCAAATCAGACATTTTCTCCCTGAAAAATCACCTTTATCCTCTAAAGAAGACATTTTCTCCACAAAATGCCGCTTATTAGCTCAATACCATGCTTTCACGCCAAAATAATGCACTTTATCCCCAAAACTCAGGCATTTTCTCCCCAAAACACTCTTTTTCTCTCCAAAATACAACCATTTCTCCCCTGCATATCAATTTCTGCCAACAATTAGACATTTTCTCCCCGAATATCACTCTTCATCCCAGAAACCAAACAGGTTCTCTCTTCAGTGCCACTCTTTATCCCCCAAAAAAGGTATTTTCTCCCCAGAATACTGCCTTTCATCTTCAAATGTCTCATATTTGGGAAAGGAAACGAAAGCGCTACTTTGGGGAGAGTATTTCTTATTTGGGGGATCAAAAGAGCAATTTGGGGGAGAAAATGTGTAATATAGGGAACCCTACGTGGCATTTAATGGAGAAAAAGTCTTCTATTTGGAACCAAGAATGATATTTTGGGGAGATAATTTCTCATTTTGAGGACAGAAATAGGTCTTTTTTGGAGAGGATGACTTATTTTCGGTCTAAAAAGCAGTATTCTGGGAAGAAAATGCCTTCCTTAGGGTATAAAAGGCGGTATTCTGGGAAGAAAATGTGTTATTATTGGAATAAAATGTGATGTCCCCATAAAAGACGCTGTCTTCCCCACATGCGTCTTTTTATGCTGCAAATCAGACATTTTCTCCCCGAAACATCACCTTTATCCTCTAAAGAAGACATTTTCTCCACAAAATGCCGCTTATTAGCTCAATACCATGTTTTCACGCCAAAATAATGCACTTTATCCCCAAACCTCATGCATTTTCTCCCCAAAACACGCTTTTTACCTCCAAAATACCACCTTTTCTCCCCTGCATATCAATTTCTGCCAACAATTAGACATTTTCTCCCCGAATATCACTCTTCATCCCAGAAACCAAACAGGTTCTCTCTGAAGTGCCACTCTTTATCCCCCAAAAAAAGGCATTTTCTCCCCAGAATACTGCCTTTCATCTTCAAATGTCTCATATTTGGGAAAGGAAACGAAAGCGCTACTTTGGGGAGAGTATTTCTTATTTGGGGGATCAAAAGGGGTGTTTTGGGGAGGAAAAGTCTTCCTTGGGGGATAAGAAGCGGTATTTTTGGGAACGTTTGTCTTGTTTTTGTCACACAAAGCCATATTTGAAGGGAAGAATTTCGTATTGGAGGGATACAAATTGGCATTTGGGGGAGACAATGTCTAATGCTGGGAATAAAAAGGTGTGTTTTGGGTAAGAAATGTTTTGTTTTGGTAATAAAATCAGTCTTGTGCGGAGAAAATGCCTGATTCTTGGGATCAAAAGTGTTATTGGAGTGAGAACGCCTCATTCTGGGGAGAAAAAGAGAAATTTGGGGGATAATATGTGTAATATTGGGAACCCGACGTGGTATTTAATGGAGAAAAGGTCTTCTCTTTGGAACCAAGAATGATATTTTGGGGAGAATATTTCTCATTTTGAGGACAGAAATAGGTCTTTTTTGGAGAGGATGACTTCTTTTCGGTCTAAAAATCGGTATTCTGGGAAGAAAATGCCTTCTTTTGGGGATAAAAGGCGGTATTCTGGGAAGAATATTTGTTATTATTGGAATAAAATGTGATGTCCCAATAAAAGACGCTGTCTTCCCCAAATGCGTCTTTTTATGCTGCAAATCAGACATTTTCTCCCTGAAAAATCACCTTTATCCTCTAAAGAAGACATTTTCTCCACAAAATGCCGCTTATTAGCTCAATACCATGCTTTCACGCCAAAATAATGCACTTTATCCCCAAAACTCAGGCATTTTCTCCCCAAAACACTCTTTTTCTCTCCAAAATACAACCATTTCTCCCCTGCATATCAATTTCTGCCAACAATTAGACATTTTCTCCCCGAATATCACTCTTCATCCCAGAAACCAAACAGGTTCTCTCTTCAGTGCCACTCTTTATCCCCCAAAAAAGGCATTTTCTCCCCAGAATACTGCCTTTCATCTTCAAATGTCTCATATTTGGGAAAGGAAACGAAAGCGCTACTTTGGGGAGAGTATTTCTTATTTGGGGGATCAAAAGAGCAATTTGGGGGAGAAAATGTGTAATATAGGGAACCCTACGTGGCATTTAATGGAGAAAAAGTCTTCTATTTGGAACCAAGAATGATATTTTGGGGAGATAATTTCTCATTTTGAGGACAGAAATAGGTCTTTTTTGGAGAGGATGACTTATTTTCGGTCTAAAAAGCAGTATTCTGGGAAGAAAATGCCTTCTTTTGGGGATAAAAGGCGGTATTCTGGGAAGAAAATGTGTTATTATTGGAATAAAATGTGATGTCCCCATAAAAGACGCTGTCTTCCCCACATGCGTCTTTTTATGCTGCAAATCAGACATTTTCTCCCCGAAACATCACCTTTATCCTCTAAAGAAGACATTTTCTCCACAAAATGCCGCTTATTAGCTCAATACCATGTTTTCACGCCAAAATAATGCACTTTATCCCCAAACCTCATGCATTTTCTCCCCAAAACACGCTTTTTACCTCCAAAATACCACCTTTTCTCCCCTGCATATCAATTTCTGCCAACAATTAGACATTTTCTCCCCGAATATCACTCTTCATCCCAGAAACCAAACAGGTTCTCTCTGAAGTGCCACTCTTTATCCCCCAAAAAAAGGCATTTTCTCCCCAGAATACTGCCTTTCATCTTCAAATGTCTCATATTTGGGAAAGGAAACGAAAGCGCTACTTTGGGGAGAGTATTTCTTATTTGGGGGATCAAAAGGGGTGTTTTGGGGAGGAAAAGTCTTCCTTGGGGGATAAGAAGCGGTATTTTTGGGAACGTTTGTCTTGTTTTTGTCACACAAAGCCATATTTGAAGGGAAGAATTTCGTATTGGAGGGATACAAATTGGCATTTGGGGGAGACAATGTCTAATGCTGGGAATAAAAAGGTGTGTTTTGGGTAAGAAATGTTTTGTTTTGGTAATAAAATCAGTCTTGTGCGGAGAAAATGCCTGATTCTTGGGATCAAAAGTGTTATTGGAGTGAGAATGCCTCATTCTGGGGAGAAAAAGAGAAATTTGGGGGATAATATGTGTAATATTGGGAACCCGACGTGGTATTTAATGGAGAAAAGGTCTTCTCTTTGGAACCAAGAATGATATTTTGGGGAGAATATTTCTCATTTTGAGGACAGAAATAGGTCTTTTTTGGAGAGGATGACTTCTTTTCGGTCTAAAAATCGGTATTCTGGGAAGAAAATGCCTTCTTTTGGGGATAAAAGGCGGTATTCTGGGAAGAATATTTGTTATTATTGGAATAAAATGTGATGTCCCAATAAAAGACGCTGTCTTCCCCAAATGCGTCTTTTTATGCTGCAAATCAGACATTTTCTCCCCAAAAGATCACCTTAATCCTCTAAAGAAGACATTTTCTCCACAAAATGCCGCTTATTAGCTCAATACCATGCTTTCACGCCAAAATAATGCACTTTATCCCCCAAATTCAGGCATTTTCTCCCCAAAACACTCTTTTCCTCTCCCAAATACAACCATTTCTCCCCTGCATATCAATTTCTGCCAACAATTAGACATTTTCTCCCCGAATATCACTCTTCATCCCAGAAACCAAACAGGTTCTCTCTTAAGTGCCACTCTTTAGCCCCCCAAAAAGGCATTTTCTCCCCAGAATACTGCCTTTCATCTTCAAATGTCTCATATTTGGGAAAGGAAACGAAAGCGCTACTTTGGGGAGAGTATTTCTTATTTGGGGGATCAAAAGAGCAATTTGGGGGAGAAAATGTGTAATATAGGGAACCCTACGTGGCATTTAATGGAGAAAAAGTCTTCTATTTGGAACCAAGAATGATATTTTGGGGAGATAATTTCTCATTTTGAGGACAGAAATAGGTCTTTTTTGGAGAGGATGACTTATTTTCGGTCTAAAAAGCAGTATTCTGGGAAGAAAATGCCTTCTTTTGGGGATAAAAGGCGGTATTCTGGGAAGAAAATGTGTTATTAGTGGAATAAAATGTGATGTCCCCATAAAAGACGCTGTCTTCCCCACATGCGTCTTTTTATGCTGCAAATCAGACATTTTCTCCCCGAAAGATCACCTTAATCCTCTAAAGAAGACATTTTCTCCACAAAATGCCGCTTATTAGCTCAATACCATGCTTTCACGCCAAAATAATGCACTTTATCCCCAAACCTCATGCATTTTCTCCCCAAAACAGGCTTTTTACCTCCAAAATACAACCATTTCTCCCCTGCATATCAATTTCTGCCAACAATTAGACATTTTCTCCCCGAATATCACTCTTCATCCCAGAAACCAAACAGGTTCTCTCTGAAGTGCCACTCTTTAGCCCCCCAAAAAGGCATTTTCTCCCCAGAATACTGCCTTTCATCTTCAAATGTCTCATATTTGGGAAAGGAAACGAAAGCGCTACTTTGGGGAGAGTATTTCTTATTTGGGGGATCAAAAGGGGTGTTTTGGGGAGGAAAAGTCTTCCTTGGGGGATAAGAAGCGGTATTTTTGGGAACGTTTGTCTTGTTTTTGTCACACAAAGCCATATTTGAAGGGAAGAATTTCGTATTGGAGGGATACAAATTGGCATTTGGGGGAGACAATGTCTAATGCTGGGAATAAAAAGGTGTGTTTTGGGTAAGAAATGTTTTGTTTTGGTAATAAAATCAGTCTTGTGCGGAGAAAATTCCTGATTCTTGGGATCAAAAGTGTTATTGGAGTGAGAACGCCTCATTCTGGGGAGAAAAAGAGAAATTTGGGGGATAATATGTGTAATATTGGGAACCCGACGTGGTATTTAATGGAGAAAAGGTCTTCAATTTGGAACCAAGAATGATATTTTGGGGAGAATATTTCTCATTTTGAGGACAGAAATAGGTCTTTTTTGGAGAGGATGACTTCTTTTCGGTCTAAAAAGCAGTATTCTGGGAAGAAAATGCCTTCTTTTGGGGATAAAAGGCGGTATTCGGGAAGAAAATGTGTTATTTTTGGAATAAAACTTGATGTCCCATAAAAGACGCTGTCTTCCCCACATGCGTCTTTGTATGCTGCAAATCAGACATTTTCTCCCTGAAAAATCACCTTTATCCTCTAAAGAAGACATTTTCTCCACAAAATGCCGCTTATTAGCTCAATACCATGCTTTCACGCCAAAATAATGCACTTTATCCCCCAAATTCAGGCATTTTCTCCCCAAAACACTCTTTTCCTCTCCCAAATACAACCATTTCTCCCCTGCATATCAATTTCTGCCAACAATTAGACATTTTCTCCCCGAATATCACTCTTCATCCCAGAAACCAAACAGGTTCTCTCTTAAGTGCCACTCTTTAGCCCCCCACAAAGGCAATTTCTCCCCAGAATACTGCCTTTCATCTTCAGGGGTCTTCTTTTTGGGAAAGGGAAAGACAGTGCTACTTTGGGGAGAGTATTTCTTATTTGGGGAATCAAAAGAGCAATTTAGGGGAGAAAATGTGTAATATAGGGAACCCTACGTGGTATTTAATGGAGAAAAATTCTTCTATTTGGAACAAACAATGATATTTTGGGGAGATAATTTCTCATTTTGAGGACAGAAATAGGTCTTTTTTGGAGAGGATGACTTATTTTCGGTCTAAAAAGCAGTATTCTGGGAAGAAAATGCCTTCTTTTGGGGATAAAAGGCGGTATTCGGGAAGAAAATGTGTTATTATTGGAATAAAATGTGATGTCCCAATAAAAGACGCTGTCTTCCCCACATGCGTCTTTGTATGCTGCAAATCAGACATTTTCCCCCCGAAAGATCACCTTTATCCTCTAAAGACGACATTTTCTCCACAAAATGCTGCTTATTAGCTCAATACCAAGCTTTCACGCCAAAATAATGCAGTTTATCCGAAAAACTGATGCATTTTCTCCCCAAAACACGATTTTTCTCTCCCAAATACAACCATTTCTCCCCTGCATATCACCTGCATATCAATTTCTGCCAACAATTAGACATTTTCTCCCCGAATATCACTCTTCATCCCAGAAACCAAACAGGTTCTCTCTGAAGTGCCACTCTTTAGCCCCCCAAAAAGGCATTTTCTCCCCAGAATACTGCCTTTCATCTTCAAATGTCTCATATTTGGGAAAGGGAACGAAAGCGCTACTTTGGGGAGAGTATTTCTTATTTGGGGGATCAAAAGGGGTGTTTTGGGGAGGAAAAGTCTTCCTTGGGGGATAAGAAGCGGTATTTTTGGGAACGTTTGTCTTGTTTTTGTCACACAAAGCCATATTTGAAGGGAAGAATTTCGTATTGGAGGGATACAAATTGGCATTTGGGGGAGACAATGTCTAATGCTGGGAATAAAAAGGTGTGTTTTGGGTAAGAAATATTTTGTTTTGGTAATAAAATCAGTCTTGTGCGGAGAAAATGCCTGATTCTTGGGATCAAAAGTGTTATTGGAGTGAGAACGCCTCATTCTGGGGAGAAAAAGAGAAATTTGGGGGATAATATGTGTAATATTGGGAACCCGACATGGTATTTAATGGAGAAAAGGTCTTCTCTTTGGAACCAAGAATGATATTTTGGGGAGAATATTTCTCATTTTGAGGACAGAAATAGGTCTTTTTTGGAGAGGATGACTTCTTTTCGGTCTAAAAAGCAGTATTCTGGGAAGAAAATGCTTTCTTTTGGGGAGAAAAGGCGGTATTCGGGAAGAAAATGTGTTATTTTTGGAATACAACTTGACGTCCCATAAAAGACGCTGTCTTCCCCACATGCGTCTTTGTATGCTGCAAATCAGAAATTTTCTCCCCGAAACATCACCTTTATCCTCTAAAGAAGACATTTTCTCCACAAAATGCCGCTTATTAGCTCAATACCATGCTTTAACGCCAAAATAATGCACTTTATCCCCCAAATTCAGGCATTTTCTCCCCAAAACACTCTTTTCCTCTCCCAAATACAACCATTTCTCCCCTGCATATCAATTTCTGCCAACAATTAGACATTTTCTCCCCGAATATCACTCTTCATCCCAGAAACCAAACAGGTTCTCTCTGAAGTGCCACTCTTTAGCCCCCCAAAAAGGCATTTTCTCCCCAGAATACTGCCTTTCATCTTCAAATGTCTCATATTTGGGAAAGGGAACGAAAGCGCTACTTTGGGGAGAGTATTTCTTATTTGGGGGATCAAAAGGGGTGTTTTGGGGAGGAAAAGTCTTCCTTGGGGGATAAGAAGCGGTATTTTTGGGAACGTTTGTCTTGTTTTTGTCACACAAAGCCATATTTGAAGGGAAGAATTTCGTATTGGAGGGATACAAATTGGCATTTGGGGGAGACAATGTCTAATGCTGGGAATAAAAAGGTGTGTTTTGGGTAAGAAATGTTTTGTTTTGGTAATAAAATCAGTCTTGTGCGGAGAAAATGCCTGATTCTTGGGATCAAAAGTGTTATTGGAGTGAGAACGCCTCATTCTGGGGAGAAAAAGAGAAATTTGGGGGATAATATGTGTAATATTGGGAACCCGACGTGGTATTTAATGGAGAAAAGGTCTTCTCTTTGGAACCAAGAATGATATTTTGGGGAGAATATTTCTCATTTTGCGGAGAGAAATAGGTCTTTTTTGGAGAGGATGACTTCTTTTCGGTCTAAAAAGCAGTATTCTGGGAAGAAAATGCCTTCTTTTGGGGATAAAAGGCGGTATTCGGGAAGAAAATGTGTTATTTTTGGAATAAAACTTGATGTCCCATAAAAGACGCTGTCTTCCCCACATGCGTCTTTGTATGCTGCAAATCAGACATTTTCTCCCTGAAAAATCACCTTTATCCTCTAAAGAAGACATTTTCTCCACAAAATGCCGCTTATTAGCTCAGTACCATGCTTTCACGCCAAAATAATGCACTTTATCCCCCAAATTCAGGCATTTTCTCCCCAAAACACTCTTTTCCTCTCCCAAATACAACCATTTCTCCCCTGCATATCAATTTCTGCCAACAATTAGACATTTTCTCCCCGAATATCACTCTTCATCCCAGAAACCAAACAGGTTCTCTCTGAAGTGCCACTCTTTAGCCCCCCAAAAAGGCATTTTCTCCCCAGAATACTGCCTTTCATCTTCAAATGTCTCATATTTGGGAAAGGGAACGAAAGCGCTACTTTGGGGAGAGTATTTCTTATTTGGGGGATCAAAAGGGGTGTTTTGGGGAGGAAAAGTCTTCCTTGGGGGATAAGAAGCGGTATTTTTGGGAACGTTTGTCTTGTTTTTGTCACACAAAGCCATATTTGAAGGGAAGAATTTCGTATTGGAGGGATACAAATTGGCATTTGGGGGAGACAATGTCTAATGCTGGGAATAAAAAGGTGTGTTTTGGGTAAGAAATGTTTTGTTTTGGTAATAAAATCAGTCTTGTGCGGAGAAAATGCCTGATTCTTGGGATCAAAAGTGTTATTGGAGTGAGAACGCCTCATTCTGGGGAGAAAAAGAGAAATTTGGGGGATAATATGTGTAATATTGGGAACCCGACGTGGTATTTAATGGAGAAAAGGTCTTCTCTTTGGAACCAAGAATGATATTTTGGGGAGAATATTTCTCATTTTGAGGACAGAAATAGGTCTTTTTTGGAGAGGATGACTTCTTTTCGGTCTAAAAAGCAGTATTCTGGGAAGAAAATGCCTTCTTTTGGGGATAAAAGGCGGTATTCGGGAAGAAAATGTGTTATTTTTGGAATAAAACTTGATGTCCCATAAAAGACGCTGTCTTCCCCACATGCGTCTTTGTATGCTGCAAATCAGACATTTTCTCCCTGAAAAATCACCTTTATCCTCTAAAGAAGACATTTTCTCCACAAAATGCCGCTTATTAGCTCAATACCATGCTTTCACGCCAAAATAATGCACTTTATCCCCCAAATTCAGGCATTTTCTCCCAAAAACACTCTTTTCCTCTCCCAAATACAACCATTTCTCCCCTGCATATCAATTTCTGCCAACAATTAGACATTTTCTCCCCGAATATCACTCTTCATCCCAGAAACCAAACAGGTTCTCTCTTAAGTGCCACTCTTTAGCCCCCCAAAAAGGCATTTTCTCCCCAGAATACTGCCTTTCATCTTCAAATGTCTCATATTTGGGAAAGGAAACGAAAGCGCTACTTTGGGGAGAGTATTTCTTATTTGGGGGATCAAAAGAGCAATTTGGGGGAGAAAATGTGTAATATAGGGAACCCTACGTGGCATTTAATGGAGAAAAAGTCTTCTATTTGGAACCAAGAATGATATTTTGGGGAGATAATTTCTCATTTTGAGGACAGAAATAGGTCTTTTTTGGAGAGGATGACTTATTTTCGGTCTAAAAAGCAGTATTCTGGGAAGAAAATGCCTTCTTTTGGGGATAAAAGGCGGTATTCTGGGAAGAAAATGTGTTATTAGTGGAATAAAATGTGATGTCCCCATAAAAGACGCTGTCTTCCCCACATGCGTCTTTTTATGCTGCAAATCAGACATTTTCTCCCCGAAAGATCACCTTAATCCTCTAAAGAAGACATTTTCTCCACAAAATGCCGCTTATTAGCTCAATACCATGCTTTCACGCCAAAATAATGCACTTTATCCCCAAACCTCATGCATTTTCTCCCCAAAACACGCTTTTTACCTCCAAAATACAACCATTTCTCCCCTGCATATCAATTTCTGCCAACAATTAGACATTTTCTCCCCGAATATCACTCTTCATCCCAGAAACCAAACAGGTTCTCTCTGAAGTGCCACTCTTTAGCCCCCCAAAAAGGCATTTTCTCCCCAGAATACTGCCTTTCATCTTCAAATTTCTCATATTTGGGAAAGGAAACGAAAGCGCTACTTTGGGGAGAGTATTTCTTATTTGGGGGATCAAAAGGGGTGTTTTGGGGAGGAAAAGTCTTCCTTGGGGGATAAGAAGCGGTATTTTTGGGAACGTTTGTCTTGTTTTTGTCACACAAAGCCATATTTGAAGGGAAGAATTTCGTATTGGAGGGATACAAATTGGCATTTGGGGGAGACAATGTCTAATGCTGGGAATAAAAAGGTGTGTTTTGGGTAAGAAATGTTTTGTTTTGGTAATAAAATCAGTCTTGTGCGGAGAAAATGCCTGATTCTTGGGATCAAAAGTGTTATTGGAGTGAGAACGCCTCATTCTGGGGAGAAAAAGAGAAATTTGGGGGATAATATGTGTAATATTGGGAACCCGACGTGGTATTTAATGGAGAAAAGGTCTTCTATTTGGAACCAAGAATGATATTTTGGGGAGAATATTTCTCATTTTGAGGACAGAAATAGGTCTTTTTTGGAGAGGATGACTTCTTTTCGGTCTAAAAAGCAGTATTCTGGGAAGAAAATGCCTTCTTTTGGAGATAAAAGGCGGTATTCGGGAAGAAAATGTGTTATTTTTGGAATAAAACTTGATGTCCCATAAAAGACGCTGTCTTCCCCACATGCGTCTTTGTATGCTGCAAATCAGACATTTTCTCCCTGAAAAATCACCTTTATCCTCTAAAGAAGACATTTTCTCCACAAAATGCCGCTTATTAGCTCAATACCATGCTTTCACGCCAAAATAATGCACTTTATCCCCCAAATTCAGGCATTTTCTCCCAAAAACACTCTTTTCCTCTCCCAAATACAACCATTTCTCCCCTGCATATCAATTTCTGCCAACAATTAGACATTTTCTCCCCGAATATCACTCTTCATCCCAGAAACCAAACAGGTTCTCTCTTAAGTGCCACTCTTTAGCCCCCCAAAAAGGCATTTTCTCCCCAGAATACTGCCTTTCATCTTCAAATGTCTCATATTTGGGAAAGGAAACGAAAGCGCTACTTTGGGGAGAGTATTTCTTATTTGGGGGATCAAAAGAGCAATTTGGGGGAGAAAATGTGTAATATAGGGAACCCTACGTGGCATTTAATGGAGAAAAAGTCTTGTATTTGGAACCAAGAATGATATTTTGGGGAGATAATTTCTCATTTTGAGGACAGAAATAGGTCTTTTTTGGAGAGGATGACTTATTTTCGGTCTAAAAAGCAGTATTCTGGGAAGAAAATGCCTTCTTTTGGGGATAAAAGGCGGTATTCTGGGAAGAAAATGTGTTATTAGTGGAATAAAATGTGATGTCCCCATAAAAGACGCTGTCTTCCCCACATGCGTCTTTTTATGCTGCAAATCAGACATTTTCTCCCCGAAAGATCACCTTAATCCTCTAAAGAAGACATTTTCTCCACAAAATGCCGCTTATTAGCTCAATACCATGCTTTCACGCCAAAATAATGCACTTTATCCCCAAACCTCATGCATTTTCTCCCCAAAACAGGCTTTTTACCTCCAAAATACCACCATTTCTCCCCTGCATATCAATTTCTGCCAACAATTAGACATTTTCTCCCCGAATATCACTCTTCATCCCAGAAACCAAACAGGTTCTCTCTGAAGTGCCACTCTTTAGCCCCCCAAAAAGGCATTTTCTCCCCAGAATACTGCCTTTCATCTTCAAATGTCTCATATTTGGGAAAGGAAACGAAAGCGCTACTTGGGGGAGAGTATTTCTTATTTGGGGGATCAAAAGGGGTGTTTTGGGGAGGAAAAGTCTTCCTTGGGGGATAAGAAGCGGTATTTTTGGGAACGTTTGTCTTGTTTTTGTCACACAAAGCCATATTTGAAGGGAAGAATTTCGTATTGGAGGGATACAAATTGGCATTTGGGGGAGACAATGTCTAATGCTGGGAATAAAAAGGTGTGTTTTGGGTAAGAAATGTTTTGTTTTGGTAATAAAATCAGTCTTGTGCGGAGAAAATGCCTGATTCTTGGGATCAAAAGTGTTATTGGAGTGAGAACGCCTCATTCTGGGGAGAAAAAGAGAAATTTGGGGGATAATATGTGTAATATTGGGAACCCGACGTGGTATTTAATGGAGAAAAGGTCTTCTCTTTGGAACCAAGAATGATATTTTGGGGAGAATATTTCTCATTTTGCGGAGAGAAATAGGTCTTTTTTGGAGAGGATGACTTCTTTTCGGTCTAAAAAGCAGTATTCTGGGAAGAAAATGCCTTCTTTTGGGGATAAAAGGCGGTATTCGGGAAGAAAATGTGTTATTTTTGGAATAAAACTTGATGTCCCATAAAAGACGCTGTCTTCCCCACATGCGTCTTTGTATGCTGCAAATCAGACATTTTCTCCCTGAAAAATCACCTTTATCCTCTAAAGAAGACATTTTCTCCACAAAATGCCGCTTATTAGCTCAATACCATGCTTTCACGCCAAAATAATGCACTTTATCCCCCAAATTCAGGCATTTTCTCCCCAAAACACTCTTTTCCTCTCCCAAATACAACCATTTCTCCCCTGCATATCAATTTCTGCCAACAATTAGACATTTTCTCCCCGAATATCACTCTTCATCCCAGAAACCAAACAGGTTCTCTCTGAAGTGCCACTCTTTAGCCCCCCAAAAAGGCATTTTCTCCCCAGAATACTGCCTTTCATCTTCAAATGTCTCATTATTGGGAAAGGGAATGAAAGCGCTACTTTGGGGAGAGTATTTCTTATTTGGGGGATCAAAAGAGCAATTTGGGGGAGAAAATGTGTAATATAGGGAACCCTACGTGGCATTTAATGGAGAAACAGTCTTGTATTTGGAACCAAGAATGATATTTTGGGGAGAAAATTTCTCATTTTGCGGACAGAAATAGGTCTTTTTTGGAGAGGATGACTTATTTTCGGTCTAAAAAGCAGTATTCTGGGAAGAAAATGCCTTCTTTTGGGGATAAAAGGCGGTATTCTTGGAAGAAAATGTGTTATTAGTGGAATAAAATGTGATGTCCCCATAAAAGACGGTGTCTTCCCCACATGCGTCTTTTTATGCTGCAAATCAGACATTTTCTCCCCGAAAGATCACCTTAATCCTCTAAAGAAGACATTTTCTCCACAAAATGCTGCGTATTAGCTCAATACCATGCTTTCACTCCAAAATAATGCACTTTATCCGAAAAACTGATGCATTTTCTCCCCAAAACACGATTTTTCTCTCCCAAATACAACCATTTCTCCCCTGCATATCAATTTCTGCCAACAATTAGACATTTTCTCCCCGAATATCACTCTTCATCCCAGAAACCAAACAGGTTCTCTCTGAAGTGCCACTCTTTAGCCCCCCAAAAAGGCATTTTCTCCCCAGAATACTGCCTTTCATCTTCAAATGTCTCATATTTGGGAAAGGGAACGAAAGCGCTACTTTGGGGAGAGTATTTCTTATTTGGGGGATCAAAAGGGGTGTTTTGGGGAGGAAAAGTCTTCCTTGGGGGATAAGAAGCGGTATTTTTGGGAACGTTTGTCTTGTTTTTGTCACACAAAGCCATATTTGAAGGGAAGAGTTTCGTATTGGAGGGATACAAATTGGCATTTGGGGGAGACAATGTCTAATGCTGGGAATAAAAAGGTGTGTTTTGGGTAAGAAATGTTTTGTTTTGGTAATAAAATCAGTCTTGTGCGGAGAAAATGCCTGATTCTTGGGATCAAAAGTGTTATTGGAGTGAGAACGCCTCATTCTGGGGAGAAAAAGAGAAATTTGGGGGATAATATGTGTAATATTGGGAACCCGACGTGGTATTTAATGGAGAAAAGGTCTTCTCTTTGGAACCAAGAATGATATTTTGGGGAGAATATTTCTCATTTTGAGGACAGAAATAGGTCTTTTTTGGAGAGGATGACTTCTTTTCGGTCTAAAAAGCAGTATTCTGGGAAGAAAATGCCTTCTTTTGGGGATAAAAGGCGGTATTCGGGAAGAAAATGTGTTATTTTTGGAATAAAACTTGATGTCCCATAAAAGACGCTGTCTTCCCCACATGCGTCTTTGTATGCTGCAAATCAGACATTTTCTCCCTGAAAAATCACCTTTATCCTCTAAAGAAGACATTTTCTCCACAAAATGCCGCTTATTAGCTCAATACCATGCTTTCACGCCAAAATAATGCACTTTATCCCCCAAATTCAGGCATTTTCTCCCCAAAACACTCTTTTCCTCTCCCAAATACAACCATTTCTCCCCTGCATATCAATTTCTGCCAACGATTAGACATTTTCTCCCCGAATATCACTCTTCATCCCAGAAACCAAACAGGTTCTCTCTTAAGTGCCACTCTTTAGCCCCCCAAAAAGGCATTTTCTCCCCAGAATACTGCCTTTCATCTTCAAATGTCTCATATTTGGGAAAGGAAACGAAAGCGCTACTTTGGGGAGAGTATTTCTTATTTGGGGGATCAAAAGAGCAATTTGGGGGAGAAAATGTGTAATATAGGGAACCCTACGTGGCATTTAATGGAGAAAAAGTCTTCTCTTTGGAACCAAGAATGATATTTTGGGGAGAAAATTTCTCATTTTGAGGACAGAAATAGGTCTTTTTTGGAGAGGATGACTTATTTTCGGTCTAAAAAGCAGTATTCTGGGAAGAAAATGCCTTCCTTAGGGAATAAAAGGCGGTATTCTGGGAAGAAAATGTGTTATTAGTGGAATAAAATGTGATGTCCCCATAAAAGACGCTGTCTTCCCCACATGCGTCTTTTTATGCTGCAAATCAGACATTTTCTCCCCGAAAGATCACCTTAATCCTCTAAAGAAGACATTTTCTCCACAAAATGCCGCTTATTAGCTCAATACCATGCTTTCACGCCAAAATAATGCACTTTATCCCCAAACCTCATGCATTTTCTCCCCAAAACACGCTTTTTACCTCCAAAATACAACCATTTCTCCCCTGCATATCAATTTCTGCCAACAATTAGACATTTTCTCCCCGAATATCACTCTTCATCCCAGAAACCAAACAGGTTCTCTCTTCAGTGCCACTCTTTATCCCCCAAAAAAAGGCATTTTCTCCCCAGAATACTGCCTTTCATCTTCAAATGTCTCATATTTGGGAAAGGAAACGAAAGCGCTACTTTGGGGAGAGTATTTCTTATTTGGGGGATCAAAAGGGGTGTTTTGGGGAGGAAAAGTCTTCCTTGGGGGATAAGAAGCGGTATTTTTGGGAACGTTTGTCTTGTTTTTGTCACACAAAGCCATATTTGAAGGGAAGAATTTCGTATTGGAGGGATACAAATTGGCATTTGGGGGAGACAATGTCTAATGCTGGGAATAAAAAGGTGTGTTTTGGGTAAGAAATGTTTTGTTTTGGTAATAAAATCAGTCTTGTGCGGAGAAAATGCCTGATTCTTGGGATCAAAAGTGTTATTGGAGTGAGAACGCCTCATTCTGGGGAGAAAAAGAGAAATTTGGGGGATAATATGTGTAATATTGGGAACCCGACGTGGTATTTAATGGAGAAAAGGTCTTCTATTTGGAACCAAGAATGATATTTTGGGGAGAATATTTCTCATTTTGAGGACAGAAATAGGTCTTTTTTGGAGAGGATGACTTCTTTTCGGTCTAAAAAGCAGTATTCTGAGAAGAAAATGCCTTCTTTTGGAGATAAAAGGCGGTATTCGGGAAGAAAATGTGTTATTATTGGAATAAAATGTGATTTCCCAATAAAAGACACTATCTTCAACAAATGCGATATTTTATGCTGCAAATCAGACATTTTCTCCCCGAAACATCACCTTAATCCTCTAAAGAAGACATTTTCTCCACAAAATGCTGCGTATTAGCTCAATACCATGCTTTCACTCCAAAATAATGCAGTTTATCCCCAAAACTCAGGCATTTTCTCCCCAAAACACGATTTTTCTCTCCCAAATACAACCATTTCTCCCCTGCATATCAATTTCTGCCAACAATTAGACATTTTCTCCCCGAATATCACTCTTCATCCCAGAAACCAAACAGGTTCTCTCTGAAGTGCCACTCTTTAGCCCCCCACAAAGGGAATTTCTCCCCAGAATACTGCCTTTCATCTTCAGGGGTCTTCTTTTTGGGAAAGGGAAAGACAGTGCTACTTTGGGGAGAGTATTTCTTATTTGGGGAATCAAAAGAGCAATTTAGGGGAGAAAACGTGTAATATAGGGAACCCTACGTGGCATTTAATTGAGAAAAATTCTTCTATTTGGAACAAACAATGATATTTTGGGGAGATAATTTCTCATTTTGAGGACAGAAATAGGTCTTTTTTGGAGAGGATGACTTATTTATGGTCTAAAAAGCAGTATTCTGGGAAGAAAATGCCTTCCTTAGGGGATAAAAGGCGGTATTCTGGGAAGAATATTTGTTATTATTGGAATAAAATGTGATGTCCCAATAAAAGACGCTGTCTTCCCCACATGCGTCTTCTTATGCTGCAAATCAGACATTTTCTCCCCAAAAGATCACCTTAATCCTCTAAAGAAGACATTTTCTCCACAAAATGAAGCTTATTAGCTCAATACCATGCTTTCACTCCAAAATAATGCAGTCTATCCCCAAAACTCATGCATTTTCTCCCCAAAACACTCTTTTTCTCTCCCAAATACAACCATTTCTCCCCTGCATATCAATTTCAGACAACAATTAGACATTTTCTCCCCGAATATCACTCTTCATCCCAGAAACCAAACAGGTTCTCTCTTAATGCCACTCTTTAGCCCCCCAAAAAGGCATTTTCTCCCCAGAATACTGCCTTTCATCTTCAAGGGTCTTCTTTTTGGGAAAGGGAAAGGAAGTGCTACTTTGGGGAGAGTATTTCTTATTTGGGGGATCAAAAGAGCAATTTGGGGGAGAAAATGTGTAATATAGGGAACCCTACGTGGCATTTAATGGAAAAAAAGTCTTCTATTTGGAACAAACAAGGATATTTTGGGGAGAATATTTCTCATTTTGAGGACAGAAATAGGTCTTTTTTGGAGAGGATGACTTCTTTTCGGTCTAAAAATCGGTATTCTGGGAAGAAAATGCCTTCTTTTGGGGATAAAAGGCGGTATTCTGGGAAGAATATTTGTTATTATTGGAATAAAATGTGATGTCCCAATAAAAGACGCTGTCTTCCCCAAATGCGTCTTTTTATGCTGCAAATCACACAGTTTCTCCCCAAAAGATCACCTTAATCCTCTAAAGAAGACATTTTCTCCACAAAATGCCGCTTATTAGCTCAATACCATGATTTCACTCCAAAATAATGCACTTTATCCCCAAAACTCAGGCATTTTCTCCCCAAAACACTCTTTTTCTCTCCCAAATACAACCATTTCTCCCCTGCATATCAATTTCTGCCAACAATTAGGCATTTTCTCCCCGAATATCACTCTTCATCCCAGAAACCAAACAGGTTCTCTCTGAAGTGCCACTCTTTATCCCCCCAAAAAGGCATTTTCTCCCCAGAATACTGCCTTTCATCTTCAAATGTCTCATATTTGGGAAAGGGAACGAAAGCGCTACTTTGGGGAGAGTATTTCTTATTCTGGGGATCAAAAGACCAATTTGGGGGAGAAAATGTGTAATATAGGGAACCCTATGTGGTATTTAATGGAGAAAAATTCTTCTATTTGGAACAAACAATGATATTTTAGGTAGAACATTTCTCATTTTGAGGACAGAAATAGGTCTTTTTTGGAGAGGATGACTTATTTTCGGTCTAAAAAGCAGTATTCTGGGAAGAAAATGCCTTCTTTTGGGGATAAAAGGCGGTATTCTGGGAAGAAAATGTGTTATTATTGGAATAAAATGTGATGTCCCAATAAAAGACGCTGTCTTCCCCACATGCGTCTTTTTATGCTGCAAATCAGACATTTTCTCCCCAAAAGATCACCTTGATCCTCAAAAGAAGACATTTTCTCCACAAAATGAAGCTTTTTAGCTCAATGCCATGCTTTCACTCCAAAATAATGCAGTCTATCCCCAAAACTCATGCATTTTCTCCTCAAAACACTCTTTTTCTCTCCCAAATACAACCATTTCTCCCCTGCATATCAATTTCAGACAACAATTAGACATTTTCTCCCCGAATATCACTCTTCATCCCAGAAACCAAACAGGTTCTCTCTTAATGCCACTCTTTAGCCCCCCAAAAAGGCATTTTCTCCCCAGAATACTGCCTTTCATCTTCAAGGGTCTTCTTTTTGGGAAAGGGAAAGGAAGTGCTACTTTGGGGAGAGTATTTCTTATTTGGGGGATCAAAAGAGCAATTTGGGGGAGAAAATGTGTAATATAGGGAACCCTACGTGGCATTTAATGGAAAAAAAGTCTTCTATTTGGAACAAACAAGGATATTTTGGGGAGAATATTTCTCATTTTGAGGACAGAAATAGGTCTTTTTTGGAGAGGATGACTTATTTTCGGTCTAAAAAGCAGTATTCTGGGAAGAAAATGCCTTCCTTAGGGGATAAAAGGCGGTATTCTGGGAAGAAAATGTGTTATTAGTGGAATAAAATGTGATGTCCCCATAAAAGACGCTGTCTTCCCCACATGCGTCTTTTTATGCTGCAAATCAGACATTTTCTCCCCGAAAGATCACCTTAATCCTCTAAAGAAGACATTTTCTCCACAAAATGCCGCTTATTAGCTCAATACCATGCTTTCACGCCAAAATAATGCACTTTATCCCCAAACCTCATGCATTTTCTCCCCAAAACACGCTTTTTACCTCCAAAATACAACCATTTCTCCCCTGCATATCAATTTCTGCCAACAATTAGACATTTTCTCCCCGAATATCACTCTTCATCCCAGAAACCAAACAGGTTCTCTCTTCAGTGCCACTCTTTATCCCCCAAAAAAAGGCATTTTCTCCCCAGAATACTGCCTTTCATCTTCAAATGTCTCATATTTGGGAAAGGAAACGAAAGCGCTACTTTGGGGAGAGTATTTCTTATTTGGGGGATCAAAAGGGGTGTTTTGGGGAGGAAAAGTCTTCCTTGGGGGATAAGAAGCGGTATTTTTGGGAACGTTTGTCTTGTTTTTGTCACACAAAGCCATATTTGAAGGGAAGAATTTCGTATTGGAGGGATACAAATTGGCATTTGGGGGAGACAATGTCTAATGCTGGGAATAAAAAGGTGTGTTTTGGGTAAGAAATGTTTTGTTTTGGTAATAAAATCAGTCTTGTGCGGAGAAAATGCCTGATTCTTGGGATCAAAAGTGTTATTGGAGTGAGAACGCCTCATTCTGGGGAGAAAAAGAGAAATTTGGGGGATAATATGTGTAATATTGGGAACCCGACGTGGTATTTAATGGAGAAAAGGTCTTCTATTTGGAACCAAGAATGATATTTTGGGGAGAATATTTCTCATTTTGAGGACAGAAATAGGTCTTTTTTGGAGAGGATGACTTCTTTTCGGTCTAAAAAGCAGTATTCTGGGAAGAAAATGCCTTCTTTTGGAGATAAAAGGCGGTATTCGGGAAGAAAATGTGTTATTATTGGAATAAAATGTGATTTCCCAATAAAAGACACTATCTTCAACAAATGCGATATTTTATGCTGCAAATCAGACATTTTCTCCCCGAAACATCACCTTAATCCTCTAAAGAAGACATTTTCTCCACAAAATGCTGCTTATTAGCTCAATACCATGCTTTCACTCCAAAATAATGCAGTTTATCCCCAAAACTCAGGCATTTTCTCCCCAAAACACGATTTTTCTCTCCCAAATACAACCATTTCTCCCCTGCATATCAATTTCTGCCAACAATTAGACATTTTCTCCCCGAATATCACTCTTCATCCCAGAAACCAAACAGGTTCTCTCTGAAGTGCCACTCTTTAGCCCCCCACAAAGGGAATTTCTCCCCAGAATACTGCCTTTCATCTTCAGGGGTCTTCTTTTTGGGAAAGGGAAAGACAGTGCTACTTTGGGGAGAGTATTTCTTATTTGGGTAATCAAAAGAGCAATTTAGGGGAGAAAACGTGTAATATAGGGAACCCTACGTGGCATTTAATTGAGAAAAATTCTTCTATTTGGAACAAACAATGATATTTTGGGGAGATAATTTCTCATTTTGAGGACAGAAATAGGTCTTTTTTGGAGAGGATGACTTATTTATGGTCTAAAAAGCAGTATTCTGGGAAGAAAATGCCTTCCTTAGGGGATAAAAGGCGGTATTCTGGGAAGAATATTTGTTATTATTGGAATAAAATGTGATGTCCCAATAAAAGACGCTGTCTTCCCCACATGCGTCTTCTTATGCTGCAAATCAGACATTTTCTCCCCAAAAGATCACCTTAATCCTCTAAAGAAGACATTTTCTCCACAAAATGAAGCTTATTAGCTCAATACCATGCTTTCACTCCAAAATAATGCAGTCTATCCCCAAAACTCATGCATTTTCTCCCCAAAACACTCTTTTTCTCTCCCAAATACAACCATTTCTCCCCTGCATATCAATTTCAGACAACAATTAGACATTTTCTCCCCGAATATCACTCTTCATCCCAGAAACCAAACAGGTTCTCTCTTAATGCCACTCTTTAGCCCCCCAAAAAGGCATTTTCTCCCCAGAATACTGCCTTTCATCTTCAAGGGTCTTCTTTTTGGGAAAGGGAAAGAAAGTGCTACTTTGGGGAGAGTATTTCTTATTTGGGGGATCAAAAGAGCAATTTGGGGGAGAAAATGTGTAATATAGGGAACCCTACGTGGCATTTAATGGAAAAAAAGTCTTCTATTTGGAACAAACAAGGATATTTTGGGGAGAATATTTCTCATTTTGAGGACAGAAATAGGTCTTTTTTGGAGAGGATGACTTCTTTTCGGTCTAAAAATCGGTATTCTGGGAAGAAAATGCCTTCTTTTGGGGATAAAAGGCGGTATTCTGGGAAGAATATTTGTTATTATTGGAATAAAATGTGATGTCCCAATAAAAGACGCTGTCTTCCCCAAATGCGTCTTTTTATGCTGCAAATCACACAGTTTCTCCCCAAAAGATCACCTTAATCCTCTAAAGAAGACATTTTCTCCACAAAATGCCGCTTATTAGCTCAATACCATGATTTCACTCCAAAATAATGCACTTTATCCCCAAAACTCAGGCATTTTCTCCCCAAAACACTCTTTTTCTCTCCCAAATACAACCATTTCTCCCCTGCATATCAATTTCTGCCAACAATTAGGCATTTTCTCCCCGAATATCACTCTTCATCCCAGAAACCAAACAGGTTCTCTCTGAAGTGCCACTCTTTAGCCCCCCAAAAAGGCATTTTCTCCCCAGAATACTGCCTTTCATCTTCAAATGTCTCATATTTGGGAAAGGGAACGAAAGCGCTACTTTGGGGAGAGTATTTCTTATTCTGGGGATCAAAAGACCAATTTGGGGGAGAAAATGTGTAATATAGGGAACCCTATGTGGTATTTAATGGAGAAAAATTCTTCTATTTGGAACAAACAATGATATTTTAGGTAGAACATTTCTCATTTTGAGGACAGAAATAGGTCTTTTTTGGAGAGGATGACTTATTTTCGGTCTAAAAAGCAGTATTCTGGGAAGAAAATGCCTTCTTTTGGGGATAAAAGGCGGTATTCTGGGAAGAAAATGTGTTATTATTGGAATAAAATGTGATGTCCCAATAAAAGACGCTGTCTTCCCCACATGCGTCTTTTTATGCTGCAAATCAGACATTTTCTCCCCGAAAGAACACCTTGATCCTCAAAAGAAGACATTTTCTCCACAAAATGAAGCTTTTTAGCTCAATGCCATGCTTTCACTCCAAAATAATGCAGTCTATCCCCAAAACTCATGCATTTTCTCCTCAAAACACTCTTTTTCTCTCCCAAATACAACCATTTCTCCCCTGCATATCAATTTCAGACAACAATTAGACATTTTCTCCCCGAATATCACTCTTCATCCCAGAAACCAAACAGGTTCTCTCTTAATGCCACTCTTTAGCCCCCCAAAAAGGCATTTTCTCCCCAGAATACTGCCTTTCATCTTCAAGGGTCTTCTTTTTGGGAAAGGGAAAGGAAGTGCTACTTTGGGGAGAGTATTTCTTATTTGGGGGATCAAAAGAGCAATTTGGGGGAGAAAATGTGTAATATAGGGAACCCTACGTGGCATTTAATGGAAAAAAAGTCTTCTATTTGGAACAAACAAGGATATTTTGGGGAGAATATTTCTCATTTTGAGGACAGAAATAGGTCTTTTTTGGAGAGGATGACTTATTTTCGGTCTAAAAAGCAGTATTCTGGGAAGAAAATGCCTTCTTTTGGGGATAAAAGGCGGTATTCGGGAAGAAAACGTGTTATTAGTGGAATAAAATGTGATGTCCCAATAAAAGACGCTGTCTTCCCCACATGCGTCTTTTTATGCTGCAAATCAGACATTTTCTCCCCGAAAGATCACCATTATCCTCTAAAAAAGACATTTTCTCCACAAAATGCTGCTTATTAGCTCAATACCATGATTTCACGCCAAAATAATGCACTTTATCCCCCAAAATCAGGCATTTTCTCCACAAAACACTCTTTTTCTCTCCCAAATACAACCATTTCTCCACTGCATATCAATTTCAGACAACAATTAGACATTTTCTCCCCGAATATCACTCTTCATCCCAGAAACCAAACAGGTTCTCTCTTAATGCCACTCTTTAGCCCCCCAAAAAGGCATTTTCTCCCCAGAATACTGCCTTTCATCTTCAAATGTCTCATATTTGGGAAAGGGAACGAAAGCGCTACTTTGGGGAGAGTATTTCTTATTTGGGGGATCAAAAGAGCAATATGTGGGAGAAAATGTGTAATATTGGGAACCCTACTTGGTATTTAATGGATAAAAAATCCTCTATTTGGAACCAAGAATGATATTTTGGGGAGAATATTTCTCATTTTGAGGACAGAAATAGGTCTTTTTTGGAGAGGATGACTTTTTTTCGGTCTAAAAAGCAGTATTCTGGGAAGAAAATGCCTTCTTTTGGGGATAAAAGGCGGTATTCGGGAAGAAAATGTGTTATTTTTGGAATAAAACTTGATGTCCCATAAAAGACGCTGTCTTCCCCACATGCGTCTTTTTATGCTGCAAATCAGACATTTTCTCCCCGAAAGATCACCTTTATCCTCTAAAGAAGACATTTTCTCCACAAAATGCCGCTTATTAGCTCAATACCAGGCTTCCACGCCAAAATAATGCACTCTATCCCCAAAACTCATGCATTTTCTCCCCAAAACACGCTTTTTCTCTCCCAAATACAACCATTTCTCCCCTGCATATCAATTTCTGCCAACAATTAGACATTTTCTCCCCGAATATCACTCTTCATCCCAGAAACCAAACAGGTTCTCTCTGAAGTGCCACTCTTTAGCCCCCCACAAAGGCATTTTCTCCCCAGAATACTGCCTTTCATCTTCAAGGGTCTTCTTTTTAAGAAAGGGAAAGAAAGTGCTACTTTGGGGAGAGTATTTCTTATTTGGGGGATCAAAAGAGCAATTTAGGGGAGAGAACGTGTAATATAGGGAACCCTACGTGGTATTTAATGGAGAAAAATTCTTCTATTTGGAACAAACAATGATATTTTGGGGAGATAATTTCTCATTTTGAGGACAGAAATAGGTCTTTTTTGGAGAGGATGACTTATTTTCGGTCTAAAAAGCAGTATTCTGGGAAGAAAATGCCTTCTTTTGGGGATAAAAGGCGGTATTCTGGGTAGAAAATGTGTTATTATTGGAATAAAATGTGATTTCCCAATAAAAGACACTATCTTCCCCAAATGCGGTATTTTATGCTGCAAATCAGAAATTTTCTCCCCGAAACATCACCTTTATCCTCTAAAGAAGACATTTTCTCCACAAAATGCTGCTTATTAGCTCAATACCAAGCTTTCACGCCAAAATAATGCAGTTTATCCCCAAAACTCAGGCGTTTTCTCCACAAAACACGCTTTTTAGCTCCAAAATACCACCATTTCTCCCCTGCATATCAATTTCTGCCAACAATTAGACATTTTCTCCCCGAATATCACTCTTCATCCCAGAAACCAAACAGGTTCTCTCTGAAGTGCCACTCTTTAGCCCCCCACAAAGGCATTTTCTCCCCAGAATACTGCCTTTCATCTTCAAATGTCTCATATTTGGGAAAGGGAACGAAAGCGCTACTTTGGGGAGAGTATTTCTTATTTGGGGGATCAAAAGGGGTGTTTTGGGGAGGAAAAGTCTTCCTTGGGGGATAAGAAGCGGTATTTTTGGGAACGTTTGTCTTGTTTTTGTCACACAAAGCCATATTTGAAGGGAAGAATTTCGTATTGGAGGGATACAAATTGGCATTTGGGGGAGACAATGTCTAATGCTGGGAATAAAAAGGTGTGTTTTGGGTAAGAAATGTTTTGTTTTGGTAATAAAATCAGTCTTGTGCGGAGAAAATGCCTGATTCTTGGGATCAAAAGTGTTATTGGAGTGAGAACGCCTCATTCTGGGGAGAAAAAGAGAAATTTGGGGGATAATATGTGTAATATTGGGAACCCAACGTGGTTTTTAATGGAGAAAAGGTCTTCAATTTGGAACCAAGAATGATATTTTGGGGAGAATATTTCTCATTTTGGGGACAGAAATAGGTCTTTTTTGAAGAGGATGACTTCTTTTCGGTCTAAAAATCGGTATTCTGGGAAGAAAATGCCTTCTTTTGGGGATAAAAGGCGGTATTCTGGGAAGAATATTTGTTATTATTGGAATAAAATGTGATGTCCCAATAAAAGACGCTGTCTTCCCCAAATGCGTCTTTTTATGCTGCAAATCACACAGTTTCTCCCCAAAAGATCACCTTAATCCTCTAAAGAAGACATTTTCTCCACAAAATGCCGCTTATTAGCTCAATACCATGATTTCACTCCAAAATAATGCACTTTATCCCCAAAACTCAGGCATTTTCTCCCCAAAACACTCTTTTTCTCTCCCAAATACAACCATTTCTCCACTGCATATCAATTTCTGCCAACAATTAGGCATTTTCTCCCCGAATATCACTCTTCATCCCAGAAACCAAACAGGTTCTCTCTGAAGTGCCACTCTTTAGCCCCCCAAAAAGGCATTTTCTCCCCAGAATACTGCCTTTCATCTTCAAATGTCTCATATTTGGGAAAGGGAACGAAAGCGCTACTTGGGGGAGAGTATTTCTTATTTGGGGGATCAAAAGGGGTGTTTTGGGGAGGAAAAGTCTTCCTTGGGGGATAAGAAGCGGTATTTTTGGGAACGTTTGTCTTGTTTTTGTCACACAAAGCCATATTTGAAGGGAAGAATTTCGTATTGGAGGGATACAAATTGGCATTTGGGGGAGACAATGTCTAATGCTGGGAATAAAAGGGTGTGTTTTGGGTAAGAAATGTTTTGTTTTGGTAATAAAATCAGTCTTGTGCGGAGAAAATGCCTGATTCTTGGGATCAAAAGTGTTATTGGAGTGAGAACGCCTCATTCTGGGGAGAAAAAGAGAAATTTGGGGGATAATATGTGTAATATTGGGAACCCAACGTGGTTTTTAATGGAGAAAAGGTCTTCAATTTGGAACCAAGAATGATATTTTGGGGAGAATATTTCTCATTTTGGGGACAGAAATAGGTCTTTTTTGAAGAGGATGACTTCTTTTCGGTCTAAAAATCGGTATTCTGGGAAGAAAATGCCTTCTTTTGGGGATAAAAGGCGGTATTCTGGGAAGAATATTTGTTATTATTGGAATAAAATGTGATTTCCCAATAAAAGACGCTGTCTTCCCCAAATGCGTCTTTTTATGCTGCAAATCAGACATTTTCTCCCCAAAAGATCACCTTAATCCTCTAAAGAAGACATTTTCTCCACAAAATGCCGCTTATTAGCTCAATACCATGATTTCACTCCAAAATAATGCACTTTATCCCCAAAACTCAGGCATTTTCTCCCCAAAACACTCTTTTTCTCTCCCAAATACAACCATTTCTCCACTGCATATCAATTTCTGCCAACAATTAGACATTTTCTCCCCGAATATCACTCTTCATCCCAGAAACCAAACAGGTTCTCTCTGAAGTGCCACTCTTTAGCCCCCCAAAAAGGCATTTTCTCCCCAGAATACTGCCTTTCATCTTCAAATGTCTCATATTTGGGAAAGGGAACGAAAGCGCTACTTGGGGGAGAGTATTTCTTATTTGGGGGATCAAAAGGGGTGTTTTGGGGAGGAAAAGTCTTCCTTGGGGGATAAGAAGCGGTATTTTTGGGAACGTTTGTCTTGTTTTTGTCACACAAAGCCATATTTGAAGGGAAGAATTTCGTATTGGAGGGATACAAATTGGCATTTGGGGGAGACAATGTCTAATGCTGGGAATAAAAAGGTGTGTTTTGGGTAAGAAATGTTTTGTTTTGGTAATAAAATCAGTCTTGTGCGGAGAAAATGCCTGATTCTTGGGATCAAAAGTGTTATTGGAGTGAGAACGCCTCATTCTGGGGAGAAAAAGAGAAATTTGGGGGATAATATGTGTAATATTGGGAACCCGACGTGGTATTTAATGGAGAAAAGGTCTTCTATTTGGAACCAAGAATGATATTTTGGGGAGAATATTTCTCATTTTGAGGACAGAAATAGGTCTTTTTTGGAGAGGATGACTTCTTTTCGGTCTAAAAAGCAGTATTCTGGGAAGAAAATGCCTTCTTTTGGAGATAAAAGGCGGTATTCGGGAAGAAAATGTGTTATTTTTGGAATAAAACTTGATGTCCCATAAAAGACGCTGTCTTCCCCACATGCGTCTTTGTATGCTGCAAATCAGACATTTTCTCCCTGAAAAATCACCTTTATCCTCTAAAGAAGACATTTTCTCCACAAAATGCCGCTTATTAGCTCAATACCATGCTTTCACGCCAAAATAATGCACTTTATCCCCCAAATTCAGGCATTTTCTCCCCAAAACACTCTTTTCCTCTCCCAAATACAACCATTTCTCCCCTGCATATCAATTTCTGCCAACAATTAGACATTTTCTCCCCGAATATCACTCTTCATCCCAGAAACCAAACAGGTTCTCTCTGAAGTGCCACTCTTTAGCCCCCCAAAAAGGCATTTTCTCCCCAGAATACTGCCTTTCATCTTCAAATGTCTCATTATTGGGAAAGGGAAAGAAAGCGCTACTTTGGGGAGAGTATTTCTTATTTGGGGGATCAAAAGAGCAATTTGGGGGAGAAAATGTGTAATATAGGGAACCCTACGTGGCATTTAATGGAGAAACAGTCTTGTATTTGGAACCAAGAATGATATTTTGGGGAGAATATTTCTCATTTTGAGGACAGAAATAGGTCTTTTTTGGAGAGGATGACTTATTTTCGGTCTAAAAAGCAGTATTCTGGGAAGAAAATGCCTTCTTTTGGGGATAAAAGGCGGTATTCTTGGAAGAAAATGTGTTATTAGTGGAATAAAATGTGATGTCCCCATAAAAGACGGTGTCTTCCCCACATGCGTCTTTTTATGCTGCAAATCAGACATTTTCTCCCCGAAAGATCACCTTAATCCTCTAAAGAAGACATTTTCTCCACAAAATGCTGCGTATTAGCTCAATACCATGCTTTCACTCCAAAATAATGCACTTTATCCGAAAAACTGATGCATTTTCTCCCCAAAACACGATTTTTCTCTCCCAAATACAACCATTTCTCCCCTGCATATCAATTTCTGCCAACAATTAGACATTTTCTCCCCGAATATCACTCTTCATCCCAGAAACCAAACAGGTTCTCTCTGAAGTGCCACTCTTTAGCCCCCCAAAAAGGCATTTTCTCCCCAGAATACTGCCTTTCATCTTCAAATGTCTCATATTTGGGAAAGGGAACGAAAGCGCTACTTTGGGGAGAGTATTTCTTATTTGGGGGATCAAAAGGGGTGTTTTGGGGAGGAAAAGTCTTCCTTGGGGGATAAGAAGCGGTATTTTTGGGAACGTTTGTCTTGTTTTTGTCACACAAAGCCATATTTGAAGGGAAGAATTTCGTATTGGAGGGATACAAATTGGCATTTGGGGGAGACAATGTCTAATGCTGGGAATAAAAAGGTGTGTTTTGGGTAAGAAATGTTTTGTTTTGGTAATAAAATCAGTCTTGTGCGGAGAAAATGCCTGATTCTTGGGATCAAAAGTGTTATTGGAGTGAGAACGCCTCATTCTGGGGAGAAAAAGAGAAATTTGGGGGATAATATGTGTAATATTGGGAACCCGACGTGGTATTTAATGGAGAAAAGGTCTTCTCTTTGGAACCAAGAATGATATTTTGGGGAGAATATATCTCATTTTGAGGACAGAAATAGGTCTTTTTTGGAGAGGATGACTTATTTTCGGTCTAAAAAGCAGTATTCTGGGAAGAAAATGCCTTCTTTTGGGGATAAAAGGCGGTATTCGGGAAGAAAATGTGTTATTTTTGGAATAAAACTTGATGTCCCATAAAAGACGCTGTCTTCCCCACATGCGTCTTTGTATGCTGCAAATCAGACATTTTCTCCCTGAAAAATCACCTTTATCCTCTAAAGAAGACATTTTCTCCACAAAATGCCGCTTATTAGCTCAATACCATGCTTTCACGCCAAAATAATGCACTTTATCCCCCAAATTCAGGCATTTTCTCCCCAAAACACTCTTTTCCTCTCCCAAATACAACCATTTCTCCCCTGCATATCAATTTCTGCCAACAATTAGACATTTTCTCCCCGAATATCACTCTTCATCCCAGAAACCAAACAGGTTCTCTCTTAAGTGCCACTCTTTAGCCCCCCAAAAAGGCATTTTCTCCCCAGAATACTGCCTTTCATCTTCAAATGTCTCATATTTGGGAAAGGAAACGAAAGCGCTACTTTGGGGAGAGTATTTCTTATTTGGGGGATCAAAAGAGCAATTTGGGGGAGAAAATGTGTAATATAGGGAACCCTACGTGGCATTTAATGGAGAAACAGTCTTGTATTTGGAACCAAGAATGATATTTTGGGGAGAAAATTTCTCATTTTGAGGACAGAAATAGGTCTTTTTTGGAGAGGATGACTTATTTTCGGTCTAAAAAGCAGTATTCTGAGAAGAAAATGCCTTCTTTTGGAGATAAAAGGCGGTATTCGGGAAGAAAATGTGTTATTATTGGAATAAAATGTGATTTCCCAATAAAAGACACTATCTTCAACAAATGCGATATTTTATGCTGCAAATCAGACATTTTCTCCCCGAAACATCACCTTAATCCTCTAAAGAAGACATTTTCTCCACAAAATGCTGCGTATTAGCTCAATACCATGCTTTCACTCCAAAATAATGCAGTTTATCCCCAAAACTCAGGCATTTTCTCCCCAAAACACGATTTTTCTCTCCCAAATACAACCATTTCTCCCCTGCATATCAATTTCTGCCAACAATTAGACATTTTCTCCCCGAATATCACTCTTCATCCCAGAAACCAAACAGGTTCTCTCTGAAGTGCCACTCTTTAGCCCCCCACAAAGGGAATTTCTCCCCAGAATACTGCCTTTCATCTTCAGGGGTCTTCTTTTTGGGAAAGGGAAAGACAGTGCTACTTTGGGGAGAGTATTTCTTATTTGGGTAATCAAAAGAGCAATTTAGGGGAGAAAACGTGTAATATAGGGAACCCTACGTGGCATTTAATTGAGAAAAATTCTTCTATTTGGAACCAAGAATGATATTTTGGGGAGATAATTTCTCATTTTGAGGACAGAAATAGGTCTTTTTTGGAGAGGATGACTTATTTATGGTCTAAAAAGCAGTATTCTGGGAAGAAAATGCCTTCCTTAGGGGATAAAAGGCGGTATTCTGGGAAGAATATTTGTTATTATTGGAATAAAATGTGATGTCCCAATAAAAGACGCTGTCTTCCCCACATGCGTCTTCTTATGCTGCAAATCAGACATTTTCTCCCCAAAAGATCACCTTAATCCTCTAAAGAAGACATTTTCTCCACAAAATGAAGCTTATTACCTCAATACCATGCTTTCACTCCAAAATAATGCAGTCTATCCCCAAAACTCATGCATTTTCTCCCCAAAACACTCTTTTTCTCTCCCAAATACAACCATTTCTCCCCTGCATATCAATTTCAGACAACAATTAGACATTTTCTCCCCGAATATCACTCTTCATCCCAGAAACCAAACAGGTTCTCTCTTAATGCCACTCTTTAGCCCCCCAAAAAGGCATTTTCTCCCCAGAATACTGCCTTTCATCTTCAAGGGTCTTCTTTTTGGGAAAGGGAAAGGAAGTGCTACTTTGGGGAGAGTATTTCTTATTTGGGGGATCAAAAGAGCAATTTGGGGGAGAAAATGTGTAATATAGGGAACCCTACGTGGCATTTAATGGAAAAAAAGTCTTCTATTTGGAACAAACAAGGATATTTTGGGGAGAATATTTCTCATTTTGAGGACAGAAATAGGTCTTTTTTGGAGAGGATGACTTCTTTTCGGTCTAAAAATCGGTATTCTGGGAAGAAAATGCCTTCTTTTGGGGATAAAAGGCGGTATTCTGGGAAGAATATTTGTTATTATTGGAATAAAATGTGATGTCCCAATAAAAGACGCTGTCTTCCCCAAATGCGTCTTTTTATGCTGCAAATCACACAGTTTCTCCCCAAAAGATCACCTTAATCCTCTAAAGAAGACATTTTCTCCACAAAATGCCGCTTATTAGCTCAATACCATGATTTCACTCGAAAATAATGCACTTTATCCCCAAAACTCAGGCATTTTCTCCCCAAAACACTCTTTTTCTCTCCCAAATACAACCATTTCTCCCCTGCATATCAATTTCTGCCAACAATTAGGCATTTTCTCCCCGAATATCACTCTTCATCCCAGAAACCAAACAGGTTCTCTCTGAAGTGCCACTCTTTATCCCCCCAAAAAGGCATTTTCTCCCCAGAATACTGCCTTTCATCTTCAAATGTCTCATATTTGGGAAAGGGAACGAAAGCGCTACTTTGGGGAGAGTATTTCTTATTCTGGGGATCAAAAGAGCAATTTGGGGGAGAAAATGTGTAATATAGGGAACCCTATGTGGTATTTAATGGAGAAAAATTCTTCTATTTGGAACAAACAATGATATTTTAGGTAGAACATTTCTCATTTTGAGGACAGAAATAGGTCTTTTTTGGAGAGGATGACTTATTTTCGGTCTAAAAAGCAGTATTCTGGGAAGAAAATGCCTTCTTTTGGGGATAAAAGGCGGTATTCTGGGAAGAAAACGTGTTATTAGTGGAATAAAATGTGATGTCCCAATAAAAGACGCAGTCTTCCCCAAATGCGTCTTTTTATGCTGCAAATCAGACATTTTCTCCCCGAAAGATCACCATTATCCTCTAAAAAAGACATTTTCTCCACAAAATGCTGCTTATTAGCTCAATACCATGATTTCACGCCAAAATAATGCACTTTATCCCCCAAATTCAGGCATTTTCTCCACAAAACACTCTTTTTCTCTCCCAAATACAACCATTTCTCCCCTGCATATCAATTTCAGACAACAATTAGACATTTTCTCCCCGAATATCACTCTTCATCCCAGAAACCAAACAGGTTCTCTCTGAAGTGCCACTCTTTAGCCCCCCAAAAAGGCATTTTCTCCCCAGAATACAGCCTTTCATCTTCAAATGTCTCATATTTGGGAAAGGGAACGAAAGCGCTACTTTGGGGAGAGTATTTCTTATTTGGGGGATCAAAAGAGCAATATGTGGGAGAAAATGTGTAATATTGGGAACCCTACGTGGTATTTAATGGATAAAAAATCCTCTATTTGGAACCAAGAATGATATTTTGGGGAGAATATTTCTCATTTTGAGGACAGAAATAGGTCTTTTTTGGAGAGGATGACTTATTTTCGGTCTAAAAAGCAGTATTCTGGGAAGAAAATGCCTTCTTTTGGGGATAAAAGGCGGTATTCGGGAAGAAAATGTGTTATTTTTGGAATAAAACTTGATGTCCCATAAAAGACGCTGTCTTCCCCACATGCGTCTTTTTATGCTGCAAATCAGACATTTTCTCCCCGAAAGATCACCTTTATCCTCTAAAGAAGACATTTTCTCCACAAAATGCCGCTTATTAGCTCAATACCAGGCTTCCACGCCAAAATAATGCACTCTATCCCCAAAACTCATGCATTTTCTCCCCAAAACACGCTTTTTCTCTCCCAAATACAACCATTTCTCCCCTGCATATCAATTTCTGCCAACAATTAGACATTTTCTCCCCGAATATCACTCTTCATCCCAGAAACCAAACAGGTTCTCTCTGAAGTGCCACTCTTTAGCCCCCCACAAAGGCATTTTCTCCCCAGAATACTGCCTTTCATCTTCAAGGGTCTTCTTTTTAAGAAAGGGAAAGAAAGTGCTACTTTGGGGAGAGTATTTCTTATTTGGGGGATCAAAAGAGCAATTTAGGGGAGAAAACGTGTAATATAGGGAACCCTACGTGGTATTTAATGGAGAAAAATTCTTCTATTTGGAACAAACAATGATATTTTGGGGAGATAATTTCTCATTTTGAGGACAGAAATAGGTCTTTTTTTGAGAGGATGACTTATTTTCGGTCTAAAAAGCAGTATTCTGGGAAGAAAATGCCTTCTTTTGGGGATAAAAGGCGGTATTCGGGAAGAAAATGTGTTATTATTGGAATAAAATGTGATTTCCCAATAAAAGACACTATCTTCAACAAATGCGATATTTTATGCTGCAAATCAGACATTTTCTCCCCGAAACATCACCTTAATCCTCTAAAGAAGACATTTTCTCCACAAAATGCTGCGTATTAGCTCAATACCATGCTTTCACTCCAAAATAATGCAGTTTATCCCCAAAACTCAGGCATTTTCTCCCCAAAACACGATTTTTCTCTCCCAAATACAACCATTTCTCCCCTGCATATCAATTTCTGCCAACAATTAGACATTTTCTCCCCGAATATCACTCTTCATCCCAGAAACCAAACAGGTTCTCTCTGAAGTGCCACTCTTTAGCCCCCCACAAAGGGAATTTCTCCCCAGAATACTGCCTTTCATCTTCAGGGGTCTTCTTTTTGGGAAAGGGAAAGACAGTGCTACTTTGGGGAGAGTATTTCTTATTTGGGTAATCAAAAGAGCAATTTAGGGGAGAAAACGTGTAATATAGGGAACCCTACGTGGCATTTAATTGAGAAAAATTCTTCTATTTGGAACCAAGAATGATATTTTGGGGAGATAATTTCTCATTTTGAGGACAGAAATAGGTCTTTTTTGGAGAGGATGACTTATTTATGGTCTAAAAAGCAGTATTCTGGGAAGAAAATGCCTTCCTTAGGGGATAAAAGGCGGTATTCTGGGAAGAATATTTGTTATTATTGGAATAAAATGTGATGTCCCAATAAAAGACGCTGTCTTCCCCACATGCGTCTTCTTATGCTGCAAATCAGACATTTTCTCCCCAAAAGATCACCTTAATCCTCTAAAGAAGACATTTTCTCCACAAAATGAAGCTTATTACCTCAATACCATGCTTTCACTCCAAAATAATGCAGTCTATCCCCAAAACTCATGCATTTTCTCCCCAAAACACTCTTTTTCTCTCCCAAATACAACCATTTCTCCCCTGCATATCAATTTCAGACAACAATTAGACATTTTCTCCCCGAATATCACTCTTCATCCCAGAAACCAAACAGGTTCTCTCTTAATGCCACTCTTTAGCCCCCCAAAAAGGCATTTTCTCCCCAGAATACTGCCTTTCATCTTCAAGGGTCTTCTTTTTGGGAAAGGGAAAGGAAGTGCTACTTTGGGGAGAGTATTTCTTATTTGGGGGATCAAAAGAGCAATTTGGGGGAGAAAATGTGTAATATAGGGAACCCTACGTGGCATTTAATGGAAAAAAAGTCTTCTATTTGGAACAAACAAGGATATTTTGGGGAGAATATTTCTCATTTTGAGGACAGAAATAGGTCTTTTTTGGAGAGGATGACTTCTTTTCGGTCTAAAAATCGGTATTCTGGGAAGAAAATGCCTTCTTTTGGGGATAAAAGGCGGTATTCTGGGAAGAATATTTGTTATTATTGGAATAAAATGTGATGTCCCAATAAAAGACGCTGTCTTCCCCAAATGCGTCTTTTTATGCTGCAAATCACACAGTTTCTCCCCAAAAGATCACCTTAATCCTCTAAAGAAGACATTTTCTCCACAAAATGCCGCTTATTAGCTCAATACCATGATTTCACTCGAAAATAATGCACTTTATCCCCAAAACTCAGGCATTTTCTCCCCAAAACACTCTTTTTCTCTCCCAAATACAACCATTTCTCCCCTGCATATCAATTTCTGCCAACAATTAGGCATTTTCTCCCCGAATATCACTCTTCATCCCAGAAACCAAACAGGTTCTCTCTGAAGTGCCACTCTTTATCCCCCCAAAAAGGCATTTTCTCCCCAGAATACTGCCTTTCATCTTCAAATGTCTCATATTTGGGAAAGGGAACGAAAGCGCTACTTTGGGGAGAGTATTTCTTATTCTGGGGATCAAAAGAGCAATTTGGGGGAGAAAATGTGTAATATAGGGAACCCTATGTGGTATTTAATGGAGAAAAATTCTTCTATTTGGAACAAACAATGATATTTTAGGTAGAACATTTCTCATTTTGAGGACAGAAATAGGTCTTTTTTGGAGAGGATGACTTATTTTCGGTCTAAAAAGCAGTATTCTGGGAAGAAAATGCCTTCTTTTGGGGATAAAAGGCGGTATTCTGGGAAGAAAACGTGTTATTAGTGGAATAAAATGTGATGTCCCAATAAAAGACGCAGTCTTCCCCAAATGCGTCTTTTTATGCTGCAAATCAGACATTTTCTCCCCGAAAGATCACCATTATCCTCTAAAAAAGACATTTTCTCCACAAAATGCTGCTTATTAGCTCAATACCATGATTTCACGCCAAAATAATGCACTTTATCCCCCAAATTCAGGCATTTTCTCCACAAAACACTCTTTTTCTCTCCCAAATACAACCATTTCTCCCCTGCATATCAATTTCAGACAACAATTAGACATTTTCTCCCCGAATATCACTCTTCATCCCAGAAACCAAACAGGTTCTCTCTGAAGTGCCACTCTTTAGCCCCCCAAAAAGGCATTTTCTCCCCAGAATACAGCCTTTCATCTTCAAATGTCTCATATTTGGGAAAGGGAACGAAAGCGCTACTTTGGGGAGAGTATTTCTTATTTGGGGGATCAAAAGAGCAATATGTGGGAGAAAATGTGTAATATTGGGAACCCTACGTGGTATTTAATGGATAAAAAATCCTCTATTTGGAACCAAGAATGATATTTTGGGGAGAATATTTCTCATTTTGAGGACAGAAATAGGTCTTTTTTGGAGAGGATGACTTATTTTCGGTCTAAAAAGCAGTATTCTGGGAAGAAAATGCCTTCTTTTGGGGATAAAAGGCGGTATTCGGGAAGAAAATGTGTTATTTTTGGAATAAAACTTGATGTCCCATAAAAGACGCTGTCTTCCCCACATGCGTCTTTTTATGCTGCAAATCAGACATTTTCTCCCCGAAAGATCACCTTTATCCTCTAAAGAAGACATTTTCTCCACAAAATGCCGCTTATTAGCTCAATACCAGGCTTCCACGCCAAAATAATGCACTCTATCCCCAAAACTCATGCATTTTCTCCCCAAAACACGCTTTTTCTCTCCCAAATACAACCATTTCTCCCCTGCATATCAATTTCTGCCAACAATTAGACATTTTCTCCCCGAATATCACTCTTCATCCCAGAAACCAAACAGGTTCTCTCTGAAGTGCCACTCTTTAGCCCCCCACAAAGGCATTTTCTCCCCAGAATACTGCCTTTCATCTTCAAGGGTCTTCTTTTTAAGAAAGGGAAAGAAAGTGCTACTTTGGGGAGAGTATTTCTTATTTGGGGGATCAAAAGAGCAATTTAGGGGAGAAAACGTGTAATATAGGGAACCCTACGTGGTATTTAATGGAGAAAAATTCTTCTATTTGGAACAAACAATGATATTTTGGGGAGATAATTTCTCATTTTGAGGACAGAAATAGGTCTTTTTTTGAGAGGATGACTTATTTTCGGTCTAAAAAGCAGTATTCTGGGAAGAAAATGCCTTCTTTTGGGGATAAAAGGCGGTATTCTGGGTAGAAAATGTGTTATTATTGGAATAAAATGTGATTTCCCAATAAAAGACACTATCTTCCCCAAATGCGATATTTTATGCTGCAAATCAGAAATTTTCTCCCCGAAACATCACCTTTATCCTCTAAAGAAGACATTTTCTCCACAAAATGCTGCTTATTAGCTCAATACCAAGCTTTCACGCCAAAATAATGCAGTTTATCCCCAAAACTCAGGCGTTTTCTCCACAAAACACGCTTTTTAGCTCCAAAATACCACCATTTCTCCCCTGCATATCAATTTCTGCCAACAATTAGACATTTTCTCCCCGAATATCACTCTTCATCCCAGAAACCAAACAGGTTCTCTCTGAAGTGCCACTCTTTAGCCCCCCAAAAAGGCATTTTCTCCCCAGAATACTGCCTTTCATCTTCAAATGTCTCATATTTGGGAAAGGGAACGAAAGCGCTACTTTGGGGAGAGTATTTCTTATTTGGGGGATCAAAAGGGGTGTTTTGGGGAGGAAAAGTCTTCCTTGGGGGATAAGAAGCGGTATTTTTGGGAACGTTTGTCTTGTTTTTGTCACACAAAGCCATATTTGAAGGGAAGAATTTCGTATTGGAGGGATACAAATTGGCATTTGGGGGAGACAATGTCTAATGCTGGGAATAAAAAGGTGTGTTTTGGGTAAGAAATGTTTTGTTTTGGTAATAAAATCAGTCTTGTGCGGAGAAAATGCCTGATTCATGGGATCAAAAGTGTTATTGGAGTGAGAACGCCTCATTCTGGGGAGAAAAAGAGAAATTTGGGGGATAATATGTGTAATATTGGGAACCCGACGTGGTATTTAATGGAGAAAAGGTCTTCTCTTTGGAACCAAGAATGATATTTTGGGGAGAATATTTCTCATTTTGAGGACAGAAATAGGTCTTTTTTGGAGAGGATGACTTCTTTTCGGTCTAAAAAGCAGTATTCTGGGAAGAAAATGCCTTCTTTTGGGGATAAAAGGCGGTATTCGGGAAGAAAATGTGTTATTTTTGGAATAAAACTTGATGTCCCATAAAAGACGCTGTCTTCCCCACATGCGTCTTTTTATGCTGCAAATCAGACATTTTCTCCCCGAAAGATCACCTTTATCCTCTAAAGAAGACATTTTCTCCACAAAATGCCGCTTATTAGCTCAGTACCATGATTTCACGCCAAAATAATGCAGTTTATCCCCAAAACTCAGGCGTTTTCTCCCCAAAACACGCTTTTTACCTCCAAAATACAACCATTTCTCCCCTGCATATCAATTTCAGACATCAATTAGACATTTTCTCCCTGAATATCACTCTTCATCCCAGAAACCAAACAGGTTCTCTCTGAAGTGCCACTCTTTAGCCCCCCACAAAGGCATTTTCTCCCCAGAATACTGCCTTTCATCTTCAAGGGTCTTCTTTTTAAGAAAGGGAAAGAAAGTGCTACTTTGGGGAGAGTATTTCTTATTTGGGGGATCAAAAGAGCAATATGTGGGAGAAAATGTGTAATATTGGGAACCCTACGTGGTATTTAATGGATAAAAAATCCTCTATTTGGAACCAAGAATGATATTTTGGGGAGAATATTTCTCATTTTGAGGACAGAAATAGGTCTTTTTTGGAGAGGATGACTTATTTTCGGTCTAAAAAGCAGTATTCTGGGAAGAAAATGCCTTCTTTTGGGGATAAAAGGCGGTATTCTGGGAAGAATATTTGTTATTATTGGAATAAAATGTGATGTCCCAATAAAAGACGCTGTCTTCCCCACATGCGTCTTTGTATGCTGCAAATCAGACATTTTCTGCCTGAAAAATCACCTTTATCCTCTAAAGAAGACATTTTCTCCACAAAATGCCGCTTATTAGCTCAATACCATGCTTTCATGCCAAAATAATGCACTTTATCCCCCAAATTCAGGCATTTTCTCCACAAAACACTCTTTTTCTCTCCCAAATACAACCATTTCTCCCCTGCATATCAATTTCAGAAAACAATTAGACATTTTCTCCCCGAATATCACTCTTCATCCCAGAAACCAAACAGGTTCTCTCTGAAGTGCCACTCTTTAGCCCCCCAAAAAGGCATTTTCTCCCCAGAATACAGCCTTTCATCTTCAAATGTCTCATATTTGGGAAAGGGAACGAAAGCGCTACTTTGGGGAGAGTATTTCTTATTTGGGGGATCAAAAGAGCAATATGTGGGAGAAAATGTGTAATATTAGGAACCCTACGTGGTATTTAATGGATAAAAAATCCTCTATTTGGAACCAAGAATGATATTTTGGGGAGAATATTTCTCATTTTGAGGACAGAAATAGGTCTTTTTTGGAGAGGATGACTTATTTTCGGTCTAAAAAGCAGTATTCTGGGAAGAAAATGCCTTCTTTTGGGGATAAAAGGCGGTATTCGGGAAGAAAATGTGTTATTTTTGGAATAAAACTTGATGTCCCATAAAAGACGCTGTCTTCCCCACATGCGTCTTTTTATGCTGCAAATCAGACATTTTCTCCCCGAAAGATCACCTTTATCCTCTAAAGAAGACATTTTCTCCACAAAATGCTGCTTATTAGCTCAATACCAAGCTTTCACGCCAAAATAATGCAGTTTATCCCCAAAACTCAGGCGTTTTCTCCACAAAACACGCTTTTTAGCTCCAAAATACCACCATTTCTCCCCTGCATATCAATTTCTGCCAACAATTAGACATTTTCTCCCCGAATATCACTCTTCATCCCAGAAACCAAACAGGTTCTCTCTGAAGTGCCACTCTTTAGCCCCCCAAAAAGGCATTTTCTCCCCAGAATACTGCCTTTCATCTTCAAATGTCTCATATTTGGGAAAGGGAACGAAAGCGCTACTTTGGGGAGAGTATTTCTTATTTGGGGGATCAAAAGGGGTGTTTTGGGGAGGAAAAGTCTTCCTTGGGGGATAAGAAGCGGTATTTTTGGGAACGTTTGTCTTGTTTTTGTCACACAAAGCCATATTTGAAGGGAAGAATTTCGTATTGGAGGGATACAAATTGGCATTTGGGGGAGACAATGTCTAATGCTGGGAATAAAAAGGTGTGTTTTGGGTAAGAAATGTTTTGTTTTGGTAATAAAATCAGTCTTGTGCGGAGAAAATGCCTGATTCATGGGATCAAAAGTGTTATTGGAGTGAGAACGCCTCATTCTGGGGAGAAAAAGAGAAATTTGGGGGATAATATGTGTAATATTGGGAACCCGACGTGGTATTTAATGGAGAAAAGGTCTTCTCTTTGGAACCAAGAATGATATTTTGGGGAGAATATTTCTCATTTTGAGGACAGTAATAGGTCTTTTTTGGAGAGGATGACTTCTTTTCGGTCTAAAAAGCAGTATTCTGGGAAGAAAATGCCTTCTTTTGGGGATAAAAGGCGGTATTCGGGAAGAAAATGTGTTATTTTTGGAATAAAACTTGATGTCCCATAAAAGACGCTGTCTTCCCCACATGCGTCTTTTTATGCTGCAAATCAGACATTTTCTCCCCGAAAGATCACCTTTATCCTCTAAAGAAGACATTTTCTCCACAAAATGCCGCTTATTAGCTCAATACCAGGCTTCCACGCCAAAATAATGCACTCTATCCCCAAAACTCATGCATTTTCTCCCCAAAACACGCTTTTTCTCTCCCAAATACAACCATTTCTCCCCTGCATATCAATTTCTGCCAACAATTAGACATTTTCTCCCCGAATATCACTCTTCATCCCAGAAACCAAACAGGTTCTCTCTGAAGTGCCACTCTTTAGCCCCCCACAAAGGCATTTTCTCCCCAGAATACTGCCTTTCATCTTCAAGGGTCTTCTTTTTAAGAAAGGGAAAGAAAGTGCTACTTTGGGGAGAGTATTTCTTATTTGGGGGATCAAAAGAGCAATTTAGGGGAGAAAACGTGTAATATAGGGAACCCTACGTGGTATTTAATGGAGAAAAATTCTTCTATTTGGAACAAACAATGATATTTTAGGGAGAACATTTCTCATTTTGAGGACAGAAATAGGTCTTTTTTTGAGAGGATGACTTATTTTCGGTCTAAAAAGCAGTATTCTGGGAAGAAAATGCCTTCTTTTGGGGATAAAAGGCGGTATTCGGGAAGAAAATGTGTTATTATTGGAATAAAATGTGATTTCCCAATAAAAGACACTATCTTCCCCAAATGCGATATTTTATGCTGCAAATCAGAAATTTTCTCCCCGAAACATCACCTTTATCCTCTAAAGAAGACATTTTCTCCACAAAATGCTGCTTATTAGCTCAATACCAAGCTTTCACGCCAAAATAATGCAGTTTATCCCCAAAACTCAGGCGTTTTCTCCACAAAACACGCTTTTTAGCTCCAAAATACCACCATTTCTCCCCTGCATATCAATTTCTGCCAACAATTAGACATTTTCTCCCCGAATATCACTCTTCATCCCAGAAACCAAACAGGTTCTCTCTGAAGTGCCACTCTTTAGCCCCCCAAAAAGGCATTTTCTCCCCAGAATACTGCCTTTCATCTTCAAATGTCTCATATTTGGGAAAGGGAACGAAAGCGCTACTTTGGGGAGAGTATTTCTTATTTGGGGGATCAAAAGGGGTGTTTTGGGGAGGAAAAGTCTTCCTTGGGGGATAAGAAGCGGTATTTTTGGGAACGTTTGTCTTGTTTTTGTCACACAAAGCCATATTTGAAGGGAAGAATTTCGTATTGGAGGGATACAAATTGGCATTTGGGGGAGACAATGTCTAATGCTGGGAATAAAAAGGTGTGTTTTGGGTAAGAAATGTTTTGTTTTGGTAATAAAATCAGTCTTGTGCGGAGAAAATGCCTGATTCATGGGATCAAAAGTGTTATTGGAGTGAGAACGCCTCATTCTGGGGAGAAAAAGAGAAATTTGGGGGATAATATGTGTAATATTGGGAACCCGACGTGGTATTTAATGGAGAAAAGGTCTTCTCTTTGGAACCAAGAATGATATTTTGGGGAGAATATTTCTCATTTTGAGGACAGAAATAGGTCTTTTTTGGAGAGGATGACTTCTTTTCGGTCTAAAAAGCAGTATTCTGGGAAGAAAATGCCTTCTTTTGGGGATAAAAGGCGGTATTCGGGAAGAAAATGTGTTATTTTTGGAATAAAACTTGATGTCCCATAAAAGACGCTGTCTTCCCCACATGCGTCTTTGTATGCTGCAAATCAGACATTTTCTCCCCGAAAGATCACCTTTATCCTCTAAAGAAGACATTTTCTCCACAAAATGCCGCTTATTAGCTCAATACCAGGCTTCCACGCCAAAATAATGCACTCTATCCCCAAAACTCATGCATTTTCTCCCCAAAACACGCTTTTTCTCTCCCAAATACAACCATTTCTCCCCTGCATATCAATTTCTGCCAACAATTAGACATTTTCTCCCCGAATATCACTCTTCATCCCAGAAACCAAACAGGTTCTCTCTGAAGTGCCACTCTTTAGCCCCCCACAAAGGCATTTTCTCCCCAGAATACTGCCTTTCATCTTCAAGGGTCTTCTTTTTAAGAAAGGGAAAGAAAGTGCTACTTTGGGGAGAGTATTTCTTATTTGGGGGATCAAAAGAGCAATTTAGGGGAGAAAACGTGTAATATAGGGAACCCTACGTGGTATTTAATGGAGAAAAATTCTTCTATTTGGAACCAAGAATGATATTTTGGGGAGATAATTTCTCATTTTGAGGACAGAAATAGGTCTTTTTTTGAGAGGATGACTTATTTTCGGTCTAAAAAGCAGTATTCTGGGAAGAAAATGCCTTCTTTTGGGGATAAAAGGCGGTATTCGGGAAGAAAATGTGTTATTATTGGAATAAAATGTGATTTCCCAATAAAAGACACTATCTTCCCCAAATGCGATATTTTATGCTGCAAATCAGAAATTTTCTCCCCGAAACATCACCTTTATCCTCTAAAGAAGACATTTTCTCCACAAAATGCTGCTTATTAGCTCAATACCAAGCTTTCACGCCAAAATAATGCAGTTTATCCCCAAAACTCAGGCGTTTTCTCCACAAAACACGCTTTTTAGCTCCAAAATACCACCATTTCTCCCCTGCATATCAATTTCTGCCAACAATTAGACATTTTCTCCCCGAATATCACTCTTCATCCCAGAAACCAAACAGGTTCTCTCTTCAGTGCCACTCTTTATCCCCCAAAAAAAGGCATTTTCTCCCCAGAATACTGCCTTTCATCTTCAAATGTCTCATATTTGGGAAAGGGAACGAAAGCGCTACTTTGGGGAGAGTATTTCTTATTTGGGGGATCAAAAGGGGTGTTTTGGGGAGGAAAAGTCTTCCTTGGGGGATAAGAAGCGGTATTTTTGGGAACGTTTGTCTTGTTTTTGTCACACAAAGCCATATTTGAAGGGAAGAATTTCGTATTGGAGGGATACAAATTGGCATTTGGGGGAGACAATGTCTAATGCTGGGAATAAAAAGGTGTGTTTTGGGTAAGAAATGTTTTGTTTTGGTAATAAAATCAGTCTTGTGCGGAGAAAATGCCTGATTCATGGGATCAAAAGTGTTATTGGAGTGAGAACGCCTCATTCTGGGGAGAAAAAGAGAAATTTGGGGGATAATATGTGTAATATTGGGAACCCGACGTGGTATTTAATGGAGAAAAGGTCTTCTCTTTGGAACCAAGAATGATATTTTGGGGAGAATATTTCTCATTTTGAGGACAGAAATAGGTCTTTTTTGGAGAGGATGACTTCTTTTCGGTCTAAAAAGCAGTATTCTGGGAAGAAAATGCCTTCTTTTGGGGATAAAAGGCGGTATTCGGGAAGAAAATGTGTTATTTTTGGAATAAAACTTGATGTCCCATAAAAGACGCTGTCTTCCCCACATGCGTCTTTGTATGCTGCAAATCAGACATTTTCTCCCCGAAAGATCACCTTTATCCTCTAAAGAAGACATTTTCTCCACAAAATGCCGCTTATTAGCTCAATACCAGGCTTCCACGCCAAAATAATGCACTCTATCCCCAAAACTCATGCATTTTCTCCCCAAAACACGCTTTTTCTCTCCCAAATACAACCATTTCTCCCCTGCATATCAATTTCTGCCAACAATTAGACATTTTCTCCCCGAATATCACTCTTCATCCCAGAAACCAAACAGGTTCTCTCTGAAGTGCCACTCTTTAGCCCCCCACAAAGGCATTTTCTCCCCAGAATACTGCCTTTCATCTTCAAGGGTCTTCTTTTTAAGAAAGGGAAAGAAAGTGCTACTTTGGGGAGAGTATTTCTTATTTGGGGGATCAAAAGAGCAATTTAGGGGAGAAAACGTGTAATATAGGGAACCCTACGTGGTATTTAATGGAGAAAAATTCTTCTATTTGGAACCAAGAATGATATTTTGGGGAGATAATTTCTCATTTTGAGGACAGAAATAGGTCTTTTTTTGAGAGGATGACTTATTTTCGGTCTAAAAAGCAGTATTCTGGGAAGAAAATGCCTTCTTTTGGGGATAAAAGGCGGTATTCGGGAAGAAAATGTGTTATTATTGGAATAAAATGTGATTTCCCAATAAAAGACACTATCTTCCCCAAATGCGATATTTTATGCTGCAAATCAGAAATTTTCTCCCCGAAACATCACCTTTATCCTCTAAAGAAGACATTTTCTCCACAAAATGCTGCTTATTAGCTCAATACCAAGCTTTCACGCCAAAATAATGCAGTTTATCCCCAAAACTCAGGCGTTTTCTCCACAAAACACGCTTTTTAGCTCCAAAATACCACCATTTCTCCCCTGCATATCAATTTCTGCCAACAATTAGACATTTTCTCCCCGAATATCACTCTTCATCCCAGAAACCAAACAGGTTCTCTCTTCAGTGCCACTCTTTATCCCCCAAAAAAAGGCATTTTCTCCCCAGAATACTGCCTTTCATCTTCAAATGTCTCATATTTGGGAAAGGGAACGAAAGCGCTACTTTGGGGAGAGTATTTCTTATTTGGGGGATCAAAAGGGGTGTTTTGGGGAGGAAAAGTCTTCCTTGGGGGATAAGAAGCGGTATTTTTGGGAACGTTTGTCTTGTTTTTGTCACACAAAGCCATATTTGAAGGGAAGAATTTCGTATTGGAGGGATACAAATTGGCATTTGGGGGAGACAATGTCTAATGCTGGGAATAAAAAGGTGTGTTTTGGGTAAGAAATGTTTTGTTTTGGTAATAAAATCAGTCTTGTGCGGAGAAAATGCCTGATTCATGGGATCAAAAGTGTTATTGGAGTGAGAACGCCTCATTCTGGGGAGAAAAAGAGAAATTTGGGGGATAATATGTGTAATATTGGGAACCCGACGTGGTATTTAATGGAGAAAAGGTCTTCTCTTTGGAACCAAGAATGATATTTTGGGGAGAATATTTCTCATTTTGAGGACAGAAATAGGTCTTTTTTGGAGAGGATGACTTCTTTTCGGTCTAAAAAGCAGTATTCTGGGAAGAAAATGCCTTCTTTTGGGGATAAAAGGCGGTATTCGGGAAGAAAATGTGTTATTTTTGGAATAAAACTTGATGTCCCATAAAAGACGCTGTCTTCCCCACATGCGTCTTTTTATGCTGCAAATCAGACATTTTCTCCCCGAAAGATCACCTTTATCCTCTAAAGAAGACATTTTCTCCACAAAATGCCGCTTATTAGCTCAGTACCATGATTTCACGCCAAAATAATGCAGTTTATCCCCAAAACTCAGGCGTTTTCTCCACAAAACACGCTTTTTACCTCCAAAATACAACCATTTCTCCCCTGCATATCAATTTCAGACATCAATTAGACATTTTCTCCCTGAATATCACTCTTCATCCCAGAAACCAAACAGGTTCTCTCTGAAGTGCCACTCTTTAGCCCCCCACAAAGGCATTTTCTCCCCAGAATACTGCCTTTCATCTTCAAGGGTCTTCTTTTTAAGAAAGGGAAAGAAAGTGCTACTTTGGGGAGAGTATTTCTTATTTGGGGGATCAAAAGAGCAATATGGGGGAGAAAATGTGTAATATTGGGAACCCTATGTGGTATTTAATGGATAAAAAATCCTCTATTTGGAACCAAGAATGATATTTTGGGGAGAATATTTCTCATTTTGAGGACAGAAATAGGTCTTTTTTGGAGAGGATGACTTATTTTCGGTCTAAAAAGCAGTATTCTGGGAAGAAAATGCCTTCTTTTGGGGATAAAAGGCGGTATTCTGGGAAGAATATTTGTTATTATTGGAATAAAATGTGATGTCCCAATAAAAGACACTGTCTTCCCCACATGCGTCTTTGTATGCTGCAAATCAGACATTTTCTGCCTGAAAAATCACCTTTATCCTCTAAAGAAGACATTTTCTCCACAAAATGCCGCTTATTAGCTCAATACCATGCTTTCACGCCAAAATAATGCACTTTATCCCCCAAATTCAGGCATTTTCTCCACAAAACACTCTTTTTCTCTCCCAAATACAACCATTTCTCCCCTGCATATCAATTTCAGACAACAATTAGACATTTTCTCCCCGAATATCACTCTTCATCCCAGAAACCAAACAGGTTCTCTCTGAAGTGCCACTCTTTAGCCCCCCAAAAAGGCATTTTCTCCCCAGAATACAGCCTTTCATCTTCAAATGTCTCATATTTGGGAAAGGGAACGAAAGCGCTACTTTGGGGAGAGTATTTCTTATTTGGGGGATCAAAAGAGCAATATGTGGGAGAAAATGTGTAATATTGGGAACCCTACGTGGTATTTAATGGATAAAAAATCCTCTATTTGGAACCAAGAATGATATTTTGGGGAGAATATTTCTCATTTTGAGGACAGAAATAGGTCTTTTTTGGAGAGGATGACTTATTTTCGGTCTAAAAAGCAGTATTCTGGGAAGAAAATGCCTTCTTTTGGGGATAAAAGGCAGTATTCGGGAAGAAAATGTGTTATTTTTGGAATAAAACTTGATGTCCCATAAAAGACGCTGTCTTCCCCACATGCGTCTTTTTATGCTGCAAATCAGACATTTTCTCCCCGAAAGATCACCTTTATCCTCTAAAGAAGACATTTTCTCCACAAAATGCCGCTTATTAGCTCAATACCAGGCTTCCACGCCAAAATAATGCACTCTATCCCCAAAACTCATGCATTTTCTCCCCAAAACACGCTTTTTCTCTCCCAAATACAACCATTTCTCCCCTGCATATCAATTTCTGCCAACAATTAGACATTTTCTCCCCGAATATCACTCTTCATCCCAGAAACCAAACAGGTTCTCTCTGAAGTGCCACTCTTTAGCCCCCCACAAAGGCATTTTCTCCCCAGAATACTGCCTTTCATCTTCAAGGGTCTTCTTTTTAAGAAAGGGAAAGAAAGTGCTACTTTGGGGAGAGTATTTCTTATTTGGGGGATCAAAAGAGCAATTTAGGGGAGAAAACGTGTAATATAGGGAACCCTACGTGGTATTTAATGGAGAAAAATTCTTCTATTTGGAACAAACAATGATATTTTGGGGAGATAATTTCTCATTTTGAGGACAGAAATAGGTCTTTTTTTGAGAGGATGACTTATTTTCGGTCTAAAAAGCAGTATTCTGGGAAGAAAATGCCTTCTTTTGGGGATAAAAGGCGGTATTCTGGGTAGAAAATGTGTTATTATTGGAATAAAATGTGATTTCCCAATAAAAGACACTATCTTCCCCAAATGCGATATTTTATGCTGCAAATCAGAAATTTTCTCCCCGAAACATCACCTTTATCCTCTAAAGAAGACATTTTCTCCACAAAATGCTGCTTATTAGCTCAATACCAAGCTTTCACGCCAAAATAATGCAGTTTATCCCCAAAACTCAGGCGTTTTCTCCACAAAACACGCTTTTTAGCTCCAAAATACCACCATTTCTCCCCTGCATATCAATTTCTGCCAACAATTAGACATTTTCTCCCCGAATATCACTCTTCATCCCAGAAACCAAACAGGTTCTCTCTGAAGTGCCACTCTTTAGCCCCCCAAAAAGGCATTTTCTCCCCAGAAAACTGCCTTTCATCTTCAAATGTCTCATATTTGGGAAAGGGAACGAAAGCGCTACTTTGGGGAGAGTATTTCTTATTTGGGGGATCAAAAGGGGTGTTTTGGGGAGGAAAAGTCTTCCTTGGGGGATAAGAAGCGGTATTTTTGGGAACGTTTGTCTTGTTTTTGTCACACAAAGCCATATTTGAAGGGAAGAATTTCGTATTGGAGGGATACAAATTGGCATTTGGGGGAGACAATGTCTAATGCTGGGAATAAAAAGGTGTGTTTTGGGTAAGAAATGTTTTGTTTTGGTAATAAAATCAGTCTTGTGCGGAGAAAATGCCTGATTCATGGGATCAAAAGTGTTATTGGAGTGAGAACGCCTCATTCTGGGGAGAAAAAGAGAAATTTGGGGGATAATATGTGTAATATTGGGAACCCGACGTGGTATTTAATGGAGAAAAGGTCTTCTCTTTGGAACCAAGAATGATATTTTGGGGAGAATATTTCTCATTTTGAGGACAGAAATAGGTCTTTTTTGGAGAGGATGACTTCTTTTCGGTCTAAAAAGCAGTATTCTGGGAAGAAAATGCCTTCTTTTGGGGATAAAAGGCGGTATTCGGGAAGAAAATGTGTTATTTTTGGAATAAAACTTGATGTCCCATAAAAGACGCTGTCTTCCCCACATGCGTCTTTTTATGCTGCAAATCAGACATTTTCTCCCCGAAAGATCACCTTTATCCTCTAAAGAAGACATTTTCTCCACAAAATGCCGCTTATTAGCTCAGTACCATGATTTCACGCCAAAATAATGCAGTTTATCCCCAAAACTCAGGCATTTTCTCCCCAAAACACGCTTTTTCTCTCCCAAATACAACCATTTCTCCCCTGCATATCAATTTCAGACATCAATTAGACATTTTCTCCCCGAATATCACTCTTCATCCCAGAAACCAAACAGGTTCTCTCTGAAGTGCCACTCTTTAGCCCCCCACAAAGGCATTTTCTCCCCAGAATACTGCCTTTCATCTTCAAGGGTCTTCTTTTTAAGAAAGGGAAAGAAAGTGCTACTTTGGGGAGAGTATTTCTTATTTGGGGGATCAAAAGAGCAATTTAGGGGAGAAAACGTGTAATATAGGGAACCCTACGTGGTATTTAATGGAGAAAAATTCTTCTATTTGGAACAAACAATGATATTTTGGGGAGATAATTTCTCATTTTGAGGACAGAAATAGGTCTTTTTTTGAGAGGATGACTTATTTTCGGTCTAAAAAGCAGTATTCTGGGAAGAAAATGCCTTCTTTTGGGGATAAAAGGCGGTATTCTGGGTAGAAAATGTGTTATTATTGGAATAAAATGTGATTTCCCAATAAAAGACACTATCTTCCCCAAATGCGATATTTTATGCTGCAAATCAGACATTTTCTCCCCGAAAGATCACCTTTATCCTCTAAAGAAGACATTTTCTCCACAAAATGCTGCTTATTAGCTCAATACCAAGCTTTCACTCCAAAATAATGCAGTTTATCCCCAAAACTCAGGCGTTTTCTCCACAAAACACGCTTTTTAGCTCCAAAATACCACCATTTCTCCCCTGCATATCAATTTCTGCCAACAATTAGACATTTTCTCCCCGAATATCACTCTTCATCCCAGAAACCAAACAGGTTCTCTCTGAAGTGCCACTCTTTAGCCCCCCAAAAAGGCATTTTCTCCCCAGAATACTGCCTTTCATCTTCAAATGTCTCATATTTGGGAAAGGGAACGAAAGCGCTACTTTGGGGAGAGTATTTCTTATTTGGGGGATCAAAAGGGGTGTTTTGGGGAGGAAAAGTCTTCCTTGGGGGATAAGAAGCGGTATTTTTGGGAACGTTTGTCTTGTTTTTGTCACACAAAGCCATATTTGAAGGGAAGAATTTCGTATTGGAGGGATACAAATTGGCATTTGGGGGAGACAATGTCTAATGCTGGGAATAAAAGGGTGTGTTTTGGGTAAGAAATGTTTTGTTTTGGTAATAAAATCAGTCTTGTGCGGAGAAAATGCCTGATTCTTGGGATCAAAAGTGTTATTGGAGTGAGAACGCCTCATTCTGGGGAGAAAAAGAGAAATTTGGGGGATAATATGTGTAATATTGGGAACCCGACGTGGTATTTAATGGAGAAAAGGTCTTCTATTTGGAACCAAGAATGATATTTTGGGGAGAATATTTCTCATTTTGAGGACAGAAATAGGTCTTTTTTGGAGAGGATGACTTATTTTCGGTCTAAAAAGCAGTATTCTGGGAAGAAAATGCTTTCTTTTGGGGAGAAAAGGCGGTATTCGGGAAGAAAATGTGTTATTTTTGGAATAAAACTTGATGTCCCATAAAAGACGCTGTCTTCCCCACATGCGTCTTTTTATGCTGCAAATCAGACATTTTCTCCCCGAAAGATCACCTTTATCCTCTAAAGAAGACATTTTCTCCACAAAATGCCGCTTATTAGCTCAGTACCATGATTTCACGCCAAAATAATGCAGTTTATCCCCAAAACTCAGGCATTTTCTCCCCAAAACACGCTTTTTCTCTCCCAAATACAACCATTTCTCCCCTGCATATCAATTTCAGACATCAATTAGACATTTTCTCCCCGAATATCACTCTTCATCCCAGAAACCAAACAGGTTCTCTCTGAAGTGCCACTCTTTAGCCCCCCACAAAGGCATTTTCTCCCCAGAATACTGCCTTTCATCTTCAAGGGTCTTCTTTTTAAGAAAGGGAAAGAAAGTGCTACTTTGGGGAGAGTATTTCTTATTTGGGGGATCAAAAGAGCAATTTAGGGGAGAAAACGTGTAATATAGGGAACCCTACGTGGTATTTAATGGAGAAAAATTCTTCTATTTGGAACAAACAATGATATTTTGGGGAGATAATTTCTCATTTTGAGGACAGAAATAGGTCTTTTTTTGAGAGGATGACTTATTTTCGGTCTAAAAAGCAGTATTCTGGGAAGAAAATGCCTTCTTTTGGGGATAAAAGGCGGTATTCTGGGTAGAAAATGTGTTATTATTGGAATAAAATGTGATTTCCCAATAAAAGACACTATCTTCCCCAAATGCGATATTTTATGCTGCAAATCAGAAATTTTCTCCCCGAAACATCACCTTTATCCTCTAAAGAAGACATTTTCTCCACAAAATGCTGCTTATTAGCTCAATACCAAGCTTTCACTCCAAAATAATGCAGTTTATCCCCAAAACTCAGGCGTTTTCTCCACAAAACACGCTTTTTCTCTCCAAAATACCACCATTTCTCCCCTGCATATCAATTTCTGCCAACAATTAGACATTTTCTTCCCGAATATCACTCTTCATCCCAGAAACCAAACAGGTTCTCTCTGAAGTGCCACTCTTTAGCCCCCCACAAAGGCATTTTCTCCCCAGAATACTGCCTTTCATCTTCAAATGTCTCATATTTGGGAAAGGGAACGAAAGCGCTACTTTGGGGAGAGTATTTCTTATTTGGGGGATCAAAAGGGGTGTTTTGGGGAGGAAAAGTCTTCCTTGGGGGATAAGAAGCGGTATTTTTGGGAACGTTTGTCTTGTTTTTGTCACACAAAGCCATATTTGAAGGGAAGAATTTCGTATTGGAGGGATACAAATTGGCATTTGGGGGAGACAATGTCTAATGCTGGGAATAAAAGGGTGTGTTTTGGGTAAGAAATGTTTTGTTTTGGTAATAAAATCAGTCTTGTGCGGAGAAAATGCCTGATTCATGGGATCAAAAGTGTTATTGGAGTGAGAACGCCTCATTCTGGGGAGAAAAAGAGAAATTTGGGGGATAATATGTGTAATATTGGGAACCCGACGTGGTATTTAATGGAGAAAAGGTCTTCTCTTTGGAACCAAGAATGATATTTTGGGGAGAATATTTCTCATTTTGAGGACAGAAATAGGTCTTTTTTGGAGAGGATGACTTCTTTTCGGTCTAAAAAGCAGTATTCTGGGAAGAAAATGCCTTCTTTTGGGGATAAAAGGCGGTATTCGGGAAGAAAATGTGTTATTTTTGGAATAAAACTTGATGTCCCATAAAAGACGCTGTCTTCCCCACATGCGTCTTTTTATGCTGCAAATCAGACATTTTCTCCCCGAAAGATCACCTTTATCCTCTAAAGAAGACATTTTCTCCACAAAATGCCGCTTATTAGCTCAGTACCATGATTTCACGCCAAAATAATGCAGTTTATCCCCAAATTCAGGCATTTTCTCCCCAAAACACGCTTTTTCTCTCCCAAATACAACCATTTCCCCCCTGCATATCAATTTCAGACATCAATTAGACATTTTCTCCCCGAATATCACTCTTCATCCCAGAAACCAAACAGGTTCTCTCTTAAGTGCCACTCTTTAGCCCCCCACAAAGGCATTTTCTCCCCAGAATACTGCCTTTCATCTTCAAGGGTCTTCTTTTTAAGAAAGGGAAAGAAAGTGCTACTTTGGGGAGAGTATTTCTTATTTGGGGGATCAAAAGACCAATATGGGGGAGAAAATGTGTAATATTGGGAACCCTACGTGGTATTTAATGGATAAAAAATCTTCTATTTGGAACCAAGAATGATATTTTGGGGAGAATATTTCTCATTTTGCGGACAGAAATAGGTCTTTTTTGGAGAGGATGACTTCTTTTCGGTCTAAAAAGCAGTATTCTGGGACGAAAATGCCTTCTTTTGGAGATAAAAGTCGGTATTCGGGAAGAAAATGTTTATTATTGGAATAAAATGTGATGTCCCAATAAAAGACACTGTCTTCCCCAAATGCGTCTTTTTATGCTGCAAATCAGACATTTTCTCCCCGAAAGATCACCTTTATCCTCTAAAGAAGACATTTTCTCCACAAAATGCTGCTTATTAGCTCAATACCAAGCTTTCACTCAAAAATAATGCACTTTATCCTCAAAACTCATGCATTTTCTCCCCAAAACACGCTTTTTCTCTCCCAAATACAACCATTTCTCCCCTGCATATCAATTTCTGCCAACAATTAGACATTTTCTCCCCGAATATCACTCTTCATCCCAGAAACCAAACAGGTTCTCTCTGAAGTGCCACTCTTTAGCCCCCCACAAAGGCATTTTCTCCCCAGAATACCTCCTTTCATCTTCAAGGGTCTTCTTTTTGGGAAAGGGAAAGAAAGTGCTACTTTGGGGAGAGTATTTCTTATTTGGGGGATCAAAAGAGCAATTTGGGGGAGAAAATGTGTAATATAGGGAACCCTACGTGGCATTTAATGGAGAAAAAGTCTTCTCTTTGGAACCAAGAATGATATTTTGGGGAGAATATTTCTCATTTTGAGGACAGAAATAGGTCTTTTTTTGAGAGGATGACTTATTTTTGGTCTAAAAAGCAGTATTCTGGGAAGAAAATGCCTTTTTTTGGGGATAAAAGGCCGTATTCTGGGAAGAAAATGTGTTATTATTGGAATAAAATGTGATGTCCCAATAAAAGACGGTGTTTTCCCCAAATGCGACTTTTTGTGCTGCAAATCAGATATTTTCTCCCCAAAAGATCACCTTTAACCTCTAAAGAAGACATTTTCTCCACAAAATGCTGCTTATTATCTCAATACCATGCTTTCAATCCAAAATAATGCACTTTATCAACACAACTCGTGCATTTTCTCACCTAAACATTATTTTGGCTCCCAAATACAACCATTTCTCCCCTGCATATCAACTGCATATCAATTTCTGCCAAAAATTAGACATTTTCTCCCCGAATATCACTCTTCATCCCAGAAACCAAACAGGTTCTCTCTTAATGCCACTCTTTAGCCCCCCACAAAGGCATTTTCTCCCCAGAATACTGCCTTTCATCTTCAAATGTCTCATATTTGGGAAAGGGAACGAAAGCGCTACTTTGGGGAGAGTATTTCTTATTTGGGGGATCAAAAGAGCAATTTGGGGGAGAAAATGTGTAATATTGGGAACCCTATGTGGTATTTAATGGATAAAAAATCTTCTATTTGGAACCAAGAATGATATTTTGGGGAGAATATTTCTCATTTTGCGGACAGAAATAGGTCTTTTTTGGAGAGGATGACTTCTTTTCGGTCTAAAAAGCAGTATTCTGGGAAGAAAATGCCTTCTTTTGGGGATAAAGGGCGGTATTCTGGGAAGAAAATGTGTTATTTTTGGAATAAAATGTGATGTCCCAATAAAAGACGCTGTCTTCCCCAAATGCGTCTTTTTATGCTGCAAATCAGACATTTTCTCCCCGAAAGATCACCTTTATCCTCTAAAGAAGACATTTTCTCCACAAAATGCCGCTTATTAGATCAATACCAGGCTTTCACTCCAAAATAATGCAGTTCATTCCCCAAACTCATGCATTTTCTCCACAAAACGCTCTTTTTCTCTCCCAAATACAACCATTTCTCCCCTGCATATCAATTTGTGCCAACAATTAGGCATTTTCTCCCCGAATATCACTCTTCATCCCAGAAACCAAACAGGTTCTCTCTGAAGTGCCACTCTTTATCCCCCCAAAAAGGCATTTTCTCCCCAGAATACTGCCTTTCATCTTCAAATGTCTCATATTTGGGAAAGGGAACGAAAGCGCTACTTTGGGGAGAGTATTTCTTATTTGGGGGATCAAAAGAGCAATTTGGGGGAGAAAATGTGTAATATAGGGAACCCTACGTGGTATTTAATGGAGAATAAGTCTTCTATTTGGAACAAACAATGATATTTTAGGGAGAACATTTCTCATTTTGAGGACAGAAATAGGTCTTTTTTGGAGAGGATGACTTATTTTCGGTCTAAAAAGCAGTATTCTGGGAAGAAAATGCCTTCTTTTGGAGATAAAAGTCGGTATTCGGGAAGAAAATGTTTATTATTGGAATAAAATGTGATGTCCCAATAAAAGACACTGTCTTCCCCAAATGCGTCTTTTTATGCTGCAAATCAGACATTTTCTCCCCGAAAGATCACCTTAATCCTCAAAAGGAGACATTTTCTCCACAAAATGCTGCTTATTAGCTCAATACCATGCTTTCACTCCAAAATAATGCAGTTTATCCCCAAAACTCATGCATTTTCTCCCCAAAACACTCTTTTTCTCTCCCAAATACAACCATTTCTCCCCTGCATATCAATTTCTGCCAACAATTAGACATTTTCTCCCCGAATATCACTCTTCATCCCAGAAACCAAACAGGTTCTCTCTGAAGTGCCACTCTTTAGCCCCCACAAAGGCATTTTCTCCCCAGAATACTGCCTTTCATCTTCAAATGTCTCATATTTGGGAAAGGGAAAGAAAGTGCTACTTTGGGGAGAGTATTTCTTATTTGGGGGATCAAAAGAGCAATTTGGGGGAGAAAACGTGTAATATAGGGAACCCTACGTGGTATTTAATGGAGAAAAATTCTTCTATTTGGAACAAACGATATTTTGGGGAGATAATTTCTCATTTTGAGGACAGAAATAGGTCTTTTTTTGAGAGGATGACTTATTTTCGGTCTAAAAAGCAGTATTCTGGGAAGAAAATGCCTTCTTTTCGGTCTAAAAAGCAGTATTCTGGGAAGAAAATGCCTTCTTTTGGGGATAAAAGGCGGTATTCTGGGAAGAAAATGTGTTATTAGTGGAATAAAATGTGATTTCCCAATAAAAGTCACTATCTTCCACAAATGCTATATTTTATGCTGCAAATCAGAAATTTTCTCCCCGAAACATCACCTTTATCCTCTAAAGAAGACATTTTCTCCACAAAATGCTGCTTATTAGCTCAATACCATGCTTTCACTCCAAAATAATGCAGTTTATCCCCAAAACTCAGGCGTTTTCTCCACAAAACACGCTTTTTACCTCCAAAATACCACCATTTCTCCCCTGCATATCAATTTCTGCCAACAGTTATACATTTTCTCCCCGAATATCACTCTTCATCCCAGAAACCAAACAGGTTCTCTCTGAAGTGCCACTCTTTATCCCCCAAAAAAAGGCATTTTCTCCCCAGAATACTGCCTTTCATCTTCAAATGTCTCATATTTGGGAAAGGGAACGAAAGCGCTACTTTGGGGAGAGTATTTCTTATTTGGGGGATCAAAAGGGGTGTTTTGGGGAGGAAAAGTCTTCCTTGGGGGATAAGAAGCGGTATTTTTGGGAACGTTTGTCTTGTTTTTGTCACACAAAGCCATATTTGAAGGGAAGAATTTCGTATTGGAGGGATACAAATTGGCATTTGGGGGAGACAATGTCTAATGCTGGGAATAAAAAGGTGTGTTTTGGGTAAGAAATGTTTTGTTTTGGTAATAAAATCAGTCTTGTGCGGAGAAAATGCCTGATTCTTGGGATCAAAAGTGTTATTGGAGTGAGAACGCCTCATTCTGGGGAGAAAAAGAGAAATTTGGGGGATAATATGTGTAATATTGGGAACCCAACGTGGTATTTAATGGAGAAAAGGTCTTCTCTTTGGAACCAAGAATGATATTTTGGGGAGAATATTTCTCATTTTGAGGACAGAAATAGGTCTTTTTTGGAGAGGATGACTTCTTTTCGGTCTAAAAAGCAGTATTCTGGGAAGAAAATGCCTTCTTTGGGGGATAAAAGGCGGTATTCGGGAAGAAAATGTGTTATTTTTGGAATAAAACTTGATGTCCCATAAAAGACGCTGTCTTCCCCACATGCGTCTTTGTATGCTGCAAATCAGACATTTTCTCCCTGAAAAATCACCTTTATCCTCTAAAGAAGACATTTTCTCCACAAAATGCCGCTTATTAGCTCAATACCATGCTTTCACGCCAAAATAATGCACTTTATCCCCCAAATTCAGGCATTTTCTCCCCAAAACACTCTTTTCCTCTCCCAAATACAACCATTTCTCCCCTGCATATCAATTTCTGCCAACAATTAGATATTTTCTCCCCGAATATCACTCTTCATCCCAGAAACCAAACAGGTTCTCTCTGAAGTGCCACTCTTTATCCCCCCAAAAAGGCATTTTCTCCCCAGAATACTGCCTTTCATCTTCAAATGTCTCATATTTGGGAAAGGGAACGAAAGCGCTACTTTCGGGAGAGTATTTCTTATTTGGGGGATCAAAAGAGCAATATGGGGGAGAAAATGTGTAATATTGGGAACCCTATGTGGTATTTAATGGATAAAAAATCTTCTATTTGGAACCAAGAATGATATTTTGGGGAGAATATTTCTCATTTTGAGGACAGAAATAGGTCTTTTTTGAAGAGGATGACTTCTTTTCGGTCTAAAAATCGGTATTCTGGGAAGAAAATGCCTTCTTTTGGGGATAAAAGGCGGTATTCTGGGAAGAATATTTGTTATTATTGGAATAAAATGTGATGTCCCAATAAAAGACGCTGTCTTCCCCAAATGCGTCTTTTTATGCTGCAAATCAGACATTTTCTCCCCGAAAGATCACCTTTATCCTCTAAAGAAGACATTTTCTCCACAAAATGCTCCTTATTAGCTCAATAACATGCTTTCATGCCAAAATAATGCCGTTTATCCCCACAACTCATTCATTTTCTCCCCAAAACACGCTTTTTCTCTCCCAAATACAACCATTTCTCCCCTGCATATCAATTTCTGCCAACAATTAGGCATTTTCTCCCCGAATATCACTCTTCATCCCAGAAACCAAACAGGTTCTCTCTTAATGCCACTCTTTAGCCCCCCACAAAGGCATTTTCTCCCCAGAATACTGCCTTTCATCTTCAAGGGTCTTCTTTTTGGGAAAGGGAAAGAAAGCGCTACTTTGGGGAGAGTATTTCTTATTTGGGGGATCAAAAGAGCAATTTGGGGGAGAAAACGTGTAATATAGGGAACCCTACGTGGCATTTAATGGAGAAAAAGTCTTCTCTTTGGAACCAAGAATGATATTTTGGGGAGAATATTTCTCATTTTGAGGACAGAAATAGGTCTTTTTTTGAGAGGATGACTTATTTTCGGTCTAAAAAGCAGTATTCTGGGAAGAAAATGCCTTCTTTTGGGGATAAAAGGCCGTATTCTGGGAAGAAAATGTGTTATTAGTGGAATAAAATGTGATGTCCCAATAAAAGACGGTGTTTTCCCCAAATGCGACTTTTTGTGCTGCAAATCAGATATTTTCTCCCCAAAAGATCACCTTTAACCTCTAAAGAAGACATTTTCTCCACAAAATGCTGCTTATTATCTCAATACCATGCTTTCAATCCAAAATAATGCACTTTATCAACACAACTCGTGCATTTTCTCACCTAAACATTATTTTGGCTCCCAAATACAACCATTTCTCCCCTGCATATCACCTGCATATCAATTTCTGCCAACAATTAGACATTTTCTCCCCGAATATCACTCTTCATCCCAGAAACCAAACAGGTTCTCTCTTAATGCCACTCTTTATCCCCCAAAAAGGCATTTTCTCCCCAGAATACTGCCTTTCATCTTCAAATGTCTCATATTTGGGAAAGGGAACGAAAGCGCTACTTTGGGGAGAGTATTTCTTATTTGGGGGATCAAAAGAGCAATTTAGGGGAGAAAATGTGTAATATTGGGAAACCTATGTGGTATTTAATGGATAAAAAATCTTCTATTTGGAACCAAGAATGATATTTTGGGGAGAATATTTCTCATTTTGAGGACAGAAATAGGTCTTTTTTGGAGAGGATGACTTATTTTCGGTCTAAAAAGCAGTATTCTGGGAAGAAAATGCCTTCTTTTGGGGATAAAGGGCGGTATTCTGGGAAGAAAATGTGTTATTTTTGGAATAAAATGTGATGTCCCAATAAAAGACGCTGTCTTCCCCAAATGCGTCTTTGTATGCTGCAAATCAGACATTTTCTCCCCAAAAGATCACCTTTATCCTCTAAAGAAGACATTTTCTCCACAAAATGCCGCTTATTAGCTCAATACCATGATTTCACGAGAAAATAATGAAGTTTATCCCCAAAACACAGGCATTTTCTCCCCAAAACACGCTTTTTCTCTCCCAAATACAACCATTTCTCCCCTGCATATCAATTTCTGCCAACAATTAGGCATTTTCTCCCCGAATATCACTCTTCATCCCAGAAACCAAACAGGTTCTCTCTTAAGTGCCACTCTTTATCCCCCAAAAAAGGCATTTTCTCCCCAGAATACTGCCTTTCATCTTCAAATGTCTCATATTTGGGAAAGGGAACGAAAGCGCTACTTGGGGGAGAGTATTTCTTATTTGGGGGATCAAAAGAGCAATTTGGGGGAGAAAATGTGTAATATAGGGAACCCTACGTGGTATTTAATGGAGAAAAAGTCTTCTCTTTGGAACAAACAATGATATTTTTGAGAGAACATTTCTCATTTTGAGGACAGAAATAGGTCTTTTTTGGAGAGGATGACTTCTTTTCGGTCTAAAAAGCAGTATTCTGGGAAGAAAATGCCTTCTTTTGGGGATAAAAGGCGGTATTCTGGGAAGAAAATGTGTTATTAGTGGAATAAAATGTGATGTCCCAATAAAAGACGCTGTCTTCCCCACATGCGTCTTCTTATGCTGCAAATCAGACATTTTCTCCCCGAAAGATCACCTTGATCCTCAAAAGAAGACATTTTCTCCACAAAATGCTGCTTATTAGCTCAATACCATGATTTCACTCCATAATAATGCACTTTATCACCAAAACTCATGCATTTTCTCCCCAAAACACGCTTTTTCGCTCCCAAATACAACCATTTCTCCCCTGCATATCAATTTCTGCCAACATTTAGACATTTTCTCCCCGAATATCACTCTTCATCCCAGAAACCAAACAGGTTCTCTCTGAAGTGCCACTCTTTAGCCCCCCAAAAAGGCATTTTCTCCCCAGAATACTGCCTTTCACCTTCAAATGTCTCATATTTGGGAAAGGGAACGAAAGCGCTACTTTGGGGAGAGTATTTCTTATTTGGGGGATCAAAAGAGCAATTTGGGGGAGAAAACGTGTAATATAGGGAACCCTACGTGGTATTTAATGGAGAAAAATTCTTCTATTTGGAACAAACGATATTTTGGGGAGATAATTCCTCATTTTGAGGACAGAAATAGGTCTTTTTTGGAGAGGATGACTTATTTTCGGTCTAAAAAGCAGTATTCTGGGAAGAAAATGCCTTCTTTTGGGGATAAAAGGCGGTATTCTGGGAAGAAAATGTGTTATTAGTGGAATAAAATGTGATTTCCCAATAAAAGACACTATCTTCCACAAATGCGATATTTTATGCTGCAAATCAGAAATTTTCTCCCCGAAACATCACCTTTATCCTCTAAAGAAGACATTTTCTCCACAAAATGCTGCTTATTAGCTCAATACCATGCTTTCACTCCAAAATAATGCAGTTTATCCCCAAAACTCAGGCGTTTTCTCCCCAAAACACTCTTTTTCTCTCCCAAATACAACCATTTCTCCCCTGCATATCAATTTCTGCCAACAATTAGGCATTTTCTCCCCGAATATCACTCTTCATCCCAGAAACCAAACAGGTTCTCTCTGAAGTGCCACTCTTTAGCCCCCCAAAAAGGCATTTTCTCCCCAGAATACTGCCTTTCATCTTCAAATGTCTCATTATTGGGAAAGGGAAAGAAAGTGCTACTTTGGGGAGAGTATTTCTTATTTGGGGGATCAAAAGAGCAATTTGGGGGAGAAAACGTGTAATATAGGGAACCCTACGTGATATTTAATGGAGAAAAATTCTTCTATTTGGAACAAACGATATTTTGGGGAGATAATTTCTCATTTTGAGGACAGAAATAGGTCTTTTTTGGAGAGGATGACTTATTTTCGGTCTAAAAAGCAGTATTCTGGGAAGAAAATGCCTTCTTTTGGGGATCAAAGGCGGTATTCTGGGAAGAAAATGTGTTATTATTGGAATAAAATGTGACGTCCCAATAAAAGACGCTGTCTTCCCCACATGCGTCTTTGTATGCTGCAAATCAGACATTTTCTCCCCGAAAGATCACCTTTATCCTCTAAAGAAGACATTTTCTCCACAAAATGCTGCTTATTAGCTCAATACCAAGCTTTCACTCCAAAATAATGCACTTTATCCCCCAAATTCAGGCATTTTCTCCACAAAACACGCTTTTTCTCTCCAAAATACAACCATTTCTCCCCTGCATATCAATTTCTGCCAACAATTAGACATTTTCTCCCCGAATATCACTCTTCATCCCAGAAACCAAACAGGTTCTCTCTGAAGTGCCACTCTTTAGCCCCCCAAAAAGGCATTTTCTCCCCAGAATACTGCCTTTCATCTTCAAATGTCTCATATTTGGGAAAGGGAACGAAAGCGCTACTTTGGGGAGAGTATTTCTTATTTGGGGGATCAAAAGGGGTGTTTTGGGGAGGAAAAGTCTTCCTTGGGGGATAAGAAGCGGTATTTTTGGGAACGTTTGTCTTGTTTTTGTCACACAAAGCCATATTTGAAGGGAAGAATTTCGTATTGGAGGGATACAAATTGGCATTTGGGGGAGACAATGTCTAATGCTGGGAATAAAAAGGTGTGTTTTGGGTAAGAAATGTTTTGTTTTGGTAATAAAATCAGTCTTGTGCGGAGAAAATGCCTGATTCTTGGGATCAAAAGTGTTATTGGAGTGAGAACGCCTCATTCTGGGGAGAAAAAGAGAAATTTGGGGGATAATATGTGTAATATTGGGAACCCGACGTGGTATTTAATGGAGAAAAGGTCTTCTATTTGGAACCAAGAATGATATTTTGGGGAGAATATTTCTCATTTTGAGGACAGAAATAGGTCTTTTTTGGAGAGGATGACTTATTTTCGGTCTAAAAAGCAGTATTCTGGGAAGAAAATGCCTTCTTTTGGGGATAAAAGGCGGTATTCGGGAAGAAAATGTGTTATTTTTGGAATAAAACTTGATGTCCCATAAAAGACGCTGTCTTCCCCACATGCGTCTTTGTATGCTGCAAATCAGACATTTTCTCCCTGAAAAATCACCTTTATCCTCTAAAGAAGACATTTTCTCCACAAAATGCCGCTTATTAGCTCAATACCATGCTTTCACGCCAAAATAATGCACTTTATCCCCCAAATTCAGGCATTTTCTCCCCAAAACACTCTTTTCCTCTCCCAAATACAACCATTTCTCCCCTGCATATCAATTTCTGCCAACAATTAGACATTTTCTCCCCGAATATCACTCTTCATCCCAGAAACCAAACAGGTTCTCTCTTCAGTGCCACTCTTTATCCCCCAAAAAAAGGCATTTTCTCCCCAGAATACTGCCTTTCATCTTCAAATGTCTCATATTTGGGAAAGGGAACGAAAGCGCTACTTTGGGGAGAGTATTTCTTATTTGGGGGATCAAAAGGGGTGTTTTGGGGAGGAAAAGTCTTCCTTGGGGGATAAGAAGCGGTATTTTTGGGAACGTTTGTCTTGTTTTTGTCACACAAAGCCATATTTGAAGGGAAGAATTTCGTATTGGAGGGATACAAATTGGCATTTGGGGGAGACAATGTCTAATGCTGGGAATAAAAAGGTGTGTTTTGGGTAAGAAATGTTTTGTTTTGGTAATAAAATCAGTCTTGTGCGGAGAAAATGCCTGATTCTTGGGATCAAAAGTGTTATTGGAGTGAGAACGCCTCATTCTGGGGAGAAAAAGAGAAATTTGGGGGATAATATGTGTAATATTGGGAACCCAACGTGGTATTTAATGGAGAAAAGGTCTTCTCTTTGGAACCAAGAATGATATTTTGGGGAGAATATTTCTCATTTTGAGGACAGAAATAGGTCTTTTTTGGAGAGGATGACTTCTTTTCGGTCTAAAAAGCAGTATTCTGGGAAGAAAATGCCTTCTTTGGGGGATAAAAGGCGGTATTCGGGAAGAAAATGTGTTATTTTTGGAATAAAACTTGATGTCCCATAAAAGACGCTGTCTTCCCCACATGCGTCTTTGTATGCTGCAAATCAGACATTTTCTCCCTGAAAAATCACCTTTATCCTCTAAAGAAGACATTTTCTCCACAAAATGCTGCGTATTAGCTCAATACCATGCTTTCACGCCAAAATAATGCACTTTATCCCCCAAATTCAGGCATTTTCTCCCCAAAACACTCTTTTCCTCTCCCAAATACAACCATTTCTCCCCTGCATATCAATTTCTGCCAACAATTAGACATTTTCTCCCCGAATATCACTCTTCATCCCAGAAACCAAACAGGTTCTCTCTGAAGTGCCACTCTTTAGCCCCCCAAAAAGGCATTTTCTCCCCAGAATACTGCCTTTCATCTTCAAATGTCTCATATTTGGGAAAGGGAACGAAAGCGCTACTTTGGGGAGAGTATTTCTTATTTGGGGGATCAAAAGGGGTGTTTTGGGGAGGAAAAGTCTTCCTTGGGGGATAAGAAGCGGTATTTTTGGGAACGTTTGTCTTGTTTTTGTCACACAAAGCCATATTTGAAGGGAAGAATTTCGTATTGGAGGGATACAAATTGGCATTTGGGGGAGAGAATGTCTAATGCTGGGAATAAAAAGGTGTGTTTTGGGTAAGAAATGTTTTGTTTTGGTAATAAAATCAGGCTTGTGCGGAGAAAATGCCTGATTCTTGGGATCAAAAGTGTTATTGGAGTGAGAACGCCTCATTCTGGGGAGAAAAAGAGAAATTTGGGGGATAATATGTGTAATATTGGGAACCCGACGTGGTATTTAATGGAGAAAAGGTCTTCTATTTGGAACCAAGAATGATATTTTGGGGAGAATATTTCTCATTTTGAGGACAGAAATAGGTCTTTTTTGGAGAGGATGACTTATTTTCGGTCTAAAAAGCAGTATTCTGGGAAGAAAATGCCTTCTTTTGGGGATAAAAGGCGGTATTCGGGAAGAAAATGTGTTATTTTTGGAATAAAACTTGATGTCCCATAAAAGACGCTGTCTTCCCCACATGCGTCTTTGTATGCTGCAAATCAGACATTTTCTCCCTGAAAAATCACCTTTATCCTCTAAAGAAGACATTTTCTCCACAAAATGCCGCTTATTAGCTCAATACCATGCTTTCACGCCAAAATAATGCACTTTATCCCCCAAATTCAGGCATTTTCTCCCCAAAACACTCTTTTCCTCTCCCAAATACAACCATTTCTCCCCTGCATATCAATTTCTGCCAACAATTAGACATTTTCTCCCCGAATATCACTCTTCATCCCAGAAACCAAACAGGTTCTCTCTGAAGTGCCACTCTTTAGCCCCCCAAAAAGGCATTTTCTCCCCAGAATACTGCCTTTCATCTTCAAATGTCTCATTATTGGGAAAGGGAAGGAAAGCGCTACTTTGGGGAGAGTATTTCTTATTTGGGGGATCAAAAGAGCAATTTGGGGGAGAAAATGTGTAATATAGGGAACCCTACGTGGTATTTAATGGAGAAAAAGTCTTCTATTTGGAACAAACAATGATATTTTGGGGAGAACATTTCTCATTTTGAGGACAGAAATAGGTCTTTTTTGGAGAGGATGACTTATTTTCGGTCTAAAAAGCAGTATTCTGGGAAGAAAATGCCTTCTTTGGGGGATAAAAGGCGGTATTCTGGGAAGAAAATGTGTTATTTTTGGAATAAAACGTGATGTCCCATAGAAGACGCTGTCTTCCCCACATGCGTCTTTATATGCTGCAAATCAGACATTTTCTCCCCGAAACATCACCTTTATCCTCTAAAGAAGACATTTTCTCCACAAAATGCTGCTTATTAGCTCAATACCAAGCTTTCACGCAATAATAATGCACTTTATCCCCAAAACTCATGCATTTTCTCCCCAAAACACTCTTTTTCTCTCCCAAATACAACCATTTCTCCCCTGCATATCAATTTCTGCCAACAATTAGGCATTTTCTCCCCGAATATCACTCTTCATCCCAGAAACCAAACAGGTTCTCTCTGAAGTGCCACTCTTTAGCCCCCCAAAAAGGCATTTTCTCCCCAGAATACTGCCTTTCATCTTCAAATGTCTCATTATTGGGAAAGGGAAAGAAAGTGCTACTTTGGGGAGAGTATTTCTTATTTGGGGGATCAAAAGAGCAATTTGGGGGAGAAAACGTGTAATATAGGGAACCCTACGTGATATTTAATGGAGAAAAATTCTTCTATTTGGAACAAACGATATTTTGGGGAGATAATTTCTCATTTTGAGGACAGAAATAGGTCTTTTTTGGAGAGGATGACTTATTTTCGGTCTAAAAAGCAGTATTCTGGGAAGAAAATGCCTTCTTTTGGGGATAAAAGGCGGTATTCTGGGAAGAAAATGTGTTATTATTGGAATAAAATGTGACGTCCCAATAAAAGACGCTGTCTTCCCCACATGCGTCTTTGTATGCTGCAAATCAGACATTTTCTCCCCGAAAGATCACCTTTATCCTCTAAAGAAGACATTTTCTCCACAAAATGCTGCTTATTAGCTCAATACCAAGCTTTCACTCCAAAATAATGCACTTTATCCCCCAAATTCAGGCATTTTCTCCACAAAACACGCTTTTTCTCTCCAAAATACAACCATTTCTCCCCTGCATATCAATTTCTGCCAACAATTAGACATTTTCTCCCCGAATATCACTCTTCATCCCAGAAACCAAACAGGTTCTCTCTGAAGTGCCACTCTTTAGCCCCCCACAAAGGCATTTTCTCCCCAGAATACTGCCTTTCATCTTCAAATGTCTCATATTTGGGAAAGGGAACGAAAGCGCTACTTTGGGGAGAGTATTTCTTATTTGGGGGATCAAAAGGGGTGTTTTGGGGAGGAAAAGTCTTCCTTGGGGGATAAGAAGCGGTATTTTTGGGAACGTTTGTCTTGTTTTTGTCACACAAATCCATATTTGACGGGAAGAATTTCGTATTGGAGGGATACAAATTGGCATTTGGGGGAGACAATGTCTAATGCTGGGAATAAAAAGGTGTGTTTTGGGTAAGAAATGTTTTGTTTTGGTAATAAAATCAGGCTTGTGCGGAGAAAATGCCTGATTCTTGGGATCAAAAGTGTTATTGGAGTGAGAACGCCTCATTCTGGGGAGAAAAAGAGAAATTTGGGGGATAATATGTGTAATATTGGGAACCCGACGTGGTATTTAATGGAGAAAAGGTCTTCTATTTGGAACCAAGAATGATATTTTGGGGAGAATATTTCTCATTTTGAGGACAGAAATAGGTCTTTTTTGGAGAGGATGACTTATTTTCGGTCTAAAAAGCAGTATTCTGGGAAGAAAATGCCTTCTTTTGGGGATAAAAGGCGGTATTCGGGAAGAAAATGTGTTATTTTTGGAATAAAACTTGATGTCCCATAAAAGACGCTGTCTTCCCCACATGCGTCTTTGTATGCTGCAAATCAGACATTTTCTCCCTGAAAAATCACCTTTATCCTCTAAAGAAGACATTTTCTCCACAAAATGCCGCTTATTAGCTCAATACCATGCTTTCACGCCAAAATAATGCACTTTATCCCCCAAATTCAGGCATTTTCTCCCCAAAACACTCTTTTCCTCTCCCAAATACAACCATTTCTCCCCTGCATATCAATTTCTGCCAACAATTAGACATTTTCTCCCCGAATATCACTCTTCATCCCAGAAACCAAACAGGTTCTCTCTGAAGTGCCACTCTTTAGCCCCCCAAAAAGGCATTTTCTCCCCAGAATACTGCCTTTCATCTTCAAATGTCTCATATTTGGGAAAGGGAACGAAAGCGCTACTTTGGGGAGAGTATTTCTTATTTGGGGGATCAAAAGGGGTGTTTTGGGGAGGAAAAGTCTTCCTTGGGGGATAAGAAGCGGTATTTTTGGGAACGTTTGTCTTGTTTTTGTCACACAAATCCATATTTGACGGGAAGAATTTCGTATTGGAGGGATACAAATTGGCATTTGGGGGAGACAATGTCTAATGCTGGGAATAAAAAGGTGTGTTTTGGGTAAGAAATGTTTTGTTTTGGTAATAAAATCAGGCTTGTGCGGAGAAAATGCCTGATTCTTGGGATCAAAAGTGTTATTGGAGTGAGAACGCCTCATTCTGGGGAGAAAAAGAGAAATTTGGGGGATAATATGTGTAATATTGGGAACCCGACGTGGTATTTAATGGAGAAAAGGTCTTCTATTTGGAACCAAGAATGATATTTTGGGGAGAATATTTCTCATTTTGAGGACAGAAATAGGTCTTTTTTGGAGAGGATGACTTATTTTCGGTCTAAAAAGCAGTATTCTGGGAAGAAAATGCCTTCTTTTGGGGATAAAAGGCGGTATTCGGGAAGAAAATGTGTTATTTTTGGAATAAAACTTGATGTCCCATAAAAGACGCTGTCTTCCCCACATGCGTCTTTGTATGCTGCAAATCAGACATTTTCTCCCTGAAAAATCACCTTTATCCTCTAAAGAAGACATTTTCTCCACAAAATGCCGCTTATTAGCTCAATACCATGCTTTCACGCCAAAATAATGCACTTTATCCCCCAAATTCAGGCATTTTCTCCCCAAAACACTCTTTTCCTCTCCCAAATACAACCATTTCTCCCCTGCATATCAATTTCTGCCAACAATTAGACATTTTCTCCCCGAATATCACTCTTCATCCCAGAAACCAAACAGGTTCTCTCTGAAGTGCCACTCTTTAGCCCCCCAAAAAGGCATTTTCTCCCCAGAATACTGCCTTTCATCTTCAAGGGTCTTCTTTTTGGGAAAGGGAAAGAAAGTGCTACTTTGGGGAGAGTATTTCTTATTTGGGGGATCAAAAGAGCAATTTGGGGGAGAAAACGTGTAATATAGGGAACCCTACGTGGTATTTAATGGAGAAAAATTCTTCTATTTGGAACAAAAGATATTTTGGGGAGATAATTTCTCATTTTGAGGACAGAAATAGGTCTTTTTTGGAGAGGATGACTTATTTTCGGTCTAAAAAGCAGTATTCTGGGAAGAAAATGCCTTCTTTTGGGGATAAAAGGCGGTATTCTGGGAAGAAAATGTGTTATTATTGGAATAAAATGTGACGTCCCAATAAAAGACGCTGTCTTCCCCACATGCGTCTTTGTATGCTGCAAATCAGACATTTTCTCCCCGAAAGATCACCTTTATCCTCTAAAGAAGACATTTTCTCCACAAAATGCTGCTTATTAGCTCAATACCAAGCTTTCACTCCAAAATAATGCACTTTATCCCCCAAATTCAGGCATTTTCTCCACAAAACACGCTTTTTCTCTCCAAAATACAACCATTTCTCCCCTGCATATCAATTTCTGCCAACAATTAGACATTTTCTCCCCGAATATCACTCTTCATCCCAGAAACCAAACAGGTTCTCTCTGAAGTGCCACTCTTTAGCCCCCCAAAAAGGCATTTTCTCCCCAGAATACTGCCTTTCATCTTCAAATGTCTCATTATTGGGAAAGGGAAGGAAAGCGCTACTTTGGGGAGAGTATTTCTTATTTGGGGGATCAAAAGAGCAATTTGGGGGAGAAAATGTGTAATATAGGGAACCCTACGTGGTATTTAATGGAGAAAAAGTCTTCTATTTGGAACAAACAATGATATTTTGGGGAGAACATTTCTCATTTTGAGGACAGAAATAGGTCTTTTTTGGAGAGGATGACTTATTTTCGGTCTAAAAAGCAGTATTCTGGGAAGAAAATGCCTTCTTTGGGGGATAAAAGGCGGTATTCTGGGAAGAAAATGTGTTATTTTTGGAATAAAACGTGATGTCCCATAGAAGACGCTGTCTTCCCCAAATGCGTCTTTATATGCTGCAAATCAGACATTTTCTCCCCGAAACATCACCTTTATCCTCTAAAGAAGACATTTTCTCCACAAAATGCTGCTTATTAGCTCAATACCAAGCTTTCACGCAATAATAATGCACTTTATCCCCAAAACTCATGCATTTTCTCCCCAAAACACTCTTTTTCTCTCCCAAATACAACCATTTCTCCCCTGCATATCAATTTCTGCCAACAATTAGGCATTTTCTCCCCGAATATCACTCTTCATCCCAGAAACCAAACAGGTTCTCTCTGAAGTGCCACTCTTTAGCCCCCCAAAAAGGCATTTTCTCCCCAGAATACTGCCTTTCATCTTCAAATGTCTCATTATTGGGAAAGGGAAAGAAAGTGCTACTTTGGGGAGAGTATTTCTTATTTGGGGGATCAAAAGAGCAATTTGGGGGAGAAAACGTGTAATATAGGGAACCCTACGTGATATTTAATGGAGAAAAATTCTTCTATTTGGAACAAACGATATTTTGGGGAGATAATTTCTCATTTTGAGGACAGAAATAGGTCTTTTTTGGAGAGGATGACTTATTTTCGGTCTAAAAAGCAGTATTCTGGGAAGAAAATGCCTTCTTTTGGGGATCAAAGGCGGTATTCTGGGAAGAAAATGTGTTATTATTGGAATAAAATGTGCTGTCCCAATAAAAGACACTATATTACCCAAATGCGACTTCTTATGCTGCAAATCAGACATTTTCTCCCCGAAAGATCACCTTTATCCTCTAAAGAAGACATTTTCTCCACAAAATGCTGCTTATTAGCTCAATACCAAGCTTTCACTCCAAAATAATGCACTTTATCCCCCAAATTCAGGCATTTTCTCCCCAAAACACGCTTTTTCTCTCCAAAATACAACCATTTCTCCCCTGCATATCAATTTCTGCCAACAATTAGACATTTTCTCCCCGAATATCACTCTTCATCCCAGAAACCAAACAGGTTCTCTCTGAAGTGCCACTCTTTAGCCCCCCAAAAAGGCATTTTCTCCCCAGAATACTGCCTTTCATCTTCAAATGTCTCATATTTGGGAAAGGGAACGAAAGCGCTACTTTGGGGAGAGTATTTCTTATTTGGGGGATCAAAAGGGGTGTTTTGGGGAGGAAAAGTCTTCCTTGGGGGATAAGAAGCGGTATTTTTGGGAACGTTTGTCTTGTTTTTGTCACACAAATCCATATTTGACGGGAAGAATTTCGTATTGGAGGGATACAAATTGGCATTTGGGGGAGACAATGTCTAATGCTGGGAATAAAAAGGTGTGTTTTGGGTAAGAAATGTTTTGTTTTGGTAATAAAATCAGGCTTGTGCGGAGAAAATGCCTGATTCTTGGGATCAAAAGTGTTATTGGAGTGAGAACGCCTCATTCTGGGGAGAAAAAGAGAAATTTGGGGGATAATATGTGTAATATTGGGAACCCGACGTGGTATTTAATGGAGAAAAGGTCTTCTATTTGGAACCAAGAATGATATTTTGGGGAGAATATTTCTCATTTTGAGGACAGAAATAGGTCTTTTTTGGAGAGGATGACTTATTTTCGGTCTAAAAAGCAGTATTCTGGGAAGAAAATGCCTTCTTTTGGGGATAAAAGGCGGTATTCGGGAAGAAAATGTGTTATTTTTGGAATAAAACTTGATGTCCCATAAAAGACGCTGTCTTCCCCACATGCGTCTTTGTATGCTGCAAATCAGACATTTTCTCCCTGAAAAATCACCTTTATCCTCTAAAGAAGACATTTTCTCCACAAAATGCCGCTTATTAGCTCAATACCATGCTTTCACGCCAAAATAATGCACTTTATCCCCCAAATTCAGGCATTTTCTCCCCAAAACACTCTTTTCCTCTCCCAAATACAACCATTTCTCCCCTGCATATCAATTTCTGCCAACAATTAGACATTTTCTCCCCGAATATCACTCTTCATCCCAGAAACCAAACAGGTTCTCTCTGAAGTGCCACTCTTTAGCCCCCCAAAAAGGCATTTTCTCCCCAGAATACTGCCTTTCATCTTCAAATGTCTCATATTTGGGAAAGGGAACGAAAGCGCTACTTTGGGGAGAGTATTTCTTATTTGGGGGATCAAAAGGGGTGTTTTGGGGAGGAAAAGTCTTCCTTGGGGGATAAGAAGCGGTATTTTTGGGAACGTTTGTCTTGTTTTTGTCACACAAATCCATATTTGACGGGAAGAATTTCGTATTGGAGGGATACAAATTGGCATTTGGGGGAGACAATGTCTAATGCTGGGAATAAAAAGGTGTGTTTTGGGTAAGAAATGTTTTGTTTTGGTAATAAAATCAGGCTTGTGCGGAGAAAATGCCTGATTCTTGGGATCAAAAGTGTTATTGGAGTGAGAACGCCTCATTCTGGGGAGAAAAAGAGAAATTTGGGGGATAATATGTGTAATATTGGGAACCCGACGTGGTATTTAATGGAGAAAAGGTCTTCTATTTGGAACCAAGAATGATATTTTGGGGAGAATATTTCTCATTTTGAGGACAGAAATAGGTCTTTTTTGGAGAGGATGACTTATTTTCGGTCTAAAAAGCAGTATTCTGGGAAGAAAATGCCTTCTTTTGGGGATAAAAGGCGGTATTCGGGAAGAAAATGTGTTATTTTTGGAATAAAACTTGATGTCCCATAAAAGACGCTGTCTTCCCCACATGCGTCTTTGTATGCTGCAAATCAGACATTTTCTCCCTGAAAAATCACCTTTATCCTCTAAAGAAGACATTTTCTCCACAAAATGCCGCTTATTAGCTCAATACCATGCTTTCACGCCAAAATAATGCACTTTATCCCCCAAATTCAGGCATTTTCTCCCCAAAACACTCTTTTCCTCTCCCAAATACAACCATTTCTCCCCTGCATATCAATTTCTGCCAACAATTAGACATTTTCTCCCCGAATATCACTCTTCATCCCAGAAACCAAACAGGTTCTCTCTGAAGTGCCACTCTTTAGCCCCCCAAAAAGGCATTTTCTCCCCAGAATACTGCCTTTCATCTTCAAGGGTCTTCTTTTTGGGAAAGGGAAAGAAAGTGCTACTTTGGGGAGAGTATTTCTTATTTGGGGGATCAAAAGAGCAATTTGGGGGAGAAAACGTGTAATATAGGGAACCCTACGTGGTATTTAATGGAGAAAAATTCTTCTATTTGGAACAAAAGATATTTTGGGGAGATAATTTCTCATTTTGAGGACAGAAATAGGTCTTTTTTGGAGAGGATGACTTATTTTCGGTCTAAAAAGCAGTATTCTGGGAAGAAAATGCCTTCTTTTGGGGATAAAAGGCGGTATTCTGGGAAGAAAATGTGTTATTATTGGAATAAAATGTGACGTCCCAATAAAAGACGCTGTCTTCCCCACATGCGTCTTTGTATGCTGCAAATCAGACATTTTCTCCCCGAAAGATCACCTTTATCCTCTAAAGAAGACATTTTCTCCACAAAATGCTGCTTATTAGCTCAATACCAAGCTTTCACTCCAAAATAATGCACTTTATCCCCCAAATTCAGGCATTTTCTCCACAAAACACGCTTTTTCTCTCCAAAATACAACCATTTCTCCCCTGCATATCAATTTCTGCCAACAATTAGACATTTTCTCCCCGAATATCACTCTTCATCCCAGAAACCAAACAGGTTCTCTCTGAAGTGCCACTCTTTAGCCCCCCAAAAAGGCATTTTCTCCCCAGAATACTGCCTTTCATCTTCAAATGTCTCATATTTGGGAAAGGGAACGAAAGCGCTACTTTGGGGAGAGTATTTCTTATTTGGGGGATCAAAAGGGGTGTTTTGGGGAGGAAAAGTCTTCCTTGGGGGATAAGAAGCGGTATTTTTGGGAACGTTTGTCTTGTTTTTGTCACACAAATCCATATTTGACGGGAAGAATTTCGTATTGGAGGGATACAAATTGGCATTTGGGGGAGACAATGTCTAATGCTGGGAATAAAAAGGTGTGTTTTGGGTAAGAAATGTTTTGTTTTGGTAATAAAATCAGGCTTGTGCGGAGAAAATGCCTGATTCTTGGGATCAAAAGTGTTATTGGAGTGAGAACGCCTCATTCTGGGGAGAAAAAGAGAAATTTGGGGGATAATATGTGTAATATTGGGAACCCGACGTGGTATTTAATGGAGAAAAGGTCTTCTATTTGGAACCAAGAATGATATTTTGGGGAGAATATTTCTCATTTTGAGGACAGAAATAGGTCTTTTTTGGAGAGGATGACTTATTTTCGGTCTAAAAAGCAGTATTCTGGGAAGAAAATGCCTTCTTTTGGGGATAAAAGGCGGTATTCGGGAAGAAAATGTGTTATTTTTGGAATAAAACTTGATGTCCCATAAAAGACGCTGTCTTCCCCACATGCGTCTTTGTATGCTGCAAATCAGACATTTTCTCCCTGAAAAATCACCTTTATCCTCTAAAGAAGACATTTTCTCCACAAAATGCCGCTTATTAGCTCAATACCATGCTTTCACGCCAAAATAATGCACTTTATCCACCAAATTCAGGCATTTTCTCCCCAAAACACTCTTTTCCTCTCCCAAATACAACCATTTCTCCCCTGCATATCAATTTCTGCCAACAATTAGACATTTTCTCCCCGAATATCACTCTTCATCCCAGAAACCAAACAGGTTCTCTCTGAAGTGCCACTCTTTAGCCCCCCAAAAAGGCATTTTCTCCCCAGAATACTGCCTTTCATCTTCAAGGGTCTTCTTTTTGGGAAAGGGAAAGAAAGTGCTACTTTGGGGAGAGTATTTCTTATTTGGGGGATCAAAAGAGCAATTTGGGGGAGAAAACGTGTAATATAGGGAACCCTACGTGGTATTTAATGGAGAAAAATTCTTCTATTTGGAACAAAAGATATTTTGGGGAGATAATTTCTCATTTTGAGGACAGAAATAGGTCTTTTTTGGAGAGGATGACTTATTTTCGGTCTAAAAAGCAGTATTCTGGGAAGAAAATGCCTTCTTTTGGGGATAAAAGGCGGTATTCTGGGAAGAAAATGTGTTATTATTGGAATAAAATGTGACGTCCCAATAAAAGACGCTGTCTTCCCCACATGCGTCTTTGTATGCTGCAAATCAGACATTTTCTCCCCGAAAGATCACCTTTATCCTCTAAAGAAGACATTTTCTCCACAAAATGCTGCTTATTAGCTCAATACCAAGCTTTCACTCCAAAATAATGCACTTTATCCCCCAAATTCAGGCATTTTCTCCACAAAACACGCTTTTTCTCTCCAAAATACAACCATTTCTCCCCTGCATATCAATTTCTGCCAACAATTAGACATTTTCTCCCCGAATATCACTCTTCATCCCAGAAACCAAACAGGTTCTCTCTGAAGTGCCACTCTTTAGCCCCCCAAAAAGGCATTTTCTCCCCAGAATACTGCCTTTCATCTTCAAATGTCTCATATTTGGGAAAGGGAACGAAAGCGCTACTTTGGGGAGAGTATTTCTTATTTGGGGGATCAAAAGGGGTGTTTTGGGGAGGAAAAGTCTTCCTTGGGGGATAAGAAGCGGTATTTTTGGGAACGTTTGTCTTGTTTTTGTCACACAAATCCATATTTGACGGGAAGAATTTCGTATTGGAGGGATACAAATTGGCATTTGGGGGAGACAATGTCTAATGCTGGGAATAAAAAGGTGTGTTTTGGGTAAGAAATGTTTTGTTTTGGTAATAAAATCAGGCTTGTGCGGAGAAAATGCCTGATTCTTGGGATCAAAAGTGTTATTGGAGTGAGAACGCCTCATTCTGGGGAGAAAAAGAGAAATTTGGGGGATAATATGTGTAATATTGGGAACCCGACGTGGTATTTAATGGAGAAAAGGTCTTCTATTTGGAACCAAGAATGATATTTTGGGGAGAATATTTCTCATTTTGAGGACAGAAATAGGTCTTTTTTGGAGAGGATGACTTATTTTCGGTCTAAAAAGCAGTATTCTGGGAAGAAAATGCCTTCTTTTGGGGATAAAAGGCGGTATTCGGGAAGAAAATGTGTTATTTTTGGAATAAAACTTGATGTCCCATAAAAGACGCTGTCTTCCCCACATGCGTCTTTGTATGCTGCAAATCAGACATTTTCTCCCTGAAAAATCACCTTTATCCTCTAAAGAAGACATTTTCTCCACAAAATGCCGCTTATTAGCTCAATACCATGCTTTCACGCCAAAATAATGCACTTTATCCCCCAAATTCAGGCATTTTCTCCCCAAAACACGCTTTTTCTCTCCCAAATACAACCATTTCTCCCCTGCATATCAATTTCTGCCAACAATTAGACATTTTCTCCCCGAATATCACTCTTCATCCCAGAAACCAAACAGGTTCTCTCTGAAGTGCCACTCTTTAGCCCCCCAAAAAGGCATTTTCTCCCCAGAATACTGCCTTTCATCTTCAAATGTCTCATATTTGGGAAAGGGAACGAAAGCGCTACTTTGGGGAGAGTATTTCTTATTTGGGGGATCAAAAGGGGTGTTTTGGGGAGGAAAAGTCTTCCTTGGGGGATAAGAAGCGGTATTTTTGGGAACGTTTGTCTTGTTTTTGTCACACAAATCCATATTTGACGGGAAGAATTTCGTATTGGAGGGATACAAATTGGCATTTGGGGGAGACAATGTCTAATGCTGGGAATAAAAAGGTGTGTTTTGGGTAAGAAATGTTTTGTTTTGGTAATAAAATCAGGCTTGTGCGGAGAAAATGCCTGATTCTTGGGATCAAAAGTGTTATTGGAGTGAGAACGCCTCATTCTGGGGAGAAAAAGAGAAATTTGGGGGATAATATGTGTAATATTGGGAACCCGACGTGGTATTTAATGGAGAAAAGGTCTTCTATTTGGAACCAAGAATGATATTTTGGGGAGAATATTTCTCATTTTGAGGACAGAAATAGGTCTTTTTTGGAGAGGATGACTTATTTTCGGTCTAAAAAGCAGTATTCTGGGAAGAAAATGCCTTCTTTTGGGGATAAAAGGCGGTATTCGGGAAGAAAATGTGTTATTTTTGGAATAAAACTTGATGTCCCATAAAAGACGCTGTCTTCCCCACATGCGTCTTTGTATGCTGCAAATCAGACATTTTCTCCCTGAAAAATCACCTTTATCCTCTAAAGAAGACATTTTCTCCACAAAATGCCGCTTATTAGCTCAATACCATGCTTTCACGCCAAAATAATGCACTTTATCCCCCAAATTCAGGCATTTTCTCCCCAAAACACTCTTTTCCTCTCCCAAATACAACCATTTCTCCCCTGCATATCAATTTCTGCCAACAATTAGACATTTTCTCCCCGAATATCACTCTTCATCCCAGAAACCAAACAGGTTCTCTCTGAAGTGCCACTCTTTAGCCCCCCAAAAAGGCATTTTCTCCCCAGAATACTGCCTTTCATCTTCAAGGGTCTTCTTTTTGGGAAAGGGAAAGAAAGTGCTACTTTGGGGAGAGTATTTCTTATTTGGGGGATCAAAAGAGCAATTTGGGGGAGAAAACGTGTAATATAGGGAACCCTACGTGGTATTTAATGGAGAAAAATTCTTCTATTTGGAACAAAAGATATTTTGGGGAGATAATTTCTCATTTTGAGGACAGAAATAGGTCTTTTTTGGAGAGGATGACTTATTTTCGGTCTAAAAAGCAGTATTCTGGGAAGAAAATGCCTTCTTTTGGGGATAAAAGGCGGTATTCTGGGAAGAAAATGTGTTATTATTGGAATAAAATGTGACGTCCCAATAAAAGACGCTGTCTTCCCCACATGCGTCTTTGTATGCTGCAAATCAGACATTTTCTCCCCGAAAGATCACCTTTATCCTCTAAAGAAGACATTTTCTCCACAAAATGCTGCTTATTAGCTCAATACCAAGCTTTCACTCCAAAATAATGCACTTTATCCCCCAAATTCAGGCATTTTCTCCACAAAACACGCTTTTTCTCTCCAAAATACAACCATTTCTCCCCTGCATATCAATTTCTGCCAACAATTAGACATTTTCTCCCCGAATATCACTCTTCATCCCAGAAACCAAACAGGTTCTCTCTGAAGTGCCACTCTTTAGCCCCCCAAAAAGGCATTTTCTCCCCAGAATACTGCCTTTCATCTTCAAATGTCTCATATTTGGGAAAGGGAACGAAAGCGCTACTTTGGGGAGAGTATTTCTTATTTGGGGGATCAAAAGGGGTGTTTTGGGGAGGAAAAGTCTTCCTTGGGGGATAAGAAGCGGTATTTTTGGGAACGTTTGTCTTGTTTTTGTCACACAAATCCATATTTGACGGGAAGAATTTCGTATTGGAGGGATACAAATTGGCATTTGGGGGAGACAATGTCTAATGCTGGGAATAAAAAGGTGTGTTTTGGGTAAGAAATGTTTTGTTTTGGTAATAAAATCAGGCTTGTGCGGAGAAAATGCCTGATTCTTGGGATCAAAAGTGTTATTGGAGTGAGAACGCCTCATTCTGGGGAGAAAAAGAGAAATTTGGGGGATAATATGTGTAATATTGGGAACCCGACGTGGTATTTAATGGAGAAAAGGTCTTCTATTTGGAACCAAGAATGATATTTTGGGGAGAATATTTCTCATTTTGAGGACAGAAATAGGTCTTTTTTGGAGAGGATGACTTATTTTCGGTCTAAAAAGCAGTATTCTGGGAAGAAAATGCCTTCTTTTGGGGATAAAAGGCGGTATTCGGGAAGAAAATGTGTTATTTTTGGAATAAAACTTGATGTCCCATAAAAGACGCTGTCTTCCCCACATGCGTCTTTGTATGCTGCAAATCAGACATTTTCTCCCTGAAAAATCACCTTTATCCTCTAAAGAAGACATTTTCTCCACAAAATGCCGCTTATTAGCTCAATACCATGCTTTCACGCCAAAATAATGCACTTTATCCACCAAATTCAGGCATTTTCTCCCCAAAACACTCTTTTCCTCTCCCAAATACAACCATTTCTCCCCTGCATATCAATTTCTGCCAACAATTAGACATTTTCTCCCCGAATATCACTCTTCATCCCAGAAACCAAACAGGTTCTCTCTGAAGTGCCACTCTTTAGCCCCCCAAAAAGGCATTTTCTCCCCAGAATACTGCCTTTCATCTTCAAGGGTCTTCTTTTTGGGAAAGGGAAAGAAAGTGCTACTTTGGGGAGAGTATTTCTTATTTGGGGGATCAAAAGAGCAATTTGGGGGAGAAAACGTGTAATATAGGGAACCCTACGTGGTATTTAATGGAGAAAAATTCTTCTATTTGGAACAAACGATATTTTGGGGAGATAATTTCCCATTTTGAGGACAGAAATAGGTCTTTTTTGGAGAGGATGACTTATTTTCGGTCTAAAAAGCAGTATTCTGGGAAGAAAATGCCTTCTTTTGGGGATAAAAGGTGGTATTCTGGGAAGAAAATGTGTTATTATTGGAATAAAATGTGACGTCCCAATAAAAGACGCTGTCTTCCCCAAATGCGTCTTTTTATGCTGCAAATCAGACATTTTCTCCCCGAAAGATCACCTTTATCCTCTAAAGAAGACATTTTCTCCACAAAATGCTGCTTATTAGCTCAATACCAAGCTTTCACTCCAAAATAATGCACTTTATCCCCCAAATTCAGGCATTTTCTCCACAAAACACGCTTTTTCTCTCCAAAATACAACCATTTCTCCCCTGCATATCAATTTCTGCCAACAATTAGACATTTTCTCCCCGAATATCACTCTTCATCCCAGAAACCAAACAGGTTCTCTCTGAAGTGCCACTCTTTAGCCCCCCAAAAAGGCATTTTCTCCCCAGAATACTGCCTTTCATCTTCAAATGTCTCATATTTGGGAAAGGGAACGAAAGCGCTACTTTGGGGAGAGTATTTCTTATTTGGGGGATCAAAAGGGGTGTTTTGGGGAGGAAAAGTCTTCCTTGGGGGATAAGAAGCGGTATTTTTGGGAACGTTTGTCTTGTTTTTGTCACACAAATCCATATTTGACGGGAAGAATTTCGTATTGGAGGGATACAAATTGGCATTTGGGGGAGACAATGTCTAATGCTGGGAATAAAAAGGTGTGTTTTGGGTAAGAAATGTTTTGTTTTGGTAATAAAATCAGGCTTGTGCGGAGAAAATGCCTGATTCTTGGGATCAAAAGTGTTATTGGAGTGAGAACGCCTCATTCTGGGGAGAAAAAGAGAAATTTGGGGGATAATATGTGTAATATTGGGAACCCGACGTGGTATTTAATGGAGAAAAGGTCTTATATTTGGAACCAAGAATGATATTTTGGGGAGAATATTTCTCATTTTGAGGACAGAAATAGGTCTTTTTTGGAGAGGATGACTTCTTTTCGGTCTAAAAAGCAGTATTCTGGGAAGAAAATGCCTTCTTTTGGGGATAAAAGGCGGTATTCTGGGAAGAAAATGTGTTATTATTGGAATAAAATGTGCTGTCCCAATAAAAGACGCTGTCTTCCCCAAATGCATCTTTTTGTGCTGCAAATCAGACATTTTCTCCCCGAAAGATCACCTTTATCCTCTAAAGAAGACATTTTCTCCACAAAATGCTGCTTATTAGCTCAATTCCATGTTTCACGCCAAAATAATGCCGTTTATGCCCAAAACTCATGCATTTTCTCCCAAAAACACTCTTTTTCTCTCCCAAATACACACATTTCTCCCAAAATTCACCCAAAACACACCTTTTTATTCCCAACATTAGACATTGTCTCCCCCAAATGCCAATTTGTATCTCTCCAATACGAAATTCTTCCCGTCAAATATGGATTTGTGTGACAAAAACAAGACAAACGTTCCCAAAAATACCGCTTCTTATCCCCCAAGGAAGACTTTTCCTCCCCAAAACACCCCTTTTGATCCCCCAAATAAGAAATACTCTCCCCAAAGTAGCGCTTTCGTTCCCTTTCCCAAATATGAGACATTTGAAGATGAAAGGCAGTATTCTGGGGAGAAAATGCCTTTGTGGGGGGCTAAAGAGTGGCACTTAAGAGAGAACCTGTTTGGTTTCTGGGATGAAGAGTGATATTCGGGGAGAAAATGTCTAATTGTTGGCAGAAATTGATATGCAGGCGAGAAATGGTTGTATTTGGGAGAGAAAAACAGTTTTTTGGGGAGAAAATGCATGAGTATAGGGGAAAAACTGCATTATTTTTTCGTGAAATCATGGTATTGAGCTAATAAGCAGCATTTTGTGGAGAAAATGTCATCTTTTGAGGATTAAGGTGATCTTTCGGGGAGAAAATGTCTGATTTGCAGCATAAGAAGTCGCATTTGGGTAATATAGTGTCTTTTATTGGGACAGCACATTTTATTCCAATAATAACACATTTTCTTCCCAGAATACCGCCTTTGATCCCCAAAAGAAGGCATTTTCTTCCCAGAATACTGCTTTTTAGACCAAAAATAAGTCATCCTCTCCAAAAAAGACCTATTTCTGTCCTCAAAATGAAAAATATTCTCCCCAAAATATCATGCTTGGTTCCAAAGAGAAGATTTTTTATCCATTAAATACCACGTAGGGTTCCCTATCTTACACATTTTCTCCCCCAAATTGCTCTTTTGATCCCCCAAATAAGAAATACTCTCCCCAAAGTAGCGCTTTCGTTCCCTTTCCCAAATATGAGACATTTGAAGATGAAAGGCAGTATTCTGGGGAGAAAATGCCTTTTTGGGGGGCTAAAGAGTGGCACTTCAGAGAGAACCTGTTTGGTTTCTGGGATGAAGAGTGATATTCGGGGAGAAAATGTCTAAATGTTGTCTGAAATTGATATGCAGGGGAGAAATGGTTGTATTTGGGAGAGAAAGAGTGTTTTGTGGAGAAAATGCATGAGTTTTGGGGATAAAGTGCATTATTTTGGAGTGAAAGCATGGTATTGAGCTAATAAGCAGCATTTTGTGGAGAAAATGTCTACTTTTGAGGATCAAGGTGATCTTTCGGGGAGAAAATGTCTGATTTGCAGCATAAAAAGACGCATTTGGGGAAGACAGCGTCTTTTATTGGGACATCACGTTTTATTCCAAAAATAACACATTTTCTTCCCAGAATACCGCCTTTGATCCCCAAAAGAAGGCATTTTCTTCCCAGAATACCCATTTTTTTTCGAAAATGGGACTTTTCTTACCCAAAAAACACCTTTTCATTCCCCTAATTAGATGTTTTCTCCCCCATATGCCAGTTTGTATCCCTCAAATAAGAAATTTTCCTCCCGAAATATGACCGTGTTTTACAAGAACAGGACTTTCGCTTCCAAAAATACCGAGTTTTATCCGTGAAGTAGACATTTTTTCCCAAAACACTGCTTTATTCCCAAGATTACACATTTCCACCCCTAAATAAGACATTTTCTCCCCTGAATATCGCTTTTAATCCTTAGAATTAGGCATTTTCTCCTCAAAGACTGATTTTATCCCCAAAATAGGACTTCGATTACCCAAAGGACACCTTTTTGTCCCCCAAATTAGACAGTTTCTCCCCCAAATTCCCATTTGTATCCCTCCAAGAAGACGTTTTCCGACCAAAATTCATTCGATGCCATCAGGAAGACATTTTCTATCTTAAATAGCGCTTTTCATCCCATCATCCATTTTCTACACAAAGTGACACTTGGCATTCCTAGTATCACACACTTCCTTCTCATCATACCGCTTTACATTCCCAAAAGAGGACATTTTCCCTCCATACACTGCTTTCTTTCCCAAAAATAACACCTTGTCTACCCAACAGACAGCATTCGTCTCCAAGGTTCAAAGTCTTCTCACCAAACACCGCTTCTTATCTTTCAGAGGAGACATTTTCTCACCAAAATACTGCTCTACATCCCCAAAATTCAACTTCATATCCCAGGAAGAAAGCCATTTCTCCCCAGAATACCGCTTTGGATCCCGAGAATTAGGCGTTTTCTCTCCAAGATACCATTTTCTATCCCCACAAGAAGAACTTTTCAGCCAAAAATTCCTCTGTTTATGCCAAGAGTATGACATTTTCTCCCAAAACAAAGATTTTTATCCCCAAATTAAGAAATTCTCCCCCCAAAATATGTCTTTGTGTGACAAAAACAAGACATTCGCTCCCAACAATACCGCTTCTTATCCCCTCAGGAAGACTTTTCCTCCCCACATCACCCCTTTGGATCCCCAAAATACTCTCCCCAAAGTAGCACTTTTGTTTACTTTCCCAAAAAGAAGACTTTTGAAGATAAAAGGCAGTCTTCTGGGGAGAAAATGCCTTTTTGGGGGATAAAGAGTGGCACTTAAGAGAAAACCTGTTTGGTTTCTGGGGATAAAGAGTGATATTCAGGGAGAAAATGTCGAATTGTTGGCAGAAATTGTTACGCAGGGGAGAAACCGTTGTATTTTGGAGACCGAAAGAGTATTTTGGTGAGAAAACGAATAAGTTTTGGGGACGTACCGCACTATTTTGGCCTGAAAGCATGGTATTGAGCTAATAAGCGGCATTTTGTGGAGAAAATATCTTCTGTAGGGGATGAAATGCAGTGTTTTGTAGGGAAAATATTTAATTTGGGGGATAGTAAACGGTGTTTCCGGGAGAAAATATCTATCGTTTGAGATAAAAAGCTGTTAGTTGTCTGGTAAATGGCTTGGTTGGGGGATATATTGGGGTACTTTGGGATAGGAAATGTTCTATTTTAGGAATAGAAAACTGTATTTTGGGACAAAAGGTCATATTTTAAATTCCATAATAAGTGGAATCATTGGGAGAAAATGACATATTTAGGGATACAAAGTGGTATTTTGTATATATATGTATTATATTGGGGAAAAGGTGATATTTAAAGGAGAATATGTCATTTTATTTTGTATACAGCCATCCTTTGAAGGGAAAAGATCTGATATTTGTGATGAAATGTGAAGAAGATGACGTCTAATTTTTTATTATGAGTTATTTGGGGGAGAAATCGTTTTAATTTGGGGACCAAATATGATATCTAAGGGAGGAAATGTCTTACTTTAGGGACCAAACTTCCTAAATGGACTAGAAAATGTCTTTTTCTTGGTTTGAAAAACGATATTTAAGGGAGAACATGTCTTATTTTCAGGGTCAAAAGAGGCACGTAGGGAGAATAGATCTCTAAATCTCTAATATATCTATAAAATGCGTTCTTTTTTGAGAAAACCTCTTATTTTGGGGTAGAAAGTGGTATTTTGGGGAGATCGTGTCAGATTTTGGGAGGAAAAAAGGTGCTTAGGGGACAAAATATCATTTGGGGGGGGATAAAATGCAGTATTATGAGGAATAAGTGTCTTATTTTGGGACTAAACATGGAAAATGTCTTACTTTTGACTAAAAAGCATGATTTTGATATAGCTAATGTCTTGTTTTTGAGATAATGAGTGATTTTCAAGGGAGAGTGTGTCATTCTGCTAAAATCAATTGAATATTATTGAACTGGGGAGGAAATGTCTAGTTTTGGAGATAAAGAGTGTAAGAGACAAAAACGTTTTGTATCAAACGTGATATTTAAGGGAGAAAACGTCTTACTCTTGAGAAAAATATAGGCAATTTTGGGTAGAAAATATCTCTGGAAAAAAATGTGGCATTTAAGGAAGAAGCTGTCCTCTTTTTCTTCTAAGAAATGATATTTTAAGCAGAAAAGAGATCATCTTTGGCGCAACAATTGAAATGTAGAGTGGAAAATGTCATAATTTTTGAATCAAATACGATTCTTTGAGGATTAGAAGTATTGTTTTTGAGATGAAAAGTGTGATTTCTTTGGGAAAATGTACTATTTGGAATAAAAAGCTGTATTTTTGGGGAGAAAGCCATTTTCTGAGGGAAAACATTGATATTTACCGGAGAAATTGATTTATTTGGGGGTTAGAATTTGGTATTTCAGGGAGAAAAGGTCTTATTTTTTGGATAAAAAATCAGAAGGACAAAAGAAAACGTCTTACAATTGGGACATAATTTGAAATGTAAGGCAGAAAATACATTGATTGTATAGAAAAGAGGTATTTTGAGGAGAAAATGTCATAATTCTGGGGTGGATAGCAGTATTTGGGAAAGTAAATGCCTTATACATGGCAGTGTCTTGGAGAGAAAATGTCTAAATATAGGGACGAATAACTGACTTTTTGGGAAAAAAAGTTGTTTTCTGGCTATAGAAATCGATACATTAGCCAAGAACCGAAGGAGAAGTCAAAACTTCTCCGTTCCGGGATGCGGAAGGAAATCCCCCACCTCGGAAGAAAGCAGCGAATTGAAGCCGCTCGTCCACGGCTGCAAAGGAGACGATCGAATCGCGCTTCTCGGCGATTGCCGGTTCTCCGAGAAGAGCGGACTCGGCTAATTCCGTAGCCGAGAAAGAGCGACTGCAGCCGGCTGCTTTCGTCCCAGGAGGGGTGGTTGTTGTCGGCAGCCCGGAAAGGAGCACTTTGGACCTCAGCTTCTTTTCTGGCCGAAAGCACGACTGCTGGCACTATTCCAAGTGTTTTCCCTGCCATTTCTGAAGATTTCGTTTCTTATCTCCTTTTCCATTGCTTGACTCATAGTTTCTCAGACGACGGAGAAAAGAAACGAAATCACAGTCAAAAGCAAGTGACGGGCGAGCTGAGAAACGCTGGGAGATGCTCTCGCCGAGAGAACACGACTTGAAGTTCAAAATCCCATTTTTCCTGCCTACGGGCGAATGCCCCCTCCTCGGCAGAAAGCAGCCGGCTGAAGCCGAACGTCCTCGTCTGCAACCGAGCCGCTCGAATCGCGCTTCTCGGCAACTGCCGGATCTCCGAGAAGAGCGGACTCGGCCAATTCCGTAGCCGAGAAAGAGCGACTTCAGCCGGCTGCTTTCGTCCCAGGAGGGGTGGTTGTGTCGGCAGCCCGGAAAGGAGCACTTTGGACCTCAGCTTCTTTTCTGGCCGAAAGCACGACTGCTGGCACTATTGCAAGTGTTTACCCTTCGATTTCGAATGAAACAGTAGTCTTACTTCGGGAATAAAAGCCTGATTTGATAAAGCTAATGTCTTCTTTTTGTGATAATGATTGTTTTTTAAGGGAGAGCGAGTCTTGCTATTGGAATCCACTGGATACTGTTGGAGATTTCAGGAGGAAAATGTCATCCTTTTGAACGAAAAGCTGTATTGTTTTGGAGAGGGGAAACATTGCTTTTTTGTTCGGTTAGAACTTGCTATTCAACGAAGAAAAGGTCTTGTGTTTTGAATTAAAAATTAGAAAGACGAGAGAAAACGTGTGCATTTAGTGTATAATTTGATATGTAAGGAAGAAAATCCCTGATTTTAAAGTAAACAGAAACATTTCGGGGAGAAAACTTTATATTTATGGGATAGAAATTTGAGGAAATAAAAATCTAATTTGTGGAATTACAAGAGGTGTATCGGAGAGAAACATTCTACTTCTAAGGTTGAATAGCTGTTAATAGGGAAGAAAACGCGGTTCTTGGGCATAGAAATCAATACAATCGCCAAGAACAGAAAGAGACTTCAAAAACTATCCGTTCCGGGATGAGAAGAGAAAAGCAGAAAAGAAGGGAAATCATGCGAAATAGAAGGGAAAGCACTTGGAATACTGCGTGGAGTCGTGCTTCCGGCCAGAACAGAAGCTGAGATGCAAAGTGCTCCTTTTCGGGCTGCGCAGAGCAACCACCCCTCCAGGGACGAATGCAGCCGGCTGAAGTCGCTCTTTCTCGGCTACGGAATCAGCCGAGTCCCCTCGGAAAACCGGCAATCGCGGAGGAGCGTGATTCGAGCGGCTCTATTGCAGCCTAGGACGCGCGGCTTCAGCCGGCTGCTTTCTGCCGAGGAGCTTTCGCCCGTAACCAGGAAAAGAGCGATTCCGAAATTCGAGTTCTCTCGGCAACGCATCTCGCCGCGCTTCTCAGATCGCCCCTCACCTACTTTTGAAGGTGATTTCGTATTCTTTTCTCCGTCGTCTGAGAAAGTAGGAGTCAAGCACAATTTGAAATGTAAGGCAGAAAATACATTAGTTGTCAACAAAAGAGATTTTATGAGAAGAAAACGTCATAATTTGGGGTATTTGGTAAAGAAAATGCCTTATTTGTGGAATTAAAGGCAGCGTACGGAGAGAAAATGTCTAAATATAGGGACTAATAACTGACTTTTTGGGAAAAAAAGTCTGGCTATAGAAATCGATACAGTAGCCATGAACCGAAGGAGAAGTCAAAACTTCGTTCCGGGATGCGGAAAGAAATCCCCCACCTCGGAAGAAAGAAGCGACTTGAAGCCGAGCGTCCACGGCTGCAAAGCAGCCGCTCGAATCGCGCTTCTCGGCGATTGCCGGTTCTCCGAGAAGAGCGGACTCGGCTAATTCCGTAGCCGAGAAAGAGCGACTTCAGCCGGCTGCTTTCGTCCCAGGAGGGGTGGTTGTGTCGGCAGCCCGGAAAGGAGCACTTTGGACCTCAGCTTCTTTTCTGGCCGAAAGCACGACTGCTGGCACTATTGCAAGTGCTTACCCTTCGATTTCGAATGAAACAGTAGTCTTACTTCTGGAAGAAAAGCCTGATTTGATAAAGCTAATGGCGTCGTGCTTCCGGCCAGAACAGAAACTAAGATGCAAAGTGCTCCTCTCCGGGCTGCGCAGAGCAACCCCCCCTCCAGGGACGAAAGCAGCGGGCTGAAGTCGCCCTTTCTCGGCTACGGAATCAGCCGAGTCCGCTCTTCTCGGAGAACGGGCAATCGCCCAGAAGAGCGGCTCGAGCGGCTCCGTTGCAGCCGAGGACGCGCGTTTTCAGCCGGCTGCTTTCTTCCGAAGAGGGGGCTTTCGCCCGTAGCCAGGAAAACAGCGATTCCGTACTTCAAGTCGAGTTCTCTCGGCGAGCGCATCTCCCAGCGTTTCTCAGCTCGCCCGTCACCTACTTTTAAACGGGATTTCGTTTCTTTTCTCTGCCGTCCGAGAAACTAAGATTCATGCAATGGAAAAGGGGATAAGAAACGAAGTCCTTCGAAATGGAAAGGAAAACAATTGGAACAGTGCCTGGAGTCGTGATTCCGTCCAGAAAAGATGATGAGGTCCAATCTGATCTCTTCCGGGCTGCGCAGAACAACCACCCCTCCAGGGACGAAAGCAGCCGGCTGAAGCCTCTCTTTCTCGGCTACGGAATTAGCCGAGTCCCCTCTTCTCGATGAACCGGCAATCGCCCAGAAGCGCGACTGCAGCGGTACTGGCGCAAACAAGGACGCGCGGCTTCAGCCGCCTGCTTTCTTCCGAGGTGGTTCTGCTTTCGCCCGGAGCCAGAAAAAGAGCGACTCCGAACTTCGAGTTCTCTCAGCAGAGCATCTCCCAGCGCTTCTCAGCTCGCCCGTCACCTCACTCCCAAGGAGATTTCGTTTCTTTCCTCCGTCGTCTGCGAAACTAAATCAAACAATGGAGAAGGGGATAAGAAATGAAATCTTTCGAAATGGAAGGAAAATCACTTGAAACAGTGCCTGGAGTCGTAGTTTCGGCCAAGAAAAGAAGGTCTTTTCTTTGAGGTCCAAAGTGCTCTTTTCCGGGCTGCGCAGAGCAACCACCCCTCCAGGGACGAAAGCAGCGGGCTGAAGACGCCCTTTCTCTGCTACGGAATTAGACGAGACCCCTCTTCTCGGAAAAACGGCAATCGCCAAGAAGCACGACTCCAGCGGCTCGGTTGCAGCCGAGGACCCGCGTTTTCAGCCGGCTGCTTTCTTCCCAGGTGGGGGATTTCTTTCCGAATCCCGGGACGGAGAGGTTTAGACTTCTTCGTTTCTTGGCAAATGTAGAGATTTCTAAAGCCAAAAAACAAATGATTTTATTCCCAAAAAGTCATCTATTCCTCCAATAATTAGTCATCTTCACTCCATTACACCGACTTCCTCAAATAACGCATTCACTTTCCCGAATACAGCTATCTACTCCAGAATTATGACATTTTCACCTCAAAATAGCTCTCTTGTATACAAATAAGGTATTTTCTGCCTTACATTTCAGTATATGTGACAATAGGAAGAAAATTGTCAACACTTCCCGATCGTTTATCCAAAAAGTATTTTCACCCTGAAATATTAAATTCAAACCCCAAAATAAAAAATTTCTCTCCCAAATACAACCATTTCTCCCCTGCATATCACATGCATATCAATTTCTGCCAACAATTAGACATTTTCTCCCCGAATATCACTCTTCATCCCAGAAACCAAACAGGTTCTCTCTTAAGTGCCACTCTTTAGCCCCCCAAAAAGGCATTTTCTCCCCAGAATACTGCCTTTCATCTTCAAATGTCTCATAATTGGGAAAGGGAACGAAAGCGCTACTTGGGGGAGAGTATTTCTTATTTGGGGGATCAAAAGAGCAATTTGGGGGAGAAAATGTGTAATATAGGGAACCCTACGTGGTATTTAATGGAGAAAAATCTTCTCTTTGGAACCAAGAATGATATTTTGGGGAGAAAATTTCTCATTTTGAGGACAGAAAGAGGTCTTTTTTGGAGAGGATGACTTATTTTCGGTCTAAAAAGCAGTATTCTGGGAAGAAAATGCCTTCTTTTGGGGATATAAGGCGGTATTCTGCGAAGAAAATGTGTTATTATTGGAATAAAATGTGATGTCCCAATAAAAGACACTATATTCCCCAAATGCGTCTTTTTATGCTGCAAATCAGACATTTTCTCCCCGAAAGATCACCTTTATCCTCTAAATTTCATTCATTTTCTCCACAAAATGCTGCGTATTAGCTCAATACCGTGCTTTCACGCCAAAATAATGCACTTTATCCCCAAAACTCATGCATTTTCTCCCCAAAAAAATGTTTTTCTGTCCCAAATACAACCATTTCTCCCCTGCATATCAATTTCTGCCAACAATTAGACATTTTCTGCCCGAATATCACTCTTCATCCCAGAAACCAAACAGGTTCTCTCTTAATGCCACTCTTTAGCCCCCCAAAAGGCATTTTCTCCCCAGAATACTGCCTTTCATCTTCAAATGTCTCATATTTGGGAAAGGGAACGAAAGCGCTACTTTGGGGAGAGTATTTCTTATTTGGGGGATCAAAAGAGCAATTTGGGGGAGAAAATGTGTAATATTGGGAACCCGACGTGGTGTTTAATGGATAAAAATCTTCTATTTGGAGCAAACAATGATATTTTGGGGAGAATATTTCTCATTTTGAGGACAGAAATAGGTCTTTTTTGGAGAGGATGACTTACTTTCTGTCTAAAAAGCGGTATTCTGGGAAGAAACTGCCTTCTTTTGGGGATAAAAGGCGGTATTCTGGGAAGAAAATGTGTTATTATTGGAATAAAATGTGATGTCCCAATAAAAGACGCTGTCTTCCCCACATGCGTCTTTTTATGCTGCAAATCAGACATTTTCTCCCCGAAAGATCACCTTAATCCTCTAAAGAAGACATTTTCTCCTCAAAATGCCCCTTATTAGCTCAATACCGTGCTTTCACGCCAAAATAATGCAGTTTATCCCAAAAACTCATGCATTTTCTCCCCAAAACACGCTTTTTCTCTCCCAAATACAACCATTTCTCCCCTGCATATCAATTTCTGCCAACAATTAGACATTTTCTGCCCGAATATCACTCTTCATCCCAGAAACCAAACAGGTTCTCTCTGAAGTGCCACTCTTTAGCCCCCCAAAAAGGCATTTTCTCCCCAGAATACTGCCTTTCATCTTCAAATGTCTCATATTTGGGAAAGGGAACGAAAGCGCTACTTTGGGGAGAGTATTTCTTATTTGGGGGATCAAAAGAGCAATTTGGGGGAGAAAATGTGTAATATAGGGAACCCTACGTGTATTTAATGGATAAAAAATCTTCTATTTGGAACCAAGAATGATATTTTGGGGAGAATATTTCTCATTTTGATGACAAAAATAGGTCTTTTTTGGAGAGGATGACTTATTTTCGGTCTAAAAAGCAGTATTCTGGGAAGAAAATGCCTTCTTTTGGGGATAAAAGGCGGTATTCTGGGAAGAAAATGTGTTATTATTGGAATAAAATGTGATGTCCCAATAAAAGACGCTGTTTTCCCCACATGCGTCTTTTTATGCTGGAAATCAGACATTTTCTCCCCGAAAGATCACCTTAATCCTCTAAAGAAGACATTTTCTCCTCAAAATGCCCCTTATTAGCTCAATACCGTGCTTTCACGCCAAAATAATGCAGTTTATCCCAAAAACTCATGCATTTTCTCCCCAAAACACGCTTTTTCTCTCCCAAATACAACCATTTCTCCCCTGCATATCAATTTCTGCCAACAATTAGACATTTTCTCCCCGAATATCACTCTTCATCCCAGAAACCAAACAGGTTCTCTCTTAAGTGCCACTCTTTAGCCCCCCAAAAAGGCATTTTCTCCCCAGAATACTGCCTTTCATCTTCCAATGTCTCCTTTTTGGGAAAGGGAACGAAAGCGCTACTTTGGGGAGAGTATTTCTTATTTGGGGGATCAAAAGAGCAATTTGAGGGAGAAAATGTGTAATATAGGGAACCCTACGTGGCATTTAATGGAGAAAAGTCTTCTCTTTGGAACCAAGAATGATATTTTGGGGAGAAAATTTCTCATTTTGAGGACAGAAATAGGTCTTTTTTGGAGAGGATGACTTATTTTCGGTCTAAAAAGCAGTATTCTGGGAAGAAAATGCCTTCTTTTGGGGATAAAAGGCGGTATTCTGGGAAGAAAATGTGTTATTATTGGAATAAAATGTGATGTCCCAATAAAAGACACTATATTCAGCAAATGCGTCTTCTTATGCTGCAAATCAGACATTTTCTCCCCAAAAGATCTCCTTTATCCTCTAAAGAAGACATTTTCTCCACAAAATGCTGCTTATTAGCTCAATACCGGGCATTCACGCCAAAATAATGCACTTTATCCCCACACCTCATGCATTTTCTCCCCAAAAAACTGTTTTTCTCTCCCAAATACAACCATTTCTCCCCTGCATATCACCTGCATATCAATTTCTGCCAACAATTAGACATTTTCTCCCCGAATATCACTCTTCATCCCAGAAACCAAACAGGTTCTCTCTGAAGTGCCACTCTTTAGCCCCCCAAAAAGGCATTTTCTCCCCAGAATACTGCCTTTCATCTTCAAATGTCTCATAATTGGGAAAGGGAACGGAAGCACTACCTTGGGGAGAGTATTTCTTATTTGGGGGATCAAAAGAGCAATTTGGGGGAGAAAATGTGTAATATAGGGAACCCTACGTGGCATTTAATGGAGAAAAGTCTTCTCTTTGGAACCAAGAATGATATTTTGGGGAGAACATTTCTCATTTTGAGGACAGAAATAGGTCTTTTTTGGAGAGGATGACTTATTTTCGGTCTAAAAAGCAGTATTCTGGGAAGAAAATGCCTTCTTTTGGGGATAAAAGGCGGTATTCTGGGAAGAAAATGTGTTATTATTGGAATAAAATGTGATGTCCCAATAAAAGATGCTGTCTTCCCCAAATGCGTCTTTGTATGCTGCAAATCAGACATTTTCTCCCCGAAAGTTCACCTTTATCCTCTAAAGAAGACATTTTCTCCACAAAATGCTGCTTATTAGCTCAATACCGGGCATTCACGCCAAAATAATGCACTTTATCCCCAAAACTCATGCATTTTCTCCCCAAAACACTCTTTTTCTCTCCCAAATACAACCATTTCTCCCCTGCATATCAATTTCTGCCAACAATTAGACATTTTCTCCCCGAATATCACTCTTCATCCCAGAAACCAAACAGGTTCTCTCTGAAGTGCCACTCTTTAGCCCCCCAAAAAGGCATTTTCTCCCCAGAATACTGCCTTTCATCTTCAAATGTCTCATAATTGGGAAAGGGAACGAAAGCGCTACTTGGGGGAGAGTATTTCTTATTTGGGGGATCAAAAGAGCAATTTGGGGGAGAAAATGTGTAATATCGGGAACCCTACGTGGTATTTAATGGAGAAAAGTCTTCTCTTTGGAACCAAGAATGATATTTTGGGGAGAACATTTCTCATTTTGAGGACAGAAATAGGTCTTTTTTGGAGAGGATGACTTATTTTTGGTCTAAAAAGCAGTATTCTGGGAAGAAAATGCCTTCTTTGGGGGATAAAAGGCGGTATTCTGGGAAGAAAATGTGTTATTATTGGAATAAAATGTGATGTCCCAATAAAAGACGCTGTCTTCCCCAGATGCGTCTTTTTGTGCTGCAAATCAGACATTTTCTCCCCGAAACATCACCTTAATCCTCAAAAGAAGACATTTTCTCCACAAAATGCCGCTTATAAGCTCAATACCAGGCTTTCACGCCAAAATAATGCAGTTTATCCCCAAACCTCATGCATTTTCTCCCCAAAAAAATGTTTTTCTCTCCCAAATACAACCATTTCTCCCCTGCATATCACCTGCATATCAATTTCTGCCAACAATTAGACATTTTCTCCCCGAATATCACTCTTCATCCCAGAAACCAAACAGGTTCTCTCTGAAGTGCCACTCTTTAGCCCCCCACAAAGGCATTTTCTCCCCAGAATACTGCCTTTCATCTTCAAATGTCTCATAATTGGGAAAGGGAACGAAAGCGCTACTTGGGGGAGATTATTTCTTATTTGGGGGATCAAAAGAGCAATTTGGGGGAGAAAATGTGTAATATAGGGAACCCTACGTGGTATTTAATGGATAAAAATCTTCTCTTTGGAACCAAGAATGATATTTTGGGGAGAAAATTTCTCATTTTGAGGACAGAAATAGGTCTTTTTTGGAGAGGATGACTTATTTTCGGTCTAAAAAGCAGTATTCTGGGAAGAAAATGCCTTCTTTTGGGGATAAAAGGCGGTATTCTGTGAAGAAAATGTGTTGTTATTGGAATAAAATGTGATGTCCCAATAAAAGACACTATATTCCCCAAATGCGTCTTCTTATGCTGCAAATCAGACATTTTCTCCCCGAAAGATCACCTTTATCCTCAAAAGAAGACATTTTCTCCACAAAATGCTGCTTATTAGCTCAATACCGGTTATTCACGCCAAAATAATGCACTTTATCCCCAAAACTCATGCATTTTCTCCCCAAAACACTCTTTTTCTCTCCCAAATACAACCATTTCTCCCCTGCATATCAATTTCTGCCAACAATTAGACATTTTCTCCCCGAATATCACTCTTCATCCCAGAAACCAAACAGGTTCTCTCTGAAGTGCCACTCTTTAGCCCCCCAAAAAGGCATTTTCTCCCCAGAATACTGCCTTTCATCTTCAAATGTCTCATAATTGGGAAAGGGAACGAAAGCGCTACTTGGGGGAGAGTATTTCTTATTTGGGGGATCAAAAGAGCAATTTGGGGGAGAAAATGTGTAATATCGGGAACCCTACGTGGTATTTAATGGAGAAAAGTCTTCTCTTTGGAACCAAGGATGATATTTTGGGGAGAACATATCTCATTTTGAGGACAGAAATAGGTCTTTTTTGGAGAGGATGACTTATTTTCGGTCTAAAAAGCAGTATTCTGGGAAGAAAATGCCTTCTTTTGGGGATAAAAGGCGGTATTCTGGGAAGAAAATGTGTTATTATTGGAATAAAATGTGATGTCCCAATAAAAGATGCTGTCTTCCCCAAATGCGTCTTTGTATGCTGCAAATCAGACATTTTCTCCCCGAAAGTTCACCTTTATCCTCTAAAGAAGACATTTTCTCCACAAAATGCTGCTTATTAGCTCAATACCGGGCATTCACGCCAAAATAATGCACTTTATCCCCAAAACTCATGCATTTTCTCCCCAAAACACTCTTTTTCTCTCCCAAATACAACCATTTCTCCCCTGCATATCAATTTCTGCCAACAATTAGACATTTTCTCCCCGAATATCACTCTTCATCCCAGAAACCAAACAGGTTCTCTCTGAAGTGCCACTCTTTAGCCCCCCAAAAAGGCATTTTCTCCCCAGAATACTGCCTTTCATCTTCAAATGTCTCATAATTGGGAAAGGGAACGAAAGCGCTACTTGGGGGAGAGTATTTCTTATTTGGGGGATCAAAAGAGCAATTTGGGGGAGAAAATGTGTAATATCGGGAACCCTACGTGGTATTTAATGGAGAAAAGTCTTCTCTTTGGAACCAAGAATGATATTTTGGGGAGAACATTTCTCATTTTGAGGACAGAAATAGGTCTTTTTTGGAGAGGATGACTTATTTTTGGTCTAAAAAGCAGTATTCTGGGAAGAAAATGCCTTCTTTGGGGGATAAAAGGCGGTATTCTGGGAAGAAAATGTGTTATTATTGGAATAAAATGTGATGTCCCAATAAAAGACGCTGTCTTCCCCAGATGCGTCTTTTTGTGCTGCAAATCAGACATTTTCTCCCCGAAACATCACCTTAATCCTCAAAAGAAGACATTTTCTCCACAAAATGCCGCTTATAAGCTCAATACCATGCTTTCACGCCAAAATAATGCACTTTATCCCCAAACCTCATGCATTTTCTCCCCAAAAAAATGTTTTTCTCTCCCAAATACAACCATTTCTCCCCTGCATATCACCTGCATATCAATTTCTGCCAACAATTAGACATTTTCTCCCCGAATATCACTCTTCATCCCAGAAACCAAACAGGTTCTCTCTGAAGTGCCACTCTTTAGCCCCCCACAAAGGCATTTTCTCCCCAGAATACTGCCTTTCATCTTCAAATGTCTCATAATTGGGAAAGGGAACGAAAGCGCTACTTGGGGGAGATTATTTCTTATTTGGGGGATCAAAAGAGCAATTTGGGGGAGAAAATGTGTAATATAGGGAACCCTACGTGGTATTTAATGGATAAAAATCTTCTCTTTGGAACCAAGAATGATATTTTGGGGAGAAAATTTCTCATTTTGAGGACAGAAATAGGTCTTTTTTGGAGAGGATGACTTATTTTCGGTCTAAAAAGCAGTATTCTGGGAAGAAAATGCCTTCTTTTGGGGATAAAAGGCGGTATTCTGTGAAGAAAATGTGTTGTTATTGGAATAAAATGTGATGTCCCAATAAAAGACACTATATTCCCCAAATGCGTCTTCTTATGCTGCAAATCAGACATTTTCTCCCCGAAAGATCACCTTTATCCTCAAAAGAAGACATTTTCTCCACAAAATGCTGCTTATTAGCTCAATACCGGTTATTCACGCCAAAATAATGCACTTTATCCCCAAAACTCATGCATTTTCTCCCCAAAACACGCTTTTTCTCTCCCAAATACAACCATTTCTCCCCTGCATATCAATTTCTGCCAACAATTAGACATTTTCTCCCCGAATATCACTCTTCATCCCAGAAACCAAACAGGTTCTCTCTGAAGTGCCACTCTTTAGCCCCCCAAAAAGGCATTTTCTCCCCAGAATACTGCCTTTCATCTTCAAATGTCTCATAATTGGAAAAGGGAACGAAAGCGCTACTTGGGGGAGAGTATTTCTTATTTGGGGGATCAAAAGAGCAATTTGGGGGAGAAAATGTGTAATATCGGGAACCCTACGTGGTATTTAATGGAGAAAAGTCTTCTCTTTGGAACCAAGAATGATATTTTGGGGAGAACATTTCTCATTTTGAGGACAGAAATAGGTCTTTTTTGGAGAGGATGACTTATTTCTGGTCTAAAAAGCAGTATTCTGGGAAGAAAATGCCTTCTTTGGGGGATAAAAGGCGGTATTCTGGGAAGAAAATGTGTTATTATTGGAATAAAATGTGATGTCCCAATAAAAGACGCTGTCTTCCCCAAATGCGTCTTTTTATGCTGCAAATCAGACATTTTCTCCCCGAAACATCACCTTAATCCTCAAAAGAAGACATTTTCTCCACAAAATGCCGCTTATAAGCTCAATACCATGCTTTCACGCCAAAATAATGCACTTTATCCCCAAACCTCATGCATTTTCTCCCCAAAAAAATGTTTTTCTCTCCCAAATACAACCATTTCTCCCCTGCATATCACCTGCATATCAATTTCTGCCAACAATTAGACATTTTCTCCCCGAATATCACTCTTCATCCCAGAAACCAAACAGGTTCTCTCTTAAGTGCCACTCTTTAGCCCCCCACAAAGGCATTTTCTCCCCAGAATACTGCCTTTCATCTTCAAATGTCTCATAATTGGGAAATGGAAAGAAAGCGCTACCTTGGGGAGAGTATTTCTTATTTGGGGGATCAAAAGAGCAATTTGGGGGAGAAAATGTGTAATATAGGGAACCCTACGTGGCATTTAATGGAGAAAAGTCTTCTCTTTGGAACCAAGAATGATATTTTGGGGAGAAAATTTCTCATTTTGAGGACAGAAATAGGTCTTTTTTGGAGAGGATGACTTATTTTCGGTCTAAAAAGCAGTATTCTGGGAAGAAAATGCCTTCTTTTGGGGATAAAAGGCGGTATTCTGGGAAGAAAATGTGTTATTATTGGAATAAAATGTGATGTCCCAATAAAAGATGCTGTCTTCCCCAAATGCGTCTTCTTATGCTGCAAATCAGACATTTTCTCCCCGAAAGATCACCTTTATCCTCTAAAGAAGACATTTTCTCCACAAAATGCCGCTTATTAGCTCCATACCATGATTTCACGCCAAAATAATGCAGTTTATCCCCAAAACTCAGGCGTTTTCTCCACAAAACACGCTTTTTACCTCCAAAATACAACCATTTCTCCCCTGCATATCAATTTCAGACATCAATTAGACATTTTCTCCCCGAATATCACTCTTCATCCCAGAAACCAAACAGGTTCTCTCTGAAGTGCCACTCTTTAGCCCCCCAAAAAGGCATTTTCTCCCCAGAATACTGCCTTTCATCTTCAAATGTCTCATAATTGGGAAAGGGAACGAAAGCGCTACTTGGGGGAGAGTATTTCTTATTTGGGGGATCAAAAGAGCAATTTGGGGGAGAAAATGTGTAATATAGGGAACCCTACGTGGTATTTAATGGATAAAAAGTCTTCTCTTTGGAACCAAGGATGATATTTTGGGGAGAACATATCTCATTTTGAGGACAGAAATAGGTCTTTTTTGGAGAGGATGACTTATTTTCGGTCTAAAAAGCAGTATTCTGGGAAGAAAATGCCTTCTTTTGGGGATAAAAGGCGGTATTCTGGGAAGAAAATGTGTTATTATTGGAATAAAATGTCATGTCCCAATAAAAGACACTATATTCCCCAAATGCGTCTTTTTATGCTGCAAATCAGACATTTTCTCCCCGAAAGATCACCTTTATCCTCTAAAGAAGACATTTTCTCCACAAAATGCTGCTTATTAGCTCAATACCATGCTTTCACTCCAAAATAATGCACTTTATCCCCAAACCTCATGCATTTTCACCCCAAAAAACTGTTTTTCTCTACCAAATACAACCATTTCTCCCCTGCATATCACATGCATATCAATTTCTGCCAACAATTAGACATTTTCTCCCCGAATATCACTCTTCATCCCAGAAACCAAACAGGTTCTCTCTGAAGTGCCACTCTTTAGCCCCCCAAAAAGGCATTTTCTCCCCAGAATACTGCCTTTCATCTTCAAATGTCTCATAATTGGGAAAGGGAATGAAAGCGCTACTTGGGGGAGAGTATTTCTTATTTGGGGGATCAAAAGAGCAATTTGGGGGAGAAAATGTGTAATATAGGGAACCCTACGTGGTATTTAATGGAGAAAAGTCTTCTCTTTGGAACCAAGAATGATATTTTGGGGAGAAAATTTCTCATTTTGAGGACAGAAATAGGTCTTTTTTGGAGAGGATGACTTATTTTTGGTCTAAAAAGCAGTATTCTGGGAAGAAAATGCCTTCTTTTGGGGATCAAAGGCGGTATTCTGGGAAGAAAATGTGTTATTATTGGAATAAAATGTGATGTCCCAATAAAAGACACTATATTCCCCAAATGCGTCTTCTTATGCAGCAAATCAGACATTTTCTCCCCGAAAGATCACCTTTATCCTCTAAAGAAGACATTTTCTCCACAAAATGCTGCTTATTAGCTCAATACCAAGCTTTCACGCCAAAATAATGCCATTTATCCCCAAAACTCATGCATTTTCTCCCCAAAACACGCTTTTTCTCTCCCAAATACAACCATTTCTCCCCTGCATATCAATTTCTGCCAACAATTAGACATTTTCTCCCCGAATATCACTCTTCATCCCAGAAACCAAACAGGTTCTCTCTTAAGTGCCACTCTTTAGCCCCCCAAAAAGGCATTTTCTCCCCAGAATACTGCCTTTCATCTTCAAATGTCTCATAATTGGGAAAGGGAACGAAAGCGCTACTTGGGGGAGAGTATTTCTTATTTGGGGGATCAAAAGAGCAATTTGGGGGAGAAAATGTGTAATATAGGGAACCCTACGTGGTATTTAATGGATAAAAATCTTCTATTTGGAACAAACAATGATATTTTGGGGAGAATATTCCTCATTTTGAGGACAGAAATAGGTCTTTTTTGGAGAGGATGACTTATTTTTCGTTTAAAAATCAGTATTCTGGGAAGAAAATGCCTTCTTTTGGGGATAAAAGGCAGTATTCTGGGAAGAAAATGTGTTATTATTGGAATAAAATGTGATGTCCGAATAAAAGACACTATATTCCCCAAATGCGACTTCTTATGCAGCAAATCAGACATTTTCTCCCCGAAAGATCACCTTTATCCTCTAAAGAAGACATTTTCTCCACAAAATGCTGCTTATTAGCTCAATACCATGCTTTCACGCCAAAATAATGCCGTTTATCCCCAAAACTCATGCATTTTCTCCCCAAAACACGCTTTTTCTCTCCCAAATACAACCATTTCTCCCCTGCATATCAATTTCTGCCAACAATTAGACATTTTCTGCCCGAATATCACTCTTCATCCCAGAAACCAAACAGGTTCTCTCTGAAGTGCCACTCTTTAGCCCCCCAAAAAGGCATTTTCTCCCCAGAATACTGCCTTTCATCTTCAAATGTCTCATAATTGGGAAAGGGAACGAAAGCGCTACTTTGGGGAGAGTATTTCTTATTTGGGGGATCAAAAGAGCAATTTGGGGGAGAAAATGTGTAATATAGGGAACCCTACGTGGTATGTAATGGAGAAAAGTCTTCTCTTTGGAACCAAGAATGATATTTTGGGGAGAAAATTTCTCATTTTGAGGACAGAAAGAGGTCTTTTTTGGAGAGGATGACTTATTTTTGGTCTAAAAAGCAGTATTCTGGGAAGAAAATGCCTTCTTTTGGGGATAAAAGGCGGTATTCTGGGAAGAAAATGTGTTATTATTGGAATAAAATGTGATGTCCGAATAAAAGACACTATATTCCCCAAATGCGTCTTCTTATGCAGCAAATCAGACATTTTCTCCCCGAAAGATCACCTTTATCCTCTAAAGAAGACATTTTCTCCACAAAATGCTGCTTATTAGCTCAATACCATGCTTTCACGCCAAAATAATGCCGTTTATCCCCAAAACTCATGCATTTTCTCCCCAAAACACGCTTTTTCTCTCCAAAATACAACCATTTCTCCCCTGCATATCAATTTCTGCCAACAATTAGACATTTTCTCCCCGAATATCACTCTTCATCCCAGAAACCAAACAGGTTCTCTCTTAAGTGCCACTCTTTAGGCCCCCAAAAAGGCATTTTCTCCCCAGAATACTGCCTTTCATCTTCAAATGTCTCATAATTGGGAAAGGGAACGAAAGCGCTACTTTGGGGAGAGTATCTCTTATTTGGGGGATCAAAAGAGCAATTTGGGGGAGAAAATGTGTAATATAGGGAACCCTACGTGGCATTTAATGGAGAAAAAGTCTTCTCTTTGGAACCAAGAATGATATTTTGGGGAGAATATTTCTCATTTTGAGGACAGAAATAGGTCTTTTTTGGAGAGGATGACTTATTTTTCGTTTAAAAATCAGTATTCTGGGAAGAAAATGCCTTCTTTTGGGGATAAAAGGCAGTATTCTGGGAAGAAAATGTGTTATTAGTGGAATAAAATGTGATGTCCCAATAAAAGACGCTGTCTTCCCCACATGCGTCTTTTTATGCTGCAAATCAGACATTTTCTCCCCGAAAGATCACCTTTATCCTCTAAAGAAGACATTTTCTCCACAAAATGCTGCTTATTAGCTCAATACCAGGCTTTCACGCCAAAATAATGCACTTTATCCCCAAACCTCATGCATTTTCTTCCCAAAAAAACTGTTTTTCTCTCCCAAATCCAACCATTTCTCCCCTGCATATCACCTGCATATCAATTTCAGCCAACAATTAGACATTTTCTCCCCGAATATCACTCTTCATCCCAGAAACCAAACAGGTTCTCTCTTAAGTGCCACTCTTTAGCCCCCCAAAAAGGCATTTTCTCCCCAGAATACTGCCTTTCATCTTCAAATGTCTCATATTTGGGAAAGGAAATGAAAGCGCTACTTGGGGGAGAGTATTTCTTATTTGGGGGATCAAAAGAGCAATTTGGGGGAGAAAATGTGTAATATAGGGAACCCTACGTGGCTTTTAATGGAGAAAAAATCTTCTCTTTGGAACCAAGAATGATATTTTGGGGAGAAAATTTCTCATTTTGAGGACAGAAATAGGTCTTTTTTGGAGAGGATGACTTATTTATGGTCTAAAAAGCAGTATTCTGGGAAGAAAATGCCTTCTTTTGGGGATCAAAGGCGGTATTCTGGGAAGAAAATGTGTTATTATTGGAATAAAATGTGATGTCCCAATAAAAGACCATGTCTTCCCCAAATGCGTCTTTGTATGCTGCAAATCAGACATTTTCTCCCCGAAAGATCACCTTTATCCTTAAAAGAAGAAATTTTCTCCACAAAATGCCGCTTATTAGCTCAATACCAGGCTTTCACGCCAAAATAATGCAGTTCATCTACCAAACTCATGCATTTTCTCCACAAAACGCTCTTTTTCTCTCCCAAATACAACCATTTCTCCCCTGCATATCAATTTCTGCCAACAATTAGACATTTTCTCCCCGAATATCACTCTTCATCCCAGAAACCAAACAGGTTCTCTCTGAAGTGCCACTCTTTAGCCCCCCAAAAAGGCATTTTCTCCCCAGAATACTGCCTTTCATCTTCAAATGTCTCATAATTGGGAAAGGGAACGAAAGCGCTACTTGGGGGAGATTATTTCTTATTTGGGGGATCAAAAGAGCAATTTGGGGGAGAAAATGTGTAATATAGGGAACCCTACGTGGTATGTAATGGATAAAAAGTCTTCTCTTTGGAACCAAGAATGATATTTTGGGGAGAACATTTCTCATTTTGAGGACAGAAATAGGTCTTTTTTGGAGAGGATGACTTATTTTCGGTCTAAAAAGCAGTATTCTGGGAAGAAAATGCCTTCTTTTGGGGATCAAAGGCGGTATTCTGGGAAGAAAATGTGTTATTAGTGGAATAAAATTTGATGTCCCCATAAACGACGCTGCCTTCCCCAAATGCATCTTTTTATGCCGCAAATCAGACATTTTCTCCCCGAAAGATCACCTTTATCCCCTAAAGAAGACATTTTTTCCACAAAATGCTGCTTATTAGCTCAATGCCATGATTTCACGCCAAAATAATGCAGTTTATCCGAAAAACTCATGCATTTTCTCCCCAAAACACACTTTTTCTCTCCCAAATACAACCATTTCTCCCCTGCATATCACCTGTATATCAATTGCTGCCAACAATTAGACATTTTCTCCCCGAATATCACTCTTCATCCCAGAAACCAAACAGGTTCTCTCTGAAGTGCCACTCTTTAGCCCCCCAAAAAGGCATTTTCTCAGCAGAATACTGCCTTTCATCTTCAAATGTCTCATAATTGGGAAAGGAAACGAAAGCGCTACTTTGGGGAGAGTATTTCTTATTTGGTGGATCAAAAGATCAATTTGGGGGAGAAAATGTGTAATATAGGGAACCCTACGTGGCATTTAATGGATAAATAATCTTCTGTTTGGAACCAAGAATGATATTTTGGGGAGAATATTTCTCATTTTGAGGACTAAATAGGTCTTTTTTGGAGAGGATGACTTATTTTCGGTCTAAAAAGCAGTATTCTGGGAAGAAAATGCCTTCTTTTGGGGATCAAAGGCGGTATTCTGGGAAGAAAATGTGTTATTATTGGAATAAAATGTGCTGTCCCAATAAAAGACGCTGTCTTCCCCACATGCGTCTTTGTATGCTGCAAATCAGACATTTTCTCCCCGAAAGATCACCTTTATCCTCTAAATAAGACATTTTCTCCACAAAATGCCGCTTATTAGCTCAATACCAGGCTTTCACTCCAAAATAATGCAGTTTATCCCCAATACTCATGCATTTTCTCCCCAAAACACTCTTTTTCTCTCCCAAATACAACCATTTCTGCCCTGCATATCAATTTCTGCCAACAATTAGACATTTTCTCCCCGAATATCACTCTTCATCGCAGAAACCAAACAGGTTCTCTCTTAAGTGCCACTCTTTAGGCCCCCAAAAAGGCATTTTCTCCCCAGAATACTGCCTTTCATCTTGAAATGTCTCATATTTGGGAAAGGGAACGAAAGCGCTACTTTGGGGAGAGTATTTCTTATTTGGGGGATCAAAAGGGGTGTTTTGGGGAGGAAAAGTCTTCCTTGAGGGATAAGAAGCGGTATTTTTGGGAACGTTTGTCTTGTTTTTGTCACACAAAGCCATATTTGAAGGGAAGAATTTCGTATTGGAGGGATACAAATTGGCATTTGGGGGAGACAATGTCTAATGCTGGGAATAAAAAGGTGTGTTTTGGGTAAGAAATGTTTTGTTTTGGTAATAAAATCAGGCTAGTGCGGAGAAAATGCCTGATTCTTGGGATCAAAAGTGTTATTGGAGTGAGAACGCCGCATTCTGGGGAGAAAAAGAGAAATTTGTGGGATAAAATGTGTAATATTGGGAACCCGACGTGGTATTTAATGGAGAAAAGGTCTTCTATTTGGAACCAAGAATGATATTTTGGGGAGAGTATTTCTCATTTTGAGGACAGAAATAGGTCTTTTTTGGAGAGGATGACTTATTTTCGGTCTAAAAAGCGGTATTCTGGGAAGAAAATGCCTTCTTTTGGGGATCAAAGGCGGTATTCTGGGAAGAAAATGTGTTATTATTGGAATAAAACTTGATGTCCCATAAAAGACGCTGTCTTCCCCAAATGCGTCTTTTTATGCTGCAAATCAGACATTTTCTCCCTGAAAGATCACCTTTATCCTCAAAAGAAGACATTTTCTCCACAAAATGCTGCTTATTAGCTCAATACCAGGCTTTCACTCCAAAATAATGCAGTTTATCCCCAAATCTCATGCTTTTTCTCCCCAAAACACTCTTTTTCTCTCCCAAATACAACCATTTCTCCCCTGCATATCAATTTCTGCCAACAATTAGACATTTTCTCCCCGAATATCACTCTTCATCCCAGAAACCAAACAGGTTCTCTCTGAAGTGCCACTCTTTAGCCCCCCAAAAAGGCATTTTCTCCCCAGAATACTGCCTTTCATCTTCAAATGTCTCATATTTGGGAAAGGGAACGAAAGCGCTACTTTGGGGAGAGTATTTCTTATTTGGGGGATCAAAAGAGCAATTTGGGGGAGAAAATGTGTAATATAGGGAACCCTACGTGGTATGTAATGGAGAAAAAGTCTTCTATTTGGAACAAACAATGATATTTCGGGGAGAATATTTCTCATTTTGAGGACAGAAATAGGTCTTTTTTGGAGAGGATGACTTATTTTCGGTCTAAAAAGCAGTATTCTGGGAAGAAAATGCCTTCTTTTGGGGATAAAAGGCAGTATTCTGGGAAGAAAATGTGTTATTAGTGGAATAAAATGTGATGTCCCAATAAAAGACGCTGTCTTCCCCAAATGCATCTTTGTATGCTGCAAATCAGATATTTTCTCCCCGAAAGATCACCTTTATCCTCACAAAATGCGGCTTATTAGCTCAATACCGTGCTTTAACGCCAAAATAATGCAGTTTATCCCCCAAATTCAGGCATTTTCTCCACAAAACGCTCTTTTTCTCTCCAAAATACAACCTTTTCCTCCCTGCATATCAATTTCTGCCAACAATTAGACATTTTCTCCCCGAATATCACTCTTCATCCCAGAAACCAAACAGGTTCTCTCTGAAGTGCCACTCTTTAGCCCCCCAAAAAGGCATTTTCTCCCCAGAATTCTGCCTTTCGTCTTCATGGGTCTCATTTTTTTGGGAAAGGGAAAGAAAGCGCTACTTTGGGGAGAGTATTTCTTATTTGGGGGATCAAAAGAGCAATTTGGGGGAGAAAATGTGTAATATAGGGAACCTTATGTGGTATTTAATGGATAAAAATCTTGTATTTGGAACAAACAATGATATTTTGGGGAGAATATTTCTCATTTTGAGGACAGAAATAGGTCTTTTTTGGAGAGGATGACTTATTTTCGGTCTAAAAAGCAGTATTCTGGGAAGAAAATGCCTTCTTTTGGGGATAAAAGGCCGTATTCTGGGAAGAAAATGTGTTATTATTGGAATAAAATGTGATGTCCCAATAAAAGGAGGTGTCTTCCCCAAATGCGTCTTTTTATGCTGCAAATCAGACATTTTCTCCCCGAAAGATCACCTTTACCCTCCAAAGACTTTTTCTCCACAAAATGCTGCTTATTAGCTCAATACCCAGATTTCACTCCAAAATAATGCAGTTTATCCCCAATACTCATGCATTTTCTCCCCAAAACACTCTTTTTCTCTCCCAAATACAACCATTTCTCCCCTGCATATCAATTTCTGCCAACAATTAGACATTTTCTCCCCGAATATCACTCTTCATCCCAGAAACCAAACAGGTTCTCTCTGAAGTGCCACTCCTTAGCCCCCCAAAAAGGCATTTTCTCCCCAGAATACTGCCTTTCATCTTCAAATGTCTAATATTTGGGAAAGGGAATGAAAGCGCTACTTGGGGGAGAGTATTTCTTATTTTGGGGATTAAAAGGGGTGTTTTGGGGAGGAAAAGTCTTCCTTGGGGAATAAGAAGCGGTATTTTTGGGAACGTTTGTCTTGTTTTTGTCACACAAAGCCATATTTGAAGGGAAGAATTTCGTATTGGAGGGATACAAATTGGCATTTGGGGGAGACAATGTCTAATGCTGGGAATAAAAAGGTGTGTTTTGGGTAAGAAATGTTTTGTTTTGGTAATAAAATCAGGCTAGTGCGGAGAAAATGCCTGATTCTTGGGATCAAAAGTGTTATTGGAGTGAGAACGCCTCATTCTGGAGAGAGAAAGAGAAATTTGTGGGATAAAATGTGTACTATTGGGAACCCGACGTGGTATTTAATGGAGAAATGGTGGTATTTGGGAGAGAAAGAGTGTTTTGGGGAGAAAATGCATGAGTTTTGGGGATAAACGGCATTATTTTGGCGTGAAATCATGGCATTGAGCTAATAAGCAGCATTTTGTGGAGAAAATGTCTTCTTTAGAGGATTAAGGTGATCTTTCAGGGAGAAAATGTCTGATTTGCAGCATACAAAGACGCATGTGGGGAAGACAGCGTCTTTTATTGGGACATCACATTTTATTCCAATAATAACACATTTTCTTCCCAGAATACCGCCTTTTATCCCCCAAAGAAGGCATTTTCTTCCCAGAATACTGCTTTTTAGACCGAAAATAAGTCATCCTCTCCAAAAAAGACCTATTTCTGTCCTCAAAATGAGAAATATTCTCCCCAAAATATCATTCTTGGTTCCAAAGGGAAGACATTTCTCCATTAAATGCCACGTAGGGTTCCCTATATTACACACTTTCTCCCCCAAATTGCTCTTTTGATCCCCCAAATAAGAAATACTCTCCCCAAAGTAGCGCTTTCGTTCCCTTTCCCAAATATGAGACATTTGAAGATGAAAGGCAGTATTCTGGGGAGAAAATGCCTTTGTGGGGGGATAAAGAGTGGCACTTAAGAGAGAACCTGTTTGGTTTCTGGGATGAAGAGTGATATTCGGGGAGAAAATGTCTAATTGTTGGCAGAAATTGATATGCAGGTGATATGCAGGGGAGAAATGGTTGTATTTGGGAGAGAAAAAATTGTTTTGTGGAGAAAATGCATGAGTTGTGTTGATAAAGTGCATTATTTTGGAGTGAAAGCATGGTATTGAGATAATAAGCAGCACTTTGTGAAGAAAATGTCTTATTTAGAGGATAAAGGTGATCTTTCGGGGAGAAAATATCTGATTTGCAGCACTAAAAGTCGCATTTGTGGAAAACACCGTCTTTTATTGGGACATCACATTTTATTCCACTAATAACACATTTTCTTCCCAGAATACTGCATTTAACCCCAAAAGAAGGCATTTTCTTCCCAGAATACTGCTTTTTAGACCGAAAGTAAGTAATCCTCTCCAAAAAAGACCTATTTCTGTCCTCAAAATGAGAAATATTCTCCCCAAAATATCATTCTTGGTTACAAATGGAAGACTTTTTCTTCATTAAATACCACGTAGGGTTCCCTATATTACACATTTTCTCCCCCAAATTGCTCTTTTGATCCCCCAAATAAGAAATACTCTCCCCCAAGTAGCGCTTTCGTTTCCTTTCCCAAAAAGAAGCCACTTGAAGATGAAAGGCAGTATTCTGGGGAGAAAATGCCTTTTTGGGGGGCTAAAGAGTGGCACTTAAGAGAGAACCTGTTTGGTTTCTGGGATGAAGAGTGATATTCGGGGAGAAAATGTCTAATTGTTGGCAGAAATTGATATGCAGGGGAGAAATGGTTGTATTTGGGAGAGAAAAAGAGCGTTTTGTGGAGGAAATGCATGAGTTTGGTAGATGAACTGCATTATTTTGGCGTGAATCCTGGTATTGAGCTAATAAGCGGCATTTTGTGGAGAAAATGTCTTCTTTAGAGGATTAAGGTGACCTTTTGGGGAGAAAATGTCTGATTTGCAGCATAAAAAGACTCATTTGGGGAAGACAGCGTCTTTTATTGGGACATCACATTTTATTCCACTAATAACACATTTTCTTCCCAGAATACCGCCTTTGATCCCCAAAAGAAGGCATTTTCATCCCAGAATACTGCTTCTAAGACTGAAAATAAGTCATCCTCTCCAAAAAAGACCTATTTCTGTCCTCAAAATGAGAAATATTCTCCCCAAAATATCATTGTTTGTTCCAAATAGAAGACTTTTTCTCCATTACATACCACGTAGGGTTCCCTATATTACACATTTTCTCCCCCAAATTGCTCTTTTGATCCCCCAAATAAGAAATACTCTCCCCAAAGTAGCGCTTTCGTTCCCTTTCCCAATTATGAGACATTTGAAGATGAAAGGCAGTATTCTGGGGAGAAAATGCCTTTTTGGGGGGATAAAGAGTGGCATTAAGAGAGAACCTGTTTGGTTTCTGGGATGAAGAGTGATATTCGGGGAGAAAATGTCTAACTGTTGGCAGAAATTGATATGCAGGGGAGAAATGGTTGTATTTGGGAGAGAAAAAGTGTGTTTTGGGGAGAAAATGCATGAGTTTGGGGAATGAACTGCATTATTTTGGCGTGAAAGCCTGGTATTGATCTAATAAGCGGCATTTTGTGGAGAAAATGTCTTCTTTTAAGGATAAAGGTGATCTTTCGGGGAGAAAATGTCTGATTTGCAGCACAAAGAGTCGCATTTGGGGAAAACACCGTCTTTTATTGGGACATCACATTTTATTCCACTAATAACACATTTTCTTCCCAGAATACGGCCTTTTATCCCCAAAAGAAGGCATTTTCTTCCCAGAATACTGCTTTTTAGACCGAAAATAAGTCATCCTCTCCAAAAAAGACCTATTTCTGTCCTCAAAATGAGAAATATTCTCCCCAAAATATCATTCTTGGTTCCAAACAGAACATTTTTTATCCATTAAATACCACGTATGGTTCCCTATATTACACACTTTCTCCCCCAAATTGCTCTTTTGATCCCCCAAATAAGAAATACTCTCCCCCAAGTAGCGCTTTCGTTTCCTTTCCCAAATATGAGACATTTGAAGATGAAAGGCAGTATTCTGGGGAGAAAATGCCTTTTTGGGGGGCTAAAGAGTGGCACTTAAGAGAGAACCTGTTTGGCTTCTGGGATGAAGAGTGATATTCGGGGAGAAAATGTCTAATTGTTGGCAGAAATTGATATGCAGGGGAGAAATGGTTGTATTTTGGAGAGAAAAAGTGTGTTTTGGGGAGAAAATGCATGAGTTGTGGGGATAAACGGCATTATTTTGGCGTGAAAGCATGGTATTGAGCTAATAAGCGGCATTTTGTGGAGAAAATGTCTTCTTTAGAGGATTAAGGTGATCTTTCGGGGAGAAAATGTCTGATTTGCAGCATAAAAAGACGCATTTGGGGAAGACAGCGTCTTTTATTGGGACATCACATTTTATTCCACTAATAACACATTTTCTTCCCAGAATACCGCCTTTTATCCCCAAAAGAAGGCATTTTCTTCCCAGAATACTGCTTTTTAGACTGAAAATAAGTCATCCTCTCCAAAAAAGACCTCTTTCTGTCCTCAAAATGAGAAATGTTCTCCCCAAAATATCATTCTTGGTTCCAAATAGAAGACTTTTTCTCCATTACATACCACGTAGGGTTCCCTATATTACACATTTTCTCCCCCAAATTGCTCTTTTGATCCCCCAAATAAGAAATACTCTCCCCAAAGTAGCGCTTTCGTTCCCTTTCCCAATTATGAGACATTTGAAGATGAAAGGCAGTATTCTGGGGAGAAAATGCCTTTTTGGGGGGATAAAGAGTGGCATTAAGAGAGAACCTGTTTGGTTTCTGGGATGAAGAGTGATATTCGGGGAGAAAATGTCTAACTGTTGGCAGAAATTGATATGCAGGGGAGAAATGGTTGTATTTGGGAGAGAAAAATTGTGTTTTGGGGAGAAAATGCATGAGTTTGGGGAATGAACTGCATTATTTTGGCGTGAAAGCCTGGTATTGATCTAATAAGCGGCATTTTGTGGAGAAAATGTCTTCTTTTAAGGATAAAGGTGATCTTTCGGGGAGAAAATGTCTGATTTGCAACACAAAAATTCGCATTTGGGGAAAACACCGTCTTTTATTGGGACATCAGATTTTATTCCACTAATAACCCATTTTCTTCCCAGAATACGGCCTTTTATCCCCAAAAGGAGGCATTTTCTTCCCAGAATACTGCTTTTTAGACCGAAAATAAGTCATCCTCTCCAAAAAAGACCTATTTCTGTCCTCAAAATGAGAAATATTCTCCCCAAAATATCATTCTTGGTTCCAAACAGAACATTTTTTATCCATTAAATACCACGTAGGGTTCCCAATTTTACACATTTTCTCCGGCAAATTGCTCTTTTGATCCCCCAAATAAGAAATACTCTCCCCAAAGTAGCGCTTTCGTTTCCTTTCCCAAATATGAGACATTTGAAGATGAAAGGCAGTATTCTGGGGAGAAAATGCCTTTTTGGGGGGCTAAAGAGTGGCACTTAAGAGAGAACCTGTTTGGTTTCTGGGATGAAGAGTGATATTCGGGGAGAAAATGTCTAAATGTTGGCAGAAATTGATATGCAGGGGAGAAATGGTTGTATTTGGGAGAGAAAAAGTGTGTTTTGGGGAGAAAATGCATGAGTTGTGGGGATAAACGGCATTATTTTGGCGTGAAAGCATGGTATTGAGCTAATAAGGGGCATTTTGTGGAGAAAATGTCTTCTTTAGAGGATAAAGGTGATCTTTCGGGGAGAAAATGTCTGATTTGCAGCATAAAAAGACGCATTTGGGGAAGACAGCGTCTTTTATTGGGACATCACATTTTATTCCAATAATAACACATTTTCTTCCCAGAATACCGCCTTTTATCCTCCAAAGAAGGCATTTTCTTCCCAGAATACTGCTTTTTAGACCGAAAAGAAGTCATCCTCTCCAAAAAAGACCTATTTCTGTCCTCAAAATGAGAAATATTCTCCCCAAAATATCATTCTTGGTTCCAAATAGAAGACCTTTTCTCCATTAAATACCACGTCGGGTTCCCAATATTACACATTTTATCCCCCAAATTTCTCTTTTTCTCCCCAGAATGAGGCGTTCTCACTCCAATAACACTTTGATCCCAAGAATCAGGCATTTTCTCCGCACAAGCCTGATTTTATTACCAAAACAAAACATTTCTTACCCAAAACACACCTTTTTATTCCCAGCATTAGACATTGTCTCCCCCAAATGCCAATTTGTATCCCTCCAATACGAAATTCTTCCCTTCAAATATGGCTTTGTATGACAAAAACAAGACAAACGTTCCCAAAAATACCGCTTCTTATTCCCCAAGGAAGACTTTTCCTCCCCAAAACACCCCTTTTAATCCCCAAAATAAGAAATACTCTCCCCCAAGTAGCGCTTTCATTCCCTTTCCCAAATATTAGACATTTGAAGATGAAAGGCAGTATTCTGGGGAGAAAATGCCTTTTTGGGGGGCTAAAGAGTGGCACTTCAGAGAGAACCTGTTTGGTTTCTGGGATGAAGAGTGATATTCGGGGAGAAAATGTCTAATTGTTGGCAGAAATTGATATGCAGGGGAGAAATGGTTGTATTTGGGAGAGAAAAAGCGTGTTTTGGGGAGAAAATGCCTGAATTTGGGGGATAAACTGCATTATTTTGGAGTGAAAGACTGGTATTGAGCTAATAAGCGGCATTTTGTGGAGAAGATGTCTTCTTTAGAGGATTAAGGTGACCTTTCGGGGAGAAAATGCCTTATTTGCAGCATAAAAAGACGCATTTGGGGAAGACAGCGTCATTATTGGGACATCACATTTTATTACAATAATAACAAATTTTCTTCCCAGAATACCGCCTTTTAGACCGAAAATAAGTCATCCTCTCCAAAAAAGACCTATTTCTGTCCTCAAAATGAGAAATATTCTCCCCAAAATATCATCCTTGGTTCCAAATAGAAGACCTTTTCTCCATTAAATACCACGTCGGGTTCGCAATATTACTCATTTTATCCCACAAATTTCTCTTTTTCTCCCCAGAATGAGGCGTTCTCACTCCAATAACACTTTTGATCCCAAGAATCAGGCATTTTCTCCGCCCAAGCCTGATTTTATTACCAAAGCAAAACATTTCTTACCCAAAACACACCTTTTTATTCCCAGCATTAGACATTGTCTCCCCAAAATGCCAATTTGTATCCCTCCAATACGAAATTCTTCCCTTCAAATATTGCTTTGTATGACAAAAACAAGACAAACGTTCCCAAAAATACCGCTTCTTATCCCCCAAGGAAGACTTTTCCTCCCCAAAACACCCCTTTTAATCCCCAAAATAAGAAATACTCTCCCCAAAGTAGCGCTTTCGTTTCCTTTCCCAAATATGAGACATTTGAAGATGAAAGGCAGTATTCTGGGGAGAAAATGCCTTTTTGGGGGGCTAAAGAGTGGCACTTCAGAGAGAACCTGTTTGGTTTCTGGGATGAAGAGTGATATTCAGGGAGAAAATGTCTAATTGTTGGCAGAAATTGATATGCAGGGGAGAAATGGTTGTATTTGGGAGAGAAAAAGCGTGTTTTGGGGAGAAAATGCATGAGTTTTGGGGATAAACTGCATTATTTTGGCGTGAAAGCTTGGTATTGAGCTAATAAGCAGCATTTTGTGGAGAAAATGTCTTCTTTTGAGGATTAAGGTGATCTTTCGAGGAGAAAATGTCTGATTTGCAGCATAAAAAGACGCATTTGGGGAAGACAGCGTCTTTTATTGGGACATCACATTTTATTCCAATAATAACACATTTTCTTCCCAGAATACCGCCTTTTATCCCCCAAAGAAGGCATTTTCTTCCCAGAATACTGCTTTTTAGACCGAAAAAAATTCATCCTCTCCAAAAAAGACCTATTTCTGTCCTCAAAATGAGAAATATTCTCCCCAAAATATCATTCTTGCTTCCAAATAGAAGACCTTTTCTCCATTAAATACCACGTAGGGTTCCCAATATTACACATTTTATCCCACAAATTTCTCTTTTTCTCCCCAGAATGCGGCGTTCTCACTCCAATAACACTTTTGATCCCAAGAATCAGGCATTTTCTCCGCACAAGCCTGATTTTATTACCAAAACAAAACATTTCTTACCCAAAACACACCTTTTTATTCCCAGCATTAGACATTGTCTCCCCAAAATGCCAATTTGTATCCCTCCAATACGAAATTCTTCCCTTCAAATATGGCTTTGTATGACAAAAACAAGACAAACGTTCCCAAAAATACCGCTTCTTATCCCCCAAGGAAGACTTTTCCTCCCCAAAACACCCCTTTTAATCCCCCAAATAAGAAATACTCTCCCCAAAGTAGCGCTTTCGTTTCCTTTCCCAAATATGAGACATTTGAAGATGAAAGGCAGTATTCTGGGGAGAAAACGCCTTTTTTGGGGGGCTAAAGAGTGGCACTTAAGAGAGAACCTGTTTGGTTTCTGGGATGAAGAGTGATATTCGGGGAGAAAATGTCTAATTGTTGGCAGAAATTGATATGCAGGGGAGAAATGGTTGTATTTGGGAGAGAAAAATAGTGTTTTGGGGAGAAAATGCATGAGTTTTGGGGATAAAGTGCATTATTTTGGAGTGAAAGCTTGGTATTGAGCTAATAAGCAGCATTTTGTGGAGAAAATGTCTTCTTTAGAGGATTAAGGTGACCTTTCGGGGAGAAAATGCCTTATTTGCAGCATAAAAAGACGCATTTGGGGAAGACAGCGTCTTTTATTGGGACATCACATTTTATTCCAATAATAACACATTTTCTTCCCAGAATACCGCCTTTTATCCCCAAAAGAAGGCATTTTCTTCCCAGAATACTGCTTTTTAGACCGAAAATAAGTCATCCTCTCCAAAAAAGACCTATTTCTGTCCTCAAAATGAGAAATATTCTCCCCAAAATATCATTGTTTGTTCCAAACAGAAGATTTTTTCTCCATTAAATACCACGTAGGGTTCCCTATATTACACACTTTCTCCCCCAAATTGCTCTTTTGATCCCCCAAATAAGAAATACTCTCCCCCAAGTAGCGCTTTCGTTCCCTTTCCCAAATATGAGACATTTGAAGATGAAAGGCAGTATTCTGGGGAGAAAATGCCTTTTTGGGGGGCTAAAGAGTGGCACTTAAGAGAGAACCTGTTTGGTTTCTGGGATGAAGAGTGATATTCGGGGAGAAAATGTCTAAATGTTGGCAGAAATTGATATGCAGGTGATATGCAGGGGAGAAATGGTTGTATTTGGGAGAGAAAAAATTGTTTTGTGGAGAAAATGCATGAGTTTTGGGGATAAAGTGCATTATTTTGGAGTGAAAGCATGGTATTGAGATAATAAGCAGCACTTTGTGAAGAAAATGTCTTATTTAGAGTATAAAGGTGATCTTTCGGGGAGAAAATATCTGATTTGCAGCACTAAAAGTCGCATTTGTGGAAAACACCGTCTTTTATTGGGACATCAGATTTTATTCCACTAATAACACATTTTCTTCCCAGAATACTGCATTTAATTCCAAAAGAAGGCATTTTCTTCCCAGAATACTGCTTTTTAGACCGAAAGTAAGTCATCCTCTCCAAAAAAGACCTATTTCTGTCCTCAAAATGAGAAATATTCTCCCCAAAATATCATTCTTGGTTACAAATGGAAGACTTTTTCTTCATTAAATACCACGTAGGGTTCCCTATATTACACACTTTCTCCCCCAAATTGCTCTTTTGATCCCCCAAATAAGAAATACTCTCCCCAAAGTAGCGCTTTCGTTTCCTTTCCCAAATATGAGACATTTGAAGATGAAAGGCAGTATTCTGGGGAGAAAATGCCTTTTTGGGGGGCTAAAGAGTGGCACTTAAGAGAGAACCTGTTTGGTTTCTGGGATGAAGAGTGATATTCGGGGAGAAAATGTCTAATTGTTGGCAGAAATTGATATGCAGGGGAGAAATGGTTGTATTTGGGAGAGAAAAAGAGCGTTTTGTGGAGGAAATGCATGAGTTTGGTAGATGAACTGCATTATTTTGGCGTGAATCCTGGTATTGAGCTAATAAGCGGCATTTTGTGGAGAAAATGTCTTCTTTAGAGGATTAAGGTGACCTTTTGGGGAGAAAATGTCTGATTTGCAGCATAAAAAGACGCATTTGGGGAAGACAGCGTCTTTTATTGGGACATCACATTTTATTCCACTAATAACACATTTTCTTCCCAGAATACCGCCTTTGATCCCCAAAAGAAGGCATTTTCATCCCAGAATACTGCTTCTAAGACTGAAAATAAGTCATCCTCTCCAAAAAAGACCTATTTCTGTCCTCAAAATGAGAAATATTCTCCCCAAAATATCATTGTTTGTTCCAAATAGAAGACTTTTTCTCCATTAAATACCACGTAGGGTTCCCTATATTACACATTTTCTCCCCCAAATTGCTCTTTTGATCCCCCAAATAAGAAATACTCTCCCCAAAGTAGCGCTTTCGTTCCCTTTCCCAATTATGAGACATTTGAAGATGAAAGGCAGTATTCTGGGGAGAAAATGCCTTTTTGGGGGGATAAAGAGTGGCATTAAGAGAGAACCTGTTTGGTTTCTGGGATGAAGAGTTATATTCGGGGAGAAAATGTCTAACTGTTGGCAGAAATTGATATGCAGGGGAGAAATGGTTGTATTTGGGAGAGAAAAAGTGTGTTTTGGAGAGAAAATGCATGAGTTTGGGGAATGAACTGCATTATTTTGGCGTGAAAGCCTGGTATTGATCTAATAAGCGGCATTTTGTGGAGAAAATGTCTTCTTTTAAGGATAAAGGTGATCTTTCGGGGAGAAAATGTCTGATTTGCAGCACAAAGAGTCGCATTTGGGGAAAACACCGTCTTTTATTGGGACATCACATTTTATTCCACTAATAACACATTTTCTTCCCAGAATACGGCCTTTTATCCCCAAAAGAAGGCATTTTCTTCCCAGAATACTGCTTTTTAGACCGAAAATAAGTCATCCTCTCCAAAAAAGACCTATTTCTGTCCTCAAAATGAGAAATATTCTCCCCAAAATATCATTCTTGGTTCCAAACAGAACATTTTTTATCCATTAAATACCACGTATGGTTCCCTATATTACACACTTTCTCCCCCAAATTGCTCTTTTGATCCCCCAAATAAGAAATACTCTCCCCCAAGTAGCGCTTTCGTTTCCTTTCCCAAATATGAGACATTTGAAGATGAAAGGCAGTATTCTGGGGAGAAAATGCCTTTTTGGGGGGCTAAAGAGTGGCACTTCAGAGAGAACCTGTTTGGCTTCTGGGATGAAGAGTGATATTCGGGGAGAAAATGTCTAATTGTTGGCAGAAATTGATATGCAGGGGAGAAATGGTTGTATTTGGGAGAGAAAAAGAGCGTTTTGTGGAGAAAATGCATGAGTTTGGGGAATGAAGTGCATTATTTTGGCGTGAAAGCCTGGTATTGAGCTAATAAGCGGCATTTTGTGGAGAAAATGTCTTCTTTAGAGGATTAAGGTGACCTTTTGGGGAGAAAATGTCTGATTTGCAGCATAAAAAGACGCATTTGGGGAAGACAGCGTCTTTTATTGGGACATCACATTTTATTCCACTAATAACACATTTTCTTCCCAGAATACCGCCTTTGATCCCCAAAAGAAGGCATTTTCTTCCCAGAATACTGCTTTTTAGACCGAAAATAAGTCATCCTCTCCAAAAAAGACCTATTTCTGTCCTCAAAATGAGAAATATTCTCCCCAAAATATCATCCTTGGTTCCAACAAGAAGACTTTTTCTCCATTACATACCACGTAGGGTTCCCTATATTACACACTTTCTCCCCCAAATTGCTCTTTTGATCCCCCAAATAAGAAATACTCTCCCCAAAGTAGCGCTTTCGTTTCCTTTCCCAAAAAGAAGCCACTTGAAGATGAAAGGCAGTATTCTGGGGAGAAAATGCCTTTTTGGGGGGCTAAAGAGTGGCACTTAAGAGAGAACCTGTTTGGTTTCTGGGATGAAGAGTGATATTCGGGGAGAAAATGTCTAACTGTTGGCAGAAATTGATATGCAGGGGAGAAATGGTTGTATTTGGGAGAGAAAAAGTGTGTTTTGGGGAGAAAATGCATGAGTTTGGGGAATGAACTGCATTATTTTGGCGTGAAAGCCTGGTATTGATCTAATAAGCGGCATTTTGTGGAGAAAATGTATTCTTTTAAGGATAAAGGTGATCTTTCGGGGAGAAAATGTCTGATTTGCAACACAAAAATTCGCATTTGGGGAAAACACTGTCTTTTATTGGGACATCAGATTTTATTCCACTAATAACCCATTTTCTTCCCAGAATACGGCCTTTTATCCCCAAAAGGAGGCATTTTCTTCCCAGAATACTGCTTTTTAGACCGAAAATAAGTCATCCTCTCCAAAAAAGACCTATTTCTGTCCTCAAAATGAGAAATATTCTCCCCAAAATATCATTCTTGGTTCCAAACAGAACATTTTTTATCCATTAAATACCACGTAGGGTTCCCAATTTTACAGTTTTTCTCCGGCAAATTGCTCTTTTGATCCCCCAAATAAGAAATACTCTCCCCAAAGTAGCGCTTTCGTTTCCTTTCCCAAATATGAGACATTTGAAGATGAAAGGCAGTATTCTGGGGAGAAAATGCCTTTTTGGGAGGCTAAAGAGTGGCACTTAAGAGAGAACCTGTTTGGTTTCTGGGATGAAGAGTGATATTCGGGGAGAAAATGTCTAAATGTTGGCAGAAATTGATATGCAGGGGAGAAATGGTTGTATTTTGGAGAGAAAAAGTGTGTTTTGGGGAGAAAATGCATGAGTTGTGGGGATAAACGGCATTATTTTGGCGTGAAAGCATGGTATTGAGCTAATAAGGGGCATTTTGTGGAGAAAATGTCTTCTTTAGAGGATAAAGGTGATCTTTCGGGGAGAAAATGTCTGATTTGCAGCATAAAAAGACGCATTTGGGGAAGACAGCGTCTTTTATTGGGACATCACATTTTATTCCAATAATAACACATTTTCTTCCCAGAATACCGCCTTTTATCCTCCAAAGAAGGCATTTTCTTCCCAGAATACTGCTTTTTAGACCGAAAATAAGTCATCCTCTCCAAAAAAGACCTATTTCTGTCCTCAAAATGAGAAATATTCTCCCCAAAATATCATTCTTGGTTCCAAATAGAAGACCTTTTCTCCATTAAATACCACGTCGGGTTCCCAATATTACACATTTTATCCCCCAAATTTCTCTTTTTCTCCCCAGAATGAGGCGTTCTCACTCCAATAACACTTTGATCCCAAGAATCAGGCATTTTCTCCGCACAAGCCTGATTTTATTACCAAAACAAAACATTTCTTACCCAAAACACACCTTTTTATTCCCAGCATTAGACATTGTCTCCCCCAAATGCCAATTTGTATCCCTCCAATACGAAATTCTTCCCTTCAAATATGGATTTGTATGACAAAAACAAGACAAACGTTCCCAAAAATACCGCTTCTTATTCCCCAAGGAAGACTTTTCCTCCCCAAAACACCCCTTTTAATCCCCAAAATAAGAAATACTCTCCCCCAAGTAGCGCTTTCATTCCCTTTCCCAAATATTAGACATTTGAAGATGAAAGGCAGTATTCTGGGGAGAAAATGCCTTTTTGGGGGGCTAAAGAGTGGCACTTCAGAGAGAACCTGTTTGGTTTCTGGGATGAAGAGTGATATTCGGGGAGAAAATGTCTAATTGTTGGCAGAAATTGATATGCAGGGGAGAAATGGTTGTATTTGGGAGAGAAAAAGAGTGTTTTGGGGAGAAAATGCCTGAATTTGGGGGATAAAGTGCATTATTTTGGAGTGAAAGCCTGGTATTGAGCTAATAAGCGGCATTTTGTGGAGAAGATGTCTTCTTTAGAGGATTAAGGTGACCTTTCGGGGAGAAAATGCCTTATTTGCAGCATAAAAAGACGCATTTGGGGAAGACAGCGTCATTATTGGGACATCACATTTTATTACAATAATAACAAATTTTCTTCCCAGAATACCGCCTTTTAGACCGAAAATAAGTCATCCTCTCCAAAAAAGACCTATTTCTGTCCTCAAAATGAGAAATATTCTCCCCAAAATATCATCCTTGGTTCCAAATAGAAGACCTTTTCTCCATTAAATACCACGTCGGGTTCCCAATATTACTCATTTTATCCCACAAATTTCTCTTTTTCTCCCCAGAATGAGGCGTTCTCACTCCAATAACACTTTTGATCCCAAGAATCAGGCATTTTCTCCGCCCAAGCCTGATTTTATTACCAAAGCAAAACATTTCTTACCCAAAACACACCTTTTTATTCCCAGCATTAGACATTGTCTCCCCAAAATGCCAATTTGTATCCCTCCAATACGAAATTCTTCCCTTCAAATATGGCTTTGTATGACAAAAACAAGACAAACGTTCCCAAAAATACCGCTTCTTATCCCCCAAGGAAGACTTTTCCTCCCCAAAACACCCCTTTTAATCCCCAAAATAAGAAATACTCTCCCCAAAGTAGCGCTTTCGTTTCCTTTCCCAAATATGAGACATTTGAAGATGAAAGGCAGTATTCTGGGGAGAAAATGCCTTTTTGGGGGGCTAAAGAGTGGCACTTAAGAGAGAACCTGTTTGGTTTCCGGGATGAAGAGTGGTATTCGGGGAGAAAATGTCTAATTGTTGGCAGAAATTGATATGCAGGGGAGAAATGGTTGTATTTGGGAGAGAAAAAGTGTGTTTTGGGGAGAAAATGCATGAGTTTTGGGGATAAACGGCATTATTTTGGAGTGAAAGCTTGGTATTGAGCTAATAAGCAGCATTTTGTAGAGAAAATGTCTTCTTTTGAGGATTAAGGTGATCTTTCGAGGAGAAAATGTCTGATTTGCAGCATAAAAAGACGCATTTGGGGAAGACTGCGTCTTTTATTGGGACATCACATTTTATTCCAATAAACAAATAACACATTTTCTTCCCAGAATACCGCCATTTATCCCCCAAAGAAGGCATTTTCTTCCCAGAATACTGCTTTTTAGACCGAAAAAAATTCATCCTCTCCAAAAAAGACCTATTTCTGTCCTCAAAATGAGAAATATTCTCCCCAAAATATCATTCTTGCTTCCAAAGAGAAGACCTTTTCTCCATTAAATACCACGTCGGGTTCCCAATATTACACATTTTATCCCCCAAATTTCTCTTTTTCTCCCCAGAATGAGGCGTTCTCTCTCCAATAACACTTTTGATCCCAAGAATCAGGCATTTTCTCCGCACAAGCCTGATTTTATTACCAAAACAAAACATTTCTTACCCAAAACACACCTTTTTATTCCCAGCATTAGACATTCTCTCCCCCAAATGCCAATTTGTATCCCTCCAATACGAAATTCTTCCCTTCAAATATGGCTTTGTATGACAAAAACAAGACAAACGTTCCCAAAAATACCGCTTCTTATCCCCCAAGGAAGACTTTTCCTCCCCAAAACACCCCTTTTAATCCCCAAAATAAGAAATACTCTCCCCAAAGTAGCGCTTTCGTTTCCTTTCCGAAATATGAGACATTTGAAGATGAAAGGCAGTATTCTGGGGAGAAAATGCCTTTTTGGGGGCTAAAGAGTGGCACTTAAGAGAGAACCTGTTTGGTTTCTGGGATGAAGAGTGATATTCGGGCAGAAAATGTCTAATTGTTGGCAGAAATTGATATGCAGGTGAGAAATGGTTGTATTTGGGAGAGAAAAAGAGTGTTTTGGGGAGAAAATGCATGAGTTTTGGGGATAAAGTGCATTATTTTAGAGTGAAAGCTTGGTATTGAGCTAATAAGCAGCATTTTGTGGAGAAAATGTCTTCTTTAGAGGATTAAGGTGATCTTTCGGGGAGAAAATGTCTGATTTGCAGCATAAAAAGACGCATTTGGGGAAGACAGCATCTTTTATTGGGACTTCACATTTTATTCCAATAATAACACATTTTCTTCCCAGAATACCGCCTTTTATCCCCAAAAGAAGGCATTTTCTTCCCAGAATACTGCTTTTTAGGCCGAAAATAAGTCATCCTCTCCAAAAAAGACCTATTTCTGTCCTCAAAATGAGAAATATTCTCTCCAAAATATCAATCTTGGTTCCAATTACAAGATTTTTTATCCATTAAATACCATGTAGGGTTCCTTATATTACACCTTTTTTCCCCCAAATTGCTCTTTTGATCTCCGAAATAGGAAATACTCTCCCCAAAGTAGCGCTTTCTTTCCCTTTCCCAAAAAGAAGACCCTTGAAGATGAAAGGCAGTATTCTGGGGAGAAAATGCCTTTTTGGGGGGATAAAGAGTGGCATTAAGAGAGAACCTGTTTGGTTTCTGGGATGAAGAGTGATATTCGGGGAGAAAATGTCTAATTGTTGGCAGAAATTGATATGCAGGGGAGAAATGGTTGTATTTGGGAGAGAAAAAGCGTGTTTTGGGGAGAAAATGCATGAGTTTTGGGGATAAAGTGCATTATTTTGGAGTGAAAGCTTGGTATTGAGCTAATAAGCAGCATTTTGTGGAGAAAATGTCTTCTTTAGAGGATTAAGGTGACCTTTCGGGGAGAAAATGCCTTATTTGCAGCATAAAAAGACGCATTTGGGGAAGACAGCGTCTTTTATTGGGACATCACATTTTATTCCAATAATAACACATTTTCTTCCCAGAATACCGCCTTTTATCCCCCAAAGAAGGCATTTTCTTCCCAGAATACTGCTTTTTAGACCGAAAATAAGTCATCCTCTCCAAAAAAGACCTATTTCTGTCCTCAAAATGAGAAATATTCTCCCCAAAATATCATTGTTTGTTCCAAACAGAAGATTTTTTCTCCATTAAATACCACGTAGGGTTCCCTATATTACACACTTTCTCCCCCAAATTGCTCTTTTGATCCCCCAAATAAGAAATACTCTCCCCAAAGTAGCGCTTTCGTTTCCTTTCCCAAATATGAGACATTTGAAGATGAAAGGCAGTATTCTGGGGAGAAAATGCCTTTTTGGGGGGCTAAAGAGTGGCACTTCAGAGAGAACCTGCTTGGTTTCTGGGATGAAGAGTGATATTCGGGGAGAAAATGTCTAAATGTTGGCAGAAATTGATATGCAGGGGAGAAATGGTTGTATTTTGGAGAGGAAAAGCGTGTTTTGTGGAGAAAATGCATGAGTTTTGGGGATAAACGGCATTATTTTGGAGTGAAAGCATGGTATTGAGCTAATAAGCAGCATTTTGTGGAGAAAATGTCTTCTTTAGAGGATTAAGGTGACCTTTTGGGGAGAAAATGCCTCATTTGCAGCATAAAAAGACGCATTTGGGGAAGACAGCGTCTTTTATTGGGACATCATATATTATTCCAATAATAACACATTTTCTTCCCAGAATACCGCCTTTTATCCCCAAAAGAAGGCATTTTCTTCCCAGAATACTGCTTTTTAGACCGAAAATAAGTCATCCTCTCCAAAAAAGACCTATTTCTGTCCTCAAAATGAGAAATTATCTCCCCAAAATATCATTCTTGGTTTCAAAGAGAAGACTTTTTCTCCATTAAATACCACATAGGGTTCCCAATATTACACATTTTCTCCCCCAAATTGCTCTTTTGATCCCCCAAATAAGAAATACTCTCCCCAAAGTAGCGCTTTCGTTTCCTTTCCCAAATATGAGACATTTGAAGATGAAAGGCAGTATTCTGGGGAGAAAATGCCTTTTTGGGGGGCTAAAGAGTGGCACTTAAGAGAGAACCTGTTTGGTTTCCGGGATGAAGAGTGATATTCGGGGAGAAAATGTCTAATTGTTGGCAGAAATTGATATGCAGGGGAGAAATGGTTGTATTTGGGAGAGAAAAAGAGTGTTTTGGGGAGAAAATGCATGAGTTTTGGGGATAAACTGCATTATTTTGGAGTGAAAGCATGGTATTGAGCTAATAAGCGGCATTTTGTGGAGAAAATGTCTTCTTTAGAGGATTAAGGTGATCTTTCGGGGAGAAAATGCCTTATTTGCAGCATAAAAAGACGCATTTGGGGAAGACAGCATCTTTTATTGGGACATCACATTTTATTCCACTAATAACACATTTTCTTCCCAGAATACCGCCTTTGATCCCCAAAAGAAGGCATTTTCTTCCCAGAATACTGCTTTTTAGACCGAAAATAAGTCATCCTCTCCAAAAAAGACCTATTTCTGTCCTCAAAATGAGAAATTTTCTCCCCAAAATATCATTCTTGGTTCCAAATAGAAGACTTTTTCTCCATTAAATACCACGTAGGGTTCCCTATATTACACCTTTTCTCCCCCAAATTGCTCTCTTGATCCCCCAAATAGGAAATACTCTCCCCAAAGTAGCTCTTTCTTTCCCTTTCCCAAAAAGAAGACGCTTGAAGATGAAAGGCAGTATTCTGGGGAGAAAATGCCTTTTTGGGGGGCTAAAGAGTGGCACTTAAGAGAGAACCTGTTTGGTTTCTGGGATGAAGAGTGATATTCGGGGAGAAAATGTCTAATTGTTGGCAGAAATTGATATGCAGGGGAGAAATGGTTGTATTTGGGAGAGAAAAAGCGTGTTTTGGGGAGAAAATGCATGAGTTTTGGGGATAAACGGCATTATTTTGGCGTGAAAGCCTGGTATTGAGCTAATAAGCAGCATTTTGTGGAGAAAATGTCTTCTTTTGAGGATCAAGGTGATCTTTCGGGGAGAAAATGTCTGATTTGCAGCATAAAAAGACGCATTTGGGGAAGACAGCGTCTTTTATTGGGACATCACATTTTATTCCAATAGTAACACATTTTCTTCCCAGAATACCGCCTTTTATCCCCCAAAGAAGGCATTTTCTTCCCAGAATACTGCTTTTTAGACCGAAAATAAGTCATCCTCTCCAAAAAAGACCTATTTCTGTCCTCAAAATGAGAAATATTCTCCCCAAAATATCATTCTTGGTTCCAAATAGAAGACCTTTTCTCCATTAAATACCACGTCGGGTTCCCAATATTACACATTTTATCCCCCAAATTTCTCTTTTTCTCTCCAGAATGAGGCGTTCTCACTCCAATAACACTTTTGATCCCAAGAATTAGGCATTTTCTCCGCACAAGACTGATTTTATTACCAAAACAAAACATTTCTTACCCAAAACACACCTTTTTATTCCCAGCATTAGACATTCTCTCCCCCAAATGCCAATTTGTATCCCTCCAATACGAAATTCTTCCCTTCAAATATGGCTTTGTATGAAAAAACAAGACAAACGTTCCCAAAAATACCGCTTCTTATCCCCCAAGGAAGACTTTTCCTCCCCAAAACACCCCTTTTAATCCCCAAAATAAGAAATACTCTCCCCAAAGTAGCGCTTTCGTTTCCTTTCCGAAATATGAGACATTTGAAGATGAAAGGCAGTATTCTGGGGAGAAAATGCCTTTTTGGGGGCTAAAGAGTGGCACTTAAGAGAGAACCTGTTTGGTTTCTGGGATGAAGAGTGATATTCGGGCAGAAAATGTCTAATTGTTGGCAGAAATTGATATGCAGGTGAGAAATGGTTGTATTTGGGAGAGAAAAAGAGTGTTTTGGGGAGAAAATGCATGAGTTTTGGGGATAAAGTGCATTATTTTAGAGTGAAAGCTTGGTATTGAGCTAATAAGCAGCATTTTGTGGAGAAAATGTCTTCTTTAGAGGATTAAGGTGATCTTTCGGGGAGAAAATGTCTGATTTGCAGCATAAAAAGACGCATTTGGGGAAGACAGCATCTTTTATTGGGACTTCACATTTTATTCCAATAATAACACATTTTCTTCCCAGAATACCGCCTTTTATCCCCAAAAGAAGGCATTTTCTTCCCAGAATACTGCTTTTTAGGCCGAAAATAAGTCATCCTCTCCAAAAAAGACCTATTTCTGTCCTCAAAATGAGAAATATTCTCTCCAAAATATCAATCTTGGTTCCAATTACAAGATTTTTTATCCATTAAATACCATGTAGGGTTCCTTATATTACACCTTTTTTCCCCCAAATTGCTCTTTTGATCTCCGAAATAGGAAATACTCTCCCCAAAGTAGCGCTTTCTTTCCCTTTCCCAAAAAGAAGACCCTTGAAGATGAAAGGCAGTATTCTGGGGAGAAAATGCCTTTTTGGGGGGATAAAGAGTGGCATTAAGAGAGAACCTGTTTGGTTTCTGGGATGAAGAGTGATATTCGGGGAGAAAATGTCTAATTGTTGGCAGAAATTGATATGCAGGGGAGAAATGGTTGTATTTGGGAGAGAAAAAGCGTGTTTTGGGGAGAAAATGCATGAGTTTTGGGGATAAAGTGCATTATTTTGGAGTGAAAGCTTGGTATTGAGCTAATAAGCAGCATTTTGTGGAGAAAATGTCTTCTTTAGAGGATTAAGGTGACCTTTCGGGGAGAAAATGCCTTATTTGCAGCATAAAAAGACGCATTTGGGGAAGACAGCGTCTTTTATTGGGACATCACATTTTATTCCAATAATAACACATTTTCTTCCCAGAATACCGCCTTTTATCCCCCAAAGAAGGCATTTTCTTCCCAGAATACTGCTTTTTAGACCGAAAATAAGTCATCCTCTCCAAAAAAGACCTATTTCTGTCCTCAAAATGAGAAATATTCTCCCCAAAATATCATTGTTTGTTCCAAACAGAAGATTTTTTCTCCATTAAATACCACGTAGGGTTCCCTATATTACACACTTTCTCCCCCAAATTGCTCTTTTGATCCCCCAAATAAGAAATACTCTCCCCAAAGTAGCGCTTTCGTTTCCTTTCCCAAATATGAGACATTTGAAGATGAAAGGCAGTATTCTGGGGAGAAAATGCCTTTTTGGGGGGCTAAAGAGTGGCACTTCAGAGAGAACCTGTTTGGTTTCTGGGATGAAGAGTGATATTCGGGGAGAAAATGTCTAAATGTTGGCAGAAATTGATATGCAGGGGAGAAATGGTTGTATTTTGGAGAGGAAAAGCGTGTTTTGTGGAGAAAATGCATGAGTTTTGGGGATAAACGGCATTATTTTGGAGTGAAAGCATGGTATTGAGCTAATAAGCAGCATTTTGTAGAGAAAATGTCTTCTTTAGAGGATTAAGGTGACCTTTTGGGGAGAAAATGCCTCATTTGCAGCATAAAAAGACGCATTTGGGGAAGACAGCGTCTTTTATTGGGACATCATATATTATTCCAATAATAACACATTTTCTTCCCAGAATACCGCCTTTTATCCCCAAAAGAAGGCATTTTCTTCCCAGAATACTGCTTTTTAGACCGAAAATAAGTCATCCTCTCCAAAAAAGACCTATTTCTGTCCTCAAAATGAGAAATTATCTCCCCAAAATATCATTCTTGGTTTCAAAGAGAAGACTTTTTCTCCATTAAATACCACATAGGGTTCCCAATATTACACATTTTCTCCCCCAAATTGCTCTTTTGATCCCCCAAATAAGAAATACTCTCCCCAAAGTAGCGCTTTCGTTTCCTTTCCCAAATATGAGACATTTGAAGATGAAAGGCAGTATTCTGGGGAGAAAATGCCTTTTTGGGGGGCTAAAGAGTGGCACTTAAGAGAGAACCTGTTTGGTTTCCGGGATGAAGAGTGATATTCGGGGAGAAAATGTCTAATTGTTGGCAGAAATTGATATGCAGGGGAGAAATGGTTGTATTTGGGAGAGAAAAAGAGTGTTTTGGGGAGAAAATGCATGAGTTTTGGGGATAAACTGCATTATTTTGGAGTGAAAGCATGGTATTGAGCTAATAAGCGGCATTTTGTGGAGAAAATGTCTTCTTTAGAGGATTAAGGTGATCTTTCGGGGAGAAAATGCCTTATTTGCAGCATAAAAAGACGCATTTGGGGAAGACAGCGTCTTTTATTGGGACATCACATTTTATTCCACTAATAACACATTTTCTTCCCAGAATACCGCCTTTGATCCCCAAAAGAAGGCATTTTCTTCCCAGAATACTGCTTTTTAGACCGAAAATAAGTCATCCTCTCCAAAAAAGACCTATTTCTGTCCTCAAAATGAGAAATTTTCTCCCCAAAATATCATTCTTGGTTCCAAATAGAAGACTTTTTCTCCATTAAATACCACGTAGGGTTCCCTATATTACACCTTTTCTCCCCCAAATTGCTCTCTTGATCCCCCAAATAGGAAATACTCTCCCCAAAGTAGCTCTTTCTTTCCCTTTCCCAAAAAGAAGACGCTTGAAGATGAAAGGCAGTATTCTGGGGAGAAAATGCCTTTTTGGGGGGCTAAAGAGTGGCACTTAAGAGAGAACCTGTTTGGTTTCTGGGATGAAGAGTGATATTCGGGGAGAAAATGTCTAATTGTTGGCAGAAATTGATATGCAGGGGAGAAATGGTTGTATTTGGGAGAGAAAAAGCGTGTTTTGGGGAGAAAATGCATGAGTTTTGGGGATAAACGGCATTATTTTGGCGTGAAAGCCTGGTATTGAGCTAATAAGCAGCATTTTGTGGAGAAAATGTCTTCTTTTGAGGATCAAGGTGATCTTTCGGGGAGAAAATGTCTGATTTGCAGCATAAAAAGACGCATTTGGGGAAGACAGCGTCTTTTATTGGGACATCACATTTTATTCCAATAGTAACACATTTTCTTCCCAGAATACCGCCTTTTATCCCCCAAAGAAGGCATTTTCTTCCCAGAATACTGCTTTTTAGACCGAAAATAAGTCATCCTCTCCAAAAAAGACCTATTTCTGTCCTCAAAATGAGAAATATTCTCCCCAAAATATCATTCTTGGTTCCAAATAGAAGACCTTTTCTCCATTAAATACCACGTCGGGTTCCCAATATTACACATTTTATCCCCCAAATTTCTCTTTTTCTCTCCAGAATGAGGCGTTCTCACTCCAATAACACTTTTGATCCCAAGAATCAGGCATTTTCTCCGCACAAGACTGATTTTATTACCAAAACAAAACATTTCTTACCCAAAACACACCTTTTTATTCCCAGCATTAGACATTCTCTCCCCCAAATGCCAATTTGTATCCCTCCAATACGAAATTCTTCCCTTCAAATATGGCTTTGTATGAAAAAACAAGACAAACGTTCCCAAAAATACCGCTTCTTATCCCCCAAGGAAGACTTTTCCTCCCCAAAACACCCCTTTTAATCCCCAAAATAAGAAATACTCTCCCCAAAGTAGCGCTTTCGTTTCCTTTCCCAAATATGAGACATTTGAAGATGAAAGGCAGTATTCTGGGGAGAAAATGCCTTTTTGGGGGGATAAAGAGTGGCACTTCAGAGAGAACCTGTTTGGTTTCTGGGATGAAGAGTGATATTCGGGCAGAAAATGTCTAATTGTTGGCAGAAATTGATATGCAGGGGAGAAATGCTTGTATTTGGGAGAGAAAAAGAGTGTTTTGGGGAGAAAATGCATGAGTTTTGGGGATAAACTGCATTATTTTGGAGTGAAAGCATGGTATTGAGCTAATACGCAGCATTTTGTGGAGAAAATGTCTTCTTTAGAGGATAAAGGTGATCTTTCGGGGAGAAAATATCTGATTTGCAGCACAAAAAGACGCATTTGGGGAAGACAGCATCTTTTATTGGGACATCACATTTTATTCCACTAATAACACATTTTCTTCTTAGAATACGGCCTTTTATCCCCAAAAGAAGGCATTTTCTTCCCAGAATACTGCTTTTTAGACCGAAAATAAGTCATCCTCTCCAAAAAAGACCTATTTCTGTCCTCAAAATGAGAAATATTCTCCCCAAAATATCATTGTTTGTTCCAAATAGAAGACTTTTTCTCCATTAAATACCCCGTAGGGTTCCCGATATTACACCTTTTCTCCCCCAAATTGCTCTCTTGATCCCCCAAATAAGAAATACTCTCCCCCAAGTAGCGCTTTCGTTCCCTTTCCCAAATATGAGACATTTGAAGATGAAAGGCAGTATTCTGGGGAGAAAATGCCTTTTTGGGGGGCTAAAGAGTGGCACTTAAGAGAGAACCTGTTTGGTTTCTGGGATGAAGAGTGATATTCGGGGAGAAAATGTCTAATTGTTGGCAGGAATTGATATGCAGGGGAGAAATGGTTGTATTTGGGAGAGAAAAAGCGTGTTTTGGGGAGAAAATGCATGAGTTTTGGGGATAAACTGCATTATTTTGTCGTGAAACCTGGTATTGAGCTAATAAGCGGCATTTTGTGGAGAAAATGTCTTCTTTAGAGGATTAAGGTGATCTTTCGGGGGGAAAATGTCTGATTTGCAGCATACAAAGACGCATTTGGGGAAGACAGCGTCTTTTATTGGGACATCACATTTTATTCCAATAGTAACACATTTTCTTCCCAGAATACCGCCTTTTATCCCCCAAAGAAGGCATTTTCTTCCCAGAATACTGCTTTTTAGACCGAAAATAAGTCATCCTCTCCAAAAAAGACCTATTTCTGTCCTCAAAATGAGAAATATTCTCCCCAAAATATCATTCTTGGTTCCAAATAGAAGACCTTTTCTCCATTAAATACCACGTCGGGTTCCCAATATTACACATTTTATCCCCCAAATTTCTCTTTTTCTCCCCAGAATGAGGCGTTCTCACTCCAATAACACTTTTGATCCCAAGAATCAGGCATTTTCTCCGCACAAGCCTGATTTTATTACCAAAACAAAACATTTCTTACCCAAAACACACCTTTTTATTCCCAGCATTAGACATTCTCTCCCCCAAATGACAATTTGTATCCCTCCAATACGAAATTCTTCCCTTCAAATATGGCTTTGTATGAAAAAACAAGACAAACGTTCCCAAAAATACCACTTCTTATCCCCCAAGGAAGACTTTTCCTCCCCAAAACACCCCTTTTAATCCCCAAAATAAGAAATACTCTCCCCAAAGTAGCGCTTTCGTTTCCTTTCCCAAATATGAGACATTTGAAGATGAAAGGCAGTATTCTGGGGAGAAAATGCCTTTTTGGGGGGATAAAGAGTGGCACTTAAGAGAGAACCTGTTTGGTTTCTGGGATGAAGAGTGATATTCGGGCAGAAAATGTCTAATTGTTGGCAGAAATTGATATGCAGGGGAGAAATGCTTGTATTTGGGAGAGAAAAAGAGTGTTTTGGGGAGAAAATGCATGAGTTTTGGGGATAAAGTGCATTATTTTGGAGTGAAAGCATGGTATTGAGCTAATAAGCGGCATTTTGTGGAGAAAATGTCTTCTTTAGAGGATTAAGGTGATCTTTCGGGGAGAAAATGCCTTATTTGCAGCATAAAAAGACACATTTGGGGAAGACAGCGTCTTTTATTGGGACATCACGTTTTATTCCAAAAATAACACATTTTCTTCCCAGAATACCGCCTTTTAGACCGAAAATAAGTCATCCTCTCCAAGAAATACCTATTTCTGTCCTCAAAATGAGAAATATTCTCCCCAAAATATCATTCTTGCTTCCAAATAGAAGACCTTTTCTCCATTAAATACCACGTCGGGTTCCCAATATTACACATTTTATCCCCCAAATTTCTCTTTTTCTCCCCAGAATGAGGCGTTCTCACTCCAATAACACTTTTGATCCCAAGAATCAGGCATTTTCTACGCACAAGCCTGATTTTATTACCAAAACAAAACATTTCTTACCCAAAACACACCTTTTTATTCCCAGCATTAGACATTGTCTCCCCCAAATGCCAATTTGTATCCCTCCAATACGAAATTCTTCCCTTCAAATATGGCTTTGTATGACAAAAATAAGACAAACGTTCCCAAAAATACCGCTTCTTATCCGCCAAGGAAGACTTTTCCTCCCCAAAACACCCCTTTTAATCCCCAAAATAAGAAATACTCTCCCCAAAGTAGCGCTTTCATTTCCTTTCCCAAATATGAGACATTTGAAGATGAAAGGCAGTATTCTGGGAGAAAATGCCTTTTTGGGGGGATAAAGAGTGGCACTTCAGAGAGAACCTGTTTGGTTTCTGGGATGAAGAGTGATATTCGGGGAGAAAATGTCTAATTGTTGGCAGAAATTGATATGCAGGGGAGAAATGGTTGTATTTGGGAGAGAAAAAGAGTGTTTTGGGGAGAAAATGCATGAGTTTTGGGGATAAAGTGCATTATTTTGGAGTGAAAGCATGGTATTGAGCTAATAAGCGGCATTTTGTGGAGAAAATGTCTTCTTTAGAGGATTAAGGTGATCTTTCGGGGAGAAAATGTCTGATTTGCAGCATAAAAAGACGCATTTGGGGAAGACAGCGTCTTTTATTGGGACATCAGATTTTATTCCACTAATAACACATTTTCTTCCCAGAATACCGCCTTTGATCCCCAAAAGAAGGCATTTTCTTCCCAGAATACTGCTTTTTAGACCAAAAATAAGTCATCCTCTCCAAAAAAGACCTATTTCTGTCCTCAAAATGAGAAATATTCTCCCCAAAATATCATTGTTTGTTCCAAATAGAAGACTTTTTCTCCATTAAATACCCCGTAGGGTTCCCGATATTACACATTTTCTCCCCCAAATTGCTCTCTTGATCCCCCAAATAAGAAATACTCTCCCCCAAGTAGCGCTTTCGTTCCCTTTCCCAAATATGAGACATTTGAAGATGAAAGGCAGTATTCTGGGGAGAAAATGCCTTTTTGGGGGGCTAAAGAGTGGCACTTAAGAGAGAACCTGTTTGGTTTCTGGGATGAAGAGTGATATTCGGGCAGAAAATGTCTAATTGTTGGCAGAAATTGATATGCAGGGGAGAAATGGTTGTATTTGGGAGAGAAAAAGAGTGTTTTGGGGAGAAAATGCATGAGTTTTGGGGATAAACTGCATTATTTTGGCGTGAAAGCTTGGTATTGAGATAATAAGGGGCATTTTGTGGAGAAAATGTCTTCTTTTAAGGATAAAGGTGATCTTTCGGGGAGAAAATGTCTGATTTGCAGCACAAAAAGACGCATTTGGGGAAGACAGCGTCTTTTATTGGGACATCACATTTTATTCCAAAAATAACACATTTTCTTCCCAGAATACCGCCTTTGATCCCCAAAAGAAGGCATTTTCTTCCCAGAATACTGCTTTTTAGGCCGAAAAGAAGTCATCCTCTCCAAAAAAGACCTATTTCTGTCCTCAAAATGAGAAATATTCTCCCCAAAATATCATTGTTTGTTCCAAATAGAAGACTTTTTCTCCATTAAATACCACGTAGGGTTCCCTATATTACACCTTTTCTCCCCCAAATTGCTCTTTTGATCCCCCAAATAGGAAATACTCTCCCCAAAGTAGCTCTTTCTTTCCCTTTCCCAAAAAGAAGACGCTTGAAGATGAAAGGCAGTATTCTGGGGAGAAAATGCCTTTTTGGGGGGCTAAAGAGTGGCACTTCAGAGAGAACCTGTTTGGTTTCTGGGATGAAGAGTGATATTCGGGGAGAAAATGTCTAATTGTTGGCAGAAATTGATATGCAGGGGAGAAATGGTTGTATTTGGGAGAGAAAAAGCGTGTTTTGGGGAGAAAATGCATGAGTTTTGGGGATAAACTGCATTATTTTGGCGTGAAAGCCTGGTATTGAGCTAATAAGCAGCATTTTGTGGAGAAAATGTCTTCTTTTGAGGATCAAGGTGATCTTTCGGGGAGAAATTGTCTGATTTGCAGCATACAAAGACGCATTTGGGGAAGACAGCGTCTTTTATTGGGACATCACATTTTATTCCAATAGTAACACATTTTCTTCCCAGAATACCGCCTTTTATCCCCCAAAGAAGGCATTTTCTTCCCAGAATACTGCTTTTTAGACCGAAAAGAAGTCATCCTCTCCAAAAAAGACCTATTTCTGTCCTCAAAATGAGAAATATTCTCCCCAAAATATCATTCTTGGTTCCAAATAGAAGACCTTTTCTCCATTAAATACCACGTCGGGTTCCCAATATTACACATTTTCTCCCCCAAATTTCTCTTTTTCTCTCCAGAATGAGGCGTTCTCACTCCAATAACACTTTTGATCCCAAGAATCAGGCATTTTCTCCGCACAAGACTGATTTTATTACCAAAACAAAACATTTCTTACCCAAAACACACCTTTTTATTCCCAGCATTAGACATTCTCTCCCCCAAATGCCAATTTGTATCCCTCCAATACGAAATTCTTCCCTTCAAATATGGCTTTGTATGAAAAAACAAGACAAACGTTCCCAAAAATACCGCTTCTTATCCCCCAAGGAAGACTTTTCCTCCCCAAAACACCCCTTTTAATCCCCAAAATAAGAAATACTCTCCCCAAAGTAGCGCTTTCGTTTCCTTTCCCAAATATGAGACATTTGAAGATGAAAGGCAGTATTCTGGGGAGAAAATGCCTTTTTGGGGGGATAAAGAGTGGCACTTCAGAGAGAACCTGTTTGGTTTCTGGGATGAAGAGTGATATTCGGGCAGAAAATGTCTAATTGTTGGCAGAAATTGATATGCAGGGGAGAAATGCTTGTATTTGGGAGAGAAAAAGAGTGTTTTGGGGAGAAAATGCATGAGTTTTGGGGATAAACTGCATTATTTTGGAGTGAAAGCATGGTATTGAGCTAATACGCAGCATTTTGTAGAGAAAATGTCTTCTTTAGAGGATTAAGGTGATCTTTCGGGGAGAAAATATCTGATTTGCAGCACAAAAAGACGCATTTGGGGAAGACAGCATCTTTTATTGGGACATCACATTTTATTCCACTAATAACACATTTTCTTCCCAGAATACGGACTTTTATCCCCAAAAGAAGGCATTTTCTTCCCAGAATACTGCTTTTTAGACCGAAAATAAGTCATCCTCTCCAAAAAAGACCTATTTCTGTCCTCAAAATGAGAAATATTCTCCCCAAAATATCATTGTTTGTTCCAAATAGAAGACTTTTTCTCCATTAAATACCCCGTAGGGTTCCCGATATTACACATTTTCTCCCCCAAATTGCTCTCTTGATCCCCCAAATAAGAAATACTCTCCCCCAAGTAGCGCTTTCGTTCCCTTTCCCAAATATGAGACATTTGAAGATGAAAGGCAGTATTCTGGGGAGAAAATGCCTTTGTGGGGGGCTAAAGAGTGGCACTTCAGAGAGAACCTGTTTGGTTTCTGGGATGAAGAGTGATATTCGGGCAGAAAATGTCTAAATGTTGGCAGAAATTGATATGCAGGGGAGAAATGCTTGTATTTGGGAGAGAAAAAGAGTGTTTTGTGGAGAAAATGCATGAGTTTTGGGGATAAACTGCATTATTTTGGCGTGAAAGCTTGGTATTGAGCTAATAAGCAGCATTTTGTGGAGAAAATGTCTTCTTTTGAGGATCAAGGTGATCTTTCGGGGAGAAAATGTCTGATTTGCAGCACAAAAAGACGCATTTGGGGAAGACTGCGTCTTTTATTGGGACATCACATTTTATTCCAATAATAACACATTTTCTTCCCAGAATACCGCCTTTGATCCCCAAAAGAAGGCATTTTCTTCCCAGAATACTGCTTTTTAGGCCGAAAATAAGTCATCCTCTCCAAAAAAGACCTATTTCTGTCCTCAAAATGAGAAATATTCTCCCCAAAATATCATTGTTTGTTCCAAATAGAAGACTTTTTCTCCATTAAATACCACGTAGGGTTCCCTATATTACACCTTTTCTCCCCCAAATTGCTCTTTTAATCCCCCAAATAGGAAATACTCTCCCCAAAGTAGCGCTTTCTTTCCCTTTCCCAAAAAGAAGACCCTTGAAGATGAAAGGCAGTATTCTGGGGAGAAAATGCCTTTTTGGGGGGATAAAGAGTGGCATTAAGAGAGAACCTGTTTGGTTTCTGGGTTGAAGAGTGATATTCGGGGAGAAAATGTCTAATTGTTGGCAGAAATTGATATGCAGGGGAGAAATGGTTGTATTTGGGAGAGAAAAAGCGTGTTTTGGGGAGAAAATGCATGAGTTTTGGGGATAAACTGCATTATTTTGGCGTGAAAGCTTGGTATTGAGATAATAAGGGGCATTTTGTGGAGAAAATGTCTTCTTTTAAGGATAAAGGTGATCTTTCGGGGAGAAAATGTCTGATTTGCAGCATAAAAAGACGCATGTGGGGAAGACAGCGTCTTTTATTGGGACATCACATTTTATTCCAATAATAACACATTTTCTTCCCAGAATACCGCCTTTGATCCCCAAAAGAAGGCATTTTCTTCCCAGAATACTGCTTTTTAGACCGAAAATAAGTCATCCTCTCCAAAAAAGACCTATTTCTGTCCTCAAAATGAGAAATATTCTCCCCAAAATATCATTGTTTGTTCCAAATAGAAGACTTTTTCTCCATTAAATACCACGTAGGGTTCCCGATATTACACATTTTCTCCCCCAAATTGCTCTCTTGATCCCCCAAATAAGAAATACTCTCCCCCAAGTAGCGCTTTCGTTCCCTTTCCCAAATATGAGACATTTGAAGATGAAAGGCAGTATTCTGGGGAGAAAATGCCTTTGTGGGGGGCTAAAGAGTGGAACTTAAGAGAGAACCTGTTTGGTTTCTGGGATGAAGAGTGATATTCGGGCAGAAAATGTCTAATTGTTGGCAGAAATTGATATGCAGGGGAGAAATGGTTGTATTTGGGAGAGAAAAAGTGTGTTTTGGGGAGAAAATGCATGAGTTTTGGGGATAAACTGCATTATTTTGGCGTGAAAGCTTGGTATTGAGATAATAAGGGGCATTTTGTGGAGATAATGTCTTCTTTAGAGGATTAAGGTGATCTTTCGGGGAGTAAATGTCTGATTTGCAGCACAAAAAGACGCATTTGGGGAAGACTGCGTCTTTTATTGGGACATCACATTTTATTCCAATAATAACACATTTTCTTCCCAGAATACCGCCTTTGATCCCCAAAAGAAGGCATTTTCTTCCCAGAATACTGCTTTTTAGACCGAAAATAAGTCATCCTCTCCAAAAAAGACCTATTTCTGTCCTCAAAATGAGAAATATTCTTCCCAAAATATCATTCTTGGTTCCAAACAGACGACTTGTTCTCCATTAAATACCACGTAGGTTTCCCTATATTACACATTTTCTCCCCCAAATTGCTCTTTTGATCCCCCAAATAAGAAATACTCTCCCCCAAGTAGCGCTTTCATTTCCTTTCCCAAATATGAGACATTTGAAGATGAAAGGCAGTATTCTGGGGAGAAAATGCCTTTTTGGGGGGCTAAAGAGTGGCACTTAAGAGAGAACCTGTTTGGTTTCTGGGATGAAGAGTGATATTCGGGGAGAAAATGTCTAATTGTTGGCAGAAATTGATATGCAGGGGAGAAATGCTTGTATTTGGGAGAGAAAAAGAGTGTTTTGGGGAGAAAATGCATGAGTTTTGGGGATAAACTGCATTATTTTGGCGTGAAAGCTTGGTATTGAGATAATAAGGGGCATTTTGTGGAGAAAATGTCTTCTTTTAAGGATAAAGGTGATCTTTCGGGGAGAAAATATCTGATTTGCAGCACAAAAAGACGCATTTGGGGAAGACTGCGTCTTTTATTGGGACATCACATTTTATTCCAATAATAACACATTTTCTTCCCAGAATACCGCTTTTTATCCCCTAAGGAAGGCATTTTCTTCCCAGAATACTGCTTTTTAGACCGAAAATAAGTCATCCTCTCCAAAAAAGACCTATTTCTGTCCTCAAAATGAGAAATATTCTCCCCAAAATATCATTGTTTGTTCCAAATAGAAGACTTTTTCTCCATTAAATACCACGTAGGGTTCCCTATATTACACCTTTTCTCCCCCAAATTGCTCTTTTGATCCCCCAAATAGGAAATACTCTCCCCAAAGTAGCGCTTTCTTTCCCTTTCCCAAAAAGAAGACCCTTGAAGATGAAAGGCAGTATTCTGGGGAGAAAATGCCTTTTTGGGGGGCTAAAGAGTGGCACTTAAGAGAGAACCTGTTTGGTTTCTGGGATGAAGAGTGATATTCGGGGAGAAAATGTCTAATTGTTGGCAGAAATTGATATGCAGGGGAGAAATGGTTGTATTTGGGAGAGAAAAAGCGTGTTTTGGGGAGAAAATGCATGAGTTTTGGGGATAAACGGCATTATTTTGGCGTGAAAGCCTGGTATTGAGCTAATAAGCAGCATTTTGTGGAGAAAATGTCTTCTTTTGAGGATCAAGGTGATCTTTCGGGGAGAAATTGTCTGATTTGCAGCATACAAAGACGCATTTGGGGAAGACAGCGTCTTTTATTGGGACATCACATTTTATTCCAATAGTAACACATTTTCTTCCCAGAATACCGCCTTTTATCCCCCAAAGAAGGCATTTTCTTCCCAGAATACTGCTTTTTAGACCGAAAATAAGTCATCCTCTCCAAAAAAGACCTATTTCTGTCCTCAAAATGAGAAATATTCTCCCCAAAATATCATTCTTGGTTCCAAATAGAAGACCTTTTCTCCATTAAATACCACGTCGGGTTCCCAATATTACACATTTTATCCCCCAAATTTCTCTTTTTCTCCCCAGAATGAGGCGTTCTCACTCCAATAACACTTTTGATCCCAAGAATCAGGCATTTTCTACGCACAAGCCTGATTTTATTACCAAAACAAAACATTTCTTACCCAAAACACACCTTTTTATTCCCAGCATTAGACATTGTCTCCCCCAAATGACAATTTATATCCCTCCAATACGAAATTCTTCCCTTCAAATATGGCTTTGTATGACAAAAACAAGACAAACGTTCCCAAAAATACCGCTTCTTATCCCCCAAGGAAGACTTTTCCTCCCCAAAACACCCCTTTTAATCCCCAAAATAAGAAATACTCTCCCCAAAGTAGCGCTTTCATTTCCTTTCCCAAATATGAGACATTTGAAGATGAAAGGCAGTATTCTGGGAGAAAATGCCTTTTTGGGGGGATAAAGAGTGGCACTTCAGAGAGAACCTGTTTGGTTTCTGGGATGAAGAGTGATATTCGGGGAGAAAATGTCTAATTGTTGGCAGAAATTGATATGCAGGGGAGAAATGGTTGTATTTGGGAGAGAAAAAGAGTGTTTTGGGGAGAAAATGCATGAGTTTTGGGGATAAAGTGCATTATTTTGGAGTGAAAGCATGGTATTGAGCTAATAAGCGGCATTTTGTGGAGAAAATGTCTTCTTTAGAGGATTAAGGTGATCTTTCGGGGAGAAAATGTCTGATTTGCAGCATAAAAAGACGCATTTGGGGAAGACAGCGTCTTTTATTGGGACATCAGATTTTATTCCACTAATAACACATTTTCTTCCCAGAATACCGCCTTTGATCCCCAAAAGAAGGCATTTTCTTCCCAGAATACTGCTTTTTAGACCAAAAATAAGTCATCCTCTCCAAAAAAGACCTATTTCTGTCCTCAAAATGAGAAATATTCTCCCCAAAATATCATTGTTTGTTCCAAATAGAAGACTTTTTCTCCATTAAATACCCCGTAGGGTTCCCGATATTACACATTTTCTCCCCCAAATTGCTCTCTTGATCCCCCAAATAAGAAATACTCTCCCCCAAGTAGCGCTTTCGTTCCCTTTCCCAAATATGAGACATTTGAAGATGAAAGGCAGTATTCTGGGGAGAAAATGCCTTTTTGGGGTGCTAAAGAGTGGCACTTAAGAGAGAACCTGTTTGGTTTCTGGGATGAAGAGTGATATTCGGGGAGAAAATGTCTAATTGTTGGCAGAAATTGATATGCAGGGGAGAAATGGTTGTATTTGGGAGAGAAAAAGAGTGTTTTGGGGAGAAAATGCATGAGTTTTGGGGATAAACTGCATTATTTTGGCGTGAAAGCTTGGTATTGAGATAATAAGGGGCATTTTGTGGAGAAAATGTCTTCTTTTAAGGATAAAGGTGATCTTTCGGGGAGAAAATATCTGATTTGCAGCACAAAAAGACGCATTTGGGGAAGACAGCGTCTTTTATTGGGACATCACATTTTATTCCAAAAATAACACATTTTCTTCCCAGAATACCGCCTTTGATCCCCAAAAGAAGGCATTTTCTTCCCAGAATACTGCTTTTTAGGCCGAAAAGAAGTCATCCTCTCCAAAAAAGACCTATTTCTGTCCTCAAAATGAGAAATATTCTCCCCAAAATATCATTGTTTGTTCCAAATAGAAGACTTTTTCTCCATTAAATACCACGTAGGGTTCCCTATATTACACCTTTTCTCCCCCAAATTGCTCTTTTGATCCCCCAAATAGGAAATACTCTCCCCAAAGTAGCTCTTTCTTTCCCTTTCCCAAAAAGAAGACGCTTGAAGATGAAAGGCAGTATTCTGGGGAGAAAATGCCTTTTTGGGGGGCTAAAGAGTGGCACTTAAGAGAGAACCTGTTTGGTTTCTGGGATGAAGAGTGATATTCGGGGAGAAAATGTCTAATTGTTGGCAGAAATTGATATGCAGGGGAGAAATGGTTGTATTTGGGAGAGAAAAAGCGTGTTTTGGGGAGAAAATGCATGAGTTTTGGGGATAAACGGCATTATTTTGGCGTGAAAGCCTGGTATTGAGCTAATAAGCAGCATTTTGTGGAGAAAATGTCTTCTTTTGAGGATCAAGGTGATCTTTCGGGGAGAAATTGTCTGATTTGCAGCATAAGAAGACGCATTTGGGGAATATAGTGTCTTTTATTGGGACATCACATTTTATTCCAATAATAACACATTTTCTTCCCAGAATACCGCCTTTTATCCCCCAAAGAAGGCATTTTCTTCCCAGAATACTGCTTTTTAGACCGAAAATAAGTCATCCTCTCCAAAAAAGACCTATTTCTGTCCTCAAAATGAGAAATATTCTCCCCAAAATATCATTCTTGGTTCCAAATAGAAGACCTTTTCTCCATTAAATACCACGTCGGGTTCCCAATATTACACATTTTATCCCCCAAATTTCTCTTTTTCTCTCCAGAATGAGGCGTTCTCACTCCAATAACACTTTTGATCCCAAGAATCAGGCATTTTCTCCGCACAAGACTGATTTTATTACCAAAACAAAACATTTCTTACCCAAAACACACCTTTTTATTCCCAGCATTAGACATTCTCTCCCCCAAATGCCAATTTGTATCCCTCCAATATGAAATTCTTCCCTTCAAATATGGCTTTGTATGAAAAAACAAGACAAACGTTCCCAAAAATACCGCTTCTTATCCCCCAAGGAAGACTTTTCCTCCCCAAAACACCCCTTTTAATCCCCAAAATAAGAAATACTCTCCCCAAAGTAGCGCTTTCGTTTCCTTTCCCAAATATGAGACATTTGAAGATGAAAGGCAGTATTCTGGGGAGAAAATGCCTTTTTGGGGGGCTAAAGAGTGGCACTTCAGAGAGAACCTGTTTGGTTTCTGGGATGAAGAGTGATATTCGGGCAGAAAATGTCTAATTGTTGGCAGAAATTGATATGCAGGGGAGAAATGCTTGTATTTGGGAGAGAAAAAGAGTGTTTTGCGGAGAAAATGCATGAGTTTTGGGGATAAACTGCATTATTTTGGCGTGAAAGCTTGGTATTGAGATAATAAGGGGCATTTTGTGGAGAAAATGTCTTCTTTTAAGGATAAAGGTGATCTTTCGGGGAGAAAATATCTGATTTGCAGCACAAAAAGACGCATTTGGGGAAGACAGCGTCTTTTATTGGGACATCACATTTTATTCCAAAAATAACACATTTTCTTCCCAGAATGCCGCCTTTGATCCCCAAAAGAAGGCATTTTCTTCCCAGTATACTGCTTTTTAGGCCGAAAAGAAGTCATCCTCTCCAAAAAAGACCTATTTCTGTCCTCAAAATGAGAAATATTCTCCCCAAAATATCATTGTTTGTTCCAAATAGAAGACTTTTTCTCCATTAAATACCACGTAGGGTTCCCTATATTACACCTTTTCTCCCCCAAATTGCTCTTTTGATCCCCCAAATAGGAAATACTCTCCCCAAAGTAGCTCTTTCTTTCCCTTTCCCAAAAAGAAGACGCTTGAAGATGAAAGGCAGTATTCTGGGGAGAAAATGCCTTTTTGGGGGGCTAAAGAGTGGCACTTAAGAGAGAACCTGTTTGGTTTCTGGGATGAAGAGTGATATTCGGGGAGAAAATGTCTAATTGTTGGCAGAAATTGATATGCAGGGGAGAAATGGTTGTATTTGGGAGAGAAAAAGCGTGTTTTGGGGAGAAAATGCATGAGTTTTGGGGATAAACGGCATTATTTTGGCGTGAAAGCCTGGTATTGAGCTAATAAGCAGCATTTTGTGGAGAAAATGTCTTCTTTTGAGGATCAAGGTGATCTTTCGGGGAGAAATTGTCTGATTTGCAGCATACAAAGACGCATTTGGGGAAGACAGCGTCTTTTATTGGGACATCACATTTTATTACACCTTTTCTCCCCCAAATGGCTCTTTTGATCCCCCAAATAAGAAATACTCTCCCCAAAGTAGCGCTTTCCTTTCCTTTCCCAAATATGAGACATTTGAAGATGAAAGGCAGTATTCTGGGAGAAAATGCCTTTTTGGGGGGATAAAGAGTGGCACTTCAGAGAGAACCTGTTTGGTTTCTGGGATGAAGAGTGATATTCGGGGAGAAAATGTCTAATTGTTGGCAGAAATTGATATGCAGGGGAGAAATGGTTGTATTTGGGAGAGAAAAAGCGTGTTTTGGGGAGAAAATGCATGAGTTGTGGGGATAAACGGCATTATTTTGGCGTGAAAGCCTGGTATTGAGCTAATAAGCAGCATTTTGTGGAGAAAATGTCTTCTTTTGAGGATCAAGGTGATCTTTCGGGGAGAAATTGTCTGATTTGCAGCATACAAAGACGCATTTGGGGAAGACAGCGTCTTTTATTGGGACATCACGTTTTATTCCAAATATAACACATTTTCTTCCTAGAATACCGCCTTTTATCCCCAAAAGAAGGCATTTTCTTCCCAGAATACTGCTTTTTAGACCGAAAATAAGTCATCCTCTCCAAAAAAGACCTATTTCTGTCCTCAAAATGAGAAATATTCTCCCCAAAATATCATTCTTGGTTCCAAATAGAAGACCTTTTCTCCATTAAATACCACGTCGGGTTCCCAATATTACACATTTTATCCCCCAAATTTCTCTTTTTCTCCCCAGAATGAGGCGTTCTCACTCCAATAACACTTTTGATCCCAAGAATCAGGCATTTTCTCCGCACAAGACTGATTTTATTACCAAAACAAAACATTTCTTACCCAAAACACACCTTTTTATTCCCAGCATTAGACATTCTCTCCCCCAAATGCCAATTTGTATCCCTCCAATACGAAATTCTTCCCTTCAAATATGGCTTTGTATGAAAAAACAAGACAAACGTTCCCAAAAATACCGCTTCTTATCCCCCAAGGAAGACTTTTCCTCCCCAAAACACCCCTTTTAATCCCCAAAATAAGAAATACTCTCCCCAAAGTAGCGCTTTCGTTTCCTTTCCCAAATATGAGACATTTGAAGATGAAAGGCAGTATTCTGGGGAGAAAATGCCTTTTTGGGGGGATAAAGAGTGGCACTTCAGAGAGAACCTGTTTGGTTTCTGGGATGAAGAGTGATATTCGGGCAGAAAATGTCTAAATGTTGGCAGAAATTGATATGCAGGGGAGAAATGCTTGTATTTGGGAGAGAAAAAGAGTGTTTTGGGGAGAAAATGCATGAGTTTTGGGGATAAAGTGCATTATTTTGGAGTGAAAGCATGGTATTGAGCTAATAAGCGGCATTTTGTGGAGAAAATGTCTTCTTTAGAGGATTAAGGTGATCTTTCGGGGAGAAAATATCTGATTTGCAGCACAAAAAGACGCATTTGGGGAAGACAGCATCTTTTATTGGGACATCACATTTTATTCCAATAATAACACATTTTCTTCCCAGAATACGGCCTTTTATCCCCAAAAGAAGGCATTTTCTTCCCAGAATACTGCTTTTTAGACCGAAAATAAGTCATCCTCTCCAAAAAAGACCTATTTCTGTCCTCAAAATGAGAAATATTCTCCCCAAAATATCATTGTTTGTTCCAAATAGAAGACTTTTTCTCCATTAAATACCCCGTAGGGTTCCCGATATTACACATTTTCTCCCCCAAATTGCTCTCTTGATCCCCCAAATAAGAAATACTCTCCCCCAAGTAGCGCTTTCGTTCCCTTTCCCAAATATGAGACATTTGAAGATGAAAGGCAGTATTCTGGGGAGAAAATGCCTTTGTGGGGGGCTAAAGAGTGGCACTTAAGAGAGAACCTGTTTGGTTTCTGGGATGAAGAGTGATATTCGGGCAGAAAATGTCTAATTGTTGGCAGAAATTGATATGCAGGGGAGAAATGCTTGTATTTGGGAGAGAAAAAGCGTGTTTTGGGGAGAAAATGCATGAGTTTTGGGGATAAACTGCATTATTTTGTCGTGAAACCTGGTATTGAGCTAATAAGCGGCATTTTGTGGAGAAAATGTCTTCTTTAGAGGATTAAGGTGATCTTTCGGGGAGAAAATGTCTGATTTGCAGCATACAAAGACGCATTTGGGGAAGACAGCGTCTTTTATTGGGACATCACATTTTATTCCAATAATAACACATTTTCTTCCCAGAATACCGCCTTTGATCCCCAAAAGAAGGCATTTTCTTCCCAGAATACTGCTTTTTAGACCGAAAATAAGTCATCCTCTCCAAAAAAGACCTATTTCTGTCCTCAAAATGAGAAATATTCTCCCCAAAATATCATTGTTTGTTCCAAACAGAAGACCTTTTCTCCATTAAATACCACGTGGGGTTCGTATATTACACATTTTCTCCCCCAAATTGCTCTTTTGATCCCCCAAATAAGAAATACTCTCCCCCAAGTAGCGCTTTCGTTCCCTTTCCCAAAAAGAAGACCCTTGAAGATGAAAGGCAGTATTCTGGAGAGAAAATGCCTTTTTGGGGGGATAAAGAGTGGCACTTCAGAGAGAACCTGTTTGGTTTCTGGGATGAAGAGTGATATTCGGGGAGAAAATGTCTAATTGTTGGCAGAAATTGATATGCAGGGGAGAAATGGTTGTATTTTGGAGAGAAAAAGCGTGTTTTGGGGAGAAAATGCATGAGTTTTGGGGATAAAGTGCATTATTTTGGAGTGAAAGCATGGTATTGAGCTAATAAGCGGCATTTTGTGGAGAAAATGTCTTCTTTAGAGGATTAAGGTGATCTTTCGGGGTGAAAATATCTGATTTGCAGCATAAAAAGACGCATTTGGGGAAGACAGCATCTTTTATTGGGACATCACATTTTATTCCACTAATAACACATTTTCTTCCCAGAATACCGCCTTTGATCCCCAAAAGAAGGCATTTTCTTCCCAGAATACTGCTTTTTAGACCGAAAATAAGTCATCCTCTCCAAAAAAGACCTATTTCTGTCCTCAAAATGAGAAATTTTCTCCCCAAAATATCGTTGTTTGTTCCAAATAGAAGACTTTTTCTCCATTAAATACCACGTAGGGTTCCCTATATTACACATTTTCTCCCCCAAATTGCTCTTTTGATCCCCCAAATAGGAAATACTCTCCCCAAAGTAGCTCTTTCTTTCCCTTTCCCAAAAAGAAGACGCTTGAAGATGAAAGGCAGTATTCTGGGGAGAAAATGCCTTTTTGGGGGGCTAAAGAGTGGCACTTAAGAGAGAACCTGTTTGGTTTCTGGGATGAAGAGTGATATTCGGGGAGAAAATGTCTAATTGTTGGCAGAAATTGATATGCAGGGGAGAAATGGTTGTATTTGGGAGAGAAAAAGCGTGTTTTGGGGAGAAAATGCCTGAGTTTTGGGGATAAACTGCATTATTTTGGCGTGAAACCTGGTATTAAGCTAATAAGCGGCATTTTGTGGAGAAAATGTCTTCCTTAGAGGATTAAGGTGATCTTTCGGGGAGAAAATGTCTGATTTGCAGCATACAAAGACGCATTTGGGGAAGACAGCGTCTTTTATTGGGACATCACATTTTATTCCAATAGTAACACATTTTCTTCCCAGAATACCGCCTTTTATCCCCCAAAGAAAGCATTTTCTTCCCAGAATACTGCTTTTTAGACCGAAAATAAGTCATCCTCTCCAAAAAAGACCTATTTCTGTCCTCAAAATGAGAAATATTCTCCCCAAAATATCATTGTTTGTTCCAAATAGAAGACCTTTTCTCCATTAAATACCACGTCGGGTTCCCAATATTACACATTTTATCCCCCAAATTTCTCTTTTTCTCTCCAGAATGAGGCGTTCTCACTCCAATAACACTTTTGATCCCAAGAATCAGGCATTTTCTCCGCACAAGACTGATTTTATTACCAAAGCAAAACATTTCTTACCCAAAACACACCTTTTTATTCCCAGCATTAGACATTGTCTCCCCCAAATGCCAATTTGTATCCCTCCAATACGAAATTCTTCCCTTCAAATATGGCTTTGTGTGACAAAAACAAGACAAACGTTCCCAAAAATACCGCTTCTTATCCCCCAAGGAAGACTTTTCCTCCCCAAAACACCCCTTTTGATCCCCAAAATAAGAAATACTCTCCCCAAAGTAGCGCTTTCGTTTCCTTTCCCAAATATGAGACATTTGAAGATGAAAGGCAGTATTCTGGGGAGAAAATGCCTTTGTGGGGGGCTAAAGAGTGGCACTGAAGAGAGAACCTGTTTGGTTTCTGGGATGAAGAGTGATATTCGGGGAGAAAATGTCGAATTGTTGGCAGAAATTGTTACGCTGGCGAGAAACTGTTGTATTTTGGAGACCAAAAGAGTATTTTGGTGAGAAAACGAATAAGTTTTGGGGAAGTACCGCACTATTTTGGTCTGAAAGCATGGTATTGAGCTAATAAGCGGCATTTTGTGGAGAAAATATCTTCTGTAGGGGATGAAATGCAGTGTTTTGTAGGGAAAATATTTAATTTGGGGGATAGTAAACGGTGTTTCCGGGAGAAAATATCTATCGTTTGAGATAAAAAGCTGTTAGTTGTAAATGTAGTAGTAAATGTAGTAGTAAATGGCTTGGTTGGGGGATATATTGGGGTACTTTGGGAAGGAAATGTTCTATTTTAGGAATAGAAAACTGTATTTTGGGACAAAAGGTCATATTTTAAATTCCATAATAAGTGGAATCATTGGGAGAAAATGACATATTTAGGGATACAAAGTGGTATTTTGTATATATATGTATTATATTGGGGAAAAGGTGATATTTAAAGGAGAATATGTCATTTTATTTTGTATACAGCCATCCTTTGAAGGGAAAAGATCTGATATTTGTGATGAAATGTGAAGAAGATGACGTCTAATTTTTTATTATGAGTTCTTTGGGGGAGAAATCGTTTTAATTTGGGGACCAAATATGATATCTAAGGGAGGAAATGTCTTACTTTAGGGACCAAACTTCCTAAATGGACTAGAAAATGTCTTTTTCTTGGTTTGAAAAACGATATTTAAGGGAGAACATGTCTTATTTTCAGGGTCAAAAGAGGCACGTAGGGAGAATAGATCTCTAAATCTCTAATATATCTATAAAATGCGTTCTTTTTTGAGAAAACCTCTTCTTTTGGGGTAGAAAGTGGTATTTTGGGGAGATCGTGTCAGATTTTGGGAGGAAAAAAGGTGCTTAGGGGACAAAATATCATTTGGGGGGGGATAAAATGCAGTATTATGAGAAATAAGTGTCTTATTTTGGGACTAAACATGGAAAATGTCTTACTTTTGACTAAAAAGCATGATTTTGATATAGCTAATGTCTTGTTTTTGAGATAATGAGTGATTTTCAAGGGAGAGTGTGTCATTCTGCTAAAATCAATTGAATATTATTGAACTGGGGAGGAAATGTCTAGTTTTGGAGATAAAGAGTGTAAGAGACAAAAACGTTTTGTATCAAACGTGATATTTAAGGGAGAAAACGTCTTACTCTTGAGAAAAATATAGGCAATTTTGGGTAGAAAATATCTCTGGAAAAAAATGTGGCATTTAAGGAAGAAGCTGTCCTCTTTTTCTTCTAAGAAATGATATTTTAAGCAGAAAAGAGATCATCTTTGGCGCAACAATTGAAATGTAGAGTGGAAAATGTCATAATTTTTGAATCAAATACGATTCTTTGAGGATTAGAAGTATTGTTTTTGAGATGAAAAGTGTGATTTCTTTGGGAAAATGTACTATTTGGAATAAAAAGCTGTATTTTTGGAATAAAAGCTGTATTCTCGCCGAGAGAACACGACTTGAAGTTCAAAATCCCATTTTTCTTGCCTACGGGCGAATGCCCCCTCCTCGGCAGAAAGCAGCCGGCTGAAGCCGAACGTCTTCGTCTGCAACCGAGCCGCTCGAATCGCGCTTCTCGGCAACTGCCGGGTCTCCGCGAATAGCGGACTCGGCCAATTCCGTAGCCGAGAAAGAGCGACTTCAGCCGGCTGCTTTCGTCCCAGGAGGGGTGGTTGTGTCGGCAGCCCGGAAAGGAGCACTTTGGACCTCAGCTTCTTTTCTGGCCGAAAGCACGACTGCTGGCACTATTCCAAGTGTTTACCCTTCGATTTCGAATGAAACAGTAGTCTTACTTCGGGAATAAAAGCCTGATTTGATAAAGCTAATGTCTTCTTTTTGTGATAATGATTGTTTTTTAAGGGAGAGCGAGTCTTGCTATTGGAATCCACTGGATACTGTTGGGGATTTCAGGAGGAAAATGTCATCCTTTTGAACGAAAAGCTGTATTGATTTGGAGAGGGGAAACATTGCTTTTTTGTTCGGTTAGAACTTGCTATTCAACGAAGAAAAGGTCTTGTGTTTTGAATTAAAAATTAGAAAGACGAGAGAAAACGTGTGCATTTAGTGTATAATTTGATATGTAAGGAAGAAAATCCCTGATTTGAAAATAAACAGAAACATTTCGGGGAGAAAACTTTATATTTATGGGATAGAAATTTGAGGAAATAAAAATCTAATTTGTGGAATTACAAGAGGTGTATCGGAGAGAAACAATCTACTTCTAAGGTTGAATAGCTGTTAATAGGGAAGAAAACGCGGTTTTTGGGCATAGAAATCAATACAATCGCCAAGAACAGAAAGAGACTTCAAAAACTATCCGTTCCGGGATGAGAAGAGAAAAGCAGAAAAGAAGGGAAATCATGCGAAATAGAAGGGAAAGCACTTGGAATACTGCGTGGAGTCGTGCTTCCGGCCAGAACAGAAGCTGAGATGCAAAGTGCTCCTTTTCGGGCTGCGCAGAGCAACCACCCCTCCAGGGACGAATGCAGCCGGCTGAAGTCGCTCTTTCTCGGCTACGGAATTGGCCGAGTCCGCTATTCGCGGAGACCCGGCAGTTGCCGAGAAGCACGACTCCAGCGGCTCGGTTGCAGCCGAGGACCCGCGTTTTCAGCCGGCTGCTTTCTTCCCAGGTGGGGGATTTCTTTCCGAATCCCGGGACGGAGAGGTTTAGACTTCTTCGTTTCTTGGCAAATGTAGAGATTTCTAAAGCCAAAAAACAAATGATTTTATTCCCAAAAAGTCATCTATTCCTCCAATAATTAGTCATCTTCACTCCATTACACCGACGTCCTCAAATAACGCATTCACTTTCCCAAATACAGCTATCTACTCCAGAATTATGACATTTACACCTCAAAATAGCTCTCTTGTATACAAATAAGGTATTTTCTGCCTTACATTTCAGTTTATGTGACAATAGGAAGAAAATTGTCAACACATCCCGATCGTTTATCCAAAAAGTATTTTCACCCTGAAATATTAAATTCAAACCCCAAAATAAAATATTTCTCACCCAAATACAACCATTTCTCCCCTGCATATCACCTGCATATCAATTTCTGCCAACAATTAGACATTTTCTCCCCGAATATCACTCTTCATCCCAGAAACCAAACAGGTTCTCTCAGAAGTGCCACTCTTTAGCCCCCCAAAAAGGCATTTTCTCCCCAGAATACTGCCTTTCATCTTCAAATGTCTCATATTTGGGAAAGGGAACGAAAGCGCTACTTGGGGGAGAGTATTTCTTATTTGGGGGATCAAAAGAGCAATTTGGGGGAGAAAATGTGTAATATAGGGAACCCTACGTGGTATTTAATGGAGAAAAAGTCTTCTCTTTGGAACCAAGGATGATATTTTGGGGAGAACATTTCTCATTTTGAGGACAGAAATAGGTCTTTTTTGGAGAGGATGACTTATTTTTGGTCTAAAAAGCAGTATTCTGGGAAGAAAATGCCTTCCTTAGGGGATCAAAGGCGGTATTCTGGGAAGAAAATGTGTTCTTTTTGGAATAAAATGTGATGTCCCAATAAAAGACACTATCTTCCCCAAATGCGTCTTCTTATGCTGCAAATCAGACATTTTCTCCCCGAAAGATCACCTTGATCCTCAAAAGAAGACATTTTCTCCACAAAATGCTGCTTATTAGCTCAATACCATGATTTCACGCCAAAATAATGCAGTTTATCCCCCAAATTCAGGCATTTTCTCCCCAAAACACTCTTTTTCTCTCCCAAATACAACCATTTCTCCCCTGCATATCAATTTCTGCCAACAATTAGACATTTTCTCCCCGAATATCACTCTTCATCCCAGAAACCAAACAGGTTCTCTCTGAAGTGCCACTCTTTAGCCCCCCAAAAAGGCATTTTCTCCCCAGAATACTGCCTTTCATCTTCAAATGTCTCATATTTGGGAAAGGGAACGAAAGCGCTACTTGGGGGAGAGTATTTCTTATTTGGGGGATCAAAAGAGCAATTTGGGGGAGAAAATGTGTAATATAGGGAACCCTACGTGGTATTTAATGGAGAAAAAGTCTTCTATTTGGAACCAAGAATAATATTTTGGGGAGAATATTTCTCATTTTGAGGACAGAAATAGGTCTTTTTTGGAGAGGATGACTTATTTTCGGTCTAAAAAGCGGTATTCTGGGAAGAAAATGCCTTCTTTTGGGGATAAAAGGCGGTATTCTGGGAAGAAAATGTGTTATTTTTGGAATAAAATGTGATGTCCCAATAAAAGACGCTGTCTTCCCCACATGCGTCTTTTTATGCTGCAAATCAGACATTTTCTCCCCGAAAGATCACCTTTATCCTCTAAAGAAGACATTTTCTCCACAAAATGCTGCTTATTAGCTCAATACCATGATTTCACGCCAAAATAATGCACTTTATCCCCCAAATTCAGGCATTTTCTCCCCAAAACACTCTTTTTCTCTCCCAAATACAACCATTTCTCCCCTGCATATCAATTTCTGCCAACAATTAGACATTTTCTCCCCGAATATCACTCTTCATCCCAGAAACCAAACAGGTTCTCTCTGAAGTGCCACTCTTTAGCCCCCCAAAAAGGCATTTTCTCCCCAGAATACTGCCTTTCATCTTCAAATGTCTCATATTTGGGAAAGGGAACGAAAGCGCTACTTTGGGGAGAGTATTTCTTATTTGGGGGATCAAAAGAGCAATTTGGGGGAGAAAATGTGTAATATAGGGAACCCTACGTGGTATTTAATGGAGAAAAAATCTTCTCTTTGGAACCAAGAATGATATTTTGGGGAGAAAATTTCTCATTTTGAGGACAGAAATAGGTCTTTTTTGGAGAGGATGACTTATTTTTGGTCTAAAAAGCAGTATTCTGGGAAGAAAATGCCTTCTTTTGGGGATAAAAGGCGGTATTCTGGGAAGAAAATTTGTTATTGGAATAAAATGTGATGTCCCAATAAAAGACACTATCTTCCCCAAATGTGTCTTTTTATGCTGCAAATCAGACATTTTCTCCCCGAAAGATCACCTTTATCCTCAAAAGAATACATTTTCTCCACAAAATGCTGCTTATTAGCTCAACACCATGCTTTCACTCCATAATAATGCACTTTATCCCCAAAACTCATGCATTTTCTCCCCAAAACACTCTTTTTCTCTCCCAAATACAACCATTTCTCCCCTGCATATCAATTTCTGCCAACAATTAGACATTTTCTCCCCGAATATCACTCTTCATCCCAGAAACCAAACAGGTTCTCTCTGAAGTGCCACTCTTTAGCCCCCCAAAAAGGCATTTTCTCCCCAGAATACTGCCTTTCATCTTCAAATGTCTCATATTTGGGAAAGGGAACGAAAGCGCTACTTGGGGGAGAGTATTTCTTATTTGGGGGATCAAAAGAGCAATTTGGGGGAGAAAATGTGTAATATAGGGAACCCTACGTGGTATTTAATGGAGAAAAAGTCTTCTCTTTGGAACCAAGGATGATATTTTGGGGAGAACATTTCTCATTTTGAGGACAGAAATAGGTCTTTTTTGGAGAGGATGACTTATTTTTGGTCTAAAAAGCAGTATTCTGGGAAGAAAATGCCTTCCTTAGGGGATAAAAGGCGGTATTCTGGGAAGAAAATTTGTTATTATTGGAATAAAATGTGATGTCCCAATAAAAGACACTATCTTCCCCAAATGCGTCTTCTTATGCTGCAAATCAGACATTTTCTCCCCGAAAGATCACCTTGATCCTCAAAAGAAGACATTTTCTCCACAAAATGCTGCTTATTAGCTCAACACCATGCTTTCACTCCATAATAATGCACTTTATCCCCAAAACTCATGCATTTTCTCCCCAAAACACTCTTTTTCTCTCCCAAATACAACCATTTCTCCCCTGCATATCAATTTCTGCCAACAATTAGACATTTTCTCCCCGAATATCACTCTTCATCCCAGAAACCAAACAGGTTCTCTCTGAAGTGCCACTCTTTAGCCCCCCAAAAAGGCATTTTCTCCCCAGAATACTGCCTTTCACCTTCAAATGTCTCATATTTGGGAAAGGGAACGAAAGCGCTACTTGGGGGAGAGTATTTCTTATTTGGGGGATCAAAAGAGCAATTTGGGGGAGAAAATGTGTAATATAGGGAACCCTATGTGGTATTTAATGGATAAAAAATCTTCTATTTGGAACCAAGAATAATATTTTGGGGAGATAATTTCTCATTTTGAGGAAAGAAATAGGTCTTTTTTGGAGAGGATGACTTCTTTTCGGTGTAAAAAGCAGTATTCTGGGAAGAAAATGCCTTCTTTTGGGGATAAAAGGCGGTATTCTGGGAGGAAAATGTGTTCTTTTTGGAATAAAATGTGATGTAACAATAAAAGACGCTGTCTTCCCCACATGCGTCTTTTTATGCTGCAAATCAGACATTTTCTCCCCGAAAGATCACCTTTATCCTCAAAAGAATACATTTTCTCCACAAAATGCTGCTTATTAGCTCAATACCATGATTTCACGCCAAAATAATGCAGTTTATCCCCCAAATTCAGGCATTTTCTCCCCAAAACACTCTTTTTCTCTCCCAAATACAACCATTTCTCCCCTGCATATCAATTTCTGCCAACAATTAGACATTTTCTCCCCGAATATCACTCTTCATCCCAGAAACCAAACAGGTTCTCTCTGAAGTGCCACTCTTTAGCCCCCCAAAAAGGCATTTTCTCCCCAGAATACTGCCTTTCATCTTCAAATGTCTCATATTTGGGAAAGGGAACGAAAGCGCTACTTGGGGGAGAGTATTTCTTATTTGGGGGATCAAAAGAGCAATTTGGGGGAGAAAATGTGTAATATAGGGAACCCTACGTGGTATTTAATGGAGAAAAAGTCTTCTCTTTGGAACCAAGGATGATATTTTGGGGAGAACATTTCTCATTTTGAGGACAGAAATAGGTCTTTTTTGGAGTGGATGACTTATTTTTGGTCTAAAAAGCAGTATTCTGGGAAGAAAATGCCTTCCTTAGGGGATAAAAGGCGGTATTCTGGGAAGAAAATTTGTTATTATTGGAATAAAATGTGATGTCCCAATAAAAGACACTATCTTCCCCAAATGCGTCTTCTTATGCTGCAAATCAGACATTTTCTCCCCGAAAGATCACCTTGATCCTCAAAAGAAGACATTTTCTCCACAAAATGCTGCTTATTAGCTCAACACCATGCTTTCACTCCATAATAATGCACTTTATCCCCAAAACTCATGCATTTTCTCCCCAAAACACTCTTTTTCTCTCCAAAATACAACCATTTCTCCCCTGCATATCAATTTCTGCCAACAATTAGACATTTTCTCCCCGAATATCACTCTTCATCCCAGAAACCAAACAGGTTCTCTCTGAAGTGCCACTCTTTAGCCCCCCAAAAAGGCATTTTCTCCCCAGAATACTGCCTTTCACCTTCAAATGTCTCATATTTGGGAAAGGGAACGAAAGCGCTACTTGGGGGAGAGTATTTCTTATTTGGGGGATCAAAAGAGCAATTTGGGGGAGAAAATGTGTAATATAGGGAACCCTATGTGGTATTTAATGGATAAAAAATCTTCTCTTTGGAACCAAGGATGATATTTTGGGGAGATAATTTCTCATTTTGAGGAAAGAAATAGGTCTTTTTTGGAGAGGATGACTTCTTTTCGGTGTAAAAAGCAGTATTCTGGGAAGAAAATGCCTTCTTTTGGGGATAAAAGGCGGTATTCTGGGAGGAAAATGTGTTCTTTTTGGAATAAAATGTGATGTAACAATAAAAGACGCTGTCTTCCCCACATGCGTCTTTTTATGCTGCAAATCAGACATTTTCTCCCCGAAAGATCACCTTTATCCTCAAAAGAATACATTTTCTCCACAAAATGCTGCTTATTAGCTCAATACCATGATTTCACGCCAAAATAATGCAGTTTATCCCCCAAATTCAGGCATTTTCTCCCCAAAACACTCTTTTTCTCTCCCAAATACAACCATTTCTCCCCTGCATATCAATTTCTGCCAACAATTAGACATTTTCTCCCCGAATATCACTCTTCATCCCAGAAACCAAACAGGTTCTCTCTGAAGTGCCACTCTTTAGCCCCCCAAAAAGGCATTTTCTCCCCAGAATACTGCCTTTCATCTTCAAATGTCTCATATTTGGGAAAGGGAACGAAAGCGCTACTTGGGGGAGAGTATTTCTTATTTGGGGGATCAAAAGAGCAATTTGGGGGAGAAAATGTGTAATATAGGGAACCCTACGTGGTATTTAATGGAGAAAAAGTCTTCTATTTGGAACAAACAATGATATTTTGGGGAGAACATTTCTCATTTTGAGGACAGAAATAGGTCTTTTTTGGAGAGGATGACTTATTTTTGGTCTAAAAAGCAGTATTCTGGGAAGAAAATGCCTTCCTTAGGGGATAAAAGCAGTATTCTGGGAAGAAAATTTGTTATTATTGGAATAAAATGTGATGTCCCAATAAAAGACACTATCTTCCCCAAATGCGTCTTTTTATGCTGCAAATCAGACATTTTCTCCCCGAAAGATCACCTTGATCCTCAAAAGAAGACATTTTCTCCACAAAATGCTGCTTATTAGCTCAACACCATGCTTTCACTCCATAATAATGCACTTTATCCCCAAAACTCATGCATTTTCTCCCCAAAACACTCTTTTTCTCTCCCAAATACAACCATTTCTCCCCTGCATATCAATTTCTGCCAACAATTAGACATTTTCTCCCCGAATATCACTCTTCATCCCAGAAACCAAACAGGTTCTCTCTGAAGTGCCACTCTTTAGCCCCCCAAAAAGGCATTTTCTCCCCAGAATACTGCCTTTCACCTTCAAATGTCTCATATTTGGGAAAGGGAACGAAAGCGCTACTTTGGGGAGAGTATTTCTTATTTGGGGGATCAAAAGAGCAATTTGGGGGAGAAAATGTGTAATATAGGGAACCCTACGTGGTATTTAATGGAGAAAAAATCTTCTCTTTGGAACCAAGAATGATATTTTGGGGAGAAAATTTCTCATTTTGAGGACAGAAATAGGTCTTTTTTGGAGAGGATGACTTATTTTTGGTCTAAAAAGCAGTATTCTGGGAAGAAAATGCCTTCTTTTGGGGATAAAAGGCGGTATTCTGGGAAGAAAATTTGTTATTGGAATAAAATGTGATGTCCCAATAAAAGACACTATCTTCCCCAAATGTGTCTTTTTATGCTGCAAATCAGACATTTTCTCCCCGAAAGATCACCTTTATCCTCAAAAGAATACATTTTCTCCACAAAATGCTGCTTATTAGCTCAACACCATGCTTTCACTCCATAATAATGCACTTTATCCCCAAAACTCATGCATTTTCTCCCCAAAACACTCTTTTTCTCTCCCAAATACAACCATTTCTCCCCTGCATATCAATTTCTGCCAACAATTAGACATTTTCTCCCCGAATATCACTCTTCATCCCAGAAACCAAACAGGTTCTCTCTGAAGTGCCACTCTTTAGCCCCCCAAAAAGGCATTTTCTCCCCAGAATACTGCCTTTCACCTTCAAATGTCTCATATTTGGGAAAGGGAACGAAAGCGCTACTTGGGGGAGAGTATTTCTTATTTGGGGGATCAAAAGAGCAATTTGGGGGAGAAAATGTGTAATATAGGGAACCCTATGTGGTATTTAATGGATAAAAAATCTTCTATTTGGAACCAAGAATAATATTTTGGGGAGATAATTTCTAATTTGAGGACAGAAATAGGTCTTTTTTGGAGAGGATGAATTCTTTTCGGTGTAAAAAGCAGTATTCTGGGAAGAAAATGCCTTCTTTTGGGGATCAAAGGCGGTATTCTGGGAAGAAAATGTGTTCTTTTTGGAATAAAATGTGATGTCCCAATAAAAGACACTATCTTCCCCAAATGCGTCTTTTTATGCTGCAAATCAGACATTTTCTCCCCGAAAGATCACCTTGATCCTCAAAAGAAGACATTTTCTCCACAAAATGCTGCTTATTAGCTCAACACCATGCTTTCACTCCATAATAATGCACTTTATCCCCAAAACTCATGCATTTTCTCCCCAAAACACTCTTTTTCTCTCCCAAATACAACCATTTCTCCCCTGCATATCAATTTCTGCCAACAATTAGACATTTTCTCCCCGAATATCACTCTTCATCCCAGAAACCAAACAGGTTCTCTCTGAAGTGCCACTCTTTAGCCCCCCAAAAAGGCATTTTCTCCCCAGAATACTGCCTTTCACCTTCAAATGTCTCATATTTGGGAAAGGGAACGAAAGCGCTACTTTGGGGAGAGTATTTCTTATTTGGGGGATCAAAAGAGCAATTTGGGGGAGAAAATGTGTAATATAGGGAACCCTACGTGGTATTTAATGGAGAAAAAATCTTCTCTTTGGAACCAAGAATGATATTTTGGGGAGAAAATTTCTCATTTTGAGGACAGAAATAGGTCTTTTTTGGAGAGGATGACTTATTTTTGGTCTAAAAAGCAGTATTCTGGGAAGAAAATGCCTTCTTTTGGGGATAAAAGGCGGTATTCTGGGAAGAAAATTTGTTATTGGAATAAAATGTGATGTCCCAATAAAAGACACTATCTTCCCCAAATGTGTCTTTTTATGCTGCAAATCAGACATTTTCTCCCCGAAAGATCACCTTTATCCTCAAAAGAATACATTTTCTCCACAAAATGCTGCTTATTAGCTCAACACCATGCTTTCACTCCATAATAATGCACTTTATCCCCAAAACTCATGCATTTTCTCCCCAAAACACTCTTTTTCTCTCCCAAATACAACCATTTCTCCCCTGCATATCAATTTCTGCCAACAATTAGACATTTTCTCCCCGAATATCACTCTTCATCCCAGAAACCAAACAGGTTCTCTCTGAAGTGCCACTCTTTAGCCCCCCAAAAAGGCATTTTCTCCCCAGAATACTGCCTTTCACCTTCAAATGTCTCATATTTGGGAAAGGGAACGAAAGCGCTACTTGGGGGAGAGTATTTCTTATTTGGGGGATCAAAAGAGCAATTTGGGGGAGAAAATGTGTAATATAGGGAACCCTATGTGGTATTTAATGGATAAAAAATCTTCTATTTGGAACCAAGAATAATATTTTGGGGAGATAATTTCTAATTTGAGGACAGAAATAGGTCTTTTTTGGAGAGGATGAATTCTTTTCGGTGTAAAAAGCAGTATTCTGGGAAGAAAATGCCTTCTTTTGGGGATCAAAGGCGGTATTCTGGGAAGAAAATGTGTTCTTTTTGGAATAAAATGTGATGTCCCAATAAAAGACGCTGTCTTCCCCACATGCGTCTTTTTATGCTGCAAATCAGACATTTTCTCCCCGAAAGATCACCTTGATCCTCAAAAGAAGACATTTTCTCCACAAAATGCCGCTTATTAGCTCAATACCGTGATTTCACTCCAAAATAATGAACTTTATCCCCAAAACTCATGCATTTTCTCCCCTAAACACGCTTTTTCGCTCCAAATTACAACCATTTCTCCCCTGCATATCAATTTCTGCCAACAAATAGACATTTTCTCCCCGAATATCACTCTTCATCCCAGAAACCAAACAGGTTCTCTCTTCAGTGCCACTCTTTAGCCCCCCAAAAAGGCATTTTCTCCCCAGAATACTGCCTTTCATCTTCAAATGTCTCATATTTGGGAAAGGGAACGAAAGCGCTACTTGGGGGAGAGTATTTCTTATTTGGGGGATCAAAAGAGCAATTTGGGGGAGAAAATGTGTAATATAGGGAACCCTACGTGGTATTTAATGGAGAAAAAGTCTTCTATTTGGAACCAAGAATGATATTTTGGGGAGAATATTTCTCATTTTGAGGACAGAAATAGGTCTTTTTTGGAGAGGATGACTTATTTTCGGTCTAAAAAGCGGTATTCTGGGAAGAAAATGCCTTCTTTTGGGGATAAAAGGCGGTATTCTGGGAAGAAAATGTGTTATTTTTGGAATACAACGTGATGTCCCAATAAAAGACGCTGTCTTCCCCAAATGCATCTTTTTATGCTGCAAATAAGGCATTTTCTCCCCGAAAGATCACCTTTATCCTCAAAAGAATACATTTTCTCCACAAAATGCTGCTTATTAGCTCAACACCATGATTTCACGCCAAAATAATGCACTTTATCCCCCAAATTCAGGCATTTTCTCCCCAAAACACTCTTTTTCTCTCCAAAATACAACCATTTCTCCCCTGCATATCAATTTCTGCCAACAATTAGACATTTTCTCCCCGAATATCACTCTTCATCCCAGAAACCAAACAGGTTCTCTCTTCAGTGCCACTCTTTAGCCCCCCAAAAAGGCATTTTCTCCCCAGAATACTGCCTTTCATCTTCAAATGTCTCATATTTGGGAAAGGGAACGAAAGCGCTACTTGGGGGAGAGTATTTCTTATTTGGGGGATCAAAAGAGCAATTTGGGGGAGAAAATGTGTAATATAGGGAACCCTACGTGGTATTGAATGGAGAAAAAGTCTTCTATTTGGAACAAACAATGATATTTTGGGGAGAACATTTCTCATTTTGAGGACAGAAATAGGTATTTCTTGGAGAGGATGACTTATTTTTGGTCTAAAAAGCAGTATTCTGGGAAGAAAATGCCTTCCTTAGGGGATAAAAGCAGTATTCTGGGAAGAAAATTTGTTATTATTGGAATAAAATGTGATGTCCCAATAAAAGACACTATCTTCCCCAAATGCGTCTTTTTATGCTGCAAATCAGACATTTTCTCCCCGAAAGATCACCTTGATCCTCAAAAGAAGACATTTTCTCCACAAAATGCTGCTTATTAGCTCAACACCATGCTTTCACTCCATAATAATGCACTTTATCCCCAAAACTCATGCATTTTCTCCCCAAAACACTCTTTTTCTCTCCCAAATACAACCATTTCTCCCCTGCATATCAATTTCTGCCAACAATTAGACATTTTCTCCCCGAATATCACTCTTCATCCCAGAAACCAAACAGGTTCTCTCTGAAGTGCCACTCTTTAGCCCCCCAAAAAGGCATTTTCTCCCCAGAATACTGCCTTTCACCTTCAAATGTCTCATATTTGGGAAAGGGAACGAAAGCGCTACTTTGGGGAGAGTATTTCTTATTTGGGGGATCAAAAGAGCAATTTGGGGGAGAAAATGTGTAATATAGGGAACCCTATGTGGTATTTAATGGATAAAAAATCTTCTATTTGGAACCAAGAATAATATTTTGGGGAGATAATTTCTAATTTGAGGACAGAAATAGGTCTTTTTTGGAGAGGATGAATTCTTTTCGGTGTAAAAAGCAGTATTCTGGGAAGAAAATGCCTTCCTTAGGGGATCAAAGGCGGTATTCTGGGAAGAAAATGTGTTATTAGTGGAATAAAATGTGATGTCCCAATAAAAGACGCTGTCTTCCCCACATGCGTCTTTTTGTGCTGCAAATCAGACATTTTCTCCCCGAAAGATCACCTTTATCCTCAAAAGAATACATTTTCGCCACAAAATGCTGCTTATTAGCTCAATACCATGATTTCACTCCAAAATAATGCACTTTATCCCCCAAATTCAGGCATTTTCTCCCCAAAACACTCTTTTTCTCTCCAAAATACAACCATTTCTCCCCTGCATATCAATTTCTGCCAACAATTAGACATTTTCTCCCCGAATATCACTCTTCATCCCAGAAACCAAACAGGTTCTCTCTTCAGTGCCACTCTTTAGCCCCCCAAAAAGGCATTTTCTCCCCAGAATACTGCCTTTCATCTTCAAATGTCTCATATTTGGGAAAGGGAACGAAAGCGCTACTTGGGGGAGAGTATTTCTTATTTGGGGGATCAAAAGAGCAATTTGGGGGAGAAAATGTGTAATATAGGGAACCCTACGTGGTATTTAATGGAGAAAAAGTCTTCTATTTGGAACAAACAATGATATTTTGGGGAGAACATTTCTCATTTTGAGGACAGAAATAGGTCTTTTTTGGAGTGGATGACTTATTTTTGGTCTAAAAAGCAGTATTCTGGGAAGAAAATGCCTTCCTTAGGGGATAAAAGCAGTATTCTGGGAAGAAAATTTGTTATTGGAATAAAATGTGATGTCCCAATAAAAGACACTATCTTAACCAAATGTGTCTTTTTATGCTGCAAATCAGACATTTTCTCCCCGAAAGATCACCTTGATCCTCAAAAGAAGACATTTTCTCCACAAAATGCTGCTTATTAGCTCAACACCATGCTTTCACTCCATAATAATGCACTTTATCCCCAAAACTCATGCATTTTCTCCCCAAAACACTCTTTTTCTCTCCCAAATACAACCATTTCTCCCCTGCATATCAATTTCTGCCAACAATTAGACATTTTCTCCCCGAATATCACTCTTCATCCCAGAAACCAAACAGGTTCTCTCTGAAGTGCCACTCTTTAGCCCCCCAAAAAGGCATTTTCTCCCCAGAATACTGCCTTTCATCTTCAAATGTCTCATATTTGGGAAAGGGAACGAAAGCGCTACTTGGGGGAGAGTATTTCTTATTTGGGGGATCAAAAGAGCAATTTGGGGGAGAAAATGTGTAATATAGGAACCCTACGTGGTATTGAATGGAGAAAAGGTCTTCTATTTGGAACCAAGAATGATATTTTGGGGAGAATATTTCTCATTTTGAGGACAGAAATAGGTCTTTTTTGGAGAGGATGACTTATTTTCGGTCTAAAAAGCAGTATTCTGGGAAGAAAATGCCTTCCTTAGGGGATAAAAGGCGGTATTCTGGGAAGAAAATGTGTTATTATTGTAATAAAATGTGATGTCCCAATAAAAGACGCTGTCTTCCCCAAATGCATCTTTTTATGCTGCAAATAAGGCATTTTCTACCCGAAAGATCACCTTGATCCTCAAAAGAAGACATTTTCTCCACAAAATGCTGCTTATTAGCTCAATACCACGCTTTCACTCCAAAATAATGCACTTTATCCCCAAAAATCATGCATTTTCTCCCCAAAACACTCTTTTTCTCTCCCAAATACAACCATTTCTCCCCTGCATATCAATTTCTGCCAACAATTAGACATTTTCTCCCCGAATATCACTCTTCATCCCAGAAACCAAACAGGTTCTCTCTGAAGTGCCACTCTTTAGCCCCCCAAAAAGGCATTTTCTCCCCAGAATACTGCCTTTCATCTTCAAATGTCTCATATTTGGGAAAGGGAACGAAAGCGCTACTTGGGGGAGAGTATTTCTTATTTGGGGGATTAAAAGGGGTGTTTTGGGGAGGAAAAGTCTTCCTTGGGGGATAAGAAGCGGTATTTTTGGGAACGTTTGTCTTGTTTTTGTTATACAAAGCCATATTTGAAGGGAAGAATTTCGTATTGGAGGGATACAAATTGGCATTTGGGGGAGACAATGTCTAATGCTGGGAATAAAAAGGTGTGTTTTGGGTAAGAAATGTTTTGCTTTGCTAATAAAATCAGTCTTGGGCGGAGAAAATGCCTGATTCTTGGGATCAAAAGTGTTATTGGAGTGAGAACGCCTCATTCTGGGGAGAAAAAGAGAAATTTGTGGGATAAAATGTGTACTATTGGGAACCCGACGTGGTATTTAATGGAGAAAAGGTCTTCTATTTGGAAGCAAGAATGATATTTTGGGGAGAATATTTCTCATTTTGAGGACAGAAATAGGTATTTCTTGGAGAGGATGACTTATTTTCGGTCTAAAAAGCAGTATTCTGGGAAGAAAATGCCTTCTTTTGGGGATAAAAGGCGGTATTCTGGGAAGAAAATGTGTTATTAGTGGAATAATATGTGTTGTCCCAATAAAAGACACTATCTTCCCCAAATGCATCTTTTTATGCTGCAAATAAGGCATTTTCTACCCGAAAGATCACCTTGATCCTCAAAAGAAGACATTTTCTCCACAAAATGCTGCTTATTAGCTCAATACCACGCTTTCACTCCAAAATAATGCACTTTATCCCCAAAAATCATGCATTTTCTCCCCAAAACACTCTTTTTCTCTCCCAAATACAACCATTTCTCCCCTTCCTATCAATTTCTGCCAACAATTAGACATTTTCTCCCCGAATATCACTCTTCATCCCAGAAACCAAACAGGTTCTCTCTGAAGTGCCACTCCTTAGCCCCCCAAAAAGGCATTTTCTCCCCAGAATACTGCCTTTCATCTTCAAATGTCTCATATTTGGGAAAGGGAACGAAAGCGCTACTTGGGGGAGAGTATTTCTTATTTGGGGGATCAAAAGAGCAATTTGGGGGAGAAAATGTGTAATATAGGGAACCCTACGTGGTATTTAATGGAGAAAAAGTCTTCTCTTTGGAACCAAGGATGATATTTTGGGGAGAACATTTCTCATTTTGAGGACAGAAATAGGTCTTTTTTGGAGAGGATGACTTATTTTTGGTCTAAAAAGCAGTATTCTGGGAAGAAAATGCCTTCCTTAGGGGATAAAAGGCGGTATTCTGGGAAGAAAATTTGTTATTAGTGGAATAAAACGTGATGTCCCAATAAAAGACGCTGTCTTCCCCACATGCGTCTTTTTATGCTGCAAATCAGACATTTTCTCCCCGAAAGATCACCTTTATCCTCAAAAGAATACATTTTCTCCACAAAATGCCGCTTATTAGCTCAATACCATGATTTCACTCCAAAATAATGCACTTTATCCCCAAAACTCATGCATTTTCTCCCCTAAACACGCTTTTTCGCTCCAAATTACAACCATTTCTCCCCTGCATATCAATTTCTGCCAACAAATAGACATTTTCTCCCCGAATATCACTCTTCATCCCAGAAACCAAACAGGTTCTCTCTGAAGTGCCACTCTTTAGCCCCCCAAAAAGGCATTTTCTCCCCAGAATACTGCCTTTCATCTTCAAATGTCTCATATTTGGGAAAGGGAACGAAAGCGCTACTTGGGGGAGAGTATTTCTTATTTGGGGGATCAAAAGAGCAATTTGGGGGAGAAAATGTGTAATATAGGAACCCTACGTGGTATTGAATGGAGAAAAGGTCTTCTATTTGGAACCAAGAATGATATTTTGGGGAGAATATTTCTCATTTTGAGGACAGAAATAGGTCTTTTTTGGAGAGGATGACTTATTTTCGGTCTAAAAAGCAGTATTCTGGGAAGAAAATGCCTTCTTTTGGGGATAAAAGGCGGTATTCTGGGAAGAAAATGTGTTATTATTGTAATAAAATGTGATGTCCCAATAAAAGACGCTGTCTTCCCCAAATGCATCTTTTTATGCTGCAAATAAGGCATTTTCTACCCGAAAGATCACCTTGATCCTCAAAAGAAGACATTTTCTCCACAAAATGCTGCTTATTAGCTCAATACCACGCTTTCACTCCAAAATAATGCACTTTATCCCCAAAAATCATGCATTTTCTCCCCAAAACACTCTTTTTCTCTCCCAAATACAACCATTTCTCCCCTGCATATCAATTTCTGCCAACAATTAGACATTTTCTCCCCGAATATCACTCTTCATCCCAGAAACCAAACAGGTTCTCTCTGAAGTGCCACTCTTTAGCCCCCCAAAAAGGCATTTTCTCCCCAGAATACTGCCTTTCATCTTCAAATGTCTCATATTTGGGAAAGGGAACGAAAGCGCTACTTGGGGGAGAGTATTTCTTATTTGGGGGATTAAAAGGGGTGTTTTGGGGAGGAAAAGTCTTCCTTGGGGGATAAGAAGCGGTATTTTTGGGAACGTTTGTCTTGTTTTTGTTATACAAAGCCATATTTGAAGGGAAGAATTTCGTATTGGAGGGATACAAATTGGCATTTGGGGGAGACAATGTCTAATGCTGGGAATAAAAAGGTGTGTTTTGGGTAAGAAATGTTTTGCTTTGCTAATAAAATCAGTCTTGGGCGGAGAAAATGCCTGATTCTTGGGATCAAAAGTGTTATTGGAGTGAGAACGCCTCATTCTGGGGAGAAAAAGAGAAATTTGTGGGATAAAATGTGTACTATTGGGAACCCGACGTGGTATTTAATGGAGAAAAGGTCTTCTATTTGGAAGCAAGAATGATATTTTGGGGAGAATATTTCTCATTTTGAGGACAGAAATAGGTATTTCTTGGAGAGGATGACTTATTTTCGGTCTAAAAAGCAGTATTCTGGGAAGAAAATGCCTTCTTTTGGGGATAAAAGGCGGTATTCTGGGAAGAAAATGTGTTATTAGTGGAATAATATGTGTTGTCCCAATAAAAGACACTATCTTCCCCAAATGCATCTTTTTATGCTGCAAATAAGGCATTTTCTACCCGAAAGATCACCTTGATCCTCAAAAGAAGACATTTTCTCCACAAAATGCTGCTTATTAGCTCAATACCACGCTTTCACTCCAAAATAATGCACTTTATCCCCAAAAATCATGCATTTTCTCCCCAAAACACTCTTTTTCTCTCCAAAATACAACCATTTCTCCCCTGCATATCAATTTCTGCCAACAATTAGACATTTTCTCCCCGAATATCACTCTTCATCCCAGAAACCAAACAGGTTCTCTCTGAAGTGCCACTCTTTAGCCCCCCAAAAAGGCATTTTCTCCCCAGAATACTGCCTTTCATCTTCAAATGTCTCATATTTGGGAAAGGGAACGAAAGCGCTACTTGGGGGAGAGTATTTCTTATTTGGGGGATCAAAAGAGCAATTTGGGGGAGAAAATGTGTAATATAGGGAACCCTACGTGGTATTTAATGGAGAAAAAGTCTTCTCTTTGGAACCAAGGATGATATTTTGGGGAGAACATTTCTCATTTTGAGGACAGAAATAGGTCTTTTTTGGAGAGGATGACTTATTTTTGGTCTAAAAAGCAGTATTCTGGGAAGAAAATGCCTTCCTTAGGGGATAAAAGGCGGTATTCTGGGAAGAAAATGTGTTATTAGTGGAATAAAACGTGATGTCCCAATAAAAGACGCTGTCTTCCCCACATGCGTCTTTTTATGCTGCAAATCAGACATTTTCTCCCCGAAAGATCACCTTGATCCTCAAAAGAAGACATTTTCTCCACAAAATGCTGCTTATTAGCTCAACACCATGCTTTCACTCCATAATAATGCACTTTATCCCCAAAACTCATGCATTTTCTCCCCAAAACACTCTTTTTCTCTCCCAAATACAACCATTTCTCCCCTGCATATCAATTTCTGCCAACAATTAGACATTTTCTCCCCGAATATCACTCTTCATCCCAGAAACCAAACAGGTTCTCTCTGAAGTGCCACTCTTTAGCCCCCCAAAAAGGCATTTTCTCCCCAGAATACTGCCTTTCACCTTCAAATGTCTCATATTTGGGAAAGGGAACGAAAGCGCTACTTGGGGGAGAGTATTTCTTATTTGGGGGATCAAAAGAGCAATTTGGGGGAGAAAATGTGTAATATAGGGAACCCTATGTGGTATTTAATGGATAAAAAATCTTCTATTTGGAACCAAGAATAATATTTTGGGGAGATAATTTCTAATTTGAGGACAGAAATAGGTCTTTTTTGGAGAGGATGACTTATTTTTGGTCTAAAAAGCAGTATTCTGGGAAGAAAATGCCTTCTTTTGGGGATCAAAGGCGGTATTCTGGGAAGAAAATGTGTTCTTTTTGGAATAAAATGTGATGTCCCAATAAAAGACGCTGTCTTCCCCACATGCGTCTTTTTATGCTGCAAATCAGACATTTTCTCCCCGAAAGATCACCTTTATCCTCAAAAGAATACATTTTCTCCACAAAATGCCGCTTATTAGCTCAATACCATGATTTCACTCCAAAATAATGCACTTTATCCCCAAAACTCATGCATTTTCTCCCCTAAACACGCTTTTTCGCTCCAAATTACAACCATTTCTCCCCTGCATATCAATTTCTGCCAACAATTAGACATTTTCTCCCCGAATATCACTCTTCATCCCAGAAACCAAACAGGTTCTCTCTGAAGTGCCACTCTTTAGCCCCCCAAAAAGGCATTTTCTCCCCAGAATACTGCCTTTCATCTTCAAATGTCTCATATTTGGGAAAGGGAACGAAAGCGCTACTTGGGGGAGAGTATTTCTTATTTGGGGGATCAAAAGAGCAATTTGGGGGAGAAAATGTGTAATATAGGAACCCTACGTGGTATTGAATGGAGAAAAGGTCTTCTATTTGGAACCAAGAATGATATTTTGGGGAGAATATTTCTCATTTTGAGGACAGAAATAGGTCTTTTTTGGAGAGGATGACTTATTTTCGGTCTAAAAAGCAGTATTCTGGGAAGAAAATGCCTTCCTTAGGGGATAAAAGGCGGTATTCTGGGAAGAAAATGTGTTATTTTTGGAATACAGCGTGATGTCCCAATAAAAGACGCTGTCTTCCCCAAATGCATCTTTTTATGCTGCAAATAAGGCATTTTCTACCCGAAAGATCACCTTGATCCTCAAAAGAAGACATTTTCTCCACAAAATGCTGCTTATTAGCTCAATACCACGCTTTCACTCCAAAATAATGCACTTTATCCCCAAAAATCATGCATTTTCTCCCCAAAACACTCTTTTTCTCTCCCAAATACAACCATTTCTCCCCTGCATATCAATTTCTGCCAACAATTAGACATTTTCTCCCCGAATATCACTCTTCATCCCAGAAACCAAACAGGTTCTCTCTGAAGTGCCACTCTTTAGCCCCCCAAAAAGGCATTTTCTCCCCAGAATACTGCCTTTCATCTTCAAATGTCTCATATTTGGGAAAGGAAACGAAAGCGCTACTTGGGGGAGAGTATTTCTTATTTGGGGGATTAAAAGGGGTGTTTTGGGGAGGAAAAGTCTTCCTTGGGGGATAAGAAGCGGTATTTTTGGGAACGTTTGTCTTGTTTTTGTTATACAAAGCCATATTTGAAGGGAAGAATTTCGTATTGGAGGGATACAAATTGGCATTTGGGGGAGACAATGTCTAATGCTGGGAATAAAAAGGTGTGTTTTGGGTAAGAAATGTTTTGCTTTGCTAATAAAATCAGTCTTGGGCGGAGAAAATGCCTGATTCTTGGGATCAAAAGTGTTATTGGAGTGAGAACGCCTCATTCTGGGGAGAAAAAGAGAAATTTGTGGGATAAAATGTGTACTATTGGGAACCCGACGTGGTATTTAATGGAGAAAAGGTCTTCTATTTGGAAGCAAGAATGATATTTTGGGGAGAATATTTCTCATTTTGAGGACAGAAATAGGTATTTCTTGGAGAGGATGACTTATTTTCGGTCTAAAAAGCAGTATTCTGGGAAGAAAATGCCTTCTTTTGGGGATAAAAGGCGGTATTCTGGGAAGAAAATGTGTTATTTTTGGAATAAAATGTGATGTAACAATAAAAGACGCTGTCTTCCCCACATGCGTCTTTTTATGCTGCAAATCAGACATTTTCTCCCCGAAAGATCACCTTTATCCTCTAAAGAAGACATTTTCTCCACAAAATGCTGCTTATTAGCTCAACACCATGATTTCACGCCAAAATAATGCACTTTATCCCCCAAATTCAGGCATTTTCTCCCCAAAACACTCCTTTTCTCTCCCAAATACAACCATTTCTCCCCTGCATATCAATTTCTGCCAACAATTAGACATTTTCTCCCCGAATATCACTCTTCATCCCAGAAACCAAACAGGTTCTCTCTGAAGTGCCACTCTTTAGCCCCCCAAAAAGGAATTTTCTCCCCAGAATACTGCCTTTCATCTTCAAATGTCTCATATTTGGGAAAGGAAACGAAAGCGCTACTTGGGGGAGAGTATTTCTTATTTGGGGGATTAAAAGGGGTGTTTTGGGGAGGAAAAGTCTTCCTTGGGGGATAAGAAGCGGTATTTTTGGGAACGTTTGTCTTGTTTTTGTTATACAAAGCCATATTTGAAGGGAAGAATTTCGTATTGGAGGGATACAAATTGGCATTTGGGGGAGACAATGTCTAATGCTGGGAATAAAAAGGTGTGTTTTGGGTAAGAAATGTTTTGCTTTGCTAATAAAATCAGTCTTGGGCGGAGAAAATGCCTGATTCTTGGGATCAAAAGTGTTATTGGAGTGAGAACGCCTCATTCTGGGGAGAAAAAGAGAAATTTGTGGGATAAAATGTGTACTATTGGGAACCCGACGTGGTATTTAATGGAGAAAAGGTCTTCTATTTGGAACAAACAATGATATTTTGGGGAGAATATTTCTCATTTTGAGGACAGAAATAGGTATTTCTTGGAGAGGATGACTTATTTTCGGTCTAAAAAGCAGTATTCTGGGAAGAAAATGCCTTCTTTTGGGGATAAAAGGCGGTATTCTGGGAAGAAAATGTGTTATTAGTGGAATAATATGTGTTGTCCCAATAAAAGACACTATCTTCCCCAAATGCATCTTTTTATGCTGCAAATAAGGCATTTTCTACCCGAAAGATCACCTTGATCCTCAAAAGAAGACATTTTCTCCACAAAATGCTGCTTATTAGCTCAACACCATGCTTTCACTCCATAATAATGCACTTTATCCCCAAAACTCATGCATTTTCTCCCCAAAACACTCTTTTTCTCTCCCAAATACAACCATTTCTCCCCTGCATATCAATTTCTGCCAACAATTAGACATTTTCTCCCCGAATATCACTCTTCATCCCAGAAACCAAACAGGTTCTCTCTGAAGTGCCACTCTTTAGCCCCCCAAAAAGGCATTTTCTCCCCAGAATACTGCCTTTCACCTTCAAATGTCTCATATTTGGGAAAGGGAACGAAAGCGCTACTTGGGGGAGAGTATTTCTTATTTGGGGGATCAAAAGAGCAATTTGGGGGAGAAAATGTGTAATATAGGGAACCCTATGTGGTATTTAATGGATAAAAAATCTTCTATTTGGAACCAAGAATAATATTTTGGGGAGATAATTTCTCATTTTGAGGAAAGAAATAGGTCTTTTTTGGAGAGGATGACTTCTTTTCGGTGTAAAAAGCAGTATTCTGGGAAGAAAATGCCTTCTTTTGGGGATCAAAGGCGGTATTCTGGGAAGAAAATGTGTTCTTTTTGGAATAAAATGTGATGTCCCAATAAAAGACGCTGTCTTCCCCACATGCGTCTTTTTATGCTGCAAATCAGACATTTTCTCCCCGAAAGATCACCTTTATCCTCAAAAGAATACATTTTCTCCACAAAATGCCGCTTATTAGCTCAATACCATGATTTCACTCCAAAATAATGAACTTTATCCCCAAAACTCATGCATTTTCTCCCCTAAACACGCTTTTTCGCTCCAAATTACAACCATTTCTCCCCTGCATATCAATTTCTGCCAACAAATAGACATTTTCTCCCCGAATATCACTCTTCATCCCAGAAACCAAACAGGTTCTCTCTTCAGTGCCACTCTTTAGCCCCCCAAAAAGGCATTTTCTCCCCAGAATACTGCCTTTCATCTTCAAATGTCTCATATTTGGGAAAGGGAACGAAAGCGCTACTTGGGGGAGAGTATTTCTTATTTGGGGGATCAAAAGAGCAATTTGGGGGAGAAAATGTGTAATATAGGGAACCCTACGTGGTATTTAATGGATAAAAAATCTTCTATTTGGAACAAACAATGATATTTTGGGGAGAATATTTCTCATTTTGAGGACAGAAATAGGTCTTTTTTGGAGAGGATGACTTATTTTCGGTCTAAAAAGCGGTATTCTGGGAAGAAAATGCCTTCTTTTGGGGATAAAAGGCGGTATTCTGGGAAGAAAATGTGTTATTTTTGGAATAAAATGTGATGTAACAATAAAAGACGCTGTCTTCCCCACATGCGTCTTTTTATGCTGCAAATCAGACATTTTCTCCCCGAAAGATCACCTTTATCCTCTAAAGAAGACATTTTCTCCACAAAATGCTGCTTATTAGCTCAACACCATGATTTCACGCCAAAATAATGCACTTTATCCCCCAAATTCAGGCATTTTCTCCCCAAAACACTCCTTTTCTCTCCCAAATACAACCATTTCTCCCCTGCATATCAATTTCTGCCAACAATTAGACATTTTCTCCCCGAATATCACTCTTCATCCCAGAAACCAAACAGGTTCTCTCTGAAGTGCCACTCTTTAGCCCCCCAAAAAGGAATTTTCTCCCCAGAATACTGCCTTTCATCTTCAAATGTCTCATATTTGGGAAAGGGAACGAAAGCGCTACTTGGGGGAGAGTATTTCTTATTTGGGGGATCAAAAGAGCAATTTGGGGGAGAAAATGTGTAATATAGGGAACCCTACGTGGTATTTAATGGAGAAAAAGTCTTCTATTTGGAACAAACAATGATATTTTGGGGAGAACATTTCTCATTTTGAGGACAGAAATAGGTCTTTTTTGGAGAGGATGACTTATTTTCGGTCTAAAAAGCAGTATTCTGGGAAGAAAATGCCTTCCTTTGGGGATAAAAGGCGGTATTCTGGGAAGAAAATGTGTTCTTTTTGGAATAAAACGTGATGTCCCAATAAAAGACGCTGTCTTCCCCACATGCATCTTTTTATGCTGCAAATCAGACATTTTCTCCCCGAAAGATCACCTTTATCCTCAAAAGAACACATTTTCTCCACAAAAAGCCGCTTATTAGCTCAATACCAGGCTTTCACGCCAAAATAATGCACTTTATCCCCAAAACTCAGGCATTTTCTCCCCAAAACACGCTTTTTCTCTCCCAAATACAACCATTTCTCCCCTGCATATCAATTTCTGCCAACAATTAGACATTTTCTCCCCGAATATCACTCTTCATCCCAGAAACCAAACAGGTTCTCTCTGAAGTGCCACTCTTTAGCCCCCCAAAAAGGCATTTTCTCCCCAGAATACTGCCTTTCATCTTCAAATGTCTCATATTTGGGAAAGGGAACGAAAGCGCTACTTGGGGGAGAGTATTTCTTATTTGGGGGATCAAAAGAGCAATTTGGGGGAGAAAATGTGTAATATAAGGAACCCGACGTGGTATTTAATGGAGAAATAGTCTTCTATTTGGAACAAACAATGATATTTTGGGGAGAACATTTCTCATTTTGAGGACAGAAATAGGTCTTTTTTGGAGAGGATGACTTATTTTCGGTCTAAAAAGCAGTATTCTGGGAAGAAAATGCCTTCCTTAGGGGATAAAAGGCGGTATTCTGGGAAGAAAATTTGTTATTATTGGAATAAAATGTGCTGTCCCAATAAAAGACACTATCTTCACCAAATGTGTCTTTTTATGCTGCAAATCAGACATTTTCTCCCCGAAAGATCACCTTTATCCTCAAAAGAAGACATTTTCTCCACAAAATGCTGCTTATTAGCTCAACACCATGCTTTCACTCCATAATAATGCACTTTATCCCCAAAACTCATGCATTTTCTCCCCAAAACACTCTTTTTCTCTCCCAAATACAACCATTTCTCCCCTGCATATCAATTTCTGCCAACAATTAGACATTTTCTCCCCGAATATCACTCTTCATCCCAGAAACCAAACAGGTTCTCTCTGAAGTGCCACTCTTTAGCCCCCCAAAAAGGCATTTTCTCCCCAGAATACTGCCTTTCATCTTCAAAAGTCTCATATTTGGGAAAGTGAACGAAAGCGCTACTTGGGGGAGAGTATTTCTTATTTGGGGGATCAAAAGAGCAATTTGGGGGAGAAAATGTGTAATATAGGGAACCCTACGTGGTATTTAATGGAGAAAAAGTCTTCTATTTGGAACAAACAATGATATTTTGGGGAGAACATTTCTCATTTTGAGGACAGAAATAGGTCTTTTTTGGAGAGGATGACTTATTTTTGGTCTAAAAAGCAGTATTCTGGGAAGAAAATGCCTTCTTTTGGGGATCAAAGGCGGTATTCTGGGAAGAAAATGTGTTATTTTTGGAATAAAATGTGATGTCCCAATAAAAGACACTATCTTCCCCAAATGTGTCTTTTTATGCTGCAAATCAGACATTTTCTCCCCGAAAGATCACCTTGATCCTCAAAAGAAGACATTTTCTCCACAAAATGCTGCTTATTAGCTCAATACCATGATTTCACTCCATAATAATGCACTTTATCACCAAAACTCATGCATTTTCTCCCCAAAACACGCTTTTTCGTTCCCAAATACAACCATTTCTCCCCTGCATATCAATTTCTGCCAACATTTAGACATTTTCTCCCCGAATATCACTCTTCATCCCAGAAACCAAACAGGTTCTCTCTGAAGTGCCACTCTTTAGCCCCCCAAAAAGGCATTTTCTCCCCAGAATACTGCCTTTCACCTTCAAATGTCTCATATTTGGAAAAGGGAACGAAAGCGCTACTTTGGGGAGAGTATTTCTTATTTGGGGGATCAAAAGAGCAATTTGGGGGAGAAAATGTGTAATATAGGGAACCCTACGTGGTATTTAATGGAGAAAAAGTCTTCTATTTGGAACAAACAATGATATTTTGGGGAGAACATTTCTCATTTTGAGGACAGAAATAGGTCTTTTTTGGAGAGGATGACTTATTTTCGGTCTAAAAAGCAGTATTCTGGGAAGAAAATGCCTTCCTTAGGGGATAAAAGGCGGTATTCTGGGAAGAAAATGTGTTATTAGTGGAATAAAACGTGATGTCCCAATAAAAGACGCTGTCTTCCCCACATGCGTCTTTTTATGCTGCAAATCAGACATTTTCTACCCGAAAGATCACCTTGATCCTCTAAAGAAGACATTTTCTCCACAAAATGCCGCTTATTAGCTCAATACCAGGCGTTCACTCCAAAATAATGCACTTTATCCCCCAAATTCAGGCATTTTCTCCCCAAAACACTCTTTTTCTCTCCAAAATACAACCATTTCTCCCCTGCATATCAATTTCTGCCAACAATTAGACATTTTCTCCCCGAATATCACTCTTCATCCCAGAAACCAAACAGGTTCTCTCTGAAGTGCCACTCTTTATCCCCCAAAAAAGGCATTTTCTCCCCAGAATACTGCCTTTCATCTTCAAAAGTCTCATATTTGGGAAAGGGAACGAAAGCGCTACTTGGGGGAGAGTATTTCTTATTTGGGGGATCAAAAGAGCAATTTGGGGGAGAAAATGTGTAATATAGGGAACCCTACGTGGTATTTAATGGAGAAAAAGTCTTCTCTTTGGAACCAAGGATGATATTTTGGGGAGAACATTTCTCATTTTGAGGACAGAAATAGGTCTTTTTTGGAGAGGATGACTTATTTTCGGTCTAAAAAGCAGTATTCTGGGAAGAAAATGCCTTCTTTTGGGGATAAAAGGCGGTATTCTGGGAAGAAAATGTGTTATTATTGGAATAAAATGTGCTGTCCCAATAAAAGACGCTGTCTTCCCCAAATGTGTCTTTTTATGCTGCAAATCAGACATTTTCTCCCCGAAAAATCACCTTGATCCTCAAAAGAAGACATTTTCTCCACAAAATGCTGCTTATTAGCTCAATACCATGATTTCACGCCAAAATAATGCACTTTATCCCCCAAATTCAGGCATTTTCTCCCCAAAACACTCTTTTTCTCTCCCAAATACAACCATTTCTCCCCTGCCTATCAATTTCTGCCAACAATTAGACATTTTCTCCCCGAATATCACTCTTCATCCCAGAAACCAAACAGGTTCTCTCTTAAGTGCCACTCTTTAGCCCCCCAAAAAGGCATTTTCTCCCCAGAATACTGCCTTTCATCTTCAAATGTCTCATATTTGGGAAAGGAAACGAAAGCGCTTCTTTGGGGAGAGTATTTCTTATTTGGGGGATCAAAAGAGCAATTTGGGGGAGAAAGTGTGTAATATAGGGAACCCTACGTGGTATTTAATGGAGAAAAAATCTTCTATTTGGAACAAACAATGATATTTTTGGGAGAACATTTCTCATTTTGAGGACAGAAATAGGTCTTTTTTGGAGAGGATGACTTATTTTCGGTCTAAAAAGCAGTATTCTGGGAAGAAAATGCCTTCTTTTGGGGATAAAGTGCGATATTCGGGAAGAAAATGTGTTATTTTTGGAATAAAATGTGCAGTCCCAATAAAAGACGCTGTCTTCCCCAAATGCGTCTTTTTATGCTGCAAATCAGACATTTTCTCCTCGAAAGATCACCTTGATCCTCAAAAGAAGACATTTTCTCCACAAAATGCTGCTTATTAGCTCAATACCACGCTTTCACTCCAAAATAATGCACTTTATCCCCAAAAATCATGCATTTTCTCCCCAAAACACTCTTTTTCTCTCCCAAATACAACCATTTCTCCCCTGCCTATCAATTTCTGCCAACAATTAGACATTTTCTCCCTGAATATCACTCTTCATCCCAGAAACCAAACAGGTTCTCTCTTAAGTGCCACTCTTTAGCCCCCCAAAAAGGCATTTTCTCCCCAGAATACTGCCTTTCATCTTCAAAAGTCTCATATTTGGGAAAGTGAACGAAAGCGCTACTTTGGGGAGAGTATTTCTTATTTGGGGGATTAAAAGGGGTGTTTTGGGGAGGAAAAGTCTTCCTTGGGGGATAAGAAGCGGTATTTTTGGGAACGTTTTTCTTGTTTTTGTCATACAAAGCCATATTTGAAGGGAAGAATTTCGTATTGGAGGGATACAAATTGGCATTTGGGGGAGACAATGTCTAATGCTGGGAATAAAAAGGTGTGTTTTGGGTAAGAAATGTTTTGCTTTGCTAATAAAATCAGTCTTGTGCGGAGAAAATGCCTGATTCTTGGGATCAAAAGTGTTATTGGAGTGAGAACGCCTCATTCTGGGGAGAAAAAGAGAAATTTGTGGGATAAAATGTGTACTATTGGGAACCCGACGTGGTATTTAATGGAGAAAAGGTCTTCTATTTGGAAGCAAGAATGATATTTTGGGGAGAATATTTCTCATTTTGAGGACAGAAATAGGTATTTCTTGGAGAGGATGACTTATTTTCGGTCTAAAAAGCAGTATTCTGGGAAGAAAATGCCTTCTTTTGGGGATAAAAGGCGGTATTCTGGGAAGAAAATGTGTTATTTTTGGAATAAAACGTGATGTCCCAATAAAAGACGCTGTCTTCCCCAAATGCGTCTTTTTATGCTCCAAATCAGACATTTTCTACCCGAAAGATCACCTTTATCCTCAAAAGAAGACATTTTCTCCACAAAATGCCGCTTATTAGCTCAATACCAGGCTTTCACGCCAAAATAATGCACTTTATCCCCAAAACTCAGGCATTTTCTCCCCAAAACACTCTTTTTCTCTCCAAAATACAACCATTTCTCCCCTGCATATCAATTTCTGCCAACAATTAGACATTTTCTCCCCGAATATCACTCTTCATCCCAGAAACCAAACAGGTTCTCTCTGAAGTGCCACTCTTTATCCCCCAAAAAAGGCATTTTCTCCCCAGAATACTGCCTTTCATCTTCAAAAGTCTCATATTTGGGAAAGGGAACGAAAGCGCTACTTGGGGGAGAGTATTTCTTATTTGGGGGATCAAAAGAGCAATTTGGGGGAGAAAATGTGTAATATAGGGAACCCTACGTGGCATTCAAAGAATAAAAAATCTTCTCTTTGGAACCAAGAATGATATTTTGGGGAGAATATTTCTCATTTTGAGGACAGAAATAGGTATTTCTTGGAGAGGATGACTTATTTTCGGTCTAAAAAGCAGTATTCTGGGAAGAAAATGCCTTCTTTTGGGGATAAAAGGCGGTATTCTGGGAAGAAAATGTGTTATTAGTGGAATAAAATGTAATGACCCAATAAAAGACACTGTGTTCCCCAAATGCGTCTTTTTATGCTGCAAATCAGACATTTTCTCCCCGAAAAATCACCTTTATCCTCTAAAGAAGACATTTTCTCCACAAAATGCTGCTTATTAGCTCAATACCAAGCTTTCACTCCAAAATAATGCACTTTATCCCCAAAACTCTTGCGTTTTCTCCCCAAAACACGCTTTTTCACTCCTAATTACAACCATTTCTCCCCTGCATATCAATTTCTGCCAACAAATAGACATTTTCTCCCCGAATATCACTCTTCATCCCAGAAACCAAACAGGTTCTCTCTTAAGTGCCACTCTTTAGCCCCCCAAAAAGGCATTTTCTCCCCAGAATACTGCCTTTCATCTTCAAATGTCTCATATTTGGGAAAGGGAACGAAAGCGCTACTTTGGGGAGAGTATTTCTTATTTGGGGGATCAAAAGAGCAATTTGGGGGAGAAAATGTGTAATATAGGGAACCCTACGTGGTATTTAATGGAGAAAAAGTCTTCTATTTGGAACCAAGAATGATATTTTGGGGAGAATATTTATCATTTTGAGGACAGAAATAGGTCTTTTTTGGAGAGGATGACTTATTTTTGGTCTAAAAAGCAGTATTCTGGGAAGAAAATGCCTTCCTTAGGGGATAAAAGGCAGTATTCTGGGAAGAAAATGTGTTATTATTGGAATAAAATGTGATGTCCCAATAAAAGACACTATCTTCCCCAAATGCGTCTTTTTATGCTGCAAATCAGACATTTTCTCCACAAAAGATCACCTTAATCCTCAAAAGAAGACATTTTCTCCACAAAATGCTGCTTATTAGCTCAACACCATGCTTTCACTCCATAATAATGCACTTTATCCCCAAAACTCATGCATTTTCTCCCCAAAACACTCTTTTTCTCTCCCAAATACAACCATTTCTCCATTAAATACCACATCGGATTCCCAATATTTCACATTTTCTCCCCCAAATTTCACTTTTTCTCCCCAGAATGAGGCGTTCTCACTCCAATAACACTTTTGATCCCACGAATCAGGCATTTTCTCCGCACAAGACTGATTTTATTACCAAAACAAAACATTTCTTACCCAAAACACACCTTTTTATTCCCAACATTATACATTGTCTCCCCCTAATGCCAATTTGTATCCCTCCAATACGAAATTCTTCCCTTCAAATATGGCTTTGTGTGACAAAAACAAGAAAAACGTTCCCAAAAATACCGCTTCTTATCCCCCAAGGAAGACTTTTCCTCCCCAAAACACCCCTTTTTGATCCCCCAAATAAGAAATACTCTCCCCCAAGTAGCGCTTTCGTTTCCTTTCCCAAATATGAGACATTTGAAGATGAAAGGCAGTATTCTGGGGAGAAAATGCCTTTTTGGGGGGCTAAAGAGTGGCACTTCAGAGAGAACCTGTTTGGTTTCTGGGATGAAGAGTGATATTCGGGGAGAAAATGTCTAATTGTTGGCAGAAATTGATAGGCAGGGGAGATATGGTTGTATTTTGGAGAGAAAAAGAGTGTTTTGGGGAGAAAATGCATGAGTATTGGGGATAAACGGCATTATTTTGGCGTGAAATCTTGGTATTTATCTAATAAGCAGCATTTTGTGGAGAAAATGTCTTTTGAGGATAACGGTGATTTTTCGGGGAGAAAATGTCTGATTTGCAGCATAAAAAGACACATTTGGGGAAGACAGCGTCTTTTATGGGGACATCACATTTTATTCCACTAATAACACATTTTCTTCCCAGAATACCACCTTTTATCCCCAAAAGAAGGCATTTTCTTCCCATAATACTGCTTTTTAGATTGAAAAGAAGTCATCCTCTCCAAAAAAGACCTATTTCTGTCCTCAAAATGAGAAATATTCTCCCCAAAATACCATTGTTTGTTCCAAATAGAAGACTTTTATCCATTAAATACCACATAGGGTTCCCTATATTACACATTTTCTCCCCCAAATTGCTCTTTTGATCCCCCAAATAAGAAATACTCTCCCCCAAGTAGCGCTTTCGTTCCCTTTCCCAAATATGAGACATTTGAAGATGAAAGGCAGTATTCTGGGGAGAAAATGCCTTTTTGGGGGGCTAAAGAGTGGCACTTCAGAGAGAACCTGTTTGGTTTCTGGGATGAAGAGTGATATTCGGGGAGAAAATGTCTAATTGTTGGCAGAAATTGATAGGCAGGGGAGAAATGGTTGTATTTGGGAGAGAAAAAGAGTGTTTTGGGGAGAAAATGCATGAGTTTTGGGGATAAAGTGCATTATTTTGTCGTGAAAGCACGGTATTGAGCTAATAAGCAGCATTTTGTGGAGAAAATGTCTTCTTTAGAGGATTAAGGTGATCTTCCGGGGAGAAAATGTCTGATTTGGAGCATAAAAAGACGCATTTGGGGAAGACAGCATCTTTTATTGGGACATCACGTTTTATTCCAAATATAACACATTTTCTTCCTAGAATACCGCCTTTTATCCCCAAAAGAAGGCATTTTCTTCCCAGAATACTGCTTTTTAGACCGAAAATAAGTCATCCTCTCCAAGAAATACCTATTTCTGTCCTCAAAATGAGAAATATTCTCCCCAAAATATCATTCTTGCTTCCAAATAGAAGACCTTTTCTCCATTAAATACCACGTCGGGTTCCCAATAGTACACATTTTATCCCACAAATTTCTCTTTTTCTCCCCAGAATGAGGCGTTCTCACTCCAATAACACTTTTGATCCCAAGAATCAGGCATTTTCTCCGCTCAAGACTGATTTTATTAGCAAAGCAAAACATTTCTTACCCAAAACACACCTTTTTATTCCCAGCATTAGACATTGTCTCCCCCAAATGCCAATTTGTATCCCTCCAATACGAAATTCTTCCCTTCAAATATGGCTTTGTATGACAAAAACAAGACAAACGTTCCCAAAAATACCGCTTCTTATCCCCCAAGGAAGACTTTTCCTCCCCAAAACACCCCTTTTAATCCCCCAAATAAGAAATACTCTCCCCCAAGTAGCGCTTTCGTTTCCTTTCCCAAATATGAGACATTTGAAGATGAAAGGCAGTATTCTGGGGAGAAAATGCCTTTTTGGGGGGCTAAAGAGTGGCACTTCAGAGAGAACCTGTTTGGTTTCTGGGATGAAGAGTGATATTCGGGGAGAAAATGTCTAATTGTTGGCAGAAATTGATAGGCAGGGGAGAAATGGTTGTATTTTGGAGAGAAAAAGAGTGTTTTGGGGAGAAAATGCCTGAGTTTTGGGGATAAAGTGCATTATTTTGGAGTGAAAGCGTGGTATTGAGCTAATAAGCAGCATTTTGTGGAGAAAATGTCTTCTTTAGAGGATTAAGGTGGTCTTTCGGGGAGAAAATGTCTGATTTGCAGCATAAAAAGACGCATTTGGGGAAGACAGCGTCTTTTATTGGGACATCACGTTTTATTCCAATAATAACACATTTTCTTCCCGAATACCGCCCTTTATCCCCAAAAGAAGGCATTTTCTTCCCAGAATACCGCTTTTTAGACCGAAAAGAAGTCATCCTCTCCAAGCAATACCTATTTCTGTCCTCAAAATGAGAAATATTCTCCCCAAAATATCATTCTTGGTTCCAAATAGAAGACTTTTTCTCCATAAAATACCACGTCGGGTTCCCAATAGTACACATTCTCTCCCCCAAATTGCTCTTTTGATCGCCCAAATAAGAAATACTCTCCCCAAAGTAGCGCTTTCATTTCCTTTCCCAAATATGAGACATTTGAAGATGAAAGGCAGTATTCTGGGGAGAAAATGCCTTTTTGGGGGGCTAAAGAGTGGCACTTCAGAGAGAACCTGTTTGGTTTCTGGGATGAAGAGTGATATTCGGGGAGAAAATGTCTAATTGTTGGCAGAAATTGATAGGCAGGGGAGAAATGGTTGTATTTGGGAGAGAAAAAGAGTGTTTTGGGGAGAAAATGCATGATTTTTGGGGATAAAGTGCATTATTTTGGCGTGAAAGCGTGGTATTGAGCTAATAAGCAGCATTTTGTGGAGAAAATGTCTTCTTTTGAGGATTAAGGTGATCTTTCGGGGAGAAAATGTCTGATTTGCAGCATAAAAAGACGCATTTGGGGAAGACAGCGTCTTTTATTGGGACAGCACATTTTATTCCAAAAATAACACATATTCTTCCCAGAATACCGCCTTTTATCCCCTAAGGAAGGCATTTTCTTCCCAGAATACTGCTTTTTAGACCGAAAATAAGTCATCCTCTCCAAAAAAGACCTATTTCTGTCCTCAAAATGAGAAATATTCTCCCCAAAATATCATTCTTGGTTCCAAATAGAATACCTTTTCTCCATTCAATACCACGTAGGGTTCCTATATTACACATTTTCTCCCCCAAATTGCTCTTTTGATCCCCCAAATAAGAAATACTCTCCCCAAAGTAGCGCTTTCGTTCCCTTTCCCAAATATGAGACATTTGAAGATGAAAGGCAGTATTCTGGGGAGAAAATGCCTTTTTGGGGGGCTAAAGAGTGGCACTTCAGAGAGAACCTGTTTGGTTTCTGGGATGAAGAGTGATATTCGGGGAGAAAATGTCTAATTGTTGGCAGAAATTGATAGGCAGGGGAGAAATGGTTGTATTTTGGAGAGAAAAAGAGTGTTTTGGGGAGAAAATGCCTGAGTTTTGGGGATAAAGTGCATTATTTTGGAGTGAAAGCCTGGTATTGAGCTAATAAGCAGCATTTTGTGGAGAAAATGTCTTCTTTAGAGGATTAAGGTGATCTTTCGGGGAGAAAATGTCTGATTTGCAGCATAAAAAGATGCATTTGGGGAAGACAGCGTCTTTTATTGGGACAGCACATTTTATTCCAAAAATAACACATTTTCTTCCCAGAATACCGCCTTTTATCCCCTAAAGAAGGCATTTTCTTCCCAGAATACAGCTTTTTAGACCGAAAAGAAGTCATCCTCTCCAAAAAAGACGTATTTCTGTCCTCAAAATGAGAAATATTCTCCCCAAAATATCATTCTTGGTTCCAAATAGAATACCTTTTCTCCATTCAATACCACGTAGGGTTCCTATATTACACATTTTCTCCCCCAAATTGCTCTTTTGATCGCCCAAATAAGAAATACTCTCCCCAAAGTAGCGCTTTCGTTCCCTTTCCCAAATATGAGACATTTGAAGATGAAAGGCAGTATTCTGGGGAGAAAATGCCTTTTTGGGGGGCTAAAGAGTGGCACTTCAGAGAGAACCTGTTTGGTTTCTGGGATGAAGAGTGATATTCGGGGAGAAAATGTCTAAATGTGTGCAGAAATTGATATGCATTGGAGAAATGGTTGTATTTGGGAGAGAAAAAGAGTGTTTTGGGGAGAAAATGCATGAGTTTTGGGGATAAACTGCATTATTTTGGAGTGAAAGCGTGGTATTGAGCTAATAAGCGGCATTTTGTGGAGAAAATGTCTTCTTTTGAGGATCAAGGTGATCTTTCGGGTAGAAAATGTCTGATTTGGAGCATAAAAAGACGCATTTGGGGAAGACAGCATCTTTTATTGGGACATCACGTTTTATTCCAAATATAACACATTTTCTTCCTAGAATACCGCCTTTTATCCCCAAAAGAGGGCATTTTCTTCCCAGAATACTGCTTTTTAGACCGAAAATAAGTCATCCTCTCCCAGAAATACCTATTTCTGTCCTCAAAATGAGAAATATTCTCCCCAAAATATCATTCTTGCTTCCAAATAGAAGACCTTTTCTCCATTAAATACCACGTCGGGTTCCCAATAGTACACATTTTATCCCACAAATTTCTCTTTTTCTCCCCAGAATGAGGCGTTCTCACTCCAATAACACTTTTGATCCCAAGAATCAGGCATTTTCTCCGCTCAAGACTGATTTTATTAGCAAAGCAAAACATTTCTTACCCAAAACACACCTTTTTATTCCCAGCATTAGACATTGTCTCCCCCAAATGCCAATTTGTATCCCTCCAATACGAAATTCTTCCCTTCAAATATGGCTTTGTATAACAAAAACAAGACAAACGTTCCCAAAAATACCGCTTCTTATCCCCCAAGGAAGACTTTTCCTCCCCAAAACACCCCTTTTAATCCCCCAAATAAGAAATACTCTCCCCCAAGTAGCGCTTTCGTTTCCTTTCCCAAATATGAGACATTTGAAGATGAAAGGCAGTATTCTGGGGAGAAAATGCCTTTTTGGGGGGCTAAAGAGTGGCACTTCAGAGAGAACCTGTTTGGTTTCTGGGATGAAGAGTGATATTCGGGGAGAAAATGTCTAATTGTTGGCAGAAATTGATAGGCAGGGGAGAAATGGTTGTATTTTGGAGAGAAAAAGAGTGTTTTGGGGAGAAAATGCCTGAGTTTTGGGGATAAAGTGCATTATTTTGGAGTGAAAGCGTGGTATTGAGCTAATAAGCAGCATTTTGTGGAGAAAATGTCTTCTTTAGAGGATTAAGGTGGTCTTTCGGGGAGAAAATGTCTGATTTGCAGCATAAAAAGACGCATTTGGGGAAGACAGCGTCTTTTATTGGGACATCACGTTTTATTCCAATAATAACACATTTTCTTCCCGAATACCGCCCTTTATCCCCAAAAGAAGGCATTTTCTTCCCAGAATACCGCTTTTTAGACCGAAAAGAAGTCATCCTCTCCAAGAAATACCTATTTCTGTCCTCAAAATGAGAAATATTCTCCCCAAAATATCATTCTTGGTTCCAAATAGAAGACTTTTTCTCCATAAAATACCACGTCGGGTTCCCAATAGTACACATTCTCTCCCCCAAATTGCTCTTTTGATCGCCCAAATAAGAAATACTCTCCCCAAAGTAGCGCTTTCATTTCCTTTCCCAAATATGAGACATTTGAAGATGAAAGGCAGTATTCTGGGGAGAAAATGCCTTTTTGGGGGGCTAAAGAGTGGCACTTCAGAGAGAACCTGTTTGGTTTCTGGGATGAAGAGTGATATTCGGGGAGAAAATGTCTAATTGTTGGCAGAAATTGATAGGCAGGGGAGAAATGGTTGTATTTGGGAGAGAAAAAGAGTGTTTTGGGGAGAAAATGCATGAGTTTTGGGGATAAAGTGCATATTTTGGAGTGAAAGCGTGGTATTGAGCTAATAAGCAGCATTTTGTGGAGAAAATGTCTTCTTTTGAGGATCAAGGTGATCTTTCGGGTAGAAAATGCCTTATTTGCAGCATAAAAAGATGCATTTGGGGAAGACAGCGTCTTTTATTGGGACATCACGTTTTATTCCAAAAATAACACATTTTCTTCCCAGAATACCGCCTTTTATCCCCAAAAGAAGGCATTTTCTTCCCAGAATACTGCTTTTTAGACCGAAAATAAGTCATCCTCTCCAAGAAATACCTATTTCTGTCCTCAAAATGAGAAATATTCTCCCCAAAATATCATTCTTGCTTCCAAATAGAAGACCTTTTCTCCATTAAATACCACGTCGGGTTCCCAATAGTACACATTTTATCCCACAAATTTCTCTTTTTCTCCCCAGAATGAGGCGTTCTCACTCCAATAACACTTTTGATCCCAAGAATCAGGCATTTTCTCCGCACAAGACTGATTTTATTAGCAAAGCAAAACATTTCTTACCCAAAACACACCTTTTTATTCCCAGCATTAGACATTGTCTCCCCCTAATGCCAATTTGTATCCCTCCAATACGAAATTCTTCACTTCTAATATGGCTTTGTATGACAAAAACAAGACAAACGTTCCCAAAAATACCGCTTCTTATCCCCCAAGGAAGACTTTTCCTCCCCAAAACACCCCTTTTAATCCCCCAAATAAGAAATACTCTCCCCCAAGTAGCGCTTTCGTTTCCTTTCCCAAATATGAGACACTTGAAGATGAAAGGCAGTATTCTGGGGAGAAAATGCCTTTTTGGGGGGCTAAAGAGTGGCACTTCAGAGAGAACCTGTTTGGTTTCTGGGATGAAGAGTGATATTCGGGGAGAAAATGTCTAATTGTTGGCAGAAATTGATATGCAGGGGAGAAATGGTTGTATTTGGGAGAGAAAAAGAGTGTTTTGGGGAGAAAATGCCTGAGTTTTGGGGATAAAGTGCATTATTTTGGAGTGAAAGCGTGGTATTGAGCTAATAAGCGGCATTTTGTGGAGAAAATGTCTTCTTTTGAGGATAAAGGTGATCTTTCGGGTAGAAAATGTCTGATTTGGAGCATAAAAAGACGCATTTGGGGAAGACAGCGTCTTTTATTGGGACATCACGTTTTATTCCAAAAATAACACATTTTCTTCCCAGAATACCGCCTTTTATCCCCAAAAGAAGGCATTTTCTTCCCAGAATACTGCTTTTTAGACCGAAAATAAGTCATCCTCTCCAAGAAATACCTATTTCTGTCCTCAAAATGAGAAATATTCTCCCCAAAATATCATTCTTGCTTCCAAATAGAAGACCTTTTCTCCATTAAATACCACGTCGGGTTCCCAATAGTACACATTTTATCCCACAAATTTCTCTTTTTCTCCCCAGAATGAGGCGTTCTCACTCCAATAACACTTTTGATCCCAAGAATCAGGCATTTTCTCCGCACAAGACTGATTTTATTAGCAAAGCAAAACATTTCTTACCCAAAACACCCCTTTTTATTCCCAGCATTAGACATTGTCTCCCCCAAATGCCAATTTGTATCCCTCCAATACGAAATTCTTCCCTTCAAATATGGCTTTGTATGACAAAAACAAGACAAACGTTCCCAAAAATACCGCTTCTTATCCCCCAAGGAAGACTTTTCCTCCCCAAAACACCCCTTTTAATCCCCCAAATAAGAAATACTCTCCCCCAAGTAGCGCTTTCGTTTCCTTTCCCAAATATGAGACATTTGAAGATGAAAGGCAGTATTCTGGGGAGAAAATGCCTTTTTGGGGGGCTAAAGAGTGGCACTTCAGAGAGAACCTGTTTGGTTTCTGGGATGAAGAGTGATATTCGGGGAGAAAATGTCTAATTGTTGGCAGAAATTGATAGGCAGGGGAGAAATGGTTGTATTTGGGAGAGAAAAAGAGTGTTTTGGGGAGAAAATGCATGATTTTTGGGGATAAAGTGCATTATTTTGGAGTGAAAGCGTGGTATTGAGCTAATAAGCAGCATTTTGTGGAGAAAATGTCTTCTTTTGAGGATCAAGGTGATCTTTCGGGTAGAAAATGCCTTATTTGCAGCATAAAAAGATGCATTTGGGGAAGACAGCGTCTTTTATTGGGACAGCACGTTTTATTCCAAAAATAACACATTTTCTTCCCGAATACCGCCCTTTATCCCCAAAAGAAGGCATTTTCTTCCCAGAATACTGCTTTTTACACCGAAAATAAGTCATCCTCTCCAAGAAATACCTATTTCTGTCCTCAAAATGAGAAATATTCTCCCCAAAATATCATTCTTGCTTCCAAATAGAAGATTTTTTCTCCATTAAATACCACGTTGGGTTCCCTATATTACACATTTTCTCCCCCAAATTGCTCTTTTGATCGCCCAAATAAGAAATACTCTCCCCAAAGTAGCGCTTTCGTTCCCTTTCCCAAATATGAGACATTTGAAGATGAAAGGCAGTATTCTGGGGAGAAAATGCCTTTTTGGGGGGCTAAAGAGTGGCACTTCAGAGAGAACCTGTTTGGTTTCTGGGATGAAGAGTGATATTTGGGGAGAAAATGTCTAATTGTTGGCAGAAATTGATAGGCAGGGGAGAAATGGTTGTATTTTGGAGAGAAAAAGAGTGTTTTGGGGAGAAAATGCATGATTTTTGGGGATAAAGTGCATTATTTTGTCGTGAAATCCTGGTATTGAGCTAATAAGCGGCATTTTGTGGAGAAAATGTCTTCTTTAGAGGATTAAGGTGATCTTTCGGGGAGAAAATGTCTGATTTGCAGCATAAAAAGACGCATTTGGGGAAGACAGCGTCTTTTATTGGGACAGCACATTTTATTCCAAAAATAACACATATTCTTTCCAGAATACCGCCTGTTATCCCCTAAGGAAGGCATTTTCTTCCCAGAATACTGCTTTTTAGACCGAAAATAAGTCATCCTCTCCAAAAAAGACCTATTTCTGTCCTCAAAATGAGAAATATTCTCCCCAAAATATCATTCTTGCTTCCAAATAGAATACCTTTTCTCCATTCAATACCACGTAGGGTTCCTATATTACACATTTTCTCCCCCAAATTGCTCTTTTGATCGCCCAAATAAGAAATACTCTCCCCAAAGTTGCGCTTTCGTTCCCTTTCCCAAATATGAGACATTTGAAGATGAAAGGCAGTATTCTGGGGAGAAAATGCCTTTTTGGGGGGCTAAAGAGTGGCACTTCAGAGAGAACCTGTTTGGTTTCTGGGATGAAGAGTGATATTCGGGGAGAAAATGTCTAATTGTTGGCAGAAATTGATAGGCAGGGGAGAAATGGTTGTATTTGGGAGAGAAAAAGAGTGTTTTGGGGAGAAAATGCATGAGTTTTGGGGATAAACTGCATTATTTTGGCGTGAAAGCGTGGTATTGAGCTAATAAGCAGCATTTTGTGGAGAAAATGTCTTCTTTTGAGGATTAAGGTGATCTTTCGGGTAGAAAATGTCTGATTTGCAGCATAAAAAGACGCATTTGGGGAAGACAGCGTCTTTTATTGGGACTGCACATTTTATTCCAATAATAACACATTTTCTTCCCAGAATACCGCCTTTGATCCCCAAAAGAAGGCATTTTCTTCCCAGAATACTGCTTTTTAGACCGAAAATAAGTCATCCTCTCCAAAAAAGACCTATTTCTGTCCTCAAAATGAGAAATATTCTCCCCAAAATATCATTCTTGGTTCCAAATAGAATACCTTTTCTCCATTCAATACCACGTAGGGTTCCTATATTACACATTTTCTCCCCCAAATTGCTCTTTTGATCCCCCAAATAAGAAATACTCTCCCCAAAGTAGCGCTTTCGTTCCCTTTCCCAAATATGAGACATTTGAAGATGAAAGGCAGTATTCTGGGGAGAAAATGCCTTTTTGGGGGGCTAAAGAGTGGCACTTCAGAGAGAACCTGTTTGGTTTCTGGGATGAAGAGTGATATTTGGGGAGAAAATGTCTAATTGTTGGCAGAAATTGATAGGCAGGGGAGAAATGGTTGTATTTGGGAGAGAAAAAGAGTGTTTTGGGGAGAAAATGCATGAGTTTTGGGGATAAAGTGCATATTTTGGAGTGAAAGCGTGGTATTGAGCTAATAAGCAGCATTTTGTGGAGAAAATGTCTTCTTTTGAGGATCAAGGTGATCTTTCGGGTAGAAAATGCCTTATTTGCAGCATAAAAAGATGCATTTGGGGAAGACAGCGTCTTTTATTGGGACATCACGTTTTATTCCAAAAATAACACATTTTCTTCCCAGAATACCGCCTTTTATCCCCAAAAGAAGGCATTTTCTTCCCAGAATACTGCTTTTTAGACCGAAAATAAGTCATCCTCTCCAAGAAATACCTATTTCTGTCCTCAAAATGAGAAATATTCTCCCCAAAATATCATTCTTGCTTCCAAATAGAAGACCTTTTCTCCATTAAATACCACGTCGGGTTCCCAATAGTACACATTTTATCCCACAAATTTCTCTTTTTCTCCCCAGAATGAGGCGTTCTCACTCCAATAACACTTTTGATCCCAAGAATCAGGCATTTTCTCCGCACAAGACTGATTTTATTAGCAAAGCAAAACATTTCTTACCCAAAACACACCTTTTTATTCCCAGCATTAGACATTGTCTCCCCCTAATGCCAATTTGTATCCCTCCAATACGAAATTCTTCACTTCTAATATGGCTTTGTATGACAAAAACAAGACAAACGTTCCCAAAAATACCGCTTCTTATCCCCCAAGGAAGACTTTTCCTCCCCAAAACACCCCTTTTAATCCCCCAAATAAGAAATACTCTCCCCCAAGTAGCGCTTTCGTTTCCTTTCCCAAATATGAGACACTTGAAGATGAAAGGCAGTATTCTGGGGAGAAAATGCCTTTTTGGGGGGCTAAAGAGTGGCACTTCAGAGAGAACCTGTTTGGTTTCTGGGATGAAGAGTGATATTCGGGGAGAAAATGTCTAATTGTTGGCAGAAATTGATATGCAGGGGAGAAATGGTTGTATTTGGGAGAGAAAAAGAGTGTTTTGGGGAGAAAATGCCTGAGTTTTGGGGATAAAGTGCATTATTTTGGAGTGAAAGCGTGGTATTGAGCTAATAAGCGGCATTTTGTGGAGAAAATGTCTTCTTTTGAGGATAAAGGTGATCTTTCGGGTAGAAAATGTCTGATTTGGAGCATAAAAAGACGCATTTGGGGAAGACAGCGTCTTTTATTGGGACATCACGTTTTATTCCAAAAATAACACATTTTCTTCCCAGAATACCGCCTTTTATCCCCAAAAGAAGGCATTTTCTTCCCAGAATACTGCTTTTTAGACCGAAAATAAGTCATCCTCTCCAAGAAATACCTATTTCTGTCCTCAAAATGAGAAATATTCTCCCCAAAATATCATTCTTGCTTCCAAATAGAAGACCTTTTCTCCATTAAATACCACGTCGGGTTCCCAATAGTACACATTTTATCCCACAAATTTCTCTTTTTCTCCCCAGAATGAGGCGTTCTCACTCCAATAACACTTTTGATCCCAAGAATCAGGCATTTTCTCCGCACAAGACTGATTTTATTAGCAAAGCAAAACATTTCTTACCCAAAACACCCCTTTTTATTCCCAGCATTAGACATTGTCTCCCCCAAATGCCAATTTGTATCCCTCCAATACGAAATTCTTCCCTTCAAATATGGCTTTGTATGACAAAAACAAGACAAACGTTCCCAAAAATACCGCTTCTTATCCCCCAAGGAAGACTTTTCCTCCCCAAAACACCCCTTTTAATCCCCCAAATAAGAAATACTCTCCCCCAAGTAGCGCTTTCGTTTCCTTTCCCAAATATGAGACATTTGAAGATGAAAGGCAGTATTCTGGGGAGAAAATGCCTTTTTGGGGGGCTAAAGAGTGGCACTTCAGAGAGAACCTGTTTGGTTTCTGGGATGAAGAGTGATATTCGGGGAGAAAATGTCTAATTGTTGGCAGAAATTGATAGGCAGGGGAGAAATGGTTGTATTTGGGAGAGAAAAAGAGTGTTTTGGGGAGAAAATGCATGATTTTTGGGGATAAAGTGCATTATTTTGGAGTGAAAGCGTGGTATTGAGCTAATAAGCAGCATTTTGTGGAGAAAATGTCTTCTTTTGAGGATCAAGGTGATCTTTCGGGTAGAAAATGCCTTATTTGCAGCATAAAAAGATGCATTTGGGGAAGACAGCGTCTTTTATTGGGACAGCACGTTTTATTCCAAAAATAACACATTTTCTTCCCGAATACCGCCCTTTATCCCCAAAAGAAGGCATTTTCTTCCCAGAATACTGCTTTTTACACCGAAAATAAGTCATCCTCTCCAAGAAATACCTATTTCTGTCCTCAAAATGAGAAATATTCTCCCCAAAATATCATTCTTGCTTCCAAATAGAAGATTTTTTCTCCATTAAATACCACGTTGGGTTCCCTATATTACACATTTTCTCCCCCAAATTGCTCTTTTGATCGCCCAAATAAGAAATACTCTCCCCAAAGTAGCGCTTTCGTTCCCTTTCCCAAATATGAGACATTTGAAGATGAAAGGCAGTATTCTGGGGAGAAAATGCCTTTTTGGGGGGCTAAAGAGTGGCACTTCAGAGAGAACCTGTTTGGTTTCTGGGATGAAGAGTGATATTTGGGGAGAAAATGTCTAATTGTTGGCAGAAATTGATAGGCAGGGGAGAAATGGTTGTATTTTGGAGAGAAAAAGAGTGTTTTGGGGAGAAAATGCATGATTTTTGGGGATAAAGTGCATTATTTTGTCGTGAAATCCTGGTATTGAGCTAATAAGCGGCATTTTGTGGAGAAAATGTCTTCTTTAGAGGATTAAGGTGATCTTTCGGGGAGAAAATGTCTGATTTGCAGCATAAAAAGACGCATTTGGGGAAGACAGCGTCTTTTATTGGGACAGCACATTTTATTCCAAAAATAACACATATTCTTTCCAGAATACCGCCTGTTATCCCCTAAGGAAGGCATTTTCTTCCCAGAATACTGCTTTTTAGACCGAAAATAAGTCATCCTCTCCAAAAAAGACCTATTTCTGTCCTCAAAATGAGAAATATTCTCCCCAAAATATCATTCTTGCTTCCAAATAGAATACCTTTTCTCCATTCAATACCACGTAGGGTTCCTATATTACACATTTTCTCCCCCAAATTGCTCTTTTGATCGCCCAAATAAGAAATACTCTCCCCAAAGTTGCGCTTTCGTTCCCTTTCCCAAATATGAGACATTTGAAGATGAAAGGCAGTATTCTGGGGAGAAAATGCCTTTTTGGGGGGCTAAAGAGTGGCACTTCAGAGAGAACCTGTTTGGTTTCTGGGATGAAGAGTGATATTCGGGGAGAAAATGTCTAATTGTTGGCAGAAATTGATAGGCAGGGGAGAAATGGTTGTATTTGGGAGAGAAAAAGAGTGTTTTGGGGAGAAAATGCATGAGTTTTGGGGATAAACTGCATTATTTTGGCGTGAAAGCGTGGTATTGAGCTAATAAGCAGCATTTTGTGGAGAAAATGTCTTCTTTTGAGGATTAAGGTGATCTTTCGGGTAGAAAATGTCTGATTTGCAGCATAAAAAGACGCATTTGGGGAAGACAGCGTCTTTTATTGGGACTGCACATTTTATTCCAATAATAACACATTTTCTTCCCAGAATACCGCCTTTGATCCCCAAAAGAAGGCATTTTCTTCCCAGAATACTGCTTTTTAGACCGAAAATAAGTCATCCTCTCCAAAAAAGACCTATTTCTGTCCTCAAAATGAGAAATATTCTCCCCAAAATATCATTCTTGGTTCCAAATAGAATACCTTTTCTCCATTCAATACCACGTAGGGTTCCTATATTACACATTTTCTCCCCCAAATTGCTCTTTTGATCGCCCAAATAAGAAATACTCTCCCCAAAGTAGCGCTTTCGTTCCCTTTCCCAAATATGAGACATTTGAAGATGAAAGGCAGTATTCTGGTGAGAAAATGCCTTTTTGGGGGGCTAAAGAGTGGCACTTCAGAGAGAACCTGTTTGGTTTCTGGGATGAAGAGTGATATTCGGGGAGAAAATGTCTAATTGTTGGCAGAAATTGATAGGCAGGGGAGAAATGGTTGTATTTGGGAGAGAAAAAGAGTGTTTTGGGGAGAAAATGCATGATTTTTGGGGATAAAGTGCATTATTTTGGAGTGAAAGCGTGGTATTGAGCTAATAAGCAGCATTTTGTGGAGAAAATGTCTTCTTTTGAGGATCAAGGTGATCTTTCGGGGAGAAAATGCCTTATTTGCAGCATAAAAAGATGCATTTGGGGAAGACAGCGTCTTTTATTGGGACATCACGTATTCCAAAAATAACACATTTTCTTCCCAGAATACCGCCTTTTATCCCCAAAAGAAGGCATTTTCTTCCCAGAATACTGCTTTTTAGACCGAAAATAAGTCATCCTCTCCAAGAAATACCTATTTCTGTCCTCAAAATGAGAAATATTCTCCCCAAAATATCATTCTTGCTTCCAAATAGAAGACCTTTTCTCCATTAAATACCACGTCGGGTTCCCAATAGTACACATTTTATCCCACAAATTTCTCTTTTTCTCCCCAGAATGAGGCGTTCTCACTCCAATAACACTTTTGATCCCAAGAATCAGGCATTTTCTCCGCACAAGACTGATTTTATTAGCAAAGCAAAACATTTCTTACCCAAAACACACCTTTTTATTCCCAGCATTAGACATTGTCTCCCCAAAATGCCAATTTGTATCCCTCCAATACGAAATTCTTCCCTTCAAATATGGCTTTGTATGACAAAAACAAGACAAACGTTCCCAAAAATACCGCTTCTTATCCCCCAAGGAAGACTTTTCCTCCCCAAAACACCCCTTTTAATCCCCCAAATAAGAAATACTCTCCCCCAAGTAGCGCTTTCGTTTCCTTTCCCAAATATGAGACATTTGAAGATGAAAGGCAGTATTCTGGGGAGAAAATGCCTTTTTGGGGGGCTAAAGAGTGGCACTTCAGAGAGAACCTGTTTGGTTTCTGGGATGAAGAGTGATATTCGGGGAGAAAATGTCTAATTGTTGGCAGAAATTGATAGGCAGGGGAGAAATGGTTGTATTTTGGAGAGAAAAAGAGTGTTTTGGGGAGAAAATGCATGATTTTTGGGGATAAAGTGCATTATTTTGGAGTGAAAGCGTGGTATTGAGCTAATAAGCAGCATTTTGTGGAGAAAATGTCTTCTTTTGAGGATCAAGGTGATCTTTCGGGTAGAAAATGCCTTATTTGCAGCATAAAAAGATGCATTTGGGGAAGACAGCGTCTTTTATTGGGACAGCACGTTTTATTCCAAAAATAACACATTTTCTTCCCGAATACCGCCCTTTATCCCCAAAAGAAGGCATTTTCTTCCCAGAATACTGCTTTTTAGACCGAAAATAAGTCATCCTCTCCAAGAAATACCTATTTCTGTCCTCAAAATGAGAAATATTCTCCCCAAAATATCATTCTTGGTTCCAAATAGAAGATTTTTTCTCCATTAAATACCACGTTGGGTTCCCGATATTACACATTTTCTCCCCCAAATTGCTCTTTTGATCGCCCAAATAAGAAATACTCTCCCCCAAGTAGCGCTTTCGTTCCCTTTCCCAAATATGAGACATTTGAAGATGAAAGGCAGTATTCTGGGGAGAAAATGCCTTTTTGGGGGGCTAAAGAGTGGCACTTCAGAGAGAACCTGTTTGGTTTCTGGGATGAAGAGTGATATTTGGGGAGAAAATGTCTAATTGTTGGCAGAAATTGATAGGCAGGGGAGAAATGGTTGTATTTTGGAGAGAAAAAGAGTGTTTTGGGGAGAAAATGCATGAGTTTTGGGGATAAAGTGCATTATTTTGGCGTGAAATCCTGGTATTGAGCTAATAAGCGGCATTTTGTGGAGGAAATGTCTTCTTTAGAGGATTAAGGTGATCTTTCGGGGAGAAAATGTCTGATTTGCAGCATAAAAAGACGCATGTGGGGAAGACAGCGTCTTTTATTGGGACAGCACATTTTATTCCAAAAATAACACATATTCTTTCCAGAATACCGCCTGTTATCCCCTAAGGAAGGCATTTTCTTCCCAGAATACTGCTTTTTAGACCGAAAATAAGTCATCCTCTCCAAAAAAGACCTATTTCTGTCCTCAAAATGAGAAATATTCTCCCCAAAATATCATTCTTGGTTCCAAATAGAATACCTTTTCTCCATTCAATACCACGTAGGGTTCCTATATTACACATTTTCTCCCCCAAATTGCTCTTTTGATCCCCCAATTAAGAAATACTCTCCCCAAAGTAGCGCTTTCGTTCCCTTTCCCAAATATGAGACATTTGAAGATGAAAGGCAGTATTCTGGGGAGAAAATGCCTTTTTGGGGGGCTAAAGAGTGGCACTTCAGAGAGAACCTGTTTGGTTTCTGGGATGAAGAGTGATATTTGGGGAGAAAATGTCTAATTGTTGGCAGAAATTGATAGGCAGGGGAGAAATGGTTGTATTTGGGAGAGAAAAAGAGTGTTTTGGGGAGAAAATGCATGATTTTTGGGGATAAAGTGCATTATTTTGGAGTGAAAGCGTGGTATTGAGCTAATAAGCAGCATTTTGTGGAGAAAATGTCTTCTTTTGAGGATCAAGGTGATCTTTCGGGTAGAAAATGCCTTATTTGCAGCATAAAAAGATGCATTTGGGGAAGACAGCGTCTTTTATTGGGACATCACGTTGTATTCCAAAAATAACACATTTTCTTCCCAGAATACCGCCTTTTATCCCCAAAAGAAGGCATTTTCTTCCCAGAATACTGCTTTTTAGACCGAAAATAAGTCATCCTCTCCAAGAAATACCTATTTCTGTCCTCAAAATGAGAAATATTCTCCCCAAAATATCATTCTTGCTTCCAAATAGAAGACCTTTTCTCCATTAAATACCACGTCGGGTTCCCAATAGTACACATTTTATCCCACAAATTTCTCTTTTTCTCCCCAGAATGAGGCGTTCTCACTCCAATAACACTTTTGATCCCAAGAATCAGGCATTTTCTCCGCACAAGACTGATTTTATTAGCAAAGCAAAACATTTCTTACCCAAAACACACCTTTTTATTCCCAGCATTAGACATTGTCTCCCCAAAATGCCAATTTGTATCCCTCCAATACGAAATTCTTCCCTTCAAATATGGCTTTGTATGACAAAAACAAGACAAACGTTCCCAAAAATACCGCTTCTTATCCCCCAAGGAAGACTTTTCCTCCCCAAAACACCCCTTTTAATCCCCCAAATAAGAAATACTCTCCCCCAAGTAGCGCTTTCGTTTCCTTTCCCAAATATGAGACATTTGAAGATGAAAGGCAGTATTCTGGGGAGAAAATGCCTTTTTGGGGGGCTAAGGAGTGGCACTTCAGAGAGAACCTGTTTGGTTTCTGGGATGAAGAGTGATATTCGGGGAGAAAATGTCTAATTGTTGGCAGAAATTGATAGGAAGGGGAGAAATGGTTGTATTTGGGAGAGAAAAAGAGTGTTTTGGGGAGAAAATGCATGATTTTTGGGGATAAAGTGCATTATTTTGGAGTGAAAGCGTGGTATTGAGCTAATAAGCAGCATTTTGTGGAGAAAATGTCTTCTTTTGAGGATAAAGGTGATCTTTCGGGGAGAAAATGTCTGATTTGCAGCATAAAAAGACGCATTTGGGGAAGACAGCGTCTTTTATTGGGACATCACGTTTTATTCCAATAATAACACATTTTCTTCCCGAATACCGCCCTTTATCCCCAAAAGAAGGCATTTTCTTCCCAGAATACCGCTTTTTAGACTGAAAATAAGTCATCCTCTCCAAGAAATACCTATTTCTGTCCTCAAAATGAGAAATATTCTCCCCAAAATATCATTCTTGGTTCCAAATAGAATACCTTTTCTCCATTCAATACCACGTAGGGTTCCTATATTACACATTTTCTCCCCCAAATTGCTCTTTTGATCGCCCAAATAAGAAATACTCTCCCCCAAGTAGCGCTTTCGTTCCCTTTCCCAAATATGAGACATTTGAAGATGAAAGGCAGTATTCTGGGGAGAAAATGCCTTTTTGGGGGGCTAAAGAGTGGCACTTCAGAGAGAACCTGTTTGGTTTCTGGGATGAAGAGTGATATTTGGGGAGAAAATGTCTAATTGTTGGCAGAAATTGATAGGCAGGGGAGAAATGGTTGTATTTGGGAGAGAAAAAGAGTGTTTTGGGGAGAAAATGCATGAGTTTTGGGGATAAAGTGCATTATTTTGTCGTGAAAGCACGGTATTGAGCTAATAAGCAGCATTTTGTGGAGAAAATGTCTTCTTTTGAGGATCAAGGTGATCTTTCGGGTAGAAAATGCCTTATTTGCAGCATAAAAAGATGCATTTGGGGAAGACAGCGTCTTTTATTGGGACATCACGTTGTATTCCAAAAATAACACATTTTCTTCCCAGAATACCGCCTTTTATCCCCAAAAGAAGGCATTTTCTTCCCAGAATACTGCTTTTTAGACCGAAAATAAGTCATCCTCTCCAAGAAATACCTATTTCTGTCCTCAAAATGAGAAATATTCTCCCCAAAATATCATTCTTGCTTCCAAATAGAAGACCTTTTCTCCATTAAATACCACGTCGGGTTCCCAATAGTACACATTTTATCCCACAAATTTCTCTTTTTCTCCCCAGAATGAGGCGTTCTCACTCCAATAACACTTTTGATCCCAAGAATCAGGCATTTTCTCCGCACAAGACTGATTTTATTAGCAAAGCAAAACATTTCTTACCCAAAACACACCTTTTTATTCCCAGCATTAGACATTGTCTCCCCAAAATGCCAATTTGTATCCCTCCAATACGAAATTCTTCCCTTCAAATATGGCTTTGTATGACAAAAACAAGACAAACGTTCCCAAAAATACCGCTTCTTATCCCCCAAGGAAGACTTTTCCTCCCCAAAACACCCCTTTTAATCCCCCAAATAAGAAATACTCTCCCCCAAGTAGCGCTTTCGTTTCCTTTCCCAAATATGAGACATTTGAAGATGAAAGGCAGTATTCTGGGGAGAAAATGCCTTTTTGGGGGGCTAAGGAGTGGCACTTCAGAGAGAACCTGTTTGGTTTCTGGGATGAAGAGTGATATTCGGGGAGAAAATGTCTAATTGTTGGCAGAAATTGATAGGAAGGGGAGAAATGGTTGTATTTGGGAGAGAAAAAGAGTGTTTTGGGGAGAAAATGCATGATTTTTGGGGATAAAGTGCATTATTTTGGAGTGAAAGCGTGGTATTGAGCTAATAAGCAGCATTTTGTGGAGAAAATGTCTTCTTTTGAGGATCAAGGTGATCTTTCGGGGAGAAAATGTCTGATTTGCAGCATAAAAAGACGCATTTGGGGAAGACAGCGTCTTTTATTGGGACATCACGTTTTATTCCAATAATAACACGTTTTCTTCCCGAATACCGCCCTTTATCCCCAAAAGAAGGCATTTTCTTCCCAGAATACCGCTTTTTAGACTGAAAATAAGTCATCCTCTCCAAGAAATACCTATTTCTGTCCTCAAAATGAGAAATATTCTCCCCAAAATATCATTCTTGGTTCCAAATAGAATACCTTTTCTCCATTCAATACCACGTAGGGTTCCTATATTACACATTTTCTCCCCCAAATTGCTCTTTTGATCGCCCAAATAAGAAATACTCTCCCCCAAGTAGCGCTTTCGTTCCCTTTCCCAAATATGAGACATTTGAAGATGAAAGGCAGTATTCTGGGGAGAAAATGCCTTTTTGGGGGGCTAAAGAGTGGCACTTCAGAGAGAACCTGTTTGGTTTCTGGGATGAAGAGTGATATTTGGGGAGAAAATTTCTAATTGTTGGCAGAAATTGATAGGCAGGGGAGAAATGGTTGTATTTGGGAGAGAAAAAGAGTGTTTTGGGGAGAAAATGCATGAGTTTTGGGGATAAAGTGCATTATTTTGGAGTGAAAGCACGGTATTGAGCTAATAAGCAGCATTTTGTGGAGAAAATGTCTTCTTTTGAGGATCAAGGTGATCTTTCGGGGAGAAAATGCCTTATTTGCAGCATAAAAAGATGCATTTGGGGAAGACAGCGTCTTTTAATGGGACATCACGTGGTATTCCAAAAATAACACATTTTCTTCCCAGAATACCGCCTTTTATCCCCAAAAGAAGGCATTTTCTTCCCAGAATACTGCTTTTTAGACCGAAAATAAGTCATCCTCTCCAAGAAATACCTATTTCTGTCCTCAAAATGAGAAATATTCTCCCCAAAATATCATTCTTGCTTCCAAATAGAAGACCTTTTCTCCATTAAATACCACGTCGGGTTCCCAATAGTACACATTTTATCCCACAAATTTCTCTTTTTCTCCCCAGAATGAGGCGTTCTCACTCCAATAACACTTTTGATCCCAAGAATCAGGCATTTTCTCCGCACAAGACTGATTTTATTAGCAAAGCAAAACATTTCTTACCCAAAACACACCTTTTTATTCCCAGCATTAGACATTGTCTCCCCCAAATGCCAATTTGTATCCCTCCAATACGAAATTCTTCCCTTCAAATATGGCTTTGTATGACAAAAACAAGACAAACGTTCCCAAAAATACCGCTTCTTATCCCCCAAGGAAGACTTTTCCTCCCCAAAACACCCCTTTTAATCCCCCAAATAAGAAATACTCTCCCCCAAGTAGCGCTTTCGTTTCCTTTCCCAAATATGAGACATTTGAAGACGAAAGACAGTATTCTGGGGAGAAAATGCCTTTTTGGGGGGCTAAGGAGTGGCACTTCAGAGAGAACCTGTTTGGTTTCTGGGATGAAGAGTGATATTCGGGGAGAAAATGTCTAATTGTTGGCAGAAATTGATAGGCAGGGGAGAAATGGTTGTATTTGGGAGAGAAAAAGAGTGTTTTGGGGAGAAAATGCATGATTTTTGGGGATAAAGTTCATTATTTTGGAGTGAAAGCGTGGTATTGAGCTAATAAGCAGCATTTTGTGGAGAAAATGTCTTCTTTTGAGGATAAAGGTGATCTTTCGGGGAGAAAATGTCTGATTTGCAGCATAAAAAGACGCATTTGGGGAAGACAGCGTCTTTTATTGGGACAGCACATTTTATTCCAAAAATAACACATATTCTTCCCAGAATACCGCCTGTTATCCCCTAAGGAAGGCATTTTCTTCCCAGAATACTGCTTTTTAGACCGAAAATAAGTCATCCTCTCCAAAAAAGACCTATTTCTGTCCTCAAAATGAGAAATAATCTCCCCAAAATATCATTCTTGGTTCCAAATAGAATACCTTTTCTCCATTCAATACCACGTAGGGTTCCTATATTACACATTTTCTCCCCCAAATTACTCTTTTGATCGCCCAAATAAGAAATACTCTCCCCAAAGTAGCGCTTTCGTTCCCTTTCCCAAATATGAGACATTTGAAGATGAAAGGCAGTATTCTGGGGAGAAAATGCCTTTTTGGGGGGCTAAAGAGTGGCACTTCAGAGAGAACCTGTTTGGTTTCTGGGATGAAGAGTGATATTCGGGGAGAAAATGTCTAATTGTTGGCAGAAATTGATATGCAGGGGAGAAATGGTTGTATTTGGGAGAGAAAAAGAGTGTTTTGGGGAGAAAATGCATGATTTTTGGGGATAAAGTGCATTATTTTGGAGTGAAAGCGTGGTATTGAGCTAATAAGCAGCATTTTGTGGAGAAAATGTCTTCTTTTGAGGATCAAGGTGATCTTTCGGGGAGAAAATGCCTTATTTGCAGCATAAAAAGATGCATTTGGGGAAGACAGCGTCTTTTAATGGGACATCACGTGGTATTCCAAAAATAACACATTTTCTTCCCAGAATACCGCCTTTTATCCCCAAAAGAAGGCATTTTCTTCCCAGAATACTGCTTTTTAGACCGAAAATAAGTCATCCTCTCCAAGAAATACCTATTTCTGTCCTCAAAATGAGAAATATTCTCCCCAAAATATCATTCTTGCTTCCAAATAGAAGACCTTTTCTCCATTAAATACCACGTCGGGTTCCCAATAGTACACATTTTATCCCACAAATTTCTCTTTTTCTCCCCAGAATGAGGCGTTCTCACTCCAATAACACTTTTGATCCCAAGAATCAGGCATTTTCTCCGCACAAGACTGATTTTATTAGCAAAGCAAAACATTTCTTACCCAAAACACACCTTTTTATTCCCAGCATTAGACATTGTCTCCCCCAAATGCCAATTTGTATCCCTCCAATACGAAATTCTTCCCTTCAAATATGGCTTTGTATGACAAAAACAAGACAAACGTTCCCAAAAATACTGCTTCTTATCCCCCAAGGAAGACTTTTCCTCCCCAAAACACCCCTTTTAATCCCCCAAATAAGAAATACTCTCCCCCAAGTAGCGCTTTCGTTTCCTTTCCCAAATATGAGACATTTGAAGATGAAAGGCAGTATTCTGGGGAGAAAATGCCTTTTTGGGGGGCTAAAGAGTGGCACTTCAGAGAGAACCTGTTTGGTTTCTGGGATGAAGAGTGATATTCGGGGAGAAAATGTCTAATTGTTGGCAGAAATTGATATGCAGGGGAGAAATGGTTGTATTTTGGAGAGAAAAAGAGTGTTTTGGGGAGAAAATGCATGATTTTTGGGGATAAAGTGCATTATTTTGGAGTGAAAGCGTGGTATTGAGCTAATAAGCAGCATTTTGTGGAGAAAATGTCTTCTTTTGAGGATCAAGGTGATCTTTCGGGTAGAAAATGCCTTATTTGCAGCATAAAAAGACGCATTTGGGGAAGACAGCGTCTTTTATTGGGACATCACGTTTTATTCCAATAATAACACATTTTCTTCCCGAATACCGCCCTTTATCCCCAAAAGAAGGCATTTTCTTCCCAGAATACCGCTTTTTAGACTGAAAATAAGTCATCCTCTCCAAGAAATACCTATTTCGGTCCTCAAAATGAGAAATATTCTCCCCAAAATATCATTCTTGGTTCCAAAGAGAAGACTTTTTCTCCATTAAATACCACGTTGGGTTCCCGATATTACACATTTTCTCCCCCAAATTGCTCCCCTTTTAATCCCCCAAATAAGAAATACTCTCCCCAAAGTAGCGCTTTCGTTCCCTTTCCCAAATATGAGACATTTGAAGATGAAAGGCAGTATTCTGGGGAGAAAATGCCTTTTTGGGGGGCTAAAGAGTGGCACTTAAGAGAGAACCTGTTTGGTTTCTGGGATGAAGAGTGATATTCGGGGAGAAAATTTCTAATTGTTGGCAGAAATTGATAGGCAGGGGAGAAATGGTTGTATTTGGGAGAGAAAAAGAGTGTTTTGGGGAGAAAATGCATGATTTTTGGGGATAAAGTGCATTATTTTGGAGTGAAAGCGTGGTATTGAGCTAATAAGCAGCATTTTGTGGAGAAAATGTCTTCTTTTGAGGATCAAGGTGATCTTTCGGGTAGAAAATGCCTTATTTGCAGCATAAAAAGATGCATTTGGGGAAGACAGCGTCTTTTATTGGGACATCACGTTGTATTCCAAAAATAACACATTTTCTTCCCAGAATACCGCCTTTTATCCCCAAAAGAAGGCATTTTCTTCCCAGAATACTGCTTTTTAGACCGAAAATAAGTCATCCTCTCCAAGAAATACCTATTTCTGTCCTCAAAATGAGAAATATTCTCCCCAAAATATCATTCTTGCTTCCAAATAGAAGACCTTTTCTCCATTAAATACCACGTCGGGTTCCCAATAGTACACATTTTATCCCACAAATTTCTCTTTTTCTCCCCAGAATGAGGCGTTCTCACTCCAATAACACTTTTGATCCCAAGAATCAGGCATTTTCTCCGCACAAGACTGATTTTATTAGCAAAGCAAAACATTTCTTACCCAAAACACACCTTTTTATTCCCAGCATTAGACATTGTCTCCCCCAAATGCCAATTTGTATCCCTCCAATACGAAATTCTTCCCTTCAAATATGGCTTTGTATGACAAAAACAAGACAAACGTTCCCAAAAATACCGCTTCTTATCCCCCAAGGAAGACTTTTCCTCCCCAAAACACCCCTTTTAATCCCCCAAATAAGAAATACTCTCCCCCAAGTAGCGCTTTCGTTTCCTTTCCCAAATATGAGACATTTGAAGATGAAAGGCAGTATTCTGGGGAGAAAATGCCTTTTTGGGGGGCTAAAGAGTGGCACTTCAGAGAGAACCTGTTTGGTTTCTGGGATGAAGAGTGATATTCGGGGAGAAAATGTCTAATTGTTGGCAGAAATTGATAGGCAGGGGAGAAATGGTTGTATTTGGGAGAGAAAAAGAGTGTTTTGGGGAGAAAATGCATGATTTTTGGGGATAAAGTGCATTATTTTGGAGTGAAAGCGTGGTATTGAGCTAATAAGCAGCATTTTGTGGAGAAAATGTCTTCTTTTGAGGATAAAGGTGATCTTTCGGGGAGAAAATGTCTGATTTGCAGCATAAAAAGACGCATTTGGGGAAGACAGCGTCTTTTATTGGGACTGCACATTTTATTCCAAAAATAACACATTTTCTTCCCGAATATCGCCCTTTATCCCCAAAAGAAGGCATTTTCTTCCCAGAATACTGCTTTTTAGACCGAAAATAAGTCATCCTCTCCAAGAAATACCTATTTCTGTCCTCAAAATGAGAAATATTCTCCCCAAAATATCATTCTTGGTTCCAAAGAGAAGACTTTTTCTCCATAAAATACCACGTCGGGTTCCTGATATTACAAATTTTCTCCCCCAAATTGCTCTTTTGATCGCCCAAATAAGAAATACTCTCCCCCAAGTAGCGCTTTCGTTCCCTTTCCCAAATATGAGACATTTGAAGATGAAAGGCAGTATTCTGGGGAGAAAATGCCTTTTTGGGGGGCTAAAGAGTGGCACTTCAGAGAGAACCTGTTTGGTTTCTGGGATGAAGAGTGATATTCGGGGAGAAAATGTCTAATTGTTGGCAGAAATTGATATGCAGGGGAGAAATGGTTGTATTTGGGAGAGAAAAAGAGTGTTTTGGGGAGAAAATGCATGATTTTTGGGGATAAAGTGCATTATTTTGGAGTGAAAGCCTGGTATTGAGCTAATAAGTGGCATTTTGTGGAGAAAATGTCTTCTTTTGAGGATCAAGGTGATCTTTCGGGGAGAAAATGTCTGATTTGCAGCATAAAAAGACGCATTTGGGGAAGACAGCGTCTTTTATTGGGACATCACGTTTTATTCCACTAATAACACATTTTCTTCCCGAATACCGCCTTTTATCCCCAAAAGAAGGCATTTTCTTCCCAGAATACTGCTTTTTAGACCGAAAATAAGTCATCCTCTCCAAGAAATACCTATTTCTGTCCTCAAAATGAGAAATATTCTCCCCAAAATATCATTCTTGGTTCCAAAGAGAAGACTTTTTCTCCATTAAATACCACGTAGGGTTCCTATATTACACATTTTCTCCCCCAAATTGCTCTTTTGATCGCCCAAATAAGAAATACTCTCCCCAAAGTAGCGCTTTCGTTCCCTTTCCCAAATATGAGACATTTGAAGATGAAAGGCAGTATTCTGGGGAGAAAATGCCTTTTTGGGGGGCTAAAGAGTGGCACTTCAGAGAGAACCTGTTTGGTTTCTGGGATGAAGAGTGATATTCGGGGAGAAAATGTCTAATTGTTGGCAGAAATTGATAGGCAGGGGAGAAATGGTTGTATTTTGGAGAGAAAAAGAGTGTTTTGGGGAGAAAATGCATGATTTTTGGGGATAAAGTGCATTATTTTGGAGTGAAAGCGTGGTATTGAGCTAATAAGCAGCATTTTGTGGAGAAAATGTCTTCTTTTGAGGATCAAGGTGATCTTTCGGGTAGAAAATGCCTTATTTGCAGCATAAAAAGATGCATTTGGGGAAGACAGCGTCTTTTATTGGGACATCACGCTGTATTCCAAAAATAACACATTTTCTTCACAGAATACCGCCTTTTATCCCCAAAAGAAGGCATTTTCTTCCCAGAATACTGCTTTTTAGACCGAAAATAAGTCATCCTCTCCAAGAAATACCTATTTCTGTCCTCAAAATGAGAAATATTCTCCCCAAAATATCATTCTTGCTTCCAAATAGAAGACCTTTTCTCCATTAAATACCACGTCGGGTTCCCAATAGTACACATTTTATCCCACAAATTTCTCTTTTTCTCCCCAGAATGAGGCGTTCTCACTCCAATAACACTTTTGATCCCAAGAATCAGGCATTTTCTCCGCACAAGACTGATTTTATTAGCAAAGCAAAACATTTCTTACCCAAAACACACCTTTTATTCCCAGCATTAGACATTGTCTCCCCCAAATGCCAATTTGTATCCCTCCAATACGAAATTCTTCCCTTCAAATATGGCTTTGTATGACAAAAACAAGACAAACGTTCCCAAAAATACCGCTTCTTATCCCCCAAGGAAGACTTTTCCTCCCCAAAACACCCCTTTTAATCCCCCAAATAAGAAATACTCTCCCCCAAGTAGCGCTTTCGTTTCCTTTCCCAAATATGAGACATTTGAAGATGAAAGGCAGTATTCTGGGGAGAAAATGCCTTTTTGGGGGGCTAAAGAGTGGCACTTCAGAGAGAACCTGTTTGGTTTCTGGGATGAAGAGTGATATTCGGGGAGAAAATGTCTAATTGTTGGCAGAAATTGATAGGCAGGGGAGAAATGGTTGTATTTGGGAGAGAAAAAGAGTGTTTTGTGGAGAAAATGCCTGAGTTTTGGGGATAAAGTTCATTATTTTGGAGTGAAAGCGTGGTATTGAGCTAATAAGCAGCATTTTGTGGAGAAAATGTCTTCTTTAGAGGATTAAGGTGATCTTTCGGGTAGAAAATGTCTGATTTGCAGCATAAAAAGACGCATTTGGGGAAGACAGCGTCTTTTATTGGGACATCACGTTTTATTCCAATAATAACACATTTTCTTCCCGAATACCGCCCTTTATCCCCAAAAGAAGGCATTTTCTTCCCAGAATACCGCTTTTTAGACCGAAAATAAGTCATCCTCTCCAAGAAATACCTATTTCTGTCCTCAAAATGAGAAATATTCTCCCCAAAATATCATTCTTGGTTCCAAAGAGAAGACTTTTTCTCCGTAAAATACCACGTCGGGTTCCCAATAGTACACATTTTCTCCCCCAAATTGCTCTTTTGATCGCCCAAATAAGAAATACTCTCCCCAAAGTAGCGCTTTCGTTCCCTTTCCCAAATATGAGACATTTGAAGATGAAAGGCAGTATTCTGGGGAGAAAATGCCTTTTTGGGGGGCTAAGGAGTGGCACTTCAGAGAGAACCTGTTTGGTTTCTGGGATGAAGAGTGATATTCGGGGAGAAAATGTCTAATTGTTGGCAGAAATTGATAGGCAGGGGAGAAATGGTTGTATTTGGGAGAGAAAAAGAGTGTTTTGGGGAGAAAATGCATGATTTTTGGGGATAAAGTGCATTATTTTGGAGTGAAAGCGTGGTATTGAGCTAATAAGCAGCATTTTGTGGAGAAAATGTCTTCTTTTGAGGATCAAGGTGATCTTTCGGGTAGAAAATGCCTTATTTGCAGCATAAAAAGATGCATGTGGGGAAGACAGCGTCTTTTATTGGGACATCACATTTTATTCCAAAAAGAACACATTTTCTTCCCAGAATACCGCCTTTGATCCCCAAAAGAAGGCATTTTCTTCCCAGAATACTGCTTTTTAGACCGAAAATAAGTCATCCTCTCCAAGAAATACCTATTTCTGTCCTCAAAATGAGAAATATTCTCCCCAAAATATCATTCTTGCTTCCAAATAGAAGACCTTTTCTCCATTAAATACCACGTCGGGTTCCCAATAGTACACATTTTATCCCACAAATTTCTCTTTTTCTCCCCAGAATGAGGCGTTCTCACTCCAATAACACTTTTGATCCCAAGAATCAGGCATTTTCTCCGCACAAGACTGATTTTATTAGCAAAGCAAAACATTTCTTACCCAAAACACACCTTTTATTCCCAGCATTAGACATTGTCTCCCCCAAATGCCAATTTGTATCCCTCCAATACGAAATTCTTCCCTTTAAATATGGCTTTGTATGACAAAAACAAGACAAACGTTCCCAAAAATACCGCTTCTTATCCCCCAAGGAAGACTTTTCCTCCCCAAAACACCCCTTTTAATCCCCCAAATAAGAAATACTCTCCCCCAAGTAGCGCTTTCGTTTCCTTTCCCAAATATGAGACATTTGAAGATGAAAGGCAGTATTCTGGGGAGAAAATGCCTTTTTGGGGGGCTAAAGAGTGGCACTTAAGAGAGAACCTGTTTGGTTTCTGGGATGAAGAGTGATATTCGGGGAGAAAATGTCTAATTGTTGGCAGAAATTGATATGCAGGGGAGAAATGGTTGTATTTGGGAGAGAAAAAGAGTGTTTTGTGGAGAAAATGCCTGAGTTTTGGGGATAAAGTTCATTATTTTGGAGTGAAAGCGTGGTATTGAGCTAATAAGCAGCATTTTGTGGAGAAAATGTCTTCTTTAGAGGATTAAGGTGATCTTTCGGGTAGAAAATGTCTGATTTGCAGCATAAAAAGACGCATTTGGGGAAGACAGCGTCTTTTATTGGGACATCACGTTTTATTCCAATAATAACACATTTTCTTCCCGAATACCGCCCTTTATCCCCAAAAGAAGGCATTTTCTTCCCAGAATACTGCTTTTTACACCGAAAAGAAGTCATCCTCTCCAAGAAATACCTATTTCGGTCCTCAAAATGAGAAATATTCTCCCCAAAATATCATTCTTGGTTCCAAAGAGAAGACTTTTTCTCCATAAAATACCACGTCGGGTTCCCAATAGTACACATTTTCTCCCCCAAATTGCTCTTTTGATCCCCCAAATAAGAAATACTCTCCCCAAAGTAGCGCTTTCGTTTCCTTTCCCAAATATGAGACATTTGAAGATGAAAGGCAGTATTCTGGGGAGAAAATGCCTTTTTGGGGGGCTAAAGAGTGGCACTTCAGAGAGAACCTGTTTGGTTTCTGGGATGAAGAGTGATATTCGGGGAGAAAATGTCTAATTGTTGGCAGAAATTGATAGGCAGGGGAGAAATGGTTGTATTTGGGAGAGAAAAAGAGTGTTTTGTGGAGAAAATGCCTGAGTTTTGGGGATAAAGTTCATTATTTTGGAGTGAAAGCGTGGTATTGAGCTAATAAGCAGCATTTTGTGGAGAAAATGTCTTCTTTAGAGGATTAAGGTGATCTTTCGGGTAGAAAATGTCTGATTTGCAGCATAAAAAGACGCATTTGGGAAAGACACCGTCTTTTATTGGGACATCACGTTTTATTCCAATAATAACACATTTTCTTCCCGAATACCGCACTTTATCCCCAAAAGAAGGCATTTTCTTCCCAGAATACTGCTTTTTACACCGAAAAGAAGTCATCCTCTCCAAGAAATACCTATTTCTGTCCTCAAAATGAGAAATATTCTCCCCAAAATATCATTCTTGGTTCCAAAGAGAAGACTTTTTCTCCATAAAATACCACGTCGGGTTCCCAATAGTACACATTTTCTCCCCCAAATTGCTCTTTTGATCCCCCAAATAAGAAATACTCTCCCCAAAGTAGCGCTTTCGTTCCCTTTCCCAAATATGAGACATTTGAAGATGAAAGGCAGTATTCTGGGGAGAAAATGCCTTTTTGGGGGGCTAAGGAGTGGCACTTCAGAGAGAACCTGTTTGGTTTCTGGGATGAAGAGTGATATTCGGGGAGAAAATGTCTAATTGTTGGCAGAAATTGATAGGCAGGGGAGAAATGGTTGTATTTGGGAGAGAAAAAGAGTGTTTTGGGGAGAAAATGCATGATTTTTGGGGATAAAGTGCATTATTTTGGAGTGAAAGCGTGGTATTGAGCTAATAAGCAGCATTTTGTGGAGAAAATGTCTTCTTTTGAGGATCAAGGTGATCTTTCGGGTAGAAAATGCCTTATTTGCAGCATAAAAAGATGCATTTGGGGAAGACAGCGTCTTTTATTGGGACATCACGCTGTATTCCAAAAATAACACATTTTCTTCCCAGAATACCGCCTTTTATCCCCAAAAGAAGGCATTTTCTTCCCAGAATACTGCTTTTTAGACCGAAAATAAGTCATCCTCTCCAAGAAATACCTATTTCTGTCCTCAAAATGAGAAATATTCTCCCCAAAATATCATTCTTGCTTCCAAATAGAAGACCTTTTCTCCATTAAATACCACGTCGGGTTCCCAATAGTACACATTTTATCCCACAAATTTCTCTTTTTCTCCCCAGAATGAGGCGTTCTCACTCCAATAACACTTTTGATCCCAAGAATCAGGCATTTTCTCCGCACAAGACTGATTTTATTAGCAAAGCAAAACATTTCTTACCCAAAACACACCTTTTATTCCCAGCATTAGACATTGTCTCCCCCAAATGCCAATTTGTATCCCTCCAATACGAAATTCTTCCCTTCAAATATGGCTTTGTATGACAAAAACAAGACAAACGTTCCCAAAAATACCGCTTCTTATCCCCCAAGGAAGACTTTTCCTCCCCAAAACACCCCTTTTAATCCCCCAAATAAGAAATACTCTCCCCCAAGTAGCGCTTTCGTTTCCTTTCCCAAATATGAGACATTTGAAGATGAAAGGGATGAAATTCTTCTGGGGAGAAAATGCCTTTTTGGGGGGCTAAAGAGTGGCACTTCAGAGAGAACCTGTTTGGTTTCTGGGATGAAGAGTGATATTCGGGGAGAAAATGTCTAATTGTTGGCAGAAATTGATAGGCAGGGGAGAAATGGTTGTATTTGGGAGAGAAAAAGAGTGTTTTGTGGAGAAAATGCCTGAGTTTTGGGGATAAAGTTCATTATTTTGGAGTGAAAGCGTGGTATTGAGCTAATAAGCAGCATTTTGTGGAGAAAATGTCTTCTTTAGAGGATTAAGGTGATCTTTCGGGTAGAAAATGTCTGATTTGCAGCATAAAAAGACGCATTTGGGGAAGACAGCGTCTTTTATTGGGACATCACGTTTTATTCCAATAATAACACATTTTCTTCCCGAATACCGCCCTTTATCCCCAAAAGAAGGCATTTTCTTCCCAGAATACCGCTTTTTAGACCGAAAATAAGTCATCCTCTCCAAGAAATACCTATTTCTGTCCTCAAAATGAGAAATATTCTCCCCAAAATATCATTCTTGGTTCCAAAGAGAAGACTTTTTCTCCATAAAATACCACGTCGGGTTCCCAATAGTACACATTTTCTCCCCCAAATTGCTCTTTTGATCCCCCAAATAAGAAATACTCTCCCCAAAGTAGCGCTTTCGTTCCCTTTCCCAAATATGAGACATTTGAAGATGAAAGGCAGTATTCTGGGGAGAAAATGCCTTTTTGGGGGGCTAAGGAGTGGCACTTCAGAGAGAACCTGTTTGGTTTCTGGGATGAAGAGTGATATTCGGGGAGAAAATTTCTAATTGTTGGCAGAAATTGATAGGCAGGGGAGAAATGGTTGTATTTGGGAGAGAAAAAGAGTGTTTTGGGGAGAAAATGCATGATTTTTGGGGATAAAGTGCATTATTTTGGAGTGAAAGCGTGGTATTGAGCTAATAAGCAGCATTTTGTGGAGAAAATGTCTTCTTTTGAGGATCAAGGTGATCTTTCGGGTAGAAAATGCCTTATTTGCAGCATAAAAAGATGCATTTGGGGAAGACAGCGTCTTTTATTGGGACATCACGTTGTATTCCAAAAATAACACATTTTCTTCCCAGAATACCGCCTTTTATCCCCAAAAGAAGGCATTTTCTTCCCAGAATACTGCTTTTTAGACCGAAAATAAGTCATCCTCTCCAAGAAATACCTATTTCTGTCCTCAAAATGAGAAATATTCTCCCCAAAATATCATTCTTGCTTCCAAATAGAAGACCTTTTCTCCATTAAATACCACGTCGGGTTCCCAATAGTACACATTTTATCCCACAAATTTCTCTTTTTCTCCCCAGAATGAGGCGTTCTCACTCCAATAACACTTTTGATCCCAAGAATCAGGCATTTTCTCCGCACAAGACTGATTTTATTAGCAAAGCAAAACATTTCTTACCCAAAACACACCTTTTTATTCCCAGCATTAGACATTGTCTCCCCCAAATGCCAATTTGTATCCCTCCAATACGAAATTCTTCCCTTCAAATATGGCTTTGTATGACAAAAACAAGACAAACGTTCCCAAAAATACCGCTTCTTATCCCCCAAGGAAGACTTTTCCTCCCCAAAACACCCCTTTTAATCCCCCAAATAAGAAATACTCTCCCCCAAGTAGCGCTTTCGTTTCCTTTCCCAAATATGAGACATTTGAAGATGAAAGGCAGTATTCTGGGGAGAAAATGCCTTTTTGGGGGGCTAAAGAGTGGCACTTCAGAGAGAACCTGTTTGGTTTCTGGGATGAAGAGTGATATTCGGGGAGAAAATGTCTAATTGTTGGCAGAAATTGATAGGCAGGGGAGAAATGGTTGTATTTGGGAGAGAAAAAGAGTGTTTTGGGGAGAAAATGCATGATTTTTGGGGATAAAGTGCATTATTTTGGAGTGAAAGCGTGGTATTGAGCTAATAAGCAGCATTTTGTGGAGAAAATGTCTTCTTTTGAGGATAAAGGTGATCTTTCGGGGAGAAAATGTCTGATTTGCAGCATAAAAAGACGCATTTGGGGAAGACAGCGTCTTTTATTGGGACTGCACATTTTATTCCAAAAATAACACATTTTCTTCCCGAATATCGCCCTTTATCCCCAAAAGAAGGCATTTTCTTCCCAGAATACTGCTTTTTAGACCGAAAATAAGTCATCCTCTCCAAGAAATACCTATTTCTGTCCTCAAAATGAGAAATATTCTCCCCAAAATATCATTCTTGGTTCCAAAGAGAAGACTTTTTCTCCATAAAATACCACGTCGGGTTCCTGATATTACAAATTTTCTCCCCCAAATTGCTCTTTTGATCGCCCAAATAAGAAATACTCTCCCCCAAGTAGCGCTTTCGTTCCCTTTCCCAAATATGAGACATTTGAAGATGAAAGGCAGTATTCTGGGGAGAAAATGCCTTTTTGGGGGGCTAAAGAGTGGCACTTCAGAGAGAACCTGTTTGGTTTCTGGGATGAAGAGTGATATTCGGGGAGAAAATGTCTAATTGTTGGCAGAAATTGATATGCAGGGGAGAAATGGTTGTATTTGGGAGAGAAAAAGAGTGTTTTGGGGAGAAAATGCATGATTTTTGGGGATAAAGTGCATTATTTTGGAGTGAAAGCCTGGTATTGAGCTAATAAGCGGCATTTTGTGGAGAAAATGTCTTCTTTTGAGGATCAAGGTGATCTTTCGGGGAGAAAATGTCTGATTTGCAGCATAAAAAGACGCATTTGGGGAAGACAGCGTCTTTTATTGGGACATCACGTTTTATTCCACTAATAACACATTTTCTTCCCGAATACCGCCTTTTATCCCCAAAAGAAGGCATTTTCTTCCCAGAATACTGCTTTTTAGACCGAAAATAAGTCATCCTCTCCAAGAAATACCTATTTCTGTCCTCAAAATGAGAAATATTCTCCCCAAAATATCATTCTTGGTTCCAAAGAGAAGACTTTTTCTCCATTAAATACCACGTAGGGTTCCTATATTACACATTTTCTCCCCCAAATTGCTCTTTTGATCGCCCAAATAAGAAATACTCTCCCCAAAGTAGCGCTTTCGTTCCCTTTCCCAAATATGAGACATTTGAAGATGAAAGGCAGTATTCTGGGGAGAAAATGCCTTTTTGGGGGGCTAAGGAGTGGCACTTCAGAGAGAACCTGTTTGGTTTCTGGGATGAAGAGTGATATTCGGGGAGAAAATGTCTAATTGTTGGCAGAAATTGATAGGCAGGGGAGAAATGGTTGTATTTGGGAGAGAAAAAGAGTGTTTTGGGGAGAAAATGCATGATTTTTGGGGATAAAGTGCATTATTTTGGAGTGAAAGCGTGGTATTGAGCTAATAAGCAGCATTTTGTGGAGAAAATGTCTTCTTTTGAGGATCAAGGTGATCTTTCGGGTAGAAAATGCCTTATTTGCAGCATAAAAAGATGCATTTGGGGAAGACAGCGTCTTTTATTGGGACATCACGCTGTATTCCAAAAATAACACATTTTCTTCACAGAATACCGCCTTTTATCCCCAAAAGAAGGCATTTTCTTCCCAGAATACTGCTTTTTAGACCGAAAATAAGTCATCCTCTCCAAGAAATACCTATTTCTGTCCTCAAAATGAGAAATATTCTCCCCAAAATATCATTCTTGCTTCCAAATAGAAGACCTTTTCTCCATTAAATACCACGTCGGGTTCCCAATAGTACACATTTTATCCCACAAATTTCTCTTTTTCTCCCCAGAATGAGGCGTTCTCACTCCAATAACACTTTTGATCCCAAGAATCAGGCATTTTCTCCGCACAAGACTGATTTTATTAGCAAAGCAAAACATTTCTTACCCAAAACACACCTTTTATTCCCAGCATTAGACATTGTCTCCCCCAAATGCCAATTTGTATCCCTCCAATACGAAATTCTTCCCTTCAAATATGGCTTTGTATGACAAAAACAAGACAAACGTTCCCAAAAATACCGCTTCTTATCCCCCAAGGAAGACTTTTCCTCCCCAAAACACCCCTTTTAATCCCCCAAATAAGAAATACTCTCCCCCAAGTAGCGCTTTCGTTTCCTTTCCCAAATATGAGACATTTGAAGATGAAAGGCAGTATTCTGGGGAGAAAATGCCTTTTTGGGGGGCTAAAGAGTGGCACTTCAGAGAGAACCTGTTTGGTTTCTGGGATGAAGAGTGATATTCGGGGAGAAAATGTCTAATTGTTGGCAGAAATTGATATGCAGGGGAGAAATGGTTGTATTTGGGAGAGAAAAAGAGTGTTTTGTGGAGAAAATGCCTGAGTTTTGGGGATAAAGTTCATTATTTTGGAGTGAAAGCGTGGTATTGAGCTAATAAGCAGCATTTTGTGGAGAAAATGTCTTCTTTAGAGGATTAAGGTGATCTTTCGGGTAGAAAATGTCTGATTTGCAGCATAAAAAGACGCATTTGGGGAAGACAGCGTCTTTTATTGGGACATCACGTTTTATTCCAATAATAACACATTTTCTTCCCGAATACCGCCCTTTATCCCCAAAAGAAGGCATTTTCTTCCCAGAATACCGCTTTTTAGACCGAAAATAAGTCATCCTCTCCAAGAAATACCTATTTCTGTCCTCAAAATGAGAAATATTCTCCCCAAAATATCATTCTTGGTTCCAAAGAGAAGACTTTTTCTCCATAAAATACCACGTCGGGTTCCCAATAGTACACATTTTCTCCCCCAAATTGCTCTTTTGATCCCCCAAATAAGAAATACTCTCCCCAAAGAAGCGCTTTCGTTCCCTTTCCCAAATATGAGACATTTGAAGATGAAAGGCAGTATTCTGGGGAGAAAATGCCTTTTTGGGGGGCTAAAGAGTGGCACTTCTGAGAGAACCTGTTTGGTTTCTGGGATGAAGAGTGATATTCGGGGAGAAAATTTCTAATTGTTGGCAGAAATTGATAGGCAGGGGAGAAATGGTTGTATTTGGGAGAGAAAAAGAGTGTTTTGGGGAGAAAATGCATGATTTTTGGGGATAAAGTGCATTATTTTGGAGTGAAAGCGTGGTATTGAGCTAATAAGCAGCATTTTGTGGAGAAAATGTCTTCTTTTGAGGATCAAGGTGATCTTTCGGGTAGAAAATGCCTTATTTGCAGCATAAAAAGATGCATTTGGGGAAGACAGCGTCTTTTATTGGGACATCACGCTGTATTCCAAAAATAACACATTTTCTTCACAGAATACCGCCTTTTATCCCCAAAAGAAGGCATTTTCTTCCCAGAATACTGCTTTTTAGACCGAAAATAAGTCATCCTCTCCAAGAAATACCTATTTCTGTCCTCAAAATGAGAAATATTCTCCCCAAAATATCATTCTTGCTTCCAAATAGAAGACCTTTTCTCCATTAAATACCACGTCGGGTTCCCAATAGTACACATTTTATCCCACAAATTTCTCTTTTTCTCCCCAGAATGAGGCGTTCTCACTCCAATAACACTTTTGATCCCAAGAATCAGGCATTTTCTCCGCACAAGACTGATTTTATTAGCAAAGCAAAACATTTCTTACCCAAAACACACCTTTTATTCCCAGCATTAGACATTGTCTCCCCCAAATGCCAATTTGTATCCCTCCAATACGAAATTCTTCCCTTCAAATATGGCTTTGTATGACAAAAACAAGACAAACGTTCCCAAAAATACCGCTTCTTATCCCCCAAGGAAGACTTTTCCTCCCCAAAACACCCCTTTTAATCCCCCAAATAAGAAATACTCTCCCCCAAGTAGCGCTTTCGTTTCCTTTCCCAAATATGAGACATTTGAAGATGAAAGGCAGTATTCTGGGGAGAAAATGCCTTTTTGGGGGGCTAAAGAGTGGCACTTCAGAGAGAACCTGTTTGGTTTCTGGGATGAAGAGTGATATTCGGGGAGAAAATGTCTAATTGTTGGCAGAAATTGATAGGCAGGGGAGAAATGGTTGTATTTGGGAGAGAAAAAGAGTGTTTTGTGGAGAAAATGCCTGAGTTTTGGGGATAAAGTTCATTATTTTGGAGTGAAAGCGTGGTATTGAGCTAATAAGCAGCATTTTGTGGAGAAAATGTCTTCTTTAGAGGATTAAGGTGATCTTTCGGGTAGAAAATGTCTGATTTGCAGCATAAAAAGACGCATTTGGGGAAGACAGCGTCTTTTATTGGGACATCACGTTTTATTCCAATAATAACACATTTTCTTCCCGAATACCGCCCTTTATCCCCAAAAGAAGGCATTTTCTTCCCAGAATACCGCTTTTTAGACCGAAAATAAGTCATCCTCTCCAAGAAATACCTATTTCTGTCCTCAAAATGAGAAATATTCTCCCCAAAATATCATTCTTGGTTCCAAAGAGAAGACTTTTTCTCCGTAAAATACCACGTCGGGTTCCCAATAGTACACATTTTCTCCCCCAAATTGCTCTTTTGATCGCCCAAATAAGAAATACTCTCCCCAAAGTAGCGCTTTCGTTCCCTTTCCCAAATATGAGACATTTGAAGATGAAAGGCAGTATTCTGGGGAGAAAATGCCTTTTTGGGGGGCTAAGGAGTGGCACTTCAGAGAGAACCTGTTTGGTTTCTGGGATGAAGAGTGATATTCGGGGAGAAAATGTCTAATTGTTGGCGGAAATTGATAGGCAGGGGAGAAATGGTTGTATTTGGGAGAGAAAAAGAGTGTTTTGGGGAGAAAATGCATGATTTTTGGGGATAAAGTGCATTATTTTGGAGTGAAAGCGTGGTATTGAGCTAATAAGCAGCATTTTGTGGAGAAAATGTCTTCTTTTGAGGATCAAGGTGATCTTTCGGGGAGAAAATGCCTTATTTGCAGCATAAAAAGATGCATTTGGGGAAGACAGCGTCTTTTATTGGGACATCACATTTTATTCCAAAAAGAACACATTTTCTTCCCAGAATACCGCCTTTTATCCCCAAAAGAAGGCATTTTCTTCCCAGAATACTGCTTTTTAGACCGAAAATAAGTCATCCTCTCCAAGAAATACCTATTTCTGTCCTCAAAATGAGAAATATTCTCCCCAAAATATCATTCTTGCTTCCAAATAGAAGACCTTTTCTCCATTAAATACCACGTCGGGTTCCCAATAGTACACATTTTATCCCACAAATTTCTCTTTTTCTCCCCAGAATGAGGCGTTCTCACTCCAATAACACTTTTGATCCCAAGAATCAGGCATTTTCTCCGCACAAGACTGATTTTATTAGCAAAGCAAAACATTTCTTACCCAAAACACACCTTTTATTCCCAGCATTAGACATTGTCTCCCCCAAATGCCAATTTGTATCCCTCCAATACGAAATTCTTCCCTTCAAATATGGCTTTGTATGACAAAAACAAGACAAACGTTCCCAAAAATACCGCTTCTTATCCCCCAAGGAAGACTTTTCCTCCCCAAAACACCCCTTTTAATCCCCCAAATAAGAAATACTCTCCCCCAAGTAGCGCTTTCGTTTCCTTTCCCAAATATGAGACATTTGAAGATGAAAGGCAGTATTCTGGGGAGAAAATGCCTTTTTGGGGGGCTAAAGAGTGGCACTTCAGAGAGAACCTGTTTGGTTTCTGGGATGAAGAGTGATATTCGGGGAGAAAATGTCTAATTGTTGGCAGAAATTGATATGCAGGGGAGAAATGGTTGTATTTGGGAGAGAAAAAGAGTGTTTTGTGGAGAAAATGCCTGAGTTTTGGGGATAAAGTTCATTATTTTGGAGTGAAAGCGTGGTATTGAGCTAATAAGCAGCATTTTGTGGAGAAAATGTCTTCTTTAGAGGATTAAGGTGATCTTTCGGGTAGAAAATGTCTGATTTGCAGCATAAAAAGACGCATTTGGGGAAGACAGCGTCTTTTATTGGGACATCACGTTTTATTCCAATAATAACACATTTTCTTCCCGAATACCGCCCTTTATCCCCAAAAGAAGGCATTTTCTTCCCAGAATACTGCTTTTTACACCGAAAAGAAGTCATCCTCTCCAAGAAATACCTATTTCGGTCCTCAAAATGAGAAATATTCTCCCCAAAATATCATTCTTGGTTCCAAAGAGAAGACTTTTTCTCCATAAAATACCACGTCGGGTTCCCAATAGTACACATTTTCTCCCCCAAATTGCTCTTTTGATCCCCCAAATAAGAAATACTCTCCCCAAAGTAGCGCTTTCGTTTCCTTTCCCAAATATGAGACATTTGAAGATGAAAGGCAGTATTCTGGGGAGAAAATGCCTTTTTGGGGGGCTAAAGAGTGGCACTTCAGAGAGAACCTGTTTGGTTTCTGGGATGAAGAGTGATATTCGGGGAGAAAATGTCTAATTGTTGGCAGAAATTGATAGGCAGGGGAGAAATGGTTGTATTTGGGAGAGAAAAAGAGTGTTTTGTGGAGAAAATGCCTGAGTTTTGGGGATAAAGTTCATTATTTTGGAGTGAAAGCGTGGTATTGAGCTAATAAGCAGCATTTTGTGGAGAAAATGTCTTCTTTAGAGGATTAAGGTGATCTTTCGGGTAGAAAATGTCTGATTTGCAGCATAAAAAGACGCATTTGGGAAAGACACCGTCTTTTATTGGGACATCACGTTTTATTCCAATAATAACACATTTTCTTCCCGAATACCGCACTTTATCCCCAAAAGAAGGCATTTTCTTCCCAGAATACTGCTTTTTACACCGAAAAGAAGTCATCCTCTCCAAGAAATACCTATTTCTGTCCTCAAAATGAGAAATATTCTCCCCAAAATATCATTCTTGGTTCCAAAGAGAAGACTTTTTCTCCATAAAATACCACGTCGGGTTCCCAATAGTACACATTTTCTCCCCCAAATTGCTCTTTTGATCCCCCAAATAAGAAATACTCTCCCCAAAGTAGCGCTTTCGTTCCCTTTCCCAAATATGAGACATTTGAAGATGAAAGGCAGTATTCTGGGGAGAAAATGCCTTTTTGGGGGGCTAAGGAGTGGCACTTCAGAGAGAACCTGTTTGGTTTCTGGGATGAAGAGTGATATTCGGGGAGAAAATGTCTAATTGTTGGCAGAAATTGATAGGCAGGGGAGAAATGGTTGTATTTGGGAGAGAAAAAGAGTGTTTTGGGGAGAAAATGCATGATTTTTGGGGATAAAGTGCATTATTTTGGAGTGAAAGCGTGGTATTGAGCTAATAAGCAGCATTTTGTGGAGAAAATGTCTTCTTTTGAGGATCAAGGTGATCTTTCGGGTAGAAAATGCCTTATTTGCAGCATAAAAAGATGCATTTGGGGAAGACAGCGTCTTTTATTGGGACATCACGCTGTATTCCAAAAATAACACATTTTCTTCCCAGAATACCGCCTTTTATCCCCAAAAGAAGGCATTTTCTTCCCAGAATACTGCTTTTTAGACCGAAAATAAGTCATCCTCTCCAAGAAATACCTATTTCTGTCCTCAAAATGAGAAATATTCTCCCCAAAATATCATTCTTGCTTCCAAATAGAAGACCTTTTCTCCATTAAATACCACGTCGGGTTCCCAATAGTACACATTTTATCCCACAAATTTCTCTTTTTCTCCCCAGAATGAGGCGTTCTCACTCCAATAACACTTTTGATCCCAAGAATCAGGCATTTTCTCCGCACAAGACTGATTTTATTAGCAAAGCAAAACATTTCTTACCCAAAACACACCTTTTATTCCCAGCATTAGACATTGTCTCCCCCAAATGCCAATTTGTATCCCTCCAATACGAAATTCTTCCCTTCAAATATGGCTTTGTATGACAAAAACAAGACAAACGTTCCCAAAAATACCGCTTCTTATCCCCCAAGGAAGACTTTTCCTCCCCAAAACACCCCTTTTAATCCCCCAAATAAGAAATACTCTCCCCCAAGTAGCGCTTTCGTTTCCTTTCCCAAATATGAGACATTTGAAGATGAAAGGGATGAAATTCTTCTGGGGAGAAAATGCCTTTTTGGGGGGCTAAAGAGTGGCACTTCAGAGAGAACCTGTTTGGTTTCTGGGATGAAGAGTGATATTCGGGGAGAAAATGTCTAATTGTTGGCAGAAATTGATAGGCAGGGGAGAAATGGTTGTATTTGGGAGAGAAAAAGAGTGTTTTGTGGAGAAAATGCCTGAGTTTTGGGGATAAAGTTCATTATTTTGGAGTGAAAGCGTGGTATTGAGCTAATAAGCAGCATTTTGTGGAGAAAATGTCTTCTTTAGAGGATTAAGGTGATCTTTCGGGTAGAAAATGTCTGATTTGCAGCATAAAAAGACGCATTTGGGGAAGACAGCGTCTTTTATTGGGACATCACGTTTTATTCCAATAATAACACATTTTCTTCCCGAATACCGCCCTTTATCCCCAAAAGAAGGCATTTTCTTCCCAGAATACCGCTTTTTAGACCGAAAATAAGTCATCCTCTCCAAGAAATACCTATTTCTGTCCTCAAAATGAAAAATATTCTCCCCAAAATATCATTCTTGGTTCCAAAGAGAAGACTTTTTCTCCATAAAATACCACGTCGGGTTCCCAATAGTACACATTTTCTCCCCCAAATTGCTCTTTTGATCCCCCAAATAAGAAATACTCTCCCCAAAGTAGCGCTTTCGTTCCCTTTCCCAAATATGAGACATTTGAAGATGAAAGGCAGTATTCTGGGGAGAAAATGCCTTTTTGGGGGGCTAAGGAGTGGCACTTCAGAGAGAACCTGTTTGGTTTCTGGGATGAAGAGTGATATTCGGGGAGAAAATTTCTAATTGTTGGCAGAAATTGATAGGCAGGGGAGAAATGGTTGTATTTGGGAGAGAAAAAGAGTGTTTTGGGGAGAAAATGCATGATTTTTGGGGATAAAGTGCATTATTTTGGAGTGAAAGCGTGGTATTGAGCTAATAAGCAGCATTTTGTGGAGAAAATGTCTTCTTTTGAGGATCAAGGTGATCTTTCGGGTAGAAAATGCCTTATTTGCAGCATAAAAAGATGCATTTGGGGAAGACAGCGTCTTTTATTGGGACATCACGCTGTATTCCAAAAATAACACATTTTCTTCCCAGAATACCGCCTTTTATCCCCAAAAGAAGGCATTTTCTTCCCAGAATACTGCTTTTTAGACCGAAAATAAGTCATCCTCTCCAAGAAATACCTATTTCTGTCCTCAAAATGAGAAATATTCTCCCCAAAATATCATTCTTGCTTCCAAATAGAAGACCTTTTCTCCATTAAATACCACGTCGGGTTCCCAATAGTACACATTTTATCCCACAAATTTCTCTTTTTCTCCCCAGAATGAGGCGTTCTCACTCCAATAACACTTTTGATCCCAAGAATCAGGCATTTTCTCCGCTCAAGACTGATTTTATTAGCAAAGCAAAACATTTCTTACCCAAAACACACCTTTTTATTCCCAGCATTAGACATTGTCTCCCCCAAATGCCAATTTGTATCCCTCCAATACGAAATTCTTCCCTTCAAATATGGCTTTGTATAACAAAAACAAGACAAACGTTCCCAAAAATACCGCTTCTTATCCCCCAAGGAAGACTTTTCCTCCCCAAAACACCCCTTTTAATCCCCCAAATAAGAAATACTCTCCCCAAAGTAGCGCTTTCGTTTCCTTTCCCAAATATGAGACATTTGAAGATGAAAGGCAGTATTCTGGGGAGAAAATGCCTTTTTGGGGGGCTAAAGAGTGGCACTTCAGAGAGAACCTGTTTGGTTTCTGGGATGAAGAGTGATATTCGGGGAGAAAATGTCTAATTGTTGGCAGAAATTGATAGGCAGGGGAGAAATGGTTGTATTTGGGAGAGAAAAAGAGTGTTTTGTGGAGAAAATGCCTGAGTTTTGGGGATAAAGTTCATTATTTTGGAGTGAAAGCGTGGTATTGAGCTAATAAGCAGCATTTTGTGGAGAAAATGTCTTCTTTAGAGGATTAAGGTGATCTTTCGGGTAGAAAATGTCTGATTTGCAGCATAAAAAGACGCATTTGGGGAAGACAGCGTCTTTTATTGGGACATCACGTTTTATTCCAATAATAACACATTTTCTTCCCGAATACCGCCCTTTATCCCCAAAAGAAGGCATTTTCTTCCCAGAATACCGCTTTTTAGACCGAAAATAAGTCATCCTCTCCAAGAAATACCTATTTCTGTCCTCAAAATGAAAAATATTCTCCCCAAAATATCATTCTTGGTTCCAAAGAGAAGACTTTTTCTCCATAAAATACCACGTCGGGTTCCCAATAGTACACATTTTCTCCCCCAAATTGCTCTTTTGATCCCCCAAATAAGAAATACTCTCCCCAAAGTAGCGCTTTCGTTCCCTTTCCCAAATATGAGACATTTGAAGATGAAAGGCAGTATTCTGGGGAGAAAATGCCTTTTTGGGGGGCTAAGGAGTGGCACTTCAGAGAGAACCTGTTTGGTTTCTGGGATGAAGAGTGATATTCGGGGAGAAAATTTCTAATTGTTGGCAGAAATTGATAGGCAGGGGAGAAATGGTTGTATTTGGGAGAGAAAAAGAGTGTTTTGGGGAGAAAATGCATGATTTTTGGGGATAAAGTGCATTATTTTGGAGTGAAAGCGTGGTATTGAGCTAATAAGCAGCATTTTGTGGAGAAAATGTCTTCTTTTGAGGATCAAGGTGATCTTTCGGGTAGAAAATGCCTTATTTGCAGCATAAAAAGATGCATTTGGGGAAGACAGCGTCTTTTATTGGGACATCACGCTGTATTCCAAAAATAACACATTTTCTTCCCAGAATACCGCCTTTTATCCCCAAAAGAAGGCATTTTCTTCCCAGAATACTGCTTTTTAGACCGAAAATAAGTCATCCTCTCCAAGAAATACCTATTTCTGTCCTCAAAATGAGAAATATTCTCCCCAAAATATCATTCTTGCTTCCAAATAGAAGACCTTTTCTCCATTAAATACCACGTCGGGTTCCCAATAGTACACATTTTATCCCACAAATTTCTCTTTTTCTCCCCAGAATGAGGCGTTCTCACTCCAATAACACTTTTGATCCCAAGAATCAGGCATTTTCTCCGCACAAGACTGATTTTATTAGCAAAGCAAAACATTTCTTACCCAAAACACACCTTTTATTCCCAGCATTAGACATTGTCTCCCCCAAATGCCAATTTGTATCCCTCCAATACGAAATTCTTCCCTTCAAATATGGCTTTGTATGACAAAAACAAGACAAACGTTCCCAAAAATACCGCTTCTTATCCCCCAAGGAAGACTTTTCCTCCCCAAAACACCCCTTTTAATCCCCCAAATAAGAAATACTCTCCCCCAAGTAGCGCTTTCGTTTCCTTTCCCAAATATGAGACATTTGAAGATGAAAGGCAGTATTCTGGGGAGAAAATGCCTTTTTGGGGGGCTAAAGAGTGGCACTTCAGAGAGAACCTGTTTGGTTTCTGGGATGAAGAGTGATATTCGGGGAGAAAATGTCTAATTGTTGGCAGAAATTGATAGGAAGGGGAGAAATGGTTGTATTTGGGAGAGAAAAAGAGTGTTTTGGGGAGAAAATGCATGATTTTTGGGGATAAAGTGCATTATTTTGGAGTGAAAGCGTGGTATTGAGCTAATAAGCAGCATTTTGTGGAGAAAATGTCTTCTTTTGAGGATCAAGGTGATCTTTCGGGTAGAAAATGCCTTATTTGCAGCATAAAAAGATGCATTTGGGGAAGACAGCGTCTTTTATTGGGACATCACGCTGTATTCCAAAAATAACACATTTTCTTCACAGAATACCGCCTTTTATCCCCAAAAGAAGGCATTTTCTTCCCAGAATACTGCTTTTTAGACCGAAAATAAGTCATCCTCTCCAAGAAATACCTATTTCTGTCCTCAAAATGAGAAATATTCTCCCCAAAATATCATTCTTGCTTCCAAATAGAAGACCTTTTCTCCATTAAATACCACGTCGGGTTCCCAATAGTACACATTTTATCCCACAAATTTCTCTTTTTCTCCCCAGAATGAGGCGTTCTCACTCCAATAACACTTTTGATCCCAAGAATCAGGCATTTTCTCCGCACAAGACTGATTTTATTAGCAAAGCAAAACATTTCTTACCCAAAACACACCTTTTATTCCCAGCATTAGACATTGTCTCCCCCAAATGCCAATTTGTATCCCTCCAATACGAAATTCTTCCCTTCAAATATGGCTTTGTATGACAAAAACAAGACAAACGTTCCCAAAAATACCGCTTCTTATCCCCCAAGGAAGACTTTTCCTCCCCAAAACACCCCTTTTAATCCCCCAAATAAGAAATACTCTCCCCCAAGTAGCGCTTTCGTTTCCTTTCCCAAATATGAGACATTTGAAGATGAAAGGCAGTATTCTGGGGAGAAAATGCCTTTTTGGGGGGCTAAAGAGTGGCACTTCAGAGAGAACCTGTTTGGTTTCTGGGATGAAGAGTGATATTCGGGGAGAAAATTTCTAATTGTTGGCAGAAATTGATAGGCAGGGGAGAAATGGTTGTATTTGGGAGAGAAAAAGAGTGTTTTGGGGAGAAAATGCATGAGTTTTGGGGATAAACTGCATTATTTTGGCGTGAAAGCCTGGTATTGAGCTAATAAGAGGCATTTTGTGGAGAAAATGTCTTCTTTTGAGGATCAAGGTGATCTTTCGGGTAGAAAATGCCTTATTTGCAGCATAAAAAGATGCATTTGGGGAAGACAGCGTCTTTTATTGGGACATCACGTTGTATTCCAAAAATAACACATTTTCTTCCCAGAATACCGCCTTTTATCCCCTAAGGAAGGCATTTTCTTCCCAGAATACTGCTTTTTAGACCGAAAATAAGTCATCCTCTCCAAAAAAGACATATTTCTGTCCTCAAAATGAGAAATATTCTCCCCAAAATATCATTCTTGCTTCCAAATAGAAGACCTTTTCTCCATTAAATACCACGTCGGGTTCCCAATAGTACACATTTTATCCCACAAATTTCTCTTTTTCTCCCCAGAATGAGGCGTTCTCACTCCAATAACACTTTTGATCCCAAGAATCAGGCATTTTCTCCGCACAAGACTGATTTTATTAGCAAAGCAAAACATTTCTTACCCAAAACACACCTTTTTATTCCCAGCATTAGACATTGTCTCCCCCAAATGCCAATTTGTATCCCTCCAATACGAAATTCTTCCCTTCAAATATGGCTTTATATGACAAAAACAAGACAAACGTTTCCAAAAATACCGCTTCTTATCCCCCAAGGAAGACTTTTCCTCCCCAAAACACCCCTTTTAATCCACCAAATAAGAAATACTCTCCCCCAAGTAGCGCTTTCGTTTCCTTTCCCAAATATGAGACATTTGAAGATGAAAGGCAGTATTCTGGGGAGAAAATGCCTTTTTTGGGGGATAAAGAGTGGCACTTCAGAGAGAACCTGTTTGGTTTCTGGGATGAAGAGTGATATTCGGGGAGAAAATGTCTAATTGTTGGCAGAAATTGATATGCAGGGGAGAAATGGTTGTATTTGGGAGAGAAAAAGAGTGTTTTGGGGAGAAAATGCATGATTTTTGGGGATAAAGTGCATTATTTTGGAGTGAAAGCTTGGTATTGAGCTAATAAGCAGCATTTTGTAGAGAAAATGTCTTCTTTAGAGGATTAAGGTGATCTTTCGGGTAGAAAATGTCTGATTTGCAGCATAAAAAGACGCATTTGGGGAAGACAGCGTCTTTTATTGGGACTGCACATTTTATTCCAATAATAACACATTTTCTTCCCAGAATACCGCCTTTTATCCCCTAAGGAAGGCATTTTCTTCCCAGAATACTGCTTTTTAGACCGAAAATAAGTCATCCTCTCCAAAAAAGACCTATTTCTGTCCTCAAAATGAGAAATTTTCTCCCCAAAATATCATTGTTTGTTCCAAATAGAAGACTTTTTCTCCATTGAATACCCCGTAGGGTTCCCGATATTACACATTTTCTCCCCCAAATTGCTCTTTTGATCCCCCAAATAAGAAATACTCTCCCCCAAGTAGCGCTTTCGTTCCCTTTCCCAAATATGAGACATTTGAAGATGAAAGGCAGTATTCTGGGGAGAAAATGCCTTTTTGGGGGGCTAAAGAGTGGCACTTCAGAGAGAACCTGTTTGGTTTCCGGGATGAAGAGTGATATTCGGGGAGAAAATGTCTAATTGTTGGCAGAAATTGATATGCAGGGGAGAAATGGTTGTATTTGGGAGAGAAAAAGAGTGTTTTGGGGAGAAAATGCATGAGTTTTGGGGATAAAGTGCATTATTCTGGAGTGAAAGCTTGGTATTGAGCTAATAAGCAGCATTTTGTAGAGAAAATGTCTTCTTTAGAGGATTAAGGTGATCTTTCGGGGAGAAAATGTCTGATTTGCAGCATAAAAAGACGCATTTGGGGAAGACAGCGTCTTTTATTGGGACTGCACATTTTATTCCAATAATAACACATTTTCTTCCCGAATACCGCCCTTTATCCCCAAAAGAAGGCATTTTCTTCCCAGAATACTGCTTTTTAGACCGAAAATAAGACATCCTCTCCAAAAAAGACCTATTTCTGTCCTCAAAATGAGAAATATTCTCCCCAAAATATTAGTCTTGGTTCCAAATAGAAGAATTTTTATCCATTAAATACCACGTTGGGTTCCCGATATTACACATTTTCTCCCCCAAATTGCTCTTTTGATCGCCCAAATAAGAAATACTCTCCCCCAAGTAGCGCTTTCGTTCCCTTTCCCAAATATGAGACATTTGAAGATGAAAGGCAGTATTCTGGGGAGAAAATGCCTTTTTGGGGGGCTAAAGAGTGGCACTTCAGAGAGAACCTGTTTGGTTTCTGGGATGAAGAGTGATATTCGGGGAGAAAATGTCTAATTGTTGGCAGAAATTGATATGCAGGGGAGAAATGGTTGTATTTGGGAGAGAAAAAGAGTGTTTTGGGGAGAAAATGCATGAGTTTTGGGGATAAAGTGCATTATTTTGGCGTGAAATCATGGTATTGAGCTAATAAGCAGCATTTTGTGGAGAAAATGTCTTCTTTTGAGGATCAAGGTGATCTTTCGGGGAGAAAATGTCTGATTTGCAGCATAAAAAGACGCATTTGGGGAAGACAGCGTCTTTTATTGGGACAGCACATTTTATTCCAATAATAACACATTTTCTTCCCAGAATACCGCCTTTTATCCCCTAAGGAAGGCATTTTCTTCCCAGAATACTGCTTTTTAGACCGAAAATAAGTCATCCTCTCCAAAATAGACCTATTTCTGTCCTCAAAATGAGAAATATTCTCCCCAAAATATCATTCTTGGTTTCAAATAGAAGACCTTTTCTCCATTCAATACCACGTAGGGTTCCTATATTACACATTTTCTCCCCCAAATTGCTCTTTTGATCCGCCAAATAAGAAATACTCTCCCCCAAGTAGCGCTTTCGTTCCCTTTCCCAAATATGAGATATTTGAAGATGAAAGACAGTATTCTGGGGAGAAAATGCCTTTTTGGGGGGCTAAAGAGTGGCACTTCAGAGAGAACCTGTTTGGTTTCTGGGATGAAGAGTGATATTCGGGGAGAAAATGTCTAATTGTTGGCAGAAATTGATAGGCAGGGGAGAAATGGTTGTATTTTGGAGAGAAAAAGAGTGTTTTGGGGAGAAAATGCATGATTTTTGGGGATAAAGTGCATTATTTTGGAGTGAAAGCGTGGTATTGAGCTAATAAGCAGCATTTTGTGGAGAAAATGTCTTCTTTAGAGGATAAAGGTGATCTTTCGGGTAGAAAATGCCTTATTTGCAGCATAAAAAGATGCATTTGGGGAAGATAGTGTCTTTTATTGGGACAACACATATTATTCCACTAATAACACATTTTCTTCCCAGAATACCGCCTTTTATCCCCAAAAGAAGGCATTTTCTTCCCAGAATACTGCTTTTTAGACCGAAAATAAATCATCCTCTCCAAGAAATACCTATTTCTGTCCTCAAAATGAGAAATATTCTCCCCAAAATATCATTCTTGCTTCCAAATAGAAGACCTTTTCTCCATTAAATACCACGTCGGGTTCCCAATAGTACACATTTTATCCCACAAATTTCTCTTTTTCTCCCCAGAATGAGGCGTTCTCACTCCAATAACACTTTTGATCCCAAGAATCAGGCATTTTCTCCGCACAAGACTGATTTTATTAGCAAAGCAAAACATTTCTACCCAAAACACACCTTTTTATTCCCAGCATTAGACATTGTCTCCCCCAAATGCCAATTTGTATCCCTCCAATACGAAATTCTTCCCTTCAAATATGGCTTTGTATAACAAAAACAAGACAAACGTTCCCAAAAATACCGCTTCTTATCCCCCAAGGAAGACTTTTCCTCCCCAAAACACCCCTTTTAATCCCCCAAATAAGAAATACTCTCCCCCAAGTAGCGCTTTCGTTTCCTTTCCCAAATATGAGACATTTGAAGATGAAAGGCAGTATTCTGGGGAGAAAATGCCTTTTTGGGGGGCTAAAGAGTGGCACTTCAGAGAGAACCTGTTTGGTTTCTGGGATGAAGAGTGATATTCGGGGAGAAAATGTCTAATTGTTGGCAGAAATTGATATGCAGGGGAGAAATGGTTGTATTTTGGAGAGAAAAAGAGTGTTTTGGGGAGAAAATGCATGATTTTTGGGGATAAAGTGCATTATTTTGGAGTGAAAGCGTGGTATTGAGCTAATAAGCAGCATTTTGTGGAGAAAATGTCTTCTTTTGAGGATCAAGGTGATCTTTCGGGTAGAAAATGCCTTATTTGCAGCATAAAAAGATGCATTTGGGGAAGACAGCGTCTTTTATTGGGACATCACATTTTATTACAATAATAACACATTTTCTTCCCAGAATACCGCCTTTTATCCCCTAAGGAAGGCATTTTCTTCCCAGAATACTGCTTTTTAGACCGAAAATAAGTCATCCTCTCCAAAAAAGACCTATTTCTGTCCTCAAAATGAGAAATATTCTCCCCAAAATATCATTCTTGGTTCCAAATAGAAGACCTTTTCTCCATTCAATACCACGTAGGGTTCCTATATTACACATTTTCTCCCCCAAATTGCTCTTTTGATCCCCCAAATAAGAAATACTCTCCCCCAAGTAGCGCTTTCGTTCCCTTTCCCAAATATGAGACATTTGAAGATGAAAGGCAGTATTCTGGGGAGAAAATGCCTTTTTGGGGGGCTAAAGAGTGGCACTTCAGAGAGAACCTGTTTGGTTTCTGGGATGAAGAGTGATATTCGGGGAGAAAATGTCTAATTGTTGGCAGAAATTGATATGCAGGGGAGAAATGGTTGTATTTGGGAGAGAAAAAGAGTGTTTTGGGGAGAAAATGCATGAGTTTTGGGGATAAAGTGCATTATTTTGGCGTGAAATCATGGTATTGAGCTAATAAGCAGCATTTTGTGGAGAAAATGTCTTCTTTTGAGGATCAAGGTGATCTTTCGGGGAGAAAATGCCTTATTTGCATCATAAAAAGACGCATTTGGGGAAGACAGCGTCTTTTATTGGGACATCACATTTTATTCCAATAATAACACATTTTCTTCCCAGAATACCGCCTTTTATCCCCTAAGGAAGGCATTTTCTTCCCAGAATACTGCTTTTTAGACCGAAAATAAGTCATCCTCTCCAAAAGAGACCTATTTCTGTCCTCAAAATGAGAAATTTTCTCCCCAAAATATCATTGTTTGTTCCAAATAGAAGACTTTTTCTCCATTGAATACCACGTAGGGTTCCCTATATTACACATTTTCTCCCCCAAATTGCTCTTTTGATCCGCCAAATAAGAAATACTCTCCCCCAAGTAGCGCTTTCGTTCCCTTTCCCAAATATGAGACATTTGAAGATGAAAGGCAGTATTCTGGGGAGAAAATGCCTTTTTGGGGGGATAAAGAGTGGCACTTCTGAGAGAACCTGTTTGGTTTCTGGGATGAAGAGTGATATTCGGGGAGAAAATGTCTAATTGTTGGCAGAAATTGATATGCAGGGGAGAAATGGTTGTATTTGGGAGAGAAAAAGAGTGTTTTGGGGAGAAAATGCATGAGTTTTGGGGATAAAGTGCATTATTCTGGAGTGAAAGATTGGTATTGAGCTAATAAGCAGCATTTTGTAGAGAAAATGTCTTCTTTAGAGGATTAAGGTGATCTTTCGGGGAGAAAATGTCTGATTTGCAGCATAAAAAGACGCATTTGGGGAAGACAGCGTCTTTTATTGGGACAGCACATTTTATTCCACTAATAACACATTTTCTTCCCAGAATACCGCCTTTTATCCCCAAAAGAAGGCATTTTCTTCCCAGAATACTGCTTTTTAGACCGAAAATAAATCATCCTCTCCAAGAAATACCTATTTCTGTCCTCAAAATGAGAAATATTCTCCCCAAAATATCATTCTTGCTTCCAAATAGAAGACCTTTTCTCCATTAAATACCACGTCGGGTTCCCAATAGTACACATTTTATCCCACAAATTTCTCTTTTTCTCCCCAGAATGAGGCGTTCTCACTCCAATAACACTTTTGATCCCAAGAATCAGGCATTTTCTCCGCACAAGACTGATTTTATTAGCAAAGCAAAACATTTCTACCCAAAACACACCTTTTTATTCCCAGCATTAGACATTGTCTCCCCCAAATGCCAATTTGTATCCCTCCAATACGAAATTCTTCCCTTCAAATATGGCTTTGTATAACAAAAACAAGACAAACGTTCCCAAAAATACCGCTTCTTATCCCCCAAGGAAGACTTTTCCTCCCCAAAACACCCCTTTTAATCCCCCAAATAAGAAATACTCTCCCCCAAGTAGCGCTTTCGTTTCCTTTCCCAAATATGAGACATTTGAAGATGAAAGGCAGTATTCTGGGGAGAAAATGCCTTTTTGGGGGGCTAAAGAGTGGCACTTAAGAGAGAACCTGTTTGGTTTCTGGGATGAAGAGTGATATTCGGGGAGAAAATGTCTAATTGTTGGCAGAAATTGATATGCAGGGGAGAAATGGTTGTATTTTGGAGAGAAAAAGAGTGTTTTGGGGAGAAAATGCATGATTTTTGGGGATAAAGTGCATTATTTTGGAGTGAAAGCGTGGTATTGAGCTAATAAGCGGCATTTTGTGGAGAAAATGTCTTCTTTTGAGGATCAAGGTGATCTTTCGGGTAGAAAATGCCTTATTTGCAGCATAAAAAGATGCATTTGGGGAAGACAGCGTCTTTTATTGGGACATCACATTTTATTACAATAATAACACATTTTCTTCCCAGAATACCGCCTTTTATCCCCTAAGGAAGGCATTTTCTTCCCAGAATACTGCTTTTTAGACCGAAAATAAGTCATCCTCTCCAAAAAAGACCTATTTCTGTCCTCAAAATGAGAAATATTCTCCCCAAAATATCATTCTTGGTTCCAAATAGAAGACCTTTTCTCCATTCAATACCACGTAGGGTTCCTATATTACACATTTTCTCCCCCAAATTGCTCTTTTGATCCCCCAAATAAGAAATACTCTCCCCCAAGTAGCGCTTTCGTTCCCTTTCCCAAATATGAGACATTTGAAGATGAAAGGCAGTATTCTGGGGAGAAAATGCCTTTTTGGGGGGCTAAAGAGTGGCACTTCAGAGAGAACCTGTTTGGTTTCTGGGATGAAGAGTGATATTCGGGGAGAAAATGTCTAATTGTTGGCAGAAATTGATATGCAGGGGAGAAATGGTTGTATTTGGGAGAGAAAAAGAGTGTTTTGGGGAGAAAATGCATGAGTTTTGGGGATAAAGTGCATTATTTTGGCGTGAAATCATGGTATTGAGCTAATAAGCAGCATTTTGTGGAGAAAATGTCTTCTTTTGAGGATCAAGGTGATCTTTCGGGGAGAAAATGCCTTATTTGCATCATAAAAAGACGCATTTGGGGAAGACAGCGTCTTTTATTGGGACATCACATTTTATTCCAAAAATAACACATTTTCTTCCCAGAATACCGCCTTTTATCCCCTAAGGAAGGCATTTTCTTCCCAGAATACTGCTTTTTAGACCGAAAATAAGTCATCCTCTCCAAAAGAGACCTATTTCTGTCCTCAAAATGAGAAATTTTCTCCCCAAAATATCATTGTTTGTTCCAAATAGAAGACTTTTTCTCCATTGAATACCACGTAGGGTTCCCTATATTACACATTTTCTCCCCCAAATTGCTCTTTTGATCCGCCAAATAAGAAATACTCTCCCCCAAGTAGCGCTTTCGTTCCCTTTCCCAAATATGAGACATTTGAAGATGAAAGGCAGTATTCTGGGGAGAAAATGCCTTTTTGGGGGGATAAAGAGTGGCACTTCTGAGAGAACCTGTTTGGTTTCTGGGATGAAGAGTGATATTCGGGGAGAAAATGTCTAATTGTTGGCAGAAATTGATATGCAGGGGAGAAATGGTTGTATTTGGGAGAGAAAAAGAGTGTTTTGGGGAGAAAATGCATGAGTTTTGGGGATAAAGTGCATTATTCTGGAGTGAAAGATTGGTATTGAGCTAATAAGCAGCATTTTGTAGAGAAAATGTCTTCTTTAGAGGATTAAGGTGATCTTTCGGGGAGAAAATGTCTGATTTGCAGCATAAAAAGACGCATTTGGGGAAGACAGCGTCTTTTATTGGGACAGCACATTTTATTCCAATAATAACACATTTTCTTCCCGAATACCGCCCTTTATCCCCAAAAGAAGGCATTTTCTTCCCAGAATACTGCTTTTTAGACCGAAAATAAGACATCCTCTCCAAAAAAGACCTATTTCTGTCCTCAAAATGAGAAATATTCTCCCCAAAATATTAGTCTTGGTTCCAAATAGAAGAATTTTTATCCATTAAATACCACGTTGGGTTCCCGATATTACACATTTTCTCCCCCAAATTGCTCTTTTGATCGCCCAAATAAGAAATACTCTCCCCAAAGTAGCGCTTTCGTTCCCTTTCCCAAATATGAGACATTTGAAGATGAAAGGCAGTATTCTGGGGAGAAAATGCCTTTTTGGGGGGCTAAAGAGTGGCACTTCAGAGAGAACCTGTTTGGTTTCTGGGATGAAGAGTGATATTCGGGGAGAAAATGTCTAATTGTTGGCAGAAATTGATATGCAGGGGAGAAATGGTTGTATTTGGGAGAGAAAAAGAGTGTTTTGGGGAGAAAATGCATGATTTTTGGGGATAAAGTGCATTATTTTGGAGTGAAAGCGTGGTATTGAGCTAATAAGCAGCATTTTGTGGAGAAAATGTCTTCTTTTGAGGATCAAGGTGATCTTTCGGGTAGAAAATGCCTTATTTGCAGCATAAAAAGATGCATTTGGGGAAGATAGTGTCTTTTATTGGGACAACACATATTATTCCACTAATAACACATTTTCTTCCCAGAATACCGCCTTTTATCCCCAAAAGAAGGCATTTTCTTCCCAGAATACTGCTTTTTAGACCGAAAATAAGTCATCCTCTCCAAGAAATACCTATTTCTGTCCTCAAAATGAGAAATATTCTCCCCAAAATATCATTCTTGCTTCCAAATAGAAGACCTTTTCTCCATTAAATACCACGTCGGGTTCCCAATAGTACACATTTTATCCCACAAATTTCTCTTTTTCTCCCCAGAATGAGGCGTTCTCACTCCAATAACACTTTTGATCCCAAGAATCAGGCATTTTCTCCGCACAAGACTGATTTTATTAGCAAAGCAAAACATTTCTTACCCAAAACACACCTTTTTATTCCCAGCATTAGACATTGTCTCCCCCAAATGCCAATTTGTATCCCTCCAATACGAAATTCTTCCCTTCAAATATGGCTTTGTATAACAAAAACAAGACAAACGTTCCCAAAAATACCGCTTCTTATCCCCCAAGGAAGACTTTTCCTCCCCAAAACACCCCTTTTAATCCCCCAAATAAGAAATACTCTCCCCCAAGTAGCGCTTTCGTTTCCTTTCCCAAATATGAGACATTTGAAGATGAAAGGCAGTATTCTGGGGAGAAAATGCCTTTTTGGGGGGCTAAAGAGTGGCACTTCAGAGAGAACCTGTTTGGTTTCTGGGATGAAGAGTGATATTCGGGGAGAAAATGTCTAATTGTTGGCAGAAATTGATATGCAGGGGAGAAATGGTTGTATTTGGGAGAGAAAAAGAGTGTTTTGGGGAGAAAATGCATGATTTTTGGGGATAAAGTGCATTATTTTGGAGTGAAAGCGTGGTATTGAGCTAATAAGCAGCATTTTGTGGAGAAAATGTCTTCTTTTGAGGATCAAGGTGATCTTTCGGGTAGAAAATGCCTTATTTGCAGCATAAAAAGATGCATTTGGGGAAGACAGCGTCTTTTATTGGGACATCACATTTTATTACAATAATAACACATTTTCTTCCCAGAATACCGCCTTTTATCCCCTAAGGAAGGCATTTTCTTCCCAGAATACTGCTTTTTAGACCGAAAATAAGTCATCCTCTCCAAAAAAGACCTATTTCTGTCCTCAAAATGAGAAATATTCTCCCCAAAATATCATTCTTGGTTCCAAATAGAAGACCTTTTCTCCATTCAATACCACGTAGGGTTCCTATATTACACATTTTCTCCCCCAAATTGCTCTTTTGATCCCCCAAATAAGAAATACTCTCCCCCAAGTAGCGCTTTCGTTCCCTTTCCCAAATATGAGACATTTGAAGATGAAAGGCAGTATTCTGGGGAGAAAATGCCTTTTTGGGGGGCTAAAGAGTGGCACTTCAGAGAGAACCTGTTTGGTTTCTGGGATGAAGAGTGATATTCGGGGAGAAAATGTCTAATTGTTGGCAGAAATTGATATGCAGGGGAGAAATGGTTGTATTTGGGAGAGAAAAAGAGTGTTTTGGGGAGAAAATGCATGAGTTTTGGGGATAAAGTGCATTATTTTGGCGTGAAATCATGGTATTGAGCTAATAAGCAGCATTTTGTGGAGAAAATGTCTTCTTTTGAGGATCAAGGTGATCTTTCGGGGAGAAAATGCCTTATTTGCATCATAAAAAGACGCATTTGGGGAAGACAGCGTCTTTTATTGGGACATCACATTTTATTCCAAAAATAACACATTTTCTTCCCAGAATACCGCCTTTTATCCCCTAAGGAAGGCATTTTCTTCCCAGAATACTGCTTTTTAGACCGAAAATAAGTCATCCTCTCCAAAAGAGACCTATTTCTGTCCTCAAAATGAGAAATTTTCTCCCCAAAATATCATTGTTTGTTCCAAATAGAAGACTTTTTCTCCATTGAATACCACGTAGGGTTCCCTATATTACACATTTTCTCCCCCAAATTGCTCTTTTGATCGCCCAAATAAGAAATACTCTCCCCCAAGTAGCGCTTTCGTTCCCTTTCCCAAATATGAGACATTTGAAGATGAAAGGCAGTATTCTGGGGAGAAAATGCCTTTTTGGGGGGCTAAAGAGTGGCACTTCTGAGAGAACCTGTTTGGTTTCTGGGATGAAGAGTGATATTCGGGGAGAAAATGTCTAATTGTTGGCAGAAATTGATATGCAGGGGAGAAATGGTTGTATTTGGGAGAGAAAAAGAGTGTTTTGGGGAGAAAATGCATGAGTTTTGGGGATAAAGTGCATTATTCTGGAGTGAAAGCTTGGTATTGAGCTAATAAGCAGCATTTTGTAGAGAAAATGTCTTCTTTAGAGGATTAAGGTGATCTTTCGGGGAGAAAATGTCTGATTTGCAGCATAAAAAGACGCATTTGGGGAAGACAGCGTCTTTTATTGGGACAGCACATTTTATTCCAATAATAACACATTTTCTTCCCGAATACCGCCCTTTATCCCCAAAAGAAGGCATTTTCTTCCCAGAATACTGCTTTTTAGACCGAAAATAAGACATCCTCTCCAAAAAAGACCTATTTCTGTCCTCAAAATGAGAAATATTCTCCCCAAAATATTAGTCTTGGTTCCAAATAGAAGAATTTTTATCCATTAAATACCACGTTGGGTTCCCGATATTACACATTTTCTCCCCCAAATTGCTCTTTTGATCGCCCAAATAAGAAATACTCTCCCCCAAGTAGCGCTTTCGTTCCCTTTCCCAAATATGAGACATTTGAAGATGAAAGGCAGTATTCTGGGGAGAAAATGCCTTTTTGGGGGGCTAAAGAGTGGCACTTCAGAGAGAACCTGTTTGGTTTCTGGGATGAAGAGTGATATTCGGGGAGAAAATGTCTAATTGTTGGCAGAAATTGATATGCAGGGGAGAAATGGTTGTATTTGGGAGAGAAAAAGAGTGTTTTGGGGAGAAAATGCATGAGTTTTGGGGATAAAGTGCATTATTTTGGCGTGAAATCATGGTATTGAGCTAATAAGCAGCATTTTGTGGAGAAAATGTCTTCTTTTGAGGATCAAGGTGATCTTTCGGGGAGAAAATGTCTGATTTGCAGCATAAAAAGACGCATTTGGGGAAGACAGCGTCTTTTATTGGGACAGCACATTTTATTCCAATAATAACACATTTTCTTCCCAGAATACCGCCTTTGATCCCCAAAAGAAGGCATTTTCTTCCCAGAATACTGCTTTTTAGACCGAAAATAAGTCATCCTCTCCAAAAGAGACCTATTTCTGTCCTCAAAATGAGAAATATTCTCCCCAAAATATCATTCTTGGTTCCAAATAGAAGACCTTTTCTCCATTCAATACCACGTAGGGTTCCTATATTACACATTTTCTCCCCCAAATTGCTCTTTTGATCCCCCAAATAAGAAATACTCTCCCCCAAGTAGCGCTTTCGTTCCCTTTCCCAAATATGAGACATTTGAAGATGAAAGACAGTATTCTGGGGAGAAAATGCCTTTTTGGGGGGCTAAAGAGTGGCACTTCAGAGAGAACCTGTTTGGTTTCTGGGATGAAGAGTGATATTCGGGGAGAAAATGTCTAATTGTTGGCAGAAATTGATATGCAGGGGAGAAATGGTTGTATTTGGGAGAGAAAAAGAGTGTTTTGGGGAGAAAATGCATGATTTTTGGGGATAAAGTGCATTATTTTGGAGTGAAAGCGTGGTATTGAGCTAATAAGCAGCATTTTGTGGAGAAAATGTCTTCTTTTGAGGATCAAGGTGATCTTTCGGGTAGAAAATGCCTTATTTGCAGCATAAAAAGATGCATTTGGGGAAGATAGTGTCTTTTATTGGGACAACACATATTATTCCAAAAAGAACACATTTTCTTCCCAGAATACCGCCTTTTATCCCCAAAAGAAGGCATTTTCTTCCCAGAATACTGCTTTTTAGACCGAAAATAAGTCATCCTCTCCAAGAAATACCTATTTCTGTCCTCAAAATGAGAAATATTCTCCCCAAAATATCATTCTTGCTTCCAAATAGAAGACCTTTTCTCCATTAAATACCACGTCGGGTTCCCAATAGTACACATTTTATCCCACAAATTTCTCTTTTTCTCCCCAGAATGAGGCGTTCTCACTCCAACAACACTTTTGATCCCAAGAATCAGGCATTTTCTCCGCACAAGACTGATTTTATTAGCAAAGCAAAACATTTCTTACCCAAAACACACCTTTTTATTCCCAGCATTAGACATTGTCTCCCCCAAATGCCAATTTGTATCCCTCCAATACGAAATTCTTCCCTTCAAATATGGCTTTGTATGACAAAAACAAGACAAACGTTCCCAAAAATACCGCTTCTTATCCCCCAAGGAAGACTTTTCCTCCCCAAAACACCCCTTTTAATCCCCCGAATAAGAAATACTCTCCCCCAAGTAGCGCTTTCGTTCCCTTTCCCAAATATGAGACATTTGAAGATGAAAGGCAGTATTCTGGGGAGAAAATGCCTTTGTGGGGGGCTAAAGAGTGGCACTTCAGAGAGAACCTGTTTGGTTTCTGGGATGAAGAGTGATATTCGGGGAGAAAATGTCTAATTGTTGGCAGAAATTGATATGCAGGCGAGAAATGGTTGTATTTGGGAGAGAAAAACAGTTTTTTGGGGAGAAAATGCATGAGTATAGGGGAAAAAGTGCATTATTTTGGCGTGAAATCATGGTATTGAGCTAATAAGCAGCATTTTGTGGAGAAAATGTCATCTTTTGAGGATTAAGGTGATCTTTCGGGGAGAAAATGTCTGATTTGCAGCATAAAAAGACGCATTTGGGTAATATAGTGTCTTTTATTGGGACATCACATTTTATTCCAATAATAACACATTTTCTTCCCAGAATACCGCCTTTGATCCCCAAAAGAAGGCATTTTCTTCCCAGAATACTGCTTTTTGGACCGAAAATAAGTCATCCTCTCCAAAAAAGACCTATTTCTGTCCTCAAAATGAGAAATATTCTCCCCAAAATATCATGCTTGGTTCCAAAGAGAAGATTTTTTATCCATTAAATACCACGTAGGGTTCCCTATCTTACACATTTTCTCCCCCAAATTGCTCTTTTGATCCCCCAAATAAGAAATACTCTCCCCAAAGTAGCGCTTTCGTTCCCTTTCCCAAAAAGAAGACACTTGAAGATGAAAGGCAGTATTCTGGGGAGAAAATGCCTTTTTGGGGGGCTAAAGAGTGGCACTTAAGAGAGAACCTGTTTGGTTTCTGGGATGAAGAGTGATATTCGGGGAGAAAATGTCTAATTGTTGGCAGAAATTGATATGCAGGGGAGAAATGGTTGTATTTTGGAGAGAAAAAGAGTGTTTTGGGGAGAAAATGCATGATTTTTGGGGATAAAGTGCATTATTTTGGAGTGAAAGCGTGGTATTGAGCTAATAAGCAGCATTTTGTGGAGAAAATGTCTTCTTTTGAGGATCAAGGTGATCTTTCGGGTAGAAAATGCCTTATTTGCAGCATAAAAAGATGCATTTGGGGAAGACAGCGTCTTTTATTGGGACATCACATTTTATTACAATAATAACACATTTTCTTCCCAGAATACCGCCTTTTATCCCCTAAGGAAGGCATTTTCTTCCCAGAATACTGCTTTTTAGACCGAAAATAAGTCATCCTCTCCAAAAAAGACCTATTTCTGTCCTCAAAATGAGAAATATTCTCCCCAAAATATCATTCTTGGTTCCAAATAGAAGACCTTTTCTCCATTCAATACCACGTAGGGTTCCTATATTACACATTTTCTCCCCCAAATTGCTCTTTTGATCCCCCAAATAAGAAATACTCTCCCCCAAGTAGCGCTTTCGTTCCCTTTCCCAAATATGAGACATTTGAAGATGAAAGGCAGTATTCTGGGGAGAAAATGCCTTTTTGGGGGGCTAAAGAGTGGCACTTCAGAGAGAACCTGTTTGGTTTCTGGGATGAAGAGTGATATTCGGGGAGAAAATGTCTAATTGTTGGCAGAAATTGATATGCAGGGGAGAAATGGTTGTATTTGGGAGAGAAAAAGAGTGTTTTGGGGAGAAAATGCATGAGTTTTGGGGATAAAGTGCATTATTTTGGCGTGAAATCATGGTATTGAGCTAATAAGCAGCATTTTGTGGAGAAAATGTCTTCTTTTGAGGATCAAGGTGATCTTTCGGGGAGAAAATGCCTTATTTGCATCATAAAAAGACGCATTTGGGGAAGACAGCGTCTTTTATTGGGACATCACATTTTATTCCAAAAATAACACATTTTCTTCCCAGAATACCGCCTTTTATCCCCTAAGGAAGGCATTTTCTTCCCAGAATACTGCTTTTTAGACCGAAAATAAGTCATCCTCTCCAAAAGAGACCTATTTCTGTCCTCAAAATGAGAAATTTTCTCCCCAAAATATCATTGTTTGTTCCAAATAGAAGACTTTTTCTCCATTGAATACCACGTAGGGTTCCCTATATTACACATTTTCTCCCCCAAATTGCTCTTTTGATCCGCCAAATAAGAAATACTCTCCCCCAAGTAGCGCTTTCGTTCCCTTTCCCAAATATGAGACATTTGAAGATGAAAGGCAGTATTCTGGGGAGAAAATGCCTTTTTGGGGGGATAAAGAGTGGCACTTCTGAGAGAACCTGTTTGGTTTCTGGGATGAAGAGTGATATTCGGGGAGAAAATGTCTAATTGTTGGCAGAAATTGATATGCAGGGGAGAAATGGTTGTATTTGGGAGAGAAAAAGAGTGTTTTGGGGAGAAAATGCATGATTTTTGGGGATAAAGTGCATTATTCTGGAGTGAAAGATTGGTATTGAGCTAATAAGCAGCATTTTGTAGAGAAAATGTCTTCTTTAGAGGATTAAGGTGATCTTTCGGGGAGAAAATGTCTGATTTGCAGCATAAAAAGACGCATGTGGGGAAGACAGCGTCTTTTATTGGGACAGCACATTTTATTCCAATAATAACACATTTTCTTCCCGAATACCGCCCTTTATCCCCAAAAGAAGGCATTTTCTTCCCAGAATACTGCTTTTTAGACCGAAAATAAGACATCCTCTCCAAAAAAGACCTATTTCTGTCCTCAAAATGAGAAATATTCTCCCCAAAATATTAGTCTTGGTTCCAAATAGAAGAATTTTTATCCATTAAATACCACGTTGGGTTCCCGATATTACACATTTTCTCCCCCAAATTGCTCTTTTGATCGCCCAAATAAGAAATACTCTCCCCAAAGTAGCGCTTTCGTTCCCTTTCCCAAATATGAGACATTTGAAGATGAAAGGCAGTATTCTGGGGAGAAAATGCCTTTTTGGGGGGCTAAAGAGTGGCACTTCAGAGAGAACCTGTTTGGTTTCTGGGATGAAGAGTGATATTCGGGGAGAAAATGTCTAATTGTTGGCAGAAATTGATATGCAGGGGAGAAATGGTTGTATTTGGGAGAGAAAAAGAGTGTTTTGGGGAGAAAATGCATGATTTTTGGGGATAAAGTGCATTATTTTGGAGTGAAAGCGTGGTATTGAGCTAATAAGCAGCATTTTGTGGAGAAAATGTCTTCTTTTGAGGATCAAGGTGATCTTTCGGGTAGAAAATGCCTTATTTGCAGCATAAAAAGATGCATTTGGGGAAGATAGTGTCTTTTATTGGGACAACACATATTATTCCACTAATAACACATTTTCTTCCCAGAATACCGCCTTTTATCCCCAAAAGAAGGCATTTTCTTCCCAGAATACTGCTTTTTAGACCGAAAATAAGTCATCCTCTCCAAGAAATACCTATTTCTGTCCTCAAAATGAGAAATATTCTCCCCAAAATATCATTCTTGCTTCCAAATAGAAGACCTTTTCTCCATTAAATACCACGTCGGGTTCCCAATAGTACACATTTTATCCCACAAATTTCTCTTTTTCTCCCCAGAATGAGGCGTTCTCACTCCAATAACACTTTTGATCCCAAGAATCAGGCATTTTCTCCGCACAAGACTGATTTTATTAGCAAAGCAAAACATTTCTTACCCAAAACACACCTTTTTATTCCCAGCATTAGACATTGTCTCCCCCAAATGCCAATTTGTATCCCTCCAATACGAAATTCTTCCTTTCAAATATGGCTTTGTATAACAAAAACAAGACAAACGTTCCCAAAAATACCGCTTCTTATCCCCCAAGGAAGACTTTTCCTCCCCAAAACACCCCTTTTAATCCCCCAAATAAGAAATACTCTCCCCCAAGTAGCGCTTTCGTTTCCTTTCCCAAATATGAGACATTTGAAGATGAAAGGCAGTATTCTGGGGAGAAAATGCCTTTTTGGGGGGCTAAAGAGTGGCACTTCAGAGAGAACCTGTTTGGTTTCTGGGATGAAGAGTGATATTCGGGGAGAAAATGTCTAATTGTTGGCAGAAATTGATATGCAGGGGAGAAATGGTTGTATTTGGGAGAGAAAAAGAGTGTTTTGGGGAGAAAATGCATGATTTTTGGGGATAAAGTGCATTATTTTGGAGTGAAAGCGTGGTATTGAGCTAATAAGCAGCATTTTGTGGAGAAAATGTCTTCTTTTGAGGATCAAGGTGATCTTTCGGGTAGAAAATGCCTTATTTGCAGCATAAAAAGATGCATTTGGGGAAGACAGCGTCTTTTATTGGGACTGCACATTTTATTCCAAAAATAACACATTTTCTTCCCGAATATCGCCCTTTATCCCCAAAAGAAGGCATTTTCTTCCCAGAATACTGCTTTTTAGACCGAAAATAAGTCATCCTCTCCAAGAAATACCTATTTCTGTCCTCAAAATGAGAAATATTCTCCCCAAAATATCATTCTTGGTTCCAAAGAGAAGACTTTTTCTCCATAAAATACCACGTCGGGTTCCTGATATTACAAATTTTCTCCCCCAAATTGCTCTTTTGATCGCCCAAATAAGAAATACTCTCCCCCAAGTAGCGCTTTCGTTCCCTTTCCCAAATATGAGACATTTGAAGATGAAAGGCAGTATTCTGGGGAGAAAATGCCTTTTTGGGGGGCTAAAGAGTGGCACTTCAGAGAGAACCTGTTAGGTTTCTGGGATGAAGAGTGATATTCGGGGAGAAAATGTCTAAATGTTGTCTGAAATTGATATGCAGGGGAGAAATGGTTGTATTTGGGAGAGAAAGAGTGTTTTGTGGAGAAAATGCATGAGTTTTGGGGATAAAGTGCATTATTTTGGAGTGAAAGCATGGTATTGAGCTAATAAGCAGCATTTTGTGGAGAAAATGTCTACTTTTGAGGATCAAGGTGATCTTTCGGGGAGAAAATGTCTGATTTGCAGCATAAAAAGACGCATGTGGGGAAGACAGCGTCTTTTATTGGGACAGCACATTTTATTCCAATAATAACACATTTTCTTCCCAGAATACCGCCTTTTATCCCCAAAAGAAGGCATTTTCTTCCCAGAATACCCATTTTTTTTCGAAAATGGGACTTTTCTTACCCAAAAAACACCTTTTCATTCCCCTAATTAGATGTTTTCTCCCCCATATGCCAGTTTGTATCCCTCAAATAAGAAATTTTCCTCCCGAAATATGACCGTGTTTTACAAGAACAGGACTTTCGCTTCCAAAAATACCGAGCTTTATCCGTGAAGTAGACATTTTTTCCCAAAACACTGCTTTATTCCCAAGATTACACATTTCCACCCCTAAATAAGACATTTTCTCCCCTTAATATCGCTTTTTATCCTTAGAATTAGGCATTTTCTCCTCAAAGACTGATTTTATCCCCAAAATAGGACTTCGATTACCCAAAGCACACCTTTTTGTCCCCCAAATTAGACAGTTTCTCCCCCAAATTCCCATTTGTATCCCTCCAAGAAGACATTTTCCGACCAACATTCATTCGATGCCATCAGGAAGACATTTTCTATCTTAAATAGCGGTTTTCATCCCAACATCATCCATTTTCTACACAAAGTGACACTTGGCATTCCTAGTATCACACACTTCCTTCTCATCATACCGCTTTACATTCCCAAAAGAGGACATTTTCCCTCCGTACACTGCTTTCTTTCCCAAAAATAACACCTTGTCTTCCCAACAGACAGCATTCGTCTCCAAGGTTCAAAGTCTTCTCACCAAACACCGCTTCTTATCTTTCAGAGGAGACATTTTCTCACCAAAATACTGCTCTACATCCCCAAAATTCAACTTCATATCCCAGGATGAAAGCCATTTCTTCCCAGAATACCGCTTTGGATCCCGAGAATTAGGCGTTTTCTCTCCAAGATACCATTTTCTATCCCCACAAGAAGAACTTTTCAGCCAAAAATTCCGCTGTTTATGCCAAGAGTATTACATTTTCTCCCAAAACAAAGATTTTTATCCCCAAATTAAGAAATTCTCCCCCCAAAATACGTCTTTGTGTGACAAAAACAAGACATTCGCTCCCAACAATACCGCTTCTTATCCCCTCAGGAAGACTTTTCCTCCCCACATCACCCCTTTGGATCCCCAAAGTACTCTCCCCAAAGTAGCACTTACGTTTACTTTCCCAAAAAGAAGACTTTTGAAGATAAAAGGCAGTCTTCTGGGGAGAAAATGCCTTTTTGGGGGATAAAGAGTGGCACTTAAGAGAAAACCTGTTTGGTTTCTGGGGATAAAGAGTGATATTCAGGGAGAAAATGTCGAATTGTTGGCAGAAATTGTTACGCAGGGGAGAAACTTGTATTTTGGAGACCGAAAGTGTATTTTGGTGAGAAAACGAATAAGTTTTGGGGACGTACCGCATTATTTTGGCCTGAAAGCATGGTATTGAGCTAATAAGCGGCATTTTGTGGAGAAAATATCTTCTCTAGGGGATGAAATGCAGTGTTTTGTAGGGAAAATATTTAATTTGGGGGATAGTAAACGGTGTTTCCGGGAGAAAATATCTATCGTTTGAGATAAAAAGCTGTTAGTTGTCTGGTAAATGGCTTGGTTGGGGGATATATTGGGGTACTTTGGGATAGGAAATGTTCTATTTTAGGAATAGAAAACTGTATTTTGGGACAAAAGGTCATATTTTAAATTCCATAATAAGTGGAATCATTGGGAGAAAATGACATATTTAGGGATACAAAGTGGTATTTTGTATATATATGTATTATATTGGGGAAAAGGTGATATTTAAAGGAGAATATGTCATTTTATTTTGTATACAGCCATCCTTTGAAGGGAAAAGATCTGATATTTGTGATGAAATGTGAAGAAGATGACGTCTAATTTTTTATTATGAGTTATTTGGGGGAGAAATCGTTTTAATTTGGGGACCAAATATGATATCTAAGGGAGGAAATGTCTTACTTTAGGGACCAAACTTCCTAAATGGACTAGAAAATGTCTTTTTCTTGGTTTGAAAAACGATATTTAAGGGAGAACATGTCTTATTTTCAGGGTCAAAAGAGGCACGTAGGGAGAATAGATCTCTAAATCTCTAATATATCTATAAAATGCGTTCTTTTTTGAGAAAACCTCTTATTTTGGGGTAGAAAGTGGTATTTTGGGGAGATCGTGTCAGATTTTGGGAGGAAAAAAGGTGCTTAGGGGACAAAATATCATTTGGGGGGGGATAAAATGCAGTATTATGAGGAATAAGTGTCTTATTTTGGGACTAAACATGGAAAATATCTTACTTTTGACTAAAAAGCATGCTTTTGATATAGCTAATGTCTTGTTTTTGAGATAATGAGTTATTTTCAAGGGAGAGTGTGTCATTCTGCTAAAATCAATTGAATATTATTGAACTGGGGAGGAAATGTCTAGTTTTGGAGATAAAGAGTGTAAGAGTAAGAGACAAAAACGTTTTGTATCAAACGTGATATTTAAGGGAGAAAACGTCTTACTCTTGAGAAAAATATAGGCAATTTTGGGTAGAAAATATCTCTGGAAAAAAATGTGGCATTTAAGGAAGAAGCTGTCCTCTTTTTCTTCTAAGAAATGATATTTTAAGCAGAAAAGAGATCATCTTTGGCGCAACAATTGAAATGTAGAGTGGAAAATGTCATAATTTTTGAATCAAATACGATTCTTTGAGGATTAGAAGTATTGTTTTTGGGATGAAAAGTGTGATTTCAGTGGGAAAATGTACTATTTGGAATAAAAAGCTGTATTTTTGGGGAGAAAGCCATTTTCTGAGGGAAAACATTGATATTTACCGGAGAAATTGATTTATTTGGGGGTTAGAATTTGGTATTTCAGGGAGAAAAGGTCTTATTTTTTGGATAAAAAATGAGAAGGACAAAAGAAAACGTCTTACAATTGGGACATAATTTGAAATGTTAGGCAGAAAATACATTGATTGTATAGAAAAGAGGTATTTTGAGGAGAAAATGTCATAATTCTGGGGTGGATAGCAGTATTTGGGAAAGTAAATGCCTTATACGTGGCAGTGTCTTGGAGAGAAAATGTCTAAATATAGGGACGAATAACTGACTTTTTGGGAAAAAAAGTTGTTTTCTGGCTATAGAAATCGATACATTAGCCAAGAACCGAAGGAGAAGTCAAAACTTCAGCGTTCCGGGATGCGGAAGGAAATCCCCCACCTCGGAAGAAAGCAGCGAATTGAAGCCGCTCGTCCACGGCTGCAAAGGAGACGATCGAATCGCGCTTCTCGGCGATTGCCGGTTCTCCGAGAAGAGCGGACTCGGCTAATTCCGTAGCCGAGAAAGAGCGACTGCAGCCGGCTGCTTTCGTCCCAGGAGGGGTGGTTGTTGTCGGCAGCCCGAAAAGGAGCACTTTGGACCTCAGCTTCTTTTCTGGCCGAAAGCACGACTGCTGGCACTATTCCAAGTGTCTTCCCTTCCATTTCTAAAGATTTCGTTTCTTATCTCCTTTTCCATTGCTTGACTCATAATTTCTCAGACGACGGAGAAAAGAAACGAAATCACAGTCAAAAGCAAGTGACGGGCGAGCTGAGAAACGCTGGGAGATGCTCTCGCCGAGAGAACACGACTTGAAGTTCAAAATCCCATTTTTCCTGCCTAAGGGCGAAAGCCCCCCTCCTCGGCAGAAAGCAGCCGGCTGAAGCCGAACGTCCTCGTCTGCAACCTAGCCGCTCGAATCGCGCTTCTCGGCAACTGCCGGGTCTCCGAGAATAGCGGACTCGGCCAATTCCGTAGCCGAGAAAGAGCGACTTCAGCCGGCTGCTTTCGTCCCAGGAGGGGTGGTTGTGTCGGCAGCCCGGAAAGGAGCACATTGGACCTCAGCTTCTTTTCTGGCCGAAAGCACGACTGCTGGCACTATTCCAAGTGTTTACCCTTCGATTTCGAATGAAACAGTAGTCTTACTTCGGGAATAAAAGCCTGATTTGATAAAGCTAATGTCTTCTTTTTGTGATAATGATTGTTTTTTAAGGGAGAGCGAGTCTTGCTATTGGAATCCATTGGATACTGTTGGGGATTTCAGGAGGAAAATGTCATCCTTTTGAACGAAAAGCTGTATTGTTTTGGAGAGGGGAAACATTGCTTTTTTGTTCGGTTAGAACTTGCTATTCAACGAAGAAAAGGTCTTGTGTTTTGAATTAAAAATTAGAAAGACGAGAGAAAACGTGTGCATTTAGTGTATAATTTGATATGTAAGGAAGAAAATCCCTGATTTGAAAATAAACAGAAACATTTCGGGGAGAAAACTTTATATTTATGGGATAGAAATTTGAGGAAATAAAAATCTAATTTGTGGAATTACAAGAGGTGTATCGGAGAGAAACAATCTACTTCTAAGGTTGAATAGCTGTTAATAGGGAAGAAAACGCGGTTTTTGGGCATAGAAATCAATACAATCGCCAAGAACAGAAAGAGACTTCAAAAACTATCCGTTCCGGGATGAGAAGAGAAAAGCAGAAAAGAAGGGAAATCATGCGAAATAGAAGGGAAAGCACTTGGAATACTGCGTGGAGTCGTGCTTCCGGCCAGAACAGAAGCTGAGATGCAAAGTGCTCCTTTTCGGGCTGCGCAGAGCAACCACCCCTCCAGGGACGAATGCAGCCGGCTGAAGTCGCTCTTTCTCGGCTACGGAATCAGAAGAGTCCCCTCGGAAAACCGGCAATCGCGGAGGAGCGTGATTCGAGCGGCTCTATTGCAGCCTAGGACGCGCGGCTTCAGCCGGCTGCTTTCTGCCGAGGAGGCAGAAATCTCCTTTTTCGCCCGTAACCAGGAAAAGAGCGATTCCGAAATTCGAGTTCTCTCGGCAGCGCATCTCGCCGCGCTTCTCAGATCGCCCCTCACCTACTTTTGAAGGTGATTTCGTATTCTTTTCTCCGTCGTCTGAGAAAGTAGGAGTCAAGCACAATTTGAAATGTAAGGCAGAAAATACATTAGTTGTCAACAAAAGAGATTTTATGAGAAGAAAACGTCATAATTTGGGGTATTTGGTAAAGAAAATGCCTTATTTGTGGAATTAAAGGCAGCGTACGGAGAGAAAATGTCTAAATATAGGGACTAATAACTGACTTTTTGGGAAAAAAAGTCTGGCTATAGAAATCGATACAGTAGCTATGAACCGAAGGAGAAGTCAAAACTTCTCCGTTCCGGGATGCGGAAAGAAATCCCCCACCTCGGAAGAAAGAAGCGACTTGAAGCCGAGCGTCCACGGCTGCAAAGGAGACGATCGAATCGCGCTTCTCGGCGATTGCCGGTTCTCCGAGAAAAGCGGACTCGGCTAATTCCGTAGCCGAGAAAGAGCGACTTCAGCCGGCTGCTTTCGTCCCAGGAGGGGTGGTTGTTGTCGGCAGCTCGGAAAGGAGCACTTTGGACCTCAGCTTCTTTTCTGGCCGAAAGCACGACTGCTGGCACTATTGCAAGTGCTTACCCTTCGATTTCGAATGAAACAGTAGTCTTACTTCTGGAAGAAAAGCCTGATTTGATAAAGCTAATGGCGTCGTGCTTCCGGCCAGAACAGAAACTAAGATGCAAAGTGCTCCTCTCCGGGCTGCGCAGAGCAACCACCCCTCCAAGGACGAAAGCGGCGGGCTGAAGTCGCCCTTTCTCGGCTACGGAATCAGCCGAGTCCGCTCTTCTCGGAGAACAGGCAATCGCCCAGAAGCGCGGCTCGAGCGGCTCCGTTGCAGCCGAGGACGCGCGGTTTCAGCCGGCTGCTTTCTTCCGAAGAGGGGGCTTTCGCCCGTAGCCAGGAAAAGAGCGATTCCGTACTTCAAGTCGAGTTCTCTCGGCGAGCGCATCTCCCAGCGTTTCTCAGCTCGTCCGTCACCTACTTTTAAACGGGATTTCGTTTCTTTTCTCTGCCGTCCGAGAAACTAAGATTCATGCAATGGAAAAGGGGATAAGAAACGAAGTCCTTCGAATTGGAAAGGAAAAAAATTGGAACAGTGCCTGGAGTCGTAGTTTCGGCCAAGAAAAGAAGGTCTTTTCTTTGAGGTCCAAAGTGCTCTTTTCCGGGCTGCGCAGAGCAACCACCCGTCCAGGGACAATAGCAGCCGGCTGAAGCCGCTCTTTCTCGGCTACGGAATTAGACGAGACCCCTCTTCTCGGAAAAACGGCAATCGCCAAGAAGCACTCCAGCGGCTCGGTTGCAGCCGAGGACCCGCGTTTTCAGCCGGCTGCTTTCTTCCGAGGTGGGGGATTTCTTTCCGAATCCCGGGACGGAGAGGTTTTGACTTCTTCGTTTCTTGGCAAATGTATAGATAACTAAAGCCAGAAAACAATTATTTTATTCCCAAAAAATCATCTATTCCTCCAATAATTAGTTATCTTCACTCCATTACACCGACTTCCTCAAATAACGCATTCACTTTCCCGAATACAGCTATCTACTCCAAATTAGGACATTTTCTCCTCAAAATAGCTCTCTTGTATACAAATAAGGTGTTTTCTGCCTTACATTTCAGTTTAAGTGACAATAGGAAGAAAATTGTCCACACTTCCCGATCGTTTATCCAAAAAGTATTTTCTCCCTGAAATACTAAATTCAAACCTGAAAATAAAAAATTTCACCGTTAAATATCAATGTTTCCCTTCAAGGAAAGGCTCTCGCCAAAAAAATAAAGCTTTTTATTTCAAAGACTACATTTGCCCAAAGAAATCATACGTAATTTTACGTGCCTCACTTTATTCCCAAAACTCATGCATTTTCTCCACAAAACACTCTTTTTCTCTCCAAAATACAACCACTTCTCCCCTGCATATCGATTTCTGCCAACAATTAGACTTTTTCTCCGCGAATATCACTCTTCATCCCAGAAACCAAACAGGTTCTCTCTTAAGTGCCACTCTTTAGCCCCCCAAAAAGGCATTTTCTCCCCAGAATACTGCCTTTCATCTTCAAATGTCTCATTTTTGGGAAAGGAAACGAAAGCGCTACTTTGGGGAGAGTATTTCTTATTTGGGGGATCAAAAGAGCAATTTGGGGGAGAATATGTGAAATATAGGTAACCCGTTGTGGTATTGAATGGATAAAAAATCTTCTCTTTGGAACCAAGAATGATATTTTGGGGAGAATATTTCTCGTTTTGAGGACAGAAATAGGTCTTTTTTGGAGAGGATGACTTCTTTTCGGTCTAAAAAGCAGTATTCTGGGAAGAAAATGTGTTATTATTGGAATAAAATGTGATGTTCCAATAAAAGACGCTGTCTTCCCCAAATGCGTCTTTTTATGCTGCAAATCAGACATTTTCTCCCCGAAAGATCACCTTAATCCTCTAAAGAAGACATTTTCTCCACAAAATGCGGCTTATTAGCTCAATACCAGGCTTTCACGCCAAAATAATGCAGTTTATCCCCAAAACTCAGGCATTTTCTTCACAAAACACGCTTTTTCTCTCCAAAATACAACCATTTCTCCCCTGCATATCAATTTCTGCCAACACTTAGACATTTTCTCCCCGAATATCACGCTTCATCCCAGAAACCAAACAGGTTCTCTCTGAAGTGCCACTCTTTAGCCCCCCAAAAAGGCATTTTCTCCCCAGAATACTGCCTTTCATCTTCAAATGTCTCATATTTGGGAAAGGGAACGAAAGCGCTTCTTTGGGGAGAGTATTTCTTATTTGGGGGATCAAAAGAGCAATTTGGGGGAGCAAGTGTGTAATATAGGGAACCCTACGTGGCATTTAATGGATAAAAAATCTTCTCTTTGGAACCAAGAATGATATTTTGGGGAGAATATTTCTCATTTTGAGGACAGAAATAGGTCTTTTTTGGAGAGGATGACTTCTTTTCGGTCTAAAAAGCAGTATTCTGGGAAGAAAATGCCTTCTGTTGGGGATAAAAGGCAGTATTCTGGGAAGAAAATGTGTTATTTTTGGAATAAAACTTGATGTCCCATAAAAGACGCTGTCTTCCCCAAATGCGTCTTTTTGTGCTGCAAATCAGACATTTTCTCCCCGAAAGATCACCTTGATCCTCAAAAGAAGACATTTTCTCCACAAAATGCTGCTAGTTTGCTCAATACCATGATTTCACTCCAAAATAATGCACTTTATCCCCAAAACTCATGCATTTTCTCCCCAAAACACGCTTTTTCGCTCCCAAATACAACCATTTCTCCCCTGCATATCACCTGCATATCAATTTCTGCCAACAATTAGACATTTTCTCCCCGAATATCACTCTTCATCCCAGAAACCAAACAGGTTCTCTCTGAAGTGCCACTCTTTAGCCCCCCAAAAAGGCATTTTCTCCCCAGAATACTGCCTTTCATCTTCAAATGTCTCATATTTGGGAAAGGGAACGAAAGCGCTACTTTGGGGAGAGTATTTCTTATTTGGGGGATCAAAAGAGCAATTTGGGGGAGCAAGTGTGTAATATAGGGAACCCTACGTGGTATTTAATGGAGAAAAAATCTTCTCTTTGGAACCAAGGATGATATTTTGGGGAGAATATTTCTCATTTTGAGGACAGAAATAGGTCTTTTTTGGAGAGGATGACTTATTTTCGGTCTAAAAAGCAGTATTCTGGGAAGAAAATGTGTTATTTTTGGAATAAAACTTGATGTCCCATAAAAGACGCTGTCTTCCCCAAATGCGTCTTTTTGTGCTGCAAATCAGACATTTTCTCCCCGAAAGATCACCTTGATCCTCAAAAGAAGACATTTTCTCCACAAAATGCTGCTAGTTTGCTCAATACCATGATTTCACTCCAAAATAATGCAGTTTATCCCCAAAACTCATGCATTTTCTCCCCAAAACACGCTTTTTCGCTCCCAAATACAACCATTTCTCCCCTGCATATCACCTGCATATCAATTTCTGCCAACAATTAGACATTTTCTCCCCGAATATCACTCTTCATCCCAGAAACCAAACAGGTTCTCTCTGAAGTGCCACTCTTTAGCCCCCCAAAAAGGCATTTTCTCCCCAGAATACTGCCTTTCATCTTCAAATGTCTCATATTTGGGAAAGGAAACGAAAGCGCTACTTGGGGGAGAGTATTTCTTATTTGGGGGATCAAATGAGCAATTTGGGGGAGAAAATGTGTAATATAGGGAAACTACGTGGTATTTAATGGAGAAAAAATCTTCTCTTTGGAACCAAGAATGATATTTTGTGGAGAATATTTCTCATTTTGAGAACATTAATAGGTCTTTTTTGGAGAGGATGACTTATTTTCGGTCTAAAAAGCAGTATTCTGGGAAGAAAATGCCTTCTTTTGGGGATAAAAGGCGGTATTCTGGGAAGAAAATGTGTTATTAGTGGAATAATATGTGTTGTCCCAATAAAAGACACTTCCCCAAATGCGTCTTTTTATGCTCCAAATCAGACATTTTCTACCCGAAAGATCACCTTTATCCTCAAAAGAAGACATTTTCTCCACAAAATGCTGCTAGTTTGCTCAATACCATGATTTCATTCCAAAATAATGCAATTTATCCTCCAAATTCAGGCATTTTCTCCCCAAAACACTCTTTTTCTCTCCCAAATACAACCATTTCTCCCCTGCATATCAATTTCTGCCAACACTTAGACATTTTCTCCCCGAATATCACTCTTCATCCCAGAAACCAAACAGGTTCTCTCTTCAGTGTCACTCTTTATCCTCCCAAAAAGGCATTTTCTCCCCAGAATACTGCCTTTCATCTTCAAGTGTCTCATATTTGGGAAAGGGAATGAAAGCGCTACTTTGGGGAGAGTATTTCTTTTTTGGGGGAACAAAAGAGCAATTTGGGGGAGAAAATGTGTAATATAGGGAACCCTACGTGGTATTTAATGGAGAAAAAATCTTCTCTTTGGAACCAAGGATGATATTTTGGGGAGAATATTTCTCATTTTGAGGACAGAAATAGGTCTTTTTTGGAGAGGATGACTTACTTTCGGTCTAAAAAACAGTATTCTGGGTAGAAAATGCCTTCTTTTGAAGATAAAAGGCAGTATTCTGGGAAGAAAATGTGTTATTAGTGGAATAAAATGTGATGTCCCAATAAAAGACGGTGTCTTTCCCAAATGCGTCTTTGTATGCTGCAAATCAGACATTTTCTCCCCGAAAGATCACCTTGATCCTCTAAAGAAGACATTTTCTCCACAAAATGCCGCTTATTCGCTCAATACCATGATTTCACGCCAAAATAATGCACTTTATCCCCACAACTCATGTATTTTCTCCCCAAAACAATCTTTTTCACTCCCAAATACAACCATTTCTCCCCTGCATATCACCTGCATATCAATTTCTGCCAACAATTAGACATTTTCTCCCCGAATATCACTCTTCATCCCAGAAACCAAACAGGTTCTCTCTTCAGTGTCACTCTTTTTCCTCCCAAAAAGGCATTTTCTCCCCAGAATACTGCCTTTCATCTTCAAATGTCTCATATTTGGGAAAGGGAATGAAAGCGCTCCTTGGGGGAGAGTATTTCTTATTTTGGGGGATCAAAAGAGCAATTTGGGGGAGAAAATGTGTAATATAGGGAACCCTACGTGGCATTTAATGGAGAAAAAATCTTCTCTTTGGAACCAAGTATGATATTTTGGGGAGAATATTTCTCGTTTTGAGGACAGAAATAGGTCTTTTTTGGAGAGGATGACTTCTTTTCGGTCTAAAAAGCAGTATTCTGGGAAGAAAATGCCTTCTTTTGGGGATAAAAGGCTGTATTCTGGGAAGAAAATGTGTTATTATTTTAATAAAATGTGATGTCCCAGTAAAAGATGCTGTCTTCCCCAAATGCGTCTTTTTGTGCTGCAGATCAGACATTTTCTCCCCGAAAGATCACCGTAATCCTCTAAAGAAGACATTTTCTCCACAAAATGCCCCTTATTATCTCAATACCAAGCTTTCACGCCAAAATAATGCAGTTTATCCCCAAAACTCATGCATTTTCTCCCCAAAACACGCTTTTTCTCTCCCAAATACAACCATTTCTCCCCTGCATACCAATTTCTGCCAACAATTAGACATTTTCTCCCCGAATATCACTCTTCATCCCAGAAACCAAACAGGTTTTCTCTTAATGCCACTTTTTATCCCCCCAAAAAGGCATTTTCTCCCCAGAATACTGCCTTTCATCTTCAAATGTCTCATATTTGGGAAAGGGAATGAAAGCGCTCCTTGGGGGAGAGTATTTCTTATTTGGGGGATCAAAAGAGCAATTTGGGGGAGAAAATGTGTAATATAGGGAACCCTTTCTGGTATTTAATGCAGAAAAAATCTTCTCTTTGGAACCAAGAATGCTATTTTGGGGAGAATATTTCTCATTTTGAGGACAGAAATACGTCTTTTTTGGAGAGGATGACTTCTTTTCGGTCTAAAAAGCTGTATTCTGGGAAGAAAATGTGTTAATAGTGGAATAATATGTGTTGTCCCAATAAAAGACGCTGTCTTCCCCAAATGCGTCTTTTTATGATGCAAATCAGACATTTTCTCCCCGAAAGATCACCTTAATCCTCAAAAGAAGACATTTTCTCCACAAAATGCGGCTTATTAGCTCAATACCAGGCTTTCACGCCAAAATAATGCAGTTTATCCCCAAAACTCAGGCATTTTCTACACAAAACACTCTTTTTCGCTCCAAAATACAACCATTTCTCCCCTGCATATCAATTTCTGCCAACAATTAGACATTTTCTCCCCGAATATCACTCTTCATCCCAGAAACCAAACAGGTTCTCTCAGAAGTGCCACTCTTTAGCCCCCCAAAAAGGCATTTTCTCCCCAGAATACTGCCTTTCATCTTCAAATGTCTCATATTTGGGAAAGGGAACGAAAGCGCTACTTTGGGGAGAGTATTTCTTATTTGGGGGATCAAAAGAGCCATTTGGGGGAGAAAATGTGTAATATAGGGAACCCTACGTGGTATTTAATGGAGAAAAAATCTTCTCTTTGGAACCAAGAATGATATTTTGGGGAGAATATTTCTCATTTTGAGGACAGAAATAGGTCTTTTTTGGAGAGGATGACTTCTTTTCGGTCTAAAAAGCAGTATTCTGGGAAGAAAATGCCTTCTGTTGGGGATAAAAGGCAGTATTCTGGGAAGAAAATGTGTTATTTTTGGAATAAAATCTGATGTCCCATAAAAGACGCTGTCTTCCCCAAATGCGTCTTTTTGTGCTGCAAATCAGACATTTTCTCCCCGAAAGATCACCTTGATCCTCAAAAGAAGACATTTTCTCCACAAAATGCTGCTAGTTTGCTCAATACCATGATTTCACTCCAAAATAATGCAGTTTATCCCCAAAACTCATGCATTTTCTCCCCAAAACACACTTTTTCGCTCCCAAATACAACCATTTCTCCCCTGCATATCACCTGCATATCAATTTCTGCCAACAATTAGACATTTTCTCCCCGAATATCACTCTTCATCCCAGAAACCAAACAGGTTCTCTCTGAAGTGCCACTCTTTAGCCCCCCAAAAAGGCATTTTCTCCCCAGAATACTGCCTTTCATCTTCCAATGTCTCATTTTTGGGAAAGGGAACGAAAGCGCTACTTGGGGGAGAGTATTTCTTTTTTGGGGGAACAAAAGAGCAATTTGGGGGAGAAAATGTGTAATATAGGGATCCCTACGTGGTATGTAATGGAGAAAAAATCTTCTCTTTGGAACCAAGGATGATATTTTTGGGAGAATATTTCTCATTTTGAGGACAGAAATAGGTCTTTTTTGGAGAGGATGACTAATTTTCGGTCTAAAAGGCAGTATTCTGGGAAGAAAATGCCTTCTTTTGGGGATAAAAGGCGGTATTCGGGAAGAAAATGTGTTATTAGTGGAATAAAATGTGATGTCCCAATAAAAGACGCTGTCTTCCCCACATGCGTCTTTTTATGCTGCAAATCAGACATTTTCTCCCCGAAAGATCACCTTTATCCTCTAAAGAAGACATTTTCTCCACAAAATGCCGCTTATTAGCTCAATACCAGGCTTTCACGCCAAAATAATGCAGTTTATCCGCAAAACTCAGGCATTTTCTCCACAAAACACTCTTTTTCTCTCCAAAATACAACCATTTCTCCCCTGCATATCACCTGCATATCAATTTCTGCCAACAATTAGACATTTTCTCCCCGAATATCACTCTTCATCCCAGAAACCAAACAGGTTCTCTCTTCAGTGTCACTCTTTATCCTCCCAAAAAGGCATTTTCTCCCCAGAATACTGCCTTTCATCTTCCAATGTCTCATATTTGGGAAAGGGAATGAAAGCGCTCCTTGGGGGAGAGTATTTCTTATTTGGGGGATCAAAAGAGCAATTTGGGGCAGAAAATGTGTAATATAGGGAACACTACGTGGTATTTAATGGATAAAAAATCTTCTCTTTGGAACCAAGAATGATATTTTGGGGAGAAAATTTCTCGTTTTGAGGACAGAAATAGGTCTTTTTTGGAGAGGATGACTTATTTTCGGTCTAAAAAGCAGTATTCTGGGAAGAAAATGCCTTCCTTAGGGGATAAAAGGTGGTATTCTGGGAAGAAAATTTGTTATTATTGGAATAAAATGTGATGTCCCAATAAAAGACAGTATCTTCCCCACATGCGTCTTTTTATGCTGCAAATCAGACATTTTCTCCCCGAAAGATCACCTTAATCCTCTAAAGAAGACATTTTCTCCACAAAATGCTGCTTATTAGCTCAATACCATGCTTTCACTCCAAAATAATGCACTTTATCCCCAAAACTCATGCATTTTCTCCCCAAAACACGCTTTTTCGCTCCAAATTACAACCATTTCTCCCCTGCATATCAATTTCTGCCAACAATTAGACATTTTCTCCCCGAATCTCACTCTTCATCCTAGAAACCAAACAGGTTCTCTCTGAAGTGCCACTCTTTAGCCCCCCAAAAAGGCATTTTCTCCCCAGAATACTGCCTTTCATCTTCAAGTGTCTCATATTTGGGAAAGGAAACGAAAGCGCTACCTTGGGGAGAGTATTTCTTATTTGGAAGATCAAAAGAGCAATTTGGGGGAGAAAATGTGTAATATAGGGAACCCTTTGTGGTATTTTATGGAGAAAAAATCTTCTCTTTGGAACCAAGAATGATATTTTGGGGAGAATATTTCTCATTTTGAGGACAGAAATACGTCTTTTTTGGAGAGGATGACTTATTTTCGGTCTAAAAAGCAGTATTCTGGGAAGAAAATGTGTTATTATTGGAATAAAATATGATGTTCCAATAAAAGACGCTGTCTTCCCCAAATGCGTCTTTTTGTGCTGCAAATCAGACATTTTCTCCCCAACAGATCACCTTGATCCTCAAAAGAAGACATTTTCTCCACAAAATGCTGCTAGTTTGCTCAATACCAGGCTTTCACGCCAAAATAATGCAGTTTATCCCCAAAACTCATGCATTTTCTCCCCAAAACACGCTTTTTCGCTCCCAAATACAACCATTTCTCCCCTGCATATCACCTGCATATCAATTTCTGCCAACAATTAGACATTTTCTCCCCGAATATCACTCTTCATCCCAGAAACCAAACAGGTTCTCTCTGAAGTGCCACTCTTTAGCCCCCCAAAAAGGCATTTTCTCCCCAGAATACTGCCTTTCATCTTCAAATGTCTCATATTTGGGAAAGGAAACGAAAGCGCTACTTGGGGGAGAGTATTTCTTATTTGGGGGATCAAAAGAGCAATTTGGGGGAGAAAATGTGTAATATAGGGAACCCTTTGTGGTATTTAATGGAGAAAAATTCTTCTATTTGGAACCAACAATGATATTTTGGGGAGAATATTTCTCATTTTGAGGACAGAAATAGGTCTTTTTTGGAGAGGATGACTTATTTTCGGTCTAAAAAGCAGTATTCTGGGAAGAAAATGCCTTCTTTTGGGGATAAAAGGCGGTATTCTGGGAAGAAAATGTGTTATTAGTGGAATAAAATGTGACGTCCCAATAAAAGACACTATCTTCCCCAAATGTGTCTTTTTATGCTGCAAATCAGACATTTTCTCCCCGAAAGATCACCGTAATCCTCTAAAGAAGACATTTTCTCCACAAAATGCTGCTTATTAGCTCAATACCATGTTTTCATTCCAAAATAATGCACTTTATGCTCCAAATACAGGCATTTTCTCCCCAAAACACTCTTTTTCTCTCCAAAATACAACCATTTCTCCCCTGCATATCAATTTCTGCCAACAATTAGACATTTTCTCCCCGAATATCACTCTTCATCCCAGAAACCAAACAGGTTCTCTCTTAAGTGCCACTCTTTAGCCCCCCAAAAAGGCATTTTCTCCCCAGAATACTGCCTTTCATCTTCAAATGTCTCATATTTGGGAAAGGAAACGAAAGCGCTACTTTGGGGAGAGTATTTCTTATTTGGGGGATCAAAAGAGCAATTTGGGGGAGAAAATGTGTAATATAGGGAACCCTACGTGGTATTTAATGGATAAAAATCTTCTCGTTGGAACCAAGAATGATATTTTGGGGAGAATATTTCTCATTTTGAGGACAGAAATAGGTCTTTTTTGGAGAGGATGACTTATTTTCGGTCTAAAAAGCAGTATTCTGGGAAGAAAATGCCTTCTGTTGGGGATAAAAGGCAGTATTCTGGGAAGAAAATGTGTTATTTTTGGAATAAAACTTGATGTCCCATAAAAGACGCTGTCTTCCCCAAATGCGTCTTTTTGTGCTGCAAATCAGACATTTTCTCCCCGAAAGATCACCTTGATCCTCAAAAGAAGACATTTTCTCCACAAAATGCTGCTAGTTTGCTCAATACCATGATTTCACTCCAAAATAATGCAGTTTATCCCCAAAACTCATGCATTTTCTCCCCAAAACACGCTTTTTCGCTCCCAAATACAACCATTTCTCCCCTGCATATCACCTGCATATCAATTTCTGCCAACAATTAGACATTTTCTCCCCGAATATCACTCTTCATCCCAGAAACCAAACAGGTTCTCTCTGAAGTGCCACTCTTTAGCCCCCCAAAAAGGCATTTTCTCCCCAGAATACTGCCTTTCATCTTCAAATGTCTCATTTTTGGGAAAGGAAACGAAAGCGCTACTTGGGGGAGAGTATTTCTTATTTGGGGGATCAAATGAGCAATTTGGGGGAGAAAGTGTGTAATATTGGGAACCCTACGTGGTATTTAATGGATAAAAAATCTTCTCTTTGGAACCAAGAATGATATTTTGTGGAGAATATTTCTCATTTTGAGAACATTAATAGGTCTTTTTTGGAGAGGATGACTTATTTTCGGTCTAAAAAGCAGTATTCTGGGAAGAAAATGCCTTCTTTTGGGGATAAAAGGCGGTATTCTAGGAAGAAAATGTGTTATTAGTGGAATAATATGTGTTGTCCCAATAAAAGACACTATCTTCCCCAAATGTGTCTTTTTATGCTGCAAATCAGACATTTTCTCCCCGAAAGATCACCGTAATCCTCTAAAGAAGACATTTTCTCCACAAAATGCTGCTAGTTTGCTCAATACCATGTTTTCATTCCAAAATAATGCACTTTATCCTCCAAATCTCATGCATTTTCTCCCCAAAACACTCTTTTTCGCTCCCAAATACAACCATTTCTCCCCTGCATATCAATTTCTGACAACAATTAGACATTTTCTCCCCGAATATCACTCTTCATCCCAGAAACCAAACAGGTTCTCTCTGAAGTGCCACTCTTTAGCCCCCCAAAAAGGCATTTTCTCCCCAGAATACTGCCTTTCATCTTCAAATGTCTCATATTTGGGAAAGGAAACGAAAGCGCTACTTTGGGGAGAGTATTTCTTATTTGGGGGATCAAAAGAGCCATTTGGGGGAGAAAATGTGTAATGTTGGGAACCCTGCGTGGTATGTAATGGAGAAAAAGTCTTCTATTTGGAACAAACAATGATATTTTGGGGAGAACATTACTCATTTTGAGGACAGAAATAGGTCTTTTTTGGAGAGGATGACTTATTTTCGGTCTAAAAAGCAGTATTCTGGGAAGAAAATGCCTTCTTTTGGGGATCAAAGGCGGTATTCTGGGAAGAAAATGTGTTATTTTAGGAATAAAATGTGATGTCCCAATAAAAGACAGTATCTTCCCCACATGCGTCTTTTTATGCTGCAAATCAGACATTTTCTCCCCGAAAGATCACCTTAATCCTCTAAAGAAGACATTTTCTCCACAAAATGCCGCTTATTAGCTCAATACCATAATTTCACTCCAAAATAATGCACTTTATCCCCAAAACTCATGCATTTTCTCCCCAAAACACTCTTTTTCTCTCCAAAATACAACCATTTCTCCCCTGCATATCACCTGCATATCAATTTCTGCCAACAATTAGACATTTTCTCCCCGAATATCACTCTTCATCCCAGAAACCAAACAGGTTCTCTCTGAAGTGCCACTCTTTAGCCCCCCAAAAAGGCATTTTCTCCCCAGAATACTGCCTTTCATCTTCAAATGTCTCATATTTGGGAAAGGGAACGAAAGCGCTACTTTGGGGAGAGTATTTCTTATTTGGGGGATCAAATGAGCAATTTGGGGGAGAAAATGTGTAATATTGGGAACCCAACGTGGTATTTAATGGATAAAATTCTTCTCTTTGGAACCAAGAATGATATTTTGGGGAGAATATTTCTCATTTTGAGGACAGAAATAGGTCTTTTTTGGAGAGGATGACTTATTTTCGGTCTAAAAAGCAGTATTCTGGGAAGAAAATGCCTTCTTTTGGGGATAAAAGGCGGTATTCTGGGAAGAAAATGTGTTATTAGTGGAATAATATGTGTTGTCCCAATAAAAGACACTATCTTCCCCAAATGTGTCTTTTTATGCTGCAAATCAGACATTTTCTCCCCGAAAGATCACCTTAATCCTCTAAAGAAGACATTTTCTCCACAAAATGCCGCTTATTAGCTCAATACCATAATTTCACTCCAAAATAATGCACTTTATCCCCAAAACTCATGCATTTTCTCCCCAAAACACTCTTTTTCTCTCCAAAATACAACCATTTCTCCCCTGCATATCAATTTCTGCCAACAATTAGACATTTTCTCCCCGAATATCACTCTTCATCCCAGAAACCAAACAGGTTCTCTCTGAAGTGCCACTCTTTAGCCCCCCAAAAAGGCATTTTCTCCCCAGAATACTGCCTTTCATCTTCAAATGTCTCATATTTGGGAAAGGAAACGAAAGCGCTACTTTGGGGAGAGTATTTCTTATTTGGGGGATCAAAAGAGCAATTTGGGGGAGAAAACATGTCAGATCGGGAACCCTATGTGGTACTTAATGGAGAAAAAGTCTCCCATTTGAAACCAAGAAGGATATTTTGTGGAGATAATTTCTCATTTTGAGGACAGAAATAGGTATTTTTTGGAGAGGATGACTTCTTTTCGGTCTAAAAAGCAGTATTCTGGGAAGAAAATGCCTTCTTTTGGGGATAAAAGGTGGTATTCTGGGAAGAAAATGAGTTATTATTGGAATAATATGTGATGTCCCCATAAAAGACGCTGTCTTCCCCAAATGCGTCTTTTTGTGCTGCAAATCAAACATTTTCTCCCCGAAAGATCACCTTTATCCTTAAAAGAAGACATTTTCTCCACAAAATGCCTCTTATTAGCTCAATACCAGGCTTTCACGCCAAAATAATGCAGTTTATCCCCAAAACTCATGCATTTTCTCCCCAAAACACACTTTTTCGCTCCCAAATACAACCATTTCTCCCCTGCATATCACCTGCATATCAATTTCTGCCAACAATTAGACATTTTCTCCCCGAATATCACTCTTCATCCCAGAAACCAAACAGGTTCTCTCTGAAGTGCCACTCTTTAGCCCCCCAAAAAGGCATTTTCTCCCCAGAATACTGCCTTTCATCTTCAAATGTCTCATATTTGGGAAAGGAAACGAAAGCGCTACTTGGGGGAGAGTATTTCTTATTTGGGGGATCAAATGAGCAATTTGGGGGAGAAAATGTGTAATATTGGGAACCCTACGTGGTATTTAATGGATAAAAAATCTTCTCTTTGGAACCAAGAATGATATTTTGTGGAGAATATTTCTCATTTTGAGAACATTAATAGGTCTTTTTTGGAGAGGATGACTTATTTTCGGTCTAAAAAGCAGTATTCTGGGAAGAAAATGCCTTCTTTTGGGGATAAAAGGCGGTATTCTAGGAAGAAAATGTGTTATTAGTGGAATAATATGTGTTGTCCCAATAAAAGACACTATCTTCCCCAAATGTGTCTTTTTATGCTGCAAATCAGACATTTTCTCCCCGAAAGATCACCGTAATCCTCTAAAGAAGACATTTTCTCCACAAAATGCTGCTAGTTTGCTCAATACCATGTTTTCATTCCAAAATAATGCACTTTATCCTCCAAATCTCATGCATTTTCTCCCCAAAACACTCTTTTTCGCTCCCAAATACAACCATTTCTCCCCTGCATATCAATTTCTGACAACAATTAGACATTTTCTCCCCGAATATCACTCTTCATCCCAGAAACCAAACAGGTTCTCTCTGAAGTGCCACTCTTTAGCCCCCCAAAAAGGCATTTTCTCCCCAGAATACTGCCTTTCATCTTCAAATGTCTCATATTTGGGAAAGGAAACGAAAGCGCTACTTTGGGGAGAGTATTTCTTATTTGGGGGATCAAATGAGCAATTTGGGGGAGAAAATGTGTAATATTGGGAACCCAACGTGGTATTTAATGGATAAAATTCTTCTCTTTGGAACCAAGAATGATATTTTGGGGAGAACATTACTCATTTTGAGGACAGAAATAGGTCTTTTTTGGAGAGGATGACTTATTTTCGGTCTAAAAAGCAGTATTCTGGGAAGAAAATGCCTTCTTTTGGGGATAAAAGGCGGTATTCTGGGAAGAAAATGTGTTATTTTAGGAATAAAATGTGATGTCCCAATAAAAGACAGTATCTTCCCCACATGCGTCTTTTTATGCTGCAAATCAGACATTTTCTCCCCGAAAGATCACCTTAATCCTCTAAAGAAGACATTTTCTCCACAAAATGCCGCTTATTAGCTCAATACCATAATTTCACTCCAAAATAATGCACTTTATCCCCAAAACTCATGCATTTTCTCCCCAAAACACTCTTTTTCTCTCCAAAATACAACCATTTCTCCCCTGCATATCAATTTCTGCCAACAATTAGACATTTTCTCCCCGAATATCACTCTTCATCCCAGAAACCAAACAGGTTCTCTCTGAAGTGCCACTCTTTAGCCCCCCAAAAAGGCATTTTCTCCCCAGAATACTGCCTTTCATCTTCAAATGTCTCATATTTGGGAAAGGAAACGAAAGCGCTACTTTGGGGAGAGTATTTCTTATTTGGGGGATCAAAAGAGCAATTTGGGGGAGAAAACATGTCAGATCGGGAACCCTATGTGGTACTTAATGGAGAAAAAGTCTCCCATTTGAAACCAAGAAGGATATTTTGTGGAGATAATTTCTCATTTTGAGGACAGAAATAGGTATTTTTTGGAGAGGATGACTTCTTTTCGGTCTAAAAAGCAGTATTCTGGGAAGAAAATGCCTTCTTTTGGGGATAAAAGGTGGTATTCTGGGAAGAAAATGAGTTATTATTGGAATAATATGTGATGTCCCCATAAAAGACGCTGTCTTCCCCAAATGTGTCTTTTTGTGCTGCAAATCAAACATTTTCTCCCCGAAAGATCACCTTTATCCTTAAAAGAAGACATTTTCTCCACAAAATGCCTCTTATTAGCTCAATACCAGGCTTTCACGCCAAAATAATGCAGTTTATCCCCAAAACTCATGCATTTTCTCCCCAAAACACACTTTTTCGCTCCCAAATACAACCATTTCTCCCCTGCATATCACCTGCATATCAATTTCTGCCAACAATTAGACATTTTCTCCCCGAATATCACTCTTCATCCCAGAAACCAAACAGGTTCTCTCAGAAGTGCCACTCTTTAGCCCCCCAAAAAGGCATTTTCTCCCCAGAATACTGCCTTTCATCTTCAAATGTCTCATATTTGGGAAAGGAAACGAAAGCGCTACTTGGGGGAGAGTATTTCTTATTTGGGGGATCAAATGAGCAATTTGGGGGAGAAAATGTGTAATATTGGGAACCCAACGTGGTATTTAATGGATAAAATTCTTCTCTTTGGAACCAAGAATGATATTTTGTGGAGAATATTTCTCATTTTGAGAACATTAATAGGTCTTTTTTGGAGAGGATGACTTATTTTCGGTCTAAAAAGCAGTATTCTGGGAAGAAAATGCCTTCTTTTGGGGATAAAAGGCGGTATTCTGGGAAGAAAATGTGTTATTAGTGGAATAATATGTGTTGTCCCAATAAAAGACACTATCTTCCCCAAATGTGTCTTTTTATGCTGCAAATCAGACATTTTCTCCCCGAAAGATCACCTTAATCCTCTAAAGAAGACATTTTCTCCACAAAATGCCGCTTATTAGCTCAATACCATAATTTCACTCCAAAATAATGCACTTTATCCCCAAAACTCATGCATTTTCTCCCCAAAACACTCTTTTTCTCTCCAAAATACAACCATTTCTCCCCTGCATATCAATTTCTGCCAACAATTAGACATTTTCTCCCCGAATATCACTCTTCATCCCAGAAACCAAACAGGTTCTCTCTTAAGTGCCACTCTTTAGCCCCCCAAAAAGGCATTTTCTCCCCAGAATACTGCCTTTCATCTTCAAATGTCTCATATTTGGGAAAGGAAACGAAAGCGCTACTTTGGGGAGAGTATTTCTTATTTGGGGGATCAAAAGAGCAATTTGGGGGAGAAAATGTGTAATATAGGGAACCCTACGTGGTATTTAATGGATAAAAATCTTCTCGTTGGAACCAAGAATGATATTTTGGGGAGAATATTTCTCATTTTGAGGACAGAAATAGGTCTTTTTTGGAGAGGATGACTTATTTTCGGTCTAAAAAGCAGTATTCTGGGAAGAAAATGCCTTCTGTTGGGGATAAAAGGCAGTATTCTGGGAAGAAAATGTGTTATTTTTGGAATAAAACTTGATGTCCCATAAAAGACGCTGTCTTCCCCAAATGCGTCTTTTTGTGCTGCAAATCAGACATTTTCTCCCCGAAAGATCACCTTGATCCTCAAAAGAAGACATTTTCTCCACAAAATGCTGCTAGTTTGCTCAATACCATGATTTCACTCCAAAATAATGCAGTTTATCCCCAAAACTCATGCATTTTCTCCCCAAAACACGCTTTTTCGCTCCCAAATACAACCATTTCTCCCCTGCATATCACCTGCATATCAATTTCTGCCAACAATTAGACATTTTCTCCCCGAATATCACTCTTCATCCCAGAAACCAAACAGGTTCTCTCTGAAGTGCCACTCTTTAGCCCCCCAAAAAGGCATTTTCTCCCCAGAATACTGCCTTTCATCTTCAAATGTCTCATTTTTGGGAAAGGAAACGAAAGCGCTACTTGGGGGAGAGTATTTCTTATTTGGGGGATCAAATGAGCAATTTGGGGGAGAAAATGTGTAATATTGGGAACCCTACGTGGTATTTAATGGATAAAAAATCTTCTCTTTGGAACCAAGAATGATATTTTGTGGAGAATATTTCTCATTTTGAGAACATTAATAGGTCTTTTTTGGAGAGGATGACTTATTTTCGGTCTAAAAAGCAGTATTCTGGGAAGAAAATGCCTTCTTTTGGGGATAAAAGGCGGTATTCTAGGAAGAAAATGTGTTATTAGTGGAATAATATGTGTTGTCCCAATAAAAGACACTATCTTCCCCAAATGTGTCTTTTTATGCTGCAAATCAGACATTTTCTCCCCGAAAGATCACCGTAATCCTCTAAAGAAGACATTTTCTCCACAAAATGCTGCTAGTTTGCTCAATACCATGTTTTCATTCCAAAATAATGCACTTTATCCTCCAAATCTCATGCATTTTCTCCCCAAAACACTCTTTTTCGCTCCCAAATACAACCATTTCTCCCCTGCATATCAATTTCTGACAACAATTAGACATTTTCTCCCCGAATATCACTCTTCATCCCAGAAACCAAACAGGTTCTCTCAGAAGTGCCACTCTTTAGCCCCCCAAAAAGGCATTTTCTCCCCAGAATACTGCCTTTCATCTTCAAATGTCTCATATTTGGGAAAGGAAACGAAAGCGCTACTTTGGGGAGAGTATTTCTTATTTGGGGGATCAAATGAGCAATTTGGGGGAGAAAATGTGTAATGTTGGGAACCCTGCGTGGTATGTAATGGAGAAAAAGTCTTCTATTTGGAACAAACAATGATATTTTGGGGAGAACATTACTCATTTTGAGGACAGAAATAGGTCTTTTTTGGAGAGGATGACTTATTTTCGGTCTAAAAAGCAGTATTCTGGGAAGAAAATGCCTTCTTTTGGGGATCAAAGGCGGTATTCTGGGAAGAAAATGTGTTATTTTAGGAATAAAATGTGATGTCCCAATAAAAGACAGTATCTTCCCCACATGCGTCTTTTTATGCTGCAAATCAGACATTTTCTCCCCGAAAGATCACCTTAATCCTCTAAAGAAGACATTTTCTCCACAAAATGCCGCTTATTAGCTCAATACCATAATTTCACTCCAAAATAATGCACTTTATCCCCAAAACTCATGCATTTTCTCCCCAAAACACTCTTTTTCTCTCCAAAATACAACCATTTCTCCCCTGCATATCACCTGCATATCAATTTCTGCCAACAATTAGACATTTTCTCCCCGAATATCACTCTTCATCCCAGAAACCAAACAGGTTCTCTCTGAAGTGCCACTCTTTAGCCCCCCAAAAAGGCATTTTCTCCCCAGAATACTGCCTTTCATCTTCAAATGTCTCATATTTGGGAAAGGGAACGAAAGCGCTACTTTGGGGAGAGTATTTCTTATTTGGGGGATCAAATGAGCAATTTGGGGGAGAAAATGTGTAATATTGGGAACCCAACGTGGTATTTAATGGATAAAATTCTTCTCTTTGGAACCAAGAATGATATTTTGGGGAGAATATTTCTCATTTTGAGGACAGAAATAGGTCTTTTTTGGAGAGGATGACTTATTTTCGGTCTAAAAAGCAGTATTCTGGGAAGAAAATGCCTTCTTTTGGGGATAAAAGGCGGTATTCTGGGAAGAAAATGTGTTATTAGTGGAATAATATGTGTTGTCCCAATAAAAGACACTATCTTCCCCAAATGTGTCTTTTTATGCTGCAAATCAGACATTTTCTCCCCGAAAGATCACCTTAATCCTCTAAAGAAGACATTTTCTCCACAAAATGCCGCTTATTAGCTCAATACCATAATTTCACTCCAAAATAATGCACTTTATCCCCAAAACTCATGCATTTTCTCCCCAAAACACTCTTTTTCTCTCCAAAATACAACCATTTCTCCCCTGCATATCAATTTCTGCCAACAATTAGACATTTTCTCCCCGAATATCACTCTTCATCCCAGAAACCAAACAGGTTCTCTCTGAAGTGCCACTCTTTAGCCCCCCAAAAAGGCATTTTCTCCCCAGAATACTGCCTTTCATCTTCAAATGTCTCATATTTGGGAAAGGAAACGAAAGCGCTACTTTGGGGAGAGTATTTCTTATTTGGGGGATCAAAAGAGCAATTTGGGGGAGAAAACATGTCAGATCGGGAACCCTATGTGGTACTTAATGGAGAAAAAGTCTCCCATTTGAAACCAAGAAGGATATTTTGTGGAGATAATTTCTCATTTTGAGGACAGAAATAGGTATTTTTTGGAGAGGATGACTTCTTTTCGGTCTAAAAAGCAGTATTCTGGGAAGAAAATGCCTTCTTTTGGGGATAAAAGGTGGTATTCTGGGAAGAAAATGAGTTATTATTGGAATAATATGTGATGTCCCCATAAAAGACGCTGTCTTCCCCAAATGCGTCTTTTTGTGCTGCAAATCAAACATTTTCTCCCCGAAAGATCACCTTTATCCTTAAAAGAAGACATTTTCTCCACAAAATGCCTCTTATTAGCTCAATACCAGGCTTTCACGCCAAAATAATGCAGTTTATCCCCAAAACTCATGCATTTTCTCCCCAAAACACACTTTTTCGCTCCCAAATACAACCATTTCTCCCCTGCATATCACCTGCATATCAATTTCTGCCAACAATTAGACATTTTCTCCCCGAATATCACTCTTCATCCCAGAAACCAAACAGGTTCTCTCTGAAGTGCCACTCTTTAGCCCCCCAAAAAGGCATTTTCTCCCCAGAATACTGCCTTTCATCTTCAAATGTCTCATATTTGGGAAAGGAAACGAAAGCGCTACTTGGGGGAGAGTATTTCTTATTTGGGGGATCAAATGAGCAATTTGGGGGAGAAAATGTGTAATATTGGGAACCCTACGTGGTATTTAATGGATAAAAAATCTTCTCTTTGGAACCAAGAATGATATTTTGTGGAGAATATTTCTCATTTTGAGAACATTAATAGGTCTTTTTTGGAGAGGATGACTTATTTTCGGTCTAAAAAGCAGTATTCTGGGAAGAAAATGCCTTCTTTTGGGGATAAAAGGCGGTATTCTAGGAAGAAAATGTGTTATTAGTGGAATAATATGTGTTGTCCCAATAAAAGACACTATCTTCCCCAAATGTGTCTTTTTATGCTGCAAATCAGACATTTTCTCCCCGAAAGATCACCGTAATCCTCTAAAGAAGACATTTTCTCCACAAAATGCTGCTAGTTTGCTCAATACCATGTTTTCATTCCAAAATAATGCACTTTATCCTCCAAATCTCATGCATTTTCTCCCCAAAACACTCTTTTTCGCTCCCAAATACAACCATTTCTCCCCTGCATATCAATTTCTGCCAACAATTAGACATTTTCTCCCCGAATATCACTCTTCATCCCAGAAACCAAACAGGTTCTCTCAGAAGTGCCACTCTTTAGCCCCCCAAAAAGGCATTTTCTCCCCAGAATACTGCCTTTCATCTTCAAATGTCTCATATTTGGGAAAGGAAACGAAAGCGCTACTTTGGGGAGAGTATTTCTTATTTGGGGGATCAAATGAGCAATTTGGGGGAGAAAATGTGTAATATTGGGAACCCAACGTGGTATTTAATGGATAAAATTCTTCTCTTTGGAACCAAGAATGATATTTTGTGGAGAACATTACTCATTTTGAGGACAGAAATAGGTCTTTTTTGGAGAGGATGACTTATTTTCGGTCTAAAAAGCAGTATTCTGGGAAGAAAATGCCTTCTTTTGGGGATCAAAGGCGGTATTCTGGGAAGAAAATGTGTTATTTTAGGAATAAAATGTGATGTCCCAATAAAAGACAGTATCTTCCCCACATGCGTCTTTTTATGCTGCAAATCAGACATTTTCTCCCCGAAAGATCACCTTAATCCTCTAAAGAAGACATTTTCTCCACAAAATGCCGCTTATTAGCTCAATACCATAATTTCACTCCAAAATAATGCACTTTATCCCCAAAACTCATGCATTTTCTCCCCAAAACACTCTTTTTCTCTCCAAAATACAACCATTTCTCCCCTGCATATCACCTGCATATCAATTTCTGCCAACAATTAGACATTTTCTCCCCGAATATCACTCTTCATCCCAGAAACCAAACAGGTTCTCTCTGAAGTGCCACTCTTTAGCCCCCCAAAAAGGCATTTTCTCCCCAGAATACTGCCTTTCATCTTCAAATGTCTCATATTTGGGAAAGGGAACGAAAGCGCTACTTTGGGGAGAGTATTTCTTATTTGGGGGATCAAATGAGCAATTTGGGGGAGAAAATGTGTAATATTGGGAACCCAACGTGGTATTTAATGGATAAAATTCTTCTCTTTGGAACCAAGAATGATATTTTGGGGAGAATATTTCTCATTTTGAGGACAGAAATAGGTCTTTTTTGGAGAGGATGACTTATTTTCGGTCTAAAAAGCAGTATTCTGGGAAGAAAATGCCTTCTTTTGGGGATAAAAGGCGGTATTCTGGGAAGAAAATGTGTTATTAGTGGAATAATATGTGTTGTCCCAATAAAAGACACTATCTTCCCCAAATGTGTCTTTTTATGCTGCAAATCAGACATTTTCTCCCCGAAAGATCACCTTAATCCTCTAAAGAAGACATTTTCTCCACAAAATGCCGCTTATTAGCTCAATACCATAATTTCACTCCAAAATAATGCACTTTATCCCCAAAACTCATGCATTTTCTCCCCAAAACACTCTTTTTCTCTCCAAAATACAACCATTTCTCCCCTGCATATCAATTTCTGCCAACAATTAGACATTTTCTCCCCGAATATCACTCTTCATCCCAGAAACCAAACAGGTTCTCTCTGAAGTGCCACTCTTTAGCCCCCCAAAAAGGCATTTTCTCCCCAGAATACTGCCTTTCATCTTCAAATGTCTCATATTTGGGAAAGGAAACGAAAGCGCTACTTTGGGGAGAGTATTTCTTATTTGGGGGATCAAAAGAGCAATTTGGGGGAGAAAACATGTCAGATCGGGAACCCTATGTGGTACTTAATGGAGAAAAAGTCTCCCATTTGAAACCAAGAAGGATATTTTGTGGAGATAATTTCTCATTTTGAGGACAGAAATAGGTATTTTTTGGAGAGGATGACTTCTTTTCGGTCTAAAAAGCAGTATTCTGGGAAGAAAATGCCTTCTTTTGGGGATAAAAGGTGGTATTCTGGGAAGAAAATGAGTTATTATTGGAATAATATGTGATGTCCCCATAAAAGACGCTGTCTTCCCCAAATGCGTCTTTTTGTGCTGCAAATCAAACATTTTCTCCCCGAAAGATCACCTTTATCCTTAAAAGAAGACATTTTCTCCACAAAATGCCTCTTATTAGCTCAATACCAGGCTTTCACGCCAAAATAATGCAGTTTATCCCCAAAACTCATGCATTTTCTCCCCAAAACACACTTTTTCGCTCCCAAATACAACCATTTCTCCCCTGCATATCACCTGCATATCAATTTCTGCCAACAATTAGACATTTTCTCCCCGAATATCACTCTTCATCCCAGAAACCAAACAGGTTCTCTCTGAAGTGCCACTCTTTAGCCCCCCAAAAAGGCATTTTCTCCCCAGAATACTGCCTTTCATCTTCAAATGTCTCATATTTGGGAAAGGAAACGAAAGCGCTACTTGGGGGAGAGTATTTCTTATTTGGGGGATCAAATGAGCAATTTGGGGGAGAAAATGTGTAATATTGGGAACCCTACGTGGTATTTAATGGATAAAAAATCTTCTCTTTGGAACCAAGAATGATATTTTGTGGAGAATATTTCTCATTTTGAGAACATTAATAGGTCTTTTTTGGAGAGGATGACTTATTTTCGGTCTAAAAAGCAGTATTCTGGGAAGAAAATGCCTTCTTTTGGGGATAAAAGGCGGTATTCTAGGAAGAAAATGTGTTATTAGTGGAATAATATGTGTTGTCCCAATAAAAGACACTATCTTCCCCAAATGTGTCTTTTTATGCTGCAAATCAGACATTTTCTCCCCGAAAGATCACCGTAATCCTCTAAAGAAGACATTTTCTCCACAAAATGCTGCTAGTTTGCTCAATACCATGTTTTCATTCCAAAATAATGCACTTTATCCTCCAAATCTCATGCATTTTCTCCCCAAAACACTCTTTTTCGCTCCCAAATACAACCATTTCTCCCCTGCATATCAATTTCTGCCAACAATTAGACATTTTCTCCCCGAATATCACTCTTCATCCCAGAAACCAAACAGGTTCTCTCAGAAGTGCCACTCTTTAGCCCCCCAAAAAGGCATTTTCTCCCCAGAATACTGCCTTTCATCTTCAAATGTCTCATATTTGGGAAAGGAAACGAAAGCGCTACTTTGGGGAGAGTATTTCTTATTTGGGGGATCAAATGAGCAATTTGGGGGAGAAAATGTGTAATATTGGGAACCCAACGTGGTATTTAATGGATAAAATTCTTCTCTTTGGAACCAAGAATGATATTTTGTGGAGAACATTACTCATTTTGAGGACAGAAATAGGTCTTTTTTTGAGAGGATGACTTATTTTCGGTCTAAAAAGCAGTATTCTGGGAAGAAAATGCCTTCTTTTGGGGATAAAAGGCGGTATTCTGGGAAGAAAATGTGTTATTTTAGGAATAAAATGTGATGTCCCAATAAAAGACAGTATCTTCCCCACATGCGTCTTTTTATGCTGCAAATCAGACATTTTCTCCCCGAAAGATCACCTTAATCCTCTAAAGAAGACATTTTCTCCACAAAATGCCGCTTATTAGCTCAATACCATAATTTCACTCCAAAATAATGCAGTTTATACCCAATACTCATGCATTTTCTCCCCAAAACACTCTTTTTCTCTCCAAAATACAACCATTTCTCCCCTGCATATCAATTTCTGCCAACAATTAGACATTTTCTCCCCGAATATCACTCTTCATCCCAGAAACCAAACAGGTTCTCTCTGAAGTGCCACTCTTTAGCCCCCCAAAAAGGCATTTTCTCCCCAGAATACTGCCTTTCATCTTCAAATGTCTCATATTTGGGAAAGGAAACGAAAGCGCTACTTTGGGGAGAGTATTTCTTATTTGGGGGATCAAAAGAGCAATTTGGGGGAGAAAACATGTCAGATCGGGAACCCTATGTGGTACTTAATGGAGAAAAAGTCTCCCATTTGAAACCAAGAAGGATATTTTGTGGAGATAATTTCTCATTTTGAGGACAGAAATAGGTATTTTTTGGAGAGGATGACTTCTTTTCGGTCTAAAAAGCAGTATTCTGGGAAGAAAATGCCTTCTTTTGGGGATAAAAGGTGGTATTCTGGGAAGAAAATGAGTTATTATTGGAATAATATGTGATGTCCCCATAAAAGACGCTGTCTTCCCCAAATGTGTCTTTTTGTGCTGCAAATCAAACATTTTCTCCCCGAAAGATCACCTTTATCCTTAAAAGAAGACATTTTCTCCACAAAATGCCTCTTATTAGCTCAATACCAGGCTTTCACGCCAAAATAATGCAGTTTATCCCCAAAACTCATGCATTTTCTCCCCAAAACACACTTTTTCGCTCCCAAATACAACCATTTCTCCCCTGCATATCACCTGCATATCAATTTCTGCCAACAATTAGACATTTTCTCCCCGAATATCACTCTTCATCCCAGAAACCAAACAGGTTCTCTCAGAAGTGCCACTCTTTAGCCCCCCAAAAAGGCATTTTCTCCCCAGAATACTGCCTTTCATCTTCAAATGTCTCATATTTGGGAAAGGAAACGAAAGCGCTACTTGGGGGAGAGTATTTCTTATTTGGGGGATCAAATGAGCAATTTGGGGGAGAAAATGTGTAATATTGGGAACCCAACGTGGTATTTAATGGATAAAATTCTTCTCTTTGGAACCAAGAATGATATTTTGTGGAGAATATTTCTCATTTTGAGAACATTAATAGGTCTTTTTTGGAGAGGATGACTTATTTTCGGTCTAAAAAGCAGTATTCTGGGAAGAAAATGCCTTCTTTTGGGGATAAAAGGCGGTATTCTGGGAAGAAAATGTGTTATTAGTGGAATAATATGTGTTGTCCCAATAAAAGACACTATCTTCCCCAAATGTGTCTTTTTATGCTGCAAATCAGACATTTTCTCCCCGAAAGATCACCTTAATCCTCTAAAGAAGACATTTTCTCCACAAAATGCCGCTTATTAGCTCAATACCATAATTTCACTCCAAAATAATGCACTTTATCCCCAAAACTCATGCATTTTCTCCCCAAAACACTCTTTTTCTCTCCAAAATACAACCATTTCTCCCCTGCATATCAATTTCTGCCAACAATTAGACATTTTCTCCCCGAATATCACTCTTCATCCCAGAAACCAAACAGGTTCTCTCTGAAGTGCCACTCTTTAGCCCCCCAAAAAGGCATTTTCTCCCCAGAATACTGCCTTTCATCTTCAAATGTCTCATATTTGGGAAAGGAAACGAAAGCGCTACTTTGGGGAGAGTATTTCTTATTTGGGGGATCAAAAGAGCAATTTGGGGGAGAAAACATGTCAGATCGGGAACCCTATGTGGTACTTAATGGAGAAAAAGTCTCCCATTTGAAACCAAGAAGGATATTTTGTGGAGATAATTTCTCATTTTGAGGACAGAAATAGGTATTTTTTGGAGAGGATGACTTCTTTTCGGTCTAAAAAGCAGTATTCTGGGAAGAAAATGCCTTCTTTTGGGGATAAAAGGTGGTATTCTGGGAAGAAAATGAGTTATTATTGGAATAATATGTGATGTCCCCATAAAAGACGCTGTCTTCCCCAAATGCGTCTTTTTGTGCTGCAAATCAAACATTTTCTCCCCGAAAGATCACCTTTATCCTTAAAAGAAGACATTTTCTCCACAAAATGCCTCTTATTAGCTCAATACCAGGCTTTCACGCCAAAATAATGCAGTTTATCCCCAAAACTCATGCATTTTCTCCCCAAAACACACTTTTTCGCTCCCAAATACAACCATTTCTCCCCTGCATATCACCTGCATATCAATTTCTGCCAACAATTAGACATTTTCTCCCCGAATATCACTCTTCATCCCAGAAACCAAACAGGTTCTCTCTGAAGTGCCACTCTTTAGCCCCCCAAAAAGGCATTTTCTCCCCAGAATACTGCCTTTCATCTTCAAATGTCTCATATTTGGGAAAGGAAACGAAAGCGCTACTTGGGGGAGAGTATTTCTTATTTGGGGGATCAAATGAGCAATTTGGGGGAGAAAATGTGTAATATTGGGAACCCTACGTGGTATTTAATGGATAAAAAATCTTCTCTTTGGAACCAAGAATGATATTTTGTGGAGAATATTTCTCATTTTGAGAACATTAATAGGTCTTTTTTGGAGAGGATGACTTATTTTCGGTCTAAAAAGCAGTATTCTGGGAAGAAAATGCCTTCTTTTGGGGATAAAAGGCGGTATTCTAGGAAGAAAATGTGTTATTAGTGGAATAATATGTGTTGTCCCAATAAAAGACACTATCTTCCCCAAATGTGTCTTTTTATGCTGCAAATCAGACATTTTCTCCCCGAAAGATCACCGTAATCCTCTAAAGAAGACATTTTCTCCACAAAATGCTGCTAGTTTGCTCAATACCATGTTTTCATTCCAAAATAATGCACTTTATCCTCCAAATCTCATGCATTTTCTCCCCAAAACACTCTTTTTCGCTCCCAAATACAACCATTTCTCCCCTGCATATCAATTTCTGCCAACAATTAGACATTTTCTCCCCGAATATCACTCTTCATCCCAGAAACCAAACAGGTTCTCTCAGAAGTGCCACTCTTTATCCCCCCAAAAAGGCATTTTCTCCCCAGAATACTGCCTTTCATCTTCAAGTGTCTCATATTTGGGAAAGGAAACGAAAGCGCTACTTTGGGGAGAGTATTTCTTATTTGGGGGATCAAATGAGCAATTTGGGGGAGAAAATGTGTAATATTGGGAACCCAACGTGGTATTTAATGGATAAAATTCTTCTCTTTGGAACCAAGAATGATATTTTGTGGAGAACATTACTCATTTTGAGGACAGAAATAGGTCTTTTTTGGAGAGGATGACTTATTTTCGGTCTAAAAAGCAGTATTCTGGGAAGAAAATGCCTTCTTTTGGGGATAAAAGGCGGTATTCTGGGAAGAAAATGTGTTATTTTAGGAATAAAATGTGATGTCCCAATAAAAGACAGTATCTTCCCCACATGCGTCTTTTTATGCTGCAAATCAGACATTTTCTCCCCGAAAGATCACCTTAATCCTCTAAAGAAGACATTTTCTCCACAAAATGCCGCTTATTAGCTCAATACCATAATTTCACTCCAAAATAATGCAGTTTATACCCAATACTCATGCATTTTCTCCCCAAAACACTCTTTTTCTCTCCAAAATACAACCATTTCTCCCCTGCATATCAATTTCTGCCAACAATTAGACATTTTCTCCCCGAATATCACTCTTCATCCCAGAAACCAAACAGGTTCTCTCTGAAGTGCCACTCTTTAGCCCCCCAAAAAGGCATTTTCTCCCCAGAATACTGCCTTTCATCTTCAAATGTCTCATATTTGGGAAAGGAAACGAAAGCGCTACTTTGGGGAGAGTATTTCTTATTTGGGGGATCAAAAGAGCAATTTGGGGGAGAAAACATGTCAGATCGGGAACCCTATGTGGTACTTAATGGAGAAAAAGTCTCCCATTTGAAACCAAGAAGGATATTTTGTGGAGATAATTTCTCATTTTGAGGACAGAAATAGGTATTTTTTGGAGAGGATGACTTCTTTTCGGTCTAAAAAGCAGTATTCTGGGAAGAAAATGCCTTCTTTTGGGGATAAAAGGTGGTATTCTGGGAAGAAAATGAGTTATTATTGGAATAATATGTGATGTCCCCATAAAAGACGCTGTCTTCCCCAAATGTGTCTTTTTGTGCTGCAAATCAAACATTTTCTCCCCGAAAGATCACCTTTATCCTTAAAAGAAGACATTTTCTCCACAAAATGCCTCTTATTAGCTCAATACCAGGCTTTCACGCCAAAATAATGCAGTTTATCCCCAAAACTCATGCATTTTCTCCCCAAAACACACTTTTTCGCTCCCAAATACAACCATTTCTCCCCTGCATATCACCTGCATATCAATTTCTGCCAACAATTAGACATTTTCTCCCCGAATATCACTCTTCATCCCAGAAACCAAACAGGTTCTCTCAGAAGTGCCACTCTTTAGCCCCCCAAAAAGGCATTTTCTCCCCAGAATACTGCCTTTCATCTTCAAATGTCTCATATTTGGGAAAGGAAACGAAAGCGCTACTTGGGGGAGAGTATTTCTTATTTGGGGGATCAAATGAGCAATTTGGGGGAGAAAATGTGTAATATTGGGAACCCAACGTGGTATTTAATGGATAAAATTCTTCTCTTTGGAACCAAGAATGATATTTTGTGGAGAATATTTCTCATTTTGAGAACATTAATAGGTCTTTTTTGGAGAGGATGACTTATTTTCGGTCTAAAAAGCAGTATTCTGGGAAGAAAATGCCTTCTGTTGGGGATAAAAGGCAGTATTCTGGGAAGAAAATGTGTTATTAGTGGAATAATATGTGTTGTCCCAATAAAAGACACTATCTTCCCCAAATGTGTCTTTTTATGCTGCAAATCAGACATTTTCTCCCCGAAAGATCACCTTAATCCTCTAAAGAAGACATTTTCTCCACAAAATGCCGCTTATTAGCTCAATACCATAATTTCACTCCAAAATAATGCAGTTTATACCCAATACTCATGCATTTTCTCCCCAAAACACTCTTTTTCTCTCCAAAATACAACCATTTCTCCCCTGCATATCAATTTCTGCCAACAATTAGACATTTTCTCCCCGAATATCACTCTTCATCCCAGAAACCAAACAGGTTCTCTCTGAAGTGCCACTCTTTAGCCCCCCAAAAAGGCATTTTCTCCCCAGAATACTGCCTTTCATCTTCAAATGTCTCATATTTGGGAAAGGAAACGAAAGCGCTACTTTGGGGAGAGTATTTCTTATTTGGGGGATCAAAAGAGCAATTTGGGGGAGAAAACATGTCAGATCGGGAACCCTATGTGGTACTTAATGGAGAAAAAGTCTCCCATTTGAAACCAAGAAGGATATTTTGTGGAGATAATTTCTCATTTTGAGGACAGAAATAGGTATTTTTTGGAGAGGATGACTTCTTTTCGGTCTAAAAAGCAGTATTCTGGGAAGAAAATGCCTTCTTTTGGGGATAAAAGGTGGTATTCTGGGAAGAAAATGAGTTATTATTGGAATAATATGTGATGTCCCCATAAAAGACGCTGTCTTCCCCAAATGCGTCTTTTTGTGCTGCAAATCAAACATTTTCTCCCCGAAAGATCACCTTTATCCTTAAAAGAAGACATTTTCTCCACAAAATGCCTCTTATTAGCTCAATACCAGGCTTTCACGCCAAAATAATGCAGTTTATCCCCAAAACTCATGCATTTTCTCCCCAAAACACACTTTTTCGCTCCCAAATACAACCATTTCTCCCCTGCATATCACCTGCATATCAATTTCTGCCAACAATTAGACATTTTCTCCCCAAATATCACTCTTCATCCCAGAAACCAAACAGGTTCTCTCTGAAGTGCCACTCTTTAGCCCCCCAAAAAGGCATTTTCTCCCCAGAATACTGCCTTTCATCTTCAAATGTCTCATATTTGGGAAAGGAAACGAAAGCGCTACTTGGGGGAGAGTATTTCTTATTTGGGGGATCAAATGAGCAATTTGGGGGAGAAAATGTGTAATATTGGGAACCCTACGTGGTATTTAATGGATAAAAAATCTTCTCTTTGGAACCAAGAATGATATTTTGTGGAGAATATTTCTCATTTTGAGAACATTAATAGGTCTTTTTTGGAGAGGATGACTTATTTTCGGTCTAAAAAGCAGTATTCTGGGAAGAAAATGCCTTCTTTTGGGGATAAAAGGCGGTATTCTGGGAAGAAAATGTGTTATTAGTGGAATAATATGTGTTGTCCCAATAAAAGACACTATCTTCCCCAAATGTGTCTTTTTATGCTGCAAATCAGACATTTTCTCCCCGAAAGATCACCTTAATCCTCTAAAGAAGACATTTTCTCCACAAAATGCCGCTTATTAGCTCAATACCATAATTTCACTCCAAAATAATGCAGTTTATACCCAATACTCATGCATTTTCTCCCCAAAACACTCTTTTTCTCTCCAAAATACAACCATTTCTCCCCTGCATATCAATTTCTGCCAACAATTAGACATTTTCTCCCCGAATATCACTCTTCATCCCAGAAACCAAACAGGTTCTCTCTGAAGTGCCACTCTTTAGCCCCCCAAAAAGGCATTTTCTCCCCAGAATACTGCCTTTCATCTTCAAATGTCTCATATTTGGGAAAGGGAACGAAAGCGCTACTTTGGGGAGAGTATTTCTTATTTGGGGGATCAAAAGAGCAATTTGGGGGAGAAAATGTGTAATATAGGGAACCCTACGTGGCATTTAATGGAGAAAAAATCTTCTCTTTGGAACCAAGAATGATATTTTGGGGAGAATATTTCTCGTTTTGAGGACAGAAATAGGTCTTTTTTGGAGAGGATGACTTCTTTTCGGTCTAAAAAGCAGTATTCTTGGAAGAAAATGCCTTCTGATGGGGATAAAAGGCGGTATTCTGGGAAGAAAATGTGTTATTTTTGGAATAAAACTTGATGTCCCATAAAAGACGCTGTCTTCCCCAAATGCGTCTTTCTGTGCTGCAAATCAGACATTTGCTCCCCGAAAGATCACCTTGATCCTCAAAAGAAGACATTTTCTCCACAAAATGCTGCTAGTTTGCTCAATACCATGATTTCACTCCAAAATAATGCAGTTTATCCCCAAAACTCATGCATTTTCTCCCCAAAACACACTTTTTCGCTCCCAAATACAACCATTTCTCCCCTGCATATCACCTGCATATCAATTTCTGCCAACAATTAGACATTTTCTCCCCGAATATCACTCTTCATCCCAGAAACCAAACAGGTTCTCTCTGAAGTGCCACTCTTTAGCCCCCCAAAAAGGCATTTTCTCCCCAGAATACTGCCTTTCATCTTCAAATGTCTCATTTTTGGGAAAGGGAACGAAAGCGCTACTTTGGGGAGAGTATTTCTTTTTTGGGGGAACAAAAGCGCAATTTGGGGGAGAAAATGTGTAATATAGGGAACCCTACGTGGTATGTAATGGAGAAAAAATCTTCTCTTTGGAACCAAGGATGATATTTTGGGGAGAATATTTCTCATTTTGAGGACAGAAATAGGTCTTTTTTGGAGAGGATGACTTACTTTCGGTCTAAAAAGCAGTATTCTGGGAAGAAAATGCCTTCTTTTGGGGATAAAAGGCAGTATTCTGGGAAGAAAATGTGTTATTATTGGAATAAAATGTGATGTCCCCATAAAAGACGGTGTCTTCCCCAAATGCGTCTTTGTATGCTGCAAATCAGACATTTTCTCCCCGAAAGATCACCTTGATCCTCTAAAGAAGACATTTTCTCCACAAAATGCCGCTTATTCGCTCAATACCATGATTTCACGCCTAAATAATGCACTTTATCCCCACAACTCATCTATTTTCACCCCAAAACAATCTTTTTCGCTCCCAAATACAACCATTTCTCCCCTGCATATCACCTGCATATCAATTTCTGCCAACAATTAGACATTTTCTCCCCGAATATCACTCTTCATCCCAGAAACCAAACAGGTTCTCTCTTCAGTGTCACTCTTTATCCTCCCAAAAAGGCATTTTCTCCCCAGAATACTGCCTTTCATCTTCCAATGTCTCATGTTTGGGAAAGGGAATGAAAGCGCTCCTTGGGGGAGAGTATTTCTTAATTGGGGGATCAAAAGAGCAATTTGGGGGAGAAAATGTGTAATATAGGGAACCCTACGTGGCATTTAATGGATAAAAAATCTTCTCTTTGGAACCAAGAATGATATTTTGGGGAGAAAATTTCTCATTTTGAGGACAGAAATAGGTCTTTTTTGGAGAGGATGACTTATTTTCGGTCTAAAAAGCAGTATTCTGGGAAGAAAAAGCCATCTGTTGGGGATAAAAGGCAGAATTCTGGGAAGAAAATTTGTTATTATTGGAATAAAATATGATGTCCCAATAAAAGACAGTATCTTCCCCACATGCGTCTTTTTGTGCTGCAAATCAGACATTTTCTCCCCGAAAGATCACCTTAATCCTCTAAAGAAGACATTTTCTCCACTAAATGCCGCTTATTAGCTCAATACCATGCTTTCACGCCAAAATAATGCACTTTATCCCCAAATCTCATGCATTTTCTCCACAAAACACGCTTTTTCGCTCCAAATTACAACCATTTCTCCCCTGCATATCAATTTCTGCCAACAATTAGACATTTTCTCCCCGAATATCACTCTTCATCCCAGAAACCAAACAGGTTCTCTCTGAAGTGCCACTTTTTAGCCCCCCAAAAAGGCATTTTCTCCCCAGAATACTGCCTTTCATCTTCAAATGTCTCATTTTTGGGAAAGGAAACGAAAGCGCTACTTTGGGGAGAGTATTTCTTATTTGGGGGATCAAAAGAGCAATTTGGGGAGAAAATGTGTAATATAGGGAACCCTACGTGGTATTTAATGGAGAAAAAATCTTCTCTTTGGAACCAAGAATGATATTTTGGGGGGAATATTTCTCATTTTGAGGACAGAAATAGGTCTTTTTTGGAGAGGATTACTTATTTTCGGTCTAAAAAGCAGTATTCTGGGAAGAAAATGTGTTATTATTGGAATAAAATATGATGTTCCAATAAAAGACGCTGTCTTCCCCAAATGCGTCTTTTTATGCTGCAAATCAGATATTTTCTCCCCGAAAGATCACCGTAATCCTCTAAAGAAGACATTTTCTCCACAAAATGCTGCTAGTTTGCTCAATACCAGGCTTTCACGCCAAAATAATGCAGTTTATCCCCAAAACTCAGGCATTTTCTACACAAAACACTCTTTTTCGCTCCAAAATACAACCATTTCTCCCCTGCATATCAATTTCTGCCAACACTTAGACATTTTCTCCCCGAATATCACTCTTCATCCCAGAAACCAAACAGGTTCTCTCTGAAGTGCCACTCTTTAGCCCCCCAAAAAGGCATTTTCTCCCCAGAACACTGCCTTTCATCTTCAAATGTCTCATAATTGGGAAAGGAAACGAAAGCGCTACTTTGGGGAGAGTATTTCTTATTTGGGGGATCAAAAGAGCAATTTGGGGGAGAAAGTGTGTAATATAGGGAACCCTACGTGGTATTTAATGGAGAAAAAGTCTTCTATTTGGAACAAACAACGATATTTTGGGGAGAACATTACTCATTCTGAGGACAGAAATAGGTCTTTTTTGGAGAGGATGACTTATTTTCGGTCTAAAAAGCAGTATTCTGGGAAGAAAATGCCTTCTTTTGGGGATAAAAGGTGGTATTCTGGGAAGAAAATTTGTTATTATTGGAATAAAATGTGATGTCCCAATAAAAGACGCTGTCTTCCCCAAATGCGTCTTTTTATGCTGCAAATCAGACATTTTCTCCCCGAATGATCACCTTGATCCTCAAAAGAAGACATTTTCTCCACAAAATGCCGCTTATTAGCTCAATGCCATGCTTTCACGCCAAAATAATGCAGTTTATCCCCAATACTCATGCATTTTCTCCCCAAAACACTCTTTTTCTCTCCAAAATACAACCATTTCTCCCCTGCATATCAATTTCTGCCAACAAGTAGACATTTTCTCCCCGAATATCACTCTTCATCCCAGAAACCAAACAGGTTCTCTCTTAAGTGCCACTCTTTAGCCCCCCAAAAAGGCATTTTCTCCCCAGAATACTGCCTTTCATCTTCAAATGTCTCATTATTGGGAAAGGGAACGAAAGCGCTACTTTGGGGAGAGTATTTCTTGTTTGGGGGATCAAAAGAGCCATTTGGGGGAGAAAATGTGTAATATAGGGAACCCGACGTGGTATTTAATGGAGAAAAAATCTTCTCTCTGGAACCAAGGATGATGTTTTGGGGAGAATATTTCTCATTTTGAGGACAGAAATAGGTCTTTTTTGGAGAGGATGACTTATTTTCGGTCTAAAAAGCAGTATTCTGGGAAGAAAATGCCTTCTTTTGGGGATAAAAGGCGGTATTCTGGGAAGAAAATGTGTTTTTAGTGGAATAATATGTGTTGTCCCAATAAAAGACACTATCTTCCACAAATGTGTCTTTTTATGCTGCAAATCAGACATTTTCTCCCCGAAAGATCACCTTTATCCTCTAAAGAAGACATTTTCTCCTCAAAATGCTGCTTATTAGCTCAATACCATGATTTCACTCCAAAATAATGCACTTTATCCCCACAACTCATGTATTTTCTCCCCAAAACAATCTTTTTCGCTCCCAAATACAACCATTTCTCCCCTGCATATCACCTGCATATCAATTTCTGCCAACAATTAGACATTTTCTCCCCGAATATCACTCTTCATCCCAGAAACCAAACAGGTTCTCTCTTAAGTGCCACTCTTTATCCTCCCAAAAAGGCATTTTCTCCCCAGAATACTGCCTTTCATCTTCAAATGTCTCATATTTGGGAAAGGAAACGAAAGCGCTACTTGGGGGAGAGTATTTCTTATTTGGGGGATCAAATGAGCAATTTGGGGGAGAAAATGTGTAATATTGGGAACCCAACGTGGTATTTAATGGATAAAATTCTTCTCTTTGGAACCAAGAATGATATTTTGTGGAGAATATTTCTCATTTTGAGAACATTAATAGGTCTTTTTTGGAGAGGATGACTTATTTTCGGTCTAAAAAGCAGTATTCTGGGAAGAAAATGCCTTCTGTTGGGGATAAAAGGCAGTATTCTGGGAAGAAAATGTGTTATTAGTGGAATAATATGTGTTGTCCCAATAAAAGACACTATCTTCCCCAAATGTGTCTTTTTATGCTGCAAATCAGACATTTTCTCCCCGAAAGATCACCTTAATCCTCTAAAGAAGACATTTTCTCCACAAAATGCCGCTTATTAGCTCAATACCATAATTTCACTCCAAAATAATGCAGTTTATACCCAATACTCATGCATTTTCTCCCCAAAACACTCTTTTTCTCTCCAAAATACAACCATTTCTCCCCTGCATATCAATTTCTGCCAACAATTAGACATTTTCTCCCCGAATATCACTCTTCATCCCAGAAACCAAACAGGTTCTCTCTGAAGTGCCACTCTTTAGCCCCCCAAAAAGGCATTTTCTCCCCAGAATACTGCCTTTCATCTTCAAATGTCTCATATTTGGGAAAGGAAACGAAAGCGCTACTTTGGGGAGAGTATTTCTTATTTGGGGGATCAAAAGAGCAATTTGGGGGAGAAAACATGTCAGATCGGGAACCCTATGTGGTACTTAATGGAGAAAAAGTCTCCCATTTGAAACCAAGAAGGATATTTTGTGGAGATAATTTCTCATTTTGAGGACAGAAATAGGTATTTTTTGGAGAGGATGACTTCTTTTCGGTCTAAAAAGCAGTATTCTGGGAAGAAAATGCCTTCTTTTGGGGATAAAAGGTGGTATTCTGGGAAGAAAATGAGTTATTATTGGAATAATATGTGATGTCCCCATAAAAGACGCTGTCTTCCCCAAATGCGTCTTTTTGTGCTGCAAATCAAACATTTTCTCCCCGAAAGATCACCTTTATCCTTAAAAGAAGACATTTTCTCCACAAAATGCCTCTTATTAGCTCAATACCAGGCTTTCACGCCAAAATAATGCAGTTTATCCCCAAAACTCATGCATTTTCTCCCCAAAACACACTTTTTCGCTCCCAAATACAACCATTTCTCCCCTGCATATCACCTGCATATCAATTTCTGCCAACAATTAGACATTTTCTCCCCAAATATCACTCTTCATCCCAGAAACCAAACAGGTTCTCTCTGAAGTGCCACTCTTTAGCCCCCCAAAAAGGCATTTTCTCCCCAGAATACTGCCTTTCATCTTCAAATGTCTCATAATTGGGAAAGGAAACGAAAGCGCTACTTGGGGGAGAGTATTTCTTATTTGGGGGATCAAAAGAGCAATTTGGGGGAGAAAATGTGTAATATAGGGAACACTACGTGGTATTTTATGGATAAAAAATCTTCTCTTTGGAACCAAGAATGATATTTTGTGGAGAATATTTCTCATTTTGAGAACATTAATAGGTCTTTTTTGGAGAGGATGACTTATTTTCGGTCTAAAAAGCAGTATTCTGGGAAGAAAATGCCTTCTTTTGGGGATAAAAGGCGGTATTCTGGGAAGAAAATGTGTTATTAGTGGAATAATATGTGTTGTCCCAATAAAAGACACTATCTTCCACAAATGTGTCTTTTTATGCTGCAAATCAGACATTTTCTCCCCGAAAGATCACCTTAATCCTCTAAAGAAGACATTTTCTCCACAAAATGCCGCTTATTAGCTCAATACCATAATTTCACTCCAAAATAATGCAGTTTATACCCAATACTCATGCATTTTCTCCCCAAAACACTCTTTTTCTCTCCAAAATACAACCATTTCTCCCCTGCATATCAATTTCTGCCAACAATTAGACATTTTCTCCCCGAATATCACTCTTCATCCCAGAAACCAAACAGGTTCTCTCTGAAGTGCCACTCTTTAGCCCCCCAAAAAGGCATTTTCTCCCCAGAATACTGCCTTTCATCTTCAAATGTCTCATATTTGGGAAAGGGAACGAAAGCGCTACTTTGGGGAGAGTATTTCTTATTTGGGGGATCAAAAGAGCAATTTGGGGGAGAAAATGTGTAATATAGGGAACCCTACGTGGCATTTAATGGAGAAAAAATCTTCTCTTTGGAACCAAGAATGATATTTTGGGGAGAATATTTCTCGTTTTGAGGACAGAAATAGGTCTTTTTTGGAGAGGATGACTTCTTTTCGGTCTAAAAAGCAGTATTCTGGGAAGAAAATGCCTTCTTTTGGGGATAAAAGGTGGTATTCTGGGAAGAAAATGAGTTATTATTGGAATAATATGTGATGTCCCCATAAAAGACGCTGTCTTCCCCAAATGCGTCTTTCTGTGCTGCAAATCAGACATTTGCTCCCCGAAAGATCACCTTGATCCTCAAAAGAAGACATTTTCTCCACAAAATGCTGCTAGTTTGCTCAATACCATGATTTCACTCCAAAATAATGCAGTTTATCCCCAAAACTCATGCATTTTCTCCCCAAAACACGCTTTTTCGCTCCCAAATACAACCATTTCTCCCCTGCATATCACCTGCATATCAATTTCTGCCAACAATTAGACATTTTCTCCCCGAATATCACTCTTCATCCCAGAAACCAAACAGGTTCTCTCTGAAGTGCCACTCTTTAGCCCCCCAAAAAGGCATTTTCTCCCCAGAATACTGCCTTTCATCTTCAAATGTCTCATTTTTGGGAAAGGGAACGAAAGCGCTACTTTGGGGAGAGTATTTCTTTTTTGGGGGAACAAAAGCGCAATTTGGGGGAGAAAATGTGTAATATAGGGAACCCTACGTGGTATGTAATGGAGAAAAAATCTTCTCTTTGGAACCAAGGATGATATTTTGGGGAGAATATTTCTCATTTTGAGGACAGAAATAGGTCTTTTTTGGAGAGGATGACTTACTTTCGGTCTAAAAAGCAGTATTCTGGGAAGAAAATGCCTTCTTTTGGGGATAAAAGGCAGTATTCTGGGAAGAAAATGTGTTATTATTGGAATAAAATGTGATGTCCCCATAAAAGACGGTGTCTTCCCCAAATGCGTCTTTGTATGCTGCAAATCAGACATTTTCTCCCCGAAAGATCACCTTGATCCTCTAAAGAAGACATTTTCTCCACAAAATGCCGCTTATTCGCTCAATACCATGATTTCACGCCAAAATAATGCACTTTATCCCCACAACTCATCTATTTTCACCCCAAAACAATCTTTTTCGCTCCCAAATACAACCATTTCTCCCCTGCATATCACCTGCATATCAATTTCTGCCAACAATTAGACATTTTCTCCCCGAATATCACTCTTCATCCCAGAAACCAAACAGGTTCTCTCTTCAGTGTCACTCTTTATCCTCCCAAAAAGGCATTTTCTCCCCAGAATACTGCCTTTCATCTTCCATTGTCTCATGTTTGGGAAAGGGAATGAAAGCGCTCCTTGGGGGAGAGTATTTCTTATTTGGGGGATCAAAAGAGCAATTTGGGGGAGAAAATGTGTAATATAGGGAACCCTACGTGGCATTTAATGGATAAAAAATCTTCTCTTTGGAACCAAGAATGATATTTTGGGGAGAAAATTTCTCATTTTGAGGACAGAAATAGGTCTTTTTTGGAGAGGATGACTTATTTTCGGTCTAAAAAGCAGTATTCTGGGAAGAAAAAGCCATCTGTTGGGGATAAAAGGCAGAATTCTGGGAAGAAAATTTGTTATTATTGGAATAAAATATGATGTCCCAATAAAAGACAGTATCTTCCCCACATGCGTCTTTTTGTGCTGCAAATCAGACATTTTCTCCCCGAAAGATCACCTTAATCCTCTAAAGAAGACATTTTCTCCACTAAATGCCGCTTATTAGCTCAATACCATGCTTTCACGCCAAAATAATGCACTTTATCCCCAAAACTCATGCATTTTCTCCACAAAACACGCTTTTTCGCTCCAAATTACAACCATTTCTCCCCTGCATATCAATTTCTGCCAACAATTAGACATTTTCTCCCCGAATCTCACTCTTCATCCCAGAAACCAAACAGGTTCTCTCTGAAGTGCCACTTTTTAGCCCCCCAAAAAGGCATTTTCTCCCCAGAATACTGCCTTTCATCTTCAAATGTCTCATTTTTGGGAAAGGAAACGAAAGCGCTACCTTGGGGAGAGTATTTCTTATTTGGGGGATCAAAAGAGCAATTTGGGGAGAAAATGTGTAATATAGGGAACCCTACGTGGTATTTAATGGAGAAAAAATCTTCTCTTTGGAACCAAGAATGATATTTTGGGGGGAATATTTCTCATTTTGAGGACAGAAATAGGTCTTTTTTGGAGAGGATGACTTATTTTCGGTCTAAAAAGCAGTATTCTGGGAAGAAAATGTGTTATTATTGGAATAAAATATGATGTTCCAATAAAAGACGCTGTCTTCCCCAAATGCGTCTTTTTATGCTGCAAATCAGATATTTTCTCCCCGAAAGATAACCTTAATCCTCTAAAGAAGACATTTTCTCCACAAAATGCTGCTAGTTTGCTCAATACCAGGCTTTCACGCCAAAATAATGCAGTTTATCCCCAAAACTCAGGCATTTTCTACACAAAACACTCTTTTTCGCTCCAAAATACAACCATTTCTCCCCTGCATATCAATTTCTGCCAACACTTAGACATTTTCTCCCCGAATATCACTCTTCATCCCAGAAACCAAACAGGTTCTCTCAGAAGTGCCACTCTTTAGCCCCCCAAAAAGGCATTTTCTCCCCAGAACACTGCCTTTCATCTTCAAATGTCTCATAATTGGGAAAGGAAACGAAAGCGCTACTTTGGGGAGAGTATTTCTTATTTGGGGGATCAAAAGAGCAATTTGGGGGAGAAAGTGTGTAATATAGGGAACCCTACGTGGTATTTAATGGAGAAAAAGTCTTCTATTTGGAACAAACAACGATATTTTGGGGAGAACATTACTCATTCTGAGGACAGAAATAGGTCTTTTTTGGAGAGGATGACTTATTTTCGGTCTAAAAAGCAGTATTCTGGGAAGAAAATGCCTTCTTTTGGGGATAAAAGGTGGTATTCTGGGAAGAAAATTTGTTATTATTGGAATAAAATGTGATGTCCCAATAAAAGACGCTGTCTTCCCCAAATGCGTCTTTTTATGCTGCAAATCAGACATTTTCTCCCCGAATGATCACCTTGATCCTTAAAAGAAGACATTTTCTCCACAAAATGCCGCTTATTAGCTCAATGCCATGCTTTCACGCCAAAATAATGCAGTTTATCCCCAATACTCATGCATTTTCTCCCCAAAACACTCTTTTTCTCTCCAAAATACAACCATTTCTCCCCTGCATATCAATTTCTGCCAACAAGTAGACATTTTCTCCCCGAATATCACTCTTCATCCCAGAAACCAAACAGGTTCTCTCTTAAGTGCCACTCTTTAGCCCCCCAAAAAGGCATTTTCTCCCCAGAATACTGCCTTTCATCTTCAAATGTCTCATTATTGGGAAAGGGAACGAAAGCGCTACTTTGGGGAGAGTATTTCTTGTTTGGGGGATCAAAAGAGCCATTTGGGGGAGAAAATGTGTAATATAGGGAACCCGACGTGGTATTTAATGGAGAAAAAATCTTCTCTCTGGAACCAAGGATGATGTTTTGGGGAGAATATTTCTCATTTTGAGGACAGAAATAGGTCTTTTTTGGAGAGGATGACTTATTTTCGGTCTAAAAAGCAGTATTCTGGGAAGAAAATGCCTTCTTTTGGGGATAAAAGGCGGTATTCTGGGAAGAAAATGTGTTTTTAGTGGAATAATATGTGTTGTCCCAATAAAAGACACTATCTTCCACAAATGTGTCTTTTTATGCTGCAAATCAGACATTTTCTCCCCGAAAGATCACCTTTATCCTCTAAAGAAGACATTTTCTCCTCAAAATGCTGCTTATTAGCTCAATACCATGATTTCACTCCAAAATAATGCACTTTATCCCCACAACTCATGTATTTTCTCCCCAAAACAATCTTTTTCGCTCCCAAATACAACCATTTCTCCCCTGCATATCACCTGCATATCAATTTCTGCCAACAATTAGACATTTTCTCCCCGAATATCACTCTTCATCCCAGAAACCAAACAGGTTCTCTCTTAAGTGCCACTCTTTATCCTCCCAAAAAGGCATTTTCTCCCCAGAATACTGCCTTTCATCTTCAAATGTCTCATAATTGGGAAAGGGAACGAAAGCGCTCCTTGGGGGAGAGTATTTCTTAATTGGGGGATCAAAAGAGCAATTTGGGGGAGAAAATGTGTAATATAGGGAACCCTTCGTGGCATTTAATGGATAAAAAGTCTTCTATTTGGAACAAACAATGATATTTTGGGGAGAACATTACTCATTTTGAGGACAGAAATAAGTCTTTTTTGGAGAGGATGACTTATTTTCGGTCTAAAAAGCAGTATTCTGGGAAGAAAATGCCTTCTTTGGGGGATAAAAGGCGGTATTCTGGGAAGAAAATGTGTTATTATTGGAATAAAATGTGATGTCCCCATAAAAGACGCTTTCTTCCCCAAATGCGTCTTTTTGTGCTGCAAATCAGACATTTTCTCCCCGAAAGATCACCTTTATCCTCTAAAGAAGACATTTTCTCCTCAAAATGCTGCTTATTAGCTCAATACCATGATTTCACTCCAAAATAATGCACTTTATCCCCAAAACACATGCATTTTCTCCCCAAAACACGCTTTTTCGCTCCCAAATACAACCATTTCTCCCCTGCATATCACCTGCATATCAATTTCTGCCAACAATTAGACATTTTCTCCCCGAATATCACTCTTCATCCCAGAAACCAAACAGGTTCTCTCTGAAGTGCCACTCTTTAGCCCCCCAAAAAGGCATTTTCTCCCCAGAATACTGCCTTTCATCTTCAAATGTCTCATTATTGGGAAAGGGAACGAAAGCGCTACTTTGGGGAGAGTATTTCTTATTTGGGGGATCAAAAGAGCAATTTGGGGGAGAAAATGTGTAATATTGGGAACCCTACGTGGTATTTAATGGAGAAAAAATCTTCTCTTTGGAACCAAGAATGATATTTTGGGGAGAATATTTCTCATTTTGAGGACAGAAATAGGTCTTTTTTGGAGAGGATGACTTATTTTCGGTCTAAAAAGCAGTATTCTGGGAAGAAAATGCCTTCTTTTGGAGATAAAAGGCAGTATTCTGGGAAGAAAATGTGTTATTATTGGAATAAAATGTGATGTCCCAATAAAAGATGCTGTCTTCCCCAAATGCGTCTTTGTATGCTGCAAATCAGGCATTTTCTCCCCGAAAGATCACCTTTATCCTTAAAAGAAGACATTTTCTCCACAAAATGCCTCTTATTAGCTCAATGCCATGCTTTCACGCCAAAATAATGCAGTTTATCCCCAAAACTCATGCATTTTCTCCCCAAAACACTCTTTTTCGCTCCCAAATACAACCATTTCTCCCCTGCATATCAATTTCTGCCAACAATTAGACATTTTCTCCCCGAATATCACTCTTCATCCCAGAAACCAAACAGGTTCTCTCTTAAGTGCCACTCTTTAGCCCCCCAAAAAGGCATTTTCTCCCCAGAATACTGCCTTTCATCTTCAAATGTCTCATAATTGGGAAAGGGAACGAAAGCGCTACTTTGGGGAGAGTATTTCTTATTTGGGGGATCAAAAGAGCAATTTGGGGGAGAAAATGTGTAATATAGGGAACCCTACGTGGTATTTAATGGATAAAAATCTTCTCTTTGGAAGAAACAATGATATTTTGGGGAGAAAATTTCTCATTTTGAGGACAGAAATAGGTCTTTTTTGGAGAGGATGACTTATTTTCGGTCTAAAAAGCAGTATTCTGGGAAGAAACTGCCTTCTTTTGGGGATCAAAGGCGGTATTCTGGGAAGAAAATGTGTTATTATTGGAATAAAATGTGATGTCCCAATAAAAGATGCTGTCTTCCCCAAATGCATCTTTGTATGCTGCAAATCAGACATTTTCTCCCCAAAAGGTCACCTTTATCCCTAAAAGATGACATTTTCTCCACAAAATGCTGCTTATTAGCTCAATGCCATGCTTTCACGCCAAAATAATGCACTTTATCCCCAAAACTCATGCATTTTCTCCCCAAAACACTCTTTTTCTCTCCCAAACACAACCATTTCTCCCCTGCATATCAATTTCTGCCAACAATTAGACATTTTCTCCCCGAATCTCACTCTTCATCCCAGAAACCAAACAGGTTCTCTCTTAAGTGCCACTTTTTAGCCCCCCAAAAAGGCATTTTCTCCCCAGAATACTGCCTTTCATCTTCAAATGTCTCATTTTTGGGAAAGGAAACGAAAGCGCTACCTTGGGGAGAGTATTTCTTATTTGGGGGATCAAAAGAGCAATTTTGGGAGAAAATGTGTAATATAGGGAACCCTACGTGGTATTTAATGGAGAAAAAATCTTCTCTTTGGAACCAAGAATGATATTTTGGGGGGAATATTTCTCATTTTGAGGACAGAAATAGGTCTTTTTTGGAGAGGATGACTTATTTTCGGTCTAAAAAGCAGTATTCTGGGAAGAAAATGTGTTATTATTGGAATAAAATATGATGTTCCAATAAAAGACGCTGTCTTCCCCAAATGCGTCTTTTTATGCTGCAAATCAGATATTTTCTCCCCGAAAGATAACCTTAATCCTCTAAAGAAGACATTTTCTCCACAAAATGCTGCTAGTTTGCTCAATACCAGGCTTTCACGCCAAAATAATGCAGTTTATCCCCAAAACTCAGGCATTTTCTACACAAAACACTCTTTTTCGCTCCAAAATACAACCATTTCTCCCCTGCATATCAATTTCTGCCAACACTTAGACATTTTCTCCCCGAATATCACTCTTCATCCCAGAAACCAAACAGGTTCTCTCAGAAGTGCCACTCTTTAGCCCCCCAAAAAGGCATTTTCTCCCCAGAACACTGCCTTTCATCTTCAAATGTCTCATAATTGGGAAAGGAAACGAAAGCGCTACTTTGGGGAGAGTATTTCTTATTTGGGGGATCAAAAGAGCAATTTGGGGGAGAAAGTGTGTAATATAGGGAACCCTACGTGGTATTTAATGGAGAAAAAGTCTTCTATTTGGAACAAACAACGATATTTTGGGGAGAACATTACTCATTCTGAGGACAGAAATAGGTCTTTTTTGGAGAGGATGACTTATTTTCGGTCTAAAAAGCAGTATTCTGGGAAGAAAATGCCTTCTTTTGGGGATAAAAGGTGGTATTCTGGGAAGAAAATTTGTTATTATTGGAATAAAATGTGATGTCCCAATAAAAGACGCTGTCTTCCCCAAATGCGTCTTTTTATGCTGCAAATCAGACATTTTCTCCCCGAATGATCACCTTGATCCTTAAAAGAAGACATTTTCTCCACAAAATGCCGCTTATTAGCTCAATGCCATGCTTTCACGCCAAAATAATGCAGTTTATCCCCAATACTCATGCATTTTCTCCCCAAAACACTCTTTTTCTCTCCAAAATACAACCATTTCTCCCCTGCATATCAATTTCTGCCAACAAGTAGACATTTTCTCCCCGAATATCACTCTTCATCCCAGAAACCAAACAGGTTCTCTCTTAAGTGCCACTCTTTAGCCCCCCAAAAAGGCATTTTCTCCCCAGAATACTGCCTTTCATCTTCAAATGTCTCATTATTGGGAAAGGGAACGAAAGCGCTACTTTGGGGAGAGTATTTCTTGTTTGGGGGATCAAAAGAGCCATTTGGGGGAGAAAATGTGTAATATAGGGAACCCGACGTGGTATTTAATGGAGAAAAAATCTTCTCTCTGGAACCAAGGATGATGTTTTGGGGAGAATATTTCTCATTTTGAGGACAGAAATAGGTCTTTTTTGGAGAGGATGACTTATTTTCGGTCTAAAAAGCAGTATTCTGGGAAGAAAATGCCTTCTTTTGGGGATAAAAGGCGGTATTCTGGGAAGAAAATGTGTTTTTAGTGGAATAATATGTGTTGTCCCAATAAAAGACACTATCTTCCACAAATGTGTCTTTTTATGCTGCAAATCAGACATTTTCTCCCCGAAAGATCACCTTTATCCTCTAAAGAAGACATTTTCTCCTCAAAATGCTGCTTATTAGCTCAATACCATGATTTCACTCCAAAATAATGCACTTTATCCCCACAACTCATGTATTTTCTCCCCAAAACAATCTTTTTCGCTCCCAAATACAACCATTTCTCCCCTGCATATCACCTGCATATCAATTTCTGCCAACAATTAGACATTTTCTCCCCGAATATCACTCTTCATCCCAGAAACCAAACAGGTTCTCTCTTAAGTGCCACTCTTTATCCTCCCAAAAAGGCATTTTCTCCCCAGAATACTGCCTTTCATCTTCAAATGTCTCATAATTGGGAAAGGGAACGAAAGCGCTCCTTGGGGGAGAGTATTTCTTAATTGGGGGATCAAAAGAGCAATTTGGGGGAGAAAATGTGTAATATAGGGAACCCTTCGTGGCATTTAATGGATAAAAAGTCTTCTATTTGGAACAAACAATGATATTTTGGGGAGAACATTACTCATTTTGAGGACAGAAATAAGTCTTTTTTGGAGAGGATGACTTATTTTCGGTCTAAAAAGCAGTATTCTGGGAAGAAAATGCCTTCTTTGGGGGATAAAAGGCGGTATTCTGGGAAGAAAATGTGTTATTATTGGAATAAAATGTGATGTCCCCATAAAAGACGCTTTCTTCCCCAAATGCGTCTTTTTGTGCTGCAAATCAGACATTTTCTCCCCGAAAGATCACCTTTATCCTCTAAAGAAGACATTTTCTCCTCAAAATGCTGCTTATTAGCTCAATACCATGATTTCACTCCAAAATAATGCACTTTATCCCCAAAACACATGCATTTTCTCCCCAAAACACGCTTTTTCGCTCCCAAATACAACCATTTCTCCCCTGCATATCACCTGCATATCAATTTCTGCCAACAATTAGACATTTTCTCCCCGAATATCACTCTTCATCCCAGAAACCAAACAGGTTCTCTCTGAAGTGCCACTCTTTAGCCCCCCAAAAAGGCATTTTCTCCCCAGAATACTGCCTTTCATCTTCAAATGTCTCATTATTGGGAAAGGGAACGAAAGCGCTACTTTGGGGAGAGTATTTCTTATTTGGGGGATCAAAAGAGCAATTTGGGGGAGAAAATGTGTAATATTGGGAACCCTACGTGGTATTTAATGGAGAAAAAATCTTCTCTTTGGAACCAAGAATGATATTTTGGGGAGAATATTTCTCATTTTGAGGACAGAAATAGGTCTTTTTTGGAGAGGATGACTTATTTTCGGTCTAAAAAGCAGTATTCTGGGAAGAAAATGCCTTCTTTTGGAGATAAAAGGCAGTATTCTGGGAAGAAAATGTGTTATTATTGGAATAAAATGTGATGTCCCAATAAAAGATGCTGTCTTCCCCAAATGCGTCTTTGTATGCTGCAAATCAGGCATTTTCTCCCCGAAAGATCACCTTTATCCTTAAAAGAAGACATTTTCTCCACAAAATGCCTCTTATTAGCTCAATGCCATGCTTTCACGCCAAAATAATGCAGTTTATCCCCAAAACTCATGCATTTTCTCCCCAAAACACTCTTTTTCGCTCCCAAATACAACCATTTCTCCCCTGCATATCAATTTCTGCCAACAATTAGACATTTTCTCCCCGAATATCACTCTTCATCCCAGAAACCAAACAGGTTCTCTCTTAAGTGCCACTCTTTAGCCCCCCAAAAAGGCATTTTCTCCCCAGAATACTGCCTTTCATCTTCAAATGTCTCATAATTGGGAAAGGGAACGAAAGCGCTACTTTGGGGAGAGTATTTCTTATTTGGGGGATCAAAAGAGCAATTTGGGGGAGAAAATGTGTAATATAGGGAACCCTACGTGGTATTTAATGGATAAAAATCTTCTCTTTGGAAGAAACAATGATATTTTGGGGAGAAAATTTCTCATTTTGAGGACAGAAATAGGTCTGTTTTGGAGAGGATGACTTATTTTCGGTCTAAAAAGCAGTATTCTGGGAAGAAACTGCCTTCTTTTGGGGATCAAAGGCGGTATTCTGGGAAGAAAATGTGTTATTATTGGAATAAAATGTGATGTCCCAATAAAAGATGCTGTCTTCCCCAAATGCATCTTTGTATGCTGCAAATCAGACATTTTCTCCCCAAAAGGTCACCTTTATCCCTAAAAGATGACATTTTCTCCACAAAATGCTGCTTATTAGCTCAATGCCATGCTTTCACGCCAAAATAATGCACTTTATCCCCAAAACTCATGCATTTTCTCCCCAAAACACTCTTTTTCTCTCCCAAACACAACCATTTCTCCCCTGCATATCAATTTCTGCCAACAATTAGACATTTTCTCCCCGAATATCACTCTTCATCCCAGAAACCAAACAGGTTCTCTCTGAAGTGCCACTCTTTATCCTCCCAAAAAGGCATTTTCTCCCCAGAATACTGCCTTTCATCTTCAAATGTCTCATAATTGGGAAAGGGAACGAAAGCGCTCCTTGGGGGAGAGTATTTCTTAATTGGGGGATCAAAAGAGCAATTTGGGGGAGAAAATGTGTAATATAGGGAACCCTTCGTGGCATTTAATGGAGAAAAAGTCTTCTATTTGGAACAAACAATGATATTTTGGGGAGAACATTACACATTTTGAGGACAGAAATAGGTCTTTTTTGGAGAAGATGACTTATTTTCGGTCTAAAAAGCAGTATTCTGGGAAGAAACTGCCTTCTTTTGGAGATAAAAGGCGGTATTCTGGGAAGAAAATGTGTTATTATTGGAATAAAATGTGATGTCCCAATAAAAGATGCTGTCTTCCCCAAATGCGTCTTTTTGTGCTGCAAATCAGACATTTTCTCCCCGAAAGATCACCTTTATCCTCTAAAGAAGACATTTTCTCCTCAAAATGCTGCTTATTAGCTCAATACCATGATTTCACTCCAAAATAATGCACTTTATCCCCAAAACACATGCATTTTCTCCCCAAAACACGCTTTTTCGCTCCCAAATACAACCATTTCTCCCCTGCATATCACCTGCATATCAATTTCTGCCAACAATTAGACATTTTCTCCCCGAATATCACTCTTCATCCCAGAAACCAAACAGGTTCTCTCTTAAGTGCCACTCTTTAGCCCCCCAAAAAGGCATTTTCTCCCCAGAATACTGCCTTTCATCTTCAAATGTCTCATTATTGGGAAAGGGAACGAAAGCGCTACTTTGGGGAGAGTATTTCTTATTTGGGGGATCAAAAGAGCAATTTGGGGGAGAAAATGTGTAATATAGGGAACCCTACGTGGTATTTAATGGATAAAAATCTTCTCTTTGGAAGAAACAATGATATTTTGGGGAGAAAATTTCTCATTTTGAGGACAGAAATAGGTCTGTTTTGGAGAGGATGACTTATTTTCGGTCTAAAAAGCAGTATTCTGGGAAGAAACTGCCTTCTTTTGGGGATCAAAGGCGGTAGTCTGGGAAGAAAATGTGTTATTATTGGAATAAAATGTGATGTCCCAATAAAAGATGCTGTCTTCCCCAAATGCGTCTTTGTATGCTGCAAATCAGACATTTTCTCCCCGAAAGATCACCTTTATCCTTAAAAGAAGACATTTTCTCCACAAAATGCCTCTTATTAGCTCAATGCCATGATTTCACTCCAAAATAATGCAGTTTATCCCCTATACTCATGCATTTTCTCCCCAAAACACTCTTTTTCGCTCCCAAATACAACCATTTCTCCCCTGCATATCAATTTCTGCCAACAATTAGACATTTTCTCCCCGAATATCACTCTTCATCCCAGAAACCAAACAGGTTCTCTCTTAAGTGCCACTCTTTAGCCCCCCAAAAAGGCATTTTCTCCCCAGAATACTGCCTTTCATCTTCAAATGTCTCATTATTGGGAAAGGGAACGAAAGCGCTACTTTGGGGAGAGTATTTCTTATTTGGGGGATCAAAAGAGCAATTTGGGGGAGAAAATGTGTAATATAGGGAACCCTACGTGGTATTTAATGGATAAAAATCTTCTCTTTGGAAGAAACAATGATATTTTGGGGAGAAAATTTCTCATTTTGAGGACAGAAATAGGTCTGTTTTGGAGAGGATGACTTATTTTCGGTCTAAAAAGCAGTATTCTGGGAAGAAACTGCCTTCTTTTGGGGATCAAAGGCGGTATTCTGGGAAGAAAATGTGTTATTATTGGAATAAAATGTGATGTCCCAATAAAAGATGCTGTCTTCCCCAAATGCGTCTTTGTATGCTGCAAATCAGACATTTTCTCCCCGAAAGATCACCTTTATCCTTAAAAGAAGACATTTTCTCCACAAAATGCCTCTTATTAGCTCAATGCCATGATTTCACTCCAAAATAATGCAGTTTATCCCCTATACTCATGCATTTTCTCCCCAAAACACTCTTTTTCGCTCCCAAATACAACCATTTCTCCCCTGCATATCAATTTCTGCCAACAATTAGACATTTTCTCCCCGAATATCACTCTTCATCCCAGAAACCAAACAGGTTCTCTCTTAAGTGCCACTCTTTAGCCCCCCAAAAAGGCATTTTCTCCCCAGAATACTGCCTTTCATCTTCAAATGTCTCATAATTGGGAAAGGGAACGAAAGCGCTACTTTGGGGAGAGTATTTCTTATTTGGGGGATCAAAAGAGCAATTTGGGGGAGAAAATGTGTAATATTGGGAACCCTACGTGGTATTTAATGGAGAAAAAATCTTCTATTTGAAACCAAGAATGATATTTTGGGAAGAATATTTCTCATTTTGAGGACAGAAATAGGTCTTTTTTGGAGAGGATGACTTATTTTCGGTCTAAAAAGCAGTATTCTGGGAAGAAACTGCCTTCTTTTGGGGATCAAAGGCGGTATTCTGGGAAGAAAATGTGTTATTATTGGAATAAAATGTGATGTCCCAATAAAAGATGCTGTCTTCCCCAAATGCATCTTTGTATGCTGCAAATCAGACATTTTCTCCCCAAAAGGTCACCTTTATCCCTAAAGGATGACATTTTCTCCACAAAATGCTGCTTATTAGCTCAATACCATGATTTCACGCCAAAATAATGCACTTTATCCCCAAAACTCATGCATTTTCTCCCCAAAACACTCTTTTTCTCTCCCAAACACAACCATTTCTCCCCTGCATATCAATTTCTGCCAACAATTAGACATTTTCTCCCCGAATATCACTCTTCATCCCAGAAACCAAACAGGTTCTCTCTTAAGTGCCACTCTTTAGCCCCCCAAAAAGGCATTTTCTCCCCAGAATACTGCCTTTCATCTTCAAATGTCTCATTTTTGGGAAAGGGAACGAAAGCGCTACTTTGGGGAGAGTATTTCTTATTTGGGGGATCAAAAGAGCAATTTGGGGGAGAAAATGTGTAATATAGGGAACCCTACGTGGTATTTAATGGATAAAAATCTTCTCTTTGGAACAAACAATGATATTTTGGGGAGAACATTACACATTTTGAGGACAGAAATAGGTCTTTTTTGGAGAAGATGACTTATTTTCGGTCTAAAAAGCAGTATTCTGGGAAGAAACTGCCTTCTTTTGGAGATAAAAGGCGGTATTCTGGGAAGAAAATGTGTTATTATTGGAATAAAATGTGATGTCCCAATAAAAGATGCTGTCTTCCCCAAATGCGTCTTTTTGTGCTGCAAATCAGACATTTTCTCCCCGAAAGATCACCTTTATCCTCTAAAGAAGACATTTTCTCCTCAAAATGCTGCTTATTAGCTCAATACCATGATTTCACTCCAAAATAATGCACTTTATCCCCAAAACACATGCATTTTCTCCCCAAAACACGCTTTTTCGCTCCCAAATACAACCATTTCTCCCCTGCATATCACCTGCATATCAATTTCTGCCAACAATTAGACATTTTCTCCCCGAATATCACTCTTCATCCCAGAAACCAAACAGGTTCTCTCTTAAGTGCCACTCTTTAGCCCCCCAAAAAGGCATTTTCTCCCCAGAATACTGCCTTTCATCTTCAAATGTCTCATTATTGGGAAAGGGAACGAAAGCGCTACTTTTGGGGAGAGTATTTCTTATTTGGGGGATCAAAAGAGCAATTTGGGGGAGAAAATGTGTAATATAGGGAACCCTACGTGGTATTTAATGGATAAAAATCTTCTCTTTGGAAGAAACAATGATATTTTGGGGAGAAAATTTCTCATTTTGAGGACAGAAATAGGTCTGTTTTGGAGAGGATGACTTATTTTCGGTCTAAAAAGCAGTATTCTGGGAAGAAACTGCCTTCTTTTGGGGATCAAAGGCGGTAGTCTGGGAAGAAAATGTGTTATTATTGGAATAAAATGTGATGTCCCAATAAAAGATGCTGTCTTCCCCAAATGCGTCTTTGTATGCTGCAAATCAGACATTTTCTCCCCGAAAGATCACCTTTATCCTTAAAAGAAGACATTTTCTCCACAAAATGCCTCTTATTAGCTCAATGCCATGATTTCACTCCAAAATAATGCAGTTTATCCCCTATACTCATGCATTTTCTCCCCAAAACACTCTTTTTCGCTCCCAAATACAACCATTTCTCCCCTGCATATCAATTTCTGCCAACAATTAGACATTTTCTCCCCGAATATCACTCTTCATCCCAGAAACCAAACAGGTTCTCTCTTAAGTGCCACTCTTTAGCCCCCCAAAAAGGCATTTTCTCCCCAGAATACTGCCTTTCATCTTCAAATGTCTCATTATTGGGAAAGGGAACGAAAGCGCTACTTTGGGGAGAGTATTTCTTATTTGGGGGATCAAAAGAGCAATTTGGGGGAGAAAATGTGTAATATAGGGAACCCTACGTGGTATTTAATGGATAAAAATCTTCTCTTTGGAAGAAACAATGATATTTTGGGGAGAAAATTTCTCATTTTGAGGACAGAAATAGGTCTGTTTTGGAGAGGATGACTTATTTTCGGTCTAAAAAGCAGTATTCTGGGAAGAAACTGCCTTCTTTTGGGGATCAAAGGCGGTATTCTGGGAAGAAAATGTGTTATTATTGGAATAAAATGTGATGTCCCAATAAAAGATGCTGTCTTCCCCAAATGCGTCTTTGTATGCTGCAAATCAGACATTTTCTCCCCGAAAGATCACCTTTATCCTTAAAAGAAGACATTTTCTCCACAAAATGCCTCTTATTAGCTCAATGCCATGATTTCACTCCAAAATAATGCAGTTTATCCCCTATACTCATGCATTTTCTCCCCCAAAACACTCTTTTTCGCTCCCAAATACAACCATTTCTCCCCTGCATATCAATTTCTGCCAACAATTAGACATTTTCTCCCCGAATATCACTCTTCATCCCAGAAACCAAACAGGTTCTCTCTTAAGTGCCACTCTTTAGCCCCCCAAAAAGGCATTTTCTCCCCAGAATACTGCCTTTCATCTTCAAATTCTCATAATTGGGAAAGGGAACGAAAGCGCTACTTTGGGGAGAGTATTTCTTATTTGGGGGATCAAAAGAGCAATTTGGGGGAGAAAATGTGTAATATTGGGAACCCTACGTGGTATTTAATGGAGAAAAAATCTTCTATTTGAAACCAAGAATGATATTTTGGGAAGAATATTTCTCATTTTGAGGACAGAAATAGGTCTTTTTTGGAGAGGATGACTTATTTTCGGTCTAAAAAGCAGTATTCTGGGAAGAAACTGCCTTCTTTTGGGGATCAAAGGCGGTATTCTGGGAAGAAAATGTGTTATTATTGGAATAAAATGTGATGTCCCAATAAAAGATGCTGTCTTCCCCAAATGCATCTTTGTATGCTGCAAATCAGACATTTTCTCCCCAAAAGGTCACCTTTATCCCTAAAGGATGACATTTTCTCCACAAAATGCTGCTTATTAGCTCAATACCATGATTTCACGCCAAAATAATGCACTTTATCCCCAAAACTCATGCATTTTCTCCCCAAAACACTCTTTTTCTCTCCCAAACACAACCATTTCTCCCCTGCATATCAATTTCTGCCAACAATTAGACATTTTCTCCCCGAATATCACTCTTCATCCCAGAAACCAAACAGGTTCTCTCTTAAGTGCCACTCTTTAGCCCCCCAAAAAGGCATTTTCTCCCCAGAATACTGCCTTTCATCTTCAAATGTCTCATTTTTGGGAAAGGGAACGAAAGCGCTACTTTGGGGAGAGTATTTCTTATTTGGGGGATCAAAAGAGCAATTTGGGGGAGAAAATGTGTAATATAGGGAACCCTACGTGGTATTTAATGGATAAAAATCTTCTCTTTGGAACAAACAATGATATTTTGGGGAGAATATTTCTCATTTTGAGGACAGAAATAGGTCTTTTTTGGAGAGGATGACTTATTTTCGGTCTAAAAAGCAGTATTCTGGGAAGAAAATGCCTTCTTTTGGGGATAAAAGGCGGTATTCGGGAAGAAAATCTGTTATTATTGGAATAAAATGTGATGTCCCAATAAAAGACGCTGTCTTCCCCAAATGCGTCTTTGTATGCTGCAAATCAGACATTTTCTCCCCGAAAGATCACGTTTATCCTCAAAAGACATTTTCTCTACAAAATGCTGCTTATTAGATCAATACCAAGATTTCACTCCAAAATAATGCCGTTTATCCACAATACTCATGCATTTTCTCCCCAAAACACTCTTTTTCTCTCCAAAATACAACCATTTCTCCCCTGCATATCAATTTCAGCCAACAATTAGATATTTTCTCCCCGAATATCACTCTTCATCCCAGAAACCAAACAGGTTCTCTCTGAAGTGCCACTCTTTAGCCCCCCAAAAAGGCATTTTCTCCCCAGAATACTGCCTTTCATCTTCAAGGGTCTTCTTTTTGGGAAAGGGAAAGAAAGTGCTACTTTGGGAGAGTATTTCTTATTTGGGGGATCAAAAAGGGGTGTTTTGGGGAGGAAAAGTCTTCCTTGGGGGATAAGAAGCGGTATTTTTGGGAACGTTTGTCTTGTTTTTGTCACACAAAGCCATATTTGAAGGGAAGAATTTCGTATTGGAGGGATACAAATTGGCATTTGGGGGAGACAATGTCTAATGCTGGGAATAAAAAGGTGTGTTTTGGGTAAGAAATGTTTTGTTTTGGTAATAAAATCAGTCTTGTGCGGAGAAAATGCCTGATTCTTGGGAGCAAAAGCATTACTGGAGTGAGAACGCCTCATTCTGGGGAGAAAAAGAGAAATTTGGGGGAGAAAATGTGTAATATTGGGAATCCGACGTGGCATTTAATAGAGAAATGGTTGTATTTGGGAGAGAAAAGGAGTCTTTTGGGGAGAAAATGCATGAGTTTTGGGGATAAACTGCATTATTTTGGAGTGAAAGCCTGGTATTGAGCTGATAAGTGGCATTTTGTGGAGAAAATGTCTTCTTTAGAGGATAAAGGTGATCTTTCGGGGAGAAAATGTCTGATTTGCAGCATAAAAAGACGCATTTGGGGAAGACAGCGTCTTTTATTGGGACATCACATTTTATTCCACTAATAACACATTTTCTTCCCAGAATACCGCCTTTTATCCCCAAAAGAAGGCAGTTTCTTCCCAGAATACTGCTTTTTAGACCGAAAATAAGTCATCTTCTCCAAAAAAGACCTATTTCTGTCCTCAAAATGAGAAATATTCTCCCCAAAATATCATTGTTTGTTCCAAAGAGAAGATTTTTATCCATTAAATACCACGTAGGGTTCCCTATATTACACATTTTCTCCCCCAAATTGCTCTTTTGATCGCCCAAATAAGAAATACTCTCCCCAAAGTAGCGCTTTCGTTCCCTTTCCCAAAAATGAGACATTTGAAGATGAAAGGCAGTATTCTGGGGAGAAAATGCCTTTTTGGGGGGCTAAAGAGTGGCACTTCAGAGAGAACCTGTTTGGTTTCTGGGATGAAGAGTGATATTCGGGGAGAAAATGTCTAAATGTTGGCAGAAATTGATATGCAGGGGAGAAATGGTTGTATTTTGGAGAGAAAAGAGTGTTTTGGGGAGAAAATGCATGAGTTTTGGGGTTAAATGGCATTATTTTGGAGTGAAAGCATGGTATTGAGCTAATAAGCAGCATTTTGTGGAGAAAATATCTTCTTTTGAGGATTAAGGTGATCTTTCGGGGAGAAAATGTCTGATTTGCAGCACAAAAAGACGCATTTGGGGAAGACAGCGTCTTTTATGGGACATCAAGTTTTATTCCAAAAATAACTCATTTTCTTCCCAGAATACCGCCTTTTATCCCCTAAGGAAGGCATTTTCTTCCCAGAATACCGATTTTTAGACCGAAAATAAGTCATCCTCTCCAAAAAAGACCTATTTCTGTCCTCAAAATGAGAAATATTCTCCACAAAATATCATTCTTGGTTCCAAAGAGAAGACCTTTTCTCCATTAAATACCACGTAGGTTTCCCAATATTACACATTTTCTCCCCCAAATTGCTCTTTTGATCCCCCAAATAAGAAATACTCTCCCCAAAGTAGCGCTTTCGTTCCCTTTCCCAATAATGAGACATTTGAAGATGAAAGGCAGTATTCTGGGGAGAAAATGCCTTTTTGGGGGGCTAAAGAGTGGCATTAAGAGAGAACCTGTTTGGTTTCTGGGATGAAGAGTGATATTCGGGGAGAAAATGTCTAATTGTTGGCAGAAATTGATATGCAGGGGAGAAATGGTTGTATTTTGGAGAGAAAAAGAGTGTTTTGGGGAGAAAATGCATGAGTATAGGGGATAAACTGCATTATTTTGGAGTGAAAGCGTGGTATTGAGCTAATAAGCAGCATTTTGTGGAGAAAATGTCTTTAGAGGATAAAGGTGATCTTTCGGGGAGAAAATGTCTGATTTGCAGCATAAGAAGACGCATTTGGGGAAGACAGCATCTTTTATTGGGACATCACATTTTATTCCAATAATAACACATTTTCTTCCCGAATACCGCCTTTTAACCCCAAAAGAAGGCATTTTCTTCCCAGAATACTGCTTTTTAGACCGAAAATAAGTCATCCTCTCCAAAAAAGACCTATTTCTGTCCTCAAAATGAGAAATATTCTCCCCAAAATATCATTCTTGGTTCCAAAGAGAAGATTTTTTCTCCATTAAATACCACGTAGGGTTCCCAATATTACACATTTTCTCCCCCAAATTGCTCTTTTGATCCCCCAAATAAGAAATACTCTCCCCAAAGTAGCGCTTTCGTTCCCTTTCCCAAATATGAGACATTTGAAGATGAAAGGCAGTATTCTGGGGAGAAAATGCCTTTTTGGGGGGCTAAAGAGTGGCACTTAAGAGAGAACTTGTTTGGTTTCTGGGATGAAGAGTGATATTCGGGGAGAAAATGTCTAATTGTTGGCAGAAATTGATATGCAGGGGAGAAATGGTTGTATTTTGGAGAGAAAAAGAGTGTTTTGGGGAGAAAATGCATGAGTTTTGGGGATAAACTGCATTATTTTGGCGTGAAAGCGTGGTATTGAGCTAATAAGCGGCATTTTGTGGAGAAAATGTCTTCTTTAGAGGATAAAGGTGATCTTTCGGGGAGAAAATGTCTGATTTGCAGCATAAAAAGACGCATTTGGGGAAGACAGCGTCTTTTATTGGGACATCACATTTTATTCCACTAATAACACATTTTCTTCCCAGAATACCGCCTTTGATCCCCAAAAGAAGGCATTTTCTTCCCAGAATACTGCTTTTTAGACCGAAAGTAAGTCATCCTCTCCAAAAAAGACCTATTTCTGTCCTCAAAATGAGAAATATTCTCCCCAAAATATCGTTGTTTGTTCCAAAGAGAAGATTTTTATCCATTAAATACCACGTAGGGTTCCCTATATTACACATTTTCTCCCCCAAATTGCTCTTTTGATCCCCCAAATAAGAAATACTCTCCCCAAAGTAGCGCTTTCGTTCCCTTTCCCAAATATGAGACATTTGAAGATGAAAGGCAGTATTCTGGGGAGAAAATGCCTTTTTGGGGGGCTAAAGAGTGGCACTTCAGAGAGAACCTGTTTGGTTTCTGGGATGAAGAGTGATATTCGGGGAGAAAATGTCTAATTGTTGGCAGAAATTGATATGCAGGGGAGAAATGGTTGTATTTGGGAGAGAAAAAGATTGTTTTGTGGAGAAAATGCATGAGTTGTGGGGATAAACGGCATTATTTTGGCGTGAAATAATGGTATTGAGCTAATAAGCAGCATTTTGTGGAGAAAATGTCTTCTTTAGAGGATAAAGGTTATCTTTCGGGGAGAAAATGTCTGATTTGCAGCATAAAAAGACGCATGTGGGGAAGACAGTGTCTTTTATTGGGACATCACATATTATTCCACTAAAAACACATTTTCTTCCCAGAATACCGCCTTTTATCCCCAAAAGAAGGCATTTTCTTCCCAGAATACTGCTTTTTAGACCGAAAATAAGTCATCCTCTCCAAAAAAGACCTATTTCTGTCCTCAAAATGAGAAATATTCTCCCCAAAATATCATTCTTGGTTCCAAATAGAAGACTTTTTCTCCATTAAATACCACGTAGGGTTCCCTATCTTACACGTTTTCTCCCCCAAATTGCTCTTTTGATCCCCCAAATAAGAAATACTCTCCCCCAAGTAGCGCTTTCGTTCCCTTTCCCAATAATGAGACATTTGAAGATGAAAGGCAGTATTCTGGGGAGAAAATGCCTTTTTGGGGGGCTAAAGAGTGGCACTTAAGAGAGAACCTGTTTGGTTTCTGGGATGAAGAGTGATATTCGGGGAGAAAATTTATAAATGTTGGCAGAAATTAATATGCAGGGGAGAAATGGTTGTATTTGGGAGAGAAAAAGCGTGTTTTGTGGAGAAAATGCATGAGTTGTGGGGATAAAGTGCATTATTTTGGCGTGAAAGCATGGCATTGAGCTAATAAGCAGCATTTTGTGGAGAAAATGTCTTCTTTAGAGGATCAAGGTGATCTTTTGGGGAGAAAATGTCTGATTTGCAGCATAAGAAGACGCATTTGGGGAAGACAGCGTCTTTTATTGGGACATCACATTTTATTCCAATAATAACACATTTTCTTCCCGAATACCGCCTTTTAACCCCAAAAGAAGGCATTTTCTTCCCAGAATACTGCTTTTTAGACCGAAAATAAGTCATCCTCTCCAAAAAAGACCTATTTCTGTCCTCAAAATGAGAAATATTCTCCCCAAAATATCATTCTTGGTTCCAAAGAGAAGATTTTTTCTCCATTAAATACCACGTAGGGTTCCCTATATTACACGTTTTCTCCCCCAAATTGCTCTTTTGATCCCCCAAATAAGAAATACTCTTCCCAAAGTAGCGCTTTCGTTCCCTTTCCCAAATATGATACATTTGAAGATGAAAGGCAGTATTCTGGGGAGAAAATGCCTTTTTGGGGGGCTAAAGAGTGGCACTTCAGAGAGAACCTGTTTGGTTTCTGGGATGAAGAGTGATATTCGGGGAGAAAATGTCTAATTGTTGGCAGAAATTGATATGCAGGGGAGAAATGGTTGTATTTTGGAGAGAAAAAGAGTGTTTTGGGGAGAAAATGCATGAGTTTTGGGGATAAACTGCATTATTTTGTCGTGAAATCTTGGTATTGATCTAATAAGCAGCATTTTGTGGAGAAAATGTCTTCTTTAGAGGATAACGGTGATCTTTCGGGGAGAAAATGTCTGATTTGCAGCATAAGAAGACGCATGTGGGGAAGACAGCGTGTTTTATTGGGACATCACATTTTATTCCAATAATAACACATTTTCTTCCCAGAATACCGCCTTTTATCCCCAAAAGAAGGCATTTTCTTCCCAGAATACTGCTTTTTAGACCGAAAATAAGTCATCCTCTCCAAAAAAGACCTATTTCTGTCCTCAAAATGAGAAATTATCTCCCCAAATTATAATTCTTGGTTACAAAGAGAAGATTTTTTATCCATTAAATACCACGTAGGGTTCCTATATTACACATTTTCTCCCCCAAATTGCTCTTTTGATCCCCCAAATAAGAAATACTCTCCCTCAAGTAGCGCTTTCGTTCCCTTTCCCAAATATGAGACATTTGAAGATGAAAGGCAGTATTCTGGGGAGAAAATGCCTTTTTGGGGGGCTAAAGAGTGGCACTTCAGAGAGAACCTGTTTGGTTTCTGGGATGAAGAGTGATATTCGGGGAGAAAATGTCTAATTGTTGGCAGAAATTGATATGCAGGGGAGAAATGGTTGTATTTGGGAGAGAAAATGAGTGTTTTGGGGAGAAAATGCATGAGATTTGGGGATAAAGTGCATTATTTTGGAGTGAAAGCGTGGTATTGAGCTAATAAGCAGCATTTTGTGGAGAAAATGTCTTCTTTAGAGGATTACGGTGATCTTTAGGGGAGAAAATGTCTGATTTGCAGCATAAAAAGACGCATTTGGGGAAGACAGCGTCTTTTATTGGGACATCAAGTTTTATTCCAAAAATAACACATTTTCTTCCCAGAATACTGCCTTTTATCCCCAAAAGAAGGCATTTTCTTCCCAGAATACCGATTTTTAGACCAAAAATAAGTCATCCTCTCCAAAAAAGACCTATTTCTGTCCTCAAAATGAGAACTATTCTCCCCAAAATATCATTGTTTGTTCCAAATAGAAGACCTTTTCTCCATTAAATACCACGTCGGGTTCCCAATAGTACACATTTTATCCCCCAAATTTCTCTTTTTCTCCCCAGAATGAGGCGTTCTCACACCAATAACACTTTTGCTCCCAAGAATCAGGCATTTTCTCCGCACAAGACTGATTTTATTACCAAAACAAAACATCTCTTACCCAAAACACACCTTTTTATTCCCAGCATTAGACATTGTCTCCCCCAAATGCCAATTTGTATCCCTCCAATACGAAATTCTTCCCTTCAAATATGGCTTTGTGTGACAAAAACAAGACAAACGTTCCCAAAAATACCGCTTCTTATCCCCCAAGGAAGACTTTTCCTCCCCAAAACACCCCTTTTGATCCCCCAAATAAGAAATACTCTCCCCCAAGTAGCGCTTTCGTTTCCTTTCCCAAATATGAGACATTTAAAGATGAAAGGCAGTATTCTGGGGAGAAAATGCCTTTTTGGGGGGCTAAAGAGTGGCACTTCAGAGAGAACCTGTTTGGTTTCTGGGATGAAGAGTGATATTCGGGGAGAAAATGTATAAATGTTGGCAGAAATTGATATGCAGGGGAGAAATGGTTGTATTTGGGAGAGAAAAAGCGTGTTTTGTGGAGAAAATGCATGAGTTTTGGGGATAAAGTGCATTATTTTGGAGTGAAATCTTGGTATTGATCTAATAAGCAGCATTTTGTGGAGAAAATGTCTTTTGAGTATAACGGTGATCTTTCGGGGAGAAAATGTCTGATTTGCAGCACAAAAAGACGCATTTGGGGAAGACAGCGTCTTTTATTGGGACATCACATTTTATTCCAATAATAACACATTTTCATCCCAGAATACCGCCTTTGATCCCCAAAAGAAGGCATTTTCTTCCCAGAATACTGCTTTTTAGACAGAAAATAAGTCATCCTCTCCAAAAAAGACCTATTTCTGTCCTCAAAATGAGAAATTATCTCCCCAAAATATCATTCTTTGTTAAAAATGGGAGAATTTTTCTCCATTAAATACCACGTAGGGTTCCCTATCTTTCACGTTTTCTCCCCCAAATTGCTCTTTTGATCCCCCAAATAAGAAATACTCTCCCCCAAGTAGCGCTTTCGTTCCCTTTCCCAAATATGAGACATTTGAAGATGAAAGGCAGTATTCTGGGGAGAAAATGCCTTTTTGGGGGGCTAAAGAGTGGCACTTCTGAGAGAACCTGTTTGGTTTCTGGGATGAAGAGTGATATTCGGGGAGAAAATGTCTAATTGTTGGCAGAAATTGATATGGAGGGTTAGAAATGGTTGTATTTTGGAGAGAAAAAGAGAGTTTTGGGGAGAAAATGCATGAGATTTGGGGATAAAGTGCATTATTTTGGCGTGAAAGCGTGGTATTGAGCTAATAAGCAGCATTTTGTGGAGAAAATGTCTTCTTTTGAGGATCAAGGTGATCTTTCGGGGAGAAAATGTCTGATTTGCAGCATAAAAAGACACATTTGGGGAAGATAGTGTCTTTTATTGGGACAAAACATATTATTCCACTAATAACACATTTCCTTCCCAGAATACCACCTTTTATCCCCAAAAGAAGGCATTTTCTTCCCAGAATACTGCTTTTTAGACCGAAAATAAGTCATCCTCTCCAAAAAAGACCTATTTCTGTCCTCAAAATGAGAAATATTCTCCCCAAAATATCATTCTTGGTTCCAAAGAGAAGATTTTTTCTCCATTAAATACCACGTAGGGTTCCCTATATTACACATTTTCTCCCCCAAATTGCTCTTTTGATCCCCCAAATAAGAAATACTCTTCCCAAAGTAGCGCTTTCGTTCCCTTTCCCAAATATGAGACATTTGAAGATGAAAGGCAGTATTCTGGGGAGAAAATGCCTTTTAGGGGGGCTAACGAGTGGGACTTCAGAGAGAACCTGTTTGGTTTCTGGGATGAAGAGTGATATTCGGGGAGAAAATGTCTAATTGTTGGCAGAAATTGATATGCAGGGGAGAAATGGTTGTATTTTGGAGAGAAAAAGAGTGTTTTGGGGAGAAAATGCATGAGTTGTGGGGATAAACTGCTTTATTTTGGAGTGAAATCTTGGTATTGATCTAATAAGCGGCGTTTTGTGGAGAAAATGTCTTCTTTAGAGGATTAAGGTGATCTTTCGGGGAGAAAATGTCTGATTTGCAGCATAAGAAGACGCATGTGGGGAAGACAGCGTGTTTTATTGGGACATCACATTTTATTCCAATAATAACACATTTTCTTCCCAGAATACCGCCTTTGATCCCCAAAAGAAGGCATTTTCTTCCCAGAATACTGCTTTTTAGACCGAAAATAAGTCATCCTCTCCAAAAAAGACCTATTTCTGTCCTCAAAATGAGAAATTATCTCCCCAAAATATCATTCTTGGTTCCAAATGGGAGATTTCTTCTCCATTAAATACCACGTAGGGTTCCTATATTACACATTTTCTCCCCCAAATTGCTCTTTTGATCCCCCAAATAAGAAATACTCTCCCCCAAGTAGCGCTTTCGTTCCCTTTCCCAAATATGAGACATTTGAAGATGAAAGGCAGTATTCTGGGGAGAAAATGCCTTTTTGGGGGGCTAAAGAGTGGCACTTAAGAGAGAACCTGTTTGGTTTCTGGGATGAAGAGTGATATTCGGGGAGAAAATGTCTAATTGTTGGCAGAAATTGATATGCAGGGGAGAAATGGTTGTATTTTGGAGAGAAAAAGCGTGTTTTGGGGATAAAATGCATGAGATTTGGGGTTAAATGGCATTATTTTGGCGTGAAAGCATGGTATTGAGCTAATAAGCAGCATTTTGTGGAGAAAATGTCTTCTTTAGAGGATCAAGGTGATCTTTCGGGGAGAAAATGTCTGATTTGCAGCATAAAAAGACGCGTTTGGGGAAGACAGCGTCTTTTATTGGGACATAACATTTTATTCCAATAATAACACATTTTCTTCCCGAATACCGCCTTTTATCCCCAAAAGAAGGCATTTTCTTCCCAGAATACTGCTTTTTAGACCGAAAATAAGTCATCCTCTCCAAAAAAGACCTATTTCTGTCCTCAAAATGAGAAATATTCTCCCCAAAATATCATTCTTGGTTCCAAAGAGAAGATTTTTTATCCATTAAATACACGTAGGGTTCCCTATATTACAAATTTTCTCCCCCAAATTGCTCTTTTGATCCCCCAAATAAGAAATACTCTCCCCAAAGTAGCGCTTTCGTTCCCTTTCCCAAATATGAGACATTTGAAGATGAAAGGCAGTATTCTGGGGAGAAAATGCCTTTTTGGGGGGCTAAAGAGTGGCACTTAAGAGAGAACCTGTTTGGTTTCTGGGATGAAGAGTGATATTCGGGGAGAAAATGTCTAATTGTTGGCTGAAATTGATATGTAGGGGAGAAATGGTTGTATTTGGGAGAGAAAATGATTGTTTTGGGGAGAAAATGCATGAGTTTTGGGGATAAACTGCATTATTTTGGCGTGAAAGCACGGTATTGAGCTAATAAGGGGCATTTTGTGGAGAAAATGTCTTCTTTAGAGGATTAAGGTGATCTTTCGGGGAGAAAATGTCTGATTTGCAGCATACAAAGACGCATGTGGGGAAGACACCGTCTTTTATTGGGACATCACATTTTATTCCAATAATAACACATTTTCTTCCCAGAATATCGCCTTTGATCCCCAAAAGAAGGCAGTTTCTTCCCAGAATACTGCTTTTTAGACCGAAAATAAGTCATCCTCTCCAAAAAAGACCTATTTCTGTCCTCAAAATGAGAAATATTCTCCACAAAATATCATTGTTTGCTCCAAATAGAAGATTTTTATCCATTAAACACCACGTCGGGTTCCCAATATTACACATTTTCTCCCCCAAATTGCTCTTTTGATCCCCCAAATAAGAAATACTCTCCCCCAAGTAGCGCTTTCGTTCCCTTTCCCAAATATGAGACATTTGAAGATGAAAGGCAGTATTCTGGGGAGAAAATGCCTTTTTGGGAAGGCTAAAGAGTGGCACTTCAGAGAGAACCTGTTTGGTTTCTGGGATGAAGAGTGATATTCGGGGAGAAAATGTCTAATTGTTGGCAGAAATTGATATGCAGGGGAGAAATGGTTGTATTTGGGAGAGAAAATGATTGTTTTGGGGAGAAAATGCATGAGTTTTGGGGATAAACTGCATTATTTTGGAGTGAAAGCACGGTATAAATAAATTAAAATTTATTATTAAATTTTATAATTAAAATTTAATTAAAATATAAGTATAATTATATAAAATTTAATTAAATAAATTAAAATGCCGCTTATTAAAAATAAGCAGCATTTTGTGGAGTAAATATCTTCTTTAGAGGATTAAGGTGATCTTTCGGGAAGAAAATATCTGATTTGCAGCATAAAAAGACGCATGTGGGGAAGACAGCGTCTTTTATTGGGACTTCACATTTTATTCCAATAATAACCCATTTTCTTCCCAGAATACCGCCTTTTATCCCCAAAAGAAGGCATTTTCTTCCCAGAATACTGCTTTTTAGACCGAAAATAAGTCATCCTCTCCAAAAAAGACCTATTTCTGTCCTCAAAATGAGAAATATTCTCCCCAAAATATCATTCTTGGTTCCAAAGAGAAGATTTTTTATCCATTAAATACACGTAGGGTTCCCTATCTTACACGTTTTCTCCCCCAAATTGCTCTTTTGATCCCCCAAATAAGAAATACTCTCCCCAAAGTAGCGCTTTCGTTTCCTTTCACAAATATGAGACATTTGAAGATGAAAGGCAGTATTCTGGGGAGAAAATGCCTTTTTGGGGGGCTAAAGAGTGGCACTTCAGAGAGAACCTGTTTGGTTTCTGGGATGAAGAATGATATTCGGGGAGAAAATGTCTAATTGTTGGCAGAAATTGATATGCAGGGGAGAAATGGTTGTATTTTGGAGAGAAAAAAGCGTGTTTTGGGGAGAAAATGCATGAGATTTGGGGTTAAATGGCATTATTTTGGCGTGAAAGCATGGTATTGAGCTAATAAGCAGCATTTTGTGGAGAAAATGTCTTCTTTTGAGGATAAAGGTGATCTTTCGGGGAGAAAATGTCTGATTTGCAGCATAAAAAGACGCATTTGGGGAAGACAGCGTCTTTTATTGGGACATAACATTTTATTCCAATAATAACACATTTTCTTCCCGAATACCGCCTTTTATCCCCAAAAGAAGGCATTTTCTTCCCAGAATACTGCTTTTTAGACCGAAAATAAGTCATCCTCTCCAAAAAAGACCTATTTCTGTCCTCAAAATGAGAAATATTCTCCCCAAAATATCATTCTTGGTTCCAAAGAGAAGATTTTTTATCCGTTAAATACACGTAGGGTTCCCTATATTACAAATTTTCTCCCCCAAATTGCTCTTTTGATCCCCCAAATAAGAAAGACTCTCCCCAAAGTAGCGCTTTCGTTTCCTTTCCCAAATATGAGACATTTGAAGATGAAAGGCAGTATTCTGGGGAGAAAATGCCTTTTTGGGGGGCTAAAGAGTGGCACTTAAGAGAGAACCTGTTTGGTTTCTGGGATGAAGAGTGATATTCGGGGAGAAAATGTCTAATTGTTGGCTGAAATTGATATGTAGGGGAGAAATGGTTGTATTTGGGAGAGAAAATGATTGTTTTGGGGAGAAAATGCATGAGTTTTGGGGATAAACTGCATTATTTTGGCGTGAAAGCACGGTATTGAGCTAATAAGGGGCATTTTGTGGAGAAAATGTCTTCTTTTGAGGATCAAGGTGATCTTTCGGGGAGAAAATGTCTGATTTGCAGCATAAAAAGACACATTTGGGGAAGATAGTGTCTTTTATTGGGACAAAACATATTATTCCACTAAAAAAATGTCTAAATATAGGGACCCCCACCTCGGAAGAAAGCAGCGAATTGAAGCCGCTCGTCCACGGCTGCAAAGGAGAAGATCGAATCGCGCTTCTCGGCGATTGCCGGTTCTCCGAGAAGAGCGGACTCGGCTAATTCCGTAGCCGAGAAAGAGCGACTGCAGCCGGCTGCTTTCGTCCCAGGAGGGGTGGTTGTTGTCGGCAGCCCGGAAAGGAGCACTTTGGACCTCAGCTTCTTTTCTGGCCGAAAGCACGACTGCTGGCACTATTCCAAGTGTCTTCCCTTCCATTTCTAAAGATTTCGTTTCTTATCTCCTTTTCCATTGCTTGACTCATAGTTTCTCAGACGACGGAGAAAAGAAACGAAATCACAGTCAAAAGCAAGTGACGGGCGAGCTGAGAAACGCTGGGAGATGCTCTCGCCGAGAGAACACGACTTGAAGTTCAAAATCCCATTTTTCCTGCCTAAGGGCGAAAGCCCCCCTCCTCGGCAGAAAGCAGCCGGCTGAAGCCGAACGTCCTCGTCTGCAACCGAGCCGCTCGAATCGCGCTTCTCGGCAACTGCCGGATCTCCGAGAATTGCGGACTCGGCCAATAACGTAGCCGAGAAAGAGCGACTTCAGCCGGCTGCTTTCGTCCCAGGAGGGGTGGTTGTGTCGGCAGCCCGGAAAGGAGCACTTTGGACCTCAGCTTCTTTTCTGGCCGAAAGCACGACTGCTGGCACTATTGCAAGTGTTTACCCTTCGATTTCGAATGAAACAGTAGTCTTACTTCGGGAATAAAAGCCTGATTTGATAAAGCTAATGTCTTCTTTTTGTGATAATGATTGTTTTTTAAGGGAGAGCGAGTCTTGCTATTGGAATCCACTGGATACTGTTGGGGATTTCAGGAGGAAAATGTCATCCTTTTGAACGAAAAGCTGTATTGTTTTGGAGAGGGGAAACATTGCTTTTTTGTTCGGTTAGAACTTGCTATTCAACGAAGAAAAGGTCTTGTGTTTTGAATTAAAAATTAGAAAGACGAGAGAAAACGTGTGCATTTAGTGTATAATTTGATATGTAAGGAAGAAAATCCCTGATTTGAAAATAAACAGAAACATTTCGGGGAGAAAACTTTATATTTATGGGATAGAAATTTGAGGAAATAAAAATCTAATTTGTGGAATTACAAGAGGTGTATCGGAGAGAAACATTCTACTTCTAAGGTTGAATAGCTGTTAATAGGGAAGAAAACGCGGTTCTTGGGCATAGAAATCAATACAATCGCCAAGAACAGAAAGAGACTTCAAAAACTATCCGTTCCGGGATGAGAAGAGAAAAGCAGAAAAGAAGGGAAATCATGCGAAATAGAAGGGAAAGCACTTGGAATACTGCGTGGAGTCGTGCTTCCGGCCAGAACAGAAGCTGAGATGCAAAGTGCTCCTTTTCGGGCTGCGCAGAGCAACCACCCCTCCAGGGACGAATGCAGCCGGCTGAAGTCGCTCTTTCTCGGCTACGGAATCAGCCGAGTCCCCTCGGAAAATCGGCAATCGCGGAGGAGCGCGATTCGAGCGGCTCTATTGCAGCCTAGGACGCGCGGCTTCAGCCGGCTGCTTTCTGCCGAGGGGGCTTTCGCCCGTAACCAGGAAAAGAGCGATTCCGAAATTCGAGTTCTCTCGGCAGCGCATCTCGCCGCGCTTCTCAGATCGCCCCTCACCTACTTTTGAAGGTGATTTCGTATTCTTTTCTCCGTCGTCTGAGAAAGTAGGAGTCAAGCACAATTTGAAATGTAAGGCAGAAAATACATTAGTTGTCAACAAAAGAGATTTTATGAGAAGAAAACGTCATAATTTGGGGTATTTGGTAAAGAAAATGCCTTATTTGTGGAATTAAAGGCAGCGTACGGAGAGAAAATGTCTAAATATAGGGACTAATAACTGACTTTTTGGGAAAAAAAGTCTGGCTATAGAAATCGATACAGTAGCTATGAACCGAAGGAGAAGTCAAACCTTTTCCGTTCCGGGATGCGGAAAGAAATCCCCCACCTCGGAAGAAAGAAGCGACTTGAAGCCGAGCGTCCACGGCTGCAAAGCAGCCGCTCGAAACGCGCTTCTCGGCGATTGCCGGTTCTCCGAGAAGAGCGGACTCGGCTAATTCCGTAGCCGAGAAAGAGCGACTTCAGCCGGCTGCTTTCGTCCCAGGAGGGGTGGTTGTTGTCGGCAGCCCGGAAAGGAGCACTTTGGACCTCAGCTTCTTTTCTGGCCGAAAGCACGACTGCTGGCACTATTGCAAGTGCTTACCCTTCGATTTCGAATGAAACAGTAGTCTTACTTCTGGAATAAAAGCCTGATTTGATAAAGCTAATGGCGTCGTGCTTCCGGCCAGAACAGAAACTAAGATGCAAAGTGCTCCTCTCCGGGCTGCGCAGAGCAGCCCCCCCTCCAGGGACGAAAGCAGCGGGCTGAAGTCGCCCTTTCTCGGCTACGGAATCAGCCGAGTCCGCTCTTCTCGGAGAACGGGCAATCGCCCAGAAGCGCGGCTCGAGCGGCTCCGTTGCAGCCGAGGACGCGCGGTTTCAGCCGGCTGCTTTCTTCCGAAGAGGGGGCTTTCGCCCGTAGCCAGGAAAAGAGCGATTCCGTACTTCAAGTCGAGTTCTCTCGGCGAGCGCATCTCCCAGCGTTTCTCAGCTCGCCCGTCACCTACTTTTAAACGGGATTTCGTTTCTTTTCTCTGCCGTCCGAGAAACTAAGATTCATGCAATGGAAAAGGGGATAAGAAACGAAGTCCTTCGAAATGGAAAGGAAAACAATTGGAACAGTGCCTGGAGTCGTGATTCCGTCCAGAAAAGATGATGAGGTCCAATCTGATCTCTTCCGGGCTGCGCAGAACAACCACCCCTCCAGGGACGAAAGCAGCCGGCTGAAGCCTCTCTTTCTCGGCTACGGAATTAGCCGAGTCCCCTCTTCTCGATGAACCGGCAATCGCCCAGAAGCGCGACTGCAGCGGTACTGGCGCAAACAAGGACGCGCGGCTTCAGCTGCCTGCTTTCTTCCGAGGTGGTTCTGCTTTCGCCCGGAGCCAGAAAAAGAGCGACTCCGAACTTCGAGTTCTCTCAGCAGCGCATCTCCCAGCGCTTCTCAGCTCGCCCGTCACCTCACTCCCAAGGAGATTTCGTTTCTTTCCTCCGTCGTCTGCGAAACTAAATCAAACAATGGAGAAGGGGATAAGAAATGAAATCTTTCGAAATGGAAGGAAAATCACTTGAAACAGTGCCTGGAGTCGTAGTTTCGGCCAAGAAAAGAAGGTCTTTTCTTTGAGGTCCAAAGTGCTCTTTTCCGGGCTGCGCAGAGCAACCACCCCTCCAGGGACGAAAGCAGCGGGCTGAAGACGCCCTTTCTCTGCTACGGAATTAGACGAGACCCCTCTTCTCGGAAAAACGGCAATCGCCAAGAAGCACGACTCCAGCGGCTCGGTTGCAGCCGAGGACCCGCGTTTTCAGCCGGCTGCTTTCTTCCCAGGTGGGGGATTTCTTTCCGAATCCCGGGACGGAGAGGTTTTGACTTCTTCGTTTCTTGGCAAATGTAGAGATTTCTAAAGCCAAAAAACAAATGATTTTATTCCCAAAAAGTCATCTATTCCTCCAATAATTAGTCATCTTCACTCCATTACACCGACTTCCTCAAATAACGCATTCACTTTCCCAAATACAGCTATCTACTCCAAATTATGACATTTTCTCCTCAAAATAGCTCTCTTGTATACAAATAAGGTATTTTCTGAATACATTTCAGTTTAAGTGACAATAGGAAGAAAATTGTCCACACATCCCGATCGTTTATCCAAAAAGTATTTTCTCCCTGAAATATTAAATTCAAACCTGAAAATAAAAAATTTCTCCGTTAAATATCAATGTTTCCCATCAAGGAAAGGCTCTCGCCAAAAAAATAAAGCTTTTTATTTCAAAGACTACATTTGCCCAAAGAAATCACACGTAATTTTACGTGCCTCAGTTTATCCCCAAAAATCATGCATTTTCTCCCCAAAACACTCTTTTTCTCTCCAAAATACAACTATTTCTCCCCTGCATATCAATTTCTGCCATCACTTAGACATTTTCTCCCCGAATATCACTCTTCATCCCAGAAACCAAACAGGTTCTCTCTTAATGCCACTCTTTAGCCCCCCTAAAAGGCACTTTCTCCCCAGAATACTGCCTTTCATCTTCAAATGTCTCATTTTTGGGAAAGGAAACGAAAGCGCTACTTTGGGGAGAGTATTTCTTATTTGGGGGATCAAAAGAGCAATTTGGGGGAGAAAATGTGTAATATAGGGAACCCTACGTGGTATTTAATGGATAAAAAATCTTCTCTTTGGAACCAAGAATGATGTTTTGGGGAGAATATTTCTCATTTTGAGGACAGAAATAGGTCTTTTTTGGAGAGGATGACTTATTTTCGGTCTAAAAAGCAGTATTCTGGGAAGAAAATGCCTTCTTTTGTGGATAAAAGGCGGTATTCTGGGAAGAAAATGTGTTATTAGTGGAATAAAATGTGCTGTCCCAATGAAAGACGCTGTCTTCCCCAAATGTGTCTTTTTATGCTGCAAATCAGAAATTTTCTCCCCGAAAGATCACCTTAATCCTCTAAAGAAGACATTTTCTCCACAAAATGCCGCTTATTAGCTCAATACCAGGCTTTCACTCCAAAATAATGCAGTTTATCCCCAAAACTCAGGCATTTTCTCCCCAAAACACGCTTTTTCTCTCCCAAATACAACCATTTCTCCCCTGCATATCAATTTCTGCCAACAATTAGACATTTTCTCCCCGAATATCACTCTTCATCCCAGAAACCAATCAGGTTCTCTCTTAATGCCACTCTTTAGCCCCCCTAAAAGGCACTTTCTCCCCAGAATACTGCCTTTCATCTTCAAATGTCTCATTTTTGGGAAAGGGAACGAAAGCGCTACTTTGGGGAGAGTATTTCTTATTTGGGGGATCAAAAGAGCAATTTGGGGGAGAAAGTGTGTAATATAGGGAACCCTACGTGGTATTTAATGGAGAAAAAAATCTTCTCTTTGGTACCAAGAATGATGTTTTGGGGAGAATATTTCTCATTTTGAGGACAGAAATAGGTCTTTTTTGGAGAGGATGACTTATTTTCGGTCTAAAAAGCAGTATTCTGGGAAGAAAATGCCTTCTTTGGGGGATAAAAGGCGGTATTCTGGGATGAAAATGTGTTATTAGTGGAATAAAATGTGATGTCCCAATAAAAGACGCTGTCTTCCCCAAATGCGTCTTTTTATGCTGCAAATCAGACATTTTCTCCCCGAAAGATCACCTTAATCCTCTAAAGAAGACATTTTCTCCACAAAATGCCGCTTATTAGCTCAATACCAGGCTTTCACGCCAAAATAATGCAGTTTATCCCCAAAACTCATGCATTTTCTCCACAAAACACGCTTTTTCTCTCCCAAATACAACCATTTCTCCCCTGCATATCAATTTCTGCCAACAATTAGACATTTTCTCCCCGAATATCACTCTTCATCCCAGAAACCAAACAGGTTCTCTCTTAAGTGCCACTCTTTAGCCCCCCAAAAAGGCATTTTCTCCCCAGAATACTGCCTTTCATCTTCAAATGTCTCATATTTGGGAAAGGAAACGAAAGCGCTACTTTGGGGAGAGTATTTCTTATTTGGGGGATCAAAAGAGCAATTTGGGGGAGAAAATGTGTAATATAGGGAACCCGATGTGGTATTTAATGGAGAAAAAATCTTCTCTTTGGAACCAAGAATGATATTTTGGGGAGAATATTTCTCATTTTGAGGACAGAAATAGGTCTTTTTTGGAGAGGATGACTTATTTTCGGTCTAAAAAGCAGTATTCTGGGAAGAAAATGCCTTCTTTTGGGGATAAAAGGCGGTATTCGGGTAGAAAATGTGTTATTATTGGAATAAAATTTGATGTCCCAACAAAAGGCGGTGTCTTCCCCAAATGCGTTTTTTTATGCTGCAAATCAGACATTTTCTCCCCGAAAGATCACCTTTATTCTCTAAAGAAGACATTTTCTCCACAAAATGCCGCTTATTAGCTCAATACCACGCTTTCACTCCAAAATAATGCAGTTTATCCCCAAAACTCATGCATTTTCTCCACAAAACACTCTTTTTCTCTCCAAAATACAACCATTTCTCCCCTGCATATCAATTTCTGCCAACAATTAGACATTTTCTCCCCGAATATCACTCTTCATCCCAGAAACCAAACAGGTTCTCTCTTAAGTGCCACTCTTTAGCCCCCCAAAAAGGCATTTTCTCCCCAGAATACTGCCTTTCATCTTCAAATGTCTCATATTTGGGAAAGGGAACGAAAGCGCTACTTGGGGGAGAGTATTTCTTATTTGGGGGATCAAAAGAGCAATTTGGGGGAGAAAATGTGTAATATAGGAACCCTACGTGGTATTTAATGGAGAAAAGGTCTTCTATTTGGAACAAACAATGATATTTTGGGGAGAATATTTCTCATTTTGAGGACAGAAATAGGTCATTTGGGAGAGGATGACTTATTTTCGGTCTAAAAAGCAGTATTCTGGGAAGAAAATGCCTTCTTTTGGGGATAAAAGGCGGTATTCTGGGAAGAAAATGTGTTCTTTTTGGAATAAAACGTGATGTCCCAATAAAAGACGCTGTCTTCCCCACATGCGTCTTTTTATGCTGCAAATCAGACATTTTCTCCCCGAAAGATCACCTTAATCCTCTAAAGAAGACATTTTCTCCACAAAATGCCGCTTATTAGCTCAATACCAGTCTTTCACTCCAAAATAATGCAGTTTATCCCCACAACTCAGGCATTTTCTCCCCAAAACACGCTTTTTCTCTCCCAAATACAACCATTTCTCCCCTGCATATCAATTTCAGCCAACAAATAGACATTTTCTCCCCGAATATCACTCTTCATCCCAGAAACCAAACAGGTTCTCTCTGAAGTGCCACTCTTTAGCCCCCCAAAAAGGCATTTTCTCCCCAGAATACTGCCTTTCATCTTCAAATGTCTCATATTTGGGAAAGGAAACGAAAGCGCTACTTTGGGGAGAGTATTTCTTATTTGGGGGATCAAAAGAGCAATTTGGGGGAGAAAATGTGTAATATTGGGAACCCTAAGTCGTATTTAATGGAGAAAAAGTCTTCTATTTGGAACAAACAATGATATTTTGGGGAGAATATTTCTCATTTTGAGGACAAAATTAGGTCATTTGGGAGAGGATGACTTATTTTCGGTCTAAAAAGCAGTATTCTGGGAAGAAAATGACTTCTTTTGGGGATAAAAGATGGTATTCTGGGCAGAACATGTGTTATTATTGGAATAAATTGTGATGTCCCAATAAAAGACGCTGTCTTCCCCAAATGCATTTTTTATGCTGCAAATAAGGTATTTTCTCCGTGAAGGACCACCTTTATCATCAAAAGAAGACATTTTATCCACAAAATGCTGCTTATTAGCTCAATACCATGCTTTCACTCCAAAATAATGCCATTTAACCCCAAAACTCATGCATTTTCTCCACAAAACACTCTTTTTCTCTCCAAAATACAACCATTTCTCCCCTGCATATCAATTTCAGCCAACAATTAGACATTTTCTCCCCGAATACCACTCTTCATCCCAGAAACCAAACAGGTTCTCGCTTAATGCCACTCTTTATCCCACCAAAAAGGCATTTTCTCCCCAGAATACTGCCTTTCATCTTCAAATGTCTCATATTTGGGAAGGAAACGAAAGCGCTACTTTGGGGAGAGTATTTCTTATTTGGGGGATCAAAAGAGCAATTTGGGGGAGAAAATGTATAATATAGGGAACCATACGTGGTATTTAATGGAGAAAAATTCTTCTATTTGGAACCAACAATGATATATTGGGGAGAATATTTCTCATTTTGAGGACAGAAATAGGTCTTTTTTGGAGAGGATGACTTATTTTCGGTCTAAAAAGCAGTATTCTGGGAAGAAAATGCCTTCTTTTGGGGATAAAAGGCGGTATTCTGGGAAGAAAATGTGTTATTATTGGAATAAAATGTGCTGTCCCAATAAAAGACGCTGTCTTCCCCAAATGCGTCTTTTTATGCTGCAAATCAGACATTTTCTCCCCGAAAGATCACCTTAATCCTCTAAAGAAGACATTTTCTCCACAAAATGCCGCTTATTAGCTCAATACCAGGCTTTCACGCCAAAATAATGCAGTTTATCCCCAATACTCATGCATTTTCTCCCCAAAACACGCTTTTTCTCTCCAAAATACAACCATTTCTCCCCTGCATATCAATTTCTGCCAACAATTAGACATTTTCTCCCCGAATATAACTCTTCATCCCAGAAACCAAACAGGTTCTCTCTGAAGTGCCACTCTTTATCCTCCCAAAAAGGCATTTTCTCCCCAGAATACTGCCTTTCATCTTCAAATGCCTCGTATTTGGGAAAGGAAATGAAAGCGCTACTTGGGGGAGAGTATTTTTTATTTGGGGGATCAAAAGAGCAATTTGGGGGAGAAAATGTGTAATATAGGAACCCTACGTGGTATTTAATGGAGAAAAGGTCTTCTATTTGGAACAAACAATGATATTTTGGGAAGAATATTTCTCATTTTGAGGAGAGAAATAGGTCTTTTTTGGAGAGGATGACTTATTTTCGGTCTAAAAAGCAGTATTCTGGGAAGAAAATGCCTTCTTTTGGGGATAAAAGGCGGTATTCTGGGAAGAAGATGTGTTATTAGTGGAATAAAATTTGATGTCCCAATAAAAGACGCTGTCTTCCCCACATGCGTCTTTTTATGCTGCAAATCAGACATTTTCTCCCCGAAAGATCACCTTTATCCTTAAAAGAAGACATTTTCTCCACAAAATGCCGCTTATTAGCTCAATACCAGGCTTTCACGCCAAAATAATGCAGTTTATCCCCAAAACTCAGGCATTTTCTACACAAAACACTCTTTTTCTCTCCCAAATACAACCATTTCTTCCCTGCATATCAATTTCTGCCAACAATTAGACATTTTCTCCCCGAATATCACTCTTCATCCCAGAAACCAAACAGGTTCTCTCTCAATGCCACTCTTTATCCCCCAAAAAATCATTTTCTCCCCAGAATACTGCCTTTCATCTTCATATGTCTCATATTTGGGAAAGGAAACGAAAGCGCTACTTTGGGGAGAGTATTTCTTATTTGGGGGATCAAAAGAGCAATTTGGGGTAGAAAATGTGTAATATAGGGAACCCGACGTGGTATTTAATGGAGAAAAAATCTTCTCTTTGGAACCAAGAATGATATTTTGGGGAGAATATTTCTCATTTTGAGGACAGAAATAGGTCTTTTTTGGAGAGGATGACTAATTTTCGGTCTAAAAGGCAGTATTCTGGGAAGAAAATGCCTTCTTTTGGGGATAAAAGGCGGTATTCGGGAAGAAAATGTGTTATTATTGGAATAAAATGTGATGTCCCAATAAAAGACGCTGTCTTCCCCACATGCGTCTTTTTATGCTGCAAATCAGACATTTTCTCCCCGAAAGATCACCTTTATCCTCTAAAGAAGACATTTTCTCCACAAAATGCCGCTTATTAGCTCAATACCAGGCTTTCACGCCAAAATAATGCAGTTTATCCGCAAAACTCAGGCATTTTCTCCACAAAACACGCTTTTTCTCTCCCAAATACAACCATTTCTCCCCTGCATATCAATTTCAGCCAACAATTAGACATTTTCTCCCCGAATATCACTCTTCATCCCAGAAACCAAACAGGTTCTCTCTGAAGTGCCACTCTTTATCCTCCCAAAAAGGCATTTTCTCCCCAGAATACTGCCTTTCATCTTCAAATGTCTCATATTTGGGAAAGGAAACGAAAGCGCTACTTTGATGAGAGTATTTCTTATTTGGGGGATCAAAAGATCACTTTCGGGGAGAAAATGTGTAATATAGGGAACCCTACGTTGTATTTAATGGAGAAAAAATCTTCTGTTTGGAACCAAGAATGATATTTTGGGGAGAATATTTCTCATTTTGAGGACAGAAATAGGTCTTTTTTGGAGTGGATGACTTATTTTCGGTCTAAAAAGCAGTATTCTGGGAAGAAAATGCCTTCTTTTGGGGATAAAAGGCGGTATTCTGGGAAGAAAATGTGTTCTTTTTGAATAAAATGTGATGTCCCAATAAAAGACGCTGTCTTCCCCACATGCGTCTTTTTATGCTGCAAATCAGACATTTTCTCCCCGAAAGATCACCTTAATCCTCTAAAGAAGACATTTTCTCCACAAAATGCCGCTTATTAGCTCAATACCAAGCTTTCACTCCAAAATAATGCAGTTTATCCCCCAAACTCATGCATTTTCTCCCCAAAACACAATTTTCTCTCCCAAATACAACCATTTCCCCCCTGCATATCAATTTCTGCCAGCAATTAGACATTTTCTCCCCGAATATCACTCTTCATCCCAGAAACCAAACAGGTTCTCTCTTAAGTGCCACTCTTTAGCCCCCCAAAAAGGCATTTTCTCCCCAGAATACTGCCTTTCATCTTCAAATGTCTCATTTTTGGGAAAGGGAACGAAAGCGCTACTTTGGGGAGAGTATTTCTTATTTGGGGGATCAAAAGAGCAATTTGGGGGAGAAAATGTGTAATATAGGGAACCCTACGTGGTATTTAATGGATAAAAATCTTCTCTTTGGAACAAACAATGATATTTTGGGGAGAATATTTCTCATTTTGAGGACAGAAATAGGTCTTTTTTGGAGAGGATGACTTATTTTCGGTCTAAAAAGCAGTATTCTGGGAAGAAAATGCCTTCTTTTGGGGATAAAAGGCGGTATTCGGGAAGAAAATCTGTTATTATTGGAATAAAATGTGATGTCCCAATAAAAGACGCTGTCTTCCCCAAATGCGTCTTCTTATGCTGCAAATCAGATATTTTCTCCCCGAAAGATCACCTTAATCCTCTAAAGAAGACATTTTCTCCAAAAAATGCCGCTTATTAGCTCAATACCATGCTTTTACGCCAAACTAATGCACTTTATCGCCAAAACTCATGCATTTTCTCACCAAAACACTCTTTTTCTCTCCCAAATACATTCATTTCTCCATTAAATACCACGTCGGGTTCCCAATAGTACACATTTTATCCCTCAAATTTCTCTTTTTCTCCCCAGAATGAGGCGTTCTCACTCCAATAACACTTTTGATCCCAAGAATCAGGCATTTTCTCCGCACAAGACTGATTTTATTACCAAAACAAAACATTTCTTACCCAAAACACACCTTTTAATTCCCGGCATTAGACATTGTCACCCCCAAATGCCAATTTGTATCCCTCCAATACGAAATTCTTCCCTACAAATATGGCTTTGTGTGACAAAAATAAGTCAAACGATCCCAAAAATATCGCTTCTTATCCCCCAAGGAAGATTTTTCCTCCCCAAAACTCTCCTTTTGATCCCCAAAATAAGAAATACTCTCCCCAAAGTAGCGCTTTCGTTTCCTTTCCCAAAAATGAGACACTTGAAGATGAAAGGCAGTATTCTGGGGAGAAAATGCCTTTTTGGGGGGATAAAGAGTGGCACTTAAGAGAGAACCTGTTTGGTTTCTGGGATGAAGAGTGATATTCGGGGAGAAAATGTCTAATTGTTGGCAGAAATTGATATGCAGGGGAAAAATGGTTGTATTTGGGAGAGAAAAAGCGTGTTTTGTGGAGAAAATGCATGAGTATTGGGGATAAACTGCATTATTTTGGCGTGAAACCTGGTATTGAGCTAATAAGCGGCATTTTGTGGAGAAAATGTCTTCTTTAGAGGATTAAGGTGATCTTTCGGGAAGAAAATGTCTGATTTGCAGCATAAAAAGACGCATTTGGGGAAGACAGCTTCTTTTATTGGGACATCACATTTTATTCCAATAATAACACATTTTCTTCCCAGAATACCGCCTTTTATCCCCAAAAGAAGGCATTTTCTTCCCAGAATACTGCTTTTTAGACCGAAAATAAGTCATCCTCTCCAAGAAATACCTATTTCTGTCCTCAAAATGAGAAATATTCTCCCCAAAATATCATTCTTGCTTCCAAATAGAAGACCTTTTCTCCATTAAATACCACGTCGTGTTCCCAATAGTACACATTTTATCCCCCAAATTTTTCATTTTCTCCCCAGAATGAGGCGTTCTCACTCCAATAACACTTTTGATCCCAAGAATCAGGCATTTTCTCCGCACAAGACTGATTTTTTTACCAAAACAAAACATTTCTTACCCAAAACACACCTTTTTATTCCCAGCATTAGACATTGTCTCCCCCAAATGCCAATTTGTATCCCTCCAATACGAAATTCTTCCCTTCAAATATGGCTTTGTGTGACAAAAACAAGACAAACGTTCCCAAAAATAGCGCTTCTTATCCCCCAAGGAAGACTTTTCCTCCCCAAAACACCCCATTTAATCCTCAAAATAAGAAATACTCTCCCCAAAGTAGCGCTTTCGTTTCCTTTCCCAAATATGAGACATTTGAAGATGAAAGGCAGTATTCTGGGGAGAAAATACCTTTTTGGGGGGCTAAAGAGTGGCACTTCAGAGAGAACCTGTTTGGTTTCTGGGATGAAGAGTGATATTCGGGGAGAAAATGTCTAATTGTTGGCAGAAATTGATATGCAGGGGAGAAATGGTTGTATTTGGGAGAGAAAAAGCGTCTTTTGGGGAGAAAATGCCTGAGTTTTGGGGTTAAATGGGATTATTTTGGAGGTAATGCATGGTATTGAGCTAATAAGCAGCATTTTGTGGAGAAAATGTCTTCTTTAGAGGATTAAGGTGATCTTTCGGGGAGAAAATGTCTGATTTGCAGCATAAAAAGACGCATTTGGGGAAGACAGCGTCTTTTATTGGGACATCACATTTTATTCCAATAATAACATATTTTCTTCCCGAATACCGCATTTAATCCCCAAAAGAAGGCATTTTCTTCCCAGAATACTGATTTTTAGACCGAAAGTAAATCATCCTCTCCAAAAAAGACCTATTTCTGTCCTCAAAATGAGAAATATTCTCCCCAAAATATCATTCTTGGTTCCAAAGAGAAGATTTTTTCTCCATTAAATAGCACGTCGGGTTCCCTATATTACACCTTTTCTCCCCCAAATTGCTCTTTTGATCCCCCAAATAAGAAATACTCTCCCCAATGTAGTGCTTTCGTTCCCTTTCCCAAATATGAGACATTTGAAGATGAAAGGCAGTATTCTGGGGAGAAAATGCCTTTTTGGGAGGATAAAGAGTGGCACTTAAGAGAGAACCTGTTTGGTTTCTGGGATGAAGAGTGATATTCGGGGAGAAAATGTCTAATTGTTGGCAGAAATTGATATGCAGGGGAGAAATGGTTGTATTTGGGAGAGAAAAAGCGTGTTTTGTGGAGAAAATGCATGAGTTTTGGGGATAAACTGCATTATTTTGGCGTGAAATCTGGTATTGAGCTAATAAGCGGCATTTTGTGGAGAAAATGTCTTCTTTAGAGGATAAAGGTGATCTTTCGGGGAGAAAATGTCTGATTTGCAGCATAAAAAGACGCATTTGGGGAAGACAGCGTCTTTTATTGGGACATCAAATTTTATTCCACTAATAACACATTTTCTTCCCAGAATACCGCCATTTATCCCCAAAAGAAGGCATTTTCTTCCCAGAATACTGCTTTTTAGACCGAAAATAAGTCATCCTCTCCAAAAAAGACCTATTTCTGTCCTCAAAATGAGAAATATTCTCCCCAAAACATCATTCTTGGTTCCAAAGAGAAGATTTTTTCTCCATTAAATAGCACGTCGGGTTCCCTATATTACATATTTTCTCCCCCAAATTGCTCTTTTGATCCCCCAAATAAGAAATACTCTCCCCAAAGTAGCGCTTTCGTTTCCTTTCCCAAATATGAGACATTTGAAGATGAAAGGCAGTATTCTGGGGAGAAAATGCCTTTTTGGGAGGATAAAGAGTGGCACTTCAGAGAGAACCTGTTTGGTTTCTGGGATGAAGAGTGATATTCGGGGAGAAAATGTCTAATTGTTGGCAGAAATTGATATGCAGGGGAGAAATGGTTGTATTTGGGAGAGAAAAAGCGTGTTTTGTGGAGAAAATGCATGAGTATTGGGGATAAACTGCATTATTTTGGCGTGAAATCTGGTATTGAGCTAATAAGCGGCATTTTGTGGAGAAAATGTCTTCTTTAGAGGATTAAGGTGATCTTTCGGGGAGAAAATGTCTGATTTGCAGCATAAAAAGACGCATTTGGGGAAGACAGCGTCTTTTATTGGGACATCACATTTTATTCCAATAATAACACATTTTCTTCCAGAATACCGCCTTTGATCCCCAAAAGAAGGCATTTTCTTCCCAGAATACTGCTTTTTAGACCGAAAATAAGTCATCCTCTCCAAAAAAGACCTATTTCTGTCCTCAAAATGAGAAATATTCTCCCCAAAATATCATTCTTGGTTCCAAAGAGAATATTTTTTCTCCATTAAATACCACGGAGGGTTCCCTATATTACACATTTTCTCCCCCAAATTGCTCTTTTGATCCCCCAAATAAGAAATACTCTCCCCAAAGTAGCGCTTTCGTTTCCTTTCACAAATATGAGACATTTGAAGATGAAAGGCAGTATTCTGGGGAGAAAATGCCTTTTTGGGAGGATAAAGAGTGGCACTTAAGAAAGAACCTGTTTGGTTTCTGGGATGAAGAGTGATATTCGTGGACAAAATGTCTAATTGTTGGCAGAAATTGATATGCAGGGAAGAAATGGTTGTATTTGGGAGAGAAAAAGCGTGTTTTCGGGAGAAAATGCTTGAGTATTGGGGATAAACTGCATTATTTTGGCGTGAAAGCCTGGTATTGAGCTAATAAGCGGCATTTTGTGGAGAAAATGTCTTCTTTAGAGGATTAAGGTGATCTTTCGGGGAGAAAATGTCTGATTTGCAGCATAAAAAGACGCATTTGGGGAAGACAGCGTCTTTCATGGGGACAGCACATTTTATTCCAATAATAACACATTTTCTTCCCGAATACTGCCTTTTATCCTCAAAAGAAGGCATTTTCTTCCCAGAATACTGCTTTTTAGACTGAAAATAAGTCATCCTCTCCAAAAAAGACCTATTTCTGTCCTCAAAATGAGAAATATTCTCCCCAAAATATCATTCTTGGTTCCAAAGAGAAGATTTTTTCTCCATTAAATACCACGTCGGGTTCCCTATATTACACCTTTTCTCCCCGAAATTGCTCTTTTGATCCCCCAAATAAGAAATACTCTCCCCAATGTAGTGCTTTCGTTCCCTTTCCCAAATATGAGACACTTGAAGATGAAAGGCAGTATTCTGGGGAGAAAATGCCTTTTTGGGGGGCTAAAGAGTGGCACTTCAGAGAGAACCTGTTTGGTTTCTGGGATGAAGAGTGATATTCGGGGAGAAAATGTCTAATTGTTGGCAGAAATTGATATGCAGGGAAGAAATGGTTGTATTTGGGAGAGAAAAAGCGTGTTTTGTGGAGAAAATGCATGAGTATTGGGGATAAACTGCATTATTTTGGCGTGAAAGCCTGGTATTGAGCTAATAAGCGGCATTTTGTGGAGAAAATGTCTTCTTTAGAGGATAAAGGTGATCTTTCGGGGAGAAAATGTCTGATTTGCAGCATAAAAAGACGCATTTGGGGAAGACAGCGTCTTTCATGGGGACATCACATTTTATTCCAATAATAACACATTTTCTTCAAGAATACCGCCTTTTATCCCCAAAAGAAGGCATTTTCTTCCCAGAATACTGCTTTTTAGACCGAAAATAAGTCATCCTCTCCAAAAAAGACCTATTTCTGTCCTCAAAATGAGAAATATTCTCCCCAAAATATCATTCTTGGTTCCAAATAGAAGACCTTTTCTCCATTAAATACCACGTAGGGTTCCTATATTACACATTTTCTCCCCCAAATTGCTCTTTTGATCCCCCAAATAAGAAATACTCTCCCCAAAGTAGCGCTTTCGTTTCCTTTCCCAAATAGGAGACATTTGAAGATGAAAGGCAGTATTCTGGGGAGAAAATGCCTTTTTGGGAGGATAAAGAGTGGCACTTAAGAGAGAACCTGTTTGGTTTCTGGGATGAAGAGTGATATTCGGGGAGAAAATGTCTAATTGTTGGCAGAAATTGATATGCAGGGGAGAAATGGTTGTATTTGGGAGAGAAAAAGAGTGTTTTGTGGAGAAAATGCATGAGTATTGCGGATAAACTGCATTATTTTGGCGTGAAACCTGGTATTGAGCTAATAAGCGGCATTTTGTGGAGAAAATGTCTTCTTTAGAGGATTAAGGTGATCTTTCAGGGAGAAAATGTCTGATTTGCAGCATAAAAAGACGCATTTGGGGAAGACAGCGTCTTTTATTGGGACATCACATTTTATTCCAATAATAACACATTTTCTTCCCAGAATACCGCCTTTTATCCCCAAAAGAAGGCATTTTCTTCCCAGAATACTGCTTTTTAGACCGAAAATAAGTCATCCTCTCCAAAAAAGACCTATTTCTGTCCTCAAAATGAGAAATATTCTCCCCAAAACATCATTCTTGGTTCCAAATAGAAGACCTTTTCTCCATTAAATACCACGTAGGGTTCCTATATTACACATTTTCTCCCCGAAATTGCTCTTTTGATCCCCCAAATAAGAAATACTCTCCCCAAAGTAGCGCTTTCGTTTCCTTTCCCAAATATGAGACATTTGAAGATGAAAGGCAGTATTCTGGGGAGAAAATGCCTTTTTGGGGGGCTAAAGAGTGGAACTTAGAGAGAACCTGTTTGGTTTCTGGGATGAAGAGTGATATTCGGGGAGAAAATGTCTAATTGTTGGCAGAAATTGATATGCAGGGAAGAAATGGTTGTATTTGGGAGAGAAAAAGCGTGTTTTGTGGAGAAAATGCCTGAGTTTTGGGGATAAACTGCATTATTTTGGCGTGAAACCTGGAATTGAGCTAATAAGCGGCATTTTGTGGAGAAAATGTCTTCTTTAGAGGATTAAGGTGATCTTTCGGGGAGAAAATCTCTGATTTGCAGCATAAAAAGTCGCATTTGGGGAAGACAGCATCTTTTATTGGGACATCACGTTTTATTCCAATAATAACACATTTTCTTCGTAGAATACTGCCTTTTATCCCCAAAAGAAGGCATTTTCTTCCCAGAATACTGCTTTTTAGACCGAAAATAAGTCATCCTCTCCAAAAAAGACCTATTTCTGTCCTCAAAATGAGAAATATTCTCCCCAAAATATCATTCTTGGTTCCAAAGTGAAGATTTTTTCTCCATTAAATAGTACGTCGGGTTCCCTATATAACACATTTTCTCCCCCAAATTGCTCTTTTGATCCCCCAAATAAGAAATACTCTCCCCAAAGTAGCGCTTTCGTTCCCTTTCCCAATTATGAGACATTTGAAGATGAAAGGCAGTATTCTGGGGAGAAAATGCCTTTTTGGGGGGCTAAAGAGTGGCATTAAGAGAGAACCTGTTTGGTTTCTGGGATGAAGAGTGATATTCTGGGAGAAAATGTCTAATTGTTGGCTGAAATTGATATGCAGGGGAGAAATGGTTGTATTTGGGAGAGAAAAAGCGTGTTTTGTGGAGAAAATGCATGAGTATTGGGGATAAACTGCATTATTTTGGCGTGAAAGCCTGGTATTGAGCTAATAAGCGGCATTTTGTGGAGAAAATGTCTTCTTTAGAGGATAAAGGTGATCTTTCGGGGAGAAAATGTCTGATTTGCAGCATAAAAAGACGCATTTGGGGAAGACAGCGTCTTTCATGGGGACATCACATTTTATTCCAATAATAACACATTTTCTTCAAGAATACCGCCTTTTATCCCCAAAAGAAGGCATTTTCTTCCCAGAATACTGCTTTTTAGACCGAAAATAAGTCATCCTCTCCAAAAAAGACCTATTTCTGTCCTCAAAATGAGAAATATTCTCCCCAAAACATCATTCTTGGTTCCAAATAGAAGACCTTTTCTCCATTAAATACCACGTAGGTTTCCTATATTACACATTTTCTCCCCCAAATTGCTCTTTTGATCCCCCAAATAAGAAATACTCTCCCCAAAGTAGCGCTTTCGTTTCCTTTCCCAATTATGAGACATTTGAAGATGAAAGGCAGTATTCTGGGGAGAAAATGCCTTTTTGGGAGGATAAAGAGTGGCACTTAAGAGAGAACCTGTTTGGTTTCTGGGATGAAGAGTGATATTCGGGGAGAAAATGTCTAATTGTTGGCAGAAATTGATATGCAGGGGAGAAATGGTTGTATTTGGGAGAGAAAAAGAGTGTTTTGTGGAGAAAATGCATGAGTATTGCGGATAAACTGCATTATTTTGGCGTGAAACCTGGTATTGAGCTAATAAGCGGCATTTTGTGGAGAAAATGTCTTCTTCAGAGGATTAAGGTGATCTTTCAGGGAGAAAATGTCTGATTTGCAGCATAAAAAGACGCATTTGGGGAAGACAGCGTCTTTTATTGGGACATCACATTTTATTCCAATAATAACACATTTTCTTCCCAGAATACCGCCTTTTATCCCCAAAAGAAGGCATTTTCTTCCCAGAATACTGCTTTTTAGACCGAAAATAAGTCATCCTCTCCAAAAAAGACCTATTTCTGTCCTCAAAATGAGAAATATTCTCCCCAAAACATCATTCTTGGTTCCAAATAGAAGACCTTTTCTCCATTAAATACCACGTAGGGTTCCTATATTACACATTTTCTCCCCGAAATTGCTCTTTTGATCCCCCAAATAAGAAATACTCTCCCCAAAGTAGCGCTTTCGTTTCCTTTACCAAATATGAGACATTCGAAGATGAAAGGCAGTATTCTGGGGAGAAAATGCCTTTTTGGGAGGATAAAGAGTGGCACTTAAGAGAGAACCTGTTTGGTTTCTGGGATGAAGAGTGATATTCGGGGAGAAAATGTCTAATTGTTGGCAGAAATTGATATGCAGGGAAGAAATGGTTGTATTTTGGAGAGAAAAAGCGTGTTTTGTGGAGAAAATGCCTGAGTTTTGGGGATAAACTGCATTATTTTGGCGTGAAACCTGGTATTAAGCTAATAAGCGGCGTTTTGTGGAGAAAATGTCTTCTTTAGAGGATAAAGGTGATCTTTCGGGGAGAAAATGTCTGATTTGCAGCATAAAAAGACGCATTTGGGGAAGACAGCGTCTTTTATTGGGACAGCACATTTTATTCCAATAATAACACATTTTCTTCCCAGAATACCGCCTTTTATCCCCAAAAGAAGGCATTTTCTTCCCAGAATACTGCTTTTTAGACCGAAAATAAGTCATCCTCTCCAAAAAAGACCTATTTCTGTCCTCAAAATGAGAAATATTCTCCCCAAAATATCATTCTTGGTTCCAAAGAGAAGATTTTTTCTCCATTAAATACCACGTAGGGTTCCCTATATTACACACTTTCTCCCCCAAATTGCTCTTTTGATCCCCCAAATAAGAAATACTCTCCCCAAAGTAGCGCTTTCGTTTCCTTTCCCAAATATGAGACATTCGAAGATGAAAGGCAGTATTCTGGGGAGAAAATGCCTTTTTGGGGGGCTAAAGAGTGGCACTTAAGAGAGAACCTGTTTGGTTTCTGGGATGAAGAGTGATATTCGGGGAGAAAATGTCTAATTGTTGGCAGAAATTGATATGCAGGGGAGAAATGGTTGTATTTGGGAGAGAAAAAGCGTGTTTTGGGGAGAAAATGCCTGAGTTTTGGGGATAAACTGCATTATTTTGACGTGAAACCTGGTATTGAGCTAATAAGCGGCATTTTGTGGAGAAAATGTCTTCTTTAGAGGATTAAGGTGATCTTTCGGGGAGAAAATGTCTGATTTGCAGCATAAAAAGACACATTTGGGGAAGACTGCATCTTTTATTGTTACATCACATTTTATTCCAATAATAACACATTTTCTTCCCAGAATACCGCCTTTTATCCCCAAAAGAAGGCATTTTCTTCCCAGAATACTGCTTTTTAGACCGAAAATAAGTCATTCTCTCCAAAAAAGACCTATTTCTGTCCTCAAAATGAGAAATATTCTCCCCAAAATATCATTCTTGGTTCCAATGAGAAGACTTTTCTCCATTAAATACCACGTAGGGCTCCTATATTACACATTTTCTAACCCAAATTGCTCTTTTGATCCCCCAAATAAGAAATACTCTCCCCAAAGTAGCGCTTTCATTTCCTTTCACAAATATGAGACACTTGAAGATGAAAGGCAGTATTCTGGGGAGAAAATGCCTTTTTGGGAGGATAAAGAGTGGCACTTAAGAGAGAACCTGTTTGGTTTCTGGGATGAAGAGTGATATTCGGGGAGAAAATGTCTAATTGTTGGCAGAAATTGATATGCAGGGGAGAAATGGTTGTATTTGGGAGAGAAAAAGCGTGTTTTGGGGAGAAAATGCCCGAGTTTTGGGGATAAACTGCATTATTTTGGCGTGAAACCTGGAATTGAGCTAATAAGCGGCATTTTGTGGAGAAAATGTCTTCTTTAGAGGATTAAGGTGATCTTTCGGGGAGAAAATGTCTGATTTGCAGCATAAAAAGACACATTTGGGGAAGACTGCATCTTTTATTGTTACATCACATTTTATTCCAATAATAACACATTTTCTTCCCAGAATACCGCCTTTTATCCCCAAAAGAAGGCATTTTCTTCCCAGAATACTGCTTTTTAGACCGAAAATAAGTCATTCTCTCCAAAAAAGACCTATTTCTGTCCTCAAAATGAGAAATATTCTCCCCAAAATATCATTCTTGGTTCCAAAGAGAAGACCTTTTCTCCATTAAATACCACGTAGGGCTCCTATATTACACATTTTCTAACCCAAATTGCTCTTTTGATCCCCCAAATAAGAAATACTCTCCCCAAAGTAGCGCTTTCATTTCCTTTCACAAATATGAGACACTTGAAGATGAAAGGCAGTATTCTGGGGAGAAAATGCCTTTTTGGGAGGATAAAGAGTGGCACTTAAGAGAGAACCTGTTTGGTTTCTGGGATGAAGAGTGATATTCGGGGAGAAAATGTCTAATTGTTGGCAGAAATTGATATGCAGGGGAGAAATGGTTGTATTTGGGAGAGAAAAAGCGTGTTTTGGGGAGAAAATGCCTGAGTTTTGGGGATAAACTGCATTATTTTGGCGTGAAACCTGGTATTGAGCTAATAAGCGGCATTTTGTGGAGAAAATGTCTTCTTTAGAGGATTAAGGTGATCTTTCAGGGAGAAAATGTCTGATTTGCAGCATAAAAAGACGCATTTGGGGAAGACAGCATCTTTTATTGGGACATCACGTTTTATTCCAATAATAACACATTTTCTTCAAGAATACCGCCTTTTATCCCCAAAAGAAGGCATTTTCTTCCCAGAATACTGCTTTTTAGACCGAAAATAAGTCATCCTCTCCAAAAAAGACCTATTTCTGTCCTCAAATTGAGAAATATTCTCCCCAAAATATCATTCTTGGTTCCAAAGAGAAGATTTTTTCTCCATTAAATACCACATAGGGTTCCCTATATTACACATTTTCTAACCCAAATTGCTCTTTTGATCCCCCAAATAAGAAATACTCTCCCCAAAGTAGCGCTTTCGTTTCCTTTCCCAAATATGAGACACTTGAAGATGAAAGGCAGTATTCTGGGGAGAAAATGCCTTTTTGGGAGGATAAAGAGTGGCACTTAAGAGAGAACCTGTTTGGTTTCTGGGATGAAGAGTGATATTCGGGGAGAAAATGTCTAATTGTTGGCAGAAATTGATATGCAGGGGAGAAATGGTTGTATTTTGGAGAGAAAAAGCGTGTTTTGGGGAGAAAATGCATGAGTTTTGGGGATAAACTGCATTATTTTGGCGTGAAACCTGGAATTGAGCTAATAAGCGGCATTTTGTGGAGAAAATGTCTTCTTTAGAGGATTAAGGTGATCTTTCGGGGAGAAAATGTCTGATTTGCAGCATAAAAAGACGCATTTGGGGAAGACAGCATCTTTTATTGGGACATCACATTTTATTCCAATAATAACACATTTTCTTCCCAGAATACCGCCTTTGATCCCCAAAAGAAGGCAGTTTCTTCCCAGAATACTGCTTTTTAGACCGAAAATAAGTCATCCTCTCCAAAAAAGACCTATTTCTGTCCTCAAAATGAGAAATATTCTCCCCAAAACATCATTCTTGGTTCCAAATAGAAGACCTTTTCTCCATTAAATACCACGTAGGGTTCCTATATTACACATTTTCTCCCCCAAATTGCTCTTTTGATCCCCCAAATAAGAAATACTCTCCCCAAAGTAGCGCTTTCGTTCCCTTTCCCAAATATGAGACATTCGAAGATGAAAGGCAGTATTCTGGGGAGAAAATGCCTTTTTGGGAGGATAAAGAGTGGCACTTCAGAGAGAACCTGTTTGGTTTCTGGGATGAAGAGTGATATTCGGGGAGAAAATGTCTAATTGTTGGCAGAAATTGATATGCAGGGGAGAAATGGTTGTATTTGGGAGAGAAAAAGCGTGTTTTGGGGAGAAAATGCCTGAGTTTTGGGGATAAACTGCATTATTTTGGCGTGAAACCTGGTATTAAGCTAATAAGCGGCATTTTGTGGAGAAAATGTCTTCCTTAGAGGATTAAGGTGATCTTTCGGGGAGAAAATGTCTGATTTGCAGCATAAAAAGACGCATTTGGGGAAGACAGCGTCTTTTATTGGGACATCACATTTTATTCCAATAATAACACATTTTCTTCCCAGAATACCGCCTTTTATCCCCAAAAGAAGGCATTTTCTTCCCAGAATACTGCTTTTTAGACCGAAAATAAGTCATCCTCTCCAAAAAAGACCTATTTCTGTCCTCAAAATGAGAAATATTCTCCCCAAAATATCATTCTTGGTTCCAAAGAGAAGACCTTTTCTCCATTAAATACCACGTAGGGCTCCTATATTACACATTTTCTAACCCAAATTGCTCTTTTGATCCCCCAAATAAGAAATACTCTCCCCAAAGTAGCGCTTTCATTTCCTTTCACAAATATGAGACACTTGAAGATGAAAGGCAGTATTCTGGGGAGAAAATGCCTTTTTGGGAGGATAAAGAGTGGCACTTAAGAGAGAACCTGTTTGGTTTCTGGGATGAAGAGTGATATTCGGGGAGAAAATGTCTAATTGTTGGCAGAAATTGATATGCAGGGGAGAAATGGTTGTATTTGGGAGAGAAAAAGCGTGTTTTGGGGAGAAAATGCCTGAGTTTTGGGGATAAACTGCATTATTTTGGAGTGATAGCCTGGAATTGAGCTAATAAGCGGCATTTTGTGGAGAAAATGTCTTCTTTAGAGGATAAAGGTGATCTTTCGGGGAGAAAATGTCTGATTTGCAGCATAAAAAGACGCATTTGGGGAAGACAGCGTCTTTTATTGGGACATCACGTTTTATTCCAATAATAACACATTTTCTTCAAGAATACCGCCTTTTATCCCCAAAAGAAGGCATTTTCTTCCCAGAATACTGCTTTTTAGACCGAAAATAAGTCATCCTCTCCAAAAAAGACCTATTTCTGTCCTCAAAATGAGAAATATTCTTCCCAAAATATCATTGTTTGTTCCAAATAGAAGACCTTTTCTCCATTAAATACCACATAGGGTTCCCTATATTACACATTTTCTCCCCCAAATTGCTCTTTTGATCCCCCAAATAAGAAATACTCTCCCCCAAGTAGCGCTTTCGTTTCCTTTCCCAAAAATGAGACATTTGAAGATGAAAGGCAGTATTCTGGGGAGAAAATGCCTTTTTGGGGGGCTAAAGAGTGGCACTTAAGAGAGAACCTGTTTGGTTTCTGGGATGAAGAGTGATATTCGGGGAGAAAATGTCTAATTGTTGGCAGAAATTGATATGCAGGGGAGAAATGGTTGTATTTGGGAGAGAAAAAGCGTGTTTTGGGGAGAAAATGCCTGAGTTTTGGGGATAAACTGCATTATTTTGGCGTGAAACCTGGAATTGAGCTAATAAGCGGCATTTTGTGGAGAAAATGTCTTCTTTAGAGGATTAAGGTGATCTTTCGGGGAGAAAATGTCTGATTTGCAGCATAAAAAGACGCATTTGGGGAAGACAGCATCTTTTATTGGGACATCACATTTTATTCCAATAATAACACATTTTCTTCCCAGAATACCGCCTTTTATCCCCAAAAGAAGGCATTTTCTTCCCAGAATACTGCTTTTTAGACCGAAAATAAGTCATCCTCTCCAAAAAAGACCTATTTCTGTCCTCAAAATGAGAAATATTCTCCCCAAAACATCATTCTTGGTTCCAAAGAGAAGACCTTTTCTCCATTAAATACCACGTAGGGTTCCTATATTACACATTTTCTCCCCCAAATTGCTCTTTTGATCCCCCAAATAAGAAATACTCTCCCCAAAGTAGCGCTTTCGTTCCCTTTCCCAAATATGAGACATTCGAAGATGAAAGGCAGTATTCTGGGGAGAAAATGCCTTTTTGGGAGGATAAAGAGTGGCACTTCAGAGAGAACCTGTTTGGTTTCTGGGATGAAGAGTGATATTCGGGGACAAAATGTCTAATTGTTGGCAGAAATTGATATGCAGGGGAGAAATGGTTGTATTTGGGAGAGAAAAAGCGTGTTTTGGGGAGAAAATGCCTGAGTTTTGGGGATAAACTGCATTATTTTGGCGTGAAACCTGGTATTGAGCTAATAAGCGGCATTTTGTGGAGAAAATGTCTTCTTTAGAGGATAAAGGTGATCTTTCGGGGAGAAAATGTCTGATTTGCAGCATAAAAAGACACATTTGGGGAAGACAGCATCTTTTATTGGGACATCACATTTTATTCCAATAATAACACATTTTCTTCCCGAATACCGCCTTTTATCCCCAAAAGAAGGCATTTTCTTCCCAGAATACTGCTTTTTAGACCGAAAATAAGTCATTCTCTCCAAAAAAGACCTATTTCTGTCCTCAAAATGAGAAATATTCTCCCCAAAATATCATTGTTTGTTCCAAATAGAAGACCTTTTCTCCATTAAATACCACGTAGGGCTCCTATATTACACATTTTCTCCCCCAAATTGCTCTTTTGATCCCCCAAATAAGAAATACTCTCCCCAAAGTAGCACTTTCGTTCCCTTTCCCAATTATGAGACATTTGAAGATGAAAGGCAGTATTCTGGGGAGAAAATGCCTTTTTGGGGGGCTAAAGAGTGGCACTTAAGAGAGAACCTGTTTGGTTTCTGGGATGAAGAGTGATATTCGGGGAGAAAATGTCTAATTGTTGGCAGAAATTGATATGCAGGGGAGAAATGGTTGTATTTGGGAGAGAAAAAGCGTGTTTTGTGGAGAAAATGCATGAGTATTGCGGATAAACTGCATTATTTTGGCGTGAAAGCCTGGTATTGAGCTAATAAGCGGCATTTTGTGGAGAAAATGTCTTCTTTAGAGGATTAAGGTGATCTTTCGGGGAGAAAATGTCTGATTTGCAGCATAAAAAGACGCATTTGGGGAAGACAGCGTCTTTTATTGGGACATCACATTTTATTCCACTAATAACACATTTTCTTCCCAGAATACCGCCTTTTATCCCCAAAAGAAGGCATTTTCTTCCCAGAATACTGCTTTTTAGACCGAAAATAAGTCATCCTCTCCAAAAAAGACCTATTTCTGTCCTCAAAATGAGAAATATTCTCCCCAAAATATCATTCTTGGTTCCAAAGAGAAGATTTTTTCTCCATTAAATAGCACGTAGGGTTCCCTATATTACACACTTTCTCCCCCAAATTGCTCTTTTGATCCCCCAAATAAGAAATACTCTCCCCAAAGTAGCGCTTTCGTTTCCTTTCCCAAATATGAGACATTTGAAGATGAAAGGCAGTATTCTGGGGAGAAAATGCCTTTTTGGGAGGATAAAGAGTGGCACTTAAGAGAGAACCTGTTTGGTTTCTGGGATGAAGAGTGATATTCGGGGAGAAAATGTCTAATTGTTGGCAGAAATTGATATGCAGGGAAGAAATGGTTGTATTTGGGAGAGAAAAAGCGTGTTTTGGGGAGAAAATGCCTGAGTATTGCGGATAAACTGCATTATTTTGGCGTGAAATCTGGTATTGAGCTAATAAGCGGCATTTTGTGGAGAAAATGTCTTCTTTAGAGGATTAAGGTGATCTTTCGGGGAGAAAATGTCTGATTTGCAGCATAAAAAGACGCATTTGGGGAAGACAGCGTCTTTTATTGGGACAGCACATTTTATTCCAATAATAACACATTTTCTTCCCGAATACCGCCTTTTATCCCCAAAAGAAGGCATTTTCTTCCCAGAATACTGCTTTTTAGACCGAAAATAAGTCATCCTCTCCAAAAAAGACCTATTTCTGTCCTCAAAATGAGAAATATTCTCCCCAAAATATCATTCTTGGTTCCAAAGAGAAGATTTTTTCTCCATTAAATACCACGTCGGGTTCCCTATATTACACATTTTCTCCCCGAAATTGCTCTTTTGATCCCCCAAATAAGAAATACTCTCCCCAAAGTAGCGCTTTCATTTCCTTTCCCAAATATGAGACATTTGAAGATGAAAGGCAGTATTCTGGGGAGAAAATGCCTTTTTGGGAGGATAAAGAGTGGCACTTCAGAGAGAACCTGTTTGGTTTCTGGGATGAAGAGTGATATTCGGGGAGAAAATGTCTAATTGTTGGCAGAAATTGATATGCAGGGGAGAAATGGTTGTATTTGGGAGAGAAAAAGCGTGTTTTGGGGAGAAAATGCATGAGTATTGGGGATAAACTGCATTATTTTGGCGTGAAACCTGGTATTGAGCTAATAAGCGGCATTTTGTGGAGAAAATGTCTTCTTTAGAGGATAAAGGTGATCTTTCGGGGAGAAAATGTCTGATTTGCAGCATAAAAAGACGCATTTGGGAAAGACAGCGTCTTTTATTGGGACATCACGTTTTATTCCAATAATAACACATTTTCTTCCCAGAATACCGCCTTTTGTCCCCAAAAGAAGGCATTTTCTTCCCAGAATACTGCTTTTTAGACCGAAAATAAGTCATTCTCTCCAAAAAAGACCTATTTCTGTCCTCAAAATGAGAAATATTCTCCCCAAAATATCATTGTTTGTTCCAAATAGAAGACCTTTTCTCCATTAAATACCACGTAGGGCTCCTATATTACACATTTTCTCCCCCAAATTGCTCTTTTGATCCCCCAAATAAGAAATACTCTCCCCAAAGTAGCACTTTCGTTCCCTTTCCCAATTATGAGACACTTGAAGATGAAAGGCAGTATTCTGGGGAGAAAATGCCTTTTTGGGGGGCTAAAGAGTGGCACTTAAGAGAGAACCTGTTTGGTTTCTGGGATGAAGAGTGATATTCGGGGAGAAAATGTCTAATTGTTGGCAGAAATTGATATGCAGGGGAGAAATGGTTGTATTTGGGAGAGAAAAAGCATGTTTTGGGGAGAAAATGCCTGAGTTTTGGGGATAAACTGCATTATTTTGGAGTGATAGCCTGGAATTGAGCTAATAAGCGGCATTTTGTGGAGAAAATGTCTTCTTTAGAGGATTAAGGTGATCTTTCGGGGAGAAAATGTCTGATTTGCAGCATAAAAAGACGCATTTGGGGAAGACAGCGTCTTTTATTGGGACATCACATTTTATTCCACTAATAACACATTTTCTTCCCAGAATACCGCCATTTATCCCCAAAAGAAGGCATTTTCTTCCCAGAATACTGCTTTTTAGACCGAAAATAAGTCATCCTCTCCAAAAAAGACCTATTTCTGTCCTCAAAATGAGAAATATTCTCCCCAAAATATCATTCTTGGTTCCAAAGAGAAGATTTTTTCTCCATTAAATACCACGTCGGGTTCCCTATATTACACATTTTCTCCCCGAAATTGCTCTTTTGATCCCCCAAATAAGAAATACTCTCCCCAAAGTAGCGCTTTCGTTTCCTTTCCCAAATAGGAGACATTTGTAGATGAAAGGCAGTATTCTGGGGAGAAAATGCCTTTTTGGGAGGATAAAGAGTGGCACTTAAGAGAGAACCTGTTTGGTTTCTGGGATGAAGAGTGATATTCGGGGAGAAAATGTCTAATTGTTGGCAGAAATTGATATGCAGGGAAGAAATGGTTGTATTTGGGAGAGAAAAAGCGTGTTTTGTGGAGAAAATGCATGAGTATTGCGGATAAACTGCATTATTTTGGCGTGAAACCTGGTATTGAGCTAATAAGCGGCATTTTGTGGAGAAAATGTCTTCTTTAGAGGATTAAGGTGATCTTTCGGGGAGAAAATGTCTGATTTGCAGCATAAAAAGACGCATTTGGGGAAGACAGCGTCTTTTATTGGGACAGCACATTTTATTCCAATAATAACACATTTTCTTCCCAGAATACCGCCTTTTATCCCCAAAAGAAGGCATTTTCTTCCCAGAATACTGCTTTTTAGACCGAAAATAAGTCATCCTCTCCAAAAAAGACCTATTTCTGTCCTCAAAATGAGAAATATTCTCCCCAAAATATCATTCTTGGTTCCAAAGAGAAGATTTTTTCTCCATTAAATACCACGTCGGGTTCCCTATATTACACATTTTCTCCCCGAAATTGCTCTTTTGATCCCCCAAATAAGAAATACTCTCCCCAAAGTAGCGCTTTCATTTCCTTTCCCAAATATGAGACATTTGAAGATGAAAGGCAGTATTCTGGGGAGAAAATGCCTTTTTGGGAGGATAAAGAGTGGCACTTCAGAGAGAACCTGTTTGGTTTCTGGGATGAAGAGTGATATTCGGGGAGAAAATGTCTAATTGTTGGCAGAAATTGATATGCAGGGGAGAAATGGTTGTATTTGGGAGAGAAAAAGCGTGTTTTGGGGAGAAAATGCATGAGTATTGGGGATAAACTGCATTATTTTGGCGTGAAACCTGGTATTGAGCTAATAAGCGGCATTTTGTGGAGAAAATGTCTTCTTTAGAGGATAAAGGTGATCTTTCGGGGAGAAAATGTCTGATTTGCAGCATAAAAAGACGCATTTGGGGAAGACAGCATCTTTTATTGGGACATCACATTTTATTCCAATAATAACACATTTTCTTCCCAGAATACCGCCTTTTATCCCCAAAAGAAGGCATTTTCTTCCCAGAATACTGCTTTTTAGACCGAAAATAAGTCATCCTCTCCAAAAAAGACCTATTTCTGTCCTCAAAATGAGAAATATTCTCCCCAAAACATCATTCTTGGTTCCAAAGAGAAGACTTATTCTCCATTAAATACCACGTAGGGTTCCTATATTACACATTTTCTCCCCCAAATTGCTCTTTTGATCCCCCAAATAAGAAATACTCTCCCCAAAGTAGCGCTTTCGTTCCCTTTCCCAAATATGAGACATTCGAAGATGAAAGGCAGTATTCTGGGGAGAAAATGCCTTTTTGGGAGGATAAAGAGTGGCACTTAAGAGAGAACCTGTTTGGTTTCTGGGATGAAGAGTGATATTTGGGGAGAAAATGTCTAATTGTTGGCAGAAATTGATATGCAGGGAAGAAATGGTTGTATTTGGGAGAGAAAAAGCGTGTTTTGTGGAGAAAATGCCTGAGTTTTGGGGATAAACTGCATTATTTTGGCGTGAAACCTGGTGTTAAGCTAATAAGCGGCATTTTGTGGAGAAAATGTCTTCTTTAGAGGATTAAGGTGATCTTTCGGGGAGAAAATGTCTGATTTGCAGCATAAAAAGACGCATTTGGGGAAGACAGCGTCTTTTATTGGGACAGCACATTTTATTCCAATAATAACACATTTTCTTCCCAGAATACCGCCTTTTATCCCCAAAAGAAGGCATTTTCTTCCCAGAATACTGCTTTTTAGACCGAAAATAAGTCATCCTCTCCAAAAAAGACCTATTTCTGTCCTCAAAATGAGAAATATTCTCCCCAAAATATCATTCTTGTTTCCAAAGAGAAGAATTTTTCTCCATTAAATACCACGTCGAGTTCCCTATATTACACATTTTCTCCCCGAAATTGATCTTTTGATCCCCCAAATAAGAAATACTCTCCCCAAAGTAGCGCTTTCATTTCCTTTCACAAATATGAGACATTTGAAGATGAAAGGCAGTATTCTGGGGAGAAAATGCCTTTTTGGGGGGCTAAAGAGTGGAACTTAGAGAGAACCTGTTTGGTTACTGGGATGAAGAGTGATATTCGGGGAGAAAATGTCTAATTGTTGGCAGAAATTGATATGCAGGGGAGAAATGGTTGTATTTGGGAGAGAAAAAGCGTGTTTTGGGGAGAAAATGCATGAGTATTGGGGATAAACTGCATTATTTTGGAGTGATAGCCTGGAATTGAGCTAATAAGCGGCATTTTGTGGAGAAAATGTCTTCTTTAGAGGATTAAGGTGATCTTTCGGGGAGAAAATGTCTGATTTGCAGCATAAAAAGACGCATTTGGGGAAGACAGCATCTTTTATTGGGACATCACGTTTTATTCCAATAATAACACATTTTCTTCAAGAATACCGCCTTTGATCCCCAAAAGAAGGCATTTTCTTCCCAGAATACTGCTTTTTAGACAGAAAGTAAGTCATCCTCTCCAAAAAAGACCTATTTCTGTCCTCAAAATGAGAAATATTCTTCCCAAAATATAATTCTTGGTTCCAAATAGAAGACCTTTTCTCCATTAAATACCACGTAGGGTTCCTATATTACACATTTTCTCCCCCAAATTGCTCTTTTGATCCCCCAAATAAGAAATACTCTCCCCAAAGTAGCGCTTTCGTTTCCTTTCCCAAATATGAGACATTTGAAGATGAAAGGCAGTATTCTGGGGAGAAAATGCCTTTTTGGGAGGATAAAGAGTGGCACTTCAGAGAGAACCTGTTTGGTTTCTGGGATGAAGAGTGATATTCGGGGAGAAAATGTCTAATTGTTGGCAGAAATTGATATGCAGGGGAGAAATGGTTGTATTTGGGAGAGAAAAAGCGTGTTTTGGGGAGAAAATGCCTGAGTTTTGGGGATAAACTGCATTATTTTGGCGTGAAACCTGGTATTGAGCTAATAAGCGGCATTTTGTGGAGAAAATGTCTTCTTTAGAGGATAAAGGTGATCTTTCGGGGAGAAAATGTCTGATTTGCAGCATAAAAAGACACATTTGGGGAAGACAGCGTCTTTTATTGGGACATCACATTTTATTCCAATAATAACACATTTTCTTCAAGAATACCGCCTTTTATCCCCAAAAGAAGGCATTTTCTTCCCAGAATACTGCTTTTTAGACCGAAAATAAGTCATTCTCTCCAAAAAAGACCTATTTCTGTCCTCAAAATGAGAAATATTCTCCCCAAAATATCATTGTTTGTTCCAAATAGAAGACCTTTTCTCCATTAAATACCACGTAGGGCTCCTATATTACACATTTTCTCCCCCAAATTGCTCTTTTGATCCCCCAAATAAGAAATACTCTCCCCAAAGTAGCACTTTCGTTCCCTTTCCCAATTATGAGACATTTGAAGATGAAAGGCAGTATTCTGGGGAGAAAATGCCTTTTTGGGGGGCTAAAGAGTGGCACTTAAGAGAGAACCTGTTTGGTTTCTGGGATGAAGAGTGATATTCGGGGAGAAAATGTCTAATTGTTGGCAGAAATTGATATGCAGGGGAGAAATGGTTGTATTTGGGAGAGAAAAAGCGTGTTTTGTGGAGAAAATGCATGAGTATTGGGGATAAACTGCATTATTTTGGCGTGAAAGCCTGGAATTGAGCTAATAAGCGGCATTTTGTGGAGAAAATGTCTTCTTTAGAGGATTAAGGTGATCTTTCGGGGAGAAAATGTCTGATTTGCAGCATAAAAAGACGCGTTTGGGGAAGACAGCGTCTTTTATTGGGACATCTCATTTTATTCCACTAATAACACATTTTCTTCCCGAATACCGCCTTTTATCCCCAAAAGAAGGCATTTTCTTCCCAGAATACTGCTTTTTAGACCGAAAATAAGTCATCCTCTCCAAAAAAGACCTATTTCTGTCCTCAAAATGAGAAATATTCTCCCCAAAATATCATTCTTGGTTCCAAAGAGAAGATTTTTTCTCCATTAAATACCACGTCGGGTTCCCTATATTACACATTTTCTCCCCGAAATTGCTCTTTTGATCCCCCAAATAAGAAATACTCTCCCCAAAGTAGCGCTTTCATTTCCTTTCCCAAATATGAGACATTTGAAGATGAAAGGCAGTATTCTGGGGAGAAAATGCCTTTTTGGGAGGATAAAGAGTGGCACTTCAGAGAGAACCTGTTTGGTTTCTGGGATGAAGAGTGATATTCGGGGAGAAAATGTCTAATTGTTGGCAGAAATTGATATGCAGGGGAGAAATGGTTGTATTTGGGAGAGAAAAAGCGTGTTTTGGGGAGAAAATGCATGAGTATTGGGGATAAACTGCATTATTTTGGCGTGAAACCTGGTATTGAGCTAATAAGCGGCATTTTGTGGAGAAAATGTCTTCTTTAGAGGATAAAGGTGATCTTTCGGGGAGAAAATGTCTGATTTGCAGCATAAAAAGACGCATTTGGGGAAGACAGCGTCTTTTATTGGGACATCACATTTTATTCCAATAATAACACATTTTCTTCCCAGAATACCGCCTTTTGTCCCCAAAAGAAGGCATTTTCTTCCCAGAATACTGCTTTTTAGACCGAAAATAAGTCATTCTCTCCAAAAAAGACCTATTTCTGTCCTCAAAATGAGAAATATTCTCCCCAAAATATCATTGTTTGTTCCAAATAGAAGACCTTTTCTCCATTAAATACCACGTAGGGCTCCTATATTACACATTTTCTCCCCCAAATTGCTCTTTTGATCCCCCAAATAAGAAATACTCTCCCCAAAGTAGCACTTTCGTTCCCTTTCCCAATTATGAGACATTTGAAGATGAAAGGCAGTATTCTGGGGAGAAAATGCCTTTTTGGGGGGCTAAAGAGTGGCATTAAGAGAGAACCTGTTTGGTTTCTGGGATGAAGAGTGATATTCGGGGAGAAAATGTCTAATTGTTGGCAGAAATTGATATGCAGGGGAGAAATGGTTGTATTTGGGAGAGAAAAAGCGTGTTTTGGGGAGAAAATGCCTGAGTTTTGGGGATAAACTGCATTATTTTGGAGTGATAGCCTGGAATTGAGCTAATAAGCGGCATTTTGTGGAGAAAATGTCTTCTTTAGAGGATTAAGGTGATCTTTCGGGGAGAAAATGTCTGATTTGCAGCATAAAAAGACGCATTTGGGGAAGACAGCGTCTTTTATTGGGACATCACATTTTATTCCACTAATAACACATTTTCTTCCCAGAATACCGCCATTTATCCCCAAAAGAAGGCATTTTCTTCCCAGAATACTGCTTTTTAGACCGAAAATAAGTCATCCTCTCCAAAAAAGACCTATTTCTGTCCTCAAAATGAGAAATATTCTCCCCAAAATATCATTCTTGGTTCCAAAGAGAAGATTTTTTCTCCATTAAATAGCACGTCGGGTTCCCTATATTACACACTTTCTCCCCCAAATTGCTCTTTTGATCCCCCAAATAAGAAATACTCTCCCCAAAGTAGCGCTTTCGTTTCCTTTCCCAAATATGAGACATTTGAAGATGAAAGGCAGTATTCTGGGGAGAAAATGCCTTTTTGGGAGGATAAAGAGTGGCACTTAAGAGAGAACCTGTTTGGTTTCTGGGATGAAGAGTGATATTCGGGGAGAAAATGTCTAATTGTTGGCAGAAATTGATATGCAGGGAAGAAATGGTTGTATTTGGGAGAGAAAAAGCGTGTTTTGTGGAGAAAATGCATGAGTATTGCGGATAAACTGCATTATTTTGGCGTGAAACCTGGTATTGAGCTAATAAGCGGCATTTTGTGGAGAAAATGTCTTCTTTAGAGGATTAAGGTGATCTTTCGGGGAGAAAATGTCTGATTTGCAGCATAAAAAGACGCATTTGGGGAAGACAGCGTCTTTTATTGGGACAGCACATTTTATTCCAATAATAACACATTTTCTTCCCAGAATACCGCCTTTTATCCCCAAAAGAAGGCATTTTCTTCCCAGAATACTGCTTTTTAGACCGAAAATAAGTCATCCTCTCCAAAAAAGACCTATTTCTGTCCTCAAAATGAGAAATATTCTCCCCAAAATATCATTCTTGGTTCCAAAGAGAAGATTTTTTCTCCATTAAATACCACGTCGGGTTCCCTATATTACACATTTTCTCCCCGAAATTGCTCTTTTGATCCCCCAAATAAGAAATACTCTCCCCAAAGTAGCGCTTTCATTTCCTTTCCCAAATATGAGACATTTGAAGATGAAAGGCAGTATTCTGGGGAGAAAATGCCTTTTTGGGAGGATAAAGAGTGGCACTTCAGAGAGAACCTGTTTGGTTTCTGGGATGAAGAGTGATATTCGGGGAGAAAATGTCTAATTGTTGGCAGAAATTGATATGCAGGGGAGAAATGGTTGTATTTGGGAGAGAAAAAGCGTGTTTTGGGGAGAAAATGCATGAGTATTGGGGATAAACTGCATTATTTTGGCGTGAAACCTGGTATTGAGCTAATAAGCGGCATTTTGTGGAGAAAATGTCTTCTTTAGAGGATAAAGGTGATCTTTCGGGGAGAAAATGTCTGATTTGCAGCATAAAAAGACGCATTTGGGGAAGACAGCGTCTTTTATTGGGACATCACATTTTATTCCAATAATAACACATTTTCTTCCCAGAATACCGCCTTTTGTCCCCAAAAGAAGGCATTTTCTTCCCAGAATACTGCTTTTTAGACCGAAAATAAGTCATTCTCTCCAAAAAAGACCTATTTCTGTCCTCAAAATGAGAAATATTCTCCCCAAAATATCATTGTTTGTTCCAAATAGAAGACCTTTTCTCCATTAAATACCACGTAGGGCTCCTATATTACACATTTTCTCCCCCAAATTGCTCTTTTGATCCCCCAAATAAGAAATACTCTCCCCAAAGTAGCACTTTCGTTCCCTTTCCCAATTATGAGACATTTGAAGATGAAAGGCAGTATTCTGGGGAGAAAATGCCTTTTTGGGGGGCTAAAGAGTGGCACTTAAGAGAGAACCTGTTTGGTTTCTGGGATGAAGAGTGATATTCGGGGAGAAAATGTCTAATTGTTGGCAGAAATTGATATGCAGGGGAGAAATGGTTGTATTTGGGAGAGAAAAAGCGTGTTTTGGGGAGAAAATGCCTGAGTTTTGGGGATAAACTGCATTATTTTGGAGTGATAGCCTGGAATTGAGCTAATAAGCGGCATTTTGTGGAGAAAATGTCTTCTTTAGAGGATTAAGGTGATCTTTCGGGGAGAAAATGTCTGATTTGCAGCATAAAAAGACGCATTTGGGGAAGACAGCGTCTTTTATTGGGACATCACATTTTATTCCACTAATAACACATTTTCTTCCCAGAATACCGCCATTTATCCCCAAAAGAAGGCATTTTCTTCCCAGAATACTGCTTTTTAGACCGAAAATAAGTCATCCTCTCCAAAAAAGACCTATTTCTGTCCTCAAAATGAGAAATATTCTCCCCAAAATATCATTCTTGGTTCCAAAGAGAAGATTTTTTCTCCATTAAATAGCACGTCGGGTTCCCTATATTACACACTTTCTCCCCCAAATTGCTCTTTTGATCCCCCAAATAAGAAATACTCTCCCCAAAGTAGCGCTTTCGTTTCCTTTCCCAAATAGGAGACATTTGAAGATGAAAGGCAGTATTCTGGGGAGAAAATGCCTTTTTGGGAGGATAAAGAGTGGCACTTAAGAGAGAACCTGTTTGGTTTCTGGGATGAAGAGTGATATTCGGGGAGAAAATGTCTAATTGTTGGCAGAAATTGATATGCAGGGAAGAAATGGTTGTATTTGGGAGAGAAAAAGCGTGTTTTGTGGAGAAAATGCATGAGTATTGCGGATAAACTGCATTATTTTGGCGTGAAACCTGGTATTGAGCTAATAAGCGGCATTTTGTGGAGAAAATGTCTTCTTTAGAGGATTAAGGTGATCTTTCGGGGAGAAAATGTCTGATTTGCAGCATAAAAAGACGCATTTGGGGAAGACAGCGTCTTTTATTGGGACAGCACATTTTATTCCAATAATAACACATTTTCTTCCCAGAATACCGCCTTTTATCCCCAAAAGAAGGCATTTTCTTCCCAGAATACTGCTTTTTAGACCGAAAATAAGTCATCCTCTCCAAAAAAGACCTATTTCTGTCCTCAAAATGAGAAATATTCTCCCCAAAATATCATTCTTGGTTCCAAAGAGAAGATTTTTTCTCCATTAAATACCACGTCGGGTTCCCTATATTACACATTTTCTCCCCGAAATTGCTCTTTTGATCCCCCAAATAAGAAATACTCTCCCCAAAGTAGCGCTTTCGTTTCCTTTCCCAAATATGAGACATTTGAAGATGAAAGGCAGTATTCTGGGGAGAAAATGCCTTTTTGGGAGGATAAAGAGTGGCACTTCAGAGAGAACCTGTTTGGTTTCTGGGATGAAGAGTGATATTCGGGGAGAAAATGTCTAATTGTTGGCAGAAATTGATATGCAGGGGAGAAATGGTTGTATTTGGGAGAGAAAAAGCGTGTTTTGGGGAGAAAATGCATGAGTATTGGGGATAAACTGCATTATTTTGGCGTGAAACCTGGTATTGAGCTAATAAGCGGCATTTTGTGGAGAAAATGTCTTCTTTAGAGGATAAAGGTGATCTTTCGGGGAGAAAATGTCTGATTTGCAGCATAAAAAGACGCATTTGGGGAAGACAGCGTCTTTTATTGGGACATCACATTTTATTCCAATAATAACACATTTTCTTCCCAGAATACCGCCTTTTGTCCCCAAAAGAAGGCATTTTCTTCCCAGAATACTGCTTTTTAGACCGAAAATAAGTCATTCTCTCCAAAAAAGACCTATTTCTGTCCTCAAAATGAGAAATATTCTCCCCAAAATATCATTGTTTGTTCCAAATAGAAGACCTTTTCTCCATTAAATACCACGTAGGGCTCCTATATTACACATTTTCTCCCCCAAATTGCTCTTTTGATCCCCCAAATAAGAAATACTCTCCCCAAAGTAGCACTTTCGTTCCCTTTCCCAATTATGAGACATTTGAAGATGAAAGGCAGTATTCTGGGGAGAAAATGCCTTTTTGGGGGGCTAAAGAGTGGCACTTCAGAGAGAACCTGTTTGGTTTCTGGGATGAAGAGTGATATTCGGGGAGAAAATGTCTAATTGTTGGCAGAAATTGATATGCAGGGGAGAAATGGTTGTATTTGGGAGAGAAAAAGCGTGTTTTGGGGAGAAAATGCCTGAGTTTTGGGGATAAACTGCATTATTTTGGAGTGATAGCCTGGTATTGAGCTAATAAGCGGCATTTTGTGGAGAAAATGTCTTCTTTAGAGGATTAAGGTGATCTTTCGGGGAGAAAATGTCTGATTTGCAGCATAAAAAGACGCATTTGGGGAAGACAGCGTCTTTTATTGGGACAGCACATTTTATTCCACTAATAACACATTTTCTTCCCAGAATACCGCCATTTATCCCCAAAAGAAGGCATTTTCTTCCCAGAATACTGCTTTTTAGACCGAAAATAAGTCATCCTCTCCAAAAAAGACCTATTTCTGTCCTCAAAATGAGAAATATTCTCCCCAAAATATCATTCTTGGTTCCAAAGAGAAGATTTTTTCTCCATTAAATAGCACGTCGGGTTCCCTATATTACACACTTTCTCCCCCAAATTGCTCTTTTGATCCCCCAAATAAGAAATACTCTCCCCAAAGTAGCGCTTTCGTTTCCTTTCCCAAATAGGAGACATTTGAAGATGAAAGGCAGTATTCTGGGGAGAAAATGCCTTTTTGGGAGGATAAAGAGTGGCACTTAAGAGAGAACCTGTTTGGTTTCTGGGATGAAGAGTGATATTCGGGGAGAAAATGTCTAATTGTTGGCAGAAATTGATATGCAGGGAAGAAATGGTTGTATTTGGGAGAGAAAAAGCGTGTTTTGTGGAGAAAATGCATGAGTATTGCGGATAAACTGCATTATTTTGGCGTGAAACCTGGTATTGAGCTAATAAGCGGCATTTTGTGGAGAAAATGTCTTCTTTAGAGGATTAAGGTGATCTTTCGGGGAGAAAATGTCTGATTTGCAGCATAAAAAGACGCATTTGGGGAAGACAGCGTCTTTTATTGGGACAGCACATTTTATTCCAATAATAACACATTTTCTTCCCAGAATACCGCCTTTTATCCCCAAAAGAAGGCATTTTCTTCCCAGAATACTGCTTTTTAGACCGAAAATAAGTCATCCTCTCCAAAAAAGACCTATTTCTGTCCTCAAAATGAGAAATATTCTCCCCAAAATATCATTCTTGGTTCCAAAGAGAAGATTTTTTCTCCATTAAATACCACGTCGGGTTCCCTATATTACACATTTTCTCCCCGAAATTGCTCTTTTGATCCCCCAAATAAGAAATACTCTCCCCAAAGTAGCGCTTTCATTTCCTTTCCCAAATATGAGACATTTGAAGATGAAAGGCAGTATTCTGGGGAGAAAATGCCTTTTTGGGAGGATAAAGAGTGGCACTTCAGAGAGAACCTGTTTGGTTTCTGGGATGAAGAGTGATATTCGGGGAGAAAATGTCTAATTGTTGGCAGAAATTGATATGCAGGGGAGAAATGGTTGTATTTGGGAGAGAAAAAGCGTGTTTTGGGGAGAAAATGCATGAGTATTGGGGATAAACTGCATTATTTTGGCGTGAAACCTGGTATTGAGCTAATAAGCGGCATTTTGTGGAGAAAATGTCTTCTTTAGAGGATAAAGGTGATCTTTCGGGGAGAAAATGTCTGATTTGCAGCATAAAAAGACGCATTTGGGGAAGACAGCGTCTTTTATTGGGACATCACATTTTATTCCAATAATAACACATTTTCTTCCCAGAATACCGCCTTTTGTCCCCAAAAGAAGGCATTTTCTTCCCAGAATACTGCTTTTTAGACCGAAAATAAGTCATTCTCTCCAAAAAAGACCTATTTCTGTCCTCAAAATGAGAAATATTCTCCCCAAAATATCATTGTTTGTTCCAAAGAGAAGACCTTTTCTCCATTAAATACCACGTAGGGTTCCTATATTACACATTTTCTCCCCGAAATTTCTCTTTTGATCCCCCAAATAAGAAATACTCTCCCCAAAGTAGCACTTTCGTTTCCTTTCCCAAATATGAGACATTTGAAGATGAAAGGCAGTATTCTGGGGAGAAAATGCCTTTTTGGGAGGATAAAGAGTGGCACTTCAGAGAGAACCTGTTTGGTTTCTGGGATGAAGAGTGATATTCGGGGAGAAAATGTCTAATTGTTGGCAGAAATTGATATGCAGGGGAGAAATGGTTGTATTTGGGAGAGAAAAAGCGTGTTTTGGGGAGAAAATGCATGAGTATTGGGGATAAACTGCATTATTTTGGCGTGAAACCTGGTATTGAGCTAATAAGCGGCATTTTGTGGAGAAAATGTCTTCTTTAGAGGATAAAGGTGATCTTTCGGGGAGAAAATGTCTGATTTGCAGCATAAAAAGACGCATTTGGGGAAGACAGCGTCTTTTATTGGGACATCACATTTTATTCCAATAATAACACATTTTCTTCCCAGAATACCGCCTTTTGTCCCCAAAAGAAGGCATTTTCTTCCCAGAATACTGCTTTTTAGACCGAAAATAAGTCATCCTCTCCAAAAAAGACCTATTTCTGTCCTCAAAATGAGAAATATTCTCCCCAAAACATCATTCTTGGTTCCAAAGAGAAGATTTTTTTCTCCATTAAATACCACGTAGGGTTCCCTATATTACACACTTTCTCCCCCAAATTGCTCTTTTGATCCCCCAAATAAGAAATACTCTCCCCAAAGTAGCGCTTTCGTTTCCTTTCCCAAATAGGAGACATTTGAAGATGAAAGGCAGTATTCTGGGGAGAAAGTGCCTTTTAGGGGGGCTAAAGAGTGGCATTAAGAGAGAACCTGTTTGGTTTCTGGGATGAAGAGTGATATTCGGGGAGAAAATGTCTAAGTGTTGGCAGAAATTGATATGCAGGGGAGAAATGGTTGTATTTGGGAGCGAAAAAGAGTGTTTTGTGGAGAAAATGCCTGAGTTTTGGGGTTAAACTGCATTATTTTGGCGTGAAAGCCTGGTATTGAGCTAATAAGCGGCATTTTGTGGAGAAAATGTCTTCTTTAGAGGATTAAGGTGATCTTTTGGGGAGAAAATGTCTGATTTGCAGCATAAAAAGACGCATTTGGGGAAGACAGCGTCTTTTATTGGGACATCACATTTTATTCCACTAATAACACATATTCTTCCCAGAATACCGCCTTTTGTCCCCAAAAGAAGGCATTTTCTTCCCAGAATACTGCTTTTTAGACCGAAAATAAGTCATTCTCTCCAAAAAAGACCTATTTCTGTCCTCAAAATGAGAAATATTCTCCCCAAAATATCATTGTTTGTTCCAAAGAGAAGACCTTTTCTCCATTAAATACCACGTAGGGCTCCTATATTACACATTTTCTCCCCGAAATTTCTCTTTTGATCCCCCAAATAAGAAATACTCTCCCCAAAGTAGCACTTTCGTTTCCTTTCCCAAATATGAGACATTTGAAGATGAAAGGCAGTATTCTGGGGAGAAAATGCCTTTTTGGGAGGATAAAGAGTGGCACTTCAGAGAGAACCTGTTTGGTTTCTGGGATGAAGAGTGATATTCGGGGAGAAAATGTCTAATTGTTGGCAGAAATTGATATGCAGGGGAGAAATGGTTGTATTTGGGAGAGAAAAAGCGTGTTTTGGGGAGAAAATGCATGAGTATTGGGGATAAACTGCATTATTTTGGCGTGAAACCTGGTATTGAGCTAATAAGCGGCATTTTGTGGAGAAAATGTCTTCTTTAGAGGATAAAGGTGATCTTTCGGGGAGAAAATGTCTGATTTGCAGCATAAAAAGACGCATTTGGGGAAGACAGCGTCTTTTATTGGGACATCACATTTTATTCCAATAATAACACATTTTCTTCCCAGAATACCGCCTTTTGTCCCCAAAAGAAGGCATTTTCTTCCCGGAATACTGCTTTTTAGACCGAAAATAAGTCATTCTCTCCAAAAAAGACCTATTTCTGTCCTCAAAATGAGAAATATTCTCCCCAAAATATCATTGTTTGTTCCAAAGAGAAGACCTTTTCTCCATTAAATACCACGTAGGGTTCCTATATTACACATTTTCTCCCCGAAATTTCTCTTTTGATCCCCCAAATAAGAAATACTCTCCCCAAAGTAGCACTTTCATTTCCTTTCCCAAATATGAGACATTTGAAGATGAAAGGCAGTATTCTGGGGAGAAAATGCCTTTTTGGGAGGATAAAGAGTGGCACTTCAGAGAGAACCTGTTTGGTTTCTGGGATGAAGAGTGATATTCGGGGAGAAAATGTCTAATTGTTGGCAGAAATTGATATGCAGGGGAGAAATGGTTGTATTTGGGAGAGAAAAAGCGTGTTTTGGGGAGAAAATGCATGAGTATTGGGGATAAACTGCATTATTTTGGCGTGAAACCTGGTATTGAGCTAATAAGCGGCATTTTGTGGAGAAAATGTCTTCTTTAGAGGATAAAGGTGATCTTTCGGGGAGAAAATGTCTGATTTGCAGCATAAAAAGACGCATTTGGGGAAGACAGCGTCTTTTATTGGGACATCACATTTTATTCCAATAATAACACATTTTCTTCCCAGAATACCGCCTTTTGTCCCCAAAAGAAGGCATTTTCTTCCCAGAATACTGCTTTTTAGACCGAAAATAAGTCATCCTCTCCAAAAAAGACCTATTTCTGTCCTCAAAATGAGAAATATTCTCCCCAAAACATCATTCTTGGTTCCAAAGAGAAGATTTTTTTCTCCATTAAATACCACGTAGGGTTCCCTATATTACACACTTTCTCCCCCAAATTGCTCTTTTGATCCCCCAAATAAGAAATACTCTCCCCAAAGTAGCGCTTTCGTTTCCTTTCCCAAATAGGAGACATTTGAAGATGAAAGGCAGTATTCTGGGGAGAAAGTGCCTTTTAGGGGGGCTAAAGAGTGGCATTAAGAGAGAACCTGTTTGGTTTCTGGGATGAAGAGTGATATTCGGGGAGAAAATGTCTAAGTGTTGGCAGAAATTGATATGCAGGGGAGAAATGGTTGTATTTGGGAGCGAAAAAGAGTGTTTTGTGGAGAAAATGCCTGAGTTTTGGGGTTAAACTGCATTATTTTGGCGTGAAAGCCTGGTATTGAGCTAATAAGCGGCATTTTGTGGAGAAAATGTCTTCTTTAGAGGATTAAGGTGATCTTTTGGGGAGAAAATGTCTGATTTGCAGCATAAAAAGACGCATTTGGGGAAGACAGCGTCTTTTATTGGGACATCACATTTTATTCCACTAATAACACATATTCTTCCCAGAATACCGCCTTTTGTCCCCAAAAGAAGGCATTTTCTTCCCAGAATACTGCTTTTTAGACCGAAAATAAGTCATTCTCTCCAAAAAAGACCTATTTCTGTCCTCAAAATGAGAAATATTCTCCCCAAAATATCATTGTTTGTTCCAAAGAGAAGACCTTTTCTCCATTAAATACCACGTAGGGCTCCTATATTACACATTTTCTCCCCGAAATTTCTCTTTTGATCCCCCAAATAAGAAATACTCTCCCCAAAGTAGCACTTTCGTTTCCTTTCCCAAATATGAGACATTTGAAGATGAAAGGCAGTATTCTGGGGAGAAAATGCCTTTTTGGGAGGATAAAGAGTGGCACTTCAGAGAGAACCTGTTTGGTTTCTGGGATGAAGAGTGATATTCGGGGAGAAAATGTCTAATTGTTGGCAGAAATTGATATGCAGGGGAGAAATGGTTGTATTTGGGAGAGAAAAAGCGTGTTTTGGGGAGAAAATGCATGAGTATTGGGGATAAACTGCATTATTTTGGCGTGAAACCTGGTATTGAGCTAATAAGCGGCATTTTGTGGAGAAAATGTCTTCTTTAGAGGATAAAGGTGATCTTTCGGGGAGAAAATGTCTGATTTGCAGCATAAAAAGACGCATTTGGGGAAGACAGCGTCTTTTATTGGGACATCAAATTTTATTCCAATAATAACACATTTTCTTCCCAGAATACCGCCTTTTGTCCCCAAAAGAAGGCATTTTCTTCCCAGAATACTGCTTTTTAGACCGAAAATAAGTCATCCTCTCCAAAAAAGACCTATTTCTGTCCTCAAAATGAGAAATATTCTCCCCAAAACATCATTCTTGGTTCCAAAGAGAAGATTTTTTTCTCCATTAAATACCACGTAGGGTTCCCTATATTACACACTTTCTCCCCCAAATTGCTCTTTTGATCCCCCAAATAAGAAATACTCTCCCCAAAGTAGCGCTTTCGTTTCCTTTCCCAAATAGGAGACATTTGAAGATGAAAGGCAGTATTCTGGGGAGAAAGTGCCTTTTAGGGGGGCTAAAGAGTGGCATTAAGAGAGAACCTGTTTGGTTTCTGGGATGAAGAGTGATATTCGGGGAGAAAATGTCTAAGTGTTGGCAGAAATTGATATGCAGGGGAGAAATGGTTGTATTTGGGAGCGAAAAAGAGTGTTTTGTGGAGAAAATGCCTGAGTTTTGGGGTTAAACTGCATTATTTTGGCGTGAAAGCCTGGTATTGAGCTAATAAGCGGCATTTTGTGGAGAAAATGTCTTCTTTAGAGGATTAAGGTGATCTTTTGGGGAGAAAATGTCTGATTTGCAGCATAAAAAGACGCATTTGGGGTAGACAGCGTCTTTTATTGGGACATCACATTTTATTCCACTAATAACACATTTTCTTCCCAGAATACCGCCTTTTGTCCCCAAAAGAAGGCATTTTCTTCCCAGAATACTGCTTTTTAGACCGAAAATAAGTCATCCTCTCCAAAAAAGACCTATTTCTGTCCTCAAAATGAGAAATATTCTCCCCAAAATATCATTCTTGGTTCCAAAGAGAAGATTTTTTCTCCATTAAATAGCACGTCGGGTTCCCTATATTACACACTTTCTCCCCCAAATTGCTCTTTTGATCCCCCAAATAAGAAATACTCTCCCCAAAGTAGCGCTTTCGTTTCCTTTCCCAAATAGGAGACATTTGAAGATGAAAGGCAGTATTCTGGGGAGAAAATGCCTTTTTGGGGGGCTAAAGAGTGGCACTTCAGAGAGAACCTGTTTGGTTTCTGGGATGAAGAGTGATATTCGGGGAGAAAATGTCTAATTGTTGGCAGAAATTGATATGCAGGGGAGAAATGGTTGTATTTGGGAGAGAAAAAGCGTGTTTTGGGGAGAAAATGCATGAGTATTGCGGATAAACTGCATTATTTTGGCGTGAAACCTGGTATTGAGCTAATAAGCGGCATTTTGTGGAGAAAATGTCTTCTTTAGAGGATAAAGGTGATCTTTCGGGGAGAAAATGTCTGATTTGCAGCATAAAAAGACGCATTTGGGGAAGACAGCGTCTTTTATTGGGACAGCACATTTTATTCCAATAATAACACATTTTCTTCCCAGAATACCGCCTTTTATCCCCAAAAGAAGGCATTTTCTTCCCAGAATACTGCTTTTTAGACCGAAAATAAGTCATCCTCTCCAAAAAAGACCTATTTCTGTCCTCAAAATGAGAAATATTCTCCCCAAAATATCATTCTTGGTTCCAAAGAGAAGATTTTTTCTCCATTAAATACCACGTCGGGTTCCCTATATTACACATTTTCTCCCCGAAATTGCTCTTTTGATCCCCCAAATAAGAAATACTCTCCCCCAAGTAGCGCTTTCATTTCCTTTCCCAAATATGAGACATTTGAAGATGAAAGGCAGTATTCTGGGGAGAAAATGCCTTTTTGGGAGGATAAAGAGTGGCACTTCAGAGAGAACCTGTTTGGTTTCTGGGATGAAGAGTGATATTCGGGGAGAAAATGTCTAATTGTTGGCAGAAATTGATATGCAGGGGAGAAATGGTTGTATTTGGGAGAGAAAAAGCGTGTTTTGGGGAGAAAATGCATGAGTATTGGGGATAAACTGCATTATTTTGGCGTGAAACCTGGTATTGAGCTAATAAGCGGCATTTTGTGGAGAAAATGTCTTCTTTAGAGGATAAAGGTGATCTTTCGGGGAGAAAATGTCTGATTTGCAGCATAAAAAGACGCATTTGGGGAAGACAGCGTCTTTTATTGGGACATCACATTTTATTCCAATAATAACACATTTTCTTCCCAGAATACCGCCTTTGATCCCCAAAAGAAGGCAGTTTCTTCCCAGAATACTGCTTTTTAGACCGAAAATAAGTCATCCTCTCCAAAAAAGACCTATTTCTGTCCTCAAAATGAGAAATATTCTCCCCAAAATATCATTGTTTGTTCCAAATAGAAGACCTTTTCTCCATTAAATACCACGTAGGGTTCCTATATTACACATTTTCTCCCCGAAATTGATCTTTTGATCCCCCAAATAAGAAATACTCTCCCCAAAGTAGCGCTTTCGTTTCCTTTCCCAAATAGGAGACATTTGAAGATGAAAGGCAGTATTCTGGGGAGAAAATGCCTTTTTGGGGGGCTAAAGAGTGGCACTTCAGAGAGAACCTGTTTGGTTTCTGGGATGAAGAGTGATATTCGGGGAGAAAATGTCTAATTGTTGGCAGAAATTGATATGCAGGGGAGAAATGGTTGTATTTGGGAGAGAAAAAGCGTGTTTTGGGGAGAAAATGCATGAGTATTGCGGATAAACTGCATTATTTTGGCGTGAAACCTGGTATTGAGCTAATAAGCGGCATTTTGTGGAGAAAATGTCTTCTTTAGAGGATAAAGGTGATCTTTCGGGGAGAAAATGTCTGATTTGCAGCATAAAAAGACGCATTTGGGGAAGACAGCGTCTTTTATTGGAACGTCAGATTTTATTCCAATAATAACACATTTTCTTCCCAGAATACTGCTTTTTAGACCGAAAATAAGTCATCCTCTCCAAAAAAGACCTATTTCTGTCCTCAAAATGAGAAATATTCTCCCCAAAATATCATTCTTGGTTCCAAAGAGAAGATTTTTTATCCATTAAATACCACGTCGGGTTCCCTATATTACACATTTTCTCCCCGAAATTGCTCTTTTGATCCCCCAAATAAGAAATACTCTCCCCCAAGTAGCGCTTTCATTTCCTTTCCCAAATATGAGACATTTGAAGATGAAAGGCAGTATTCTGGGGAGAAAATGCCTTTTTGGGAGGATAAAGAGTGGCACTTCAGAGAGAACCTGTTTGGTTTCTGGGATGAAGAGTGATATTCGGGGAGAAAATGTCTAATTGTTGGCAGAAATTGATATGCAGGGGAGAAATGGTTGTATTTGGGAGAGAAAAAGCGTGTTTTGTGGAGAAAATGCATGAGTATTGCGGATAAACTGCATTATTTTGGCGTGAAACCTGGTATTGAGCTAATAAGCGGCATTTTGTGGAGAAAATGTCTTCTTTAGAGGATAAAGGTGATCTTTCGGGGAGAAAATATCTGATTTGCAGCATAAAAAGACTCATTTGGGGAAGACAGCATCTTTTATTGGGACATCACATTTTATTCCACTAATAACACATTTTCTTCCCGAATACCGCCTTTTATCCCCAAAAGAAGGCATTTTCTTCCCAGAATACTGCTTTTTAGACCGAAAATAAGTCATCCTCTCCAAAAAAGACCTATTTCTGTCCTCAAAATGAGAAATATTCTCCCCAAAATATCATTGTTTGTTCCAAATAGAAGACCTTTTCTCCATTAAATACCACGTAGGGCTCCTATATTACACATTTTCTCCCCGAAATTGATCTTTTGATCCCCCAAATAAGAAATACTCTCCCCAAAGTAGCGCTTTCGTTTCCTTTCCCAAATAGGAGACATTTGAAGATGAAAGGCAGTATTCTGGGGAGAAAATGCCTTTTTGGGGGGCTAAAGAGTGGCACTTCAGAGAGAACCTGTTTGGTTTCTGGGATGAAGAGTGATATTCGGGGAGAAAATGTCTAATTGTTGGCAGAAATTGATATGCAGGGGAGAAATGGTTGTATTTGGGAGAGAAAAAGCGTGTTTTGTGGAGAAAATGCATGAGTATTGCGGATAAACTGCATTATTTTGGCGTGAAACCTGGTATTGAGCTAATAAGCGGCATTTTGTGGAGAAAATGTCTTCTTTAGAGGATAAAGGTGATCTTTCGGGGAGAAAATGTCTGATTTGCAGCATAAAAAGACGCATTTGGGGAAGACAGCGTCTTTTATTGGAACGTCAGATTTTATTCCAATAATAACACATTTTCTTCCCAGAATACTGCTTTTTAGACCGAAAATAAGTCATCCTCTCCAAAAAAGACCTATTTCTGTCCTCAAAATGAGAAATATTCTCCCCAAAATATCATTCTTGGTTCCAAAGAGAAGATTTTTTCTCCATTAAATACCACGTCGGGTTCCCTATATTACACATTTTCTCCCCGAAATTGCTCTTTTGATCCCCCAAATAAGAAATACTCTCCCCCAAGTAGCGCTTTCGTTTCCTTTCCCAAATATGAGACATTTGAAGATGAAAGGCAGTATTCTGGGGAGAAAATGCCTTTTTGGGAGGATAAAGAGTGGCACTTCAGAGAGAACCTGTTTGGTTTCTGGGATGAAGAGTGATATTCGGGGAGAAAATGTCTAATTGTTGGCAGAAATTGATATGCAGGGGAGAAATGGTTGTATTTGGGAGAGAAAAAGCGTGTTTTGTGGAGAAAATGCATGAGTATTGCGGATAAACTGCATTATTTTGGCGTGAAACCTGGTATTGAGCTAATAAGCGGCATTTTGTGGAGAAAATGTCTTCTTTAGAGGATAAAGGTGATCTTTCGGGGAGAAAATGTCTGATTTGCAGCATAAAAAGACGCATTTGGGGAAGACAGCGTCTTTTATTGGGACATCACATTTTATTCCAATAATAACACATTTTCTTCCCAGAATACCGCCTTTTATCCCCAAAAGAAGGCATTTTCTTCCCAGAATACTGCTTTTTAGACCGAAAATAAGTCATCCTCTCCAAAAAAGACCTATTTCTGTCCTCAAAATGAGAAATATTCTCCCCAAAATATCATTGTTTGTTCCAAATAGAAGACCTTTTCTCCATTAAATACCACGTAGGGTTCCTATATTACACATTTTCTCCCCGAAATTGATCTTTTGATCCCCCAAATAAGAAATACTCTCCCCAAAGTAGCGCTTTCGTTTCCTTTCCCAAATAGGAGACATTTGAAGATGAAAGGCAGTATTCTGGGGAGAAAATGCCTTTTTGGGAGGATAAAGAGTGGCACTTCAGAGAGAACCTGTTTGGTTTCTGGGATGAAGAGTGATATTCGGGGAGAAAATGTCTAATTGTTGGCAGAAATTGATATGCAGGGGAGAAATGGTTGTATTTGGGAGAGAAAAAGCGTGTTTTGGGGAGAAAATGCATGAGTATTGGGGATAAACTGCATTATTTTGGCGTGAAACCTAGTATTGAGCTAATAAGCGGCATTTTGTGGAGAAAATGTCTTCTTTAGAGGATAAAGGTGATCTTTCGGGGAGAAAATGTCTGATTTGCAGCATAAAAAGACGCATTTGGGGAAGACAGCGTCTTTTATTGGGACATCACATTTTATTCCAATAATAACACATTTTCTTCCCAGAATACTGCCTTTTGTCCCCAAAAGAAGGCATTTTCTTCCCAGAATACTGCTTTTTAGACCGAAAATAAGTCATCCTCTCCAAAAAAGACCTATTTCTGTCCTCAAAATGAGAAATATTCTCCCGAAAATATCATTGTTTGTTCCAAATAGAAGACCTTTTCTCCATTAAATACCACGTAGGGCTCCTATATTACACATTTTCTCCCCCAAATTGCTCTTTTGATCCCCCAAATAAGAAATACTCTCCCCAAAGTAGCACTTTCGTTCCCTTTCCCAATTATGAGACATTTGAAGATGAAAGGCAGTATTCTGGGGAGAAAATGCCTTTTTGGGGGGCTAAAGAGTGGCACTTAAGAGAGAACCTGTTTGGTTTCTGGGATGAAGAGTGATATTCGGGGAGAAAATGTCTAATTGTTGGCAGAAATTGATATGCAGGGGAGAAATGGTTGTATTTGGGAGAGAAAAAGCGTGTTTTGGGGAGAAAATGCATGAGTTTTGGGGATAAACTGCATTATTTTGGCGTGAAAGCCTGGTATTGAGCTAATAAGCGGCATTTTGTGGAGAAAATGTCTTCTTTAGAGGATTAAGGTGATCTTTCGGGGAGAAAATGTCTGATTTGCAGCATAAAAAGACGCATTTGGGGAAGACAGCGTCTTTTATTGGGACATCACATTTTATTCCAATAATAACACATTTTCTTCCCAGAATACCGCCTTTTATCCCCAAAAGAAGGCATTTTCTTCCCAGAATACTGCTTTTTAGACCGAAAATAAGTCATCCTCTCCAAAAAAGACCTATTTCTGTCCTCAAAATGAGAAATATTCTCCCCAAAATATCATTCTTGGTTCCAAAGAGAAGATTTTTTCTCCATTAAATAGCACGTCGGGTTCCCTATATTACACACTTTCTCCCCCAAATTGCTCTTTTGATCCCCCAAATAAGAAATACTCTCCCCAAAGTAGCGCTTTCGTTTCCTTTCCCAAATAGGAGACATTTGAAGATGAAAGGCAGTATTCTGGGGAGAAAATGCCTTTTTGGGAGGATAAAGAGTGGCACTTCAGAGAGAACCTGTTTGGTTTCTGGGATGAAGAGTGATATTCGGGGAGAAAATGTCTAATTGTTGGCAGAAATTGATATGCAGGGGAGAAATGGTTGTATTTGGGAGAGAAAAAGAGTGTTTTGTGGAGAAAATGCATGAGTATTGCGGATAAACTGCATTATTTTGGCGTGAAACCTGGTATTGAGCTAATAAGCGGCATTTTGTGGAGAAAATGTCTTCTTTAGAGGATTAAGGTGATCTTTCGGGGAGAAAATGTCTGATTTGCAGCATAAAAAGACTCATTTGGGGAAGACAGCGTCTTTTATTGGGACAGCACATTTTATTCCAATAATAACACATTTTCTTCCCAGAATACCGCCTTTTATCCCCAAAAGAAGGCATTTTCTTCCCAGAATACTGCTTTTTAGACCGAAAATAAGTCATCCTCTCCAAAAAAGACCTATTTCTGTCCTCAAAATGAGAAATATTCTCCCCAAAATATCATTCTTGGTTCCAAAGAGAAGATTTTTTCTCCATTAAATACCACGTCGGGTTCCCTATATTACACATTTTCTCCCCCAAATTGCTCTTTTGATCCCCCAAATAAGAAATACTCTCCCCAAAGTAGCGCTTTCATTTCCTTTCCCAAATATGAGACATTTGAAGATGAAAGGCAGTATTCTGGGGAGAAAATGCCTTTTTGGGAGGATAAAGAGTGGCACTTCAGAGAGAACCTGTTTGGTTTCTGGGATGAAGAGTGATATTCGGGGAGAAAATGTCTAATTGTTGGCAGAAATTGATATGCAGGGGAGAAATGGTTGTATTTGGGAGAGAAAAAGCGTGTTTTGTGGAGAAAATGCATGAGTATTGCGGATAAACTGCATTATTTTGGCGTGAAACCTGGTATTGAGCTAATAAGCGGCATTTTGTGGAGAAAATGTCTTCTTTAGAGGATAAAGGTGATCTTTCGGGGAGAAAATGTCTGATTTGCAGCATAAAAAGACGCATTTGGGGAAGACAGCGTCTTTTATTGGGACATCACATTTTATTCCAATAATAACACATTTTCTTCCCAGAATACCGCCTTTGATCCCCAAAAGAAGGCAGTTTCTTCCCAGAATACTGCTTTTTAGACCGAAAATAAGTCATCCTCTCCAAAAAAGACCTATTTCTGTCCTCAAAATGAGAAATATTCTTCCCAAAATATCATTGTTTGTTCCAAATAGAAGACCTTTTCTCCATTAAATACCACGTAGGGTTCCTATATTACACATTTTCTCCCCGAAATTGATCTTTTGATCCCCCAAATAAGAAATACTCTCCCCAAAGTAGCGCTTTCGTTTCCTTTCCCAAATAGGAGACATTTGAAGATGAAAGGCAGTATTCTGGGGAGAAAATGCCTTTTTGGGGGGCTAAAGAGTGGCACTTCAGAGAGAACCTGTTTGGTTTCTGGGATGAAGAGTGATATTCGGGGAGAAAATGTCTAATTGTTGGCAGAAATTGATATGCAGGGGAGAAATGGTTGTATTTGGGAGAGAAAAAGCGTGTTTTGGGGAGAAAATGCATGAGTATTGCGGATAAACTGCATTATTTTGGCGTGAAAGCCTGGTATTGAGCTAATAAGCGGCATTTTGTGGAGAAAATGTCTTCTTTAGAGGATTAAGGTGATCTTTCGGGGAGAAAATGTCTGATTTGCAGCATAAAAAGACGCATTTGGGGAAGACAGCGTCTTTTATTGGGACATCACATTTTATTCCAATAATAACACATTTTCTTCCCAGAATACCGCCTTTTATCCCCAAAAGAAGGCATTTTCTTCCCAGAATACTGCTTTTTAGACCGAAAATAAGTCATCCTCTCCAAAAAAGACCTATTTCTGTCCTCAAAATGAGAAATATTCTCCCCAAAATATCATTCTTGGTTCCAAAGAGAAGATTTTTTCTCCATTAAATAGCACGTCGGGTTCCCTATATTACACACTTTCTCCCCCAAATTGCTCTTTTGATCCCCCAAATAAGAAATACTCTCCCCAAAGTAGCGCTTTCGTTTCCTTTCCCAAATAGGAGACATTTGAAGATGAAAGGCAGTATTCTGGGGAGAAAATGCCTTTTTGGGAGGATAAAGAGTGGCACTTCAGAGAGAACCTGTTTGGTTTCTGGGATGAAGAGTGATATTCGGGGAGAAAATGTCTAATTGTTGGCAGAAATTGATATGCAGGGGAGAAATGGTTGTATTTGGGAGAGAAAAAGAGTGTTTTGTGGAGAAAATGCATGAGTATTGCGGATAAACTGCATTATTTTGGCGTGAAACCTGGTATTGAGCTAATAAGCGGCATTTTGTGGAGAAAATGTCTTCTTTAGAGGATTAAGGTGATCTTTCGGGGAGAAAATGTCTGATTTGCAGCATAAAAAGACTCATTTGGGGAAGACAGCGTCTTTTATTGGGACAGCACATTTTATTCCAATAATAACACATTTTCTTCCCAGAATACCGCCTTTTATCCCCAAAAGAAGGCATTTTCTTCCCAGAATACTGCTTTTTAGACCGAAAATAAGTCATCCTCTCCAAAAAAGACCTATTTCTGTCCTCAAAATGAGAAATATTCTCCCCAAAATATCATTCTTGGTTCCAAAGAGAAGATTTTTTCTCCATTAAATACCACGTCGGGTTCCCTATATTACACATTTTCTCCCCCAAATTGCTCTTTTGATCCCCCAAATAAGAAATACTCTCCCCAAAGTAGCGCTTTCATTTCCTTTCCCAAATATGAGACATTTGAAGATGAAAGGCAGTATTCTGGGGAGAAAATGCCTTTTTGGGAGGATAAAGAGTGGCACTTCAGAGAGAACCTGTTTGGTTTCTGGGATGAAGAGTGATATTCGGGGAGAAAATGTCTAATTGTTGGCAGAAATTGATATGCAGGGGAGAAATGGTTGTATTTGGGAGAGAAAAAGCGTGTTTTGTGGAGAAAATGCATGAGTATTGCGGATAAACTGCATTATTTTGGCGTGAAACCTGGTATTGAGCTAATAAGCGGCATTTTGTGGAGAAAATGTCTTCTTTAGAGGATAAAGGTGATCTTTCGGGGAGAAAATGTCTGATTTGCAGCATAAAAAGACGCATTTGGGGAAGACAGCGTCTTTTATTGGGACATCACATTTTATTCCAATAATAACACATTTTCTTCCCAGAATACCGCCTTTGATCCCCAAAAGAAGGCAGTTTCTTCCCAGAATACTGCTTTTTAGACCGAAAATAAGTCATCCTCTCCAAAAAAGACCTATTTCTGTCCTCAAAATGAGAAATATTCTTCCCAAAATATCATTGTTTGTTCCAAATAGAAGACCTTTTCTCCATTAAATACCACGTAGGGTTCCTATATTACACATTTTCTCCCCGAAATTGATCTTTTGATCCCCCAAATAAGAAATACTCTCCCCAAAGTAGCGCTTTCGTTTCCTTTCCCAAATAGGAGACATTTGAAGATGAAAGGCAGTATTCTGGGGAGAAAATGCCTTTTTGGGGGGCTAAAGAGTGGCACTTCAGAGAGAACCTGTTTGGTTTCTGGGATGAAGAGTGATATTCGGGGAGAAAATGTCTAATTGTTGGCAGAAATTGATATGCAGGGGAGAAATGGTTGTATTTGGGAGAGAAAAAGCGTGTTTTGGGGAGAAAATGCATGAGTATTGCGGATAAACTGCATTATTTTGGCTTGAAACCTGGTATTGAGCTAATAAGCGGCATTTTGTGGAGAAAATGTCTTCTTTAGAGGATAAAGGTGATCTTTCGGGGAGAAAATGTCTGATTTGCAGCATAAAAAGACGCATTTGGGGAAGACAGCGTCTTTTATTGGAACGTCAGATTTTATTCCAATAATAACACATTTTCTTCCCAGAATACTGCTTTTTAGACCGAAAATAAGTCATCCTCTCCAAAAAAGACCTATTTCTGTCCTCAAAATGAGAAATATTCTCCCCAAAATATCATTCTTGGTTCCAAAGAGAAGATTTTTTCTCCATTAAATACCACGTCGGGTTCCCTATATTACACATTTTCTCCCCGAAATTGCTCTTTTGATCCCCCAAATAAGAAATACTCTCCCCCAAGTAGCGCTTTCATTTCCTTTCCCAAATATGAGACATTTGAAGATGAAAGGCAGTATTCTGGGGAGAAAATGCCTTTTTGGGAGGATAAAGAGTGGCACTTCAGAGAGAACCTGTTTGGTTTCTGGGATGAAGAGTGATATTCGGGGAGAAAATGTCTAATTGTTGGCAGAAATTGATATGCAGGGGAGAAATGGTTGTATTTGGGAGAGAAAAAGCGTGTTTTGTGGAGAAAATGCATGAGTATTGCGGATAAACTGCATTATTTTGGCGTGAAACCTGGTATTGAGCTAATAAGCGGCATTTTGTGGAGAAAATGTCTTCTTTAGAGGATAAAGGTGATCTTTCGGGGAGAAAATATCTGATTTGCAGCATAAAAAGACTCATTTGGGGAAGACAGCATCTTTTATTGGGACATCACATTTTATTCCACTAATAACACATTTTCTTCCCGAATACCGCCTTTTATCCCCAAAAGAAGGCATTTTCTTCCCAGAATACTGCTTTTTAGACCGAAAATAAGTCATCCTCTCCAAAAAAGACCTATTTCTGTCCTCAAAATGAGAAATATTCTCCCCAAAATATCATTGTTTGTTCCAAATAGAAGACCTTTTCTCCATTAAATACCACGTAGGGTTCCTATATTACACATTTTCTCCCCGAAATTGATCTTTTGATCCCCCAAATAAGAAATACTCTCCCCAAAGTAGCGCTTTCGTTTCCTTTCCCAAATAGGAGACATTTGAAGATGAAAGGCAGTATTCTGGGGAGAAAATGCCTTTTTGGGGGGCTAAAGAGTGGCACTTCAGAGAGAACCTGTTTGGTTTCTGGGATGAAGAGTGATATTCGGGGAGAAAATGTCTAATTGTTGGCAGAAATTGATATGCAGGGGAGAAATGGTTGTATTTGGGAGAGAAGAAGCGTGTTTTGTGGAGAAAATGCATGAGTATTGCGGATAAACTGCATTATTTTGGCGTGAAACCTGGTATTGAGCTAATAAGCGGCATTTTGTGGAGAAAATGTCTTCTTTAGAGGATAAAGGTGATCTTTCGGGGAGAAAATGTCTGATTTGCAGCATAAAAAGACGCATTTGGGGAAGACAGCGTCTTTTATTGGAACGTCAGATTTTATTCCAATAATAACACATTTTCTTCCCAGAATACTGCTTTTTAGACCGAAAATAAGTCATCCTCTCCAAAAAAGACCTATTTCTGTCCTCAAAATGAGAAATATTCTCCCCAAAATATCATTCTTGGTTCCAAAGAGAAGATTTTTTCTCCATTAAATACCACGTCGGGTTCCCTATATTACACATTTTCTCCCCGAAATTGCTCTTTTGATCCCCCAAATAAGAAATACTCTCCCCCAAGTAGCGCTTTCGTTTCCTTTCCCAAATATGAGACATTTGAAGATGAAAGGCAGTATTCTGGGGAGAAAATGCCTTTTTGGGAGGATAAAGAGTGGCACTTCAGAGAGAACCTGTTTGGTTTCTGGGATGAAGAGTGATATTCGGGGAGAAAATGTCTAATTGTTGGCAGAAATTGATATGCAGGGGAGAAATGGTTGTATTTGGGAGAGAAAAAGCGTGTTTTGTGGAGAAAATGCATGAGTATTGGGGATAAACTGCATTATTTTGGCGTGAAACCTGGTATTGAGCTAATAAGCGGCATTTTGTGGAGAAAATGTCTTCTTTAGAGGATAAAGGTGATCTTTCGGGGAGAAAATGTCTGATTTGCAGCATAAAAAGACGCATTTGGGGAAGACAGCGTCTTTTATTGGGACATCACATTTTATTCCAATAATAACACATTTTCTTCCCAGAATACCGCCTTTGATCCCCAAAAGAAGGCATTTTCTTCCCAGAATACTGCTTTTTAGACCGAAAATAAGTCATCCTCTCCAAAAAAGACCTATTTCTGTCCTCAAAATGAGAAATATTCTTCCCAAAATATCATTGTTTGTTCCAAATAGAAGACCTTTTCTCCATTAAATACCACGTAGGGTTCCTATATTACACATTTTCTCCCCGAAATTGATCTTTTGATCCCCCAAATAAGAAATACTCTCCCCAAAGTAGCGCTTTCGTTTCCTTTCCCAAATAGGAGACATTTGAAGATGAAAGGCAGTATTCTGGGGAGAAAATGCCTTTTTGGGAGGATAAAGAGTGGCACTTCAGAGAGAACCTGTTTGGTTTCTGGGATGAAGAGTGATATTCGGGGAGAAAATGTCTAATTGTTGGCAGAAATTGATATGCAGGGGAGAAATGGTTGTATTTGGGAGAGAAAAAGCGTGTTTTGTGGAGAAAATGCATGAGTTTTGGGGATAAACTGCATTATTTTGGCGTGAAACCTGGTATTGAGCTAATAAGCGGCATTTTGTGGAGAAAATGTCTTCTTTAGAGGATAAAGGTGATCTTTCGGGGAGAAAATGTCTGATTTGCAGCATAAAAAGACGCATTTGGGGAAGACAGCGTCTTTTATTGGGACATCACATTTTATTCCAATAATAACACATTTTCTTCCCAGAATACTGCCTTTTGTCCCCAAAAGAAGGCATTTTCTTCCCAGAATACTGCTTTTTAGACCGAAAATAAGTCATCCTCTCCAAAAAAGACCTATTTCTGTCCTCAAAATGAGAAATATTCTCCCGAAAATATCATTGTTTGTTCCAAATAGAAGACCTTTTCTCCATTAAATACCACGTAGGGCTCCTATATTACACATTTTCTCCCCCAAATTGCTCTTTTGATCCCCCAAATAAGAAATACTCTCCCCAAAGTAGCACTTTCGTTCCCTTTCCCAATTATGAGACATTTGAAGATGAAAGGCAGTATTCTGGGGAGAAAATGCCTTTTTGGGGGGCTAAAGAGTGGCACTTAAGAGAGAACCTGTTTGGTTTCTGGGATGAAGAGTGATATTCGGGGAGAAAATGTCTAATTGTTGGCAGAAATTGATATGCAGGGGAGAAATGGTTGTATTTGGGAGAGAAAAAGCGTGTTTTGGGGAGAAAATGCATGAGTTTTGGGGATAAACTGCATTATTTTGGCGTGAAAGCCTGGTATTGAGCTAATAAGCGGCATTTTGTGGAGAAAATGTCTTCTTTAGAGGATTAAGGTGATCTTTCGGGGAGAAAATGTCTGATTTGCAGCATAAAAAGACGCATTTGGGGAAGACAGCGTCTTTTATTGGGACAGCACATTTTATTCCAATAATAACACATTTTCTTCCCAGAATACCGCCTTTTATCCCCAAAAGAAGGCATTTTCTTCCCAGAATACTGCTTTTTAGACCGAAAATAAGTCATCCTCTCCAAAAAAGACCTATTTCTGTCCTCAAAATGAGAAATATTCTCCCCAAAATATCATTCTTGGTTCCAAAGAGAAGATTTTTTATCCATTAAATACCACGTCGGGTTCCCTATATTACACATTTTCTCCCCCAAATTGCTCTTTTGATCCCCCAAATAAGAAATACTCTCCCCAAAGTAGCGCTTTCATTTCCTTTCCCAAATATGAGACATTTGAAGATGAAAGGCAGTATTCTGGGGAGAAAATGCCTTTTTGGGAGGATAAAGAGTGGCACTTCAGAGAGAACCTGTTTGGTTTCTGGGATGAAGAGTGATATTCGGGGAGAAAATGTCTAATTGTTGGCAGAAATTGATATGCAGGGGAGAAATGGTTGTATTTGGGAGAGAAAAAGCGTGTTTTGTGGAGAAAATGCATGAGTATTGCGGATAAACTGCATTATTTTGGCGTGAAACCTGGTATTGAGCTAATAAGCGGCATTTTGTGGAGAAAATGTCTTCTTTAGAGGATAAAGGTGATCTTTCGGGGAGAAAATGTCTGATTTGCAGCATAAAAAGACGCATTTGGGGAAGACAGCGTCTTTTATTGGGACATCACATTTTATTCCAATAATAACACATTTTCTTCCCGAATACCGCCTTTTATCCCCAAAAGAAGGCATTTTCTTCCCAGAATACTGCTTTTTAGACCGAAAATAAGTCATCCTCTCCAAAAAAGACCTATTTCTGTCCTCAAAATGAGAAATATTCTCCCCAAAATATCATTGTTTGTTCCAAATAGAAGACCTTTTCTCCATTAAATACCACGTAGGGTTCCTATATTACACATTTTCTCCCCGAAATTGATCTTTTGATCCCCCAAATAAGAAATACTCTCCCCAAAGTAGCGCTTTCGTTCCCTTTCCCAATTATGAGACATTTGAAGATGAAAGGCAGTATTCTGGGGAGAAAATGCCTTTTTGGGGGGCTAAAGAGTGGCACTTCAGAGAGAACCTGTTTGGTTTCTGGGATGAAGAGTGATATTCGGGGAGAAAATGTCTAATTGTTGGCAGAAATTGATATGCAGGGGAGAAATGGTTGTATTTGGGAGAGAAGAAGCGTGTTTTGTGGAGAAAATGCATGAGTATTGCGGATAAACTGCATTATTTTGGCGTGAAACCTGGTATTGAGCTAATAAGCGGCATTTTGTGGAGAAAATGTCTTCTTTAGAGGATAAAGGTGATCTTTCGGGGAGAAAATGTCTGATTTGCAGCATAAAAAGACGCATTTGGGGAAGACAGCGTCTTTTATTGGAACGTCAGATTTTATTCCAATAATAACACATTTTCTTCCCAGAATACTGCTTTTTAGACCGAAAATAAGTCATCCTCTCCAAAAAAGACCTATTTCTGTCCTCAAAATGAGAAATATTCTCCCCAAAATATCATTCTTGGTTCCAAAGAGAAGATTTTTTCTCCATTAAATACCACGTCGGGTTCCCTATATTACACATTTTCTCCCCCAAATTGCTCTTTTGATCCCCCAAATAAGAAATACTCTCCCCCAAGTAGCGCTTTCGTTTCCTTTCCCAAATATGAGACATTTGAAGATGAAAGGCAGTATTCTGGGGAGAAAATGCCTTTTTGGGAGGATAAAGAGTGGCACTTCAGAGAGAACCTGTTTGGTTTCTGGGATGAAGAGTGATATTCGGGGAGAAAATGTCTAATTGTTGGCAGAAATTGATATGCAGGGGAGAAATGGTTGTATTTGGGAGAGAAAAAGCGTGTTTTGTGGAGAAAATGCATGAGTATTGCGGATAAACTGCATTATTTTGGCGTGAAACCTGGTATTGAGCTAATAAGCGGCATTTTGTGGAGAAAATGTCTTCTTTAGAGGATAAAGGTGATCTTTCGGGGAGAAAATGTCTGATTTGCAGCATAAAAAGACGCATTTGGGGAAGACAGCGTCTTTTATTGGAACGTCAGATTTTATTCCAATAATAACACATTTTCTTCCCAGAATACTGCTTTTTAGACCGAAAATAAGTCATCCTCTCCAAAAAAGACCTATTTCTGTCCTCAAAATGAGAAATATTCTCCCCAAAATATCATTCTTGGTTCCAAAGAGAAGATTTTTTCTCCATTAAATACCACGTCGGGTTCCCTATATTACACATTTTCTCCCCGAAATTGCTCTTTTGATCCCCCAAATAGGAAATACTCTCCCCAAAGTAGCGCTTTCATTTCCTTTCCCAAATATGAGACATTTGAAGATGAAAGGCAGTATTCTGGGGAGAAAATGCCTTTTTGGGAGGATAAAGAGTGGCACTTCAGAGAGAACCTGTTTGGTTTCTGGGATGAAGAGTGATATTCGGGGAGAAAATGTCTAATTGTTGGCAGAAATTGATATGCAGGGGAGAAATGGTTGTATTTGGGAGAGAAAAAGCGTGTTTTGTGGAGAAAATGCATGAGTATTGCGGATAAACTGCATTATTTTGGCGTGAAACCTGGTATTGAGCTAATAAGCGGCATTTTGTGGAGAAAATGTCTTCTTTAGAGGATAAAGGTGATCTTTCGGGGAGAAAATGTCTGATTTGCAGCATAAAAAGACGCATTTGGGGAAGACAGCGTCTTTTATTGGGACATCACATTTTATTCCAATAATAACACATTTTCTTCCCAGAATACCGCCTTTGATCCCCAAAAGAAGGCAGTTTCTTCCCAGAATACTGCTTTTTAGACCGAAAATAAGTCATCCTCTCCAAAAAAGACCTATTTCTGTCCTCAAAATGAGAAATATTCTTCCCAAAATATCATTGTTTGTTCCAAATAGAAGACCTTTTCTCCATTAAATACCACGTAGGGTTCCTATATTACACATTTTCTCCCCGAAATTGATCTTTTGATCCCCCAAATAAGAAATACTCTCCCCAAAGTAGCGCTTTCGTTTCCTTTCCCAAATAGGAGACATTTGAAGATGAAAGGCAGTATTCTGGGGAGAAAATGCCTTTTTGGGAGGATAAAGAGTGGCACTTCAGAGAGAACCTGTTTGGTTTCTGGGATGAAGAGTGATATTCGGGGAGAAAATGTCTAATTGTTGGCAGAAATTGATATGCAGGGGAGAAATGGTTGTATTTGGGAGAGAAAAAGCGTGTTTTGGGGAGAAAATGCATGAGTATTGGGGATAAACTGCATTATTTTGGCGTGAAACCTAGTATTGAGCTAATAAGCGGCATTTTGTGGAGAAAATGTCTTCTTTAGAGGATTAAGGTGATCTTTCGGGGAGAAAATGTCTGATTTGCAGCATAAAAAGACGCATTTGGGGAAGACAGCGTCTTTTATTGGGACATCACATTTTATTCCAATAATAACACATTTTCTTCCCAGAATACTGCCTTTTGTCCCCAAAAGAAGGCATTTTCTTCCCAGAATACTGCTTTTTAGACCGAAAATAAGTCATCCTCTCCAAAAAAGACCTATTTCTGTCCTCAAAATGAGAAATATTCTCCCGAAAATATCATTGTTTGTTCCAAATAGAAGACCTTTTCTCCATTAAATACCACGTAGGGCTCCTATATTACACATTTTCTCCCCCAAATTGCTCTTTTGATCCCCCAAATAAGAAATACTCTCCCCAAAGTAGCACTTTCGTTCCCTTTCCCAATTATGAGACATTTGAAGATGAAAGGCAGTATTCTGGGGAGAAAATGCCTTTTTGGGGGGCTAAAGAGTGGCACTTAAGAGAGAACCTGTTTGGTTTCTGGGATGAAGAGTGATATTCGGGGAGAAAATGTCTAATTGTTGGCAGAAATTGATATGCAGGGGAGAAATGGTTGTATTTGGGAGAGAAAAAGCGTGTTTTGTGGAGAAAATGCATGAGTATTGGGGATAAACTGCATTATTTTGGCGTGAAAGCCTGGTATTGAGCTAATAAGCGGCATTTTGTGGAGAAAATGTCTTCTTTAGAGGATTAAGGTGATCTTTCGGGGAGAAAATGTCTGATTTGCAGCATAAAAAGACGCATTTGGGGAAGACAGCGTCTTTTATTGGGACATCACATTTTATTCCAATAATAACACATTTTCTTCCCAGAATACCGCCTTTTATCCCCAAAAGAAGGCATTTTCTTCCCAGAATACTGCTTTTTAGACCGAAAATAAGTCATCCTCTCCAAAAAAGACCTATTTCTGTCCTCAAAATGAGAAATATTCTCCCCAAAATATCATTCTTGGTTCCAAAGAGAAGATTTTTTCTCCATTAAATAGCACGTCGGGTTCCCTATATTACACACTTTCTCCCCGAAATTGATCTTTTGATCCCCCAAATAAGAAATACTCTCCCCAAAGTAGCGCTTTCGTTTCCTTTCCCAAATAGGAGACATTTGAAGATGAAAGGCAGTATTCTGGGGAGAAAATGCCTTTTTGGGAGGATAAAGAGTGGCACTTCAGAGAGAACCTGTTTGGTTTCTGGGATGAAGAGTGATATTCGGGGAGAAAATGTCTAATTGTTGGCAGAAATTGATATGCAGGGGAGAAATGGTTGTATTTGGGAGAGAAAAAGCGTGTTTTGTGGAGAAAATGCATGAGTATTGCGGATAAACTGCATTATTTTGGCGTGAAACCTGGTATTGAGCTAATAAGCGGCATTTTGTGGAGAAAATGTCTTCTTTTGAGGATAAAGGTGATCTTTCGGGGAGAAAATGTCTGATTTGCAGCATAAAAAGACGCATTTGGGGAAGACAGCGTCTTTTATTGGGACATCACATTTTATTCCAATAATAACACATTTTCTTCCCAGAATACCGCCTTTGATCCCCAAAAGAAGGCAGTTTCTTCCCAGAATACTGCTTTTTAGACCGAAAATAAGTCATCCTCTCCAAAAAAGACCTATTTCTGTCCTCAAAATGAGAAATATTCTTCCCAAAATATCATTGTTTGTTCCAAATAGAAGACCTTTTCTCCATTAAATACCACGTAGGGTTCCTATATTACACATTTTCTCCCCGAAATTGATCTTTTGATCCCCCAAATAAGAAATACTCTCCCCAAAGTAGCGCTTTCGTTCCCTTTCCCAATTATGAGACATTTGAAGATGAAAGGCAGTATTCTGGGGAGAAAATGCCTTTTTGGGGGGCTAAAGAGTGGCACTTCAGAGAGAACCTGTTTGGTTTCTGGGATGAAGAGTGATATTCGGGGAGAAAATGTCTAATTGTTGGCAGAAATTGATATGCAGGGGAGAAATGGTTGTATTTGGGAGAGAAGAAGCGTGTTTTGTGGAGAAAATGCATGAGTATTGCGGATAAACTGCATTATTTTGGCGTGAAACCTGGTATTGAGCTAATAAGCGGCATTTTGTGGAGAAAATGTCTTCTTTAGAGGATAAAGGTGATCTTTCGGGGAGAAAATGTCTGATTTGCAGCATAAAAAGACGCATTTGGGGAAGACAGCGTCTTTTATTGGAACGTCAGATTTTATTCCAATAATAACACATTTTCTTCCCAGAATACTGCTTTTTAGACCGAAAATAAGTCATCCTCTCCAAAAAAGACCTATTTCTGTCCTCAAAATGAGAAATATTCTCCCCAAAATATCATTCTTGGTTCCAAAGAGAAGATTTTTTCTCCATTAAATACCACGTCGGGTTCCCTATATTACACATTTTCTCCCCGAAATTGCTCTTTTGATCCCCCAAATAAGAAATACTCTCCCCCAAGTAGCGCTTTCGTTTCCTTTCCCAAATATGAGACATTTGAAGATGAAAGGCAGTATTCTGGGGAGAAAATGCCTTTTTGGGAGGATAAAGAGTGGCACTTCAGAGAGAACCTGTTTGGTTTCTGGGATGAAGAGTGATATTCGGGGAGAAAATGTCTAATTGTTGGCAGAAATTGATATGCAGGGGAGAAATGGTTGTATTTGGGAGAGAAAAAGCGTGTTTTGTGGAGAAAATGCATGAGTATTGCGGATAAACTGCATTATTTTGGCGTGAAACCTGGTATTGAGCTAATAAGCGGCATTTTGTGGAGAAAATGTCTTCTTTAGAGGATAAAGGTGATCTTTCGGGGAGAAAATGTCTGATTTGCAGCATAAAAAGACGCATTTGGGGAAGACAGCGTCTTTTATTGGAACGTCAGATTTTATTCCAATAATAACACATTTTCTTCCCAGAATACTGCTTTTTAGACCGAAAATAAGTCATCCTCTCCAAAAAAGACCTATTTCTGTCCTCAAAATGAGAAATATTCTCCCCAAAATATCATTCTTGGTTCCAAAGAGAAGATTTTTTCTCCATTAAATACCACGTCGGGTTCCCTATATTACACATTTTCTCCCCGAAATTGCTCTTTTGATCCCCCAAATAGGAAATACTCTCCCCAAAGTAGCGCTTTCATTTCCTTTCCCAAATATGAGACATTTGAAGATGAAAGGCAGTATTCTGGGGAGAAAATGCCTTTTTGGGAGGATAAAGAGTGGCACTTCAGAGAGAACCTGTTTGGTTTCTGGGATGAAGAGTGATATTCGGGGAGAAAATGTCTAATTGTTGGCAGAAATTGATATGCAGGGGAGAAATGGTTGTATTTGGGAGAGAAAAAGCGTGTTTTGTGGAGAAAATGCATGAGTATTGCGGATAAACTGCATTATTTTGGCGTGAAACCTGGTATTGAGCTAATAAGCGGCATTTTGTGGAGAAAATGTCTTCTTTAGAGGATAAAGGTGATCTTTCGGGGAGAAAATGTCTGATTTGCAGCATAAAAAGACGCATTTGGGGAAGACAGCGTCTTTTATTGGGACATCACATTTTATTCCAATAATAACACATTTTCTTCCCAGAATACCGCCTTTGATCCCCAAAAGAAGGCAGTTTCTTCCCAGAATACTGCTTTTTAGACCGAAAATAAGTCATCCTCTCCAAAAAAGACCTATTTCTGTCCTCAAAATGAGAAATATTCTTCCCAAAATATCATTGTTTGTTCCAAATAGAAGACCTTTTCTCCATTAAATACCACGTAGGGTTCCTATATTACACATTTTCTCCCCGAAATTGATCTTTTGATCCCCCAAATAAGAAATACTCTCCCCAAAGTAGCGCTTTCGTTTCCTTTCCCAAATAGGAGACATTTGAAGATGAAAGGCAGTATTCTGGGGAGAAAATGCCTTTTTGGGAGGATAAAGAGTGGCACTTCAGAGAGAACCTGTTTGGTTTCTGGGATGAAGAGTGATATTCGGGGAGAAAATGTCTAATTGTTGGCAGAAATTGATATGCAGGGGAGAAATGGTTGTATTTGGGAGAGAAAAAGCGTGTTTTGGGGAGAAAATGCATGAGTATTGGGGATAAACTGCATTATTTTGGCGTGAAACCTAGTATTGAGCTAATAAGCGGCATTTTGTGGAGAAAATGTCTTCTTTAGAGGATTAAGGTGATCTTTCGGGGAGAAAATGTCTGATTTGCAGCATAAAAAGACGCATTTGGGGAAGACAGCGTCTTTTATTGGGACATCACATTTTATTCCAATAATAACACATTTTCTTCCCAGAATACTGCCTTTTGTCCCCAAAAGAAGGCATTTTCTTCCCAGAATACTGCTTTTTAGACCGAAAATAAGTCATCCTCTCCAAAAAAGACCTATTTCTGTCCTCAAAATGAGAAATATTCTCCCGAAAATATCATTGTTTGTTCCAAATAGAAGACCTTTTCTCCATTAAATACCACGTAGGGCTCCTATATTACACATTTTCTCCCCCAAATTGCTCTTTTGATCCCCCAAATAAGAAATACTCTCCCCAAAGTAGCACTTTCGTTCCCTTTCCCAATTATGAGACATTTGAAGATGAAAGGCAGTATTCTGGGGAGAAAATGCCTTTTTGGGGGGCTAAAGAGTGGCACTTAAGAGAGAACCTGTTTGGTTTCTGGGATGAAGAGTGATATTCGGGGAGAAAATGTCTAATTGTTGGCAGAAATTGATATGCAGGGGAGAAATGGTTGTATTTGGGAGAGAAAAAGCGTGTTTTGTGGAGAAAATGCATGAGTATTGGGGATAAACTGCATTATTTTGGCGTGAAAGCCTGGTATTGAGCTAATAAGCGGCATTTTGTGGAGAAAATGTCTTCTTTAGAGGATTAAGGTGATCTTTCGGGGAGAAAATGTCTGATTTGCAGCATAAAAAGACGCATTTGGGGAAGACAGCGTCTTTTATTGGGACATCACATTTTATTCCAATAATAACACATTTTCTTCCCAGAATACCGCCTTTTATCCCCAAAAGAAGGCATTTTCTTCCCAGAATACTGCTTTTTAGACCGAAAATAAGTCATCCTCTCCAAAAAAGACCTATTTCTGTCCTCAAAATGAGAAATATTCTCCCCAAAATATCATTCTTGGTTCCAAAGAGAAGATTTTTTCTCCATTAAATAGCACGTCGGGTTCCCTATATTACACACTTTCTCCCCGAAATTGATCTTTTGATCCCCCAAATAAGAAATACTCTCCCCAAAGTAGCGCTTTCGTTTCCTTTCCCAAATAGGAGACATTTGAAGATGAAAGGCAGTATTCTGGGGAGAAAATGCCTTTTTGGGAGGATAAAGAGTGGCACTTCAGAGAGAACCTGTTTGGTTTCTGGGATGAAGAGTGATATTCGGGGAGAAAATGTCTAATTGTTGGCAGAAATTGATATGCAGGGGAGAAATGGTTGTATTTGGGAGAGAAAAAGCGTGTTTTGTGGAGAAAATGCATGAGTATTGCGGATAAACTGCATTATTTTGGCGTGAAACCTGGTATTGAGCTAATAAGCGGCATTTTGTGGAGAAAATGTCTTCTTTTGAGGATAAAGGTGATCTTTCGGGGAGAAAATGTCTGATTTGCAGCATAAAAAGACGCATTTGGGGAAGACAGCGTCTTTTATTGGGACATCACATTTTATTCCAATAATAACACATTTTCTTCCCAGAATACCGCCTTTGATCCCCAAAAGAAGGCAGTTTCTTCCCAGAATACTGCTTTTTAGACCGAAAATAAGTCATCCTCTCCAAAAAAGACCTATTTCTGTCCTCAAAATGAGAAATATTCTCCCCAAAATATCATTGTTTGTTCCAAAGAGAAGACCTTTTCTCCATTAAATACCACGTAGGGTTCCTATATTACACATTTTCTCCCCGAAATTTCTCTTTTGATCCCCCAAATAAGAAATACTCTCCCCAAAGTAGCGCTTTCGTTTCCTTTCCCAAATATGAGACATTTGAAGATGAAAGGCAGTATTCTGGGGAGAAAATGCCTTTTTGGGGGGCTAAAGAGTGGCACTTAAGAGAGAACCTGTTTGGTTTCTGGGATGAAGAGTGATATTCGGGGAGAAAATGTCTAATTGTTGGCAGAAATTGATATGCAGGGGAGAAATGGTTGTATTTGGGAGAGAAAAAGCGTGTTTTGTGGAGAAAATGCATGAGTATTGGGGATAAACTGCATTATTTTGGCGTGAAAGCCTGGTATTGAGCTAATAAGCGGCATTTTGTGGAGAAAATGTCTTCTTTAGAGGATAAAGGTGATCTTTCGGGGAGAAAATGTCTGATTTGCAGCATAAAAAGACTCATTTGGGGAAGACAGCGTCTTTTATTGGGACATCACATTTTATTCCACTAATAACACATTTTCTTCCCGAATACCGCCTTTTATCCCCAAAAGAAGGCATTTTCTTCCCAGAATACTGCTTTTTAGACCGAAAAGAAGTCATCCTCTCCAAAAAAGACCTATTTCTGTCCTCAAAATGAGAAATATTCTCCCCAAAACATCATTCTTGGTTCCAAAGAGAAGATTTTTTATCCATTAAATACCACATAGGGTTCCCTATATTACACATTTTCTCCCCCAAATTGCTCTTTTGATCCCCCAAATAAGAAATACTCTCCCCAAAGTAGCGCTTTCGTTCCCTTTCCCAATTATGAGACATTTGAAGATGAAAGGCAGTATTCTGGGGAGAAAATGCCTTTTTGGGGGGCTAAAGAGTGGCACTTAAGAGAGAACCTCTTTGGTTTCTGGGATGAAGAGTGATATTCGGGGAGAAAATGTCTAATTGTTGGCAGAAATTGATATGCAGGGGAGAAATGGTTGTATTTGGGAGAGAAAAAGCGTGTTTTGGGGAGAAAATGCATGAGTTTTGGGGATAAACTGCATTATTTTGGCGTGAAAGCCTGGTATTGAGCTAATAAGCGGCATTTTGTGGAGAAAATGTCTTCTTTAGAGGATTAAGGTGATCTTTCGGGGAGAAAATGTCTGATTTGCAGCATAAAAAGACGCATTTGGGGAAGACAGCGTCTTTTATTGGGACAGCACATTTTATTCCAATAATAACACATTTTCTTCCCAGAATACCGCCTTTTATCCCCAAAAGAAGGCATTTTCTTCCCAGAATACTGCTTTTTAGACCGAAAATAAGTCATCCTCTCCAAAAAAGACCTATTTCTGTCCTCAAAATGAGAAATATTCTCCCCAAAATATCATTCTTGGTTCCAAAGAGAAGATTTTTTATCCATTAAATACCACGTCGGGTTCCCTATATTACACACTTTCTCCCCCAAATTGCTCTTTTGATCCCCCAAATAAGAAATACTCTCCCCAAAGTAGCGCTTTCGTTTCCTTTCCCAAATAGGAGACATTTGAAGATGAAAGGCAGTATTCTGGGGAGAAAATGCCTTTTTGGGAGGATAAAGAGTGGCACTTCAGAGAGAACCTGTTTGGTTTCTGGGATGAAGAGTGATATTCGGGGAGAAAATGTCTAATTGTTGGCAGAAATTGATATGCAGGGGAGAAATGGTTGTATTTGGGAGAGAAAAAGAGTGTTTTGTGGAGAAAATGCATGAGTATTGCGGATAAACTGCATTATTTTGGCGTGAAACCTGGTATTGAGCTAATAAGCGGCATTTTGTGGAGAAAATGTCTTCTTTAGAGTATTAAGGTGATCTTTCGGGGAGAAAATGTCTGATTTGCAGCATAAAAAGACTCATTTGGGGAAGACAGCGTCTTTTATTGGGACAGCACATTTTATTCCAATAATAACACATTTTCTTCCCAGAATACCGCCTTTTATCCCCAAAAGAAGGCATTTTCTTCCCAGAATACTGCATTTTAGACCGAAAATAAGTCATCCTCTCCAAAAAAGACCTATTTCTGTCCTCAAAATGAGAAATATTCTCCCCAAAATATCATTCTTGGTTCCAAAGAGAAGATTTTTTCTCCATTAAATACCACGTCGGGTTCCCTATATTACACATTTTCTCCCCCAAATTGCTCTTTTGATCCCCCAAATAAGAAATACTCTCCCCAAAGTAGCGCTTTCATTTCCTTTCCCAAATATGAGACATTTGAAGATGAAAGGCAGTATTCTGGGGAGAAAATGCCTTTTTGGGAGGATAAAGAGTGGCACTTCAGAGAGAACCTGTTTGGTTTCTGGGATGAAGAGTGATATTCGGGGAGAAAATGTCTAATTGTTGGCAGAAATTGATATGCAGGGGAGAAATGGTTGTATTTGGGAGAGAAAAAGCGTGTTTTGTGGAGAAAATGCATGAGTATTGCGGATAAACTGCATTATTTTGGCGTGAAACCTGGTATTGAGCTAATAAGCGGCATTTTGTGGAGAAAATGTCTTCTTTAGAGGATAAAGGTGATCTTTCGGGGAGAAAATGTCTGATTTGCAGCATAAAAAGACGCATTTGGGGAAGACAGCGTCTTTTATTGGGACATCACATTTTATTCCAATAATAACACATTTTCTTCCCGAATACCGCCTTTTATCCCCAAAAGAAGGCATTTTCTTCCCAGAATACTGCTTTTTAGACCGAAAATAAGTCATCCTCTCCAAAAAAGACCTATTTCTGTCCTCAAAATGAGAAATATTCTCCCCAAAATATCATTGTTTGTTCCAAATAGAAGACCTTTTCTCCATTAAATACCACGTAGGGTTCCTATATTACACATTTTCTCCCCGAAATTGATCTTTTGATCCCCCAAATAAGAAATACTCTCCCCAAAGTAGCGCTTTCGTTCCCTTTCCCAATTATGAGACATTTGAAGATGAAAGGCAGTATTCTGGGGAGAAAATGCCTTTTTGGGGGGCTAAAGAGTGGCACTTCAGAGAGAACCTGTTTGGTTTCTGGGATGAAGAGTGATATTCGGGGAGAAAATGTCTAATTGTTGGCAGAAATTGATATGCAGGGGAGAAATGGTTGTATTTGGGAGAGAAGAAGCGTGTTTTGTGGAGAAAATGCATGAGTATTGCGGATAAACTGCATTATTTTGGCGTGAAACCTGGTATTGAGCTAATAAGCGGCATTTTGTGGAGAAAATGTCTTCTTTAGAGGATAAAGGTGATCTTTCGGGGAGAAAATGTCTGATTTGCAGCATAAAAAGACGCATTTGGGGAAGACAGCGTCTTTTATTGGAACGTCAGATTTTATTCCAATAATAACACATTTTCTTCCCAGAATACTGCTTTTTAGACCGAAAATAAGTCATCCTCTCCAAAAAAGACCTATTTCTGTCCTCAAAATGAGAAATATTCTCCCCAAAATATCATTCTTGGTTCCAAAGAGAAGATTTTTTCTCCATTAAATACCACGTCGGGTTCCCTATATTACACATTTTCTCCCCGAAATTGCTCTTTTGATCCCCCAAATAAGAAATACTCTCCCCCAAGTAGCGCTTTCGTTTCCTTTCCCAAATATGAGACATTTGAAGATGAAAGGCAGTATTCTGGGGAGAAAATGCCTTTTTGGGAGGATAAAGAGTGGCACTTCAGAGAGAACCTGTTTGGTTTCTGGGATGAAGAGTGATATTCGGGGAGAAAATGTCTAATTGTTGGCAGAAATTGATATGCAGGGGAGAAATGGTTGTATTTGGGAGAGAAAAAGCGTGTTTTGTGGAGAAAATGCATGAGTATTGCGGATAAACTGCATTATTTTGGCGTGAAACCTGGTATTGAGCTAATAAGCGGCATTTTGTGGAGAAAATGTCTTCTTTAGAGGATAAAGGTGATCTTTCGGGGAGAAAATGTCTGATTTGCAGCATAAAAAGACGCATTTGGGGAAGACAGCGTCTTTTATTGGAACGTCAGATTTTATTCCAATAATAACACATTTTCTTCCCAGAATACTGCTTTTTAGACCGAAAATAAGTCATCCTCTCCAAAAAAGACCTATTTCTGTCCTCAAAATGAGAAATATTCTCCCCAAAATATCATTCTTGGTTCCAAAGAGAAGATTTTTTCTCCATTAAATACCACGTCGGGTTCCCTATATTACACATTTTCTCCCCGAAATTGCTCTTTTGATCCCCCAAATAAGAAATACTCTCCCCCAAGTAGCGCTTTCGTTTCCTTTCCCAAATATGAGACATTTGAAGATGAAAGGCAGTATTCTGGGGAGAAAATGCCTTTTTGGGAGGATAAAGAGTGGCACTTCAGAGAGAACCTGTTTGGTTTCTGGGATGAAGAGTGATATTCGGGGAGAAAATGTCTAATTGTTGGCAGAAATTGATATGCAGGGGAGAAATGGTTGTATTTGGGAGAGAAAAAGCGTGTTTTGTGGAGAAAATGCATGAGTATTGCGGATAAACTGCATTATTTTGGCGTGAAACCTGGTATTGAGCTAATAAGCGGCATTTTGTGGAGAAAATGTCTTCTTTAGAGGATAAAGGTGATCTTTCGGGGAGAAAATGTCTGATTTGCAGCATAAAAAGACGCATTTGGGGAAGACAGCGTCTTTTATTGGAACGTCAGATTTTATTCCAATAATAACACATTTTCTTCCCAGAATACTGCTTTTTAGACCGAAAATAAGTCATCCTCTCCAAAAAAGACCTATTTCTGTCCTCAAAATGAGAAATATTCTTCCCAAAATATCATTGTTTGTTCCAAATAGAAGACCTTTTCTCCATTAAATACCACGTAGGGTTCCTATATTACACATTTTCTCCCCGAAATTGATCTTTTGATCCCCCAAATAAGAAATACTCTCCCCAAAGTAGCGCTTTCGTTTCCTTTCCCAAATAGGAGACATTTGAAGATGAAAGGCAGTATTCTGGGGAGAAAATGCCTTTTTGGGAGGATAAAGAGTGGCACTTCAGAGAGAACCTGTTTGGTTTCTGGGATGAAGAGTGATATTCGGGGAGAAAATGTCTAATTGTTGGCAGAAATTGATATGCAGGGGAGAAATGGTTGTATTTGGGAGAGAAAAAGCGTGTTTTGGGGAGAAAATGCATGAGTATTGGGGATAAACTGCATTATTTTGGCGTGAAACCTAGTATTGAGCTAATAAGCGGCATTTTGTGGAGAAAATGTCTTCTTTAGAGGATTAAGGTGATCTTTCGGGGAGAAAATGTCTGATTTGCAGCATAAAAAGACGCATTTGGGGAAGACAGCGTCTTTTATTGGGACATCACATTTTATTCCAATAATAACACATTTTCTTCCCAGAATACTGCCTTTTGTCCCCAAAAGAAGGCATTTTCTTCCCAGAATACTGCTTTTTAGACCGAAAATAAGTCATCCTCTCCAAAAAAGACCTATTTCTGTCCTCAAAATGAGAAATATTCTCCCGAAAATATCATTGTTTGTTCCAAATAGAAGACCTTTTCTCCATTAAATACCACGTAGGGCTCCTATATTACACATTTTCTCCCCCAAATTGCTCTTTTGATCCCCCAAATAAGAAATACTCTCCCCAAAGTAGCACTTTCGTTCCCTTTCCCAATTATGAGACATTTGAAGATGAAAGGCAGTATTCTGGGGAGAAAATGCCTTTTTGGGGGGCTAAAGAGTGGCACTTAAGAGAGAACCTGTTTGGTTTCTGGGATGAAGAGTGATATTCGGGGAGAAAATGTCTAATTGTTGGCAGAAATTGATATGCAGGGGAGAAATGGTTGTATTTGGGAGAGAAAAAGCGTGTTTTGTGGAGAAAATGCATGAGTATTGGGGATAAACTGCATTATTTTGGCGTGAAAGCCTGGTATTGAGCTAATAAGCGGCATTTTGTGGAGAAAATGTCTTCTTTAGAGGATTAAGGTGATCTTTCGGGGAGAAAATGTCTGATTTGCAGCATAAAAAGACGCATTTGGGGAAGACAGCGTCTTTTATTGGGACATCACATTTTATTCCAATAATAACACATTTTCTTCCCAGAATACCGCCTTTTATCCCCAAAAGAAGGCATTTTCTTCCCAGAATACTGCTTTTTAGACCGAAAATAAGTCATCCTCTCCAAAAAAGACCTATTTCTGTCCTCAAAATGAGAAATATTCTCCCCAAAATATCATTCTTGGTTCCAAAGAGAAGATTTTTTCTCCATTAAATAGCACGTCGGGTTCCCTATATTACACACTTTCTCCCCGAAATTGATCTTTTGATCCCCCAAATAAGAAATACTCTCCCCAAAGTAGCGCTTTCGTTTCCTTTCCCAAATAGGAGACATTTGAAGATGAAAGGCAGTATTCTGGGGAGAAAATGCCTTTTTGGGAGGATAAAGAGTGGCACTTCAGAGAGAACCTGTTTGGTTTCTGGGATGAAGAGTGATATTCGGGGAGAAAATGTCTAATTGTTGGCAGAAATTGATATGCAGGGGAGAAATGGTTGTATTTGGGAGAGAAAAAGCGTGTTTTGTGGAGAAAATGCATGAGTATTGCGGATAAACTGCATTATTTTGGCGTGAAACCTGGTATTGAGCTAATAAGCGGCATTTTGTGGAGAAAATGTCTTCTTTTGAGGATAAAGGTGATCTTTCGGGGAGAAAATGTCTGATTTGCAGCATAAAAAGACGCATTTGGGGAAGACAGCGTCTTTTATTGGGACATCACATTTTATTCCAATAATAACACATTTTCTTCCCAGAATACCGCCTTTGATCCCCAAAAGAAGGCAGTTTCTTCCCAGAATACTGCTTTTTAGACCGAAAATAAGTCATCCTCTCCAAAAAAGACCTATTTCTGTCCTCAAAATGAGAAATATTCTTCCCAAAATATCATTGTTTGTTCCAAATAGAAGACCTTTTCTCCATTAAATACCACGTAGGGTTCCTATATTACACATTTTCTCCCCGAAATTGATCTTTTGATCCCCCAAATAAGAAATACTCTCCCCAAAGTAGCGCTTTCGTTCCCTTTCCCAATTATGAGACATTTGAAGATGAAAGGCAGTATTCTGGGGAGAAAATGCCTTTTTGGGGGGCTAAAGAGTGGCACTTCAGAGAGAACCTGTTTGGTTTCTGGGATGAAGAGTGATATTCGGGGAGAAAATGTCTAATTGTTGGCAGAAATTGATATGCAGGGGAGAAATGGTTGTATTTGGGAGAGAAGAAGCGTGTTTTGTGGAGAAAATGCATGAGTATTGCGGATAAACTGCATTATTTTGGCGTGAAACCTGGTATTGAGCTAATAAGCGGCATTTTGTGGAGAAAATGTCTTCTTTAGAGGATAAAGGTGATCTTTCGGGGAGAAAATGTCTGATTTGCAGCATAAAAAGACGCATTTGGGGAAGACAGCGTCTTTTATTGGAACGTCAGATTTTATTCCAATAATAACACATTTTCTTCCCAGAATACTGCTTTTTAGACCGAAAATAAGTCATCCTCTCCAAAAAAGACCTATTTCTGTCCTCAAAATGAGAAATATTCTCCCCAAAATATCATTCTTGGTTCCAAAGAGAAGATTTTTTCTCCATTAAATACCACGTCGGGTTCCCTATATTACACATTTTCTCCCCGAAATTGCTCTTTTGATCCCCCAAATAAGAAATACTCTCCCCCAAGTAGCGCTTTCGTTTCCTTTCCCAAATATGAGACATTTGAAGATGAAAGGCAGTATTCTGGGGAGAAAATGCCTTTTTGGGAGGATAAAGAGTGGCACTTCAGAGAGAACCTGTTTGGTTTCTGGGATGAAGAGTGATATTCGGGGAGAAAATGTCTAATTGTTGGCAGAAATTGATATGCAGGGGAGAAATGGTTGTATTTGGGAGAGAAAAAGCGTGTTTTGTGGAGAAAATGCATGAGTATTGCGGATAAACTGCATTATTTTGGCGTGAAACCTGGTATTGAGCTAATAAGCGGCATTTTGTGGAGAAAATGTCTTCTTTAGAGGATAAAGGTGATCTTTCGGGGAGAAAATGTCTGATTTGCAGCATAAAAAGACGCATTTGGGGAAGACAGCGTCTTTTATTGGAACGTCAGATTTTATTCCAATAATAACACATTTTCTTCCCAGAATACTGCTTTTTAGACCGAAAATAAGTCATCCTCTCCAAAAAAGACCTATTTCTGTCCTCAAAATGAGAAATATTCTCCCCAAAATATCATTCTTGGTTCCAAAGAGAAGATTTTTTCTCCATTAAATACCACGTCGGGTTCCCTATATTACACATTTTCTCCCCGAAATTGCTCTTTTGATCCCCCAAATAGGAAATACTCTCCCCAAAGTAGCGCTTTCATTTCCTTTCCCAAATATGAGACATTTGAAGATGAAAGGCAGTATTCTGGGGAGAAAATGCCTTTTTGGGAGGATAAAGAGTGGCACTTCAGAGAGAACCTGTTTGGTTTCTGGGATGAAGAGTGATATTCGGGGAGAAAATGTCTAATTGTTGGCAGAAATTGATATGCAGGGGAGAAATGGTTGTATTTGGGAGAGAAAAAGCGTGTTTTGTGGAGAAAATGCATGAGTATTGCGGATAAACTGCATTATTTTGGCGTGAAACCTGGTATTGAGCTAATAAGCGGCATTTTGTGGAGAAAATGTCTTCTTTAGAGGATAAAGGTGATCTTTCGGGGAGAAAATGTCTGATTTGCAGCATAAAAAGACGCATTTGGGGAAGACAGCGTCTTTTATTGGGACATCACATTTTATTCCAATAATAACACATTTTCTTCCCAGAATACCGCCTTTGATCCCCAAAAGAAGGCAGTTTCTTCCCAGAATACTGCTTTTTAGACCGAAAATAAGTCATCCTCTCCAAAAAAGACCTATTTCTGTCCTCAAAATGAGAAATATTCTTCCCAAAATATCATTGTTTGTTCCAAATAGAAGACCTTTTCTCCATTAAATACCACGTAGGGTTCCTATATTACACATTTTCTCCCCGAAATTGATCTTTTGATCCCCCAAATAAGAAATACTCTCCCCAAAGTAGCGCTTTCGTTTCCTTTCCCAAATAGGAGACATTTGAAGATGAAAGGCAGTATTCTGGGGAGAAAATGCCTTTTTGGGAGGATAAAGAGTGGCACTTCAGAGAGAACCTGTTTGGTTTCTGGGATGAAGAGTGATATTCGGGGAGAAAATGTCTAATTGTTGGCAGAAATTGATATGCAGGGGAGAAATGGTTGTATTTGGGAGAGAAAAAGCGTGTTTTGGGGAGAAAATGCATGAGTATTGGGGATAAACTGCATTATTTTGGCGTGAAACCTAGTATTGAGCTAATAAGCGGCATTTTGTGGAGAAAATGTCTTCTTTAGAGGATTAAGGTGATCTTTCGGGGAGAAAATGTCTGATTTGCAGCATAAAAAGACGCATTTGGGGAAGACAGCGTCTTTTATTGGGACATCACATTTTATTCCAATAATAACACATTTTCTTCCCAGAATACTGCCTTTTGTCCCCAAAAGAAGGCATTTTCTTCCCAGAATACTGCTTTTTAGACCGAAAATAAGTCATCCTCTCCAAAAAAGACCTATTTCTGTCCTCAAAATGAGAAATATTCTCCCGAAAATATCATTGTTTGTTCCAAATAGAAGACCTTTTCTCCATTAAATACCACGTAGGGCTCCTATATTACACATTTTCTCCCCCAAATTGCTCTTTTGATCCCCCAAATAAGAAATACTCTCCCCAAAGTAGCACTTTCGTTCCCTTTCCCAATTATGAGACATTTGAAGATGAAAGGCAGTATTCTGGGGAGAAAATGCCTTTTTGGGGGGCTAAAGAGTGGCACTTAAGAGAGAACCTGTTTGGTTTCTGGGATGAAGAGTGATATTCGGGGAGAAAATGTCTAATTGTTGGCAGAAATTGATATGCAGGGGAGAAATGGTTGTATTTGGGAGAGAAAAAGCGTGTTTTGTGGAGAAAATGCATGAGTATTGGGGATAAACTGCATTATTTTGGCGTGAAAGCCTGGTATTGAGCTAATAAGCGGCATTTTGTGGAGAAAATGTCTTCTTTAGAGGATTAAGGTGATCTTTCGGGGAGAAAATGTCTGATTTGCAGCATAAAAAGACGCATTTGGGGAAGACAGCGTCTTTTATTGGGACATCACATTTTATTCCAATAATAACACATTTTCTTCCCAGAATACCGCCTTTTATCCCCAAAAGAAGGCATTTTCTTCCCAGAATACTGCTTTTTAGACCGAAAATAAGTCATCCTCTCCAAAAAAGACCTATTTCTGTCCTCAAAATGAGAAATATTCTCCCCAAAATATCATTCTTGGTTCCAAAGAGAAGATTTTTTCTCCATTAAATAGCACGTCGGGTTCCCTATATTACACACTTTCTCCCCGAAATTGATCTTTTGATCCCCCAAATAAGAAATACTCTCCCCAAAGTAGCGCTTTCGTTTCCTTTCCCAAATAGGAGACATTTGAAGATGAAAGGCAGTATTCTGGGGAGAAAATGCCTTTTTGGGAGGATAAAGAGTGGCACTTCAGAGAGAACCTGTTTGGTTTCTGGGATGAAGAGTGATATTCGGGGAGAAAATGTCTAATTGTTGGCAGAAATTGATATGCAGGGGAGAAATGGTTGTATTTGGGAGAGAAAAAGCGTGTTTTGTGGAGAAAATGCATGAGTATTGCGGATAAACTGCATTATTTTGGCGTGAAACCTGGTATTGAGCTAATAAGCGGCATTTTGTGGAGAAAATGTATTCTTTTGAGGATAAAGGTGATCTTTCGGGGAGAAAATGTCTGATTTGCAGCATAAAAAGACGCATTTGGGGAAGACAGCGTCTTTTATTGGGACATCACATTTTATTCCAATAATAACACATTTTCTTCCCAGAATACCGCCTTTGATCCCCAAAAGAAGGCAGTTTCTTCCCAGAATACTGCTTTTTAGACCGAAAATAAGTCATCCTCTCCAAAAAAGACCTATTTCTGTCCTCAAAATGAGAAATATTCTCCCCAAAATATCATTGTTTGTTCCAAAGAGAAGACCTTTTCTCCATTAAATACCACGTAGGGTTCCTATATTACACATTTTCTCCCCGAAATTTCTCTTTTGATCCCCCAAATAAGAAATACTCTCCCCAAAGTAGCGCTTTCGTTTCCTTTCCCAAATATGAGACATTTGAAGATGAAAGGCAGTATTCTGGGGAGAAAATGCCTTTTTGGGGGGCTAAAGAGTGGCACTTAAGAGAGAACCTGTTTGGTTTCTGGGATGAAGAGTGATATTCGGGGAGAAAATGTCTAATTGTTGGCAGAAATTGATATGCAGGGGAGAAATGGTTGTATTTGGGAGAGAAAAAGCGTGTTTTGTGGAGAAAATGCATGAGTATTGGGGATAAACTGCATTATTTTGGCGTGAAAGCCTGGTATTGAGCTAATAAGCGGCATTTTGTGGAGAAAATGTCTTCTTTAGAGGATAAAGGTGATCTTTCGGGGAGAAAATGTCTGATTTGCAGCATAAAAAGACTCATTTGGGGAAGACAGCGTCTTTTATTGGGACATCACATTTTATTCCACTAATAACACATTTTCTTCCCGAATACCGCCTTTTATCCCCAAAAGAAGGCATTTTCTTCCCAGAATACTGCTTTTTAGACCGAAAAGAAGTCATCCTCTCCAAAAAAGACCTATTTCTGTCCTCAAAATGAGAAATATTCTCCCCAAAACATCATTCTTGGTTCCAAAGAGAAGATTTTTTATCCATTAAATACCACATAGGGTTCCCTATATTACACATTTTCTCCCCCAAATTGCTCTTTTGATCCCCCAAATAAGAAATACTCTCCCCAAAGTAGCGCTTTCGTTCCCTTTCCCAATTATGAGACATTTGAAGATGAAAGGCAGTATTCTGGGGAGAAAATGCCTTTTTGGGGGGCTAAAGAGTGGCACTTAAGAGAGAACCTCTTTGGTTTCTGGGATGAAGAGTGATATTCGGGGAGAAAATGTCTAATTGTTGGCAGAAATTGATATGCAGGGGAGAAATGGTTGTATTTTGGAGCGAAAAAGAGTGTTTTGTGGAGAAAATGCATGAGTTTTGGGGATAAACTGCATTATTTTGGAGTGAAAGCTTGGTATTGATCTAATAAGCAGCAATTTGTGGAGAAAATGTCTTCTTTTGAGGATTAAGGTGATCTTTCGGGGAGAAAATGTCTGATTTGCAGCACAAAAAGACGCATTTGGGGAAGACAGCGTCTTTTATTGGGACAGCACATTTTATTCCAATAATAACACATTTTCTTCCCAGAATACCGCCTTTTATCCCCAAAAGAAGGCATTTTCTTCCCAGAATACTGCTTTTTAGACCGAAAATAAGTCATCCTCTCCAAAAAAGACCTATTTCTGTCCTCAAAATGAGAAATATTCTCCCCAAAATATCATTCTTGGTTCCAAAGAGAAGATTTTTTATCCATTAAATACCACGTCGGGTTCCCTATATTACACACTTTCTCCCCCAAATTGCTCTTTTGATCCCCCAAATAAGAAATACTCTCCCCAAAGTAGCGCTTTCATTTCCTTTCCCAAATATGAGACATTTGAAGATGAAAGGCAGTATTCTGGGGAGAAAATGCCTTTTTGGGAGGATAAAGAGTGGCACTTCAGAGAGAACCTGTTTGGTTTCTGGGATGAAGAGTGATATTCGGGGAGAAAATGTCTAATTGTTGGCAGAAATTGATATGCAGGGGAGAAATGGTTGTATTTGGGAGAGAAAAAGCGTGTTTTGTGGAGAAAATGCATGAGTATTGCGGATAAACTGCATTATTTTGGCGTGAAACCTGGTATTGAGCTAATAAGCGGCATTTTGTGGAGAAAATGTCTTCTTTTGAGGATAAAGGTGATCTTTCGGGGAGAAAATGTCTGATTTGCAGCATAAAAAGACGCATTTGGGGAAGACAGCGTCTTTTATTGGGACATCACATTTTATTCCAATAATAACACATTTTCTTCCCAGAATACCGCCTTTGATCCCCAAAAGAAGGCAGTTTCTTCCCAGAATACTGCTTTTTAGACCGAAAATAAGTCATCCTCTCCAAAAAAGACCTATTTCTGTCCTCAAAATGAGAAATATTCTTCCCAAAATATCATTGTTTGTTCCAAATAGAAGACCTTTTCTCCATTAAATACCACGTAGGGCTCCTATATTACACATTTTCTCCCCGAAATTTCTCTTTTGATCCCCCAAATAAGAAATACTCTCCCCAAAGTAGCGCTTTCGTTTCCTTTCCCAAATATGAGACATTTGAAGATGAAAGGCAGTATTCTGGGGAGAAAATGCCTTTTTGGGGGGCTAAAGAGTGGCACTTAAGAGAGAACCTGTTTGGTTTCTGGGATGAAGAGTGATATTCGGGGAGAAAATGTCTAATTGTTGGCAGAAATTGATATGCAGGGGAGAAATGGTTGTATTTGGGAGAGAAAAAGCGTGTTTTGTGGAGAAAATGCATGAGTATTGGGGATAAACTGCATTATTTTGGCGTGAAAGCCTGGTATTGAGCTAATAAGCGGCATTTTGTGGAGAAAATGTCTTCTTTAGAGGATAAAGGTGATCTTTCGGGGAGAAAATGTCTGATTTGCAGCATAAAAAGACGCATTTGGGGAAGACAGCGTCTTTTATTGGGACATCACATTTTATTCCACTAATAACACATTTTCTTCCCGAATACCGCCTTTTATCCCCAAAAGAAGGCATTTTCTTCCCAGAATACTGCTTTTTAGACCGAAAAGAAGTCATCCTCTCCAAAAAAGACCTATTTCTGTCCTCAAAATGAGAAATATTCTCCCCAAAACATCATTCTTGGTTCCAAAGAGAAGATTTTTTATCCATTAAATACCACATAGGGTTCCCTATATTACACATTTTCTCCCCCAAATTGCTCTTTTGATCCCCCAAATAAGAAATACTCTCCCCAAAGTAGCGCTTTCGTTCCCTTTCCCAATTATGAGACATTTGAAGATGAAAGGCAGTATTCTGGGGAGAAAATGCCTTTTTGGGGGGCTAAAGAGTGGCACTTAAGAGAGAACCTCTTTGGTTTCTGGGATGAAGAGTGATATTCGGGGAGAAAATGTCTAATTGTTGGCAGAAATTGATATGCAGGGGAGAAATGGTTGTATTTTGGAGCGAAAAAGAGTGTTTTGTGGAGAAAATGCATGAGTTTTGGGGATAAACTGCATTATTTTGGAGTGAAAGCTTGGTATTGATCTAATAAGCAGCAATTTGTGGAGAAAATGTCTTCTTTTGAGGATTAAGGTGATCTTTCGGGGAGAAAATGTCTGATTTGCAGCACAAAAAGACGCATTTGGGGAAGACAGCGTCTTTTATTGGGACAGCACATTTTATTCCAATAATAACACATTTTCTTCCCAGAATACCGCCTTTTATCCCCAAAAGAAGGCATTTTCTTCCCAGAATACTGCTTTTTAGACCGAAAATAAGTCATCCTCTCCAAAAAAGACCTATTTCTGTCCTCAAAATGAGAAATATTCTCCCCAAAATATCATTCTTGGTTCCAAAGAGAAGATTTTTTATCCATTAAATACCACGTCGGGTTCCCTATATTACACACTTTCTCCCCCAAATTGCTCTTTTGATCCCCCAAATAAGAAATACTCTCCCCAAAGTAGCGCTTTCATTTCCTTTCCCAAATATGAGACATTTGAAGATGAAAGGCAGTATTCTGGGGAGAAAATGCCTTTTTGGGAGGATAAAGAGTGGCACTTCAGAGAGAACCTGTTTGGTTTCTGGGATGAAGAGTGATATTCGGGGAGAAAATGTCTAATTGTTGGCAGAAATTGATATGCAGGGGAGAAATGGTTGTATTTGGGAGAGAAAAAGCGTGTTTTGTGGAGAAAATGCATGAGTATTGCGGATAAACTGCATTATTTTGGCGTGAAACCTGGTATTGAGCTAATAAGCGGCATTTTGTGGAGAAAATGTCTTCTTTTGAGGATAAAGGTGATCTTTCGGGGAGAAAATGTCTGATTTGCAGCATAAAAAGACGCATTTGGGGAAGACAGCGTCTTTTATTGGGACATCACATTTTATTCCAATAATAACACATTTTCTTCCCAGAATACCGCCTTTGATCCCCAAAAGAAGGCAGTTTCTTCCCAGAATACTGCTTTTTAGACCGAAAATAAGTCATCCTCTCCAAAAAAGACCTATTTCTGTCCTCAAAATGAGAAATATTCTTCCCAAAATATCATTGTTTGTTCCAAATAGAAGACCTTTTCTCCATTAAATACCACGTAGGGCTCCTATATTACACATTTTCTCCCCGAAATTTCTCTTTTGATCCCCCAAATAAGAAATACTCTCCCCAAAGTAGCGCTTTCGTTTCCTTTCCCAAATATGAGACATTTGAAGATGAAAGGCAGTATTCTGGGGAGAAAATGCCTTTTTGGGGGGCTAAAGAGTGGCACTTAAGAGAGAACCTGTTTGGTTTCTGGGATGAAGAGTGATATTCAGGGAGAAAATGTCTAATTGTTGGCAGAAATTGATATGCAGGGGAGAAATGGTTGTATTTGGGAGAGAAAAAGCGTGTTTTGTGGAGAAAATGCATGAGTATTGGGGATAAACTGCATTATTTTGGCGTGAAAGCCTGGTATTGAGCTAATAAGCGGCATTTTGTGGAGAAAATGTCTTCTTTAGAGGATAAAGGTGATCTTTCGGGGAGAAAATGTCTGATTTGCAGCATAAAAAGACGCATTTGGGGAAGACAGCGTCTTTTATTGGGACATCACATTTTATTCCACTAATAACACATTTTCTTCCCGAATACCGCCTTTTATCCCCAAAAGAAGGCATTTTCTTCCCAGAATACTGCTTTTTAGACCGAAAAGAAGTCATCCTCTCCAAAAAAGACCTATTTCTGTCCTCAAAATGAGAAATATTCTCCCCAAAACATCATTCTTGGTTCCAAAGAGAAGATTTTTTATCCATTAAATACCACATAGGGTTCCCTATATTACACATTTTCTCCCCCAAATTGCTCTTTTGATCCCCCAAATAAGAAATACTCTCCCCAAAGTAGCACTTTCGTTCCCTTTCCCAATTATGAGACATTTGAAGATGAAAGGCAGTATTCTGGGGAGAAAATGCCTTTTTGGGGGGCTAAAGAGTGGCACTTAAGAGAGAACCTGTTTGGTTTCTGGGATGAAGAGTGATATTCGGGGAGAAAATGTCTAATTGTTGGCAGAAATTGATATGCAGGGGAGAAATGGTTGTATTTTGGAGCGAAAAAGAGTGTTTTGTGGAGAAAATGCATGAGTTTTGGGGATAAACTGCATTATTTTGGAGTGAAAGCTTGGTATTGATCTAATAAGCAGCAATTTGTGGAGAAAATGTCTTCTTTTGAGGATTAAGGTGATCTTTCGGGGAGAAAATGTCTGATTTGCAGCACAAAAAGACGCATTTGGGGAAGACAGCGTCTTTTATTGGGACAGCACATTTTATTCCAATAATAACACATTTTCTTCCCAGAATACCGCCTTTGATCCCCAAAAGAAGGCATTTTCTTCCCAGAATACTGCTTTTTAGACCGAAAATAAGTCATCCTCTCCAAAAAAGACCTATTTCTGTCCTCAAAATGAGAAATATTCTCCCCAAAATATCATTCTTGGTTCCAAAGAGAAGATTTTTTCTCCATTAAATACCACATCGGGTTCCCTATATTACACATTTTCTCCCCCAAATTGCTCTTTTGATCCCCCAAATAAGAAATACTCTCCCCAAAGTAGCGCTTTCGTTTCCTTTCCCAAATATGAGACATTTGAAGATGAAAGGCAGTATTCTGGGGAGAAAATGCCTTTTTGGGGGGCTAAAGAGTGGCACTTAAGAGAGAACCTGTTTGGTTTCTGGGATGAAGAGTGATATTCAGGGAGAAAATGTCTAATTGTTGGCAGAAATTGATATGCAGGGGAGAAATGGTTGTATTTGGGAGAGAAAAAGCGTGTTTTGTGGAGAAAATGCATGAGTATTGGGGATAAACTGCATTATTTTGGCGTGAAAGCCTGGTATTGAGCTAATAAGCGGCATTTTGTGGAGAAAATGTCTTCTTTAGAGGATAAAGGTGATCTTTCGGGGAGAAAATGTCTGATTTGCAGCATAAAAAGACGCATTTGGGGAAGACAGCGTCTTTTATTGGGACATCACATTTTATTCCACTAATAACACATTTTCTTCCCGAATACCGCCTTTTATCCCCAAAAGAAGGCATTTTCTTCCCAGAATACTGCTTTTTAGACCGAAAAGAAGTCATCCTCTCCAAAAAAGACCTATTTCTGTCCTCAAAATGAGAAATATTCTCCCCAAAACATCATTCTTGGTTCCAAAGAGAAGATTTTTTATCCATTAAATACCACATAGGGTTCCCTATATTACACATTTTCTCCCCCAAATTGCTCTTTTGATCCCCCAAATAAGAAATACTCTCCCCAAAGTAGCGCTTTCGTTCCCTTTCCCAATTATGAGACATTTGAAGATGAAAGGCAGTATTCTGGGGAGAAAATGCCTTTTTGGGGGGCTAAAGAGTGGCACTTAAGAGAGAACCTGTTTGGTTTCTGGGATGAAGAGTGATATTCGGGGAGAAAATGTCTAATTGTTGGCAGAAATTGATATGCAGGGGAGAAATGGTTGTATTTTGGAGCGAAAAAGAGTGTTTTGTGGAGAAAATGCATGAGTTTTGGGGATAAACTGCATTATTTTGGAGTGAAAGCTTGGTATTGATCTAATAAGCAGCAATTTGTGGAGAAAATGTCTTCTTTTGAGGATTAAGGTGATCTTTCGGGGAGAAAATGTCTGATTTGCAGCACAAAAAGACGCATTTGGGGAAGACAGCGTCTTTTATTGGGACAGCACATTTTATTCCAATAATAACACATTTTCTTCCCAGAATACCGCCTTTGATCCCCAAAAGAAGGCATTTTCTTCCCAGAATACTGCTTTTTAGACCGAAAATAAGTCATCCTCTCCAAAAAAGACCTATTTCTGTCCTCAAAATGAGAAATATTCTCCCCAAAATATCATTCTTGGTTCCAAAGAGAAGATTTTTTCTCCATTAAATACCACATCGGGTTCCCTATATTACACATTTTCTCCCCCAAATTGCTCTTTTGATCCCCCAAATAAGAAATACTCTCCCCAAAGTAGCGCTTTCGTTTCCTTTCCCAAATAGGAGACATTTGAAGATGAAAGGCAGTATTCTGGGGAGAAAATGCCTTTTTGGGAGGATAAAGAGTGGCACTTCAGAGAGAACCTGTTTGGTTTCTGGGATGAAGAGTGATATTCGGGGAGAAAATGTCTAATTGTTGGCAGAAATTGATATGCAGGGAAGAAATGATTGTATTTGGGAGAGAAAAAGCGTGTTTTGTGGAGAAAATGCATGAGTATTGCGGATAAACTGCATTATTTTGGCGTGAAACCTGGTATTGAGCTAATAAGCGGCATTTTGTGGAGAAAATGTCTTCTTTAGAGGATTAAGGTGATCTTTCGGGGAGAAAATGTCTGATTTGCAGCATAAAAAGACTCATTTGGGGAAGACAGCGTCTTTTATTGGGACATCACATTTTATTCCAATAATAACACATTTTCTTCCCAGAATACCGCATTTTATCCCCAAAAGAAGGCATTTTCTTCCCAGAATACTGCTTTTTAGACCGAAAATAAGTCATCCTCTCCAAAAAAGACCTATTTCTGTCCTCAAAATGAGAAATATTCTCCCCAAAACATCATTCTTGGTTCCAAAGAGAAGATTTTTTCTCCATTCAATACCACGTCGAGTTCCCTATATTACACATTTTCTCCCCGAAATTGATCTTTTGATCCCCCAAATAAGAAATACTCTCCCCAAAGTAGCGCTTTCATTTCCTTTCCCAAATATGAGACATTTGAAGATGAAAGGCAGTATTCTGGGGAGAAAATGCCTTTTTGGGGGGCTAAAGAGTGGCACTTAGGAGAGAACCTGTTTGGTTTCTGGGATGAAGAGTGATATTCGGGGAGAAAATGTCTAATTGTTGGCAGAAATTGATATGCAGGGAAGAAATGATTGTATTTGGGAGAGAAAAAGCGTGTTTTGTGGAGAAAATGCATGAGTATTGCGGATAAACTGCATTATTTTGGCGTGAAACCTGGTATTGAGCTAATAAGCGGCATTTTGTGGAGAAAATGTCTTCTTTAGAGGATTAAGGTGATCTTTCGGGGAGAAAATGTCTGATTTGCAGCATAAAAAGACGCATTTGGGGAAGACAGCGTCTTTTATTGGGACATCACATTTTATTCCAATAATAACACATTTTCTTCCCAGAATACCGCCTTTTATCCCCAAAAGAAGGCAGTTTCTTCCCAGAATACTGCTTTTTAGACCGAAAATAAGTCATCCTCTCCAAAAAAGACCTATTTCTGTCCTCAAAATGAGAAATATTCTTCCCAAAATATCATTGTTTGTTCCAAATAGAAGACCTTTTCTCCATTAAATACCACGTAGGGCTCCTATATTACACATTTTCTCCCCGAAATTTCTCTTTTGATCCCCCAAATAAGAAATACTCTCCCCAAAGTAGCGCTTTCGTTTCCTTTCCCAAATATGAGACATTTGAAGATGAAAGGCAGTATTCTGGGGAGAAAATGCCTTTTTGGGGGGCTAAAGAGTGGCACTTAAGAGAGAACCTGTTTGGTTTCTGGGATGAAGAGTGATATTCAGGGAGAAAATGTCTAATTGTTGGCAGAAATTGATATGCAGGGGAGAAATGGTTGTATTTGGGAGAGAAAAAGCGTGTTTTGTGGAGAAAATGCATGAGTATTGGGGATAAACTGCATTATTTTGGCGTGAAAGCCTGGTATTGAGCTAATAAGCGGCATTTTGTGGAGAAAATGTCTTCTTTAGAGGATAAAGGTGATCTTTCGGGGAGAAAATGTCTGATTTGCAGCATACAAAGACGCATTTGGGGAAGACAGCGTCTTTTATTGGGACATCACATTTTATTCCAATAATAACACATTTTCTTCCCAGAATACCGCCTTTGATCCCCAAAAGAAGGCATTTTCTTCCCAGAATACTGCTTTTTAGACCGAAAATAAGTCATCCTCTCCAAAAAAGACCTATTTCTGTCCTCAAAATGAGAAATATTCTTCCCAAAATATCATTGTTTGTTCCAAATAGAAGACCTTTTCTCCATTAAATACCACGTAGGGTTCCTATATTACACATTTTCTCCCCGAAATTTCTCTTTTGATCCCCCAAATAAGAAATACTCTCCCCAAAGTAGCGCTTTCGTTTCCTTTCCCAAATATGAGACATTTGAAGATGAAAGGCAGTATTCTGGGGAGAAAATGCCTTTTTGGGGGGCTAAAGAGTGGCACTTAAGAGAGAACCTGTTTGGTTTCTGGGATGAAGAGTGATATTCGTGGAGAAAATGTCTAATTGTTGGCAGAAATTGATATGCAGGGGAGAAATGGTTGTATTTGGGAGAGAAAAAGCGTGTTTTGGGGAGAAAATGCATGAGTATTGCGGATAAACTGCATTATTTTGGCGTGAAAGCCTGGTATTGAGCTAATAAGCGGCATTTTGTGGAGAAAATGTCTTCTTTAGAGGATAAAGGTGATCTTTCGGGGAGAAAATGTCTGATTTGCAGCATAAAAAGACGCATTTGGGGAAGACAGCGTCTTTTATTGGGACATCACATTTTATTCCAATAATAACACATTTTCTTCCCGAATACCGCCTTTTATCCCCAAAAGAAGGCATTTTCTTCCCAGAATACTGCTTTTTAGACCGAAAAGAAGTCATCCTCTCCAAAAAAGACCTATTTCTGTCCTCAAAATGAGAAATATTCTCCCCAAAACATCATTCTTGGTTCCAAAGAGAAGATTTTTTATCCATTAAATACCACATAGGGTTCCCTATATTACACATTTTCTCCCCCAAATTGCTCTTTTGATCCCCCAAATAAGAAATACTCTCCCCAAAGTAGCGCTTTCGTTCCCTTTCCCAATTATGAGACATTTGAAGATGAAAGGCAGTATTCTGGGGAGAAAATGCCTTTTTGGGAGGATAAAGAGTGGCACTTCAGAGAGAACCTGTTTGGTTTCTGGGATGAAGAGTGATATTCGGGGAGAAAATGTCTAATTGTTGGCAGAAATTGATATGCAGGGAAGAAATGATTGTATTTGGGAGAGAAAAAGCGTGTTTTGTGGAGAAAATGCATGAGTATTGGGGATAAACTGCATTATTTTGGCGTGAAACCTGGTATTGAGCTAATAAGCGGCATTTTGTGGAGAAAATGTCTTCTTTAGAGGATTAAGGTGATCTTTCGGGGAGAAAATGTCTGATTTGCAGCATAAAAAGACGCATTTGGGGAAGACAGCGTCTTTTATTGGGACAGCACATTTTATTCCAATAATAACACATTTTCTTCCCAGAATACCGCCTTTTATCCCCAAAAGAAGGCATTTTCTTCCCAGAATACTGCTTTTTAGACCGAAAATAAGTCATCCTCTCCAAAAAAGACCTATTTCTGTCCTCAAAATGAGAAATATTCTCCCCAAAACATCATTCTTGGTTCCAAAGAGAAGATTTTTTCTCCATTCAATACCACGTCGAGTTCCCTATATTACACATTTTCTCCCCGAAATTGATCTTTTGATCCCCCAAATAAGAAATACTCTCCCCAAAGTAGCGCTTTCATTTCCTTTCACAAATATGAGACATTTGAAGATGAAAGGCAGTATTCTGGGGAGAAAATGCCTTTTTGGGGGGCTAAAGAGTGGCACTTAGGAGAGAACCTGTTTGGTTTCTGGGATGAAGAGTGATATTCGGGGAGAAAATGTCTAATTGTTGGCAGAAATTGATATGCAGGGGAGAAATGGTTGTGTTTGGGAGAGAAAAAGCGTGTTTTGTGGAGAAAATGCCTGAGTATTGGGGATAAACTGCATTATTTTGGCGTGAAACCTGGTATTGAGCTAATAAGCGGCATTTTGTGGAGAAAATGTCTTCTTTAGAGGATAAAGGTGATCTTTCGGGGAGAAAATGTCTGATTTGCAGCATACAAAGACGCATTTGGGGAAGACAGCGTCTTTTATTGGGACATCACATTTTATTCCACTAATAACACATTTTCTTCCCGAATACCGCCTTTTATCCCCAAAAGAAGGCATTTTCTTCCCAGAATACTGCTTTTTAGACCGAAAAGAAGTCATCCTCTCCAAAAAAGACCTATTTCTGTCCTCAAAATGAGAAATATTCTTCCCAAAATATCATTGTTTGTTCCAAATAGAAGACCTTTTCTCCATTAAATACCACGTAGGGTTCCTATATTACACATTTTCTCCCCGAAATTTCTCTTTTGATCCCCCAAATAAGAAATACTCTCCCCAAAGTAGCGCTTTCGTTTCCTTTCCCAAATATGAGACATTTGAAGATGAAAGGCAGTATTCTGGGGAGAAAATGCCTTTTTGGGGGGCTAAAGAGTGGCACTTAAGAGAGAACCTGTTTGGTTTCTGGGATGAAGAGTGATATTCGTGGAGAAAATGTCTAATTGTTGGCAGAAATTGATATGCAGGGGAGAAATGGTTGTATTTGGGAGAGAAAAAGCGTGTTTTGGGGAGAAAATGCATGAGTATTGCGGATAAACTGCATTATTTTGGCGTGAAAGCCTGGTATTGAGCTAATAAGCGGCATTTTGTGGAGAAAATGTCTTCTTTAGAGGATAAAGGTGATCTTTCGGGGAGAAAATGTCTGATTTGCAGCATAAAAAGACGCATTTGGGGAAGACAGCGTCTTTTATTGGGACATCACATTTTATTCCAATAATAACACATTTTCTTCCCGAATACCGCCTTTTATCCCCAAAAGAAGGCATTTTCTTCCCAGAATACTGCTTTTTAGACCGAAAAGAAGTCATCCTCTCCAAAAAAGACCTATTTCTGTCCTCAAAATGAGAAATATTCTCCCCAAAACATCATTCTTGGTTCCAAAGAGAAGATTTTTTATCCATTAAATACCACATAGGGTTCCCTATATTACACATTTTCTCCCCCAAATTGCTCTTTTGATCCCCCAAATAAGAAATACTCTCCCCAAAGTAGCGCTTTCGTTCCCTTTCCCAATTATGAGACATTTGAAGATGAAAGGCAGTATTCTGGGGAGAAAATGCCTTTTTGGGGGGCTAAAGAGTGGCACTTCAGAGAGAACCTGTTTGGTTTCTGGGATGAAGAGTGATATTCGGGGAGAAAATGTCTAATTGTTGGCAGAAATTGATATGCAGGGAAGAAATGATTGTATTTGGGAGAGAAAAAGCGTGTTTTGTGGAGAAAATGCATGAGTATTGGGGATAAACTGCATTATTTTGGCGTGAAACCTGGTATTGAGCTAATAAGCGGCATTTTGTGGAGAAAATGTCTTCTTTAGAGGATTAAGGTGATCTTTCGGGGAGAAAATGTCTGATTTGCAGCATAAAAAGACGCATTTGGGGAAGACAGCGTCTTTTATTGGGACAGCACATTTTATTCCAATAATAACACATTTTCTTCCCAGAATACCGCCTTTTATCCCCAAAAGAAGGCATTTTCTTCCCAGAATACTGCTTTTTAGACCGAAAATAAGTCATCCTCTCCAAAAAAGACCTATTTCTGTCCTCAAAATGAGAAATATTCTCCCCAAAACATCATTCTTGGTTCCAAAGAGAAGATTTTTTCTCCATTCAATACCACGTCGAGTTCCCTATATTACACATTTTCTCCCCGAAATTGATCTTTTGATCCCCCAAATAAGAAATACTCTCCCCAAAGTAGCGCTTTCATTTCCTTTCACAAATATGAGACATTTGAAGATGAAAGGCAGTATTCTGGGGAGAAAATGCCTTTTTGGGGGGCTAAAGAGTGGCACTTAGGAGAGAACCTGTTTGGTTTCTGGGATGAAGAGTGATATTCGGGGAGAAAATGTCTAATTGTTGGCAGAAATTGATATGCAGGGGAGAAATGGTTGTGTTTGGGAGAGAAAAAGCGTGTTTTGTGGAGAAAATGCCTGAGTATTGGGGATAAACTGCATTATTTTGGCGTGAAACCTGGTATTGAGCTAATAAGCGGCATTTTGTGGAGAAAATGTCTTCTTTAGAGGATAAAGGTGATCTTTCGGGGAGAAAATGTCTGATTTGCAGCATACAAAGACGCATTTGGGGAAGACAGCGTCTTTTATTGGGACATCACATTTTATTCCACTAATAACACATTTTCTTCCCGAATACCGCCTTTTATCCCCAAAAGAAGGCATTTTCTTCCCAGAATACTGCTTTTTAGACCGAAAAGAAGTCATCCTCTCCAAAAAAGACCTATTTCTGTCCTCAAAATGAGAAATATTCTCCCCAAAACATCATTCTTGGTTCCAAAGAGAAGATTTTTTATCCATTAAATACCACATAGGGTTCCCTATATTACACATTTTCTCCCCCAAATTGCTCTTTTGATCCCCCAAATAAGAAATACTCTCCCCAAAGTAGCGCTTTCGTTCCCTTTCCCAATTATGAGACATTTGAAGATGAAAGGCAGTATTCTGGGGAGAAAATGCCTTTTTGGGGGGCTAAAGAGTGGCACTTAAGAGAGAACCTCTTTGGTTTCTGGGATGAAGAGTGATATTCGGGGAGAAAATGTCTAATTGTTGGCAGAAATTGATATGCAGGGAAGAAATGGTTGTATTTTGGAGCGAAAAAGAGTGTTTTGTGGAGAAAATGCATGAGTTTTGGGGATAAACTGCATTATTTTGGAGTGAAAGCTTGGTATTGATCTAATAAGCAGCAATTTGTGGAGAAAATGTCTTCTTTTGAGGATTAAGGTGATCTTTCGGGGAGAAAATGTCTGATTTGCAGCACAAAAAGACGCATTTGGGGAAGACAGCGTCTTTTATTGGGACAGCACATTTTATTCCAATAATAACACATTTTCTTCCCAGAATACCGCCTTTGATCCCCAAAAGAAGGCAGTTTCTTCCCAGAATACTGCTTTTTAGACCGAAAATAAGTCATCCTCTCCAAAAAAGACCTATTTCTGTCCTCAAAATGAGAAATATTCTCCCCAAAATATCATTCTTGGTTCCAAAGAGAAGATTTTTTCTCCATTAAATACCACATCGGGTTCCCTATATTACACATTTTCTCCCCCAAATTGCTCTTTTGATCCCCCAAATAAGAAATACTCTCCCCAAAGTAGCGCTTTCGTTTCCTTTCCCAAATAGGAGACATTTGAAGATGAAAGGCAGTATTCTGGGGAGAAAATGCCTTTTTGGGGGGCTAAAGAGTGGCACTTCAGAGAGAACCTGTTTGGTTTCTGGGATGAAGAGTGATATTCGGGGAGAAAATGTCTAATTGTTGGCAGAAATTGATATGCAGGGGAGAAATGATTGTATTTGGGAGAGAAAAAGCGTGTTTTGTGGAGAAAATGCATGAGTATTGCGGATAAACTGCATTATTTTGGCGTGAAACCTGGTATTGAGCTAATAAGCGGCATTTTGTGGAGAAAATGTCTTCTTTAGAGGATTAAGGTGATCTTTCGGGGAGAAAATGTCTGATTTGCAGCATAAAAAGACGCATTTGGGGAAGACAGCGTCTTTTATTGGGACAGCACATTTTATTCCAATAATAACACATTTTCTTCCCAGAATACCGCCTTTTATCCCCAAAAGAAGGCATTTTCTTCCCAGAATACTGCTTTTTAGACCGAAAATAAGTCATCCTCTCCTAAAAAGACCTATTTCTGTCCTCAAAATGAGAAATATTCTCCCCAAAACATCATTCTTGGTTCCAAAGAGAAGATTTTTTCTCCATTCAATACCACGTCGAGTTCCCTATATTACACATTTTCTCCCCGAAATTGATCTTTTGATCCCCCAAATAAGAAATACTCTCCCCAAAGTAGCGCTTTCATTTCCTTTCACAAATATGAGACATTTGAAGATGAAAGGCAGTATTCTGGGGAGAAAATGCCTTTTTGGGGGGCTAAAGAGTGGCACTTAGGAGAGAACCTGTTTGGTTTCTGGGATGAAGAGTGATATTCGGGGAGAAAATGTCTAATTGTTGGCAGAAATTGATATGCAGGGGAGAAATGGTTGTATTTGGGAGAGAAAAAGCGTGTTTTGGGGAGAAAATGCCTGAGTTTTGGGGATAAACTGCATTATTTTGGCGTGAAACCTGGTATTGAGCTAATAAGCGGCATTTTGTGGAGAAAATGTCTTCTTTAGAGGATTAAGGTGATCTTTCAGGGAGAAAATGTCTGATTTGCAGCATAAAAAGACGCATTTGGGGAAGACAGCATCTTTTATTGGGACATCACGTTTTATTCCAATAATAACACATTTTCTTCAAGAATACCGCCTTTTATCCCCAAAAGAAGGCATTTTCTTCCCAGAATACTGCTTTTTAGACCGAAAATAAGTCATCCTCTCCAAAAAAGACCTATTTCTGTCCTCAAATTGAGAAATATTCTCCCCAAAATATCATTCTTGGTTCCAAAGAGAAGATTTTTTCTCCATTAAATACCACATAGGGTTCCCTATATTACACATTTTCTAACCCAAATTGCTCTTTTGATCCCCCAAATAAGAAATACTCTCCCCAAAGTAGCGCTTTCGTTTCCTTTCCCAAATATGAGACACTTGAAGATGAAAGGCAGTATTCTGGGGAGAAAATGCCTTTTTGGGAGGATAAAGAGTGGCACTTAAGAGAGAACCTGTTTGGTTTCTGGGATGAAGAGTGATATTCGGGGAGAAAATGTCTAATTGTTGGCAGAAATTGATATGCAGGGGAGAAATGGTTGTATTTTGGAGAGAAAAAGCGTGTTTTGGGGAGAAAATGCATGAGTTTTGGGGATAAACTGCATTATTTTGGCGTGAAACCTGGAATTGAGCTAATAAGCGGCATTTTGTGGAGAAAATGTCTTCTTTAGAGGATTAAGGTGATCTTTCGGGGAGAAAATGTCTGATTTGCAGCATAAAAAGACGCATTTGGGGAAGACAGCATCTTTTATTGGGACATCACATTTTATTCCAATAATAACACATTTTCTTCCCAGAATACCGCCTTTGATCCCCAAAAGAAGGCAGTTTCTTCCCAGAATACTGCTTTTTAGACCGAAAATAAGTCATCCTCTCCAAAAAAGACCTATTTCTGTCCTCAAAATGAGAAATATTCTCCCCAAAACATCATTCTTGGTTCCAAATAGAAGACCTTTTCTCCATTAAATACCACGTAGGGTTCCTATATTACACATTTTCTCCCCCAAATTGCTCTTTTGATCCCCCAAATAAGAAATACTCTCCCCAAAGTAGCGCTTTCGTTCCCTTTCCCAAATATGAGACATTCGAAGATGAAAGGCAGTATTCTGGGGAGAAAATGCCTTTTTGGGAGGATAAAGAGTGGCACTTCAGAGAGAACCTGTTTGGTTTCTGGGATGAAGAGTGATATTCGGGGAGAAAATGTCTAATTGTTGGCAGAAATTGATATGCAGGGGAGAAATGGTTGTATTTGGGAGAGAAAAAGCGTGTTTTGGGGAGAAAATGCCTGAGTTTTGGGGATAAACTGCATTATTTTGGCGTGAAACCTGGTATTAAGCTAATAAGCGGCATTTTGTGGAGAAAATGTCTTCCTTAGAGGATTAAGGTGATCTTTCGGGGAGAAAATGTCTGATTTGCAGCATAAAAAGACGCATTTGGGGAAGACAGCGTCTTTTATTGGGACATCACATTTTATTCCAATAATAACACATTTTCTTCCCAGAATACCGCCTTTTATCCCCAAAAGAAGGCATTTTCTTCCCAGAATACTGCTTTTTAGACCGAAAATAAGTCATCCTCTCCAAAAAAGACCTATTTCTGTCCTCAAAATGAGAAATATTCTCCCCAAAATATCATTCTTGGTTCCAAATAGAAGACCTTTTCTCCATTAAATACCACGTCGGGTTCCCAATAGTACACATTTTCTCCCCCAAATTTCTCTTTTTCTCCCCAGAATGAGGCTTTCTCACTCCAATAGCACTTTCGATCCCAAGAATCAGGCATTTTCTCCGCAAAAGACTGATTTTATTACCAAAACAAAACATTTCTTACCCAAAACACACCATTTTATTCCCAGCATTAGACATTGTCTCCCCCAAATTCCAATTTGTATCCCTCCAATACGAAATTCTTCCCTTCAAATAAGGCTTTGTGTGACAAAAACAAGACAAACGTTCCCAAAAATACCGCTTCTTATCCCCCAAGGAAGACTTTTCCTCCCCAAAACACCCCATTTAATCCCCAAAATAAGAAATACTCTCCCCAAAGTAGCGCTTTCGTTTCCTTTCCCAAATATGAGACATTTGAAGATGAAAGGCAGTATTCTGGGGAGAAAATGCCTTTTTGGGGGGCTAAAGAGTGACACTTAAGAGAGAACCTGTTTGGTTTCTGGGATGAAGAGTGATATTCGGGGAGAAAATGTCTAATTGTTGGCAGAAATTGATATGCAGGGGAGAAATGGTTGCATTTGGGAGAGAAAAGGAGTGTTTTGGGGAGAAAATGCCTGAGTTTTGGGTATAAACTGCATTATTTTGGAGTGAAAGCCTGGTCTTGAGCTAATAAGCGGCATTTTGTGGAGAAAATGTCTTCTTTTAAGGATAAAGGTGATCTTTCGGGGAGAAAATGCGTTATTTGCAGCATAAAAAGACGCATTTGGGGAAGACAGCGTCTTTTATTGGGACAGCACATTTTATTCCAATAATAACACATTTTCTTCCCAGAATACCGCCTTTGATCCCCAAAAGAAGGCATTTTCTTCCCAGAATACTGCTTTTTAGACCGAAAATAAGTCATCCTCTCCTAAAATGATCTATTTCTGTCCTCAAAATGAGAAATATTCTCCCCAAAATATCATTCTTGGTTACAAATAGAAGACCTTTTCTCCATTAAATACCACGTCGGGTTCTCGATATTACACATTTTCTCCCCCAAATTGCTCTTTTGATCCCCCAAATAAGAAATACTCTCCCCAAAGTAGCGCATTTTCTCCCCGGAATACCCATTTTATTACCAAAATGGGACTTTTCTTACCCAATAAACACCTTTTCATTCCCCAAATTAGACGTTTTCTCCCCCATATGCCAATTTGTATCCCTCAAATAAGAAATTTTCCTCCCGAAATATGACCATGTTTTACAAGAACAGGACTTTCGTTTCCAAAAATACCGAGGTTTATCCGTGAAGTAGACATTTTTTCCCAAAACACAGCTTTATTCCCATGATTACACATTTCCCTCCTAAATAAGACATTTTCTTTTCTGATTATCGCTTTTAATCCTTAGAATTAGGCATTTTCTCCTCAAAGACTGATTTTATCCCCAAAATAGGACTTCGATTACCCAAAGCACACCTTTTTGTCCCCCAAATTAGACAGTTTCTCCCCCAAATTCCCATTTGTATCCCTCCAAGAAGACATTTTCCGACCAACATTCATTCGATGCCATCAGGAAGACATTTTCTATCTTAAATAGCGGTTTTCATCCCAACATCATCCATTTTCTACACAAAGTGACACTTGGCATTCCTAGTATCACACACTTCCTTCTCATCATACCGCTTTACATTCCCAAAAGAGGACATTTTCCCTCCATACACTGCTTTCTTTCCCAAAAATAACACCTTGTCTACCCAACAGACAGCATTCGTCTCCAAGGTTCAAAGTCTTCTCACCAAACACCGCTTCTTATCTTTCAGAGGAGACATTTTCTCACCAAAATACTGCTCTACATCCCCAAAATTCAACTTCATATCCCAGGAAGAAAGCCATTTCTCCCCAGAATACCGCTTTGGATCCCGAGAATTAGGCGTTTTCTCTCCAAGATACCATTTTCTATCCCCACAAGAAGAACTTTTCAGCCAAAAATTCCTCTGTTTATGCCAAGAGTATTACATTTTCTCCCAAAACAAAGATTTTTATCCCCAAATTAAGAAATTCTCCCCCCAAAATACGTCTTTGTGTGACAAAACCAAGACATTCGCTCCCAACAATACCGCTTCTTATCCCCTCAGGAAGACTTTTCCTCCCCACATCACCCCTTTGGATCCCCAAAATACTCTCCCCAAAGTAGCACTTTTGTTTACTTTCCCAAAAAGAAGACTTTTGAAGATAAAAGGCAGTCTTCTGGTGAGAAAATGCCTTTTTGGGGGATAAAGAGTGGCACTTAAGAGAAAACCTGTTTGGTTTCTGGGGATAAAGAGTGATATTCAGGGAGAAAATGTCGAATTGTTGGCAGAAATTGTTACGCAGGGGAGAAACTGTTGTATTTTGGAGACCGAAAGAGTATTTTGTTGAGAAAACGAATAAGTTTGGGGGACGTACCGCATTATTTTGGCCTGAAAGCCTGGTATTGAGCTAATCAGCGGCATTTTGTGGAGAAAATATCTTCTCTAGGGGATGAAATGCAGTGTTTTGTAGGGAAAATATTTAATTTGGGGGATAGTAAACGGTGTTTCCGGGAGAAAATATCTATCGTTTGAGATAAAAAGCTGTTAGTTGTCTGGTAAATGGCTTGGTTGGGGGATATATTGGGGTACTTTGGGAAGGAAATGTTCTATTTTAGGAATAGAAAACTGTATTTTGGGACAAAAGGTCATATTTTAAATTCCATAATAAGTGGAATCATTGGGAGAAAATGACATATTTAGGGATACAAAGTGGTATTTTGTATATATATGTATTATATTGGGGAAAAGGTGATATTTAAAGGAGAATATGTCATTTTATTTTGTATACAGCCATCCTTTGAAGGGAAAAGATCTGATATTTGTGATGAAATGTGAAGAAGATGACGTCTAATTTTTTATTATGAGTTATTTGGGGGAGAAATCGTTTTAATTTGGGGATCAAATATGATATCTAAGGGAGGAAATGTCTTACTTTAGGGACCAAACTTCCTAAATGGACTAGATAATGTCTTTTTCTTGGTTTGAAAAACGATATTTAAGGGAGAACATGTCTTATTTTCAGGGTCAAAAGAGGCACGTAGGGAGAATAGATCTCTAAATCTCTAATATATCTATAAAATGCATTCTTTTTTGAGAAAACCTCTTATTTTGGGGTAGAAAGTGGTATTTTGGGGAGATCATGTCAGATTTTGGGAGGAAAAAAGGTGCTTAGGGGACAAAATATCATTGGGGGGGGATAAAATGCAGTATTATGAGGAATAAGTGTCTTATTTTGGGACTAAACATGGAAAATGTCTTACTTTTGACTAAAAAGCATGGTTTTGATATAGCTAATGTCTTGTTTTTGAGATAATGAGTGATTTTCAAGGGAGAGTGTGTCATTCTGCTAAAATCAATTGAATATTATTGAACTGGGGAGGAAATGTCTAGTTTTGGAGATAAAGAGTGTAAGAGTAAGAGACAAAAACGTTTTGTATCAAACGTGATATTTAAGGGAGAAAACGTCTTACTCTTGAGAAAAATATAGGCAATTTTGGGTAGAAAATATCTCTGGAAAAAAATGTGGCATTTAAGGAAGAAGCTGTCCTCTTTTTCTTCTAAGAAATGATATTTTAAGCAGAAAAGAGATCATCTTTGGCGCAACAATTGAAATGTAGAGTGGAAAATGTCATAATTTTAGAATCAAATACGATTCTTTGAGGATTAGAAGTATTGTTTTTGAGATGAAAAGTGTGATTTCAGTGGGAAAATGTACTATTTGGAATAAAAAGCTGTATTTTTGGGGAGAAAGCCATTTTCTGAGGGAAAACATTGATATTTACCGGAGAAATTGATTTATTTGGGGGTTAGAATTTGGTATTTCGGGGAGAAAAGGTCTTATTTTTTGGATAAAAAATGAGAAGGACAAAAGAAAACGTCTTACAATTGGGACATAATTTGAAATGTTAGGCAGAAAATACATTGATTGTATAGAAAAGAGGTATTTTGAGGAGAAAATGTCATAATTCTGGGGTGGATAGCAGTATTTGGGAAAGTAAATGCCTTATACGTGGCAGTGTCTTGGAGAGAAAATGTCTAAATATAGGGACCCCCACCTCGGAAGAAAGCAGCGAATTGAAGCCGCTCGTCCACGGCTGCAAAGGAGAAGATCGAATCGCGCTTCTCGGCGATTGCCGGTTCTCCGAGAAGAGCGGACTCGGCTAATTCCGTAGCCGAGAAAGAGCGACTGCAGCCGGCTGCTTTCGTCCCAGGAGGGGTGGTTGTTGTCGGCAGCCCGGAAAGGAGCACTTTGGACCTCAGCTTCTTTTCTGGCCGAAAGCACGACTGCTGGCACTATTCCAAGTGTCTTCCCTTCCATTTCTAAAGATTTCGTTTCTTATCTCCTTTTCCATTGCTTGACTCATAGTTTCTCAGACGACGGAGAAAAGAAACGAAATCACAGTCAAAAGCAAGTGACGGGCGAGCTGAGAAACGCTGGGAGATGCTCTCGCCGAGAGAATACGACTTGAAGTTCAAAATCCCATTTTTCCTGCCTAAGGGCGAAAGCCCCCCTCCTCGGCAGAAAGCAGCCGGCTGAAGCCGAACGTCCTCGTCTGCAACCGAGCCGCTCGAATCGCGCTTCTCGGCAACTGCCGGATCTCCGAGAAGAGCGGACTCGGCCAATTCCGTAGCCGAGAAAGAGCGACTTCAGCCGGCTGCTTTCGTCCCAGGAGGGGTGGTTGTGTCGGCAGCCCGGAAAGGAGCACTTTGGACCTCAGCTTCTTTTCTGGCCGAAAGCACGACTGCTGGCACTATTGCAAGTGTTTACCCTTCGATTTCGAATGAAACAGTAGTCTTACTTCGGGAATAAAAGCCTGATTTGATAAAGCTAATGTCTTCTTTTTGTGATAATGATTGTTTTTTAAGGGAGAGCGAGTCTTGCTATTGGAATCCACTGGATACTGTTGGAGATTTCAGGAGGAAAATGTCATGCTTTTGAACGAAAAGCTGTATTGTTTTGGAGAGGGGAAACACTGCTTTTTTGTTCGGTTAGAACTTGCTATTCAACGAAGAAAAGGTCTTGTGTTTTGAATTAAAAATTAGAAAGACGAGAGAAAACGTGTGCATTTAGTGTATAATTTGATATGTAAGGAAGAAAATCCCTGATTTGAAAATAAACAGAAACATTTCGGGGAGAAAACTATATTTATGGGATAGAAATTTGAGGAAATAAAAATCTAATTTGTGGAATTACAAGAGGTGTATCGGAGAGAAACATTCTACTTCTAAGGTTGAATAGCTGTTAATAGGGAAGAAAACGCGGTTCTTGGGCATAGAAATCAATACAATCGCCAAGAACAGAAAGAGACTTCAAAAACTATCCGTTCCGGGATGAGAAGAGAAAAGCAGAAAAGAAGGGAAATCATGCGAAATAGAAGGGAAAGCACTTGGAATACTGCGTGGAGTCGTGCTTCCGGCCAGAACAGAAGCTGAGATGCAAAGTGCTCCTTTTCGGGCTGCGCAGAGCAACCACCCGTCCAGGGACGAATGCAGCCGGCTGAAGTCGCTCTTTCTCGGCTACGGAATCAGCCGAGTCCCCTCGGAAAACCGGCAATCGCGGAGGAGCGCGATTCGAGCGGCTCTATTGCAGCCTAGGACGCGCGGCTTCAGCCGGCTGCTTTCTGCCGAGGAGGGGGCTTTCGCCCGTAACCAGGAAAAGAGCGATTCCGAAATTCGAGTTCTCTCGGCAGCGCATCTCGCCGCGCTTCTCAGATCGCCCCTCACCTACTTTTGAAGGTGATTTCGTATTCTTTTCTCCGTCGTCTGAGAAAGTAGGAGTCAAGCACAATTTGAAATGTAAGGCAGAAAATACATTAGTTGTCAACAAAAGAGATTTTATGAGAAGAAAACGTCATAATTTGGGGTATTTGGTAAAGAAAATGCCTTATTTGTGGAATTAAAGGCAGCGTACGGAGAGAAAATGTCTAAATATAGGGACTAATAACTGACTTTTTGGGAAAAAAAGTCTGGCTATAGAAATCGATACAGTAGCCATGAACCGAAGGAGAAGTCAAAACTTCTCCGTTCCGGGATGCGGAAAGAAATCCCCCACCTCGGAAGAAAGAAGCGACTTGAAGCCGAGCGTCCACGGCTGCAAAGGAGCCGCTCGAGTCGCGCTTCTCGGCGATTGCCGGTTCTCCGAGAAGAGCGGACTCGGCTAATTCCGTAGCCGAGAAAGAGCGACTTCAGCCGGCTGCTTTCGTCCCTGGAGGGGTGGTTGTTGTCGGCAGCCCGGAAAGGAGCACTTTGGACCTCAGCTTCTTTTCTGGCCGAAAGCACGACTGCTGGCACTATTGCAAGTGCTTACCCTTCGATTTCGAATGAAACAGTAGTCTTACTTCGGGAATAAAAGCCTGATTTGATAAAGCTAATGGCGTCGTGCTTCCGGCCAGAACAGAAACTAAGATGCAAAGTGCTCCTCTCCGGGCTGCGCAGAGCAGCCCCCCCTCCAGGGACGAAAGCAGCGGGCTGAAGTCGCCCTTTCTCGGCTACGGAATCAGCCGAGTCCGCTCTTCTCGGAGAACGGGCAATCGCCCAGAAGCGCGGCTCGAGCGGCTCCGTTGCAGCCGAGGACGCGCGGTTTCAGCCGGCTGCTTTCTTCCGAAGAGGGGGCTTTCGCCCGTAGCCAGGAAAAGAGCGATTCCGTACTTCAAGTCGAGTTCTCTCGGCGAGCGCATCTCCCAGCGTTTCTCAGCTCGCCCGTCACCTACTTTTAAACGGGATTTCGTTTCTTTTCTCTGCCGTCCGAGAAACTAAGATTCATGCAATGGAAAAGGGGATAAGAAACGAAGTCCTTCGAAATGGAAAGGAAAACAATTGGAACAGTGCCTGGAGTCGTGATTCCGTCCAGAAAAGATGATGAGGTCCAATCTGATCTCTTCCGGGCTGCGCAGAACAACCACCCCTCCAGGGACGAAAGCAGCCGGCTGAAGCCTCTCTTTCTCGGCTACGGAATTAGCCGAGTCCCCTCTTCTCGATGAACCGGCAATCGCCCAGAAGCGCGACTGCAGCGGTACTGGCGCAAACAAGGACGCGCGGCTTCAGCCGCCTGCTTTCTTCCGAGGTTTCTTTCCGAATCCCGGGACGGAGAGGCTTTAGCCCGGAGCCAGAAAAAGAGCGACTCCGAACTTCGAGTTCTCTCAGCAGCGCATCTCCCAGCGCTTCTCAGCTCGCCCGTCACCTCACTCCCAAGGAGATTTCGTTTCTTTCCTCCGTCGTCTGCGAAACTAAATCAAACAATGGAGAAGGGGATAAGAAATGAAATCTTTCGAAATGGAAGGAAAATCACTTGAAACAGTGCCTGGAGTCGTAGTTTCGGCCAAGAAAAGAAGGTCTTTTCTTTGAGGTCCAAAGTGCTCTTTTCCGGGCTGCGCAGAGCAACCACCCCTCCAGGGACGAAAGCAGCGGGCTGAAGACGCCCTTTCTCTGCTACGGAATTAGACGAGACCCCTCTTCTCGGAAAAACGGCAATCGCCAAGAAGCACGACTCCAGCGGCTCGGTTGCAGCCGAGGACCCGCGTTTTCAGCCGGCTGCTTTCTTCCCAGGTGGGGGATTTCTTTCCGAATCCCGGGACGGAGAGGTTTTGACTTCTTCGTTTCTTGGCAAATGTAGAGATTTCTAAAGCCAAAAAACAAATGATTTTATTCCCAAAAAGTCATCTATTCCTCCAATAATTAGTCATCTTCACTCCATTACACCGACTTCCTCAAATAACGCATTCACTTTCCCAAATACAGCTATCTACTCCAAATTATGACATTTTCTCCTCAAAATAGCTCTCTTGTATACAAATAAGGTATTTTCTGAATACATTTCAGTTTAAGTGACAATAGGAAGAAAATTGTCCACACATCCCGATCGTTTATCCAAAAAGTATTTTCTCCCTGAAATATTAAATTCAAACCTGAAAATAAAAAATTTCTCCGTTAAATATCAATGTTTCCCATCAAGGAAAGGCTCTCGCCAAAAAAATAAAGCTTTTTATTTCAAAGACTACATTTGCCCAAAGAAATCACACGTAATTTTACGTGCCTCAGTTTATCCCCAAAAATCATGCATTTTCTCCCCAAAACACTCTTTTTCTCTCCAAAATACAACTATTTCTCCCCTGCATATCAATTTCTGCCATCACTTAGACATTTTCTCCCCGAATATCACTCTTCATCCCAGAAACCAAACAGGTTCTCTCTTAATGCCACTCTTTAGCCCCCCTAAAAGGCACTTTCTCCCCAGAATACTGCCTTTCATCTTCAAATGTCTCATTTTTGGGAAAGGAAACGAAAGCGCTACTTTATGGAGAGTATTTCTTATTTGGGGGATCAAAAGAGCAATTTGGGGGAGAAAATGTGTAATATAGGGAACCCGACGTGGTATTTAATGGATAAAAAATCTTCTCTTTGGAACCAAGAATGATGTTTTGGGGAGAATATTTCTCATTTTGAGGACAGAAATAGGTCTTTTTTGGAGAGGATGACTTATTTTCGGTCTAAAAAGCAGTATTCTGGGAAGAAAATGCCTTCTTTTGTGGATAAAAGGCGGTATTCTGGGAAGAAAATGTGTTATTAGTGGAATAAAATGTGCTGTCCCAATGAAAGACGCTGTCTTCCCCAAATGTGTCTTTTTATGCTGCAAATCAGACATTTTCTCCCCGAAAGATCACCTTAATCCTCTAAAGAAGACATTTTCTCCACAAAATGCCGCTTATTAGCTCAATACCAGGCTTTCACTCCAAAATAATGCAGTTTATCCCCAAAACTCAGGCATTTTCTCCACAAAACACGCTTTTTCTCTCCCAAATACAACCATTTCTCCCCTGCATATCAATTTCTGCCAACAATTAGACATTTTCTCCCCGAATATCACTCTTCATCCCAGAAACCAATCAGGTTCTCTCTTAATGCCACTCTTTAGCCCCCCTAAAAGGCACTTTCTCCCCAGAATACTGCCTTTCATCTTCAAATGTCTCATTTTTGGGAAAGGGAACGAAAGCGCTACTTTGGGGAGAGTATTTCTTATTTGGGGGATCAAAAGAGCAATTTGGGGGAGAAAGTGTGTAATATAGGGAACCCTACGTGGTATTTAATGGAGAAAAAAATCTTCTCTTTGGTACCAAGAATGATGTTTTGGGGAGAATATTTCTCATTTTGAGGACAGAAATAGGTCTTTTTTGGAGAGGATGACTTATTTTCGGTCTAAAAAGCAGTATTCTGGGAAGAAAATGCCTTCTTTGGGGGATAAAAGGCGGTATTCTGGGATGAAAATGTGTTATTAGTGGAATAAAATGTGATGTCCCAATAAAAGACGCTGTCTTCCCCAAATGCGTCTTTTTATGCTGCAAATCAGACATTTTCTCCCCGAAAGATCACCTTAATCCTCTAAAGAAGACATTTTCTCCACAAAATGCCGCTTATTAGCTCAATACCAGGCTTTCACGCCAAAATAATGCAGTTTATCCCCAAAACTCATGCATTTTCTCCACAAAACACGCTTTTTCTCTCCCAAATACAACCATTTCTCCCCTGCATATCAATTTCTGCCAACAATTAGACATTTTCTCCCCGAATATCACTCTTCATCCCAGAAACCAAACAGGTTCTCTCTTAAGTGCCACTCTTTAGCCCCCCAAAAAGGCATTTTCTCCCCAGAATACTGCCTTTCATCTTCAAATGTCTCATATTTGGGAAAGGAAACGAAAGCGCTACTTTGGGGAGAGTATTTCTTATTTGGGGGATCAAAAGAGCAATTTGGGGGAGAAAATGTGTAATATAGGGAACCCTATGTGGTATTTAATGGAGAAAAAATCTTCTCTTTGGAACCAAGAATGATATTTTGGGGAGAATATTTCTCATTTTGAGGACAGAAATAGGTCTTTTTTGGAGAGGATGACTTATTTTCGGTCTAAAAAGCAGTATTCTGGGAAGAAAATGCCTTCTTTTGGGGATAAAAGGCGGTATTCGGGTAGAAAATGTGTTATTATTGGAATAAAATTTGATGTCCCAACAAAAGGCGGTGTCTTCCCCAAATGCGTCTTTTTATGCTGCAAATCAGACATTTTCTCCCCGAAAGATCACCTTTATCCTCTAAAGAAGACATTTTCTCCACAAAATGCCGCTTATTAGCTCAATACCACGCTTTCACGCCAAAATAATGCAGTTTATCCCCAAAACTCATGCATTTTCTCCACAAAACACTCTTTTTCTCTCCAAAATACAACCATTTCTCCCCTGCATATCAATTTCTGCCAACAATTAGACATTTTCTCCCCGAATATCACTCTTCATCCCAGAAACCAAACAGGTTCTCTCTTAAGTGCCACTCTTTAGCCCCCCAAAAAGGCATTTTCTCCCCAGAATACTGCCTTTCATCTTCAAATGTCTCATATTTGGGAAAGGGAACGAAAGCGCTACTTGGGGGAGAGTATTTCTTATTTGGGGGATCAAAAGAGCAATTTGGGGGAGAAAATGTGTAATATAGGAACCCTACGTGGTATTTAATGGAGAAAAGGTCTTCTATTTGGAACCAAGAATGATATTTTGGGGAGAATATTTCTCATTTTGAGGACAGAAATAGGTCTTTTTTGGAGAGGATGACTTATTTTCGGTCTAAAAAGCAGTATTCTGGGAAGAAACTGCCTTCTTTTGTGGATAAAAGGCGGTATTCTGGGAAGAAAATGTGTTATTAGTGGAATAAAATGTGATGTTCCAATAAAAGACGCTGTCTTCCCCAAATGCGTCTTTTTATGCTGCAAATCAGACATTTTCTCCCCGAAAGTTCACCTTAATCCTCTAAAGAAGACATTTTCTCCACAAAATGCCGCTTATTAGCTCAATACCAGGCTTTCACGCCAAAATAATGCAGTTTATCCCCAAAACTCAGGAATTTTCTCCACAAAACACTCTTTTTCTCTCCCAAATACAACCATTTCTCCCCTGCATATCAATTTCTGCCAACAATTAGACATTTTCTCCCCGAATATCACTCTTCATCCCAGAAACCAAACAGGTTCTCTCTGAAGTGCCACTCTTTATCCTCCCAAAAAGGCATTTTCTCCCCAGAATACTGCCTTTCATCTTCAAATGTCTCATATTTGGGAAAGGAAACGAAAGCGCTACTTTGGGGAGAGTATTTCTTATTTGGGGGATCAAAAGAGCAATTTGGGGGAGAAAATGTGTAATATAGGGAACCCTATGTGGTATTTAATGGAGAAAAGGTCTTCTCTTTGGAACCAAGAATGATATTTTGGGGAGAATATTTCTCATTTTGAGGACAGAAATAGGTCTTTTTTGGAGAGGATGACTTATTTTCGGTCTAAAAAGCAGTATTCTGGGAAGAAAATGCCTTCTTTTGGGGATAAAAGGCGGTATTCTGGGAAGAAAATGTGTTATTAGTGGAATAAAATGTGATGTTCCAATAAAAGACGCTGTCTTCCCCAAATGTGTCTTTTTATGCTGCAAATCAGACATTTTCTCCCCGAAAGATCACCTTTATCCTCTAAAGAAGACATTTTCTCCACAAAATGCCGCTTATTAGCTCAATACCAGGTTTCACGCCAAAATAATGCAGTTTATCCCCAATACTCATGCATTTTCTCCACAAAACACGCTTTTTCTCTCCCAAATACAACCATTTCTCCCCTGCATATCAATTTCTGCCAACAATTAGACATTTTCTCCCCGAATATCACTCTTCATCCCAGAAACCAAACAGGTTCTCTCTGAAGTGCCACTCTTTATCCTCCCAAAAAGGCATTTTCTCCCCAGAATACTGCCTTTCATCTTCAAATGTCTCATATTTGGGAAAGGAAACGAAAGCGCTACTTTGGGGAGAGTATTTCTTATTTGGGGGATCAAAAGAGCAATTTGGGGGAGAAAATGTGTAATATAGGGAACCCTCCGTGGTATTTAATGGAGAAAAAATCTTCTATTTGGAACCAAGAATGATATTTTGGGGAGAATATTTCTCATTTTGAGGACAGAAATAGGTCTTTTTTGGAGAGGATGACTTATTTTCGGTCTAAAAAGCAGTATTCTGGGAAGAAAATGCCTTCCTTAGGGAATAAAAGGCGGTATTCTGGGAAGAAATTGTGTTATTAGTGGAATAAAATGTGATGTCCCAATAAAAGACGCTGTCTTCCCCACATGCGTCCTTTTATGCTGCAAATCAGACATTTTCTCCCCGAAAGATCACCTTAATCCTCTAAAGAAGACATTTTCTCCACAAAATGCCGCTTATTAGCTCAATACCAGGTTTCACGCCGAAATAATGCAGTTTATCCCCAAAACTCATGCATTTTCTCCCCAAAACACTCTTTTTCGCTCCCAAATACAACCATTTCTCCCCTGCATATCAATTTCTGCCAACAATTAGACATTTTCTCCCCGAATATCACTCTTCATCCCAGAAACCAAACAGGTTCTCTCTGAAGTGCCACTCTTTAGCCCCCCAAAAAGGCATTTTCTCCCCAGAATACTGCCTTTCATCTTCAAATGTCTCATATTTGGGAAAGGAAACGAAAGCGCTACTTTGGGGAGAGTATTTCTTATTTGGGGGATCAAAAGAGCAATTTGGGGGAGAAAATGTGTAATATAGGGAACCCTCCGTGGTATTTAATGGAGAAAAAATCTTCTCTTTGGAACCAAGAATGATACTTTGGGGAGAATATTTCTCATTTTGAGGACAGAAATAGGTCTTTTTTGGAGAGGATGACTTATTTTCGGTCTAAAAAGCAGTATTCTGGGAAGAAAATGCCTTCTATTGGGGATAAAAGGCGGTATTCTGGGAAGAAAATGTGTTATTAGTGGAATAAAATGTGATGTCCAAATAAAAGACGCTGTCTTCCCCAAATGCGTCTTTTTATGCTGCAAATCAGAGATTTTCTCCCCGAAAGATCACCTTAATCCTCTAAAGAAGACATTTTCTCCACAAAATGCCGCTTATTAGCTCAATACCAGGTTTCACGCCAAAATAATGCAGTTTATCCCCAATACTCATGCATTTTCACCACAAAACACGCTTTTTCTCTCCAAAATACAACCATTTCTTCCCTGCATATCAATTTCTGCCAACAATTAGACATTTTCTCCCCGAATATCACTCTTCATCCCAGAAACCAAACAGGTTCTCTCTTAAGTGCCACTCTTTATCCTCCCAAAAAGGCATTTTCTCCCCAGAATACTGCCTTTCATCTTCAAATGTCTCATATTTGGGAAAGGAAACGAAAGCGCTACTTTGGGGAGAGTATTTCTTATTTGGGGGACCAAAAGAGCAATTTGGGGGAGAAAATGTGTAATATAGGGAACCCGACGTGGTATTTAATGGAGAAAAATCTTCTCTTTGGAACCAAGAATGATATTTTGGGGAGAATATTTCTCATTTTGAGGACAGAAATAGGTCTTTTTTGGAGAGGATGACTTATTTTCGGTCTAAAAAGCGGTATTCTGGGAAGAAAATGCCTTCTTTTGGGGATCAAAGGCGGTATTCTGGGAAGAAAATGTGTTATTAGTGGAATAAAATGTGATGTTCCAATAAAAGACGCTGTCTTCCCCAAATGTGTCTTTTTATGCTGCAAATCAGACATTTTCTCCCCGAAAGATCACCTTAATCCTCTAAAGAAGACATTTTCTCCACAAAATGCCGCTTATTAGCTCAATACCAGGTTTCACGCCAAAATAATGCAGTTTATCCCCAAAACTCATGCATTTTCTCCCCAAAACACTCTTTTTCTCTCCCAAATACAACCATTTCTCCCCTGCATATCAATTTCTGCCAACAATTAGACATTTTCTCCCCGAATATCACTCTTCATCCCAGAAACCAAACAGGTTCTCTCTTAAGTGCCACTCTTTAGCCCCCCAAAAAGGCATTTTCTCCCCAGAATACTGCCTTTCATCTTCAAATGTCTCGTATTTGGGAAAGGAAACGAAAGCGCTACTTTGGGGAGAGTATTTCTTATTTGGGGGATCAAAAGAGCAATTTGGGGGAGAAAATGTGTAATATAGGAACCCTACGTGGTATATAATGGAGAAAAGGTCTTCTATTTGGAACAAACAATGATATTTTGGGGAGAATATTTCTCATTTTGAGGACAGAAATAGGTCTTTTTAGGAGAGGATGACTTATTTTCGGTCTAAAAAGCAGTATTCTGGGAAGAAAATGCCTTCTTTGGGGGATAAATGCGGTATTCGGGAAGAAAATGTGTTATTAGTGGAATAATATGTGATGTCCCAAAAAAAAAGATGCTGTCTTCCCCAAATGCGTCTTTTTATGCTGCAATTCAGAGATTTTCTCCCCGAAAGATCACCTTAATCCTCTAAAGAAGACATTTTCTCCACAAAATGCCGCTTATTAGCTCAATACCAGGTTTCACGCCAAAATAATGCAGTTTATCCCCATAACTCATGCATTTTCTCCCCAAAACACTCTTTTTCTCTCCCAAATACAAGCATTTCTCCCCTGCATATCAATTTCTGCCAACAATTAGACATTTTCTCCCCGAATATCACTCTTCATCCCAGAAACCAAACAGGTTCTCTCTTCAGTGCCACTCTTTAGCCCCCCAAAAAGGCATTTTCTCCCCAGAATACTGCCTTTCATCTTCAAATGTCTCATATTTGGGAAAGGAAACGAAAGCGCTACTTTGGGGAGAGTATTTCTTATTTGGGGGACCAAAAGAGCAATTTGGGGGAGAAAATGTGTAATATAGGGAACCCGACGTGGTATTTAATGGAGAAAAATCTTCTCTTTGGAACCAAGAATGATATTTTGGGGAGAATATTTCTCATTTTGAGGACAGAAATAGGTCTTTTTTGGAGAGGATGACTTATTTTCGGTCTAAAAAGCGGTATTCTGGGAAGAAAATGCCTTCTTTTGGGGATCAAAGGCGGTATTCTGGGAAGAAAATGTGTTATTAGTGGAATAAAATGTGATGTTCCAATAAAAGACGCTGTCTTCCCCAAATGTGTCTTTTTATGCTGCAAATCAGACATTTTCTCCCCGAAAGATCACCTTAATCCTCTAAAGAAGACATTTTCTCCACAAAATGCCGCTTATTAGCTCAATACCAGGTTTCACGCCAAAATAATGCAGTTTATCCCCAAAACTCATGCATTTTCTCCCCAAAACACTCTTTTTCTCTCCCAAATACAACCATTTCTCCCCTGCATATCAATTTCTGCCAACAATTAGACATTTTCTCCCCGAATATCACTCTTCATCCCAGAAACCAAACAGGTTCTCTCTTAAGTGCCACTCTTTAGCCCCCCAAAAAGGCATTTTCTCCCCAGAATACTGCCTTTCATCTTCAAATGTCTCGTATTTGGGAAAGGAAACGAAAGCGCTACTTTGGGGAGAGTATTTCTTATTTGGGGGATCAAAAGAGCAATTTGGGGGAGAAAATGTGTAATATAGGAACCCTACGTGGTATATAATGGAGAAAAGGTCTTCTATTTGGAACAAACAATGATATTTTGGGGAGAATATTTCTCATTTTGAGGACAGAAATAGGTCTTTTTAGGAGAGGATGACTTATTTTCGGTCTAAAAAGCAGTATTCTGGGAAGAAAATGCCTTCTTTGGGGGATAAATGCGGTATTCGGGAAGAAAATGTGTTATTAGTGGAATAATATGTGATGTCCCAAAAAAAAAGATGCTGTCTTCCCCAAATGCGTCTTTTTATGCTGCAATTCAGAGATTTTCTCCCCGAAAGATCACCTTAATCCTCTAAAGAAGACATTTTCTCCACAAAATGCCGCTTATTAGCTCAATACCAGGTTTCACGCCAAAATAATGCAGTTTATCCCCATAACTCATGCATTTTCTCCCCAAAACACTCTTTTTCTCTCCCAAATACAAGCATTTCTCCCCTGCATATCAATTTCTGCCAACAATTAGACATTTTCTCCCCGAATATCACTCTTCATCCCAGAAACCAAACAGGTTCTCTCTTCAGTGCCACTCTTTAGCCCCCCAAAAAGGCATTTTCTCCCCAGAATACTGCCTTTCATCTTCAAATGTCTCATATTTGGGAAAGGAAACGAAAGCGCTACTTTGGGGAGAGTATTTCTTATTTGGGGGATCAAAAGAGCAATTTGGGGGAGAAAATGTGTAATATAGGGAACCCTATGTGGTATTTAATGGAGAAAAGGTCTTCTCTTTGGAACCAAGAATGATATTTTGGGGAGAATATTTCTCATTTTGAGGACAGAAATAGGTCTTTTTTGGAGAGGATGACTTCTTTTCGGTCTAAAAGGCAGTATTCTGGGAAGAAAATGCCTTCTTTTGGGGATAAAAGGCGGTATTCTGGGAAGAAAATGTGTTATTATTGGAATAAAATGTGATGTCCCAATAAAAGACGCTGTCTTCCCCAAATGCGTCTTTTTATGCTGCAAATCAGAGATTTTCTCCCCGAAAGATCACCTTAATCCTCTAAAGAAGACATTTTCTCCACAAAATGCCGCTTATTAGCTCAATACCAGGTTTCACGCCAAAATAATGCAGTTTATCCCCAATACTCATGCATTTTCTCCACAAAACACGCTTTTTCTCTCCCAAATACAACCATTTCTTCCCTGCATATCAATTTCTGCCAACAATTAGACATTTTCTCCCCGAATATCACTCTTCATCCCAGAAACCAAACAGGTTCTCTCTGAAGTGCCACTCTTTATCCTCCCAAAAAGGCATTTTCTCCCCAGAATACTGCCTTTCATCTTCAAATGTCTCATTTTTGGGAAAGGAAACGAAAGCGCTACTTTGGGGAGAGTATTTCTTATTTGGGGGATCAAAAGAGCAATTTGGGGGAGAAAATGTGTAATATAGGGAACCCTCCGTGGTATTTAATGGAGAAAAAATCTTCTCTTTGGAACCAAGAATGATATTTTGGGGAGAATATTTCTCATTTTGAGGACAGAAATAGGTCTTTTTTGGAGAGGATGACTTATTTTCGGTCTAAAAAGCGGTATTCTGGGAAGAAAATGCCTTCTTTTGGGGATCAAAGGCGGTATTCTGGGAAGAAAATGTGTTATTAGTGGAATAAAATGTGATGTTCCAATAAAAGACGCTGTCTTCCCCAAATGTGTCTTTTTATGCTGCAAATCAGACATTTTCTCCCCGAAAGATCACCTTAATCCTCTAAAGAAGACATTTTCTCCACAAAATGCCGCTTATTAGCTCAATACCAGGTTTCACGCCAAAATAATGCAGTTTATCCCCAAAACTCATGCATTTTCTCCACAAAACACGCTTTTTCTCTCCAAAATACAAGCATTTCTCCCCTGCATATCAATTTCTGCCAACAATTAGACATTTTCTCCCCGAATATCACTCTTCATCCCAGAAACCAAACAGGTTCTCTCTGAAGTGCCACTCTTTAGCCCCCCAAAAAGGCATTTTCTCCCCAGAATACTGCCTTTCATCTTCAAATGTCTCGTATTTGGGAAAGGAAACGAAAGCGCTACTTTGGGGAGAGTATTTCTTATTTGGGGGATCAAAAGAGCAATTTGGGGGAGAAAATGTGTAATATAGGAACCCTATGTGGTATATAATGGAGAAAAGGTCTTCTATTTGGAACAAACAATGATATTTTGGGGAGAATATTTCTCATTTTGAGGACAGAAATAGGTCTTTTTAGGAGAGGATGACTTATTTTCGGTCTAAAAAGCAGTATTCTGGGAAGAAAATGCCTTCTTTGGGGGATAAAAGGCGGTATTCGGGAAGAAAATGTGTTATTAGTGGAATAATATGTGATGTCCCAAAAAAAAAGATGCTGTCTTCCCCAAATGCGTCTTTTTATGCTGCAATTCAGAGATTTTCTCCCCGAAAGATCACCTTAATCCTCTAAAGAAGACATTTTCTCCACAAAATGCCGCTTATTAGCTCAATACCAGGTTTCACGCCAAAATAATGCAGTTTATCCCCAAAACTCATGCATTTTCTCCCCAAAACACTCTTTTTCTCTCCCAAATACAAGCATTTCTCCCCTGCATATCAATTTCTGCCAACAATTAGACATTTTCTCCCCGAATATCACTCTTCATCCCAGAAACCAAACAGGTTCTCTCTGAAGTGCCACTCTTTAGCCCCCCAAAAAGGCATTTTCTCCCCAGAATACTGCCTTTCATCTTCAAATGTCTCATATTTGGGAAAGGAAACGAAAGCGCTACTTTGGGGAGAGTATTTCTTATTTGGGGGATCAAAAGAGCAATTTGGGGGAGAAAATGTGTAATATAGGGAACCCGACGTGGTATTTAATGGAGAAAAAATCTTCTATTTGGAACCAAGAATGATATTTTGGGGAGAATATTTCTCATTTTGAGGACAGAAATAGGTCTTTTTTGGAGAGGATGACTTATTTTCGGTCTAAAAAGCAGTATTCTGGGAAGAAAATGCCTTCTTTTGGGGATAAAAGGCGGTATTCTGGGAAGAAATTGTGTTATTAGTGGAATAAAATGTGCTGTCCCAATAAAAGACGCAGTCTTCCCAAAATGCGTCTTTTTATGCTGCAAATCAGAGATTTTCTCCCCGAAAGATCACCTTAATCCTCTAAAGAAGACATTTTCTCCACAAAATGCCGCTTATTAGCTCAATACCAGGCTTTCACGCCAAAATAATGCACTTTATCCCCAAAACTCATGCATTTTCTCCCCAAAACACGCTTTTTCTCTCCCAAATACAACCATTTCTCCCCTGCATATCAATTTCTGCCAACAATTAGACATTTTCTCCCCGAATATCACTCTTCATCCCAGAAACCAAACAGGTTCTCTCTTAAGTGCCACTCTTTAGCCCCCCAAAAAGGCATTTTCTCCCCAGAATACTGCCTTTCATCTTCAAATGTCTCATATTTGGGAAAGGAAATGAAAGCGCTACTTTGGGGAGAGTATTTCTTATTTGGGGGATCAAAAGAGCAATTTGGGGGAGAAAATGTGTAATATAGGGAACCCGACGTGGTATTTAATGGAGAAAAAATCTTCTATTTGGAACCAAGAATGATATTTTGGGGAGAATATTTCTCATTTTGAGGACAGAAATAGGTCTTTTTTGGAGAGGATGACTTATTTTCGGTCTAAAAAGCGGTATTCTGGGAAGAAAATGCCTTCTTTTGGGGATCAAAGGCGGTATTCTGGGAAGAAAATGTGTTATTAGTGGAATAAAATGTGATGTTCCAATAAAAGACGCTGTCTTCCCCAAATGTGTCTTTTTATGCTGCAAATCAGACATTTTCTCCCCGAAAGATCACCTTTATCCTCTAAAGAAGACATTTTCTCCACAAAATGCCGCTTATTAGCTCAATACCAGGTTTCACGCCAAAATAATGCAGTTTATCCCCAAAACTCATGCATTTTCTCCCCAAAACACTCTTTTTCTCTCCCAAATACAAGCATTTCTCCCCTGCATATCAATTTCTGCCAACAATTAGACATTTTCTCCCCGAATATCACTCTTCATCCCAGAAACCAAACAGGTTCTCTCTGAAGTGCCACTCTTTAGCCCCCCAAAAAGGCATTTTCTCCCCAGAATACTGCCTTTCATCTTCAAATGTCTCGTATTTGGGAAAGGAAACGAAAGCGCTACTTTGGGGAGAGTATTTCTTATTTGGGGGATCAAAAGAGCAATTTGGGGGAGAAAATGTGTAATATAGGAACCCTACGTGGTATTTAATGGAGAAAAGGTCTTCTATTTGGAACAAACAATGATATTTTGGGGAGAATATTTCTCATTTTGAGGACAGAAATAGGTCTTTTTAGGAGAGGATGACTTATTTTCGGTCTAAAAAGCAGTATTCTGGGAAGAAAATGCCTTCTTTGGGGGATAAATGCGGTATTCGGGAAGAAAATGTGTTATTAGTGGAATAATATGTGATGTCCCCAAAAAAAAGATGCTGTCTTCCCCAAATGCGTCTTTTTATGCTGCAATTCAGAGATTTTCTCCCCGAAAGATCACCTTTATCCTCTAAAGAAGACATTTTCTCCACAAAATGCCGCTTATTAGCTCAATACCAGGTTTCACGCCAAAATAATGCAGTTTATCCCCAAAACTCATGCATTTTCTCCACAAAACACGCTTTTTCTCTCCCAAATACAACCATTTCTTCCCTGCATATCAATTTCTGCCAACAATTAGACATTTTCTCCCCGAATATCACTCTTCATCCCAGAAACCAAACAGGTTCTCTCTTAAGTGCCACTCTTTAGCCCCCCAAAAAGGCATTTTCTCCCCAGAATACTGCCTTTCATCTTCAAATGTCTCGTATTTGGGAAAGGAAACGAAAGCGCTACTTTGGGGAGAGTATTTCTTATTTGGGGGATCAAAAGAGCAATTTGGGGGAGAAAATGTGTAATATAGGGAACTCGACGTGGTATTTAATGGAGAAAAAATCTTCTCTTTGGAACCAAGAATGATATTTTGGGGAGAATATTTCTCATTTTGAGGACAGAAATAGGTCTTTTTTGGAGAGGATGACTTCTTTTCGGTCTAAAAGGCAGTATTCTGGGAAGAAAATGCCTTCTTTTGGGGATAAAAGGCGGTATTCGGGAAGAAAATGTGTTATTAGTGGAATAAAATGTGATGTCCCAATAAAAGATGCTGTCTTCCCCAAATGCGTCTTTTTATGCTGCAATTCAGAGATTTTCTCCCCGAAAGATCACCTTAATCCTCTAAAGAAGACATTTTCTCCACAAAATGCCGCTTATTAGCTCAATACCAGGTTTCACGCCAAAATAATGCAGTTTATCCCCAAAACTCATGCATTTTCTCCCCAAAACACGCTTTTTCTCTCCCAAATACAACCATTTCTCCCCTGCATATCAATTTCTGCCAACAATTAGACATTTTCTCCCCGAATATCACTCTTCATCCCAGAAACCAAACAGGTTCTCTCTGAAGTGCCACTCTTTAGCCCCCCAAAAAGGCATTTTCTCCCCAGAATACTGCCTTTCATCTTCAAATGTCTCATATTTGGGAAAGGAAACGAAAGCGCTACTTTGGGGAGAGTATTTCTTATTTGGGGGATCAAAAGAGCAATTTGGGGGAGAAAATGTGTAATATAGGGAACCCGACGTGGTATTTAATGGAGAAAAAATCTTCTATTTGGAACCAAGAATGATATTTTGGGGAGAATATTTCTCATTTTGAGGACAGAAATAGGTCTTTTTTGGAGAGGATGACTTATTTTCGGTCTAAAAAGCGGTATTCTGGGAAGAAAATGCCTTCTTTTGGGGATCAAAGGCGGTATTCTGGGAAGAAAATGTGTTATTAGTGGAATAAAATGTGATGTTCCAATAAAAGACGCTGTCTTCCCCAAATGTGTCTTTTTATGCTGCAAATCAGACATTTTCTCCCCGAAAGATCACCTTTATCCTCTAAAGAAGACATTTTCTCCACAAAATGCCGCTTATTAGCTCAATACCAGGTTTCACGCCAAAATAATGCAGTTTATCCCCAAAACTCATGCATTTTCTCCCCAAAACACTCTTTTTCTCTCCCAAATACAAGCATTTCTCCCCTGCATATCAATTTCTGCCAACAATTAGACATTTTCTCCCCGAATATCACTCTTCATCCCAGAAACCAAACAGGTTCTCTCTGAAGTGCCCACTCTTTAGCCCCCCAAAAAGGCATTTTCTCCCCAGAATACTGCCTTTCATCTTCAAATGTCTCGTATTTGGGAAAGGAAACGAAAGCGCTACTTTGGGGAGAGTATTTCTTATTTGGGGGATCAAAAGAGCAATTTGGGGGAGAAAATGTGTAATATAGGAACCCTACGTGGTATTTAATGGAGAAAAGGTCTTCTATTTGGAACCAAGAATGATATTTTGGGGAGAATATTTCTCATTTTGAGGACAGAAATAGGTCTTTTTAGGAGAGGATGACTTATTTTCGGTCTAAAAAGCAGTATTCTGGGAAGAAAATGCCTTCTTTGGGGGATAAAAGGCGGTATTCGGGAAGAAAATGTGTTATTAGTGGAATAAAATGTGATGTCCCCAAAAAAAAGATGCTGTCTTCCCCAAATGCGTCTTTTTATGCTGCAATTCAGAGATTTTCTCCCCGAAAGATCACCTTTATCCTCTAAAGAAGACATTTTCTCCACAAAATGCCGCTTATTAGCTCAATACCACGCTTTCACGCCAAAATAATGCAGTTTAACCCCAAAACTCAGGCATTTTCTCCCCAAAACACGCTTTTTCTCTCCCAAATACAACCATTTCTCCCCTGCATATCAATTTCTGCCAACAATTAGACATTTTCTCCCCGAATATCACTCTTCATCCCAGAAACCAAACAGGTTCTCTCTTAAGTGCCACTCTTTAGCCCCCCAAAAAGGCATTTTCTCCCCAGAATACTGCCTTTCATCTTCAAATGTCTCGTATTTGGGAAAGGAAACGAAAGCGCTACTTTGGGGAGAGTATTTCTTATTTGGGGGATCAAAAGAGCAATTTGGGGGAGAAAATGTGTAATATAGGGAACCCTCCGTGGTATTTAATGGAGAAAAGGTCTTCTCTTTGGAACCAAGAATGATATTTTGGGGAGAATATTTCTCATTTTGAGGACAGAAATAGGTCTTTTTTGGAGAGGATGACTTCTTTTCGGTCTAAAAGGCAGTATTCTGGGAAGAAAATGCCTTCTTTTGGGGATCAAAGGCGGTATTCTGGGAAGAAAATGTGTTATTAGTGGAATAAAATGTGATGTTCCAATAAAAGACGCTGTCTTCCCCAAATGTGTCTTTTTATGCTGCAAATCAGACATTTTCTCCCCGAAAGATCACCTTAATCCTCTAAAGAAGACATTTTCTCCACAAAATGCCGCTTATTAGCTCAATACCAGGTTTCACGCCAAAATAATGCAGTTTATCCCCAATACTCATGCATTTTCTCCCCAAAACACGCTTTTTCTCTCCCAAATACAACCATTTCTCCCCTGCATATCAATTTCTGCCAACAATTAGACATTTTCTCCCCGAATATCACTCTTCATCCCAGAAACCAAACAGGTTCTCTCTTAAGTGCCACTCTTTAGCCCCCCAAAAAGGCATTTTCTCCCCAGAATACTGCCTTTCATCTTCAAATGTCTCGTATTTGGGAAAGGAAACGAAAGCGCTACTTTGGGGAGAGTATTTCTTATTTGGGGGATCAAAAGAGCAATTTGGGGGAGAAAATGTGTAATATAGGAACCCTACGTGGTATTTAATGGAGAAAAGGTCTTCTATTTGGAACAAACAATGATATTTTGGGGAGAATATTTCTCATTTTGAGGACAGAAATAGGTCTTTTTAGGAGAGGATGACTTATTTTCGGTCTAAAAAGCAGTATTCTGGGAAGAAAATGCCTTCTTTGGGGGATAAAAGGCGGTATTCGGGAAGAAAATGTGTTATTAGTGGAATAATATGTGATGTCCCAAAAAAAAAGATGCTGTCTTCCCCAAATGCGTCTTTTTATGCTGCAATTCAGAGATTTTCTCCCCGAAAGATCACCTTAATCCTCTAAAGAAGACATTTTCTCCACAAAATGCCGCTTATTAGCTCAATACCAGGTTTCACGCCAAAATAATGCAGTTTATCCCCAAAACTCATGCATTTTCTCCCCAAAACACGCTTTTTCTCTCCCAAATACAACCATTTCTCCCCTGCATATCAATTTCTGCCAACAATTAGACATTTTCTCCCCGAATATCACTCTTCATCCCAGAAACCAAACAGGTTCTCTCTGAAGTGCCACTCTTTAGCCCCCCAAAAAGGCATTTTCTCCCCAGAATACTGCCTTTCATCTTCAAATGTCTCATATTTGGGAAAGGAAACGAAAGCGCTACTTTGGGGAGAGTATTTCTTATTTGGGGGATCAAAAGAGCAATTTCGGGGAGAAAATGTGTAATATAGGGAACTCGACGTGGTATTTAATGGAGAAAAAATCTTCTCTTTGGAACCAAGAATGATATTTTGGGGAGAATATTTCTCATTTTGAGGACAGAAATAGGTCTTTTTTGGAGAGGATGACTTATTTTCGGTCTAAAAAGCAGTATTCTGGGAAGAAAATGCCTTCTTTTGGGGATAAAAGGCGGTATTCGGGAAGAAAATGTGTTATTATTGGAATAAAATGTGATGTCCCAATAAAAGACGCTGTCTTCCCCAAATGCGTCTTTTTATGCTGCAAATCAGACATTTTCTCCCCGAAAGATCACCTTAATACTCTAAAGAAGACATTTTCTCCACAAAATGCCGCTTATTAGCTCAATACCAGGTTTCACGCCAAAATAATGCAGTTTATCCCCAAAACTCATGCATTTTCTCCCAGAAACACTCTTTTTCTCTCCCAAATACAACCATTTCTCCCCTGCATATCAATTTCTGCCAACAATTAGACATTTTCTCCCCGAATATCACTCTTCATCCCAGAAACCAAACAGGTTCTCTCTTAAGTGCCACTCTTTATCCTCCCAAAAAGGCATTTTCTCCCCAGAATACTGCCTTTCATCTTCAAATGTCTCATTTTTGGGAAAGGAAACGAAAGCGCTACTTTGGGGAGAGTATTTCTTATTTGGGGGATCAAAAGAGCAATTTGGGGGAGAAAATGTGTAATATAGGGAACCCTCCGTGGTATTTAATGGAGAAAAGGTCTTCTCTTTGGAACCAAGAATGATATTTTGGGGAGAATATTTCTCATTTTGAGGACAGAAATAGGTCTTTTTTGGAGAGGATGACTTATTTTCGGTCTAAAAAGCAGTATTCTGGGAAAAAAAAGTGTTATTATTGGAATAAAATCTGACGTTCCAATAAAAGACGCTGTCTTCCCCAAATGCGTCTTTTTATGCTGCAAATCAGACATTTTCTCCCCGAAAGATCACCTTAATCCTCTAAAGAAGACATTTTCTCCACAAAATGCCGCTTATTAGCTCAATACCAGGTTTCACGCCAAAATAATGCAGTTTATCCCCAATACTCATGCATTTTCTCCCCAAAACACGCTTTTTCTCTCCCAAATACAACCATTTCTCCCCTGCATATCAATTTCTGCCAACAATTAGACATTTTCTCCCCGAATATCACTCTTCATCCCAGAAACCAAACAGGTTCTCTCTTAAGTGCCACTCTTTATCCTCCCAAATAGGCATTTTCTCCCCAGAATACTGCCTTTCATCTTCAAATGTCTCGTATTTGGGAAAGGAAACGAAAGCGCTACTTTGGGGAGAGTATTTCTTATTTGGGGGATCAAAAGAGCAATTTGGGGGAGAAAATGTGTAATATAGGAACCCTACGTGGTATTTAATGGAGAAAAGGTCTTCTATTTGGAACAAACAATGATATTTTGGGGAGAATATTTCTCATTTTGAGGACAGAAATAGGTCTTTTTAGGAGAGGATGACTTATTTTCGGTCTAAAAAGCAGTATTCTGGGAAGAAAATGCCTTCTTTGGGGATAAAAGGCGGTATTCGGGAAGAAAATGTGTTATTAGTGGAATAATATGTGATGTCCCAAAAAAAAAGATGCTGTCTTCCCCAAATGCGTCTTTTTATGCTGCAATTCAGAGATTTTCTCCCCGAAAGATCACCTTAATCCTCTAAAGAAGACATTTTCTCCACAAAATGCCGCTTATTAGCTCAATACCAGGTTTCACGCCAAAATAATGCAGTTTATCCCCAAAACTCATGCATTTTCTCCCCAAAACACGCTTTTTCTCTCCCAAATACAACCATTTCTCCCCTGCATATCAATTTCTGCCAACAATTAGACATTTTCTCCCCGAATATCACTCTTCATCCCAGAAACCAAACAGGTTCTCTCTGAAGTGCCACTCTTTAGCCCCCCAAAAAGGCATTTTCTCCCCAGAATACTGCCTTTCATCTTCAAATGTCTCATATTTGGGAAAGGAAACGAAAGCGCTACTTTGGGGAGAGTATTTCTTATTTGGGGGATCAAAAGAGCAATTTGGGGGAGAAAATGTGTAATATAGGGAACTCGACGTGGTATTTAATGGAGAAAAAATCTTCTCTTTGGAACCAAGAATGATATTTTGGGGAGAATATTTCTCATTTTGAGGACAGAAATAGGTCTTTTTAGGAGAGGATGACTTATTTTCGGTCTAAAAGGCAGTATTCTGGGAAGAAAATGCCTTCTTTTGGGGATAAAAGGCGGTATTCGGGAAGAAAATGTGTTATTATTGGAATAAAATGTGATGTCCCAATAAAAGACGCTGTCTTCCCCAAATGCGTCTTTTTATGCTGCAAATCAGACATTTTCTCCCCGAAAGATCACCTTAATACTCTAAAGAAGACATTTTCTCCACAAAATGCCGCTTATTAGCTCAATACCAGGTTTCACGCCAAAATAATGCAGTTTATCCCCAATACTCATGCATTTTCTCCCCAAAACACGCTTTTTCTCTCCCAAATACAACCATTTCTCCCCTGCATATCAATTTCTGCCAACAATTAGACATTTTCTCCCCGAATATCACTCTTCATCCCAGAAACCAAACAGGTTCTCTCTTAAGTGCCACTCTTTATCCTCCCAAAAAGGCATTTTCTCCCCAGAATACTGCCTTTCATCTTCAAATGTCTCATTTTTGGGAAAGGAAACGAAAGCGCTACTTTGGGGAGAGTATTTCTTATTTGGGGGATCAAAAGAGCAATTTGGGGGAGAAAATGTGTAATATAGGGAACCCTCCGTGGTATTTAATGGAGAAAAGGTCTTCTCTTTGGAACCAAGAATGATATTTTGGGGAGAATATTTCTCATTTTGAGGACAGAAATAGGTCTTTTTTGGAGAGGATGACTTATTTTCGGTCTAAAAAGCAGTATTCTGGGAAAAAAATGTGTTATTATTGGAATAAAATCTGACGTTCCAATAAAAGACGCTGTCTTCCCCAAATGCGTCTTTTTATGCTGCAAATCAGACATTTTCTCCCCGAAAGATCACCTTAATCCTCTAAAGAAGACATTTTCTCCACAAAATGCCGCTTATTAGCTCAATACCAGGCTTTCACGCCAAAATAATGCAGTTTATCCCCAATACTCATGCATTTTCTCCACAAAACACGCTTTTTCTCTCCCAAATACAACCATTTCTCCCCTGCATATCAATTTCTGCCAACAATTAGACATTTTCTCCCCGAATATCACTCTTCATCCCAGAAACCAAACAGGTTCTCTCTTAAGTGCCACTCTTTATCCTCCCAAATAGGCATTTTCTCCCCAGAATACTGCCTTTCATCTTCAAATGTCTCGTATTTGGGAAAGGAAACGAAAGCGCTACTTTGGGGAGAGTATTTCTTATTTGGGGGATCAAAAGAGCAATTTGGGGGAGAAAATGTGTAATATAGGAACCCTACGTGGTATTTAATGGAGAAAAGGTCTTCTATTTGGAACAAACAATGATATTTTGGGGAGAATATTTCTCATTTTGAGGACAGAAATAGGTCTTTTTAGGAGAGGATGACTTATTTTCGGTCTAAAAAGCAGTATTCTGGGAAAAAAATGTGTTATTATTGGAATAAAATCTGACGTTCCAATAAAAGATGCTGTCTTCCCCAAATGCGTCTTTTTATGCTGCAATTCAGAGATTTTCTCCCCGAAAGATCACCTTAATCCTCTAAAGAAGACATTTTCTCCACAAAATGCCGCTTATTAGCTCAATACCAGGTTTCACGCCAAAATAATGCAGTTTATCCCCAAAACTCAGGCATTTTCTCCCCAAAACACGCTTTTTCTCTCCCAAATACAACCATTTCTCCCCTGCATATCAATTTCTGCCAACAATTAGACATTTTCTCCCCGAATATCACTCTTCATCCCAGAAACCAAACAGGTTCTCTCTGAAGTGCCACTCTTTAGCCCCCCAAAAAGGCATTTTCTCCCCAGAATACTGCCTTTCATCTTCAAATGTCTCATATTTGGGAAAGGAAACGAAAGCGCTACTTTGGGGAGAGTATTTCTTATTTGGGGGATCAAAAGAGCAATTTGGGGGAGAAAATGTGTAATATAGGGAACCCGACGTGGTATTTAATGGAGAAAAAATCTTCTATTTGGAACCAAGAATGATATTTTGGGGAGAATATTTCTCATTTTGAGGACAGAAATAGGTCTTTTTTGGAGAGGATGACTTCTTTTCGGTCTAAAAGGCAGTATTCTGGGAAGAAAATGCCTTCTTTTGGGGATAAAAGGCGGTATTCTGGGAAGAAAATGTGTTATTAGTGGAATAAAATGTGATGTTCCAATAAAAGACGCTGTCTTCCCCAAATGTGTCTTTTTATGCTGCAAATCAGACATTTTCTCCCCGAAAGATCACCTTTATCCTCTAAAGAAGACATTTTCTCCACAAAATGCCGCTTATTAGCTCAATACCAGGTTTCACGCCAAAATAATGCAGTTTATCCCCAAAACTCATGCATTTTCTCCCCAAAACACTCTTTTTCTCTCCCAAATACAAGCATTTCTCCCCTGCATATCAATTTCTGCCAACAATTAGACATTTTCTCCCCGAATATCACTCTTCATCCCAGAAACCAAACAGGTTCTCTCTGAAGTGCCACTCTTTAGCCCCCCAAAAAGGCATTTTCTCCCCAGAATACTGCCTTTCATCTTCAAATGTCTCGTATTTGGGAAAGGAAACGAAAGCGCTACTTTGGGGAGAGTATTTCTTATTTGGGGGATCAAAAGAGCAATTTGGGGGAGAAAATGTGTAATATAGGAACCCTACGTGGTATTTAATGGAGAAAAGGTCTTCTATTTGGAACAAACAATGATATTTTGGGGAGAATATTTCTCATTTTGAGGACAGAAATAGGTCTTTTTAGGAGAGGATGACTTATTTTCGGTCTAAAAAGCAGTATTCTGGGAAGAAAATGCCTTCTTTGGGGGATAAAAGGCGGTATTCGGGAAGAAAAAGTGTTATTAGTGGAATAATATGTGATGTCCCAAAAAAAAAGATGCTGTCTTCCCCAAATGCGTCTTTTTATGCTGCAATTCAGAGATTTTCTCCCCGAAAGATCACCTTAATCCTCTAAAGAAGACATTTTCTCCACAAAATGCCGCTTATTAGCTCAATACCAGGTTTCACGCCAAAATAATGCAGTTTATCCCCAAAACTCAGGCATTTTCTCCCCAAAACACGCTTTTTCTCTCCCAAATACAACCATTTCTCCCCTGCATATCAATTTCTGCCAACAATTAGACATTTTCTCCCCGAATATCACTCTTCATCCCAGAAACCAAACAGGTTCTCTCTTAAGTGCCACTCTTTAGCCCCCCAAAAAGGCATTTTCTCCCCAGAATACTGCCTTTCATCTTCAAATGTCTCCTATTTGGGAAAGGAAACGAAAGCGCTACTTTGGGGAGAGTATTTCTTATTTGGGGGATCAAAAGAGCAATTTGGGGGAGAAAATGTGTAATATAGGAACCCTACGTGGTATTTAATGGAGAAAAGGTCTTCTATTTGGAACAAACAATGATATTTTGGGGAGAATATTTCTCATTTTGAGGACAGAAATAGGTCTTTTTAGGAGAGGATGACTTATTTTCGGTCTAAAAAGCGGTATTCTGGGAAGAAAATGCCTTCTTTGGGGGATAAAAGGCGGTATTCGGGAAGAAAATGTGTTATTAGTGGAATAAAATGTGATGTCCCCAAAAAAAAGATGCTGTCTTCCCCAAATGCGTCTTTTTATGCTGCAATTCAGAGATTTTCTCCCCGAAAGATCACCTTTATCCTCTAAAGAAGACATTTTCTCCACAAAATGCCGCTTATTAGCTCAATACCACGCTTTCACGCCAAAATAATGCAGTTTATCCCCAAAACTCAGGCATTTTCTCCCCAAAACACGCTTTTTCTCTCCCAAATACAACCATTTCTTCCCTGCATATCAATTTCTGCCAACAATTAGACATTTTCTCCCCGAATATCACTCTTCATCCCAGAAACCAAACAGGTTCTCTCTGAAGTGCCACTCTTTAGCCCCCCAAAAAGGCATTTTCTCCCCAGAATACTGCCTTTCATCTTCAAATGTCTCATATTTGGGAAAGGAAACGAAAGCGCTACTTTGGGGAGAGTATTTCTTATTTGGGGGATCAAAAGAGCAATTTGGGGGAGAAAATGTGTAATATAGGGAACCCTCCGTGGTATTTAATGGAGAAAAGGTCTTCTCTTTGGAACCAAGAATGATATTTTGGGGAGAATATTTCTCATTTTGAGGACAGAAATAGGTCTTTTTTGGAGAGGATGACTTCTTTTCGGTCTAAAAGGCAGTATTCTGGGAAGAAAATGCCTTCTTTTGGGGATAAAAGGCGGTATTCTGGGAAGAAAATGTGTTATTATTGGAATAAAATGTGATGTCCCAATAAAAGACGCTGTCTTCCCCAAATGCGTCTTTTTATGCTGCAAATCAGACATTTTCTCCCCGAAAGATCACCTTAATACTCTAAAGAAGACATTTTCTCCACAAAATGCCGCTTATTAGCTCAATACCAGGTTTCACGCCAAAATAATGCAGTTTATCCCCAATACTCATGCATTTTCTCCCCAAAACACGCTTTTTCTCTCCCAAATACAACCATTTCTCCCCTGCATATCAATTTCTGCCAACAATTAGACATTTTCTCCCCGAATATCACTCTTCATCCCAGAAACCAAACAGGTTCTCTCTTAAGTGCCACTCTTTATCCTCCCAAATAGGCATTTTCTCCCCAGAATACTGCCTTTCATCTTCAAATGTCTCATATTTGGGAAAGGAAATGAAAGCGCTACTTTGGGGAGAGTATTTCTTATTTGGGGGATCAAAAGAGCAATTTGGGGGAGAAAATGTGTAATATAGGGAACCCGACGTGGTATTTAATGGAGAAAAAATCTTCTATTTGGAACCAAGAATGATATTTTGGGGAGAATATTTCTCATTTTGAGGACAGAAATAGGTCTTTTTTGGAGAGGATGACTTATTTTCGGTCTAAAAAGCGGTATTCTGGGAAGAAAATGCCTTCTTTTGGGGATCAAAGGCGGTATTCTGGGAAGAAAATGTGTTATTAGTGGAATAAAATGTGATGTTCCAATAAAAGACGCTGTCTTCCCCAAATGTGTCTTTTTATGCTGCAAATCAGACATTTTCTCCCCGAAAGATCACCTTAATCCTCTAAAGAAGACATTTTCTCCACAAAATGCCGCTTATTAGCTCAATACCAGGTTTCACGCCAAAATAATGCAGTTTATCCCCAAAACTCATGCATTTTCTCCCCAAAACACTCTTTTTCTCTCCCAAATACAAGCATTTCTCCCCTGCATATCAATTTCTGCCAACAATTAGACATTTTCTCCCCGAATATCACTCTTCATCCCAGAAACCAAACAGGTTCTCTCTGAAGTGCCACTCTTTAGCCCCCCAAAAAGGCATTTTCTCCCCAGAATACTGCCTTTCATCTTCAAATGTCTCGTATTTGGGAAAGGAAACGAAAGCGCTACTTTGGGGAGAGTATTTCTTATTTGGGGGATCAAAAGAGCAATTTGGGGGAGAAAATGTGTAATATAGGAACCCTACGTGGTATTTAATGGAGAAAAGGTCTTCTATTTGGAACAAACAATGATATTTTGGGGAGAATATTTCTCATTTTGAGGACAGAAATAGGTCTTTTTAGGAGAGGATGACTTATTTTCGGTCTAAAAAGCAGTATTCTGGGAAGAAAATGCCTTCTTTGGGGGATAAAAGGCGGTATTCGGGAAGAAAATGTGTTATTAGTGGAATAAAATGTGATGTCCCCAAAAAAAAGATGCTGTCTTCCCCAAATGCGTCTTTTTATGCTGCAATTCAGAGATTTTCTCCCCGAAAGATCACCTTAATCCTCTAAAGAAGACATTTTCTCCACAAAATGCCGCTTATTAGCTCAATACCAGGCTTTCACGCCAAAATAATGCAGTTTATCCCCAAAACTCAGGCATTTTCTCCCCAAAACACGCTTTTTCTCTCCCAAATACAACCATTTCTCCCCTGCATATCAATTTCTGCCAACAATTAGACATTTTCTCCCCGAATATCACTCTTCATCCCAGAAACCAAACAGGTTCTCTCTGAAGTGCCACTCTTTAGCCCCCCAAAAAGGCATTTTCTCCCCAGAATACTGCCTTTCATCTTCAAATGTCTCATATTTGGGAAAGGAAACGAAAGCGCTACTTTGGGGAGAGTATTTCTTATTTGGGGGATCAAAAGAGCAATTTGGGGGAGAAAATGTGTAATATAGGGAACTCGACGTGGTATTTAATGGAGAAAAAATCTTCTCTTTGGAACCAAGAATGATATTTTGGGGAGAATATTTCTCATTTTGAGGACAGAAATAGGTCTTTTTTGGAGAGGATGACTTATTTTCGGTCTAAAAAGCAGTATTCTGGGAAGAAAATGCCTTCTTTTGGGGATAAAAGGCGGTATTCGGGAAGAAAATGTGTTATTATTGGAATAAAATGTGATGTCCCAATAAAAGACGCTGTCTTCCCCAAATGCGTCTTTTTATGCTGCAAATCAGACATTTTCTCCCCGAAAGATCACCTTAATACTCTAAAGAAGACATTTTCTCCACAAAATGCCGCTTATTAGCTCAATACCAGGTTTCACGCCAAAATAATGCAGTTTATCCCCAAAACTCATGCATTTTCTCCCCAAAACACTCTTTTTCTCTCCCAAATACAACCATTTCTCCCCTGCATATCAATTTCTGCCAACAATTAGACATTTTCTCCCCGAATATCACTCTTCATCCCAGAAACCAAACAGGTTCTCTCTTAAGTGCCACTCTTTATCCTCCCAAAAAGGCATTTTCTCCCCAGAATACTGCCTTTCATCTTCAAATGTCTCATTTTTGGGAAAGGAAACGAAAGCGCTACTTTGGGGAGAGTATTTCTTATTTGGGGGATCAAAAGAGCAATTTGGGGGAGAAAATGTGTAATATAGGGAACCCTCCGTGGTATTTAATGGAGAAAAGGTCTTCTCTTTGGAACCAAGAATGATATTTTGGGGAGAATATTTCTCATTTTGAGGACAGAAATAGGTCTTTTTTGGAGAGGATGACTTATTTTCGGTCTAAAAAGCAGTATTCTGGGAAGAAAATGTGTTATTATTGGAATAAAATGTGATGTCCCAATAAAAGACGCTGTCTTCCCCAAATGCGTCTTTTTATGCTGCAAATCAGACATTTTCTCCCCGAAAGATCACCTTAATCCTCTAAAGAAGACATTTTCTCCACAAAATGCCGCTTATTAGCTCAATACCAGGCTTTCACGCCAAAATAATGCAGTTTATCCCCAATACTCATGCATTTTCTCCACAAAACACGCTTTTTCTCTCCCAAATACAACCATTTCTCCCCTGCATATCAATTTCTGCCAACAATTAGACATTTTCTCCACGAATATCACTCTTCATCCCAGAAACCAAACAGGTTCTCTCTTAAGTGCCACTCTTTATCCTCCCAAATAGGCATTTTCTCCCCAGAATACTGCCTTTCATCTTCAAATGTCTCGTATTTGGGAAAGGAAACGAAAGCGCTACTTTGGGGAGAGTATTTCTTATTTGGGGGATCAAAAGAGCAATTTGGGGGAGAAAATGTGTAATATAGGAACCCGACGTGGTATTTAATGGAGAAAAGGTCTTCTATTTGGAACAAACAATGATATTTTGGGGAGAATATTTCTCATTTTGAGGACAGAAATAGGTCTTTTTAGGAGAGGATGACTTATTTTCGGTCTAAAAAGCAGTATTCTGGGAAGAAAATGCCTTCTTTGGGGATAAAAGGCGGTATTCGGGAAGAAAATGTGTTATTAGTGGAATAATATGTGATGTCCCAAAAAAAAAGATGCTGTCTTCCCCAAATGCGTCTTTTTATGCTGCAAATCAGACATTTTCTCCCCGAAAGATCACCTTAATCCTCTAAAGAAGACATTTTCTCCACAAAATGCCGCTTATTAGCTCAATACCAGGTTTCACGCCAAAATAATGCAGTTTATCCCCAAAACTCATGCATTTTCTCCCCAAAACACGCTTTTTCTCTCCCAAATACAACCATTTCTCCCCTGCATATCAATTTCTGCCAACAATTAGACATTTTCTCCCCGAATATCACTCTTCATCCCAGAAACCAAACAGGTTCTCTCTGAAGTGCCACTCTTTAGCCCCCCAAAAAGGCATTTTCTCCCCAGAATACTGCCTTTCATCTTCAAATGTCTCATATTTGGGAAAGGAAACGAAAGCGCTACTTTGGGGAGAGTATTTCTTATTTGGGGGATCAAAAGAGCAATTTGGGGGAGAAAATGTGTAATATAGGGAACTCGACGTGGTATTTAATGGAGAAAAAATCTTCTCTTTGGAACCAAGAATGATATTTTGGGGAGAATATTTCTCATTTTGAGGACAGAAATAGGTCTTTTTAGGAGAGGATGACTTATTTTCGGTCTAAAAGGCAGTATTCTGGGAAGAAAATGCCTTCTTTTGGGGATAAAAGGCGGTATTCGGGAAGAAAATGTGTTATTATTGGAATAAAATGTGATGTCCCCATAAAAGACGCTGTCTTCCCCAAATGCGTCTTTTTATGCTGCAAATCAGACATTTTCTCCCCGAAAGATCACCTTAATACTCTAAAGAAGACATTTTCTCCACAAAATGCCGCTTATTAGCTCAATACCAGGTTTCACGCCAAAATAATGCAGTTTATCCCCAATACTCATGCATTTTCTCCCCAAAACACGCTTTTTCTCTCCCAAATACAACCATTTCTCCCCTGCATATCAATTTCTGCCAACAATTAGACATTTTCTCCCCGAATATCACTCTTCATCCCAGAAACCAAACAGGTTCTCTCTTAAGTGCCACTCTTTATCCTCCCAAATAGGCATTTTCTCCCCAGAATACTTCCTTTCATCTTCAAATGTCTCATATTTGGGAAAGGAAATGAAAGCGCTACTTTGGGGAGAGTATTTCTTATTTGGGGGATCAAAAGAGCAATTTGGGGGAGAAAATGTGTAATATAGGGAACCCGACGTGGTATTTAATGGAGAAAAAATCTTCTATTTGGAACCAAGAATGATATTTTGGGGAGAATATTTCTCATTTTGAGGACAGAAATAGGTCTTTTTTGGAGAGGATGACTTCTTTTCGGTCTAAAAGGCAGTATTCTGGGAAGAAAATGCCTTCTTTTGGGGATAAAAGGCGGTATTCTGGGAAGAAAATGTGTTATTAGTGGAATAAAATGTGATGTTCCAATAAAAGACGCTGTCTTCCCCAAATGTGTCTTTTTATGCTGCAAATCAGACATTTTCTCCCCGAAAGATCACCTTTATCCTCTAAAGAAGACATTTTCTCCACAAAATGCCGCTTATTAGCTCAATACCAGGTTTCACGCCAAAATAATGCAGTTTATCCCCAAAACTCATGCATTTTCTCCCCAAAACACTCTTTTTCTCTCCCAAATACAAGCATTTCTCCCCTGCATATCAATTTCTGCCAACAATTAGACATTTTCTCCCCGAATATCACTCTTCATCCCAGAAACCAAACAGGTTCTCTCTGAAGTGCCACTCTTTAGCCCCCCAAAAAGGCATTTTCTCCCCAGAATACTGCCTTTCATCTTCAAATGTCTCGTATTTGGGAAAGGAAACGAAAGCGCTACTTTGGGGAGAGTATTTCTTATTTGGGGGATCAAAAGAGCAATTTGGGGGAGAAAATGTGTAATATAGGAACCCTACGTGGTATTTAATGGAGAAAAGGTCTTCTATTTGGAACAAACAATGATATTTTGGGGAGAATATTTCTCATTTTGAGGACAGAAATAGGTCTTTTTAGGAGAGGATGACTTCTTTTCGGTCTAAAAAGCAGTATTCTGGGAAGAAAATGCCTTCTTTGGGGGATAAAAGGCGGTATTCGGGAAGAAAAAGTGTTATTAGTGGAATAATATGTGATGTCCCAAAAAAAAAGATGCTGTCTTCCCCAAATGCGTCTTTTTATGCTGCAATTCAGAGATTTTCTCCCCGAAAGATCACCTTAATCCTCTAAAGAAGACATTTTCTCCACAAAATGCCGCTTATTAGCTCAATACCAGGTTTCACGCCAAAATAATGCAGTTTATCCCCAAAACTCATGCATTTTCTCCCCAAAACACGCTTTTTCTCTCCCAAATACAACCATTTCTCCCCTGCATATCAATTTCTGCCAACAATTAGACATTTTCTCCCCGAATATCACTCTTCATCCCAGAAACCAAACAGGTTCTCTCTTAAGTGCCACTCTTTATCCTCCCAAAAAGGCATTTTCTCCCCAGAATACTGCCTTTCATCTTCAAATGTCTCATATTTGGGAAAGGAAACGAAAGCGCTACTTTGGGGAGAGTATTTCTTATTTGGGGGATCAAAAGAGCAATTTGGGGGAGAAAATGTGTAATATAGGGAACTCGACGTGGTATTTAATGGAGAAAAAATCTTCTCTTTGGAACCAAGAATGATATTTTGGGGAGAATATTTCTCATTTTGAGGACAGAAATAGGTCTTTTTTGGAGAGGATGACTTCTTTTCGGTCTAAAAGGCAGTATTCTGGGAAGAAAATGCCTTCTTTTGGGGATAAAAGGCGGTATTCGGGAAGAAAATGTGTTATTATTGGAATAAAATGTGATGTCCCAATAAAAGACGCTGTCTTCCCCAAATGCGTCTTTTTATGCTGCAAATCAGACATTTTCTCCCCGAAAGATCACCTTAATACTCTAAAGAAGACATTTTCTCCACAAAATGCCGCTTATTAGCTCAATACCAGGTTTCACGCCAAAATAATGCAGTTTATCCCCAATACTCATGCATTTTCTCCACAAAACACGCTTTTTTTCTCCCAAATACAACCATTTCTTCCCTGCATATCAATTTCTGCCAACAATTAGACATTTTCTCCCCGAATATCACTCTTCATCCCAGAAACCAAACAGGTTCTCTCTGAAGTGCCACACTTTATCCTCCCAAAAAGGCATTTTCTCCCCAGAATACTTCCTTACATCTTCAAATGTCTCATATTTGGGAAAGGAAACGAAAGCGCTACTTTGGGGAGAGTATTTCTTATTTGGGGGATCAAAAGAGCAATTTGGGGGAGAAAATGTGTAATATAGGGAACCCGACGTGGTATTTAATGGAGAAAAAATCTTCTCTTTGGAACCAAGAATGATATTTTGGGGAGAATATTTCTCATTTTGAGGACAGAAATAGGTCTTTTTTGGAGAGGATGACTTATTTTCGGTCTAAAAAGCAGTATTCTGGGAAGAAAATGTGTTATTAGTGGAATAAAATCTGACGTTCCAATAAAAGACGCTGTCTTCCCCAAATGCGTCTTTTTATGCTGCAAATCAGACATTTTCTCCCCGAAAGATCACCTTAATCCTCTAAAGAAGACATTTTCTCCACAAAATGCCGCTTATTAGCTCAATACCAGGCTTTCACGCCAAAATAATGCAGTTTATCCCCAATACTCATGCATTTTCTCCACAAAACACGCTTTTTCTCTCCCAAATACAACCATTTCTCCCCTGCATATCAATTTCTGCCAACAATTAGACATTTTCTCCCCGAATATCACTCTTCATCCCAGAAACCAAACAGGTTCTCTCTTAAGTGCCACTCTTTAGCCCCCCAAAAAGGCATTTTCTCCCCAGAATACTTCCTTTCATCTTCAAATGTCTCATATTTGGGAAAGGAAATGAAAGCGCTACTTTGGGGAGAGTATTTCTTATTTGGGGGATCAAAAGAGCAATTTGGGGGAGAAAATGTGTAATATAGGGAACCCGACGTGGTATTTAATGGAGAAAAAATCTTCTATTTGGAACCAAGAATGATATTTTGGGGAGAATATTTCTCATTTTGAGGACAGAAATAGGTCTTTTTTGGAGAGGATGACTTCTTTTCGGTCTAAAAGGCAGTATTCTGGGAAGAAAATGCCTTCTTTTGGGGATCAAAGGCGGTATTCTGGGAAGAAAATGTGTTATTAGTGGAATAAAATGTGATGTTCCAATAAAAGACGCTGTCTTCCCCAAATGTGTCTTTTTATGCTGCAAATCAGACATTTTCTCCCCGAAAGATCACCTTTATCCTCTAAAGAAGACATTTTCTCCACAAAATGCCGCTTATTAGCTCAATACCAGGTTTCACGCCAAAATAATGCAGTTTATCCCCAAAACTCATGCATTTTCTCCCCAAAACACTCTTTTTCTCTCCCAAATACAACCATTTCTCCCCTGCATATCAATTTCTGCCAACAATTAGACATTTTCTCCCCGAATATCACTCTTCATCCCAGAAACCAAACAGGTTCTCTCTTAAGTGCCACTCTTTAGCCCCCCAAAAAGGCATTTTCTCCCCAGAATACTGCCTTTCATCTTCAAATGTCTCGTATTTGGGAAAGGAAACGAAAGCGCTACTTTGGGGAGAGTATTTCTTATTTGGGGGATCAAAAGAGCAATTTGGGGGAGAAAATGTGTAATATAGGAACCCTACGTGGTATTTAATGGAGAAAAGGTCTTCTCTTTGGAACAAACAATGATATTTTGGGGAGAATATTTCTCATTTTGAGAACAGAAATAGGTCTTTTTAGGAGAGGATGACTTATTTTCGGTCTAAAAAGCAGTATTCTGGGAAGAAAATGCCTTCTTTGGGGGATAAAAGGCGGTATTCGGGAAGAAAAAGTGTTATTAGTGGAATAATATGTGATGTCCCAAAAAAAAAGATGCTGTCTTCCCCAAATGCGTCTTTTTATGCTGCAATTCAGAGATTTTCTCCCCGAAAGATCACCTTAATCCTCTAAAGAAGACATTTTCTCCACAAAATGCCGCTTATTAGCTCAATACCAGGCTTTCACGCCAAAATAATGCAGTTTATCCCCAAAACTCAGGCATTTTCTCCCCAAAACACGCTTTTTCTCTCCCAAATACAACCATTTCTCCCCTGCATATCAATTTCTGCCAACAATTAGACATTTTCTCCCCGAATATCACTCTTCATCCCAGAAACCAAACAGGTTCTCTCTTAAGTGCCACTCTTTAGCCCCCCAAAAAGGCATTTTCTCCCCAGAATACTGCCTTTCATCTTCAAATGTCTCATATTTGGGAAAGGAAACGAAAGCGCTACTTTGGGGAGAGTATTTCTTATTTGGGGGATCAAAAGAGCAATTTGGGGGAGAAAATGTGTAATATAGGGAACTCGACGTGGTATTTAATGGAGAAAAAATCTTCTCTTTGGAACCAAGAATGATATTTTGGGGAGAATATTTCTCATTTTGAGGACAGAAATAGGTCTTTTTTGGAGAGGATGACTTCTTTTCGGTCTAAAAGGCAGTATTCTGGGAAGAAAATGCCTTCTTTTGGGGATAAAAGGCGGTATTCGGGAAGAAAATGTGTTATTATTGGAATAAAATGTGATGTCCCAATAAAAGACGCTGTCTTCCCCAAATGCGTCTTTTTATGCTGCAAATCAGACATTTTCTCCCCGAAAGATCACCTTAATCCTCTAAAGAAGACATTTTCTCCACAAAATGCCGCTTATTAGCTCAACACAATGCTTTCACGCCAAAATAATGCAGTTTATCCCCAAAACTCATGCATTTTCTCCACAAAACACGCTTTTTCTCTCCAAAATACAACCATTTCTCACCTGCATATCAATTTCTGCCAACAATTAGACATTTTCTCCCCGAATATCACTCTTCATCCCAGAAACCAAACAGGTTCTCTCTTCAGTGCCACTCTTTATCCTCCCAAAAAGGCATTTTCTCTTCAGAATACTGCCTTTCATCTTCAAATGTCTCATATTTGTGAAAGGAAACGAAAGCGCTACTTTGGGGAGAGTATTTCTTATTTGGGGGATCAAAAGAGCAATTTGGGGGAGAAAATGTGTAATATAGGGAACCCTATGTGGTATTTAATGGAGAAAAGGTCTTCTCTTTGGAACCAAGAATGATATTTTGGGGAGAATATTTCTCATTTTGAGGACAGAAATAGGTCTTTTTTGGAGAGGATGACTTATTTTCGGTCTAAAAGGCAGTATTCTGGGAAGAAAATGCCTTCTTTTGGGGATAAAAGGCGGTATTCGGGAAGAAAATGTGTTATTATTGGAATAAAATGTGATGTCCCAATAAAAGACGCTGTCTTCCCCAAATGCGTCTTTTTATGCTGCAAATCAGACATTTTCTCCCCGAAAGATCACCTTAATCCTCTAAAGAAGACATTTTCTCCACAAAATGCCGCTTATTAGCTCAACACAATGCTTTCACGCCAAAATAATGCAGTTTATCCCCAAAACTCATGCATTTTCTCCACAAAACACGCTTTTTCTCTCCCAAATACAACCATTTCTCACCTGCATATCAATTTCTGCCAACAATTAGACATTTTCTCCCCGAATATCACTCTTCATCCCAGAAACCAAACAGGTTCTCTCTTCAGTGCCACTCTTTATCCTCCCAAAAAGGCATTTTCTCCCCAGAATACTGCCTTTCATCTTCAAATGTCTCATATTTGTGAAAGGAAACGAAAGCGCTACTTTGGGGAGAGTATTTCTTATTTGGGGGATCAAAAGAGCAATTTGGGGGAGAAAATGTGTAATATAGGGAACCCTATGTGGTATTTAATGGAGAAAAGGTCTTCTCTTTGGAACCAAGAATGATATTTTGGGGAGAATATTTCTCATTTTGAGGACAGAAATAGGTCTTTTTTGGAGAGGATGACTTATTTTCGGTCTAAAAAGCAGTATTGTGGGAAGAAAATGCCTTCTTTTGGGGATCAAAGGCGGTATTCGGGAAGAAAATGTGTTATTATTGGAATAAAATGTGATGTCCCAATAAAAGACTCTGTCTTCCCCAAATGAGTCTTTTTATGCTGCAAATCAGACATTTTCTCCCCGAAAGATCACCTTAATCCTCTAAAGAAGACATTTTCTCCACAAAATGCCGCTTATTAGCTCAATACCAGGTTTCACGCCAAAATAATGCAGTTTATCCCCAATACTCATGCATTTTCTCACCAAAACACGCTTTTTCTCTCCCAAATACAAGCATTTCTCCCCTGCATATCAATTTCTGCCAACAATTAGACATTTTCTCCCCGAATATCACTCTTCATCCCAGAAACCAAACAGGTTCTCTCTTAAGTGCCACTCTTTAGCCCCCCAAAAAGGCATTTTCTCCCCAGAATACTGCCTTTCATCTTCAAATGTCTCATATTTGGGAAAGGAAACGAAAGCGCTACTTTGGGGAGAGTATTTCTTATTTGGGGGATCAAAAGAGCAATTTGGGGGAGAAAATGTGTAATATAGGAACCCTACGTGGTATTTAATGGAGAAAAGGTCTTCTATTTGGAACAAACAATGATATTTTTGGGAGAATATTTCTCATTTTGAGGACAGAAATAGGTCTTTTTTGGAGAGGATGACTTATTTTCGGACTAAAAAGCAGTATTCTGGGAAGAAAATGCCTTCTTTTGGGGATAAAAGGCGGTATTCGGGAAGAAAATGTGTTATTATTGGAATAAAATGTGATGTCCCAATAAAAGACTCTGTCTTCCCCAAATGAGTCTTTTTATGCTGCAAATCAGACATTTTCTCCCCGAAAGATCACCTTAATCCTCTAAAGAAGACATTTTCTCCACAAAATGCCGCTTATTAGCTCAATACCAGGTTTCACGCCAAAATAATGCAGTTTATCCCCAATACTCATGCATTTTCTCACCAAAACACGCTTTTTCTCTCCCAAATACAAGCATTTCTCCCCTGCATATCAATTTCTGCCAACAATTAGACATTTTCTCCCCGAATATCACTCTTCATCCCAGAAACCAAACAGGTTCTCTCTTAAGTGCCACTCTTTAGCCCCCCAAAAAGGCATTTTCTCCCCAGAATACTGCCTTTCATCTTCAAATGTCTCATATTTGGGAAAGGAAACGAAAGCGCTACTTTGGGGAGAGTATTTCTTATTTGGGGGATCAAAAGAGCAATTTGGGGGAGAAAATGTGTAATATAGGAACCCTACGTGGTATTTAATGGAGAAAAGGTCTTCTATTTGGAACAAACAATGATATTTTGGGGAGAATATTTCTCATTTTGAGGACAGAAATAGGTCTTTTTTGGAGAGGATGACTTATTTTCGGACTAAAAAGCAGTATTCTGGGAAGAAAATGCCTTCTTTTGGGGATAAAAGGCGGTATTCGGGAAGAAAATGTGTTATTATTGGAATAAAACGTGATGTCCCAATAAAAGATGCTGTCTTCCCCAAATGCGTCTTTTTATGCTGCAAATCAGAGATTTTCTCCCCGAAAGATCACCTTAATCCTCTAAAGAAGACATTTTCTCCACAAAATGCCGCTTAATAGCTCAATACCAGGTTTCACGCCAAAATAATGCAGTTTATCCCCAAAACTCAGGCATTTTCTCCCCAAAACACTCTTTTTCTCTCCCAAATACAACCATTTCTCCCCTGCATATCAATTTCTGCCAACAATTAGACATTTTCTCCCCGAATATCACTCTTCATCCCAGAAACCAAACAGGTTCTCTCCTAAGTGCCACTCTTTAGCCCCCCAAAAAGGCATTTTCTCCCCAGAATACTGCCTTTCATCTTCAAATGTCTCATATTTGGGAAAGGAAATGAAAGCGCTACTTTGGGGAGAGTATTTCTTATTTGGGGGATCAAAAGATCAATTTCGGGGAGAAAATGTGTAATATAGGGAACTCGACGTGGTATTTAATGGAGAAAAAATCTTCTCTTTGGAAACAAGAATGATATTTTGGGGAGAATATTTCTCATTTTGAGGACAGAAATAGGTCTTTTTTGGAGAGGATGACTTATTTTTGGTCTAAAAAGCAGTATTCTGGGAAGAAAATGCCTTCTTTGGGGGATAAAAGGCGGTATTCGGGAAGAAAATGTGTTATTATTGGAATAAAATGTGATGTCCCAATAAAAGACGCTGTCTTCCCCAAATGCGTCTTTTTATGCTGCAAATCAGACATTTTCTCCCCGAAAGATCACCTTAATCCTCTAAAGAAGACATTTTCTCCACAAAATGCCGCTTATTAGCTCAACACCATGCTTTCACGCCAAAATAATGCAGTTTATCCCCAATACTCATGCATTTTCTCCACAAAACACGCTTTTTCTCTCCCAAATACAACCATTTCTCACCTGCATATCAATTTCTGCCAACAATTAGACATTTTCTCCCCGAATATCACTCTTCATCCCAGAAACCAAACAGGTTCTCTCTTAAGTGCCACTCTTTATCCTCCCAAAAAGGCATTTTCTCCCCAGAATACTGCCTTTCATCTTCAAATGTCTCATATTTGGGAAAGGAAACGAAAGCGCTACTTTGGGGAGAGTATTTCTTATTTGGGGGATCAAAAGAGCAATTTGGGGGAGAAAATGTGTAATATAGGGAACCCTACGTGGTATTTAATGGAGAAAAGGTCTTCTCTTTGGAACCAAGAATGATATTTTGGGGAGAATATTTCTCATTTTGAGGACAGAAATAGGTCTTTTTTGGAGAGGATGACTTATTTTCGGACTAAAAAGCAGTATTCTGGGAAGAAAATGCCTTCTTTTGGGGATAAAAGGCGGTATTCGGGAAGAAAATGTGTTATTAGTGGAATAAAACGTGATGTCCCAATAAAAGATGCTGTCTTCCCCAAATGCGTCTTTTTATGCTGCAAATCAGACATTTTCTCCCCGAAAGATCACCTTAATCCTCTAAAGAAGACATTTTCTCCACAAAATGCCGCTTATTAGCTCAATACCAGGCTTTCACGCCAAAATAATGCAGTTTATCCCCAATACTCAGGCATTTTCTCCGCAAAACACGCTTTTTCTCTCCCAAATACAACCATTTCTCCCCTGCATATCAATTTCTGCCAACAATTAGACATTTTCTCCCCGAATATCACTCTTCATCCCAGAAACCAAACAGGTTCTCTCTTAAGTGCCACTCTTTAGCCCCCCAAAAAGGCATTTTCTCCCCAGAATACTGCCTTTCATCTTCAAATGTCTCATATTTGGGAAAGGAAATGAAAGCGCTACTTTGGGGAGAGTATTTCTTATTTGGGGGATCAAAAGATCAATTTGGGGGAGAAAATGTGTAATATAGGGAACTCGACGTGGTATTTAATGGAGAAAAAATCTTCTCTTTGGAACCAAGAATGATATTTTGGGGAGAATATTTCTCATTTTGAGGACAGAAATAGGTCTTTTTTGGAAAGGATGACTTATTTTCGGTCTAAAAAGCAGTATTCTGGGAAGAAAATGCCTTCTTTTGGGGATAAAAGGCGGTATTCTGGGAAGAAAATGTGTTATTATTGGAATAAAATATGATGTCCCAATAAAAGACGCTGTCTTCCCCAAATGCGTCTTTTTATGCTGCAATTCAGAGATTTTCTCCCCGAAAGATCACCTTAATCCTCTAAAGAAGACATTTTCTCCACAAAATGCCGCTTATTAGCTCAATACCAGGTTTCACGCCAAAATAATGCAGTTTATCCCCAAAACTCATGCATTTTCTCCCCAAAACACTCTCTTTCTCTCCCAAATACAAGCATTTCTCCCCTGCATATCAATTTCTGCCAACAATTAGACATTTTCTCCCCGAATATCACTCTTCATCCCAGAAACCAAACAGGTTCTCTCTGAAGTGCCACTCTTTAGCCCCCCAAAAAGGCATTTTCTCCCCAGAATACTGCCGTTCATCTTCAAATGTCTCATATTTGTGAAAGGAAATGAAAGCGCTACTTTGGGGAGAGTATTTCTTATTTGGGGGATCAAAAGATCAATTTCGGGGAGAAAATGTGTAATATAGGGAACTCGACGTGGTATTTAATGGAGAAAAAATCTTCTCTTTGGAAACAAGAATGATATTTTGGGGAGAATATTTCTCATTTTGAGGACAGAAATAGGTCTTTTTTGGAGAGGATGACTTATTTTCGGTCTAAAAAGCAGTATTCTGGGAAGAAAATGCCTTCTTTTGGGGATAAAAGGCGGTATTCGGGAAGAAAATGTGTTATTAGTGGAATAAAATGTGATGTCCCAATAAAAGACGCTGTCTTCCCCAAATGCGTCTTTTTATGCTGCAAATCAGACATTTTCTCCCCGAAAGATCACCTTAATCCTCTAAAGAAGACATTTTCTCCACAAAATGCCGCTTATTAGCTCAACACAATGCTTTCACGCCAAAATAATGCAGTTTATCCCCAAAACTCATGCATTTTCTCCCCAAAACACGCTTTTTCTCTCCCAAATACAACCATTTCTCACCTGCATATCAATTTCTGCCAACAATTAGACATTTTCTCCCCGAATATCACTCTTCATCCCAGAAACCAAACAGGTTCTCTCTGAAGTGCCACTCTTTATCCTCCCAAAAAGGCATTTTCTCCCCAGAATACTGCCTTTCATCTTCAAATGTCTCATATTTGGGAAAGGAAACGAAAGCGCTACTTTGGGGAGAGTATTTCTTATTTGGGGGATCAAAAGAGCAATTTGGGGGAGAAAATGTGTAATATAGGGAACCCGACGTGGTATTTAATGGAGAAAAGGTCTTCTCTTTGGAACCAAGAATGATATTTTGGGGAGAATATTTCTCATTTTGAGGACAGAAATAGGTCTTTTTTGGAGAGGATGACTTCTTTTCGGTCTAAAAAGCAGTATTCTGGGAAGAAAATGCCTTCTTTTGGGGATAAAAGGCGGTATTCGGGAAGAAAATGTGTTATTAGTGGAATAAAACGTGATGTCCCAATAAAAGACGCTGTCTTCCCCAAATGAGTCTTTTTCTGCTGCAAATCAGACATTTTCTCCCCGAAAGATCACCTTAATCCTCTAAAGAAGACATTTTCTCCACAAAATGCCGCTTATTAGCTCAACACCATGCTTTCACGCCAAAATAATGCAGTTTATCCCCAATACTCAGGCATTTTCTCCCCAAAACACGCTTTTTCTCTCCCAAATACAACCATTTCTCCCCTGCATATCAATTTCTGCCAACAATTAGACATTTTCTCCCCGAATATCACTCTTCATCCCAGAAACCAAACAGGTTCTCTCTTAAGTGCCACTCTTTATCCTCCCAAAAAGGCATTTTCTCCCCAGAATACTGCCTTTCATCTTCAAATGTCTCATATTTGGGAAAGGAAACGAAAGCGCTACTTTGGGGAGAGTATTTCTTATTTGGGGGATCAAAAGATCAATTTCGGGGAGAAAATGTGTAATATAGGGAACTCGACGTGGTATTTAATGGAGAAAAAATCTTCTCTTTGGAAACAAGAATGATATTTTGGGGAGAATATTTCTCATTTTGAGGACAGAAATAGGTCTTTTTTGGAGAGGATGACTTATTTTCGGTCTAAAAAGCAGTATTCTGGGAAGAAAATGCCTTCTTTTGGGGATAAAAGGCGGTATTCGGGAAGAATATGTGTTATTATTGGAATAAAATGTGATGTCCCAATAAAAGACGCTGTCTTCCCCAAATGCGTCTTTTTATGCTGCAAATCAGACATTTTCTCCCCGAAAGATCACCTTAATCCTCTAAAGAAGACATTTTCTCCACAAAATGCCGCTTCTTAGCTCAACACCATGCTTTCACGCCAAAATAATGCAGTTTATCCCCAATACTCATGCATTTTCTCCACAAAACACGCTTTTTCTCTCCAAAATACAACCATTTCTCCCCTGCATATCAATTTCTGCCAACAATTAGACATTTTCTCCCCGAATATCAATCTTCATCCCAAAACCAAACAGGTTCTCTCTTAAGTGCCACTCTTTAGCCCCCCAAAAAGGCATTTTCTCCCCAGAATACTGCCTTTCATCTTCAAATGTCTCATATTTGGGAAAGGAAACGAAAGCGCTACTTTGGGGAGAGTATTTCTTATTTGGGGGATCAAAAGAGCAATTTGGGGGAGAAAATGTGTAATATAGGAACCCTACGTGGTATTTATTGGTGAAAAGGTCTTCTATTTGGAACAAAGAATGATATTTTGGGGAGAATATTTCTCATTTTGAGGACAGAAATAGGTCTTTTTTGGAGAGGATGACTTATTTTCGGTCTAAAAAGCAGTATTCTGGGAAGAAAATGCCTTCTTTTGGGGATAAAAGGCGGTATTCTGGGAAGAAAATGTGTTATTAGTGGAATAAAATGTGATGTCCCAATAAAAGACGCTGTCTTCCCCAAATGCGTCTTTTTATGCTGCAAATCAGACATTTTCTCCCCGAAAGATCACCTTTATCCTCTAAAGAAGACATTTTCTCCACAAAATGCCGCTTATTAGCTCAATACCAGGTTTCACGCCAAAATAATGCAGTTTATCCCCAATACTCATGCATTTTCTCCACAAAACACGCTTTTTCTCTCCCAAATACAAGCATTTCTCCCCTGCATATCAATTTCTGCCAACAATTAGACATTTTCTCCCCGAATATCACTCTTCATCCCAGAAACCAAACAGGTTCTCTCTTAAGTGCCACTCTTTAGCCCCCCAAAAAGGCATTTTCTCCCCAGAATACTGCCTTTCATCTTCAAATGTCTCATATTTGGGAAAGGAAACGAAAGCGCTACTTTGGGGAGAGTATTTCTTATTTGGGGGATCAAAAGAGCAATTTGGGGGAGAAAATGTGTAATATAGGAACCCTACGTGGTATTTAATGGATAAAATTCTTCTCTTTGGAACCAAGAATGATATTTTGGGGAGAATATTTCTCATTTTGAGAACAGAAATAGGTCTTTTTAGGAGAGGATGACTTATTTTCGGTCTAAAAAGCAGTATTCTGGGAAGAAAATGCCTTCTTTTGGGGATCAAAGGCGGTATTCGGGAAGAAAATGTGTTATTATTGGAATAAAATGTGATGTCCCAATAAAAGACGCTGTCTTCCCCAAATGCGTCTTTTTATGCTGCAATTCAGACATTTTCTCCCCGAAAGATCACCTTAATCCTCTAAAGAAGACATTTTCTCCACAAAATGCCGCTTATTAGCTCAATACCAGGTTTCACGCCAAAATAATGCAGTTTATCCCCAATACTCATGCATTTTCTCACCAAAACACTCTTTTTCTCTCCCAAATACAAGCATTTCTCCCCTGCATATCAATTTCTGCCAACAATTAGACATTTTCTCCCCGAATATCACTCTTCATCCCAGAAACCAAACAGGTTCTCTCTTAAGTGCCACTCTTTAGCCCCCCAAAAAGGCATTTTCTCCCCAGAATACTGCCTTTCATCTTCAAATGTCTCATATTTGGGAAAGGAAACGAAAGCGCTACTTTGGGGAGAGTATTTCTTATTTGGGGGATCAAAAGAGCAATTTGGGGGAGAAAATGTGTAATATAGGAACCCTACGTGGTATTTAATGGATAAAATTCTTCTCTTTGGAACCAAGAATGATATTTTGGGGAGAATATTTCTCATTTTGAGAACAGAAATAGGTCTTTTTAGGAGAGGATGACTTATTTTCGGTCTAAAAAGCAGTATTCTGGGAAGAAAATGCCTTCTTTTGGGGATCAAATGCGGTATTCGGGAAGAAAATGTGTTATTATTGGAATAAAATGTGATGTCCCAATAAAAGACGCTGTCTTCCCCAAATGCGTCTTTTTATGCTGCAATTCAGACATTTTCTCCCCGAAAGATCACCTTAATCCTCTAAAGAAGACATTTTCTCCACAAAATGCCGCTTATTAGCTCAATACCAGGTTTCACGCCAAAATAATGCAGTTTATCCCCAAAACTCATGCATTTTCTCCCCAAAACACGCTTTTTCTCTCCCAAATACAACCATTTCTCCCCTGCATATCAATTTCTGCCAACAATTAGACATTTTCTCCCCGAATATCACTCTTCATCCCAGAAACCAAACAGGTTCTCTCTTAAGTGCCACTCTTTAGCCCCCCAAAAAGGCATTTTCTCCCCAGAATACTGCCTTTCATCTTCAAGTGTCTCATAATTGGGAAAGGAAACGAAAGCGCTACTTTGGGGAGAGTATTTCTTATTTGGGGGATCAAAAGAGCAATTTGGGGGAGAAAATGTGTAATATAGGAACCCTACGTGGTATTTAATGGAGAAAAGGTCTTCTATTTGGAACAAACAATGATATTTTGGGGAGAATATTTCTCATTTTGAGAACAGAAATAGGTCTTTTTAGGAGAGGATGACTTATTTTCGGTCTAAAAAGCAGTATTCTGGGAAGAAAATGCCTTCTTTTGGGGATCAAAGGCGGTATTCGGGAAGAAAATGTGTTATTATTGGAATAAAATGTGATGTCCCAATAAAAGACGCTGTCTTCCCCAAATGCGTCTTTTTATGCTGCAAATCAGACATTTTCTCCCCGAAAGATCACCTTAATCCTCTAAAGAAGACATTTTCTCCACAAAATGCCGCTTATTAGCTCAACACCATGCTTTCACGCCAAAATAATGCAGTTTATCCCCAATACTCATGCATTTTCTCCACAAAACACGCTTTTTCTCTCCCAAATACAACCATTTCTCCCCTGCATATCAATTTCTGCCAACAATTAGACATTTTCTCCCCGAATATCACTCTTCATCCCAGAAACCAAACAGGTTCTCTCTGAAGTGCCACTCTTTAGCCCCCCAAAAAGGCATTTTCTCCCCAGAATACTGCCTTTCATCTTCAAATGTCTCATATTTGGGAAAGGAAACGAAAGCGCTACTTTGGGGAGAGTATTTCTTATTTGGGGGATCAAAAGAGCAATTTGGGGGAGAAAATGTGTAATATAGGGAACCCTATGTGGTATTTAATGGAGAAAAGGTCTTCTATTTGGAACCAAGAATGATATTTTGGGGAGAATATTTCTCATTTTGAGGACAGAAATAGGTCTTTTTTGGAGAGGATGACTTATTTTCGGTCTAAAAAGCAGTATTCTGGGAAGAAAATGCCTTCTTTTGGGGATCAAAGGCGGTATTCGGGAAGAAAATGTGTTATTATTGGAATAAAATGTGATGTCCCAATAAAAGACGCTGTCTTCCCCAAATGAGTCTTTTTATGCTGCAAATCAGACATTTTCTCCCCGAAAGATCACCTTAATCCTCTAAAGAAGACATTTTCTCCACAAAATGCCGCTTATTAGCTCAATACCAGGTTTCACGCCAAAATAATGCAGTTTATCCCCAATACTCAGGCATTGTCTCCCCAAAACACCCTTTTTCTCTCCAAAATTCAACCATTTCTCCCCTGCATATCAATTTCTGCCAACAATTAGACATTTTCTCCCCGAATATCACTCTTCATCCCAGAAACCAAACAGGTTCTCTCTTAAGTGCCACTCTTTAGCCCCCCAAAAAGGCATTTTCTCCCCAGAATACTGCCTTTCATCTTCAAATGTCTCATATTTGTGAAAGGAAATGAAAGCGCTACTTTGGGGAGAGTATTTCTTATTTGGGGGATCAAAAGAGCAATTTGGGGGAGAAAATGTGTAATATAGGAACCCTACGTGGTATTTAATGGAGAAAAAATCTTCTCTTTGGAACCAAGAATGATATTTTGGGGAGAATATTTCTCATTTTGAGGACAGAAATAGGTCTTTTTTGGAGAGGATGACTTATTTTCGGTCTAAAAAGCAGTATTCTGGGAAGAAAATGCCTTCTTTTGGGGATAAAAGGCGGTATTCTGAGAAGAAAATGTGTTATTATTGGAATAAAATGTGATGTCCCAATAAAAGACGCTGTCTTCCCCAAATGCGTCTTTTTATGCTGCAATTCAGACATTTTCTCCCCGAAAGATCACCTTAATCCTCTAAAGAAGACATTTTCTCCACAAAATGCCGCTTCTTAGCTCAACACCATGCTTTCACGCCAAAATAATGCAGTTTATCCCCAAAACTCAGGCATTTTCTCCACAAAACACGCTTTTTCTCTCCCAAATACAAGCATTTCTCCCCTGCATATCAATTTCTGCCAACAATTAGACATTTTCTCCCCGAATATCACTCTTCATCCCAGAAACCAAACAGGTTCTCTCTGAAGTGCCACTCTTTAGCCCCCCAAAAAGGCATTTTCTCCCCAGAATACTGCCTTTCATCTTCAAATGTCTCATATTTGGGAAAGGAAACGAAAGCGCTACTTTGGGGAGAGTATTTCTTATTTGGGGGATCAAAAGAGCAATTTGGGGGAGAAAATGTGTAATATAGGGAACCCGACGTGGTATTTAATGGATAAAAAATCTTCTCTTTGGAACCACGAATGATATTTTGGGGAGAATATTTCTCATTTTGAGGACAGAAATAGGTCTTTTTTGGAGAGGATGACTTCTTTTCGGTCTAAAAAGCAGTATTCTGGGAAGAAAATGCCTTCTTTTGGGGATCAAAGGCGGTATTCGGGAAGAAAATGTGTTATTATTGGAATAAAATGTGATGTCCCAATAAAAGACGCTGTCTTCCCCAAATGAGTCTTTTTATGCTGCAAATCAGACATTTTCTCCCCGAAAGATCACCTTAATCCTCTAAAGAAGACATTTTCTCCACAAAATGCCGCTTATTAGCTCAATACCAGGTTTCACGCCAAAATAATGCAGTTTATCCCCAATACTCAGGCATTGTCTCCCCAAAACACCCTTTTTCTCTCCCAAATACAACCATTTCTCCCCTGCATATCAATTTCTGCCAACAATTAGACATTTTCTCCCCGAATATCACTCTTCATCCCAGAAACCAAACAGGTTCTCTCTGAAGTGCCACTCTTTATCCTCCCAAAAAGGCATTTTCTCCCCAGAATACTGCCTTTCATCTTCAAATGTCTCATATTTGGGAAAGGAAACGAAAGCGCTACTTTGGGGAGAGTATTTCTTATTTGGGGGATCAAAAGAGCAATTTGGGGGAGAAAATGTGTAATATAGGGAACCCTATGTGGTATTTAATGGATAAAATTCTTCTCTTTGGAACCAAGAATGATATTTTGGGGAGAATATTTCTCATTTTGAGGACAGAAATAGGTCTTTTTTGGAGAGGATGACTTCTTTTCGGTCTAAAAAGCAGTATTCTGGGAAGAAAATGCCTTCTTTTGGGGATAAAAAGGCGGTATTCGGGAAGAAAATGTGTTATTATTGGAATAAAATGTGATGTCCCAATAAAAGACGCTGTCTTCCCCAAATGAGTCTTTTTATGCTGCAAATCAGACATTTTCTCCCCGAAAGATCACCTTAATCCTCTAAAGAAGACATTTTCTCCACAAAATGCCGCTTATTAGCTCAATACCAGGTTTCACGCAAAAATAATGCAGTTTATCCCCAATACTCAGGCATTGTCTCCCAAAAACACCCTTTTTCTCTCCAAAATTCAACCATTTCTCCCCTGCATATCAATTTCTGCCAACAATTAGACATTTTCTCCCCGAATATCACTCTTCATCCCAGAAACCAAACAGGTTCTCTCTAAGTGCCACTCTTTAGCCCCCCAAAAAGGCATTTTCTCCCCAGAATACTGCCTTTCATCTTCAAATGTCTCATATTTGGGAAAGGAAATGAAAGCGCTACTTTGGGGAGAGTATTTCTTATTTGGGGGATCAAAAGAGCAATTTGGGGGAGAAAATGTGTAATATAGGGAACCCTATGTGGTATTTAATGGATAAAAAATCTTCCCTTTGGAACCAAGAATGATATTTTGGGGAGAATATTTCTCATTTTGAGGACAGAAATAGGTCTTTTTAGGAGAGGATGACTTATTTTCGGTCTAAAAAGCAGTATTCTGGGAAGAAAATGCCTTCTTTTGGGGATAAAAGGCGGTATTCTGAGAAGAAAATGTGTTATTAGTGGAATAAAATGTGATGTCCCAATAAAAGATGCTGTCTTCCCCAAATGTGTCTTTTTATGCTGCAAATCAGACATTTTCTCCCCGAAAGATCACCTCTTTCCTCTAAAGAAGACATTTTCTCCATAAAATGCCGCTTATTAGCTCAACACCATGCTTTCACTCCAAAATAATGCAGTTTATCCCCAATACTCATGCATTTTCTCCACAAAACACGCTTTTTCTCTCCCAAATACAACCATTTCTCCCCTGCATATCAATTTCTGCCAACAATTAGACATTTTCTCCCCGAATATCACTCTTCATCCCAGAAACCAAACAGGTTCTCTCTTAAGTGCCACTCTTTATCCCCCCAAAAAGGCATTTTCTCCCCAGAATACTGCCTTTCATCTTCAAATGTCTCATATTTGGGAAAGGAAACGAAAGCGCTACTTTGGGGAGAGTATTTCTTATTTGGGGGATCAAAAGAGCAATTTGGGGGAGAAAATGTGTAATATAGGAACCCTACGTGGTATTTAATGGAGAAAAGGTCTTCTATTTGGAACAAACAATGATATTTTGGGGAGAATATTTCTCATTTTGAGGACAGAAATAGGTCTTTTTAGGAGAGGATGACTTCTTTTCGGTCTAAAAAGCAGTATTCTGGGAAGAAAATGCCTTCTTTTGGGGATCAAAGGCGGTATTCGGGAAGAAAATGTGTTATTATTGGAATAAAATGTGATGTCCCAATAAAAGACGCTGTCTTCCCCAAATGCGTCTTTTTATGCTGCAAATCAGACATTTTCTCCCCGAAAGATCACCTTAATCCTCTAAAGAAGACATTTTCTCCACAAAATGCCGCTTATTAGCTCAATACCAGGTTTCACGCCAAAATAATGCAGTTTATCCCCAATACTCAGGCATTGTCTCCCCAAAACACCCTTTTTCTCTCCCAAATACAACCATTTCTCCCCTGCATATCAATTTCTGCCAACAATTAGACATTTTCTCCCCGAATATCACTCTTCATCCCAGAAACCAAACAGGTTCTCTCTTAAGTGCCACTCTTTAGCCCCCCAAAAAGGCATTTTCTCCCCAGAATACTGCCTTTCATCTTCAAATGTCTCATATTTGGGAAAGGAAACGAAAGCGCTACTTTGGGGAGAGTATTTCTTATTTGGGGGATCAAAAGAGCAATTTGGGGGAGAAAATGTGTAATATAGGGAACCCTATGTGGTATTTAATGGATAAAATTCTTCTCTTTGGAACCAAGAATGATATTTTGGGGAGAATATTTCTCATTTTGAGGACAGAAATAGGTCTTTTTTGGAGAGGATGACTTCTTTTCGGTCTAAAAAGCAGTATTCTGGGAAGAAAATGCCTTCTTTTGGGGATCAAAGGCGGTATTCGGGAAGAAAATGTGTTATTATTGGAATAAAATGTGATGTCCCAATAAAAGACGCTGTCTTCCCCAAATGAGTCTTTTTATGCTGCAAATCAGACATTTTCTCCCCGAAAGATCACCTTAATCCTCTAAAGAAGACATTTTCTCCACAAAATGCCGCTTATTAGCTCAATACCAGGTTTCACGCCAAAATAATGCAGTTTATCCCCAAAACTCATGCATTTTCTCCCCAAAACACCCTTTTTCTCTCCCAAATTCAACCATTTCTCCCCTGCATATCAATTTCTGCCAACAATTAGACATTTTCTCCCCGAATATCACTCTTCATCCCAGAAACCAAACAGGTTCTCTCTGAAGTGCCAATCTTTATCCTCCCAAAAAGGCATTTTCTCCCCAGAATACTGCCTTTCATCTTCAAATGTCTCATATTTGGGAAAGGAAACGAAAGCGCTACTTTGGGGAGAGTATTTCTTATTTGGGGGATCAAAAGAGCAATTTGGGGGAGAAAATGTGTAATATAGGGAACCCTATGTGGTATTTAATGGATAAAATTCTTCTCTTTGGAACCAAGAATGATATTTTGGGGAGAATATTTCTCATTTTGAGGACAGAAATAGGTCTTTTTTGGAGAGGATGACTTCTTTTCGGTCTAAAAAGCAGTATTCTGGGAAGAAAATGCCTTCTTTTGGGGATAAAAAGGCGGTATTCGGGAAGAAAATGTGTTATTATTGGAATAAAATGTGATGTCCCAATAAAAGACGCTGTCTTCCCCAAATGAGTCTTTTTATGCTGCAAATCAGACATTTTCTCCCCGAAAGATCACCTTAATCCTCTAAAGAAGACATTTTCTCCACAAAATGCCGCTTATTAGCTCAATACCAGGTTTCACGCAAAAATAATGCAGTTTATCCCCAATACTCAGGCATTGTCTCCCAAAAACACCCTTTTTCTCTCCAAAATTCAACCATTTCTCCCCTGCATATCAATTTCTGCCAACAATTAGACATTTTCTCCCCGAATATCACTCTTCATCCCAGAAACCAAACAGGTTCTCTCTAAGTGCCACTCTTTAGCCCCCCAAAAAGGCATTTTCTCCCCAGAATACTGCCTTTCATCTTCAAATGTCTCATATTTGGGAAAGGAAACGAAAGCGCTACTTTGGGGAGAGTATTTCTTATTTGGGGGATCAAAAGAGCAATTTGGGGGAGAAAATGTGTAATATAGGGAACCCGACGTGGTATTTAATGGAGAAAAGGTCTTCTCTTTGGAACCAAGAATGATATTTTGGGGAGAATATTTCTCATTTTGAGGACAGAAATAGGTCTTTTTTGGAGAGGATGACTTCTTTTCGGTCTAAAAAGCAGTATTCTGGGAAGAAAATGCCTTCTTTTGGGGATAAAAAGGCGGTATTCGGGAAGAAAATGTGTTATTATTGGAATAAAATGTGATGTCCCAATAAAAGACGCTGTCTTCCCCAAATGAGTCTTTTTATGCTGCAAATCAGACATTTTCTCCCCGAAAGATCACCTTAATCCTCTAAAGAAGACATTTTCTCCACAAAATGCCGCTTATTAGCTCAATACCAGGTTTCACGCAAAAATAATGCAGTTTATCCCCAATACTCAGGCATTGTCTCCCAAAAACACCCTTTTTCTCTCCAAAATTCAACCATTTCTCCCCTGCATATCAATTTCTGCCAACAATTAGACATTTTCTCCCCGAATATCACTCTTCATCCCAGAAACCAAACAGGTTCTCTCTAAGTGCCACTCTTTAGCCCCCCAAAAAGGCATTTTCTCCCCAGAATACTGCCTTTCATCTTCAAATGTCTCATATTTGGGAAAGGAAATGAAAGCGCTACTTTGGGGAGAGTATTTCTTATTTGGGGGATCAAAAGAGCAATTTGGGGGAGAAAATGTGTAATATAGGGAACCCTATGTGGTATTTAATGGATAAAAAATCTTCTCTTTGGAACCAAGAATGATATTTTGGGGAGAATATTTCTCATTTTGAGGACAGAAATAGGTCTTTTTAGGAGAGGATGACTTATTTTCGGTCTAAAAAGCAGTATTCTGGGAAGAAAATGCCTTCTTTTGGGGATAAAAGGCGGTATTCTGAGAAGAAAATGTGTTATTAGTGGAATAAAATGTGATGTCCCAATAAAAGATGCTGTCTTCCCCAAATGTGTCTTTTTATGCTGCAAATCAGACATTTTCTCCCCGAAAGATCACCTCTTTCCTCTAAAGAAGACATTTTCTCCATAAAATGCCGCTTATTAGCTCAACACCATGCTTTCACTCCAAAATAATGCAGTTTATCCCCAATACTCATGCATTTTCTCCACAAAACACGCTTTTTCTCTCCCAAATACAACCATTTCTCCCCTGCATATCAATTTCTGCCAACAATTAGACATTTTCTCCCCGAATATCACTCTTCATCCCAGAAACCAAACAGGTTCTCTCTTAAGTGCCACTCTTTATCCCCCCAAAAAGGCATTTTCTCCCCAGAATACTGCCTTTCATCTTCAAATGTCTCATATTTGGGAAAGGAAACGAAAGCGCTACTTTGGGGAGAGTATTTCTTATTTGGGGGATCAAAAGAGCAATTTGGGGGAGAAAATGTGTAATATAGGAACCCTACGTGGTATTTAATGGAGAAAAGGTCTTCTATTTGGAACAAACAATGATATTTTGGGGAGAATATTTCTCATTTTGAGGACAGAAATAGGTCTTTTTAGGAGAGGATGACTTATTTTCGGTCTAAAAAGCAGTATTCTGGGAAGAAAATGCCTTCTTTTGGGGATCAAAGGCGGTATTCGGGAAGAAAATGTGTTATTATTGGAATAAAATGTGATGTCCCAATAAAAGACGCTGTCTTCCCCAAATGCGTCTTTTTATGCTGCAAATCAGACATTTTCTCCCCGAAAGATCACCTTAATCCTCTAAAGAAGACATTTTCTCCACAAAATGCCGCTTATTAGCTCAATACCAGGTTTCACGCCAAAATAATGCAGTTTATCCCCAAAACTCAGGCATTTTCTCCCCAAAACACGCTTTTTCTCTCCCAAATACAACCATTTCTCCCCTGCATATCAATTTCTGCCAACAATTAGACATTTTCTCCCCGAATATCACTCTTCATCCCAGAAACCAAACAGGTTCTCTCTTAAGTGCCACTCTTTAGCCCCCCAAAAAGGCATTTTCTCCCCAGAATACTGCCTTTCATCTTCAAATGTCTCATATTTGGGAAAGGAAACGAAAGCGCTACTTTGGGGAGAGTATTTCTTATTTGGGGGATCAAAAGAGCAATTTGGGGGAGAAAATGTGTAATATAGGGAACCCTATGTGGTATTTAATGGATAAAATTCTTCTCTTTGGAACCAAGAATGATATTTTGGGGAGAATATTTCTCATTTTGAGGACAGAAATAGGTCTTTTTTGGAGAGGATGACTTCTTTTCGGTCTAAAAAGCAGTATTCTGGGAAGAAAATGCCTTCTTTTGGGGATCAAAGGCGGTATTCGGGAAGAAAATGTGTTATTATTGGAATAAAATGTGATGTCCCAATAAAAGACGCTGTCTTCCCCAAATGAGTCTTTTTATGCTGCAAATCAGACATTTTCTCCCCGAAAGATCACCTTAATCCTCTAAAGAAGACATTTTCTCCACAAAATGCCGCTTATTAGCTCAATACCAGGTTTCACGCCAAAATAATGCAGTTTATCCCCAAAACTCATGCATTTTCTCCCCAAAACACCCTTTTTCTCTCCCAAATTCAACCATTTCTCCCCTGCATATCAATTTCTGCCAACAATTAGACATTTTCTCCCCGAATATCACTCTTCATCCCAGAAACCAAACAGGTTCTCTCTGAAGTGCCAATCTTTATCCTCCCAAAAAGGCATTTTCTCCCCAGAATACTGCCTTTCATCTTCAAATGTCTCATATTTGGGAAAGGAAACGAAAGCGCTACTTTGGGGAGAGTATTTCTTATTTGGGGGATCAAAAGAGCAATTTGGGGGAGAAAATGTGTAATATAGGGAACCCGACGTGGTATTTAATGGAGAAAAGGTCTTCTCTTTGGAACCAAGAATGATATTTTGGGGAGAATATTTCTCATTTTGAGGACAGAAATAGGTCTTTTTTGGAGAGGATGACTTCTTTTCGGTCTAAAAAGCAGTATTCTGGGAAGAAAATGCCTTCTTTTGGGGATAAAAAGGCGGTATTCGGGAAGAAAATGTGTTATTATTGGAATAAAATGTGATGTCCCAATAAAAGACGCTGTCTTCCCCAAATGAGTCTTTTTATGCTGCAAATCAGACATTTTCTCCCCGAAAGATCACCTTAATCCTCTAAAGAAGACATTTTCTCCACAAAATGCCGCTTATTAGCTCAATACCAGGTTTCACGCAAAAATAATGCAGTTTATCCCCAATACTCAGGCATTGTCTCCCAAAAACACCCTTTTTCTCTCCAAAATTCAACCATTTCTCCCCTGCATATCAATTTCTGCCAACAATTAGACATTTTCTCCCCGAATATCACTCTTCATCCCAGAAACCAAACAGGTTCTCTCTAAGTGCCACTCTTTAGCCCCCCAAAAAGGCATTTTCTCCCCAGAATACTGCCTTTCATCTTCAAATGTCTCATATTTGGGAAAGGAAATGAAAGCGCTACTTTGGGGAGAGTATTTCTTATTTGGGGGATCAAAAGAGCAATTTGGGGGAGAAAATGTGTAATATAGGGAACCCTATGTGGTATTTAATGGATAAAAAATCTTCTCTTTGGAACCAAGAATGATATTTTGGGGAGAATATTTCTCATTTTGAGGACAGAAATAGGTCTTTTTTGGAGAGGATGACTTATTTTCGGTCTAAAAAGCAGTATTCTGGGAAGAAAATGCCTTCTTTTGGGGATAAAAGGCGGTATTCTGAGAAGAAAATGTGTTATTAGTGGAATAAAATGTGATGTCCCAATAAAAGATGCTGTCTTCCCCAAATGCGTCTTTTTATGCTGCAAATCAGACATTTTCTCCCCGAAAGATCACCTTAATCCTCTAAAGAAGACATTTTCTCCATAAAATGCCGCTTATTAGCTCAACACCATGCTTTCACGCCAAAATAATGCAGTTTATCCCCAATACTCATGCATTTTCTCCACAAAACACGCTTTTTCTCTCCCAAATACAACCATTTCTCCCCTGCATATCAATTTCTGCCAACAATTAGACATTTTCTCCCCGAATATCACTCTTCATCCCAGAAACCAAACAGGTTCTCTCTTAAGTGCCACTCTTTATCCCCCCAAAAAGGCATTTTCTCCCCAGAATACTGCCTTTCATCTTCAAATGTCTCATATTTGGGAAAGGAAACGAAAGCGCTACTTTGGGGAGAGTATTTCTTATTTGGGGGATCAAAAGAGCAATTTGGGGGAGAAAATGTGTAATATAGGAACCCTACGTGGTATTTAATGGAGAAAAGGTCTTCTATTTGGAACAAACAATGATATTTTGGGGAGAATATTTCTCATTTTGAGGACAGAAATAGGTCTTTTTAGGAGAGGATGACTTCTTTTCGGTCTAAAAAGCAGTATTCTGGGAAGAAAATGCCTTCTTTTGGGGATCAAAGGCGGTATTCGGGAAGAAAATGTGTTATTATTGGAATAAAATGTGATGTCCCAATAAAAGACGCTGTCTTCCCCAAATGCGTCTTTTTATGCTGCAAATCAGACATTTTCTCCCCGAAAGATCACCTTAATCCTCTAAAGAAGACATTTTCTCCACAAAATGCCGCTTATTAGCTCAATACCAGGTTTCACGCCAAAATAATGCAGTTTATCCCCAATACTCAGGCATTTTCTCCCCAAAACACGCTTTTTCTCTCCAAAATTCAACTATTTCTCCCCTGCATATCAATTTCTGCCAACAATTAGACATTTTCTCCCCGAATATCACTCTTCATCCCAGAAACCAAACAGGTTCTCTCTTAAGTGCCACTCTTTAGCCCCCCAAAAAGGCATTTTCTCCCCAGAATACTGCCTTTCATCTTCAAATGTCTCATATTTGGGAAAGGAAACGAAAGCGCTACTTTGGGGAGAGTATTTCTTATTTGGGGGATCAAAAGAGCAATTTGGGGGAGAAAATGTGTAATATAGGAACCCTACGTGGTATTTAATGGATAAAAAATCTTCTCTTTGGAACCAAGAATGATATTTTGGGGAGAATATTTCTCATTTTGAGGACAGAAATAGGTCTTTTTTGGAGAGGATGACTTATTTTCGGTCTAAAAAGCAGTATTCTGGGAAGAAAATGCCTTCTTTTGGGGATAAAAGGCGGTATTCGGGAAGAAAATGTGTTATTATTGGAATAAAATGTGATGTCCCAATAAAAGACGCTGTCTTCCCCAAATGAGTCTTTTTATGCTGCAAATCAGACATTTTCTCCCCGAAAGATCACCTTTATCCTCTAAAGAAGACATTTTCTCCATAAAATGCCGCTTATTAGCTCAATACCAGGTTTCACGCCAAAATAATGCAGTTTATCCCCAAAACTCATGCATTTTCTCCCCAAAACACGCTTTTTCTCTCCCAAATACAACCATTTCTCCCCTGCATATCAATTTCTGCCAACAATTAGACATTTTCTCCCCGAATATCACTCTTCATCCCAGAAACCAAACAGGTTCTCTCTTAAGTGCCACTCTTTAGCCCCCCAAAAAGGCATTTTCTCCCCAGAATACTGCCTTTCATCTTCAAATGTCTCATATTTGGGAAAGGAAATGAAAGCGCTACTTTGGGGAGAGTATTTCTTATTTGGGGGATCAAAAGAGCAATTTGGGGGAGAAAGTGTGTAATATAGGGAACCCTACGTGCTATTTAATGGAGAAAAAATCTTCTCTTTGGAACCAAGAATGATATTTTGGGGAGAATATTTCTCATTTTGAGGACAGAAATAGGTCTTTTTTGGAGAGGATGACTTCTTTTCGGTCTAAAAAGCAGTATTCTGGGAAGAAAATGCCTTCTTTTGGGGATAAAAGGCGGTATTCTGAGAAGAAAATGTGTTATTAGTGGAATAAAATGTGATGTCCCAATAAAAGATGCTGTCTTCCCCAAATGCGTCTTTTTATGCTGCAAATCAGACATTTTCTCCCCGAAAGATCACCTTAATCCTCTAAAGAAGACATTTTCTCCACAAAATGCTGCTTATTAGCTCAACACCATGCTTTCACGCCAAAATAATGCAGTTTATCCCCAAAACTCATGCATTTTCTCCCCAAAACACGCTTTTTCTCTCCCAAATACAACCATTTCTCCCCTGCATATCAATTTCTGCCAACAATTAGACATTTTCTCCCCGAATATCACTCTTCATCCCAGAAACCAAACAGGTTCTCTCTTAAGTGCCACTCTTTAGCCCCCCAAAAAGGCATTTTCTCCCCAGAATACTGCCTTTCATCTTCAAATGTCTCATATTTGGGAAAGGAAACGAAAGCGCTACTTTGGGGAGAGTATTTCTTATTTGGGGGATCAAAAGAGCAATTTGGGGGAGAAAATGTGTAATATAGGAACCCTACGTGGTATTTAATGGAGAAAAAATCTTCTCTTTGGAACCAAGAATGATATTTTGGGGAGAATATTTCTCATTTTGAGGACAGAAATAGGTCTTTTTTGGAGAGGATGACTTATTTTCGGTCTAAAAAGCAGTATTCTGGGAAGAAAATGCCTTCTTTTGGGGATCAAAGGCGGTATTCGGGAAGAAAATGTGTTATTATTGGAATAAAATGTGATGTCCCAATAAAAGACGCTGTCTTCCCCAAATGAGTCTTTTTATGCTGCAAATCAGACATTTTCTCCCCGAAAGATCACCTTTATCCTCTAAAGAAGACATTTTCTCCATAAAATGCCGCTTATTAGCTCAATACCAGGTTTCACGCCAAAATAATGCAGTTTATCCCCAAAACTCATGCATTTTCTCCACAAAACACGCTTTTTCTCTCCCAAATACAAGCATTTCTCCCCTGCATATCAATTTCTGCCAACAATTAGACATTTTCTCCCCGAATATCACTCTTCATCCCAGAAACCAAACAGGTTCTCTCTTAAGTGCCACTCTTTAGCCCCCCAAAAAGGCATTTTCTCCCCAGAATACTGCCTTTCATCTTCAAATGTCTCATATTTGGGAAAGGAAACGAAAGCGCTACTTTGGGGAGAGTATTTCTTATTTGGGGGATCAAAAGAGCAATTTGGGGGAGAAAATGTGTAATATAGGGAACCCTACGTGGTATTTAATGGATAAAAAATCTTCTCTTTGGAACCAAGAATGATATTTTGGGGAGAATATTTCTCATTTTGAGGACAGAAATAGGTCTTTTTTGGAGAGGATGACTTATTTTCGGTCTAAAAAGCAGTATTCTGGGAAGAAAATGCCTTCTTTTGGGGATAAAAGGCGGTATTCTGAGAAGAAAATGTGTTATTAGTGGAATAAAATGTGATGTCCCAATAAAAGATGCTGTCTTCCCCAAATGCGTCTTTTTATGCTGCAAATCAGACATTTTCTCCCCGAAAGATCACCTTAATCCTCTAAAGAAGACATTTTCTCCACAAAATGCTGCTTATTAGCTCAACACCATGCTTTCACGCCAAAATAATGCAGTTTATCCCCAATACTCATGCATTTTCTCCACAAAACACGCTTTTTCTCTCCCAAATACAACCATTTCTCCCCTGCATATCAATTTCTGCCAACAATTAGACATTTTCTCCCCGAATATCACTCTTCATCCCAGAAACCAAACAGGTTCTCTCTTAAGTGCCACTCTTTAGCCCCCCAAAAAGGCATTTTCTCCCCAGAATACTGCCTTTCATCTTCAAATGTCTCATATTTGGGAAAGGAAACGAAAGCGCTACTTTGGGGAGAGTATTTCTTATTTGGGGGATCAAAAGAGCAATTTGGGGGAGAAAATGTGTAATATAGGAACCCTACGTGGTATTTAATGGAGAAAAGGTCTTCTATTTGGAACAAACAATGATATTTTGGGGAGAATATTTCTCATTTTGAGGACAGAAATAGGTCTTTTTAGGAGAGGATGACTTATTTTCGGTCTAAAAAGCAGTATTCTGGGAAGAAAATGCCTTCTTTTGGGGATAAAAGGCGGTATTCGGGAAGAAAATGTGTTATTATTGGAATAAAATGTGATGTCCCAATAAAAGACGCTGTCTTCCCCAAATGCGTCTTTTTATGCTGCAAATCAGACATTTTCTCCCCGAAAGATCACCTTAATCCTCTAAAGAAGACATTTTCTCCACAAAATGCCGCTTATTAGCTCAATACCAGGTTTCACGCCAAAATAATCAGTTTATCCCCAAAACTCAGGCATTTTCTCCCCAAAACACGCTTTTTCTCTCCCAAATACAAGCATTTCTCCCCTGCATATCAATTTCTGCCAACAATTAGACATTTTCTCCCCGAATATCACTCTTCATCCCAGAAACCAAACAGGTTCTCTCTTAAGTGCCACTCTTTAGCCCCCCAAAAAGGCATTTTCTCCCCAGAATACTGCCTTTCATCTTCAAATGTCTCATATTTGGGAAAGGAAACGAAAGCGCTACTTTGGGGAGAGTATTTCTTATTTGGGGGATCAAAAGAGCAATTTGGGGGAGAAAATGTGTAATATAGGAACCCTACGTGGTATTTAATGGAGAAAAGGTCTTCTATTTGGAACAAACAATGATATTTTGGGGAGAATATTTCTCATTTTGAGGACAGAAATAGGTCTTTTTTGGAGAGGATGACTTATTTTCGGTCTAAAAAGCAGTATTCTGGGAAGAAAATGCCTTCTTTTGGGGATAAAAGGCGGTATTCGGGAAGAAAATGTGTTATTATTGGAATAAAATGTGATGTCCCAATAAAAGACGCTGTCTTCCCCAAATGCGTCTTTTTATGCTGCAAATCAGACATTTTCTCCCCGAAAGATCACCTTAATCCTCTAAAGAAGACATTTTCTCCACAAAATGCCGCTTATTAGCTCAATACCAGGTTTCACGCCAAAATAATGCAGTTTATCCCCAATACTCAGGCATTGTCTCCCCAAAACACGCTTTTTCTCTCCAAAATTCAACTATTTCTCCCCTGCCTATCAATTTCTGCCAACAATTAGACATTTTCTCCCCGAATATCACTCTTCATCCCAGAAACCAAACAGGTTCTCTCTTAAGTGCCACTCTTTAGCCCCCCAAAAAGGCATTTTCTCCCCAGAATACTGCCTTTCATCTTCAAATGTCTCATATTTGGGAAAGGAAATGAAAGCGCTACTTTGGGGAGAGTATTTCTTATTTGGGGGATCAAAAGAGCAATTTGGGGGAGAAAATGTGTAATATAGGGAACCCTATGTGGTATTTAATGGATAAAAAATCTTCCCTTTGGAACCAAGAATGATATTTTGGGGAGAATATTTCTCATTTTGAGGACAGAAATAGGTCTTTTTTGGAGAGGATGACTTATTTTCGGTCTAAAAAGCGGTATTCTGGGAAGAAAATGCCTTCTTTTGGGGATCAAAGGCGGTATTCTGAGAAGAAAATGTGTTATTATTGGAATAAAATGTGATGTCCCAATAAAAGATGCTGTCTTCCCCAAATGCGTCTTTTTATGCTGCAAATCAGACATTTTCTCCCCGAAAGATCACCTTAATCCTCTAAAGAAGACATTTTCTCCACAAAATGCCGCTTATTAGCTCAACACCATGCTTTCACGCCAAAATAATGCAGTTTATCCCCAATACTCATGCATTTTCTCCACAAAACACGCTTTTTCTCTCCCAAATACAAGCATTTCTCCCCTGCATATCAATTTCTGCCAACAATTAGACATTTTCTCCCCGAATATCACTCTTCATCCCAGAAACCAAACAGGTTCTCTCTGAAGTGCCACTCTTTATCCTCCCAAAAAGGCATTTTCTCCCCAGAATACTGCCTTTCATCTTCAAATGTCTCATATTTGGGAAAGGAAACGAAAGCGCTACTTTGGGGAGAGTATTTCTTATTTGGGGGATCAAAAGAGCAATTTGGGGGAGAAAATGTGTAATATAGGAACCCTACGTGGTATTTAATGGAGAAAAGGTCTTCTATTTGGAACAAACAATGATATTTTGGGGAGAATATTTCTCATTTTGAGGACAGAAATAGGTCTTTTTTGGAGAGGATGACTTATTTTCGGTCTAAAAAGCAGTATTCTGGGAAGAAAATGCCTTCTTTTGGGGATAAAAGGCGGTATTCGGGAAGAAAATGTGTTATTATTGGAATAAAATGTGATGTCCCAATAAAAGACGCTGTCTTCCCCAAATGCGTCTTTTTATGCTGCAATTCAGACATTTTCTCCCCGAAAGATCACCTTAATCCTCTAAAGAAGACATTTTCTCCACAAAATGCCGCTTATTAGCTCAATACCAGGTTTCACGCCAAAATAATGCAGTTTATCCCCAATACTCAGGCATTGTCTCCCCAAAACACGCTTTTTCTCTCCCAAATACAAGCATTTCTCCCCTGCATATCAATTTCTGCCAACAATTAGACATTTTCTCCCCGAATATCACTCTTCATCCCAGAAACCAAACAGGTTCTCTCTTAAGTGCCACTCTTTAGCCCCCCAAAAAGGCATTTTCTCCCCAGAATACTGCCTTTCATCTTCAAATGTCTCATATTTGGGAAAGGAAACGAAAGCGCTACTTTGGGGAGAGTATTTCTTATTTGGGGGATCAAAAGAGCAATTTGGGGGAGAAAATGTGTAATATAGGAACCCTACGTGGTATTTAATGGAGAAAAGGTCTTCTATTTGGAACAAACAATGATATTTTGGGGAGAATATTTCTCATTTTGATGACAGAAATAGGTCTTTTTTGGAGAGGATGACTTATTTTCGGTCTAAAAAGCAGTATTCTGGGAAGAAAATGCCTTCTTTTGGGGATAAAAGGCGGTATTCGGGAAGAAAATGTGTTATTATTGGAATAAAATGTGATGTCCCAATAAAAGACGCTGTCTTCCCCAAATGCGTCTTTTTATGCTGCAAATCAGACATTTTCTCCCCGAAAGATCACCTTAATCCTCTAAAGAAGACATTTTCTCCACAAAATGCCGCTTATTAGCTCAATACCAGGTTTCACGCCAAAATAATGCAGTTTATCCCCAAAACTCATGCATTTTCTCCACAAAACACGCTTTTTCTCTCCCAAATACAAGCATTTCTCCCCTGCATATCAATTTCTGCCAACAATTAGACATTTTCTCCCCGAATATCACTCTTCATCCCAGAAACCAAACAGGTTCTCTCTTAAGTGCCACTCTTTAGCCCCCCAAAAAGGCATTTTCTCCCCAGAATACTGCCTTTCATCTTCAAATGTCTCATATTTGGGAAAGGAAATGAAAGCGCTACTTTGGGGAGAGTATTTCTTATTTGGGGGATCAAAAGAGCAATTTGGGGGAGAAAATGTGTAATATAGGGAACCCTATGTGGTATTTAATGGATAAAAAATCTTCCCTTTGGAACCAAGAATGATATTTTGGGGAGAATATTTCTCATTTTGAGGACAGAAATAGGTCTTTTTTGGAGAGGATGACTTCTTTTCGGTCTAAAAAGCAGTATTCTGGGAAGAAAATGCCTTCTTTTGGGGATAAAAGGCGGTATTCTGAGAAGAAAATGTGTTATTATTGGAATAAAATGTGATGTCCCAATAAAAGACGCTGTCTTCCCCAAATGCGTCTTTTTATGCTGCAAATCAGACATTTTCTCCCCGAAAGATCACCTTAATCCTCTAAAGAAGACATTTTCTCCACAAAATGCCGCTTCTTAGCTCAACACCATGCTTTCACGCCAAAATAATGCAGTTTATCCCCAATACTCATGCATTTTCTCCACAAAACACACTTTTTCTCTCCCAAATACAACCATTTCTCCCCTGCATATCAATTTCTGCCAACAATTAGACATTTTCTCCCCGAATATCACTCTTCATCCCAGAAACCAAACAGGTTCTCTCTAAGTGCCACTCTTTATCCTCCCAAAAAGGCATTTTCTCCCCAGAATACTGCCTTTCATCTTCAAATGTCTCATATTTGGGAAAGGAAACGAAAGCGCTACTTTGGGGAGAGTATTTCTTATTTGGGGGATCAAAAGAGCAATTTGGGGGAGAAAATGTGTAATATAGGGAACCCTATGTGGTATTGAATGGATAAAAAATCTTCTATTTGGAACAAACAATGATATTTTGGGGAGAATATTTCTCATTTTGAGGACAGAAATAGGTCTTTTTTGGAGAGGATGACTTATTTTCGGTCTAAAAAGCAGTATTCTGGGAAGAAAATGCCTTCTTTTGGGGATAAAAGGCGGTATTCGGGAAGAAAATGTGTTATTAGTGGAATAAAATGTGATGTCCCAATAAAAGACGCTGTCTTCCCCAAATGAGTCTTTTTATGCTGCAAATCAGACATTTTCTCCCCGAAAGATCACCTTTATCCTCTAAAGAAGACGTTTTCTCCATAAAATGCCGCTTATTAGCTCAATACCAGGTTTCACGCCAAAATAATGCAGTTTATCCCCAAAACTCATGCATTTTCTCCCCAAAACACGCTTTTTCTCTCCCAAATACAAGCATTTCTCCCCTGCATATCAATTTCTGCCAACAATTAGACATTTTCTCCCCGAATATCACTCTTCATCCCAGAAACCAAACAGGTTCTCTCTTAAGTGCCACTCTTTAGCCCCCCAAAAAGGCATTTTCTCCCCAGAATACTGCCTTTCATCTTCAAATGTCTCATTTTTGGGAAAGGAAACGAAAGCGCTACTTTGGGGAGAGTATTTCTTATTTGGGGGATCAAAAGAGCAATTTGGGGGAGAAAATGTGTAATATAGGAACCCTACGTGGTATTTAATGGAGAAAAGGTCTTCTATTTGGAACAAACAATGATATTTTGGGGAGAATATTTCTCATTTTGAGGACAGAAATAGGTCTTTTTAGGAGAGGATGACTTATTTTCGGTCTAAAAAGCAGTATTCTGGGAAGAAAATGCCTTCTTTTGGGGATAAAAGGCGGTATTCGGGAAGAAAATGTGTTATTATTGGAATAAAATGTGATGTCCCAATAAAAGACGCTGTCTTCCCCAAATGCGTCTTTTTATGCTGCAATTCAGACATTTTCTCCCCGAAAGATCACCTTAATCCTCTAAAGAAGACATTTTCTCCACAAAATGCCGCTTATTAGCTCAATACCAGGCTTTCACGCCAAAATAATGCAGTTTATCCCCAAAACTCATGCATTTTCTCCACAAAACACGCTTTTTCTTTCCAAAATATAACCATTTCTCCCCTGCATATCAATTTCTGCCAACTATTAGACATTTTCTCCCCGAATATCACTCTTCATCCCAGAAACCAAACAGGTTCTCTCTAAGTGCCACTCTTTAGCCCCCCAAAAAGGCATTTTCTCCCCAGAATACTGCCTTTCATCTTCAAATGTCTCATATTTGGGAAAGGAAACGAAAGCGCTACTTTGGGGAGAGTATTTCTTATTTGGGGGATCAAAAGAGCAATTTGGGGGAGAAAATGTGTAATATAGGGAACCCTATGTGGTATTTAATGGATAAAAAATCTTCTCTTTGGAACCAAGAATGATATTTTGGGGAGAATATTTCTCATTTTGAGGACAGAAATAGGTCTTTTTTGGAGAGGATGACGTATTTTCGGTCTAAAAAGCAGTATTCTGGGAAGAAAATGCCTTCTTTTGGGGATAAAAGGCGGTATTCTGGGAAGAAAATGTGTTATTAGTGGAATAAAATGTGATGTCCCAATAAAAGACGCTGTCTTCCCCAAATGCGTCTTTTTATGCTGCAAATCAGACATTTTCTCCCCGAAAGATCACCTTACTCCTCTAAAGAAGACATTTTCTCCACAAAATGCCGCTTATTAGCTCAATACCAGGTTTCACGCCAAAATAATGCAGTTTATCCCCAAAACTCATGCATTTTCTCCACAAAACACGCTTTTTCTCTCCCAAATACAACCATTTCTCCCCTGCATATCAATTTCTGCCAACAATTAGACATTTTCTCCCCGAATATCACTCTTCATCCCAGAAACCAAACAGGTTCTCTCTTAAGTGCCACTCTTTATCCTCCCAAAAAGGCATTTTCTCCCCAGAATACTGCCTTTCATCTTCAAATGTCTCATATTTGGGAAAGGAAACGAAAGCGCTACTTTGGGGAGAGTATTTCTTATTTGGGGGATCAAAAGAGCAATTTGGGGGAGAAAATGTGAAATATAGGGAACCCGACGTGGTATTTAATGGATAAAAAATCTTCTCTTTGGAACCAAGAATGATATTTTGGGGAGAATATTTCTCATTTTGAGGACAGAAATAGGTCTTTTTTGGAGAGGATGACTTATTTTCGGTCTAAAAAGCAGTATTCTGGGAAGAAAATGCCTTCTTTTGGGGATAAAAGGCGGTATTCTGGGAAGAAAATGTGTTATTAGTGGAATAAAATGTGATGTCCCAATAAAAGACGCTGTCTTCCCCAAATGAGTCTTTTTATGCTGCAAATCAGACATTTTCTCCCCGAAAGATCACCTTAATCCTCTAAAGAAGACATTTTCTCCACAAAATGCCGCTTATTAGCTCAATACCAGGTTTCACGCCAAAATAATGCAGTTTATCCCCAATACTCATGCATTTTCTCCCCAAAACACGCTTTTTCTCTCCCAAATACAAGCATTTCTCCCCTGCATATCAATTTCTGCCAACAATTAGACATTTTCTCCCCGAATATCACTCTTCATCCCAGAAACCAAACAGGTTCTCTCTAAGTGCCACTCTTTAGCCCCCCAAAAAGGCATTTTCTCCCCAGAATACTGCCTTTCATCTTCAAATGTCTCATATTTGGGAAAGGAAACGAAAGCGCTACTTTGGGGAGAGTATTTCTTATTTGGGGGATCAAAAGAGCAATTTGGGGGAGAAAATGTGTAATATAGGAACCCTACGTGGTATTTAATGGATAAAATTCTTCTCTTTGGAACCAAGAATGATATTTTGGGGAGAATATTTCTCATTTTGAGGACAGAAATAGGTCTTTTTTGGAGAGGATGACTTATTTTCGGTCTAAAAAGCAGTATTGTGGGAAGAAAATGCCTTCTTTGGGGGATAAAAGCCGGTATTCTGGGAAGAAAATGTGTTATTATTGGAATAAAATGTGATGTCCCAATAAAAGACGCTGTCTTCCCCAAATGCGTCTTTTTATGCTGCAAATCAGACATTTTCTCCCCGAAAGATCACCTTAATCCTCTAAAGAAGACATTTTCTCCACAAAATGCCGCTTATTAGCTCAATACCAGGCTTTCACTCCAAAATAATGCAGTTTATCCCCAAAACTCATGCATTTTCTCCACAAAACACGCTTTTTCTCTCCCAAATACAACCATTTCTTCCCTGCATATCAATTTCTGCCAACAATTAGACATTTTCTCCCCGAATATCACTCTTCATCCCAGAAACCAAACAGGTTCTCTCTTAAGTGCCACTCTTTATCCTCCCAAAAAGGCATTTTCTCCCCAGAATACTGCCTTTCATCTTCGAATGTCTCATATTTGGGTAAGGGAACGAAAGCGCTACTTTGGGGAGAGTATTTCTTATTTGGGGGATCAAAAGAGCAATTTGGGGGAGAAAATGTGTAATATAGGGAACCCTATGTGGTATTGAATGGATAAAAAATCTTCTCTTTGGAACCAAGAATGATATTTTGGGGAGAATATTTCTCATTTTGAGGACAGAAATAGGTCTTTTTTGGAGAGGATGACGTATTTTCGGTCTAAAAAGCAGTATTCTGGGAAGAAAATGCCTTCTTTTGTGGATAAAAGGCGGTATTCTGGGAAGAAAATGTGTTATTAGTGGAATAAAATGTGATGTCCCAATAAAAGACGCTGTCTTCCCCAAATGCGTCTTTTTATGCTGCAAATCAGACATTTTCTCCCCGAAAGATCACCTTAATCCTCAAAAGAAGACATTTTCTCCACAAAATGCCGCTTATTAGCTCAATACCAGGTTTCACGCCAAAATAATGCAGTTTATCCCCAAAACTCATGCATTTTCTCCACAAAACACGCTTTTTCTCTCCCAAATACAACCATTTCTCCCCTGCATATCAATTTCTGCCAACAATTAGACATTTTCTCCCCGAATATCACTCTTCATCCCAGAAACCAAACAGGTTCTCTCTTAAGTGCCACTCTTTATCCTCCCAAAAAGGCATTTTCTCCCCAGAATACTGCCTTTCATCTTCAAATGTCTCATATTTGGGAAAGGAAACGAAAGCGCTACTTTGGGGAGAGTATTTCTTATTTGGGGGATCAAAAGAGCAATTTGGGGGAGAAAATGTGTAATATAGGGAACCCTACGTGGTATTTAATGGATAAAAAATCTTCTCTTTGGAACCAAGAATGATATTTTGGGGAGAATATTTCTCATTTTGAGGACAGAAATAGGTCTTTTTTGGAGAGGATGACGTATTTTCGGTCTAAAAAGCAGTATTCTGGGAAGAAAATGCCTTCTTTTGTGGATAAAAGGCGGTATTCTGGGAAGAAAATGTGTTATTAGTGGAATAAAATGTGATGTCCCAATAAAAGACGCTGTCTTCCCCAAATGCGTCTTTTTATGCTGCAAATCAGACATTTTCTCCCCGAAAGATCACCTTAATCCTCAAAAGAAGACATTTTCTCCACAAAATGCCGCTTATTAGCTCAATACCAGGTTTCACGCCAAAATAATGCAGTTTATCCCCAAAACTCATGCATTTTCTCCACAAAACACGCTTTTTCTCTCCCAAATACAACCATTTCTCCCCTGCATATCAATTTCTGCCAACAATTAGACATTTTCTCCCCGAATATCACTCTTCATCCCAGAAACCAAACAGGTTCTCTCTTAAGTGCCACTCTTTATCCTCCCAAAAAGGCATTTTCTCCCCAGAATACTGCCTTTCATCTTCAAATGTCTCATATTTGGGAAAGGAAACGAAAGCGCTACTTTGGGGAGAGTATTTCTTATTTGGGGGATCAAAAGAGCAATTTGGGGGAGAAAATGTGTAATATAGGGAACCCTATGTGGTATTTAATGGATAAAAAATCTTCTCTTTGGAACCAAGAATGATATTTTGGGGAGAATATTTCTCATTTTGAGGACAGAAATAGGTCTTTTTTGGAGAGGATGACTTATTTTCGGTCTAAAAAGCAGTATTCTGGGAAGAAAATGCCTTCTTTTGGGGATAAAAGGCGGTATTCTGGGAAGAAAATGTGTTATTAGTGGAATAAAATGTGATGTCCCAATAAAAGACGCTGTCTTCCCCAAATGAGTCTTTTTATGCTGCAAATCAGACATTTTCTCCCCGAAAGATCACCTTAATCCTCTAAAGAAGACATTTTCTCCACAAAATGCCGCTTATTAGCTCAATACCAGGTTTCACGCCAAAATAATGCAGTTTATCCCCAATACTCATGCATTTTCTCCCCAAAACACGCTTTTTCTCTCCCAAATACAAGCATTTCTCCCCTGCATATCAATTTCTGCCAACAATTAGACATTTTCTCCCCGAATATCACTCTTCATCCCAGAAACCAAACAGGTTCTCTCTCAATGCCACTCTTTAGCCCCCCAAAAAGGCATTTTCTCCCCAGAATACTGCCTTTCATCTTCAAATGTCTCATATTTGGGAAAGGAAACGAAAGCGCTACTTTGGGGAGAGTATTTCTTATTTGGGGGATCAAAAGAGCAATTTGGGGGAGAAAATGTGTAATATAGGGAACCCGACGTGGTATTTAATGGATAAAATTCTTCTCTTTGGAACCAAGAATGATATTTTGGGGAGAATATTTCTCATTTTGAGGACAGAAATAGGTCTTTTTTGGAGAGGATGACTTATTTTCGGTCTAAAAAGCAGTATTCTGGGAAGAAAATGCCTTCTTTGGGGGATAAAAGCCGGTATTCTGGGAAGAAAATGTGTTATTAGTGGAATAAAATGTGATGTCCCAATAAAAGACGCTGTCTTCCCCAAATGAGTCTTTTTATGCTGCAAATCAGACATTTTCTCCCCGAAAGATCACCTTAATCCTCTAAAGAAGACATTTTCTCCACAAAATGCCGCTTATTAGCTCAATACCAGGTTTCACGCCAAAATAATGCAGTTTATCCCCAATACTCATGCATTTTCTCCCCAAAACACGCTTTTTCTCTCCCAAATACAAGCATTTCTCCCCTGCATATCAATTTCTGCCAACAATTAGACATTTTCTCCCCGAATATCACTCTTCATCCCAGAAACCAAACAGGTTCTCTCTAAGTGCCACTCTTTAGCCCCCCAAAAAGGCATTTTCTCCCCAGAATACTGCCTTTCATCTTCAAATGTCTCATATTTGGGAAAGGAAACGAAAGCGCTACTTTGGGGAGAGTATTTCTTATTTGGGGGATCAAAAGAGCAATTTGGGGGAGAAAATGTGTAATATAGGGAACCCGACGTGGTATTTAATGGATAAAATTCTTCTCTTTGGAACCAAGAATGATATTTTGGGGAGAATATTTCTCATTTTGAGGACAGAAATAGGTCTTTTTTGGAGAGGATGACTTATTTTCGGTCTAAAAAGCAGTATTCTGGGAAGAAAATGCCTTCTTTGGGGGATAAAAGCCGGTATTCTGGGAAGAAAATGTGTTATTATTGGAATAAAATGTGATGTCCCAATAAAAGACGCTGTCTTCCCCAAATGCGTCTTTTTATGCTGCAAATCAGACATTTTCTCCCCGAAAGATCACCTTAATCCTCTAAAGAAGACATTTTCTCCACAAAATGCCGCTTATTAGCTCAATACCAGGCTTTCACTCCAAAATAATGCAGTTTATCCCCAAAACTCATGCATTTTCTCCACAAAACACGCTTTTTCTCTCCCAAATACAACCATTTCTTCCCTGCATATCAATTTCTGCCAACAATTAGACATTTTCTCCCCGAATATCACTCTTCATCCCAGAAACCAAACAGGTTCTCTCTGAAGTGCCACTCTTTATCCTCCCAAAAAGGCATTTTCTCCCCAGAATACTGCCTTTCATCTTCGAATGTCTCATATTTGGGAAAGGGAACGAAAGCGCTACTTTGGGGAGAGTATTTCTTATTTGGGGGATCAAAAGAGCAATTTGGGGGAGAAAATGTGTAATATAGGGAACCCTATGTGGTATTGAATGGATAAAAAATCTTCCCTTTGGAACCAAGAATGATATTTTGGGGAGAATATTTCTCATTTTGAGGACAGAAATAGGTCTTTTTTGGAGAGGATGACTTATTTTCGGTCTAAAAAGCAGTATTCTGGGAAGAAAATGCCTTCTTTGGGGGATAAAAGCCGGTATTCTGGGAAGAAAATGTGTTATTATTGGAATAAAATGTGATGTCCCAATAAAAGACGCTGTCTTCCCCAAATGCGTCTTTTTATGCTGCAAATCAGACATTTTCTCCCCGAAAGATCACCTTAATCCTCTAAAGAAGACATTTTCTCCACAAAATGCCGCTTATTAGCTCAATACCAGGCTTTCACTCCAAAATAATGCAGTTTATCCCCAAAACTCAGGCATTTTCTCCACAAAACACGCTTTTTCTCTCCCAAATACAACCATTTCTTCCCTGCATATCAATTTCTGCCAACAATTAGACATTTTCTCCCCGAATATCACTCTTCATCCCAGAAACCAAACAGGTTCTCTCTTAAGTGCCACTCTTTATCCTCCCAAAAAGGCATTTTCTCCCCAGAATACTGCCTTTCATCTTCGAATGTCTCATATTTGGGAAAGGGAACGAAAGCGCTACTTTGGGGAGAGTATTTCTTATTTGGGGGATCAAAAGAGCAATTTGGGGGAGAAAATGTGTAATATAGGGAACCCTATGTGGTATTTAATGGATAAAAAATCTTCCCTTTGGAACCAAGAATGATATTTTGGGGAGAATATTTCTCATTTTGAGGACAGAAATAGGTCTTTTTTGGAGAGGATGACTTATTTTCGGTCTAAAAAGCAGTATTCTGGGAAGAAAATGCCTTCTTTTGGGGATAAAAGGCGGTATTCTGAGAAGAAAATGTGTTATTATTGGAATAAAATGTGATGTCCCAATAAAAGACGCTGTCTTCCCCAAATGAGTCTTTTTATGCTGCAAATCAGACATTTTCTCCCCGAAAGATCACCTTAATCCTCTAAAGAAGACATTTTCTCCACAAAATGCCGCTTATTAGCTCAATACCAGGTTTCACGCCAAAATAATGCAGTTTATCCCCAAAACTCAGGCATTTTCTCCACAAAACACGCTTTTTCTCTCCCAAATACAACCATTTCTCCCCTGCATATCAATTTCTGCCAACAATTAGACATTTTCTCCCCGAATATCACTCTTCATCCCAGAAACCAAACAGGTTCTCTCTGAAGTGCCACTCTTTAGCCCCCCAAAAAGGCATTTTCTCCCCAGAATACTGCCTTTCATCTTCAAATGTCTCCTATTTGGGAAAGGAAACGAAAGTGTTACTTTGGGGAGAGTATTTCTTATTTGGGGGATCAAAAGAGCAATTTGGGGGAGAAAATGTGTAATATAGGAACCCTACGTGGTATTTAATGGAGAAAAGGTCTTCTATTTGGAACAAACAATGATATTTTGGGGAGAATATTTCTCATTTTGAGGACAGAAATAGGTCTTTTTTGGAGAGGATGACTTATTTTCGGTCTAAAAAGCAGTATTCTGGGAAGAAAATGCCTTCTTTGGGGGATAAAAGGCGGTATTCGGGAAGAAAATGTGTTATTAGTGGAATAAAACGTGATGTCCCAATAAAAGATGCTGTCTTCCCCAAATGCGTCTTTTTATGCTGCAAATCAGACATTTTCTCCCCGAAAGATCACCTTAATCCTCTAAAGAAGACATTTTCTCCACAAAATGCCGCTTATTAGCTCAATACCAGGTTTCACGCCAAAATAATGCAGTTTATCCCCAAAACTCAGGCATTTTCTCCACAAAACACTCTTTTTCTCTCCCAAATACAACCATTTCTCCCCTGCATATCAATTTCTGCCAACAATTAGACATTTTCTCCCCGAATATCACTCTTCATCCCAGAAACCAAACAGGTTCTCTCTAAGTGCCACTCTTTAGCCCCCCAAAAAGGCATTTTCTCCCCAGAATACTGCCTTTCATCTTCAAATGTCTCATATTTGGGAAAGGAAACGAAAGCGCTACTTTGGGGAGAGTATTTCTTATTTGGGGGATCAAAAGAGCAATTTGGGGGAGAAAATGTGTAATATAGGGAACCCGACGTGGTATTTAATGGATAAAATTCTTCTCTTTGGAACCAAGAATGATATTTTGGGGAGAATATTTCTCATTTTGAGGACAGAAATAGGTCTTTTTTGGAGAGGATGACTTATTTTCGGTCTAAAAAGCAGTATTCTGGGAAGAAAATGCCTTCTTTGGGGGATAAAAGCCGGTATTCTGGGAAGAAAATGTGTTATTATTGGAATAAAATGTGATGTCCCAATAAAAGACGCTGTCTTCCCCAAATGCGTCTTTTTATGCTGCAAATCAGAGATTTTCTCCCCGAAAGATCACCTTAATCCTCTAAAGAAGACATTTTCTCCACAAAATGCCGCTTATTAGCTCAATACCAGGCTTTCACTCCAAAATAATGCAGTTTATCCCCAAAACTCATGCATTTTCTCCACAAAACACGCTTTTTCTCTCCCAAATACAACCATTTCTTCCCTGCATATCAATTTCTGCCAACAATTAGACATTTTCTCCCCGAATATCACTCTTCATCCCAGAAACCAAACAGGTTCTCTCTTAAGTGCCACTCTTTATCCTCCCAAAAAGGCATTTTCTCCCCAGAATACTGCCTTTCATCTTCGAATGTCTCATATTTGGGAAAGGGAACGAAAGCGCTACTTTGGGGAGAGTATTTCTTATTTGGGGGATCAAAAGAGCAATTTGGGGGAGAAAATGTGTAATATAGGGAACCCTATGTGGTATTGAATGGAGAAAAAATCTTCTCTTTGGAAACAAGAATGATATTTTGGGGAGAATATTTCTCATTTTGAGGACAGAAATAGGTCTTTTTTGGAGAGGATGACTTATTTTCGGTCTAAAAAGCAGTATTCTGGGAAGAAAATGCCTTCTTTTGGGGATAAAAGGCGGTATTCGGGAAGAAAATGTGTTATTAGTGGAATAAAATGTGATGTCCCAATAAAAGACGCTGTCTTCCCCAAATGAGTCTTTTTATGCTGCAAATCAGACATTTTCTCCCCGAAAGATCACCTTAATCCTCTAAAGAAGACATTTTCTCCACAAAATGCCGCTTATTAGCTCAATACCAGGTTTCACGCCAAAATAATGCAGTTTATCCCCAAAACTCAGGCATTTACTCCACAAAACACGCTTTTTCTCTCCCAAATACAACCATTTCTCCCCTGCATATCAATTTCTGCCAACAATTAGACATTTTCTCCCCGAATATCACTCTTCATCCCAGAAACCAAACAGGTTCTCTCTGAAGTGCCACTCTTTAGCCCCCCAAAAAGGCATTTTCTCCCCAGAATACTGCCTTTCATCTTCAAATGTCTCATATTTGGGAAAGGAAACGAAAGCTCTACTTTGGGGAGAGTATTTCTTATTTGGGGGATCAAAAGAGCAATTTGGGGGAGAAAATGTGTAATATAGGAACCCGACGTGGTATTTAATGGAGAAAAGGTCTTCTATTTGGAACAAACAATGATATTTTGGGGAGAATATTTCTCATTTTGAGGACAGAAATAGGTCTTTTTTGGAGAGGATGACTTATTTTCGGTCTAAAAAGCAGTATTCTGGGAAGAAAATGCCTTCTTTGGGGGATAAAAGGCGGTATTCGGGAAGAAAATGTGTTATTAGTGGAATAAAACGTGATGTCCCAATAAAAGATGCTGTCTTCCCCAAATGCGTCTTTTTATGCTGCAAATCAGACATTTTCTCCCCGAAAGATCACCTTAATCCTCTAAAGAAGACATTTTCTCCACAAAATGCCGCTTATTAGCTCAATACCAGGTTTCACGCCAAAATAATGCAGTTTATCCCCAAAACTCAGGCATTTTCTCCCCAAAACACTCTTTTTCTCTCCAAAATACAACCATTTCTCCCCTGCATATCAATTTCTGCCAACAATTAGACATTTTCTCCCCGAATATCACTCTTCATCCCAGAAACCAAACAGGTTCTCTCTTAAGTGCCACTCTTTATCCTCCCAAAAAGGCATTTTCTCCCCAGAATACTGCCTTTCATCTTCAAATGTCTCATATTTGGGAAAGGGAACGAAAGCGCTACTTTGGGGAGAGTATTTCTTATTTGGGGGATCAAAAGAGCAATTTGGGGGAGAAAATGTGTAATATAGGAACCCTACGTGGTATTTAATGGAGAAAAAATCTTCTCTTTGGAAACAAGAATGATATTTTGGGGAGAATATTTCTCATTTTGAGGACAGAAATAGGTCTTTTTTGGAGAGGATGACTTATTTTCGGTCTAAAAAGCAGTATTCTGGGAAGAAAATGCCTTCTTTTGGGGATAAAAGGCGGTATTCGGGAAGAAAATGTGTTATTAGTGGAATAAAATGTGATGTCCCAATAAAAGACGCTGTCTTCCCCAAATGCGTCTTTTTATGCTGCAAATCAGACATTTTCTCCCCAAAAGATCACCTTAATCCTCTAAAGAAGACATTTTCTCCACAAAATGCCGCTTATTAGCTCAATACCAGGTTTCACGCCAAAATAATGCAGTTTATCCCCAAAACTCAGGCATTTTCTCCACAAAACACGCTTTTTCTCTCCCAAATACAACCATTTCTCCCCTGCATATCAATTTCTGCCAACAATTAGACATTTTCTCCCCGAATATCACTCTTCATCCCAGAAACCAAACAGGTTCTCTCTTAAGTGCCACTCTTTAGCCCCCCAAAAAGGCATTTTCTCCCCAGAATACTGCCTTTCATCTTCAAATGTCTCATATTTGGGAAAGGAAACGAAAGCGCTACTTTGGGGAGAGTATTTCTTATTTGGGGGATCAAAAGAGCAATTTGGGGGAGAAAATGTGTAATATAGGAACCCGACGTGGTATTTAATGGAGAAAAGGTCTTCTATTTGGAACAAACAATGATATTTTGGGGAGAATATTTCTCATTTTGAGGACAGAAATAGGTCTTTTTTGGAGAGGATGACTTCTTTTCGGTCTAAAAAGCAGTATTCTGGGAAGAAAATGCCTTCTTTGGGGGATAAAAGGCGGTATTCGGGAAGAAAATGTGTTATTAGTGGAATAAAACGTGATGTCCCAATAAAAGATGCTGTCTTCCCCAAATGCGTCTTTTTATGCTGCAAATCAGAGATTTTCTCCCCGAAAGATCACCTTAATCCTCTAAAGAAGACATTTTCTCCACAAAATGCCGCTTATTAGCTCAATACCAGGTTTCACGCCAAAATAATGCAGTTTATCCCCAAAACTCAGGCATTTTCTCCCCAAAACCCGCTTTTTCTCTCCCAAATACAACCATTTCTCCCCTGCATATCAATTTCTGCCAACAATTAGACATTTTCTCCCCGAATATCACTCTTCATCCCAGAAACCAAACAGGTTCTCTCTAAGTGCCACTCTTTAGCCCCCCAAAAAGGCATTTTCTCCCCAGAATACTGCCTTTCATCTTCAAATGTCTCATATTTGTGAAAGGAAATGAAAGCGCTACTTTGGGGAGAGTATTTCTTATTTGGGGGATCAAAAGAGCAATTTGGGGGAGAAAAGGTGTAATATAGGGAACCCTACGTGGTATTTAATGGATAAAAATTCTTCACTTTGGAACCAAGAATGATATTTTGGGGAGAATATTTCTCATTTTGAGGACAGAAATAGGTCTTTTTTGGAGAGGATGATGTATTTTCGGTCTAAAAAGCAGTATTCTGGGAAGAAAATGCCTTCTTTGGGGGATAAAAGGCGGTATTCTGGGAAGAAAATGTGTTATTATTGGAATAAAATGTGATGTCCCAATAAAAGACGCTGTCTTCCCCAAATGAGTCTTTTTCTGCTGCAAATCAGACATTTTCTCCCCGAAAGATCACCTTAATCCTCTAAAGAAGACATTTTCTCCACAAAATGCCGCTTATTAGCTCAACACCATGCTTTCACGCCAAAATAATGCAGTTTATCCCCAATACTCATGCGTTTTCTCCACAAAACACGCTTTTTCTCTCCCAAATACAACCATTTCTCACCTGCATATCAATTTCTGCCAACAATTAGACATTTTCTCCCCGAATATCACTCTTCATCCCAGAAACCAAACAGGTTCTCTCTTAAGTGCCACTCTTTATCCTCCCAAAAAGGCATTTTCTCCCCAGAATACTTCCTTTCATCTTCAAATGTCTCATATTTGGGAAAGGAAACGAAAGCGCTACTTTGGGGAGAGTATTTCTTATTTGGGGGATCAAAAGAGCAATTTGGGGGAGAAAATGTGTAATATAGGGAACCCTATGTGGTATTTAATGGATAAAAAGTCTTCTCTTTGGAACCAAGAATGATGTTTTGGGGAGAATATTTCTCATTTTGAGGACAGAAATAGGTCTTTTTTGGAGAGGATGACTTATTTTCGGTCTAAAAAGCAGTATTCTGGGAAGAAAATGCCTTCTTTGGGGGATAAAAGCCGGTATTCTGGGAAGAAAATGTGTTATTATTGGAATAAAATGTGATGTCCCAATAAAAGACGCTGTCTTCCCCAAATGCGTCTTTTTATGCTGCAAATCAGACATTTTCTCCCCGAAAGATCACCTTAATCCTCTAAAGAAGACATTTTCTCCACAAAATGCCGCTTATTAGCTCAATACCAGGCTTTCACTCCAAAATAATGCAGTTTATCCCCAAAACTCAGGCATTTTCTCCACAAAACACGCTTTTTCTCTCCCAAATACAACCATTTCTTCCCTGCATATCAATTTCTGCCAACAATTAGACATTTTCTCCCCGAATATCACTCTTCATCCCAGAAACCAAACAGGTTCTCTCTTAAGTGCCACTCTTTATCCTCCCAAAAAGGCATTTTCTCCCCAGAATACTGCCTTTCATCTTCAAATGTCTCATATTTGGGAAAGGGAACGAAAGCGCTACTTTGGGGAGAGTATTTCTTATTTGGGGGATCAAAAGAGCAATTTGGGGGAGAAAATGTGTAATATAGGGAACCCTATGTGGTATTGAATGGATAAAAAGTCTTCTAGTTGGAAACAAGAATGATATTTTGGGGAGAATATTTCTCATTTTGAGGACAGAAATAGGTCTTTTTTGGAGAGGATGACTTATTTTCGGTCTAAAAAGCAGTATTCTGGGAAGAAAATGCCTTCTTTTGGGGATAAAAGGCGGTATTCGGGAAGAAAATGTGTTATTAGTGGAATAAAATGTGATGTCCCAATAAAAGACGCTGTCTTCCCCAAATGCGTCTTTTTATGCTGCAAATCAGACATTTTCTCCCCGAAAGATCACCTTAATCCTCTAAAGAAGACATTTTCTCCACAAAATGCCGCTTATTAGCTCAATACCAGGTTTCACGCCAAAATAATGCAGTTTATCCCCAAAACTCAGGCATTTACTCCACAAAACACGCTTTTTCTCTCCCAAATACAACCATTTCTCCCCTGCATATCAATTTCTGCCAACAATTAGACATTTTCTCCCCGAATATCACTCTTCATCCCAGAAACCAAACAGGTTCTCTCTTAAGTGCCACTCTTTAGCCCCCCAAAAAGGCATTTTCTCCCCAGAATACTGCCTTTCATCTTCAAATGTCTCATATTTGGGAAAGGAAACGAAAGCTCTACTTTGGGGAGAGTATTTCTTATTTGGGGGATCAAAAGAGCAATTTGGGGGAGAAAATGTGTAATATAGGAACCCGACGTGGTATTTAATGGAGAAAAGGTCTTCTATTTGGAACAAACAATGATATTTTGGGGAGAATATTTCTCATTTTGAGGACAGAAATAGGTCTTTTTTGGAGAGGATGACTTATTTTCGGTCTAAAAAGCAGTATTCTGGGAAGAAAATGCCTTCTTTGGGGGATAAAAGGCGGTATTCGGGAAGAAAATGTGTTATTAGTGGAATAAAACGTGATGTCCCAATAAAAGATGCTGTCTTCCCCAAATGCGTCTTTTTATGCTGCAAATCAGACATTTTCTCCCCGAAAGATCACCTTAATCCTCTAAAGAAGACATTTTCTCCACAAAATGCCGCTTATTAGCTCAATACCAGGTTTCACGCCAAAATAATGCAGTTTATCCCCAAAACTCAGGCATTTTCTCCCCAAAACACTCTTTTTCTCTCCAAAATACAACCATTTCTCCCCTGCATATCAATTTCTGCCAACAATTAGACATTTTCTCCCCGAATATCACTCTTCATCCCAGAAACCAAACAGGTTCTGTCTAAGTGCCACTCTTTAGCCCCCCAAAAAGGCATTTTCTCCCCAGAATACTGCCTTTCATCTTCAAATGTCTCATATTTGGGAAAGGAAACGAAAGCGCTACTTTGGGGAGAGTATTTCTTATTTGGGGGATCAAAAGAGCAATTTGGGGGAGAAAATGTGTAATATAGGGAACCCGACGTGGTATTTAATGGATAAAATTCTTCTCTTTGGAACCAAGAATGATATTTTGGGGAGAATATTTCTCATTTTGAGGACAGAAATAGGTCTTTTTTGGAGAGGATGACTTATTTTCGGTCTAAAAAGCAGTATTCTGGGAAGAAAATGCCTTCTTTTGGGGATAAAAGGCGGTATTCGGGAAGAAAATGTGTTATTAGTGGAATAAAATGTGATGTCCCAATAAAAGACGCTGTCTTCCCCAAATGCGTCTTTTTATGCTGCAAATCAGACATTTTCTCCCCGAAAGATCACCTTAATCCTCTAAAGAAGACATTTTCTCCACAAAATGCCGCTTATTAGCTCAATACCAGGTTTCACGCCAAAATAATGCAGTTTATCCCCAAAACTCAGGCATTTTCTCCACAAAACACGCTTTTTCTCTCCCAAATACAACCATTTCTCCCCTGCATATCAATTTCTGCCAACAATTAGACATTTTCTCCCCGAATATCACTCTTCATCCCAGAAACCAAACAGGTTCTCTCTTAAGTGCCACTCTTTAGCCCCCCAAAAAGGCATTTTCTCCCCAGAATACTGCCTTTCATCTTCAAATGTCTCATATTTGGGAAAGGAAACGAAAGCGCTACTTTGGGGAGAGTATTTCTTATTTGGGGGATCAAAAGAGCAATTTGGGGGAGAAAATGTGTAATATAGGAACCCTACGTGGTATTTAATGGAGAAAAGGTCTTCTATTTGGAACAAACAATGATATTTTGGGGAGAATATTTCTCATTTTGAGGACAGAAATAGGTCTTTTTTGGAGAGGATGACTTCTTTTCGGTCTAAAAAGCAGTATTCTGGGAAGAAAATGCCTTCTTTGGGGGATAAAAGGCGGTATTCGGGAAGAAAATGTGTTATTAGTGGAATAAAACGTGATGTCCCAATAAAAGATGCTGTCTTCCCCAAATGCGTCTTTTTATGCTGCAAATCAGAGATTTTCTCCCCGAAAGATCACCTTAATCCTCTAAAGAAGACATTTTCTCCACAAAATGCCGCTTATTAGCTCAATACCAGGTTTCACGCCAAAATAATGCAGTTTATCCCCAAAACTCAGGCATTTTCTCCCCAAAACACGCTTTTTCTCTCCCAAATACAACCATTTCTCCCCTGCATATCAATTTCTGCCAACAATTAGACATTTTCTCCCCGAATATCACTCTTCATCCCAGAAACCAAACAGGTTCTCTCTAAGTGCCACTCTTTAGCCCCCCAAAAAGGCATTTTCTCCCCAGAATACTGCCTTTCATCTTCAAATGTCTCATATTTGTGAAAGGAAATGAAAGCGCTACTTTGGGGAGAGTATTTCTTATTTGGGGGATCAAAAGAGCAATTTGGGGGAGAAAAGGTGTAATATAGGGAACCCTACGTGGTATTTAATGGATAAAAATTCTTCACTTTGGAACCAAGAATGATATTTTGGGGAGAATATTTCTCATTTTGAGGACAGAAATAGGTCTTTTTTGGAGAGGATGACGTATTTTCGGTCTAAAAAGCAGTATTCTGGGAAGAAAATGCCTTCTTTTGGGGATAAAAGGCGGTATTCTGGGAAGAAAATGTGTTATTATTGGAATAAAATGTGATGTCCCAATAAAAGACGCTGTCTTCCCCAAATGAGTCTTTTTCTGCTGCAAATCAGACATTTTCTCCCCGAAAGATCACCTTAATCCTCTAAAGAAGACATTTTCTCCACAAAATGCCGCTTATTAGCTCAACACCATGCTTTCACGCCAAAATAATGCAGTTTATCCCCAATACTCATGCGTTTTCTCCACAAAACACGCTTTTTCTCTCCCAAATACAACCATTTCTCCCCTGCATATCAATTTCTGCCAACAATTAGACATTTTCTCCCCGAATATCACTCTTCATCCCAGAAACCAAACAGGTTCTCTCTTAAGTGCCACTCTTTATCCTCCCAAAAAGGCATTTTCTCCCCAGAATACTTCCTTTCATCTTCAAATGTCTCATATTTGGGAAAGGAAACGAAAGCGCTACTTTGGGGAGAGTATTTCTTATTTGGGGGATCAAAAGAGCAATTTGGGGGAGAAAATGTGTAATATAGGGAACCCTATGTGGTATTTAATGGAGAAAAGGTCTTCTCTTTGGAACCAAGAATGATATTTTGGGGAGAATATTTCTCATTTTGAGGACAGAAATAGGTCTTTTTTGGAGAGGATGACTTCTTTTCGGTCTAAAAAGCAGTATTCTGGGAAGAAAATGCCTTCTTTTGGGGATCAAAGGCGGTATTCTGGGAAGAAAATGTGTTATTATTGGAATAAAATGTGATGTCCCAATAAAAGACGCTGTCTTCCCCAAATGCGTCTTTTTATGCTGCAAATCAGACATTTTCTCCCCGAAAGATCACCTTAATCCTCTAAAGAAGACATTTTCTCCACAAAATGCCGCTTATTAGCTCAATACCAGGTTTCACGCCAAAATAATGCAGTTTATCCCCAAAACTCATGCATTTTCTCCACAAAACACGCTTTTTCTCTCCCAAATACAACCATTTCTCCCCTGCATATCAATTTCTGCCAACAATTAGACATTTTCTCCCCGAATATCACTCTTCATCCCAGAAACCAAACAGGTTCTCTCTTAAGTGCCACTCTTTAGCCCCCCAAAAAGGCATTTTCTCCCCAGAATACTGCCTTTCATCTTCAAATGTCTCATATTTGTGAAAGGAAATGAAAGCGCTACTTTGGGGAGAGTATTTCTTATTTGGGGGATCAAAAGAGCAATTTGGGGGAGAAAAGGTGTAATATAGGGAACCCTACGTGGTATTTAATGGATAAAAATTCTTCACTTTGGAACCAAGAATGATATTTTGGGGAGAATATTTCTCATTTTGAGGACAGAAATAGGTCTTTTTTGGAGAGGATGATGTATTTTCGGTCTAAAAAGCAGTATTCTGGGAAGAAAATGCCTTCTTTGGGGGATAAAAGGCGGTATTCTGGGAAGAAAATGTGTTATTATTGGAATAAAATGTGATGTCCCAATAAAAGACGCTGTCTTCCCCAAATGAGTCTTTTTCTGCTGCAAATCAGACATTTTCTCCCCGAAAGATCACCTTAATCCTCTAAAGAAGACATTTTCTCCACAAAATGCCGCTTATTAGCTCAACACCATGCTTTCACGCCAAAATAATGCAGTTTATCCCCAATACTCATGCGTTTTCTCCACAAAACACGCTTTTTCTCTCCCAAATACAACCATTTCTCACCTGCATATCAATTTCTGCCAACAATTAGACATTTTCTCCCCGAATATCACTCTTCATCCCAGAAACCAAACAGGTTCTCTCTTAAGTGCCACTCTTTATCCTCCCAAAAAGGCATTTTCTCCCCAGAATACTTCCTTTCATCTTCAAATGTCTCATATTTGGGAAAGGAAACGAAAGCGCTACTTTGGGGAGAGTATTTCTTATTTGGGGGATCAAAAGAGCAATTTGGGGGAGAAAATGTGTAATATAGGGAACCCTATGTGGTATTTAATGGATAAAAAGTCTTCTAGTTGGAACCAAGAATGATATTTTGGGGAGAATATTTCTCATTTTGAGGACAGAAATAGGTCTTTTTTGGAGAGGATGACTTATTTTCGGTCTAAAAAGCAGTATTCTGGGAAGAAAATGCCTTCTTTGGGGGATAAAAGCCGGTATTCTGGGAAGAAAATGTGTTATTATTGGAATAAAATGTGATGTCCCAATAAAAGACGCTGTCTTCCCCAAATGCGTCTTTTTATGCTGCAAATCAGACATTTTCTCCCCGAAAGATCACCTTAATCCTCTAAAGAAGACATTTTCTCCACAAAATGCCGCTTATTAGCTCAATACCAGGCTTTCACTCCAAAATAATGCAGTTTATCCCCAAAACTCAGGCATTTTCTCCACAAAACACGCTTTTTCTCTCCCAAATACAACCATTTCTTCCCTGCATATCAATTTCTGCCAACAATTAGACATTTTCTCCCCGAATATCACTCTTCATCCCAGAAACCAAACAGGTTCTCTCTTAAGTGCCACTCTTTATCCTCCCAAAAAGGCATTTTCTCCCCAGAATACTGCCTTTCATCTTCAAATGTCTCATATTTGGGAAAGGGAACGAAAGCGCTACTTTGGGGAGAGTATTTCTTATTTGGGGGATCAAAAGAGCAATTTGGGGGAGAAAATGTGTAATATAGGGAACCCTATGTGGTATTGAATGGATAAAAAGTCTTCTAGTTGGAACCAAGAATGATATTTTGGGGAGAATATTTCTCATTTTGAGGACAGAAATAGGTCTTTTTTGGAGAGGATGACTTATTTTCGGTCTAAAAAGCAGTATTCTGGGAAGAAAATGCCTTCTTTGGGGGATAAAAGCCGGTATTCTGGGAAGAAAATGTGTTATTATTGGAATAAAATGTGATGTCCCAATAAAAGACGCTGTCTTCCCCAAATGCGTCTTTTTATGCTGCAAATCAGACATTTTCTCCCCGAAAGATCACCTTAATCCTCTAAAGAAGACATTTTCTCCACAAAATGCCGCTTATTAGCTCAATACCAGGCTTTCACTCCAAAATAATGCAGTTTATCCCCAAAACTCAGGCATTTTCTCCACAAAACACGCTTTTTCTCTCCCAAATACAACCATTTCTTCCCTGCATATCAATTTCTGCCAACAATTAGACATTTTCTCCCCGAATATCACTCTTCATCCCAGAAACCAAACAGGTTCTCTCTTAAGTGCCACTCTTTATCCTCCCAAAAAGGCATTTTCTCCCCAGAATACTGCCTTTCATCTTCAAATGTCTCATATTTGGGAAAGGGAACGAAAGCGCTACTTTGGGGAGAGTATTTCTTATTTGGGGGATCAAAAGAGCAATTTGGGGGAGAAAAGGTGTAATATAGGGAACCCTACGTGGTATTTAATGGATAAAAATTCTTCACTTTGGAACCAAGAATGATATTTTGGGGAGAATATTTCTCATTTTGAGGACAGAAATAGGTCTTTTTTGGAGAGGATGACTTATTTTCGGTCTAAAAAGCAGTATTCTGGGAAGAAAATGCCTTCTTTTGGGGATAAAAGGCGGTATTCTGGGAAGAAAATGTGTTATTAGTGGAATAAAATGTGATGTCCCAATAAAAGACGCTGTCTTCCCCAAATGCGTCTTTTTATGCTGCAAATCAGACATTTTCTCCCCGAAAGATCACCTTAATCCTCAAAAGAAGACATTTTCTCCACAAAATGCCGCTTATTAGCTCAATACCAGGTTTCACGCCAAAATAATGCAGTTTATCCCCAATACTCATGCGTTTTCTCCACAAAACACGCTTTTTCTCTCCCAAATACAACCATTTCTCACCTGCATATCAATTTCTGCCAACAATTAGACATTTTCTCCCCGAATATCACTCTTCATCCCAGAAACCAAACAGGTTCTCTCTGAAGTGCCACTCTTTATCCTCCCAAAAAGGCATTTTCTCCCCAGAATACTTCCTTTCATCTTCAAATGTCTCATATTTGGGAAAGGAAACGAAAGCGCTACTTTGGGGAGAGTATTTCTTATTTGGGGGATCAAAAGAGAAATTTGGGGGAGAAAATGTGTAATATAGGGAACCCGACGTGGTATTTAATGGAGAAAAGGTCTTCTCTTTGGAACCAAGAATGATATTTTGGGGAGAATATTTCTCATTTTGAGGACAGAAATAGGTCTTTTTTGGAGAGGATGACTTATTTTCGGTCTAAAAAGCAGTATTCTGGGAAGAAAATGCCTTCTTTTGGGGATAGAAGGCGGTATTCTGGGAAGAAAATGTGTTATTAGTGGAATAAAATGTGATGTCCCAATAAAAGACACTGTCTTCCCCACATGCGTCTTTTTATGCTGCAAATCAGACATTTTCTCCCCGAAAGATCACCTTAATCCTCTAAAGAAGACATTTTCTCCACAAAATGCCGCTTATTAGCTCAATACCAGGTTTCACGCCAAAATAATGCAGTTTATCCCCAATACTCATGCATTTTCTCCACAAAACACGCTTTTTCTCTCCCAAATACAACCATTTCTTCCCTGCATATCAATTTCTGCCAACAATTAGACATTTTCTCCCCGAATATCACTCTTCATCCCAGAAACCAAACAGGTTCTCTCTTAAGTGCCACTCTTTAGCCCCCCAAAAAGGCATTTTCTCCCCAGAATACTGCCTTTCATCTTCAAATGTCTCATATTTGGGAAAGGAAACGAAAGCGCTACTTTGGGGAGAGTATTTCTTATTTGGGGGATCAAAAGAGCAATTTCGGGGAGAAAATGTGTAATATAGGAGCCCTACGTGGTATTTAATGGAGAAAAGGTCTTCTCTTTGGAACAAACAATGATATTTTGGGGAGAATATTTCTCATTTTGAGGACAGAAATAGGTCTTTTTTGGAGAGAATGACTTATTTTCGGTCTAAAAAGCAGTATTCTGGGAAGAAAATGCCTTCTTTTGGGGATCAAAGGCGGTATTCGGGAAGAAAATGTGTTATTATTGGAATAAAATGTGATGTCCCAATAAAAGATGCTGTCTTCCCCAAACGCGTCTTTTTATGCTGCAAATCAGACATTTTCTCCCCGAAAGATCACCTTAATCCTCTAAAGAAGACATTTTCTCCACAAAATGCCGCTTATTAGCTCAATACCAGGTTTCACGCCAAAATAATGCAGTTTATCCCCAAAACTCATGCATTTTCTCCACAAAACACGCTTTTTCACTATAAAATTCAACTATTTCTCCCCTGCATATCAATTTCTGCCAACAATTAGACATTTTCTCCCCGAATATCACTCTTCATCCCAGAAACCAAACAGGTTCTCTCTAAGTTCCACTCTTTAGCCCCCCAAAAAGGCATTTTCTCCCCAGAATACTGCCTTTCATCTTCAAATGTCTCATATTTGGGAAAGGAAACGAAAGCGCTACTTTGGGGAGAGTATTTCTTATTTGGGGGATCAAAAGAGCAATTTCGGGGAGAAAATGTGTAATATAGGAGCCCTACGTGGTATTTAATGGAGAAAAGGTCTTCTATTTGGAACAAACAATGATATTTTGGGGAGAATATTTCTCATTTTGAGGACAGAAATAGGTCTTTTTTGGAGAGGATGACTTATTTTCGGTCTAAAAAGCAGTATTCTGGGAAGAAAATGCCTTCTTTTGGGGATCAAAGGCGGTATTCGGGAAGAAAATGTGTTATTATTGGAATAAAATGTGATGTCCCAATAAAAGATGCTGTCTTCCCCAAACGCGTCTTTTTATGCTGCAAATCAGACATTTTCTCCCCGAAAGATCACCTTAATCCTCTAAAGAAGACATTTTCTCCACAAAATGCCGCTTATTAGCTCAATACCAGGTTTCACGCCAAAATAATGCAGTTTATCCCCAATACTCAGGCATTGTCTCCCCAAAACACGCTTTTTCTCTCCCAAATACAAGCATTTCTCCCCTGCATATCAATTTCTGCCAACAATTAGACATTTTCTCCCCGAATATCACTCTTCATCCCAGAAACCAAACAGGTTCTCTCTTAAGTGCCACTCTTTATCCTCCCAAAAAGGCATTTTCTCCCCAGAATACTGCCTTTCATCTTCAAATGTCTCCTATTTGGGAAAGGAAACGAAAGCGCTACTTTGGGGAGAGTATTTCTTATTTGGGGGATCAAAAGAGCAATTTCGGGGAGAAAATGTGTAATATAGGAACCCTACGTGGTATTTAATGGAGAAAAAATCTTCTCTTTGGAAACAAGAATGATATTTTGGGGAGAATATTTCTCATTTTGAGGACAGAAATAGGTCTTTTTTGGAGAGGATGACTTATTTTCGGTCTAAAAAGCAGTATTCTGGGAAGAAAATGCCTTCTTTTGGGGATAAAAGGCGGTATTCGGGAAGAAAATGTGTTATTAGTGGAATAAAATGTGATGTCCCAATAAAAGACGCTGTCTTCCCCAAATGAGTCTTTTTATGCTGCAAATCAGACATTTTCTCCCCGAAAGATCACCTTAATCCTCAAAAGAAGACATTTTCTCCACAAAATGCCGCTTATTAGCTCAATACCAGGTTTCACGCCAAAATAATGCAGTTTATCCCCAAAACTCATGCATTTTCTCCCCAAAACACGCTTTTTCTCTCCCAAATACAACCATTTCTCCCCTGCATATCAATTTCTGCCAACAATTAGACATTTTCTCCCCGAATATCACTCTTCATCCCAGAAACCAAACAGGTTCTCTCTTAAGTGCCACTCTTTAGCCCCCCAAAAAGGCATTTTCTCCCCAGAATACTGCCTTTCATCTTCAAATGTCTCATATTTGGGAAAGGAAACGAAAGCTCTACTTTGGGGAGAGTATTTCTTATTTGGGGGATCAAAAGAGCAATTTGGGGGAGAAAATGTGTAATATAGGAACCCTACGTGGTATTTAATGGAGAAAAGGTCTTCTATTTGGAACAAACAATGATATTTTGGGGAGAATATTTCTCATTTTGAGGACAGAAATAGGTCTTTTTTGGAGAGGATGACTTCTTTTCGGTCTAAAAAGCAGTATTCTGGGAAGAAAATGCCTTCTTTGGGGGATAAAAGGCGGTATTCGGGAAGAAAATGTGTTATTAGTGGAATAAAACGTGATGTCCCAATAAAAGATGCTGTCTTCCCCAAATGCGTCTTTTTATGCTGCAAGTCAGAGATTTTCTCCCCGAAAGATCACCTTAATCCTCTAAAGAAGACATTTTCTCCACAAAATGCCGCTTATTAGCTCAATACCAGGTTTCACGCCAAAATAATGCACTTTATCCCCAAAACTCATGCATTTTCTCCCCAAACCACGCTTTTTCTCTCCCAAATACAACCATTTCTCCCCTGCATATCAATTTCTGCCAACAATTAGACATTTTCTCCCCGAATATCACTCTTCATCCCAGAAACCAAACAGGTTCTCTCTTAAGTGCCACTCTTTAGCCCCCCAAAAAGGCATTTTCTCCCCAGAATACTGCCTTTCATCTTCAAATATCTCATATTTGGGAAAGGAAACGAAAGCGCTACTTTGGGGAGAGTATTTCTTATTTGGGGGATCAAAAGAGCAATTTGGGGGAGAAAATGTGTAATATAGGAACCCTACGTGGTATTTAATGGAGAAAAGGTCTTCTCTTTGGAACAAACAATGATATTTTGGGGAGAATATTTCTCATTTTGAGGACAGAAATAGGTCTTTTTTGGAGAGGATGACTTATTTTCGGTCTAAAAAGCAGTATTCTGGGAAGAAAATGCCTTCTTTGGGGGATAAAAGGCGGTATTCGGGAAGAAAATGTGTTATTAGTGGAATAAAATGTGATGTCCCAATAAAAGACGCTGTCTTCCCCAAATGCGTCTTTTTATGCTGCAAATCAGACATTTTTTCCCCGAAAGATCACCTTAATCCTCTAAAGAAGACATTTTCTCCACAAAATGCCGCTTATTAGCTCAACACCATGCTTTCACGCCAAAATAATGCACTTTATCCCCAATACTCAGGCATTGTCTCCCCAAAACATGCTTTTTCTCTCCCAAATACAACCATTTCTCCCCTGCATATCAATTTCTGCCAACAATTAGACATTTTCTCCCCGAATATCACTCTTCATCCCAGAAACCAAACAGGTTCTCTCTTAAGTGCCACTCTTTATCCTCCCAAAAAGGCATTTTCTCCCCAGAATACTGCCTTTCATCTTCAAATGTCTCCTATTTGGGAAAGGAAACGAAAGCGCTACTTTGGGGAGAGTATTTCTTATTTGGGGGATCAAAAGAGCAATTTCGGGGAGAAAATGTGTAATATAGGAGCCCTACGTGGTATTTAATGGAGAAAAAATCTTCTCTTTGGAAACAAGAATGATATTTTGGGGAGAATATTTCTGATTTTGAGGACAGAAATAGGTCTTTTTTGGAGAGGATGACTTATTTTCGGTCTAAAAAGCAGTATTCTGGGAAGAAAATGCCTTCTTTTGGGGATAAAAGGCGGTATTCGGGAAGAAAATGTGTTATTATTGGAATAAAATGTGATGTCCCAATAAAAGACGCTGTCTTCCCCAAATGAGTCTTTGTATGCTGCAAATCAGACATTTTCTCCCCGAAAGATCACCTTAATCCTCTAAAGAAGACATTTTCTCCACAAAATGCCGCTTATTAGCTCAATACCAGGTTTCACGCCAAAATAATGCAGTTTATCCCCAAAACTCATGCATTTTCTCCCCAAAACACGCTTTTTCTCTCCCAAATACAACCATTTCTCCCCTGCATATCAATTTCTGCCAACAATTAGACATTTTCTCCCCGAATATCACTCTTCATCCCAGAAACCAAACAGGTTCTCTCTTAAGTGCCACTCTTTAGCCCCCCAAAAAGGCATTTTCTCCCCAGAATACTGCCTTTCATCTTCAAATGTCTCATATTTGGGAAAGGAAACGAAAGCGCTACTTTGGGGAGAGTATTTCTTATTTGGGGGATCAAAAGAGCAATTTGGGGGAGAAAATGTGTAATATAGGGAACCCTACGTGGTATTTAATGGAGAAAAGGTCTTCTATTTGGAACAAACAATGATATTTTGGGGAGAATATTTCTCATTTTGAGGACAGAAATAGGTCTTTTTTGGAGAGGATGACTTCTTTTCGGTCTAAAAAGCAGTATTCTGGGAAGAAAATGCCTTCTTTTGGGGATAAAAGGCGGTATTCTGGGAAGAAAATGTGTTATTAGTGGAATAAAATGTGATGTCCCAATAAAAGACGCTGTCTTCCCCAAATGCGTCTTTTTATGCTGCAAATCAGACATTTTCTCCCCGAAAGATCACCTTAATCCTCTAAAGAAGACATTTTCTCCACAAAATGCCGCTTATTAGCTCAACACCATGCTTTCACGCCAAAATAATGCAGTTTATCCCCAAAACTCATGCGTTTTCTCCACAAAACACGCTTTTTCTCTCCCAAATACAACCATTTCTCCCCTGCATATCAATTTCTGCCAACAATTAGACATTTTCTCCCCGAATATCACTCTTCATCCCAGAAACCAAACAGGTTCTCTCTTAAGTGCCACTCTTTAGCCCCCCAAAAAGGCATTTTCTCCCCAGAATACTGCCTTTCATCTTCAAATGTCTCATATTTGGGAAAGGAAACGAAAGCTCTACTTTGGGGAGAGTATTTCTTATTTGGGGGATCAAAAGAGCAATTTGGGGGAGAAAATGTGTAATATAGGAACCCGACGTGGTATTTAATGGAGAAAAGGTCTTCTATTTGGAACAAACAATGATATTTTGGGGAGAATATTTCTCATTTTGAGGACAGAAATAGGTCTTTTTTGGAGAGGATGACTTCTTTTCGGTCTAAAAAGCAGTATTCTGGGAAGAAAATGCCTTCTTTTGGGGATAAAAGGCGGTATTCGGGAAGAAAATGTGTTATTAGTGGAATAAAACGTGATGTCCTAATAAAAGACACTGTCTTCCCCAAATGCGTCTTTTTATGCTGCAAATCAGACATTTTCTCCCCGAAAGATCACCTTAATCCTCTAAAGAAGACATTTTCTCCACAAAATGCCGCTTATTAGCTCAATACCAGGTTTCACGCCAAAATAATGCAGTTTATCCCCAAAACTCAGGCATTTTCTCCCCAAAACACGCTTTTTCTCTCCAAAATACAACCATTTCTCCCCTGCATATCAATTTCTGCCAACAATTAGACATTTTCTCCCCGAATATCACTCTTCATCCCAGAAACCAAACAGGTTCTCTCTAAGTGCCACTCTTTAGCCCCCCAAAAAGGCATTTTCTCCCCAGAATACTGCCTTTCATCTTCAAATGTCTCATATTTGTGAAAGGAAATGAAAGCGCTACTTTGGGGAGAGTATTTCTTATTTGGGGGATCAAAAGAGCAATTTGGGGGAGAAAAGGTGTAATATAGGGAACCCTAAGTGGTATTTAATGGATAAAAAATCTTCTATTTGGAACAAACAATGATATTTTGGGGAGAATATTTCTCATTTTGAGGACAGAAATAGGTCTTTTTTGGAGAGGATGACTTATTTTCGGTCTAAAAAGCAGTATTCTGGGAAGAAAATGCCTTCTTTGGGGGATAAAAGGCGGTATTCGGGAAGAAAATGTGTTATTATTGGAATAAAATGTGATGTCCTAATAAAAGACACTGTCTTCCCCAAATGCGTCTTTTTATGCTGTAATGCTGAGATTTTCTCCCCGAAAGATCACCTTTATCCTCTAAAGAAGACATTTTCTCCACAAAATGCCGCTTATTAGCTCAATACCAGGTTTCACGCCAAAATAATGCAGTTTATCCCCAAAACTCAGGCATTTTCTCCCCAAAACACGCTTTTTCTCTCCCAAATACAACCATTTCTCACCTGCATATCAATTTCTGCCAACAATTAGACATTTTCTCCGCGAATATCACTCTTCATCCCAGAAACCAAACAGGTTCTCTCTAAGTGCCACTCTTTAGCCCCCCAAAAAGGCATTTTCTCCCCAGAATACTGCCTTTCATCTTCAAATGTCTCATTTTTGGGAAAGGAAACGAAAGCGCTACTTTGGGGAGAGTATTTCTTATTTGGGGGATCAAAAGAGCAATTTGGGGGAGAAAAGGTGTAATATAGGGAACCCTACGTGGTATTTAATGGATAAAAATTCTTCACTTTGGAACCAAGAATGATATTTTGGGGAGAATATTTCTCATTTTGAGGACAGAAATAGGTCTTTTTTGGAGAGGATGACTTATTTTCGGTCTAAAAAGCAGTATTCTGGGAAGAAAATGCCTTCTTTTGGGGATAAAAGGCGGTATTCTGGGAAGAAAATGTGTTATTAGTGGAATAAAATGTGATGTCCCAATAAAAGACGCTGTCTTCCCCAAATGCGTCTTTTTATGCTGCAAATCAGACATTTTCTCCCCGAAAGATCACCTTAATCCTCTAAAGAAGACATTTTCTCCACAAAATGCCGCTTATTAGCTCAACACCATGCTTTCACGCCAAAATAATGCAGTTTATCCCCAATACTCATGCGTTTTCTCCACAAAACACGCTTTTTCTCTCCCAAATACAACCATTTCTCACCTGCATATCAATTTCTGCCAACAATTAGACATTTTCTCCCCGAATATCACTCTTCATCCCAGAAACCAAACAGGTTCTCTCTGAAGTGCCACTCTTTATCCTCCCAAAAAGGCATTTTCTCCCCAGAATACTTCCTTTCATCTTCAAATGTCTCATATTTGGGAAAGGAAACGAAAGCGCTACTTTGGGGAGAGTATTTCTTATTTGGGGGATCAAAAGAGCAATTTGGGGGAGAAAATGTGTAATATAGGGAACCCGACGTGGTATTTAATGGATAAAATTCTTCTCTTTGGAACCAAGAATGATATTTTGGGGAGAATATTTCTGATTTTGAGGACAGAAATAGGTCTTTTTTGGAGAGGATGACTTCTTTTCGGTCTAAAAAGCAGTATTCTGGGAAGAAAATGCCTTCTTTGGGGGATAAAAGGCGGTATTCGGGAAGAAAATGTGTTATTAGTGGAATAAAACGTGATGTCCCAATAAAAGATGCTGTCTTCCCCAAATGCGTCTTTTTATGCTGCAAATCAGACATTTTCTCCCCGAAAGATCACCTTAATCCTCTAAAGAAGACATTTTCTCCACAAAATGCCGCTTATTAGCTCAATACCAGGTTTCACGCCAAAATAATGCAGTTTATCCCCAATACTCATGCATTTTCTCCACAAAACACGCTTTTTCTCTCCCAAATACAACCATTTCTTCCCTGCATATCAATTTCTGCCAACAATTAGACATTTTCTCCCCGAATATCACTCTTCATCCCAGAAACCAAACAGGTTCTCTCTAAGTGCCACTCTTTAGCCCCCCAAAAAGGCATTTTCTCCCCAGAATACTGCCTTTCATCTTCAAATGTCTCATATTTGTGAAAGGAAACGAAAGCGCTACTTTGGGGAGAGTATTTCTTATTTGGGGGATCAAAAGAGCAATTTGGGGGAGAAAAGGTGTAATATAGGGAACCCTAAGTGGTATTTAATGGATAAAAAATCTTCTATTTGGAACAAACAATGATATTTTGGGGAGAATATTTCTCATTTTGAGGACAGAAATAGGTCTTTTTTGGAGAGGATGACTTATTTTCGGTCTAAAAAGCAGTATTCTGGGAAGAAAATGCCTTCTTTGGGGGATAAAAGGCGGTATTCGGGAAGAAAATGTGTTATTATTGGAATAAAATGTGATGTCCTAATAAAAGACACTGTCTTCCCCAAATGCGTCTTTTTATGCTGTAATGCTGAGATTTTCTCCCCGAAAGATCACCTTTATCCTCTAAAGAAGACATTTTCTCCACAAAATGCCGCTTATTAGCTCAATACCAGGTTTCACGCCAAAATAATGCAGTTTATCCCCAAAACTCAGGCATTTTCTCCCCAAAACACGCTTTTTCTCTCCCAAATACAACCATTTCTCACCTGCATATCAATTTCTGCCAACAATTAGACATTTTCTCCCCGAATATCACTCTTCATCCCAGAAACCAAACAGGTTCTCTCTAAGTGCCACTCTTTATCCTCCCAAAAAGGCATTTTCTCCCCAGAATACTGCCTTTCATCTTCAAATGTCTCATTTTTGGGAAAGGAAACGAAAGCGCTACTTTGGGGAGAGTATTTCTTATTTGGGGGATCAAAAGAGCAATTTGGGGGAGAAAAGGTGTAATATAGGGAACCCTACGTGGTATTTAATGGATAAAAATTCTTCACTTTGGAACAAACAATGATATTTTGGGGAGAATATTTCTCATTTTGAGGACAGAAATAGGTCTTTTTTGGAGAGGATGACTTCTTTTCGGTCTAAAAAGCAGTATTCTGGGAAGAAAATGCCTTCTTTTGGGGATAAAAGGCGGTATTCTGGGAAGAAAATGTGTTATTAGTGGAATAAAATGTGATGTCCCAATAAAAGACGCTGTCTTCCCCAAATGCGTCTTTTTATGCTGCAAATCAGACATTTTCTCCCCGAAAGATCACCTTAATCCTCTAAAGAAGACATTTTCTCCACAAAATGCCGCTTATTAGCTCAACACCATGCTTTCACGCCAAAATAATGCAGTTTATCCCCAATACTCATGCGTTTTCTCCACAAAACACGCTTTTTCTCTCCCAAATACAACCATTTCTCACCTGCATATCAATTTCTGCCAACAATTAGACATTTTCTCCCCGAATATCACTCTTCATCCCAGAAACCAAACAGGTTCTCTCTGAAGTGCCACTCTTTATCCTCCCAAAAAGGCATTTTCTCCCCAGAATACTTCCTTTCATCTTCAAATGTCTCATATTTGGGAAAGGAAACGAAAGCGCTACTTTGGGGAGAGTATTTCTTATTTGGGGGATCAAAAGAGAAATTTGGGGGAGAAAATGTGTAATATAGGGAACCCGACGTGGTATTTAATGGAGAAAAGGTCTTCTCTTTGGAACAAACAATGATATTTTGGGGAGAATATTTCTCATTTTGAGGACAGAAATAGGTCTTTTTTGGAGAGGATGACTTATTTTCGGTCTAAAAAGCAGTATTCTGGGAAGAAAATGCCTTCTTTTGGGGATCAAAGGCAGTATTCTGGGAAGAAAATGTGTTATTAGTGGAATAAAATGTGATGTCCCAATAAAAGACACTGTCTTCCCCACATGCGTCTTTTTATGCTGCAAATCAGACATTTTCTCCCCGAAAGATCACCTTAATCCTCTAAAGAAGACATTTTCTCCACAAAATGCCGCTTATTAGCTCAATACCAGGTTTCACGCCAAAATAATGCAGTTTATCCCCAATACTCATGCATTTTCTCCACAAAACACGCTTTTTCTCTCCCAAATACAACCATTTCTTCCCTGCATATCAATTTCTGCCAACAATTAGACATTTTCTCCCCGAATATCACTCTTCATCCCAGAAACCAAACAGGTTCTCTCTTAAGTGCCACTCTTTAGCCCCCCAAAAAGGCATTTTCTCCCCAGAATACTGCCTTTCATCTTCAAATGTCTCATATTTGGGAAAGGAAACGAAAGCGCTACTTTGGGGAGAGTATTTCTTATTTGGGGGATCAAAAGAGCAATTTCGGGGAGAAAATGTGTAATATAGGAGCCCTACGTGGTATTTAATGGAGAAAAGGTCTTCTCTTTGGAACAAACAATGATATTTTGGGGAGAATATTTCTCATTTTGAGGACAGAAATAGGTCTTTTTTGGAGAGGATGACTTATTTTCGGTCTAAAAAGCAGTATTCTGGGAAGAAAATGCCTTCTTTTGGGGATCAAAGGCGGTATTCGGGAAGAAAATGTGTTATTATTGGAATAAAATGTGATGTCCCAATAAAAGATGCTGTCTTCCCCAAACGCGTCTTTTTATGCTGCAAATCAGACATTTTCTCCCCGAAAGATCACCTTAATCCTCTAAAGAAGACATTTTCTCCACAAAATGCCGCTTATTAGCTCAATACCAGGTTTCACGCCAAAATAATGCAGTTTATCCCCAAAACTCATGCATTTTCTCCCCAAAACACGCTTTTTCACTATAAAATTCAACTATTTCTCCCCTGCATATCAATTTCTGCCAACAATTAGACATTTTCTCCCCGAATATCACTCTTCATCCCAGAAACCAAACAGGTTCTCTCTAAGTTCCACTCTTTAGCCCCCCAAAAAGGCATTTTCTCCCCAGAATACTGCCTTTCATCTTCAAATGTCTCATATTTGGGAAAGGAAACGAAAGCGCTACTTTGGGGAGAGTATTTCTTATTTGGGGGATCAAAAGAGCAATTTGGGGGAGAAAATGTGTAATATAGGGAACCCTATGTGGTATTTAATGGATAAAAAATCTTCAATTTGGAACCAAGAATGATATTTTGGGGAGAATATTTCTCATTTTGAGGACAGAAATAGGTCTTTTTTGGAGAGGATGACTTATTTTCGGTCTAAAAAGCAGTATTCTGGGAAGAAAATGCCTTCTTTTGGGGATAAAAGGCGGTATTCTGGGAAGAAAATGTGTTATTAGTGGAATAAAACGTGATGTCCCAATAAAAGACACTGTCTTCCCCACATGCGTCTTTTTATGCTGCAAATCAGACATTTTCTCCCCGAAAGATCACCTTAATCCTCTAAAGAAGACATTTTCTCCACAAAATGCCGCTTATTAGCTCAATACCAGGTTTCACGCCAAAATAATGCAGTTTATCCCCAAAACTCATGCATTTTCTCCACAAAACACGCTTTTTCTCTCCCAAATACAACCATTTCTCCCCTGCATATCAATTTCTGCCAACAATTAGACATTTTCTCCCCGAATATCACTCTTCATCCCAGAAACCAAACAGGTTCTCTCTTAAGTGCCACTCTTTAGCCCCCCAAAAAGGCATTTTCTCCCCAGAATACTGCCTTTCATCTTCAAATGTCTCATATTTGGGAAAGGAAACGAAAGCGCTACTTTGGGGAGAGTATTTCTTATTTGGGGGATCAAAAGAGCAATTTCGGGGAGAAAATGTGTAATATAGGAGCCCTACGTGGTATTTAATGGAGAAAAGGTCTTCTATTTGGAACAAACAATGATATTTTGGGGAGAATATTTCTCATTTTGAGGACAGAAATAGGTCTTTTTTGGAGAGGATGACTTATTTTCGGTCTAAAAAGCAGTATTCTGGGAAGAAAATGCCTTCTTTTGGGGATCAAAGGCGGTATTCGGGAAGAAAATGTGTTATTATTGGAATAAAATGTGATGTCCCAATAAAAGATGCTGTCTTCCCCAAACGCGTCTTTTTATGCTGCAAATCAGACATTTTCTCCCCGAAAGATCACCTTAATCCTCTAAAGAAGACATTTTCTCCACAAAATGCCGCTTATTAGCTCAATACCAGGTTTCACGCCAAAATAATGCAGTTTATCCCCAATACTCAGGCATTGTCTCCCCAAAACACGCTTTTTCTCTCCCAAATACAAGCATTTCTCCCCTGCATATCAATTTCTGCCAACAATTAGACATTTTCTCCCCGAATATCACTCTTCATCCCAGAAACCAAACAGGTTCTCTCTTAAGTGCCACTCTTTATCCTCCCAAAAAGGCATTTTCTCCCCAGAATACTGCCTTTCATCTTCAAATGTCTCCTATTTGGGAAAGGAAACGAAAGCGCTACTTTGGGGAGAGTATTTCTTATTTGGGGGATCAAAAGAGCAATTTCGGGGAGAAAATGTGTAATATAGGAGCCCTACGTGGTATTTAATGGAGAAAAAATCTTCTCTTTGGAAACAAGAATGATATTTTGGGGAGAATATTTCTCATTTTGAGGACAGAAATAGGTCTTTTTTTGGAGAGGATGACTTATTTTCGGTCTAAAAAGCAGTATTCTGGGAAGAAAATGCCTTCTTTTGGGGATAAAAGGCGGTATTCGGGAAGAAAATGTGTTATTAGTGGAATAAAATGTGATGTCCCAATAAAAGACGCTGTCTTCCCCAAATGAGTCTTTTTATGCTGCAAATCAGACATTTTCTCCCCGAAAGATCACCTTAATCCTCTAAAGAAGACATTTTCTCCACAAAATGCCGCTTATTAGCTCAATACCAGGTTTCACGCCAAAATAATGCAGTTTATCCCCAAAACTCATGCATTTTCTCCCCAAAACACTCTTTTTCTCTCCCAAATACAACCATTTCTCCCCTGCATATCAATTTCTGCCAACAATTAGACATTTTCTCCCCGAATATCACTCTTCATCCCAGAAACCAAACAGGTTCTCTCTTAAGTGCCACTCTTTAGCCCCCCAAAAAGGCATTTTCTCCCCAGAATACTGCCTTTCATCTTCAAATGTCTCATATTTGGGAAAGGAAACGAAAGCGCTACTTTGGGGAGAGTATTTCTTATTTGGGGGATCAAAAGAGCAATTTGGGGGAGAAAATGTGTAATATAGGAACCCTACGTGGTATTTAATGGAGAAAAGGTCTTCTCTTTGGAACAAACAATGATATTTTGGGGAGAATATTTCTCATTTTGAGGACAGAAATAGGTCTTTTTTGGAGAGGATGACTTCTTTTTGGTCTAAAAAGCAGTATTCTGGGAAGAAAATGCCTTCTTTGGGGGATAAAAGGCGGTATTCGGGAAGAAAATGTGTTATTAGTGGAATAAAACGTGATGTCCCAATAAAAGATGCTGTCTTCCCCAAATGCGTCTTTTTATGCTGCAAGTCAGAGATTTTCTCCCCGAAAGATCACCTTAATCCTCTAAAGAAGACATTTTCTCCACAAAATGCCGCTTATTAGCTCAATACCAGGTTTCACGCCAAAATAATGCAGTTTATCCCCAAAACTCATGCATTTTCTCCACAAAACACGCTTTTTCTCTCCCAAATACAACCATTTCTCCCCTGCATATCAATTTCTGCCAACAATTAGACATTTTCTCCCCGAATATCACTCTTCATCCCAGAAACCAAACAGGTTCTCTCTGAAGTGCCACTCTTTAGCCCCCCAAAAAGGCATTTTCTCCCCAGAATACTGCCTTTCATCTTCAAATGTCTCATATTTGGGAAAGGAAACGAAAGCGCTACTTTGGGGAGAGTATTTCTTATTTGGGGGATCAAAAGAGCAATTTGGGGGAGAAAATGTGTAATATAGGAACCCTACGTGGTATTTAATGGAGAAAAGGTCTTCTCTTTGGAACAAACAATGATATTTTGGGGAGAATATTTCTCATTTTGAGGACAGAAATAGGTCTTTTTTGGAGAGGATGACTTATTTTCGGTCTAAAAAGCAGTATTCTGGGAAGAAAATGCCTTCTTTGGGGGATAAAAGGCGGTAATCGGGAAGAAAATGTGTTATTAGTGGAATAAAATGTGATGTCCCAATAAAAGACGCTGTCTTCCCCAAATGCGTCTTTTTATGCTGCAATTCAGACATTTTTTCCCCGAAAGATCACCTTAATCCTCTAAAGAAGACATTTTCTCCACAAAATGCCGCTTATTAGCTCAACACCATGCTTTCACGCCAAAATAATGCACTTTATCCCCAAAACTCAGGCATTTTCTCCTCAAAACACGCTTTTTCTCTCCCAAATACAACCATTTCTCCCCTGCATATCAATTTCTGCCAACAATTAGACATTTTCTCCCCGAATATCACTCTTCATCCCAGAAACCAAACAGGTTCTCTCTTAAGTGCCACTCTTTAGCCCCCCAAAAAGGCATTTTCTCCCCAGAATACTGCCTTTCATCTTCAAATGTCTCATATTTGGGAAAGGAAACGAAAGCGCTACTTTGGGGAGAGTATTTCTTATTTGGGGGATCAAAAGAGCAATTTGGGGGAGAAAATGTGTAATATAGGGAACCCGACGTGGTATTTAATGGATAAAATTCTTCTCTTTGGAACCAAGAATGATATTTTGGGGAGAATATTTCTGATTTTGAGGACAGAAATAGGTCTTTTTTGGAGAGGATGACTTCTTTTCGGTCTAAAAAGCAGTATTCTGGGAAGAAAATGCCTTCTTTGGGGGATAAAAGGCGGTATTCGGGAAGAAAATGTGTTATTAGTGGAATAAAACGTGATGTCCCAATAAAAGATGCTGTCTTCCCCAAATGCGTCTTTTTATGCTGCAAATCAGACATTTTCTCCCCGAAAGATCACCTTAATCCTCTAAAGAAGACATTTTCTCCACAAAATGCCGCTTATTAGCTCAATACCAGGTTTCACGCCAAAATAATGCAGTTTATCCCCAAAACTCAGGCATTTTCTCCCCAAAACACGCTTTTTCTCTCCCAAATACAACCATTTCTCCCCTGCATATCAATTTCTGCCAACAATTAGACATTTTCTCCCCGAATATCACTCTTCATCCCAGAAACCAAACAGGTTCTCTCTGAAGTGCCACTCTTTAGCCCCCCAAAAAGGCATTTTCTCCCCAGAATACTGCCTTTCATCTTCAAATGTCTCATATTTGGGAAAGGAAACGAAAGCGCTACTTTGGGGAGAGTATTTCTTATTTGGGGGATCAAAAGAGCAATTTGGGGGAGAAAATGTGTAATATAGGAACCCTACGTGGTATTTAATGGAGAAAAGGTCTTCTCTTTGGAACAAACAATGATATTTTGGGGAGAATATTTCTCATTTTGAGGACAGAAATAGGTCTTTTTTGGAGAGGATGACTTATTTTCGGTCTAAAAAGCAGTATTCTGGGAAGAAAATGCCTTCTTTTGGGGATAAAAGGCGGTATTCGGGAAGAAAATGTGTTATTAGTGGAATAAAACGTGATGTCCCAATAAAAGATGCTGTCTTCCCCAAACGCGTCTTTGTATGCTGCAAATCAGACATTTTCTCCCCGAAAGATCACCTTAATCCTCTAAAGAAGACATTTTCTCCACAAAATGCCGCTTATTAGCTCAATACCAGGTTTCACGCCAAAATAATGCAGTTTATCCCCAAAACTCATGCATTTTCTCCACAAAACACGCTTTTTCTCTCCCAAATACAACCATTTCTCCCCTGCATATCAATTTCTGCCAACAATTAGACATTTTCTCCCCGAATATCACTCTTCATCCCAGAAACCAAACAGGTTCTCTCTTAAGTGCCACTCTTTAGCCCCCCAAAAAGGCATTTTCTCCCCAGAATACTGCCTTTCATCTTCAAATGTCTCATATTTGGGAAAGGAAACGAAAGCGCTACTTTGGGGAGAGTATTTCTTATTTGGGGGATCAAAAGAGCAATTTGGGGGAGAAAATGTGTAATATAGGAACCCTACGTGGTATTTAATGGAGAAAAGGTCTTCTATTTGGAACAAACAATGATATTTTGGGGAGAATATTTCTCATTTTGAGGACAGAAATAGGTCTTTTTTGGAGAGGATGACGTATTTTCGGTCTAAAAAGCAGTATTCTGGGAAGAAAATGCCTTCTTTTGGGGATAAAAGGCGGTATTCGGGAAGAAAATGTGTTATTATTGGAATAAAATGTGATGTCCCAATAAAAGACGCTGTCTTCCCCAAATGAGTCTTTGTATGCTGCAAATCAGACATTTTCTCCCCGAAAGATCACCTTAATCCTCTAAAGAAGACATTTTCTCCACAAAATGCCGCTTATTAGCTCAATACCAGGTTTCACGCCAAAATAATGCAGTTTATCCCCAAAACTCAGGCATTTTCTCCCCAAAACACGCTTTTTCTCTCCCAAATACAACCATTTCTCCCCTGCATATCAATTTCTGCCAACAATTAGACATTTTCTCCCCGAATATCACTCTTCATCCCAGAAACCAAACAGGTTCTCTCTTAAGTGCCACTCTTTAGCCCCCCAAAAAGGCATTTTCTCCCCAGAATACTGCCTTTCATCTTCAAATGTCTCCTATTTGGGAAAGGAAACGAAAGCGCTACTTTGGGGAGAGTATTTCTTATTTGGGGGATCAAAAGAGCAATTTGGGGGAGAAAATGTGTAATATAGGAACCCTACGTGGTATTTAATGGAGAAAAGGTCTTCTCTTTGGAACAAACAATGATATTTTGGGGAGAATATTTCTCATTTTGAGGACAGAAATAGGTCTTTTTTGGAGAGGATGACTTATTTTCGGTCTAAAAAGCAGTATTCTGGGAAGAAAATGCCTTCTTTGGGGGATAAAAGGCGGTATTCGGGAAGAAAATGTGTTATTAGTGGAATAAAACGTGATGTCCCAATAAAAGATGCTGTCTTCCCCAAATGCGTCTTTTTATGCTGCAAATCAGACATTTTCTCCCCGAAAGATCACCTTAATCCTCTAAAGAAGACATTTTCTCCACAAAATGCCGCTTATTAGCTCAATACCAGGCTTTCACGCCAAAATAATGCAGTTTATCCCCAAAACTCATGCATTTTCTCCCCAAAACACGCTTTTTCTCTCCCAAATACAACCATTTCTCCCCTGCATATCAATTTCTGCCAACAATTAGACATTTTCTCCCCGAATATCACTCTTCATCCCAGAAACCAAACAGGTTCTCTCTGAAGTGCCACTCTTTAGCCCCCCAAAAAGGCATTTTCTCCCCAGAATACTGCCTTTCATCTTCAAATGTCTCATATTTGGGAAAGGAAACGAAAGCGCTACTTTGGGGAGAGTATTTCTTATTTGGGGGATCAAAAGAGCAATTTGGGGGAGAAAATGTGTAATATAGGAACCCTACGTGGTATTTAATGGAGAAAAGGTCTTCTCTTTGGAACAAACAATGATATTTTGGGGAGAATATTTCTCATTTTGAGGACAGAAATAGGTCTTTTTTGGAGAGGATGACTTCTTTTCGGTCTAAAAAGCAGTATTCTGGGAAGAAAATGCCTTCTTTGGGGGATAAAAGGCGGTATTCGGGAAGAAAATGTGTTATTAGTGGAATAAAACGTGATGTCCCAATAAAAGATGCTGTCTTCCCCAAATGCGTCTTTTTATGCTGCAAATCAGACATTTTCTCCCCGAAAGATCACCTTAATCCTCTAAAGAAGACATTTTCTCCACAAAATGCCGCTTATTAGCTCAATACCAGGTTTCACGCCAAAATAATGCAGTTTATCCCCAAAACTCATGCATTTTCTCCACAAAACACGCTTTTTCTCTCCCAAATACAACCATTTCTCCCCTGCATATCAATTTCTGCCAACAATTAGACATTTTCTCCCCGAATATCACTCTTCATCCCAGAAACCAAACAGGTTCTCTCTGAAGTGCCACTCTTTAGCCCCCCAAAAAGGCATTTTCTCCCCAGAATACTGCCTTTCATCTTCAAATGTCTCATATTTGGGAAAGGAAACGAAAGCGCTACTTTGGGGAGAGTATTTCTTATTTGGGGGATCAAAAGAGCAATTTGGGGGAGAAAATGTGTAATATAGGAACCCGACGTGGTATTTAATGGAGAAAAGGTCTTCTATTTGGAACAAACAATGATATTTTGGGGAGAATATTTCTCATTTTGAGGACAGAAATAGGTCTTTTTTGGAGAGGATGACTTATTTTCGGTCTAAAAAGCAGTATTCTGGGAAGAAAATGCCTTCTTTTGGGGATAAAATGCGGTATTCGGGAAGAAAATGTGTTATTATTGGAATAAAATGTGATGTCCCAATAAAAGACGCTGTCTTCCCCAAATGAGTCTTTGTATGCTGCAAATCAGACATTTTCTCCCCGAAAGATCACCTTAATCCTCTAAAGAAGACATTTTCTCCACAAAATGCTGCTTATTAGCTCAATACCAGGTTTCACGCCAAAATAATGCAGTTTATCCCCAAAACTCAGGCATTTTCTCCCCAAAACACGCTTTTTCTCTCCCAAATACAACCATTTCTCCCCTGCATATCAATTTCTGCCAACAATTAGACATTTTCTCCCCGAATATCACTCTTCATCCCAGAAACCAAACAGGTTCTCTCTTAAGTGCCACTCTTTAGCCCCCCAAAAAGGCATTTTCTCCCCAGAATACTGCCTTTCATCTTCAAATGTCTCATATTTGGGAAAGGAAACGAAAGCGCTACTTTGGGGAGAGTATTTCTTATTTGGGGGATCAAAAGAGCAATTTGGGGGAGAAAATGTGTAATATAGGAACCCTACGTGGTATTTAATGGAGAAAAGGTCTTCTCTTTGGAACAAACAATGATATTTTGGGGAGAATATTTCTCATTTTGAGGACAGAAATAGGTCTTTTTTTGGAGAGGATGACTTATTTTCGGTCTAAAAAGCAGTATTCTGGGAAGAAAATGCATTCTTTTGGGGATCAAATGCGGTATTCGGGAAGAAAATGTGTTATTATTGGAATAAAATGTGATGTCCCAATAAAAGACGCTGTCTTCCCCAAATGCGTCTTTTTATGCTGCAATTCAGAGATTTTCTCCCCGAAAGATCACCTTAATCCTCTAAAGAAGACATTTTCTCCACAAAATGCCGCTTATTAGCTCAATACCAGGTTTCACGCCAAAATAATGCAGTTTATCCCCAAAACTCATGCATTTTCTCCACAAAACACGCTTTTTCTTTCCTAAATACAACCATTTCTCCCCTGCATATCAATTTCTGCCAACAATTAGACATTTTCTCCCCGAATATCACTCTTCATCCCAGAAACCAAACAGGTTCTCTCTGAAGTGCCACTCTTTAGCCCCCCAAAAAGGCATTTTCTCCCCAGAATACTGCCTTTCATCTTCAAATGTCTCATATTTGTGAAAGGAAATGAAAGCGCTACTTTGGGGAGAGTATTTCTTATTTGGGGGATCAAAAGAGCAATTTGGGGGAGAAAATGTGTAATATAGGGAACCCTAAGTGGTATTTAATGGATAAAAAATCTTCTCTTTGGAACCAAGAATGATATTTTGGGGAGAATATTTCTCATTTTGAGGACAGAAATAGGTCTTTTTTGGAGAGGATGACTTCTTTTCGGACTAAAAAGCAGTATTCTGGGAAGAAAATGCCTTCTTTTGTGGATAAAAGGCGATATTCTGGGAAGAAAATGTGTTATTAGTGGAATAAAATGTGATGTCCCAATAAAAGACGCTGTCTTCCCCAAATGCGTCTTTTTATGCTGCAAATCAGACATTTTCTCCCCGAAAGATCACCTTAATCCTCTAAAGAAGACATTTTCTCCACAAAATGCCGCTTATTAGCTCAATACCAGGCTTTCACGCCAAAATAATGCACTTTATCCCCAAAACTCAGGCATTTTCTCCACAAAACACGCTTTTTCTCTCCCAAATACAACCATTTCTCCCCTGCATATCAATTTCTGCCAACAATTAGACATTTTCTCCCCGAATATCACTCTTCATCCCAGAAACCAAACAGGTTCTCTCTTAAGTGCCACTCTTTATCCCCCCAAAAAGGCATTTTCTCCCCAGAATACTGCCTTTCATCTTCAAATGTCTCATATTTGGGAAAGGAAACGAAAGCGCTACTTTGGGGAGAGTATTTCTTATTTGGGGGATCAAAAGAGCAATTTGGGGGAGAAAATGTGTAATATAGGAACCCTACGTGGTATTTAATGGAGAAAAGGTCTTCTATTTGGAACAAACAATGATATTTTGGGGAGAATATTTCTCATTTTGAGGACAGAAATAGGTCTTTTTTGGAGAGGATGACTTATTTTCGGTCTAAAAAGCAGTATTCTGGGAAGAAAATGCCTTCTTTTGGGGATAAAATGCGGTATTCGGGAAGAAAATGTGTTATTATTGGAATAAAATGTGATGTCCCAATAAAAGACGCTGTCTTCCCCAAATGAGTCTTTGTATGCTGCAAATCAGACATTTTCTCCCCGAAAGATCACCTTAATCCTCTAAAGAAGACATTTTCTCCACAAAATGCTGCTTATTAGCTCAATACCAGGTTTCACGCCAAAATAATGCAGTTTATCCCCAAAACTCAGGCATTTTCTCCCCAAAACACGCTTTTTCTCTCCCAAATACAACCATTTCTCCCCTGCATATCAATTTCTGCCAACAATTAGACATTTTCTCCCCGAATATCACTCTTCATCCCAGAAACCAAACAGGTTCTCTCTTAAGTGCCACTCTTTAGCCCCCCAAAAAGGCATTTTCTCCCCAGAATACTGCCTTTCATCTTCAAATGTCTCATATTTGGGAAAGGAAACGAAAGCGCTACTTTGGGGAGAGTATTTCTTATTTGGGGGATCAAAAGAGCAATTTGGGGGAGAAAATGTGTAATATAGGAACCCTACGTGGTATTTAATGGAGAAAAGGTCTTCTATTTGGAACAAACAATGATATTTTGGGGAGAATATTTCTCATTTTGAGGACAGAAATAGGTCTTTTTTTGGAGAGGATGACTTATTTTCGGTCTAAAAAGCAGTATTCTGGGAAGAAAATGCCTTCTTTTGGGGATCAAATGCGGTATTCGGGAAGAAAATGTGTTATTATTGGAATAAAATGTGATGTCCCAATAAAAGACGCTGTCTTCCCCAAATGCGTCTTTTTATGCTGCAATTCAGAGATTTTCTCCCCGAAAGATCACCTTAATCCTCTAAAGAAGACATTTTCTCCACAAAATGCCGCTTATTAGCTCAATACCAGGTTTCACGCCAAAATAATGCAGTTTATCCCCAATACTCATGCATTTTCTCCACAAAACACGCTTTTTCTTTCCTAAATACAACCATTTCTCCCCTGCATATCAATTTCTGCCAACAATTAGACATTTTCTCCCCGAATATCACTCTTCATCCCAGAAACCAAACAGGTTCTCTCTTAAGTGCCACTCTTTAGCCCCCCAAAAAGGCATTTTCTCCCCAGAATACTGCCTTTCATCTTCAAATGTCTCATATTTGTGAAAGGAAATGAAAGCGCTACTTTGGGGAGAGTATTTCTTATTTGGGGGATCAAAAGAGCAATTTGGGGGAGAAAATGTGTAATATAGGGAACCCTAAGTGGTATTTAATGGATAAAAAATCTTCTCTTTGGAACCAAGAATGATATTTTGGGGAGAATATTTCTCATTTTGAGGACAGAAATAGGTCTTTTTTGGAGAGGATGACTTCTTTTCGGACTAAAAAGCAGTATTCTGGGAAGAAAATGCCTTCTTTTGTGGATAAAAGGCGATATTCTGGGAAGAAAATGTGTTATTAGTGGAATAAAATGTGATGTCCCAATAAAAGACGCTGTCTTCCCCAAATGCGTCTTTTTATGCTGCAAATCAGACATTTTCTCCCCGAAAGATCACCTTAATCCTCTAAAGAAGACATTTTCTCCACAAAATGCCGCTTATTAGCTCAATATCAGGCTTTCACGCCAAAATAATGCACTTTATCCCCAAAACTCAGGCATTTTCTCCCCAAAACACGCTTTTTCTTTCCCAAATACAACCATTTCTCCCCTGCATATCAATTTCTGCCAACAATTAGACATTTTCTCCCCGAATATCACTCTTCATCCCAGAAACCAAACAGGTTCTCTCTGAAGTGCCACTCTTTATCCTCCCAAAAAGGCATTTTCTCCCCAGAATACTGCCTTTCATCTTCAAATGTCTCATATTTGGGAAAGGAAACGAAAGCGCTACTTTGGGGAGAGTATTTCTTATTTGGGGGATCAAAAGAGCAATTTGGGGGAGAAAATGTGTAATATAGGAACCCTACGTGGTATTTAATGGAGAAAAGGTCTTCTCTTTGGAACAAACAATGATATTTTGGGGAGAATATTTCTCATTTTGAGGACAGAAATAGGTCTTTTTTGGAGAGGATGACTTCTTTTCGGTCTAAAAAGCAGTATTCTGGGAAGAAAATGCCTTCTTTGGGGGATAAAAGGCGGTATTCGGGAAGAAAATGTGTTATTAGTGGAATAAAACGTGATGTCCCAATAAAAGATGCTGTCTTCCCCAAATGCGTCTTTTTATGCTGCAAATCAGATATTTTCTCCCCGAAAGATCACCTTAATCCTCTAAAGAAGACATTTTCTCCACAAAATGCCGCTTATTAGCTCAATACCAGGTTTCACGCCAAAATAATGCAGTTTATCCCCAAAACTTATGCATTTTCTCCACAAAACACGCTTTTTCTCTCCCAAATACAACCATTTCTCCCCTGCATATCAATTTCTGCCAACAATTAGACATTTTCTCCCCGAATATCACTCTTCATCCCAGAAACCAAACAGGTTCTCTCTTAAGTGCCACTCTTTAGCCCCCCAAAAAGGCATTTTCTCCCCAGAATACTGCCTTTCATCTTCAAATGTCTCATATTTGGGAAAGGAAACGAAAGCGCTACTTTGGGGAGAGTATTTCTTATTTGGGGGATCAAAAGAGCAATTTGGGGGAGAAAATGTGTAATATAGGAACCCTACGTGGTATTTAATGGAGAAAAGGTCTTCTCTTTGGAACAAACAATGATATTTTGGGGAGAATATTTCTCATTTTGAGGACAGAAATAGGTCTTTTTTGGAGAGGATGACTTATTTTCGGTCTAAAAAGCAGTATTCTGGGAAGAAAATGCCTTCTTTTGGGGATAAAAGGCGGTATTCGGGAAGAAAATGTGTTATTATTGGAATAAAATGTGATGTCCCAATAAAAGACGCTGTCTTCCCCAAATGAGTCTTTGTATGCTGCAAATCAGACATTTTCTCCCCGAAAGATCACCTTAATCCTCTAAAGAAGACATTTTCTCCACAAAATGCTGCTTATTAGCTCAATACCAGGTTTCACGCCAAAATAATGCAGTTTATCCCCAATACTCATGCATTTTCTCCCCAAAACACGCTTTTTCTCTCCCAAATACAACCATTTCTCCCCTGCATATCAATTTCTGCCAACAATTAGACATTTTGTCCCCGAATATCACTCTTCATCCCAGAAACCAAACAGGTTCTCTCTTAAGTGCCACTCTTTAGCCCCCCAAAAAGGCATTTTCTCCCCAGAATACTGCCTTTCATCTTCAAATGTCTCATATTTGGGAAAGGAAACGAAAGCGCTACTTTGGGGAGAGTATTTCTTATTTGGGGGATCAAAAGAGCAATTTGGGGGAGAAAATGTGTAATATAGGAACCCTACGTGGTATTTAATGGAGAAAAGGTCTTCTCTTTGGAACAAACAATGATATTTTGGGGAGAATATTTCTCATTTTGAGGACAGAAATAGGTCTTTTTTGGAGAGGATGACTTATTTTCGGTCTAAAAAGCAGTATTCTGGGAAGAAAATGCCTTCTTTTGGGGATAAAAGGCGGTATTCGGGAAGAAAATGTGTTATTATTGGAATAAAATGTGATGTCCCAATAAAAGACGCTGTCTTCCCCAAATGCGTCTTTTTATGCTGCAATTCAGAGATTTTCTCCCCGAAAGATCACCTTAATCCTCTAAAGAAGACATTTTCTCCACAAAATGCCGCTTATTAGCTCAATACCAGGTTTCACGCCAAAATAATGCAGTTTATCCCCAAAACTCATGCATTTTCTCCACAAAACATGCTTTTTCTTTCCCAAATACAACCATTTCTCCCCTGCATATCAATTTCTGCCAACAATTAGACATTTTCTCCCCGAATATCACTCTTCATCCCAGAAACCAAACAGGTTCTCTCTGAAGTGCCACTCTTTATCCCCCCAAAAAGGCATTTTCTCCCCAGAATACTGCCTTTCATCTTCAAATGTCTCATATTTGTGAAAGGAAATGAAAGCGCTACTTTGGGGAGAGTATTTCTTATTTGGGGGATCAAAAGAGCAATTTGGGGGAGAAAATGTGTAATATAGGGAACCCTAAGTGGTATTTAATGGATAAAAAATCTTCTCTTTGGAACCAAGAATGATATTTTGGGGAGAATATTTCTCATTTTGAGGACAGAAATAGGTCTTTTTTGGAGAGGATGACTTATTTTCGGTCTAAAAAGCAGTATTCTGGGAAGAAAATGCCTTCTTTTGTGGATAAAAGGCGATATTCTGGGAAGAAAATGTGTTATTAGTGGAATAAAATGTGATGTCCCAATAAAAGACGCTGTCTTCCCCAAATGCGTCTTTTTATGCTGCAAATCAGACATTTTCTCCCCGAAAGATCACCTTAATCCTCTAAAGAAGACATTTTCTCCACAAAATGCCGCTTATTAGCTCAATACCAGGTTTCACGCCAAAATAATGCAGTTTATCCCCAAAACTCATGCATTTTCTCCACAAAACACGCTTTTTCTCTCCCAAATACAACCATTTCTCCCCTGCATATCAATTTCTGCCAACAATTAGACATTTTCTCCCCGAATATCACTCTTCATCCCAGAAACCAAACAGGTTCTCTCTTAAGTGCCACTCTTTATCCCCCCAAAAAGGCATTTTCTCCCCAGAATACTGCCTTTCATCTTCAAATGTCTCATATTTGGGAAAGGAAACGAAAGCGCTACTTTGGGGAGAGTATTTCTTATTTGGGGGATCAAAAGAGCAATTTGGGGGAGAAAATGTGTAATATAGGAACCCTACGTGGTATTTAATGGAGAAAAGGTCTTCTATTTGGAACAAACAATGATATTTTGGGGAGAATATTTCTCATTTTGAGGACAGAAATAGGTCTTTTTTGGAGAGGATGACTTATTTTCGGTCTAAAAAGCAGTATTCTGGGAAGAAAATGCCTTCTTTTGTGGATAAAAGGCGATATTCTGGGAAGAAAATGTGTTATTAGTGGAATAAAATGTGATGTCCCAATAAAAGACGCTGTCTTCCCCAAATGCGTCTTTTTATGCTGCAAATCAGACATTTTCTCCCCGAAAGATCACCTTAATCCTCTAAAGAAGACATTTTCTCCACAAAATGCCGCTTATTAGCTCAATACCAGGTTTCACGCCAAAATAATGCAGTTTATCCCCAAAACTCATGCATTTTCTCCACAAAACACGCTTTTTCTCTCCCAAATACAACCATTTCTCCCCTGCATATCAATTTCTGCCAACAATTAGACATTTTCTCCCCGAATATCACTCTTCATCCCAGAAACCAAACAGGTTCTCTCTTAAGTGCCACTCTTTATCCCCCCAAAAAGGCATTTTCTCCCCAGAATACTGCCTTTCATCTTCAAATGTCTCATATTTGGGAAAGGAAACGAAAGCGCTACTTTGGGGAGAGTATTTCTTATTTGGGGGATCAAAAGAGCAATTTGGGGGAGAAAATGTGTAATATAGGAACCCTACGTGGTATTTAATGGAGAAAAGGTCTTCTATTTGGAACAAACAATGATATTTTGGGGAGAATATTTCTCATTTTGAGGACAGAAATAGGTCTTTTTAGGAGAGGATGACTTATTTTCGGTCTAAAAAGCAGTATTCTGGGAAGAAAATGCCTTCTTTTGGGGATAAAAGGCGGTATTCGGGAAGAAAATGTGTTATTATTGGAATAAAATGTGATGTCCCAATAAAAGACGCTGTCTTCCCCAAATGAGTCTTTGTATGCTGCAAATCAGACATTTTCTCCCCGAAAGATCACCTTAATCCTCTAAAGAAGACATTTTCTCCACAAAATGCTGCTTATTAGCTCAATACCAGGTTTCACGCCAAAATAATGCAGTTTATCCCCAATACTCATGCATTTTCTCCCCAAAACACGCTTTTTCTCTCCCAAATACAACCATTTCTCCCCTGCATATCAATTTCTGCCAACAATTAGACATTTTCTCCCCGAATATCACTCTTCATCCCAGAAACCAAACAGGTTCTCTCTGAAGTGCCACTCTTTAGCCCCCCAAAAAGGCATTTTCTCCCCAGAATACTGCCTTTCATCTTCAAATGTCTCATATTTGGGAAAGGAAACGAAAGCGCTACTTTGGGGAGAGTATTTCTTATTTGGGGGATCAAAAGAGCAATTTGGGGGAGAAAATGTGTAATATAGGAACCCTACGTGGTATTTAATGGAGAAAAGGTCTTCTATTTGGAACAAACAATGATATTTTGGGGAGAATATTTCTCATTTTGAGGACAGAAATAGGTCTTTTTAGGAGAGGATGACTTATTTTCGGTCTAAAAAGCAGTATTCTGGGAAGAAAATGCCTTCTTTTGGGGATAAAAGGCGGTATTCGGGAAGAAAATGTGTTATTATTGGAATAAAATGTGATGTCCCAATAAAAGACGCTGTCTTCCCCAAATGAGTCTTTGTATGCTGCAAATCAGACATTTTCTCCCCGAAAGATCACCTTAATCCTCTAAAGAAGACATTTTCTCCACAAAATGCTGCTTATTAGCTCAATACCAGGTTTCACGCCAAAATAATGCAGTTTATCCCCAATACTCATGCATTTTCTCCCCAAAACACGCTTTTTCTCTCCCAAATACAACCATTTCTCCCCTGCATATCAATTTCTGCCAACAATTAGACATTTTCTCCCCGAATATCACTCTTCATCCCAGAAACCAAACAGGTTCTCTCTTAAGTGCCACTCTTTAGCCCCCCAAAAAGGCATTTTCTCCCCAGAATACTGCCTTTCATCTTCAAATGTCTCATATTTGGGAAAGGAAACGAAAGCGCTACTTTGGGGAGAGTATTTCTTATTTGGGGGATCAAAAGAGCAATTTGGGGGAGAAAATGTGTAATATAGGAACCCTACGTGGTATTTAATGGAGAAAAGGTCTTCTATTTGGAACAAACAATGATATTTTGGGGAGAATATTTCTCATTTTGAGGACAGAAATAGGTCTTTTTTTGGAGAGGATGACTTATTTTCGGTCTAAAAAGCAGTATTCTGGGAAGAAAATGCCTTCTTTTGGGGATCAAATGCGGTATTCGGGAAGAAAATGTGTTATTATTGGAATAAAATGTGATGTCCCAATAAAAGACGCTGTCTTCCCCAAATGCGTCTTTTTATGCTGCAATTCAGAGATTTTCTCCCCGAAAGATCACCTTAATCCTCTAAAGAAGACATTTTCTCCACAAAATGCCGCTTATTAGCTCAATACCAGGTTTCACGCCAAAATAATGCAGTTTATCCCCAAAACTCATGCATTTTCTCCACAAAACATGCTTTTTCTTTCCTAAATACAACCATTTCTCCCCTGCATATCAATTTCTGCCAACAATTAGACATTTTCTCCCCGAATATCACTCTTCATCCCAGAAACCAAACAGGTTCTCTCTTAAGTGCCACTCTTTATCCCCCCAAAAAGGCATTTTCTCCCCAGAATACTGCCTTTCATCTTCAAATGTCTCATATTTGGGAAAGGAAACGAAAGCGCTACTTTGGGGAGAGTATTTCTTATTTGGGGGATCAAAAGAGCAATTTGGGGGAGAAAATGTGTAATATAGGAACCCTACGTGGTATTTAATGGAGAAAAGGTCTTCTATTTGGAACAAACAATGATATTTTGGGGAGAATATTTCTCATTTTGAGGACAGAAATAGGTCTTTTTAGGAGAGGATGACTTATTTTCGGTCTAAAAAGCAGTATTCTGGGAAGAAAATGCCTTCTTTTGGGGATAAAAGGCGGTATTCTGGGAAGAAAATGTGTTATTATTGGAATAAAATGTGATGTCCCAATAAAAGACGCTGTCTTCCCCAAATGAGTCTTTGTATGCTGCAAATCAGACATTTTCTCCCCGAAAGATCACCTTAATCCTCTAAAGAAGACATTTTCTCCACAAAATGCCGCTAATTAGCTCAATACCAGGTTTCACGCCAAAATAATGCAGTTTATCCCCAATACTCATGCATTTTCTCCCCAAAACACGCTTTTTCTCTCCCAAATACAACCATTTCTCCCCTGCATATCAATTTCTGCCAACAATTAGACATTTTCTCCCCGAATATCACTCTTCATCCCAGAAACCAAACAGGTTCTCTCTTAAGTGCCACTCTTTAGCCCCCCAAAAAGGCATTTTCTCCCCAGAATACTGCCTTTCATCTTCAAATGTCTCATATTTGGGAAAGGAAACGAAAGCGCTACTTTGGGGAGAGTATTTCTTATTTGGGGGATCAAAAGAGCAATTTGGGGGAGAAAATGTGTAATATAGGAACCCTACGTGGTATTTAATGGAGAAAAGGTCTTCTCTTTGGAACAAACAATGATATTTTGGGGAGAATATTTCTCATTTTGAGGACAGAAATAGGTCTTTTTTTGGAGAGGATGACTTATTTTCGGTCTAAAAAGCAGTATTCTGGGAAGAAAATGCCTTCTTTTGGGGATCAAATGCGGTATTCGGGAAGAAAATGTGTTATTATTGGAATAAAATGTGATGTCCCAATAAAAGACGCTGTCTTCCCCAAATGCGTCTTTTTATGCTGCAATTCAGAGATTTTCTCCCCGAAAGATCACCTTAATCCTCTAAAGAAGACATTTTCTCCACAAAATGCCGCTTATTAGCTCAATACCAGGTTTCACGCCAAAATAATGCAGTTTATCCCCAAAACTCATGCATTTTCTCCACAAAACATGCTTTTTCTTTCCTAAATACAACCATTTCTCCCCTGCATATCAATTTCTGCCAACAATTAGACATTTTCTCCCCGAATATCACTCTTCATCCCAGAAACCAAACAGGTTCTCTCTGAAGTGCCACTCTTTATCCCCCCAAAAAGGCATTTTCTCCCCAGAATACTGCCTTTCATCTTCAAATGTCTCATATTTGTGAAAGGAAATGAAAGCGCTACTTTGGGGAGAGTATTTCTTATTTGGGGGATCAAAAGAGCAATTTGGGGGAGAAAATGTGTAATATAGGGAACCCTAAGTGGTATTTAATGGATAAAAAATCTTCTCTTTGGAACCAAGAATGATATTTTGGGGAGAATATTTCTCATTTTGAGGACAGAAATAGGTCTTTTTTGGAGAGGATGACTTATTTTCGGTCTAAAAAGCAGTATTCTGGGAAGAAAATGCCTTCTTTTGTGGATAAAAGGCGATATTCTGGGAAGAAAATGTGTTATTAGTGGAATAAAATGTGATGTCCCAATAAAAGACGCTGTCTTCCCCAAATGCGTCTTTTTATGCTGCAAATCAGACATTTTCTCCCCGAAAGATCACCTTAATCCTCTAAAGAAGACATTTTCTCCACAAAATGCCGCTTATTAGCTCAATACCAGGCTTTCACGCCAAAATAATGCAGTTTATCCCCAAAACTCAGGCATTTTCTCCCCAAAACACGCTTTTTCTCTCCCAAATACAACCATTTCTCCCCTGCATATCAATTTCTGCCAACAATTAGACATTTTCTCCCCGAATATCACTCTTCATCCCAGAAACCAAACAGGTTCTCTCTTAAGTGCCACTCTTTAGCCCCCCAAAAAGGCATTTTCTCCCCAGAATACTGCCTTTCATCTTCCAATGTCTCATTTTTGGGAAAGGAAACGAAAGCGCTACTTTGGGGAGAGTATTTCTTATTTGGGGGATCAAAAGAGCAATTTGGGGGGGGAAATGTGTAATATAGGGAACCCTACGTGGTATTTCATGGATAAAAAATCTTCTATTTGGAACAAACAATGATATTTTGGGGAGAATATTTCTCATTTTGAGGACAGAAATAGGTCTTTTTTGGAGAGGATGACTTATTTTCAGTCTAAAAAGCAGTATTCTGGGAAGAAAATGCCTTCTTTTGGGGATCAAAGGCAGTATTCTGGGAAGAAAATGTGTTATTTTTGGAATAAAACGTGATGTCCCAATAAAAGACGCTGTCTTCCCCAAATGAGTCTTTTTATGCTGCAAATCAGACATTTTCTCCCCGAAAGATCACCTTAATCCTCTAAAGAAGACATTTTCTCCACAAAATGCCGCTGATTAGCTCAATACCAGGGTTTCACGCCAAAATAATGCAGTTTATCCCCAAAACTCAGGCATTTTCTCCACAAAACACGCTTTTTCTCTCCAAAATACAACCATTTCTCCCCTGCATATCAATTTCTGCCAACAATTAGACATTTTCTCCCCGAATATCACTCTTCATCCCAGAAACCAAACAGGTTCTCTCTTAAGTGCCACTCTTTAGCCCCCCAAAAAGGCATTTTCTCCCCAGAAGACTGCCTTTCATCTTCAAATGTCTCATTTTTGGGAAAGGAAACGAAAGCGCTACTTTGGGGAGAGTATTTCTTATTTGGGGGATCAAAAGAGCAATTTGGGGGGGAAAATGTGTAATATAGGGAACCCTACGTGGTATTTAATGGAGAAAAAATCTTCTCTTTGGAACAAACAATGATATTTTGGGGAGAATATTTTTCATTTTGAGGACAGAAATAGGTCTTTTTTGGAGAGGATGACTTATTTTCAGTCTAAAAAGCAGTATTGTGGGAAGAAAATGCCTTCTTTTGGGGATCAAAGGCGGTATTCGGGAAGAAAATGTGTTTTTTTTGGAATAAAGCGTGATGTCCCAATAAAAGACGCTGTCTTCCCCAAATGCGTCTTTTTATGCTGCAAATCAGACATTTTCTCCCCGAAAGATCACCTTAATCCTCTAAAGAAGACATTTTCTCCACAAAATGCCGCTTATTAGCTCAATACCAGGCTTTCACGCCAAAATAATGCAGTTTATCCCCAAAACTCAGGCATTTTCTCCCCAAAACACGCTTTTTCTCTCCCAAATACAACCATTTCTCCCCTGCATATCAATTTCTGCCAACAATTAGACATTTTCTCCCCGAATATCACTCTTCATCCCAGAAACCAAACAGGTTCTCTCTTAAGTGCCACTCTTTAGCCCCCCAAAAAGGCATTTTCTCCCCAGAATACTGCCTTTCATCTTCCAATGTCTCATTTTTGGGAAAGGAAACGAAAGCGCTACTTTGGGGAGAGTATTTCTTATTTGGGGGATCAAAAGAGCAATTTGGGGGGGGAAATGTGTAATATAGGGAACCCTACGTGGTATTTCATGGATAAAAAATCTTCTATTTGGAACAAACAATGATATTTTGGGGAGAATATTTTTCATTTTGAGGACAGAAATAGGTCTTTTTTGGAGAGGATGACTTATTTTCGGTCTAAAAAGCAGTATTCTGGGAAGAAAATGCCTTCTTTTGGGGATCAAAGGCGGTATTCTGGGAAGAAAATGTGTTATTATTGGAATAAAATGTGCTGTCCCAATAAAAGACACTATTTTCCCCAAATGCGTCTTGTTATGCTGCAAATAAGGCATTTTGTCCCAGAAAGATCACCTTAATCCTCTAAAGAAGACATTTTCTCCACAAAATGCTGCTTATTAGCTCAATTCCAGGCTTTCACGCCAAAATAATGCACTTTATCCACAAAACTCAGGCATTTTCTCCCCAAAACACTCTTTTTCTCTCCCAAATACAACCATTTCTCCCCTGCATATCAATTTCTGCCAACAATTAGACATTTTCTCCCTGAATATCACTCTTCATCCCAGAAACCAAACAGGTTCTCTATTAAGTGCCACTCTTTAGCCCCCCAAAAAGGCATTTTCTCCCCAGAATACTGCCTTTCATCTTCCAATGTCTCATTTTTGGGAAAGGAAACGAAAGCGCTACTTTGGGGAGAGTATTTCTTATTTGGGGGATCAAAAGAGCAATTTGGGGGGGAAAATGTGTAATATAGGGAACCCTATGTGGTATTTCATGGATAAAAAATCTTCTATTTGGAACCAAGAATGATATTTTGGGGAGAATATTTTTCATTTTGAGGACAGAAATAGGTCTTTTTTGGAGAGGATGACTTATTTTCAGTCTAAAAAGCAGTATTCTGGGAAGAAAATGCCTTCTTTTGGGGATCAAAGGCAGTATTCTGGGAAGAAAATGTGTTATTATTGGAATAAAACGTGATGTCCCAATAAAAGACGCTGTCTTCCCCAAATGCGTCTTTTTATGCTGCAAATCAGACATTTTCTCCCCGAAAGATCACCTTAATCCTCTAAAGAAGACATTTTCTCCACAAAATGCCGCTTATTAGCTCAATACCAGGCTTTCACGCCAAAATAATGCAGTTTATCCCCAAAACTCAGGCATTTTCTCCACAAAACACGCTTTTTCTCTCCCAAATACAACCATTTCTCCCCTGCATATCAATTTCTGCCAACAATTAGACATTTTCTCCCCGAATATCACTCTTCATCCCAGAAACCAAACAGGTTCTCTCTTAAGTGCCACTCTTTAGCCCCCCAAAAAGGCATTTTCTCCCCAGAATACTGCCTTTCATCTTCAAATGTCTCATTTTTGGGAAAGGAAACGAAAGCGCTACTTTGGGGAGAGTATTTCTTATTTGGGGGATCAAAAGAGCAATTTGGGGGGGAAAATGTGTAATATAGGGAACCCTACGTGGTATTTCATGGATAAAAAATCTTCTATTTGGAACCAAGAATGATATTTTGGGGAGAATATTTTTCATTTTGAGGACAGAAATAGGTCTTTTTTGGAGAGGATGACTTATTTTCAGTCTAAAAAGCAGTATTCTGGGAAGAAAATGCCTTCTTTTGGGGATCAAAGGCGGTATTCTGGGAAGAAAATGTGTTTTTTTTGGAATAAAGCGTGATGTCCCAATAAAAGACGCTGTCTTCCCCAAATGCGTCTTGTTATGCTGCAAATCAGATATTTTCTCCCCGAAAGATCACCTTAATCCTCTAAAGAAGACATTTTCTCCACAAAATGCCGCTGATTAGCTCAATACCAGGCTTTCACGCCAAAATAATGCAGTTTATCCCCAAAACTCAGGCATTTTCTCCCCAAAACACTCTTTTTCGCTCCCAAATACAACCATTTCTCCCCTGCATATCAATTTCTGCCAACAATTAGACATTTTCTCCCCGAATATCACTCTTCATCCCAGAAACCAAACAGGTTCTCTCTTAAGTGCCACTCTTTAGCCCCCCAAAAAGGCATTTTCTCCCCAGAATACTGCCTTTCATCTTCAAATGTCTCATATTTGGGAAAGGAAACGAAAGCGCTACTTTGGGGAGAGTATTTCTTATTTGGGGGATCAAAAGGTGTGTTTTTGGGAGAAAATGTGTAATATTGAGAACCCGATGTGGTATTTAATGGAGAAAAATTCTTCTATTTGGAACAAACAATGATATTTTGGGGAGAATATTTCTCATTTTGAGGACAGAAATAGGTCTTTTTTGGAGAGGATGACTTATTTTCGGTCTAAAAAGCGGTATTCTGGGAAGAAAATGCCTTCTTTTGGGGATCAAAGGCAGTATTCTGGGAAGAAAATGTGTTATTTTTGGAATAAAATGTGCTGTCCCAATAAAAGACACTATTTTCCCCAAATGCGTCTTGTTATGCTGCAAATAAGGCATTTTGTCCCAGAAAGATCACCTTTATCCTCTAAAGAAGACATTTTCTCCACAAAATGCCGCTGATTAGCTCAATACCAGGCTTTCACGCCAAAATAATGCAGTTTATCCCCAAAACTCAGGCATTTTCTCCCCAAAACACTCTTTTTCTCTCCCAAATACAACCATTTCTCCCCTGCATATCAATTTCTGCCAACAATTAGACATTTTCTCCCTGAATATCACTCTTCATCCCAGAAACCAAACAGGTTCTCTCTTAAGTGCCACTCTTTAGCCCCCCAAAAAGGCATTTTCTCCCCAGAATACTGCCTTTCATCTTCAAGTGTCTTCTTTTTGGGAAAGGAAACGAAAGCGCTACTTTGGGGAGAGTATTTCTTCTTTTGGGGATCAAAAGAGCAATTTGGGGGAGAAAATGTGTAATATAGGGAACCCTATGCGGTATATAATGGGGAAAAAGTCTTCTATTTGGAACAAACAATGATATTTTGGGGAGAATATTTCTCATTTTGAGGACAGAAATAGGTCTTTTTTGGAGAGGATGACTTATTTTCGGTCTAAAAAGCGGTATTCTGGGAAGAAAATGCCTTCTTTTGGGGATCAAAGGCGGTATTCTGGGAAGAAAATGTGTTATTTTTGGAATAAAATGTGCTGTCCCAATAAAAGACACTATTTTCCCCAAATGCGTCTTGTTATGCTGCAAATAAGGCATTTTGTCCCAGAAAGATCACCTTTATCCTCTAAAGAAGACATTTTCTCCACAAAATGCCGCTGATTAGCTCAATACCAGGTTTCACGCCAAAATAATGCAGTTTATCCCCAAAACTCAGGCATTTTCTCCACAAAACACACTTTTTCTCTCCCAAATACAACCATTTCTCCCCTGCATATCAATTTCTGCCAACAATTAGACATTTTCTCCTCGAATATCACTCTTCATCCCAGAAACCAAACAGGTTCTCTCTTAAGTGCCACTCTTTAGCCCCCCAAAAAGGCATTTTCTCCCCAGAATACTGCCTTTCATCTTCAAGTGTCTTCTTTTTGGGAAAGGAAACGAAAGCGCTACTTTGGAAAGAGTATTTCTACTTTTGGGGATCAAAAGAGCAATTTGGGAGAGAAAATGTGTAATATAGGGAACCCTATGCGGTATATAATGGGGAAAAAGTCTTCTATTTGGAACAAACAATGATATTTTGGGGAGAATATTTCTCATTTTGAGGACAGAAATAGGTCTTTTTTGGAGAGGATGACTTATTTTCGGTCTAAAAAGCGGTATTCTGGGAAGAAAATGCCTTCTTTTGGGGATCAAAGGCGGTATTCTGGGAAGAAAATGTGTTATTTTTGGAATAAAATGTGCTGTCCCAATAAAAGACACTATTTTCCCCAAATGCGTCTTGTTATGTTGCAAATAAGGCATTTTCTCCCCGAAAGATCACCTTTATCCTCTAAAGAAGACATTTTCTCCACAAAATGCCGCTTATTAGCTCAATACCAGGCTTTCACGCCAAAATAATGCAGTTTATCCCCAAAACTCAGGCATTTTCTCCACAAAACACGCTTTTTCTCTCCAAAATACAACCATTTCTCCCCTGCATATCAATTTCTGCCAACAATTAGACATTTTCTCCCCGAATATCACTCTTCATCCCAGAAACCAAACAGGTTCTCTCTTAAGTGCCACTCTTTAGCCCCCCAAAAAGGCATTTTCTCCCCAGAATACTGCCTTTCATCTTCAAGTGTCTTCTTTTTGGGAAAGGAAACGAAAGCGCTACTTTGGGGAGAGTATTTCTTCTTTTGGGGATCAAAAGAGCAATTTGGGGGAGAAAATGTGTAATATAGGGAACCCTATGTGGTATATAATGGAGAAAAAGTCTTCTATTTGGAACAAACAATGATATTTGGGGGATAATATTTCTCATTTTGAGGACAGAAATAGGTCTTTTTTGGAGAGGATGTCTTACTTTCGTTTTAAAAAGCGGTATTCTGGGAAGAAAATGCCTTCTTTTGGGGATCAAAGGCGGTATTCTGGGAAGAAAATGTGTTATTTTTGGAATAAAGCGTGATGTCCCAATAAAAGACGCTGTCTTCCCCAAATGCGTCTTGTTATGCTGCAAATAAGGCATTTTGTCCCAGAAAGATCACCTTTATCCTCTAAAGAAGACATTTTCTCCACAAAATGCTGCTTATTAGCTCAATACCAGGCTTTCACGCCAAAATAATGCAGTTTATCCCCAAAACTCAGGCATTTTCTCCCCAAAACACTCCTTTTCTCTCCCAAATGCAACCATTTCTCCCCTGCATATCAATTTCTGCCAACAATTAGACATTTTCTCCCCGAATATCACTCTTCATCCCAGAAACCAAACAGGTTCTCTCTTAAGTGCCACTCTTTAGCCCCCCAAAAAGGCATTTTCTCCCCAGAATACTGCCTTTCATCTTCAAGTGTCTTCTTTTTGGGAAAGGAAACGAAAGTGCTACTTTGGGGAGAGTATTTCTTATTTCGGGATCCAAAGGGGTGTTTTGGGGAGGAAAAGTCTTCCTTAGGGGATAAGAAGCGGTATTTTCGGGAGCGAATGTCTTCTTTTGTTACACAAATCCGTATGTGAAGGGGAGAATTTCATCTTGGAGGGATATCAATTGGCATTTGGGGGAGACAATGTGTAATGTTGGGAATAAAAAAATGCGTTTTGGGTAAGAAATGTTTTGTTTTGGTAATAAAATCAGTCTTGTGCAGAGAAAACGCCTGATTCTTGGGATCACAAGCGTTATTTGAGTGAGAACGCCTATTTTGGGGATCAAAAGAGCAATTTTGGGGAGAAAATGCGTAATATTGGGAACCCGACGTGCTATTTAATGGAGAAAAAATCTTCTATTCGGAACCAAGAATGATATTTTGGGGAGAATATTTCTCATTTTGAGGACAGAAATAGGTCTTTTTTGGAGAGGATGACTTATTTTCGGTCTAAAAAGCGGTATTCTGGGAAGAAAATGCCTTCTTTTGGGGATCAAAGGCGGTATTCTGGGAAGAAAATGTGTTATTTTTGGAATAAAATGTGCTGTCCCAATAAAAGACGCTGTCTTCCCCAAATGCGTCTTTTTATGCTGCAAATAAGGCATTTTCTCCCCGAAAGATCACCTTTATCCTCTAAAGAAGACATTTTCTCCACAAAATGCCGCTTATTAGCTCAATACCAGGCTTTCACGCCAAAATAATGCACTTTATCCCCAAAACTCAGGCATTTTCTCCACAAAACACGCTTTTTCGCTCCCAAATACAACCATTTCTCCCCTGCATATCAATTTCTGCCAACAATTAGACATTTTCTCCCCGAATATCACTCTTCATCCCAGAAACCAAACAGGTTCTCTCTGAAGTGCCACTCTTTAGCCCCCCAAAAAGGCATTTTCTCCCCAGAATACTGCCTTTCATCTTCAAGTGTCTTCTTTTTGGGAAAGGAAACGAAAGCGCTACTTTGGGGAGAGTATTTCTTCTTTTGGGGATCAAAAGAGCAATTTGGGGGAGAAAATGTGTAATATAGGGAACCCTATGCGGTATATAATGGAGAAAAAGTCTTCTATTTGGAACAAACAATGATATTTTGGGGAGAATATTTCTCATTTTGAGGACAGAAATAGGTCTTTTTTGGAGAGGATGACTTATTTTCGGTCTAAAAAGCGGTATTCTGGGAAGAAAATGCCTTCTTTTGGGGATCAAAGGCGGTATTCTGGGAAGAAAATGTGTTATTTTTGGAATAAAATGTGCTGTCCCAATAAAAGACACTATTTTCCCCAAATGCGTCTTGTTATGCTGCAAATAAGGCATTTTGTCCCAGAAAGATCACCTTTATCCTCTAAAGAAGACATTTTCTCCACAAAATGCCGCTTATTAGCTCAATACCAGGCTTTCACGCCAAAATAATGCACTTTATCCCCAAAACTCAGGCATTTTCTCCACAAAACACTCTTTTTCTCTCCCAAATACAACCATTTCTCCCCTGCATTTCAATTTCTGCCAACAATTAGACATTTTCTCCCCGAATATCACTCTTCATCCCAGAAACCAAACAGGTTCTCTCTGAAGTGCCACTCTTTAGCCCCCCAAAAAGGCATTTTCTCCCCAGAATACTGCCTTTCATCTTCAAATGTCTCATTTTTGGGAAAGGAAACGAAAGCGCTACTTTGGGGAGAGTATTTCTTATTTGGGGGATCAAAAGAGCAATTTGGGGGGGAAAATGTGTAATATAGGGAACCCTATGTGGTATTTCATGGATAAAAAATCTTCTATTTGGAACCAAGAATGATATTTTGGGGAGAATATTTTTCATTTTGAGGACAGAAATAGGTCTTTTTTGGAGAGGATGACTTATTTTCAGTCTAAAAAGCAGTATTGTGGGAAGAAAATGCCTTCTTTTGGGGATCAAAGGCAGTATTCTGGGAAGAAAATGTGTTATTATTGGAATAAAACGTGATGTCCCAATAAAAGACGCTGTCTTCCCCAAATGCGTCTTTTAATGCTGCAAATCAGACATTTTCTCCCCGAAAGATCACCTTAATCCTCTAAAGAAGACATTTTCTCCACAAAATGCCGCTTATTAGCTCAATACCAGGCTTTCACGCCAAAATAATGCAGTTTATCCCCAAAACTCAGGCATTTTCTCCACAAAACACGCTTTTTCTCTCCCAAATACAACCATTTCTCCCCTGCATATCAATTTCTGCCAACAATTAGACATTTTCTCCCCGAATATCACTCTTCATCCCAGAAACCAAACAGGTTCTCTCTGAAGTGCCACTCTTTAGCCCCCCAAAAAGGCATTTTCTCCCCAGAATACTGCCTTTCATCTTCAAGTGTCTTCTTTTTGGGAAAGGAAACGAAAGCGCTACTTCGGGGAGAGTATTTCTTATTTGGGGGATCAAAAGAGCAATTTGGGGGAGAAAATGTGTAATATAGGGAACCCGACGTGGTATTTAATGGAGAAAAAATCTTCTATTTGGAACCAAGAATGATGTTTTGGGGATAATATTTCTCATTTTGAGGACAGAAATAGGTCTTTTTTGGAGAGGATGACTTATTTTCGGTCTAAAAAGCAGTATTGTGGGAAGAAAATGCCTTCTTTTGGGGATCAAAGGCGGTATTCTGGGAAAAAAATGTGTTATTATTGGAATAAAATGTGCTGTCCCAATAAAAGACACTGTCTTCCCCAAATCCGTCTTTTTATGCTGCAAATCAGACATTTTCTCCCCGAAAGATCACCTTAATCCTCTAAAGAAGACATTTTCTCCACAAAATGCCGCTAATTAGCTCAATACCAGGCTTTCACGCCAAAATAATGCAGTTTATCCCCAAAACTCAGGCATTTTCTCCCCAAAACACTCTCATTCTCTCATAAATCACCGCTTCTCATTCTCTAATATTTCTCTGCATCTCATTCCCTACTAATTCACTGCCTCCCATGTTTTCAAACTTTGCTTCCTCCCATTCTCTCATAATCCTGTGCCTCTCATTCTCTCATAATTTGCTGCGTCCCATTCTGTACTAGTTCTCCGCCACTAACTGTGACAATTCGCTTCCTCTAATATCCTAATAATTCTTTGCCACTAATTCTCTAATAATTCGCTACCTCTAATTCTCTATGATTACTCTGCCAATCATGCTGGAATAATTCTCTGCTATTTATTCTCTCATAATTCTCTGCCTGTCAATCTCTAAAAATTCCCAGCCACTCATTATCTCATAATTCACTGCCTCCCATTCTCTCCTAATTCGTGGCCCCTAATTGTCTAGTATTTCTCTTCATGTCATACCCTAACAATCCTCTGTCTCTCATTCTCTAACAATTCTCTGCCACTCATTCTCTAATAATTATCTCCCTCCCATTCTTTCATAATTCGGTGTCTTATTCTCTTAAAATTCAGCGCCTCTCATTCTCTCGTAATTCACAGACTCTAATTGTAATAATAAGCTTACATTAACTTTCCAATAATTCTCTGCCACTAGGTCTCTAAGAATTTGCTGCCACTATTTCTCTAATATTTCTCTGCATCTCATTCTCGACTAATTCACTGTCTGTAATATTCTAATATTTCTCTGCCACTCATTCCCTCCAAATTCTCTGCCACTCATTCTCTAATAATTCACTGACTCCCATTCTCTCAGAATTCACCGCCTCACATGCTCTCTTTATTTGCTGTGTCTCATTCTCTAATAATTCACTGCTTCCCATTCTCTCATAGTTCGCTGCCTCTTATTCTATCGCAATCTGCGGCCTCCCATTCTCTATTTTCTGCCAGTCATTCCGTAATAATTATCTCCTTCTCATTCTCTAATAATTCGCTGCCCCAATTGTATTTATTCACTTCCTCTGATTCTCACATAATTCTCTTCATGTCGTTCTCTAATAACCCTCTCTCATTCTCTAATATTTTTCTGCCTCTAATTGTAATTACTCTCTGCCACTAATTCTGTAATAATTATCTTTGTCTAATTCCCTCATAATTTACTACCACCCATTCTCTCCTCATTCGCTGCCTTCCATTCTCTCCTCATTCGCTGCCTCCCATTCTCTCATGAGTCTCTGCCTGTCATTCTCTCCTAATTTGCTGCCTCTCATTCTCTCCTAATTCAGCGCCTCCCATTCTCTCCTGATTTCCTGATTCTCAAACTCCCCTGATTCAGCATCTCCCATTCTCTAATAATCCTCATCCTCTCATTCTCTTATAGTTTACAGCCTCCAATTCTCTCATAATTCGCTCCCACTAATTCTCTCATAATTTGCTGCCTCTAATTCTCTGCTATTATTCTGACGATCATTCTTGAATAATTCTCTGCCACTCATTCTCTTATAATTCACTGCCTGTCATTCTCTCCTGATCCGCTGCCCCTAATTGTAAAAATTTGCTGCCCCTAATTGTCTAGTATTTCGCTTCATGTCATACGCTGATAATCCTCTGTCTCTCATTCTCATAATTATTAGAATATGAGTGGCAGAGAATTATTTATCTCCCTCTCATTCTTTCATAATTCTGTGTTTCATTCTCTCATAATTCAGCGCTTCTCGTTCCCTACTAATTCATTGACTCTAAATGTAATAATAAGCTTACACTAATTTTCCGATAATTCCCTGCCACTAAGTCTGCAAGAATTCGCTGCCACTATTTCTCTAATATTTCTCTGCATCTCATTCTCGACTAAATCTCAGTCTGTAATATTCTAATATTTCTCCACCACTCATTCTCTCATACTATGCCACTAATTCTCTCATATTTCTCTGCTGCTCATTCCCTCCAAATTCTCTGCCAGCCACTCTCTCACTTTTTCCTGCCTCCCATTCTCTCGTAACTCGCTGCTTCCCGTTCTCTCAGAATTCAACGCCTCTCATTCTCTCAGAATTGAATACCTCTCATTCTGTCTTAATTTGCTGTGTCTTATTCTCCAATAATTCACTGCCTCCCATTGTCTCATAGTTCGCTGCCTCTTTTTCTATCAAAATTCGTGGCCTCTCATTCTGTAACAATTCTCTGCCAGTCATTCTCTAATAATTCGCTGCCTGCCATTCCCTCATAACTCACTGCTTCCCATTCTCTTATAGTTCACTGCCGCATTTTCTCACATAATTCAACGCCTCTCATTCTCTAGTAATCCACTGCCTCTCATTCTCTCCTAGTTCAACGCCTCTCCTTCTCTCATAATTTCCCATGTCTCATTCTCTAATAATTCACTGCCTCCCATTCTCTCATAATTTGCAGCCACCCATTCTCTCACAACTTGCTGCCTCTCATTCTGTAACAATTATCTGCCTGTCGTTCTCTAATAATTATCTCCTTCTCATTGTCTTATAATTTGCTGCCCCTAATTGTGGTAATTCTCTGCCTCTAATTCTCTCATAATTCTCTGTCAGTCATTCTCTAATCGTTCTCTGTCTGTCATTCTGTAATGATTTGCTGCATCTCATTCTCTAATAATTTGGTGCCTCTATTTGTAATTATTCACTGTCACTAATTCTGTAATAATTCACTGTGTCTAATTCTCTCATAATTCGCATCCTCCCATTCTGTCATGATTTGCTGCCTCCCACTCTCCATTAATATCCTGCCTCTCATTCTGTAATAGTTCACTGCCTGTTATTCTCCAACAATTCTCTGCCGCTCGTTCTCCAATAATTATATCCCTCGCATTCCCTCATAATTTCCTGACTTTCATTCTCTCATAATTCGCTGCCTCTAATTGTAATAATTAGTTTCCTCTAATTTTCTAATATTTCCCTGCCTCTAATTCTGTAATAATTTGCTGCCTCTAATTATCTAATATTTGTCTGCATCTCCTTCTCTCATGACTCAATGCCACCCCTTCTCTCATAACTCGATGCCTCCCATTCTCTCATTGTTTGCTGCTTCTGTATGATTTGTCACCTGGGCGAGAAAAGAACTGAAGTTAAAATGTTTTAGAAAATTATTTTGCTAAATTTTCTGAAAATGTGCTCTTAGAACAGTATTAGATAATTATTTCCTTAATATTAACTGTCATTTCACACTGAAAAACCATATAATTTTACATTCTGATAGATTAAGAGTGTTGCCCTGGAGCACGTTCAGAGAAGGGCAACAAATCTGTAGGAGGTCCTGAGCACAGGTCTTATGAGGAACGGCTGAGGGAAATGGGATCATTTAGTCTGGAGAAGAGGAGGATCAGGGGAGACGTTATTGCTCTCCACAACTGTGTGATAGGAGGTTGTGGAGAGGTGGGAGTCAGCCTCTTCTCACGTATCAGTAGCGATAGGACAAGAGGGAACGGCTCAAGTTGCACCAGGGGAGATTCAGGTTGGACATTAAGAAAAATTTTTCTCCAACAGAGTGGTCAGGCACTGAAATGGGCTGCTCAGGGAGGTGGTTGAGTCATTGTCCCCGGAGGTGCTCAAGAACCATTTAGATGTTGCACTAAGGGACATCATTTAGTAGGGAAATATCGGTGGTAGTTGGATGGTTGGACTGGATGATCTTACGGGTCTTTTCCAACCTTGTGGATTCTACGATTCTTATTCTGTAATAATTATCTCCCTCTCATTCTCTATTATTTGCCTGCCTCCCATTGTCTCATAATTTGCTGCCTCTCATTGTAATTATTGTCAGTGTCACCTTCTCTGATAATTTGCTGCATCTAATTCACTAATAATTCCCTGCCTCTCATTCTATAATAATTCCCTGCCTCTCATTCTGCAATAGTTCTCTGCCTGTAATTGTAATAACTTCCTGCCTCTCATTCTATAATAATTTGTTACCTCTTATTGTAATAATTCTCCATTTCTAATGTTCTAATATTTCTCCTTGTCTAAATCTCTAATCATTCATCGCCTCTGTAATTCATTCTAATTCTTTTTCTGTTTTTAGTTTTGTTCCCTTTTCTAATTAATTAATTCTCTAATATCTTTCTAATTTATTTGCTGATTTTGTTTCTATTTATTTTTCTATTTGTAATTGTTTACCTTTTTAAAATTTGTTCTCTAGTGTTTTTTTCTATTTTATTTGCTTATTCTGTTCCCATTTCTTTTTCTATTTTTAGTTCTTCTAGTTTTTCTATTTCATTCTCTAATATTTTTTTTCTAAATAATTTGCCAATTCTGTTCCCGTTTCTTTTTTTTTTTTCTGATTCTTTTCTTTTTTCTAATTCATTGTCTAATATTTTTTTCTAATTTCTTTGCTAATTCTGTTTCTGTTTCTTTTTCTATTTTTTTTTCCTTTTTCTGATGAATTCTCTGGTGTTTTTTCTTATTAATTTGCTGATTCTGTTCCCATTTCTTTTTCTATTTCTAATTATTTTCTTTTTTCTAATTATATCAACGGTTTACGGGCCGGTTCATCCTCATTCAACGAGTATTGGGGTGGAGGGATTTTGCACAGTCGGCACCTCTGGAAAAGGGAAACAAGGACCCCAAAGTATTTAAAAACAGAGGCAACAATCTGAGGAGAGACAAACTAATTTACTAAATATGGTTTTGGAACGTTCGACAATACTATATTACAATATAGTTAGAATTGAAGCTAATAAATCAAATATGAGAGTATCCGAAAGCTGTAGGCCTTACGTTAACACTGAAGCGATGTGCACAGTCAGGACGGGCAGCAGCGAGGAGAGGCGAAGGAGAAGAGCGCCGAAGAGAAAGGCCCGATCAGGCGACCTTGTCGGGAGTTCTACCTCCTTTCTGACCGCAGAGGCCCCCTGGGGAACGTAGTTTTTCTCTTCCAGACAGGTACCTGGAACCGGAGCATTAACACTTTAACTGCCAGCGCAGTACCTCATGTTACGATGTGGAACACCAGGAACTCAAAATTATAAAAGCGTGAAAAATTAATTTCTAATATTTTTGTAATCAATTTGCTCTTTCTGTTCCTATTTCCTTTTCTATTTCTAGTTCTGTTTCTAATTAATTCCCTAATATTTTTGCTAATTAATTTTCTGATTCTGTTCGTATTTCTTTTTCTATTTCTAAGTATTTTTCTTTTTCTAATTAATCTCTCTTAATTTTCTATTTCATTTTCCAATTCTTTTTCTAAATATTTTTTATTCCAATACTTTTTCTTTTTGTATTTTTTCTCTTTTTGCATTTCTTTTTGTTTTTCCTTCTCTATTGTCATTATATTTCCAGTTCTTTTTCCATTTGTTTTTCTAATCCTGTTTCTTTTCATTTTCTTTTTCAGATTCTCTTTTTTTTATTTCATATTCTTTTACTACTTCTAATACTTTTTCTTCTTCTAATTCTTTTCTATTTTCACAGTATTTTTCTTTCCCTTTTTTCAGTTCTTTTTCTTTCTCTCACCCTGGTATCACCCCCTGACGTGATCCCCTCAGTCATACCCGAACACCACCCTCCAACAACGTCACTTTGTAACGTTACCGCAGCGTCATCCCAACAGCGTCACCGCAAGAGATAGCCCAGCATCGCCACCCAGCACCTCTCCGGTGTCGCCCCATTAGCACCAGCCCAGTGTCGTTCCCCGATTCTTCCCTCGGCGATACCCCAACATTGCCCCACCACGTCCCCTCTCATCATCACCTCAGCATCGCCCCCCAGCATGTCTCCTTTATGCGCAACACCAGCAAAACCTCCAAATTTTTACACAGCTTCACTCCCAAACGTCACCCCAATGTCACCCCCCAGTGATACCTCAACATCCGCCCCCCCCCCCCCCCCCCCCCCAAAGATCACTCCGCCCCATCACCACGGTATCACCGCAGCGTCACAGCAGTATCGACCCTCAGTGTCACTACAACAATGTCATCCCTCAGGGTCAGTCCTTGATGTTGAACCCCAGCGATATTCCAAATCACCCTCCGACATCACCCCAGCGTCACCCCAACATTACTCCCGCATCACCTCCCAGCATCGACCCTGTGTCATCACAACGTCATCGCAGCAATGCTCCCTGATGTTAACCTCAAACAATACCCCAAATCACTCCTATGTCAACCCAACGTCTCCCCCAACATCACCCTTCAGCGTCACTCCAGTAGCGTTAACGGAGCGTCTCTCCCTGATACGAGCCCCAGCGATACCCCAACGTCAGCCACCGACGGCAGGCCCTCAGCGTCACCCCCCCCATCGTAGCAGCGTCGCCTCACAGCACGTCCCCAACCACGTAACTCCCCCCAACAATATCACTCTTTCCTGTCATCCAGCAGAGATACCCCAACATTACCCCGCAGCATTACTGCGCAACATCGACCCAGCGTCATCCCAGCATCTCCCCAACAATGTTATCCTAGCACCGATCCCTGAGGTCACCCCCCAGTGAAACCCCAGCATTGTCCCAGTGTTAGTACAGTGTGACCCCCCAGCTTTACCTCAACAATGTCACCGCAGGGTCACTTCGCGATGTCATCCCCAGCGATAGCCCAGTATCACTCCACAGTGTCACTCCCCCACCTCTCTCTACAATGTCGTACCAACAGCATTACTTGCTGTAATGCCGTAACATGACGGAAAACGTAGAAGCGATAGCGGAGAAGCAAAGTCCTAGACCCCCGTAAGCAAGGACTCACTCAAATGCAGCACCGTGAAAGCAGAAACAAAGAACAAAGTGTCCTTAACGTTGGAAGACTTCAGGCAAGCAGGGATCTCCAGCAAAACCCTCTCACCTCCACTGACAACCCTTAAATGAGGACTGGGAGGGGGCGGAGCCAGGATCCACCCCTCCTCTCAATCAGGTTCATTGCACACACCTGAGCTCTCCCGGTTTGTCCCCGCCCAATCGTTGTTTCAAGCCACGACTTAGGGTTTCGACTACAGCACCCCAACGACGTCACCGCAGCGTCACTCTCCGACGTCCCCCCTGCGATACCCCAACAACAGCCCTCAGCGTCACCCCCCGCATCATCCCAGCGTCACCCCAACGTCACCCCAGCATCAGTCCCAGAGTCACGCCAACCGCGTCAGCCCGCCCCGAGCATCACACTAAGTCACCCCGATGCGGTAATGAAATCTGCGCTCCCCTGTCAAAATATGTGTGCCGTCATTTCTCATACATTGAAAAACAAACTTCCCCTTCCCAGACAGGCAGATCTAATTGTCTGCTGGTTATTCCTTTTTTTTTTTGTCTTCAGGCCTGTATGGGAACCGTTACGTAACAGTCCGAAGCAGTGATTGAACACCTGGTGAGGGGCGTGGCCAGCCCCACGAGCACAGGTGGAAGCAATTCACCAACAGGACCGGATAGGGCTGAGCTTGGCTCCACCCCTCCTTGACCACATTTAAGGGCTGGGAACCGAGGGGGCAGCATCAGTACCTGGGGAGTGCCTCTTTGGGAACGTCAGGGAGAGCGATTTCTGCTTTCTAGGGGATTCCGACCACTTTTGAGGTCTGTAAACCGATTAGGCCATGTCTCTCTCCAGAGACTGCTTCCTTTGCGGTGCAAGGTGAGTGTTTGTCTTTGGAGCGGGGTAATAAATTTTGATTATTGGAGTGAGATCTTCCCCCTTTTTGGGGCCTCTCAACTGCAGATATTCCCTTTTTGGGGGGCTCTCAACTGCATTTAAGGACCGGTAGCAGAAGGAGCAGGAGCTGTATCTGGAGTCTGCTTTTTTCAGAGCGTGGGGTGAGCCCTCGGAACGGGGCGAACGATCCCTTCTTTATTTCAGGGTTGCGATCTCTTATTTGGGGGGCGAAGGAAGGAGAGCGGAACAGGTCTCCCGAGGAGGCTGGAGACGCCCCATCCCCAGAGGCGTTCGAGGCCAGGCCGGCTGAGGCTCTGGGAAGCCCGGTCCCGTGGTTGGTTACCATACCTGTAGCGGGGGGGGGAGGTGAAAGGCAATAATCACTATGGTGCTTCTGAAATGCAGGCCATTGTATGATTCTATGGTTAGTTATTGAGGAGTATCAGCTCTAGCGCCAACTGCTGTGGGATGCCACTCATTACTACTCTCTATCTATCTGGACATGGAGCCATTGTCTGCCGCTCTCTGGACACAATGCTACGGTCAGTTCTTCACCTGTTCAACAGTCCACCCATCCAATCGGCGTCTTTCTAAGTTGGAGATGAGGATGGTGTGTGGTACCGCATCAGAGGCCTTGCTGAAGTCCAGCTAGATAGTATCAGCGGCTCTTCCCCCATCCATCACCGTAGCGGCACCATCGCAGAAAGCCACCAGGTCAGTCAAGAAGGATTTGCCTTCGGCGAAGCCACGCCACTTCTACCGCATCATCTCCCTCCTTCCACATGCCCTGGCGTCACTTCCAGGAGAATCTGCTCTGCGATCATTCCCAGCGCAGAGGTGAGACTGACAGGACAGAGGTTCCCGGTGTCTCCCTTTCTACTCTTCCTAAAAAGGAGTTTGAATCGACCGTTTTTCCACTCGCCAGGAACTCCACCTGATTGCCACCACTTGTAAAATACCTTTGAGAGCAGCTCGGTGACAGCGTCAGTGCATTTCCCTCATCAGTCTGCGACGCGTCTCATCGGGACCCATAGACTTGCAGATTTCAGGTCCTCAGGCGGCCCCAAACCTGGTTGTCATTCACGGCGCGGGACGGGGAGGGAAGTAGCTGGGGTGACGTCACTTCCTCAATCCCTACCTAACAAACCAAAGTCGAGGGCTGCGTATAATGGGCAGCGATTGGAGAACACGGCAGCAAAAATGTTGTTGAGTACCTCAACGTTCTCCTTGTCTGTTACCAGGCCTAGTGCCTCTGGTAAGCAGCACCGAGCATAGAGTGCGGCCATGCTGCTCTGAGAAAGGAGTGCTGCAGCACATATTTGTGAAAAAGATTGTAACCTGCCCCTGCAGGGCAGCGTCTTCATTATTGTATTGTGTTCAACAGGTGCCAGCAGGGAGCCCCCGCGCTTCCGAGTACCGGAACAACCGCACGAAGAGGTGCACGGCTCTTCATGGGAACGGTGAAGAACAGAAATCTGCATTTCCTCGAAGGCCCCGGAACCCAGCTTTGCTGACTGGTAACTATCTACCCAGCAGGTAAGGGCAGCAGACCCCTGCCAATTTTTACGCATTCCTTATTCAGGCCCGAGGTGATGTTCCAGAGCTTATTTCTGTACTTTGGGGTGCCCTACTAGCCATATGTTCTCGTCCTTCTGTACTGTCCTTGCCTGTACCCTTTGCAGCTGCCTGGGTGTTTCCTGCAGCTTTCTCTTTGGTCTCAGTTTGGGTGTTCCGTGTGACATTCTCTGGTGCCTTGCCCTTTGTTTCAGCGTTCCTTGTGGCATTCTCTCACGCTTTGCCCTTTGTTTCGGCGCTCCCCGCGGCCTTCTCCGGTGCCTTCTCTTCATTTCCTCATTCCTCGTGGAGTTCTCTCGGTCTTTCCCTTAGGCCTCTCGTGCCACCCCATCTTCGGCCTCCCATGCTGCCTTCTGTTCAGCGTTTGCTTTGTCCTTACTTTTTGGCTTTCTCTGCTGCATTCTCTTGGCCTTTCCTTTTGGCCTTCCGTGCTGCCTTCCCTTTGGTCTCTGATCCTGGTCTTCCTTGCCACACTCTCGTTGCCCTTGCTTTCCCTTGGTCTTTCCTTGGCTCTTTTCCTTGTTTTTGTCCTTGCCTCAGCTTCGGTTGCTTGCTTTGCTTTTCTTTTGCCGTGGCTTTCTGCGGGCGTTCCGCTTGCCTTTGCCTTTGGCTCTCCGGGATTTGCTGGGAGGCAGCATTAACGATGTTCATCTTGACCCGCTCCGCTAGCTTAACGGGAGCTCTAGTGATAATTACGGTCACCTGCCGTGTATCTGTAAACGTAACCCTTGGCCTGCTATTGAAAATGTCTCTTACACTAAATGCTGCAATCGACATTGGTGCCCTGTGTTTTCTGTGAAAGTAACCTTAATCCTTACTGTAGTATGGAATACAATTGTTAAAGTATGTGCAAGTTTAAACTCTTAAATAGTATTAATTGTATTCCTAATGCTCATTTGCATCACCGTTAGTGTGATGTTCACAGGGTGCAGCCACCACAGATGCGGGGCAGCGTCTTCATTATCATATTGTGTTCAGCAGGCACCAGCAGAGAGCCGTGGCGCTCCCGAGCGCCGTAAGAAACGCACGGAGAGATGTGCGGCTGTTCGTGAGAGCGGCGAGGAAGAGAAATCCTCATTTCCTCGAGCGCCCCGAAACCGAGCTTTGCTGACTGGTAACTATCTACCCAGCAGGTAAGGGCAGCACACACCTGCCAATTTTTAACCATTCCTTATTGAGACCCAAGGTAGAATTCCAGTGCTGGTTTCCACACTTCAGGGTGCCTTCTGGGCTGTCTGTTCTCGGCCTTCTGCGTTCTCTTTGCCTGTGCCCTCTGCTGTCTCTGGGGCATTTCCTGCAGCTTTCTCTTTGGTCTCGGTTTTGGCGTTCCGTGCAGCGTTCTATCAATCAAGCCTCGTCCTCCATTTCGATGCTTCCTGCGATGTTCGCTTGGGCTTTGCCCTCCATTTTGGCATTCCTTCTGGCGTCATCTTCGGCCTTGCCGTCCGTTTCGGTGTTCCCTGCAGCATTGTCTCTTGCTTTGCCCTCCATTATGGTGTTCCTTGAGGCATTCTCTCATGCCTTGCCATTCGTTTCGGTGTTCGATGCAGCATTCTCTTTTGCCTTGCCCTCCGTTACGGTGTTCCTTGCGGCATTCTTTCATGCCTTGCGCTCCATTTTGGTGTTCCAGGCAGCATTCTCTTGGGCTTTGCCCTCCGTTTCAGTGTTACGTGCGGCACTTGTTGGTGCCTTGCCCTCCATTTTTGCGTTCCTTGCGGTCTTCTCTTGGCCATTCCAGCAGGCGTCCAGTGCTGCCCTGTCTTTAGCCTCTGGTGCCACCCCGTCTTTGGCCTCTGTGCTGCATTCCATTCAGCATTTGCTTTGTCCTTACTTTTTGGCTTTCTCTGCTGCATTCTCTTGGCCTTTCCTTTTGGCCTTCCGTGCTGCCTTCCCTTTGGTCTCTGATCCTGGTCTTCCTTGCCACACTCTCGTTGCCCTTGCTTTCCCTTGGTCTTTCCTTGGCTCTTTTCCTTGTTTTTGTCCTTGCCTCAGCTTCGGTTGCTTGCTTTGCTTTTCTTTTGCCGTGGCTTTCTGCGGGCGTTCCGCTTGCCTTTGCCTTTGGCTCTCTGGGATTTGCCGGGAGGCAGCGTTAACGATGTTCATCTTGACCCGCTCCGCTAGCTTAACGGGAGCTCTAGTGATAATTACGGTCACCTGCCGTGTATCTGTAAACGTAACCCTTGGCCTGCTATTGAAAATGTCTCTTACGCTAAATGCTGCAATCGACATTGGTGCCCTGTGTTTTCTGTGAAAGTAACCTTAATCCTAACTGTAGTATGGAATACAATTGTTAAAGTATGTGCAAGTTTAAACTCTTAAATAGTATTAATTGTATTCCTAATGCTCATTTGCATCACCGTTAGTGTGATGTTCACAGGGTGCAGCCACCACAGATGCGGGGCAGCGTCTTCATTATCATATTGTGTTCAGCAGGCACCGGCAGAGAGCCGTGGCGCTCCCGAGCGCCGTAAGAAACGCACGGAGAGATGTGCGGCTGTTCGTGAGAGCGGCGAGGAAGAGAAATCCTCATTTCCTCGAGCACCCCGAAACCGAGCTTTGCTGACTGGTAACTATCTACCCAGCAGGTAAGGGCAGCACACACCTGCCAATTTTTAACCATTCCTTATTGAGACCCAAGGTAGCATTTCAGAGCTCATTTCTGCACTTCAGGGTGCCCTGTGGGTTGTCTGCTCTTGTCCTTTTGTGTTCTCCTTGGTTCTGCCCTTTGTCCTTGCCTGGGCATTTCTTGTAGCGTTGTCTTTTGTCTCTGTTTTGGCATTTCTTGTGGCGTTCTCTTGCGCCTTGCTGTCCATTTTGGCGTTCCCCAGGGCCTCGTCCCATGTTTTGGCATCTGAAGCGGTGTTCTCTTGAGCCTAGTCGTCTGTTGTAGCGTTACCTGGGGTGTTCTATTGTGCCTCGCTCTCCATTTGGCATTCTCTGCTGTGTTCTCTTGAGCCTTTTCCTCTTTTTTTGTGCTGTGGTGTTCTCTTGGGCTTTGCCCTTTTCGGCATCGCCGTGTGCCTTGCCCTCTGTTTTCGAGTTCCCTGCAGCATTCTCTTGTGCATTGTCCTCCGTTTTGGCGTTCTCTTGTGCCTCGTTCTCCATTTTGGCATTCCCTGCAGCATTCTCTTGTGCATCATCCTCCATTTTGGTATTCTGTTGTGCCTTGCCCTCTATTTTGGAGTTCCCTGTGGTGTTCTCTTGTGCCTCACACTGCATTTTGGCATTCCGTGCGGCGTTCTGTTGTGCTTTGCTCTCCGTTTTGGCATTCCCTGCAGTACTCTTTTGCACCTTTTCCTCCGTTTTGGCGTTTGCTCAGGTGTACTCTTGCGCTTTGCCTTTTTTGGCTTCGCCTTGTGCCTTGCCCTATGTTTTGGCGTTCCCTGCAGCATTCTCTTGTGCATTGTCCTCCGTTTTGGTGTTCTCTTGTGCCTCGGTCTTCATTTTGGCATTCTCTGTGGTGCTACGTTGTGCTTTGCTCTCCATTTTGGCCTTCTCTGCAGTATTCTTTTGAGCCTTTTTCTCCATTTTGGCGTTTGCTCTGGTGTTCTCTTGCGCCTTGCCTTTTTTGGCTTCGCCTTGTGCCTCGCCTTCCATTTTGGCATTCCGTGCGGCGTTCTCTTGTGCCTCGGTCTCCATTTTGGCATTCCCCGTGGCACTGTCTTGGGCCTTGCCCTCCATTTTGGCATCGTCTCGTGTCTTGCTGTCTGTTTTGGCATTCCCTGCGGCATCATATTGAGCCTCACGCTCCGGTTTGGTGTTCCCTGCAGTGTCCTCTTAGGTCTTGCCATTTTTGGTATCCTTTTGAGTCTTGCCCTCTCTTTTGGCATTTCCTGGGGCATTCTCTTGTGCGTAGCTGTCTGTTTTGGCTTTTCCTGTGGCGTTTTATTGTGTCTCACATTCTGTTTCGGCATTCCTTGCAGCATTCTCTCATGCCTTGCTCTCCATTTAACCGTTCCCTGTGGCGTTCTGTTCGGTCTTTGTTTTTGCGTTCTCTGCGGCTTTGTCTGCAGCCTGGCTCATGCCAAGGTTTCCCGCTGGGTGTTTTTCACGCCTTTGTGTCACCTTTGCCTTTGATGTTTCCTTCCCTCAGGATTTTGCCTTCCCTTTTGCTCTTTTATTTGCCTTTTGCATTCTGTTTTGTTCACTCTGAATGTAATTGTAATAAAGCTAATTGTTTCACCCCACCCTAATCTGTGGACCTGAAATGTTGTAATTGCAACTGTGACTGTATAGATAACTGTGTTAACTATTCAAATTAATTCTGTACCTACCCTGCAATGGGGCGCTAAAGCCATGTCTAACCTTAAGGTAGTCCTAAGAGCATTTGTTCAAGTTCCATGTTAAACAGCGCAGACCTTTAGTCATTTGTCAGGGTGTTGCTTCGCTTGCAGTTTTCTCAGGGGCGGGCTTCCAGCGAAAGCCGTTTGGGTCTCGGCAGTCCTAGAATTATCGGTATTTCTTTCTAAACTGTCTCTCTGTGTTACAGGTCAAGATGTCTTCAATGTTTCCTGTGTGGATGACCCTGACACGGGACATCATCAGCTTTCCTGGCCTGCCACACTCACCGCCAGCTCGGTTCAGCGAAGGTTTTATCCACATTCCCCGGTCCGTTTCTTCCCTGTAGCGTTCCCCCGTGTCCGCCACAAGTCCGTACCTCCGTCAGAGGTTGTCGCAGGCAACGTGCGGGATAGGGCAGTCAGCGTCACGGTAGTTCCTCACGTCGGCCCCAGCCCGGCGATCCAACCGTCCCGCATCCTTCCTTAGCGCCCTTTTATTTCCAGGCCGATCGATGTTACTTTCTGACCTAGCGTCCTGAGCAAAGTTACTGAGGGTGCGCTCCATGCCATCACGCAGGTGCTTAATAAAGGTTTTGGACAGGAGAGGCTGGCAGAGCAGCGAGGACAGCACGGCAGTCGCACATAACAGGATTCAGCATCAGTCAGCTGGCCGGGCTATTTAGCTAGCGGTTCATCTAGGAAACAGCCTACCTGTCCACGTACCTGGGTGCCATCTTACCGAGACTTTCACGGGAGACCACATCAAAGGTTTTGTCTCGCCAGCAGGGTCACGTCACCTTTGCTTTGAGTTCGCTAGTAGGGATTACTCAACCCGATTACTGACAGGCTGTAGACGGACAGAGACCATTTGTGCTCCTTCCAGCCAGTTTGAGACTCGCGCTCCTTTGTGGCCTATTTGAGAATTGCGCTGATTTCAGTGCACGCACTCTATTTAACTCAACCCCATTGGTTTTAGTTTTGGAGTCAATTTATGTCAATGTGATTGGCTTTAGGTTTGCAGTCAATCTATTTGTACTCAATTGGCTTTAGCATTGGAGTCCATTAATCTCCATCAAATTGGCTTTAGGTGTGGAATCAATCTCAGCCAAGTTGGCTTTAGCTTTGGAATCAGTTTATATGTGAGCCACATTGGCTTTAGCTTTGCCTTGCTTACGGGGTTGGGCTAGCTCACTTGTTTGTACCTTAGGGCTAACCCAACCCCGTAAGCAAGGCCCAAGGGCCGTCAGAGGCGATTTGCCTTCCTTCCGGCCAGTCTGAGACTCGCGCCCCTTTGCGGCCGTTCCGAGCGTCGCGCCCATTTCGGCGTCGCCCAGTCGTCTTGAATCAGCCCTATTGGCTTTACCACTGGAGTCCATTGATCTTAACTGAATTGGCTTTCGCACCGGAGTCCATTCATGTCAACCCAATTGGTTTTAGCATTGCAGTCCATTAATCTCCACCAAATTGGCTTTAGCCTTGGAGTCAATTAATGTCAGGCAAATTGGCTTTAGCCTTGGAGTCAATTAATGTCAGGCAAATTGGCTTTAGCCTTGGAGTCAATTAATCTCAGGCAAATTGGCTTTAGCTTTGGAATCAATTTATATGTGAGCCACATTGGCTTTAGCTTTGCCTTGCTTACGGGGTTGGGCTAGCTCACTCGTTTGTACCTTAGGGCTAACCCAACCCCGTAAGCAAGGCCCAAGGGCCATCAGAGGCGATTTGCCTTCCTTCCGGCCAGTCTGAGACTCGCGCCCCTTTGCGGCCGTTCCGAGTGTCGCGCCAATTTTGGCGTCGCCCAGTCATCTTGAATCAGCCCTATTGGCTTTACCACTGGAGTCCATTGATCTTAAATGAATTGGCTTTCACACTGGAGTCCATTCATGTCAACCCAATTGGTTTTAGCATTGGAGTCCATTAGTCTCCATGAAATTGGCTTTAGCTTTGGAATCAATTAATGTCAGGCAAATTGGCTTTAGCCTTGGAGTCAATTAATCTCAACCAAATTGGCTTTAGCCTTGGAGTCAATTAATGTGAGCCACATTGGCTTTAGCTTTGCCTTGCTTACGGGGTTGGGCTAGCTCACTCGTTTGTACCTTAGGGCTAACCCAACCCCGTAAGCGAGGGCCGTCGGAGGCGATTGGCGTTCCTTCCCGGCCAGTCTGAGACTTGTGCCCCTTTGCGGCCATTTTGACTGTTGCGCTGATTTCAGTGCATGCAGTCTTTTTACATTATCAAAATTGGTTTTAGCTTTGCCTTGCTTACAATTGTACTGTGTAATGTATTGAATATGGGGATGCTATGTCTGTCAACTGCATTGTGCAATGTACTCAATGTGGGGATGTTGCGCCTGTAAACGGTGTTGTGCAATGTATTCAATATGTGGATGCCTTGCTTGTAAAATGCCTTGTGTACTGTGCTGACCGTGGGGATGTTGCGCCTGTAAACGGTGTTGTGCAATGTATTCAATATGTGGATGCCTTGCTTGTAAAATGCCTTGTGTACTGTGCTGACCGTGGGGATGTTACGCCTGTAAACGGTGCTGTGCAATGTATTGAATATGTGGATGCCTTGCCTGTAAACTGCCTTGTACACTGTGCTGACTATCAGGATGCCTTGCTTGTAAACTCTTGTGGAATGTTCTGAATATGGGGA